>CM040122.1:387665161-389142518 GCA_022559845.1 Amorphophallus konjac
TTGGAGTGTGATCGCCAGAGGGGTTACCTCAAAAGAAGGGAAATTGATCGCGAATACCTGGTGAAAATAGGATGCGGGATGAGTGTAGATTCCTTCCTCCTCCTTCTACCGGCCGGCCGATGAAGGGGGTTTTCCTCTTGATTACTCTTAAACAAAGAACAAACAATCAAAAGAGGAGGGATTAGCCAAGTGTGTGTAGTATCAATTCAGAAATAAATAAGATGATGGAGTAAAAGCATGCAGTGTGCACCTTTTGGTTATTTTAAAACCCCTAGGAGAATTAGGGAGAGGAGGTGTGATGCAAAGCTAATGCAAACTTAAAAGGGGAACGATATATGATGAACAAAGAAAGTGATGCAATGAATTCCCTGCTGTTCCTGACAACAGTAAAGGGAGAAAAAAAACCAAGTTGAACTTGCGGCTGACACAACAGGAAGAAGCAGAGCACCGAAGTAACAAGGATGTTACAGAAGAAAATTTCTCTCCTGTGCGCCCTCTGTAGGTTAATCTTTCTTTAGCTGCTACTCTCTTCCTTCCTCACGGCTAACAGCTAACAGTTAACAGCTAACAACTCTCTCTTTTTTTTCTTCTAACAGCTCTGCTCTCTCCGCGCGAACTCGACCCAAGAGACTATTTATAGGGTAGAAAACATAGATCTAATGGGATAAGAACTGGCAAGACCCTTCTACGGCAAGGTCTCTAGTTCCCTAATCGAGCAAGATGACCAAACAGAGCAGGGGACTCTCCAGGAAATGGCAGTTCAAGCAGGACACGGAAGGAAAAGAGACGACTCACATCAAGGCGTTAATTGAAATTGACGACCTGGATCAGGGCGTTAATTAAAATAACAACAGGCATAAAGGCGTCAATAAATGGATTTAATTTTAGTAATGAAAACTTCCTTATTTGAAAATGATGAAGAGACGCCTGAGAGAGAGGCGTTAATTAAAAACACGACCCAGAGAGGGACGTTAATTCTTGATTTCAATTTGAATAGGATTCGTAAAATTTCAGAAACTGACGCCTCTTGCTCCAGTCGTCCTTTCTTTGAAAAACGCCCTATCTCAAGTCGCTATTTAAAACACGCCCCTCTTCGAGTCGTTAATTACAAAAATGCAAGACAAATCATAAAAACCCACACAAAAATAGAAAAACTTTATATTATAGAAATATTGAAGTTCACTTTGGGGCGTTAACATAGTGACATGAAATTTGGTCAACATAGTATCAATTTTAGCGTGTCTACAGCTGGTTGGTTCGGAGACGCCAAGATAACCGACGCCCACTTATTCCGAGTTGGAGCAGTGGAATTCACTGAGTTTGTTTTGAAGGAATACGCCCCGCTGCTGATCAGAGCCGGGGTATACCACAGTGTCTTTGCTTCTAGATTCCGCTATCCCATATCCCGCGGATTATGCTGTGGAATGTTCGAAGTATTCTGCCCTTTGCTCAACATATTTTATACAGCAGAGGGTGAAACATCTCTCGACCTCTGGAGTTTATCACAGCTTTCTGGCCTGCCCATTGACGGCGAGCCTTATGAAGAGGTCTGTTTGGAAGATGCTGAGAAAGATAGCTCTGACGGCGAAGGCAGGTACTCGCTTGGTTACTTGTACCGGTATTTGATGAAAGCCTATCGCTCTATCTATTTGGCTCACAGCAGGGGATCTTCCAGGGGTTACCAACCCCGAGAGAAGAGCAGTAAGTTAAGGATCCGGATCGGACAATGGATCCAGTATTTCTTCGGGGGCCCTTTGAAATATGCGGATTTTCCTTTCGTGGGGCCGACCGCCAGCAAGCAGATAAGGAGTCCCCGTTACAAGTCTGCGCTGCCAGCTTCATTGCGCCGTGTAGGCAAGGATGGTCCGAACCCAACAGGGGTGGACCCTATCACACATTGTGCAGCTTATTTGACATTTTGGCTGTGCACCTTCGCTCTCCCTCAGGGGGACGAGACGATTATCAGGCCGGAAGCTATATATCCGGCATGCCAAATGGCCTAGGGAATGAGGCTGTCACTCTGCCCAGTGGCTTTATGTCTGATTTACAAATCTTTGGGGGACCTGTACAAGCATCGGACTCCCCGCTCTTTGAGGACCGTGGGTCCATTTCATTTCTTCAATGCCTGGGTCTGCAGTCTGTTTCCCGAGCTGGCTCCTAAAACTCTGCAGGCAGATACAGTATTACCCAGGATGATTGAATTTGCCAGCGCCGAGCCTGGCTCTTTCTCTGATCAGTTGTTCAAAATAAGGGGCAGACTGATAAGGGTACCAGTAGATGCCCCTGGCAGCATTCATTTCTGGAGCTTGGCAGCAGGTTCAGCTCCTCTGGTTCACCCTCAAAGAGAATGTAAGATGGAAGAGGTAGAGACTTATGTTCATCCTGTCTCAGGGGCTAATGCTGTTCGGTCTATCCTGGAGCCGGAGCTGGTTAGGTGGGCCATGGACATTCGGCCCAGTGTTTTGGTCTTCAGAAAGGGTGGTCTGCTTCTCTTGGAGCCATATTACCCATTCCGCTTCGGGAGGAATTTCGGTTATGACCAACATATCCCCACATCAGTCGCTCAGTTCCCTCTGGATAGTCGGGCCAAGCATGGATCCACAATTGTTGGTGATGGCCGGCTATGGTGGGATTTCTTTCATCGTCAGGATGGCGCGGTTTTCAGGGTTCCGACCATTTGTAACCGTGTTTCCCGGGTCACATCAGAATATATTAAATGGTGGAACACCCGAACCAGTTTTTATAGGGATGGCAGGGGCGCATTCTGGGACGTGGCCGAGCGTTCTTTCTTGAAACAGCAATCCGGCCCCGTGTTTGACATTCCAGAGGCCCATTTGAAAAGGATTTATTCACAGCACCCGCGGGAGGCAGAGAACTATTTGGCCAAACGTCGGGCTTTGAAAGAAGAAGGCTCTGAGCCGCCCACTCCTGTCTTTGCTGCTATTAATGAAGACACCTTCATGAAAAACTTGAAGCATCTGTGTCATGTAGGGGGCGCTCGTCTGGAGGCGCAACAGTACCCATTCCCTGTTGAAGAGCCGCTCCCGACAACAACCCCTTGGAAGGGTCCGACGGACAGATTTCATCCTTACCAGACGTTTGTGCGTAGGGAAGATAGGACTCAGACGTATTACAAGCACACGTCTTGGCTGTTTATTCTGCTGAATGTACATGGGTTATCTGCAGAGGGTCCGATAGCCGGCATCTTGAATAAGCCATTGTTCATTTCTTTTCATTATGTTGACGGCTGGGGTATGGACCACCTCGACTTATTCCGATGTCTTGCCTTTCACGGTCATAGCGACCTGGCCGCCTTAGTGGAGAAGTGCCAGATAGTTGGTGATGTCTGCTGGCTCGTCAAGGAGGCTGCTTCCCGCTCCAAGGAGGTAGCTTATCTGTATTGGCCACTTTCCGTCTTTTATGACGGTCCAGCAGGTATGATCTTTCTTTTATGACTGTAGTGCCTTCCGCTCAGTGTTGAACTTTGCATTCACTGATTTCACTACTTTTCTTCTGTCTTCAACAGACAGACCAGATATAAAGCGACAGGGACTTTATAGAAAAATCATTGCACAAGCTGAGAAGCCTGCTCATTTTGAAGTCCCTGCAGCAGCGCCGACTACTACTCCCTTGCCTCCGGGCAAAAAGAGAAAGACTTCGGCGGTTAAGGTTGCAGTCGTAAAGGCCAAGAAGGCTAAGACAGCTTACGCCCAGCAACCGGACTTGACAGCGACGGACACCGGGACCCCTCTCCCCGATATCCCTTCGTTTGATGAATTTGCATCCGAGAGGGAGGCCGCCCAGGCATCCGCTGAGGGTAACATTACTAGCTTGCAGCTACTTCTTTCATTCTCTTCTTTGCTGAATCTGAAAGAGATCTCCGGATATCTGACCACTATTTTTGTACAGCCCAAGAGCAAGTTGTGGCGCTCCCTGACGCGGACACTAGATTGCCTTCTCCTACGCCAGTCAGCGAAGTAGAGGGTAAGTGTGTTTTCTCATCTTTTCTTGTGCATTTCAGCTATTTTTCTGTCATTTATTTCATGGACCTTTTGCTACAGTGACAGCTGGAGAGGAGACCGGAGTCATAGCAGCGGGAGGAGATGTGTTTCAGGCACAGGAGGGTCACAAAGCGCAGACAAAATGGGAGATTGTCACCACAAGGCGCATAGTTACCCGGTCCACCTCCCGGCATACTTCAAAGATGACTGCCCAGCCCGTGGACAGCGTGGAAATATCTTCTAGTAGTTCCGCGACTGCCTCTGATGTAGAGGAAGAAGAGGCGGGCTTTAGCGATAGCGAGGCGGAGGGTATCTCCAAATCAGAGGCCCCATCCGTATGTACTGACATTGTTCCGCTATTCACCCCCTCCAAACTGCTGGTGCTGTCTTCTGAGGAGGAGCTACAGGAAGAGTTTGCCGGCCTGGACACCGAGGCAGATATAACCCCCCCCCCCTTTGTTGCTTCAGCAGCGGAGCTTTCCTCTCCCCTGCACTCCTTTGAGGATATCGGCATCACATTAGGAGTGAGTATCTTCTCCTTCTCCTCCTTGGTTTCCCTTTTATTTGCTGCTTGATGTTGTATTGATCTGTTCACAGGAATCCACTGTTGCTAGCCCAGTAACGACTGCAGCCTTTGAAGCCACTCCGTCTGACGCCTTGGCCATCATCCCTGTTTCATCAGCAATCTGTGCAGGTATTTCTGAGATTATTCGCCCCGTGCCAGTGAGGATACAGTCCTCCACGGACCTGGCATTACTGGACTTGGGAACCTCGGGGGATAGTTCGGCTCTAATCAGGGTCTTGGATTTCAGAGCTGAAGCGGACCCAGCTAGGGGTTCCGCCTTTGTAGCGGCCGCGGTGATGACCATTGCGCCCGAATCAGCAATTCCTATAACATCAATTATGGAGATTGAACCCCGGCCACTTCGGGCTGTAGCCCCTGCGGTCTCAACGCTGAAAGGAACAGCCGTTGAAGAAGAGATGGAAGAAGGAGAGGCAACGGATACAGAGATGGAACTATTGTCCATAGCTGGCCCAGAATCAATCTCCATGGGTTCAGGGTTTGAGGAGGAGGTGGCCCGAGAAGAGAATGTTGAAGACGCGGGCACTGCACCAGGGACCCGCGAAGCAGCCGCTCCAGCACTCATTAGCCCTTCCTCTCCGAGCATTCAAACAACAGTCCTCGAGGAGATGGAGGTAGAAGGCCCCTTAGCTCCGCAAGAGATCACAGAGAAGGTTCAGTCGGCATCTTCAGCAGATCTCCCGTCTTCTTCCTCCCAGCCGGATGTCACATTATGGGCAGACATTGACAGTGAGGTGACTTTTGAAGTAGCTCCATTTCCTTCCCCTGGTTTCGCTTCATCTGAGAGCTTTGTCTGGCAAAATCTGGACATGCTGCGCCAGCTAGTGGAGTCCCAGCCCGGACTGACTTATCTGCAGTTGAAAGAGATAGCCGAACGTTTCACCGCTGGTCTGCAGGCGATGGGCTGTCCCCTGGAAATATGGGCCCAGCGGGTTCTGTTGTTGTTAAAATTTGTACACCGCCGGGATTTCTTGGCACACATTATGTCTGACAGACTGGCAGCTTTGAAGTTGCAGAGGGTAGAGTGCAAATCTGAGCTGGAGAAAATGAGCTTTATCCTTCAGGAGCGCCAAGGCCAGCTGCAGTCTCTGACACAGCGGGAGCAATTCATACGCAACCGGATGAGCATTCTAGAGGCTGAACTGGCTGGTCTTCGAGCTGAGCTGCCGTCGATAACAACCTCTAGGCCGCAATTCGCGGGGGAAGTAGCTCTGTTGGAGGGGCAGGTGGCATCTTTTCAGGACGAGTCCGCTCGGCTACAGGAGGAGGAGGCTCGTCTACATGAATTGGGGGCTGCTCTGTATGTGGGTCTTCTGGCCTTCGAAGACATATTCCGGCGCCAGTGAACATCTTTCCCTCCCTTTTTTTGTAATACAATTCCCCCATAGGGGCTTCTCTTGTACTCTTTTCCTCATTCATATAGTGAAAAGGAAACTTTACGCCGGTCCCATATACAATTGTTCTTTACTTGTTGTACTATTATTGCTTCATGGTGATTTGGTAGCGGTTTTAGCAATCCTCATGCGAATAACCCGTACTTAGCAGGATAGCGTCCACCCTTTCAGGGAAAGGATGGGGAACTCGCTCCACCGCGCGACGGTATCCGGAGGGTGCTTAAACCGAACTTCGTTGGTAGCAGCAAATGTCTTCTTCGGCCATATGTGCCGCAAGGGAGATTATTTGCAGAAATGTGAATGAAAAGGGTTAGAATATCATCTGGAACGGGCGAATGGTCCATCCCGAGTAGGTTTCAAAACTGATCGGGACAATGTGACGATCGACCAGTGGCTGATTTTATCATCGGTATTGGATTTATATCAATGCAACGAAGTTGTATAGGTTTCATCAGAATAGACGTGAGGTCTAGACTGGGTAAGCTTTATCGCAGGTGGGACGTGAGAGCATATGTGATTTTCATCAGGAAAGACGTGAGGTCTGACCTGGATAGGTTTCATCATTGATCGGACGAGGTGCCGGTCAATCAATAGCTGGTTTCATCATCGATATTGGGTTTATATCGATGCAAAGAAATTTTATAAGTTTCATCAGAATAGACGTAAGGTCCAAACTGGATAGGGTTTTATCATTGATCGGGCAAGGTGCCGATCGATCAATAGCTGGTTTTATCATCGATATTGGGTTTATATCGATGCAAAGGAATTTCATAAGTTTCATCAGAATAGACGTAAGGTCTAAACTGGATAGGTTTCATCGTTGATCGGGCAGTGTGCCGGTCGATCACTGGCTGGTTTCATAAGAGTGGTGATGAGTTTTATCGTCGGTTGGACTTTTGAAAAGGGCCTGAAGACTTTATCAGGGCAGACGTAAGGTCTATCCTGCGAGGGTTTTATCGCTAGTCGAACAAGACGTCGAGCGACAAATGGAAGGCTTCTTGTGAATGGCGGGAGATGAAGGTAGCATGTCATTGGCATGGAACTTTTTAAATTACCATATTACTGACCCAAGCGCCCTTTCGGGTTTTCGCCGGAGCCAGCCCCCTCTTGCTTTTGCCCACGCTCCCTTTCGGGTTTTCACGTGGCGGGGTACCCGATTTTGCCTGCAGTGCCCTTTCGGGTTTTCACCACAGCTGGGTTTTGGCCCTTTTTGCCCTTGTTCAGAATGCCCGAACAAGTCTGACGGGGTATCTCTATTTTTAGCCCCATTTCGTCTCTTTCCCCCTTTTTTTTTCTTTCCTTCTTTTTTTTTCTTTGAACTAGGACTTCAACCTTATGGGTTGTCGTCCCATATGCTCAGTTGTGTATGCATCGTCATTGATGTGGGTGTTAACATCAACGCAAGGGGTATGGGGTTTCGTCGTTCACCCAGGCAGAAGGCCTGGGTCGACTTGAGTGTGTTTCGTGGCTTAGGCGCGAAACCATTCGCCGGGAGCATGACTGTAATCGTTAATGTTGAGATTAACATTAACGCAAAGGAATAGGATTTCATCATCTATCCAGACGGAAGGTCCGGATTGACTTGAAGAAATGTGTGTAGCAGCTTGGGCACGAAGCCGTTCGCTGGGGATGTAGATTTCATCGTCAATGTGGGGTTTTACATTAACGCAAAGGAACGAGATTTCATTATCTATCCAGACGGAAGGTCCGGATTGACTTGAAGAAATGTGTGTAGCAGCTTGGGCACGAAGCCGTTCGCTGGGGATGTAGATTTCATCGTCAATGTGGGGTTTTACATTAACGCAAAGGAACGTGATTTCATTATATATCCAGACGGAAGGTCCGGATTGATTTGGGGAAATATGTCGTGTTTTTATCAGAGCCAACGGAAGGTCTACCCTGGATGGGTTTCAGCATCGATCAGGCAATGTGCCGCTCTACCAGTAGCTGATTTCATCATCGGTATTGGGTTCATACCAATGCAAGGATTTCATGGGTTTCATCGGGACAGACGTAAGGTCTAAACCGGATAGGTTTCATCGTTGATCGGGCAGTGTGCCAATCGATCAATAGCAGGTTTCATCATCGGTATTGGGTTCATACCAATGCAAGGATTTCATAGGTTTCATCGGGACAGACGTAAGGTCTAAGCCGGATAGGTTTCATCGTTGATCGGGCAGTGTGCCAATCGATCAATAGTATGTTTCATCATCGGTATTGGGTTCATACCAATGCAAGGATTTCATAGGTTTCATCGGGACAGACGTAAGGTCTAAGTCGGATAGGTTTCATCGTTGATCGGGCAGTGTGTCAATCGATCAATAGCAGGTTTCATCATCGGTATTGGGTTCATACCAATGCAAGATTTCATAGGTTTCATCGGGATAGACGTAAGGTCTAAGCCGGATAGGTTTCATCGTTGATCGGGCAGTGTGCCAATCGATCAATAGCAGGTTTCATCATCGCGGGACATGAAAGGATACGTGGTTTTGTCAGAACAAACGGGAGGTCTATTCCGAGATGGGCTGTAGCATTGATCGAGACGATATGCCTCATGATCAATGGGGTTTCATCATCGGTGGGACATATGATCGGTTTCATCAGGATAGATGTAAGATCTAAACTGGATAGGTTTCACCGTGGTGGGTATCAGACAGAAAGTGGAAAGATTTTATCAGAGCAGACGGAAGGTCTATTCCGGGATGGGCTTTAGCGTCGATCGAGACGATATGCCTCATGACCAACGGGGTTTCATCATCGGTGGGACATGCAGTGGATGTGCTATCGAAGGAGATTCATGAAGTGAACTTTTTGTGTTACCACATTACTGACCCAAGTGCCCTTTCGGGTTTTCACCGGAGCCAGCCCCCTCTTGCTTTTGCCCACGCGCCCTTTCGGGTTTTCACGTGGCGGGGTACCCAATTTTGCCCGTAGCGCCCTTTCGGGTTTTCGCCACAGCCGGGTTGTTTGCCATTTTTGCACTCGTCCAAGATGTTTTGCACAAGTCCGGCGGGGCACCTCTATTTTAAGCCCCATTTCTTATCATTATATATATATATTTATTATTATTATTATTATTTTTTATCATTTCTTTTTTTGAACTCGTATAAGAGGAGGATATTGAGAGAGTCGACTAGGGCACAAGGCCTTGCGTCGAGAAAAGGCTTAGTCGTTAGCAAGAAGGTAATGCTAGCGCAAAGGACAGATTTGAGCCGATTCGGGCGTAGGGCCCACATTGGCGATGTTATTTATTATATGCGAGCTCGGCCAGGGCAGAGTGCCACTAAACTGAGGTGTAGGTAGCTCGATCAGGGTGGAGTACCACTAGACCAAGATAAGGGTAGCTCGGTCAGAGCAGAGTGCCTCTAGACTAAGATATAAGTAGCTCGGCCAGGGCGGAGTGCCACTGGACCAAGGGGAAGGTAGCTCGGTCTGGGCGGAGTGCCACTAAACCAAGGTAAAGGTAGCTCGATCAGGGCGGAGTGCCACTAGACCAAGTTTGAGGTAGCTTGGTCAGGGTAGAATGCCACTAGACCAAGGTGGATAGAGCTCATCGAGGGCGGAGTGCCATTCATTGATGTGGGGTGAACATCAACGCAAAGGAGAGTAGGGCTTCATCATGCAATTCAGACGGAAGGTCTGAACTGAAGTTGGTGGATGGCGGCTTGGGTATGAAGCTGTTTGCCGGGAATGTGGATCTCATCGTTGGTGCGGGATAGACATCAACACAAAGGAGAGTGGTTTCATCGTCTACTCGGACGAAGGGTCTGAGTGACGTCGCTGTGTAGCAGCTCAAGCATGGGGACGTTCACTGGGAAATGTGTACATAAGTTCTATCGTTGATGTGAGGTAGACATCAACACAAAGAAGGATGATATGTCTTCATGCAGTCCAGACGGAAGGTCTGAACTGATGCTGACTGGTAGCAGTTTAGGCACGAAGCTGTTTGCCGGAGGGGTAGATTCATTTAACGGGACGAAGGGTCCAAGTTAAAGGAGTAAGCCGACCGATCTTGTTAATGATGACAAGGGCCGAAAGATTGTTGGACAGGATTTCCGGTGGGACTTTATGATGATCGCCCTTCTCGGAGTTTTATTAGGAAGGGTGAAAAAGGGAACTTTAAATTGCCACATTACTGGCTTAAGCGCCCTTTCGGGTTTTCGCCGAAGCCAGCCCCCTCTTGCTTTTGCCCACGCGCCCTCTCGGGTTTTCACGTGGCGGGGTACCCGATTTTGCCTACAGTGCCCTTTTGGGTTTTCACCATAGCTGGGTTTTGGCCATTTTTGCCCTTGTTCAGAATGCCCAAACAAGTCTGGCGGGACATCTCTATTTTTTTAGTCCCATTTTTTATCAACACCAGGAAGAGTAGGGTTTTATTATCTAATCCGGACGAAGGGTCCGAATAGGGCTTCATCATCTGATTGTCATCAGTCTTGATTTATCTGTTCATTCGCCACTTCCCCAGCAGGCAGTGGTGCAGCATGATAGAGTTTCAGATGCTTCCCATTGAGTGGCGAGATTGAATCTCCCCCCGATGGTTGACAACCACGTAGGCTCCGCCCTCGTAGACCCTCTGGACTACGTATGGACCCAGCCAGTTAGCAGCAAGTTTGCCTTTTGGATTGGAGGCCATGACTTCCCTTTTCTTGACCATGACCAGGTCTCCTTTCTTGAATTCTCGCCCCTTGACGAGCTTATTGAAGGCATTTGCCATGCGGGCTTGGTACATCTGGATATTCTTCTGGGCTTGCAGACGCTTCCCCTCCAGTTCAGCCAGTTCTTCAAGTCTCCTTTCAGCATTAGTTCGTTCGTCACGAACTAAGCCATGCTGGACTGCAATCCTGAGTGATAGTACCTCCAGCTCTATAGGGACTACTGCCTCGGAGCCGTACACCAGTGAATTGGGTGAGCAACCCGTGGGGATTTTATAGACAATGCGATATGCCCATAATGCTTCATACATCTTTTCGCCCCAGTCCTTTTTGTTAGAACTGACGACCTTGGCTAGCAGGGTGCATAGTGTCTTATTGAAGGCCTCGGCCAATCCATTTGCTTGTGGATTGTAAGGAGTGGAGGTTCTCCATTCAATTTTGTACTTCTCGGCAAGCCGATATATCTTCTGGTTCTTGAAGTGACTTCCATTATCAGATATTATTCGGCTGGGGACCCCGAACCGGAAGATGATATTGTGCTTGATGAATCTGGCAACCAACTCACCAGTCACTTCTCTGAGTGCTATTGCCTCCGCCCACCTGGAGAAGTAGTCTGTTATAGCCAGGATGTACCTGTGTCCAGCTGAAGAAGTCGGTAGTGGTCGACTACATCAGTTCCCCACTGAGCAAAAGGCCAGCTGGGAATTGTAGGATGTAGAGCTACAGGAGGCCTCCTGGGTACAGTGGCATGCTCCTGACATTTCTGGCATGACTTTGCAAACTGGCAACAGTCTTCAAACATAGTGGGCCAATAATAACCCAGCTTCTTGATTTCAATCTTCATCTTAGGCCCAGCCTGGTGTGCCCCTGCTGTCCCAGCATGTATTTCTTTCATTGCTTGCCAAGCTTCTTCAGTAGATAGGCAGCGAAGCAAAATCTTCTTGCGGGCGTCCGCCATGATTCGGAACAGAGTTCCATTTCTGCATTCATAGGAATCTTTGATCCTTAGGAGTTTCATTCTCTCTTCTTTGTTCTTGGGCAGCTGTTGGTGTAGGAACCACTGCAGTAGGTGCTGTCTCCAATCAGACGCATGGACTTTGTCAACGGCATCAATCTCATATTCTTCAGGACACGCTTCCAGCATGCTGGGGACTTGCCGCCTGTTCATGACAATAATGTTGAGCGTCTCATCTGGCAGGACTGATAGTGAGCTGGCCAGCTTTGCCAGTGCATCAGCTTGAGCATTATGTCCCCGACCCACATGATTGAGCTCAATGTGGTAGAAATTCGCCATGAGGCGTATAGCCTTTTGATAATAGGGGTTCAATTCTGGTTTTCGCACTTCGAATTCTCCCTGTATTTATTTTATCACTAACATTGAGTCACCGAATACCTGAAGCATCCGAATACTCATACTGAGGGCGACCTGGAGACCAATTATCAGAGCTTCATATTCAGCTTCATTGTTGGTGCAGGGCTTATTTATAGAACAGGAGGTGTGCAACACTTCTCCTTCTGGCGATTTCAGCACAATGCCGGCCCCTGCACGTATTCTTGTTTTCCCACTGGAATCAGTTTATGTTCTTGATGCCCCATCAAAGTATAATTGCCACATGATTGGCTGGGTTTGACAGGCTTCGAGCACTTCATCATCAGGGAGCTCAGTCTCCAGCATAGCACTTTCTGGTACAGGGTGCTCTGCAAAGAAATCAGCCACAGCCTGGCCCTTTATAGCCCTCTGAGGTATATAGGTGATGTCGAACTCCATCAGAATCACAGCCCATTTGCCTAGTCGACCTTTGAGTGCCGGCTGAGTCAATATATATTTGAGCGGATCTGCTGCAGATATCAATCTGATCTCATGTGACAGCATATAGTGTCGGAGCTTCTTAACAGCGAAAACCAGTGCCAAGCAGGTCTTCTCTATGTAAGTATAGCTTTCTTCAGTCCTGATCAACCTTCTGCTAAGGTAATATAAGGCTTGCTCCTTTCCATCTTCATTTATTTGAGCTAACATTGCCCCCAGCGAACAATGCGTGGCTGCTATATAGAGGATTAAAGGGCTACCCTTGACTGGTGCCCCCAATACTGGAGGGGTCTTGAGGTATTCCTTCAGCTTTTCAAAAGCCTCTTGGCATCCGCCGTCCCACAGGAACGGCACATCTTTCATCATGAGCTTGTGAAAGGGGTGACGCCGACCCGACAAGTTTGATATAAATCGTCGGATGTAGGCCAGACGCCCTGCAGAGACCTTAGCTCAGACAGATTCTTCGGTGGAGGGAGCTCTTGAATAGCCTTGATCTTGGATGGATCAATCTCAATACCCCTGTGTCGGACAATAAATCCAAGGAATTTTCCACTGGTCACGCCAAAGGTGCACTTCATAGGGTTCATTTTCAGCTCGTATTTCCGCAGCCTTTGAAACACTACCCTCAGGTCTTGCAGATGGTCTTCTTTCTTTCTGGTTTTCACCACCAGGTTATCAACATAGCACTCCACTTTCTTAAAGAGCAAGTCATGGAAAATCTTTGTCATGGCTCTTTGGTAAGTAGCGCCGGCATTCTTAAGGCCAAACGGCATTCTTTTGTAGTGAAATATCCCTTTTGGAGTGCGAAATACAGTGTGTATTCTGTCTTTTTCAGCAATCCATATTTGGTTATATCCGGATGAACCATCCATAAATGAAAGGGCTTCATGACCAGTGGTTGCATCAATCATTACTTCAGTAATCGGCACTGGGAAATCATCCTTTGGGCAAGCCTTATTAAGGTCTCGGAAGTCAACACATATTCTGATCTGCCCATTTTTCTTCTTTACGGGCACTATGTTCGCCAGCCATGTGGTGTACTGATTTTCTTCGACGAAGCCAACATCAATAAGCTTGTCGACCTCTTTATTGATTTGGTTGATCAGCTCAGGTCGCATCCTCTGGGTGGCTGTTTTATGGGATTGGCTTCTGGATTAACCGCCAGCAGGTGTTGTGCCACATCGGGATTTAATCCCGGCATTTCATCATACGTCCAGGCGAAGCAGTCTCTGAACTCCCTCAGGAATTGTATGTAATGTTCCCGGACCTCTGGTTCTAACAGAACGCTAAGAAAGGTTGGTCTTGGTTCCTCTTCTGTCCCCAAGTTTACTTCTATTAGCTCATCAACAGTGGCCTGGCCACCATCTTCAACTTCGGGCGGAGCCTCCTGCAGATCGACGAAACCTCCCGGGATATAGTCTTCTTCGGTCTCAGAGTTCTCTAACTCTTCATGCTGGTCTCCGGCCGATGGCGGCTCATCATACAGGACCGAAACTGTTCGACTTTGTTCAGCTTGCTGCTGGGATATGATCGGCTCCGTGTACGATTTGAAGAAGATGTCTTCCATTCCCGGAGGCTTCACTGGCATGGATTCCTCTGGGGGATCTATATCTTGCAGAGCTCGAACTTCTTTCAGAATACGTTCAAACTCTAAGCATTCTCTTGTATCATCAGAAATCCGATCTTCATCCGGGGTTCCTGTGTCAAACTTTGCTTCGGCCTGGAACAGATCTTCTTTGCAAGACAGGTCTTCCCAACACCGACACATATTTGCTTCATCAGACTTTCCTGCTTCTGGCCGGCCATCAGAAGGCCCATCATTCATTATGGACTGATATATAATCTCTTCTTCTTCTGAGGGATAATCATCATAGCCCACCTCAGGAGGGTCTTCATGTGAGAAAAAGGTGGAGATGACATCCACCTCGGCCTCATAGTATTCTTGTAGAGTGTAGCCCAATCCCGGGTGCTGGGTGATCTTCATCAATTCCTTATTGTTCTGGGGCGGATCCCAAAGTCCTTGGAATGCTTTCTTCTGGGCGACGGGCTGTAGTGAAGGCATCTGCAGTTTGGAGAACATCTGCGAGACCGTTGCGTGGTGTAGTCCAAGCCTGCAATTGGCACCATTCGGCTTGTGGATTCTTCCGGGATCGTGCAGTCCTGATCATCTTCCTCGACAGGCTCCCCGGTGTAAAATATGATAGGAGGCTCGCAGAAGCGAGGGACCTCCATAATCTTGAGTGGCAGCACCGTCTGGCATTCCAAACTGGTGACGGGTTTGACTAATCCTTCTGGCACCTTGATTTGTGTATATTTTTCATTCATTTCTTCATCAGTATCATCGGGATGAATGCTTGGAGGTGCAATCCGTGCGAAATCCCCGACATGAGAGATGTGGGATACCTCATGCTCTTTGATATAGCCCCGCGGTGGTGGCGGAGACCAATCCTCTATATTTACTACCGATTTCTTCTGGCCAGTCACAGTTTCTTTCCCCTTATCTTTTTGCGGAATGTCCGTATAATAGGATGCGTCGAGCATGTGACACTCGAATACTTCAAAGGGGTGTAGATCTGCAAACACCCTTTCTTCTTTACCATCATGGCAGTACTTAATGCACTGATGCAGCGTGGACGGCACTATTTGATATTCATGCAGCCACGGTCGCCCCAACAATGCCTTATATGTGGTGTTAGACTCGATTACATAGAATCGCACCACAGTAGTGAGGTCTCCCAATGTGAGGTTGAAATCTGCTACCCCTAGAGGTGTCTCACACTTCTGATTAAAGCCAGCAATCTTCATGTCCCTGACCTTAGTGAGGTGCATATCAAAGTAGTATTTCTGATAGATGCGGTATGGCAGAATGTTTACAGCAGCCCCTGGATCTATCAATATCCGGCTTAGTGGCTGGCAGTTGAGATGTCCTCTCATGTACAGCGGCCTGTTGTGGCTGGGGTTTGGAATCAACATGTCATCTTCAGTGAAAGTGACCGCTGACCCAGAGTTTACCTCTGTTAGCAGTGCTTCATACTGTGCTGGCGACTGTAAAGCGTCAATAATTGCTTGGCGGGCATCCTCGCTCAAGGAGAGAATTTCCCATATAGAGAATCTGGTGGGGAGCTTCTTCAGCATTTTCATAATTCGGCTGCCTACTCGGACATTGGAGAGCCGCATCTCCTCTGCCCAGCGGGGCTTTGGAGGTTCACGAGGTGCCTGTGGCATTACCTGCCCACTTCTTGCCTCGTTTCTTGGCTGGTTTCTTGCGGGGTTTCTTCTGAAAGGATGGCCCTTGGTGCTGTCGGGGGATCCTTTTCTTCTCCTTCACCTTGCTTAGGTTTCAGAGCCGTTGGCTGTTGGCGCTTGTTACTTCTGATTGGTGCAGCTTGTATCGGCTTTTCGCCCTCCAAACTGGATAGGAATTCAAGGAATGACGGGGCCCCATCCCTTTTCTTCTCTTCTTGGTATAAACTAGCAGGAGGGGGAATCTGGACACCTCGCACTTCTGGCTCTGGTAACTGATAAGGCTGTTCTCCTCTGAAAATAATATTGTGATTGGCTGGCGGGGGACGCCCCCATCTTCTCCCAGAACGGGTAGCATGTGCTGAGGTTGACGCTTCAGCATGGTTGGCTTCCAGTGGCGTGGCCGACGCCTCTGCATCATCATTTTCCCCAGGCAAAGTGAACAACACTGAGAGGGTATTGCAGTGCACTGTCATCACCTTCTCCTTGTTCTTTGACTTCTTCTTTCTTTGGGATCTTTTCTTGGCTGGCTGGTGCCCCCAGAAGAGTTCGGCTTCAGCTTTCTCTTGTTCTTTTCCTGCTGTTTCTTTGACGGTCAGCCCTTCTAGCTGCTCCCAGAGGACATGGTCCTTTACTAGCATCGGCTTAGGCTCAGACTGTTCATACTCATCCAGCTGATCAATATATAGCTGCAGGCGCCTCACCTCGGGGCTTATTTTCTCATGGGCAGGTGGCGGAGGTTGCTTTCTCCGGTTGTGAGTAGGGATGCGGATAACTGGCGGTGACTCCGCGGTTAGCCATACCTGCTCTACTGCTGGCAAAGTCTGCTTCGGAGTAACACCCCGGATGGAGGCCCCTGGTGCTGTCCGTGCTGAGGGCTTTTTCCTGGTTTTAGCTGGCACTGTTTGCCACCCTATCTGCTCCTTAATTGGGGTAAGGAAACAGGTCTCGTATGTGTGCTTAGTGCATTCTTCAACAGCCTCTTCGGGTAACTGCTGATATAGAGAGATCATGTTTGCAGCCATTCTCAACGCTGGAGGCTCATGAGGGCGTGGAGGGTCCACCTGGTAATCCCCTAATTGCAGCTCACCCCTCTTGAACATGCTTTCCATAACATCTTTGAAGACATAGCAGTTTTCTATAGTATGCCCCAGTCCCCGGTGATAGGGACAGAACAGCGGGTCATCCTTCTTTGCTGCATCAGCGGGTCTCTTTGGCTCGGGCAACGTTATTTTGTTGAACTTATAAGCCCAGTTAAATAGTGCACCCGTCTTATCCTTGGGGAAGGAGTATGCCTTTCTCATCTTGTTTCTTAGGGAAACCTTTTCTTTCATTTCTGCCGGGCCTGTTGGCGGAGGAGCATCAGTCGCCTTGTCTTTCTCTTTCTGTTGTTCAAAGGCTCCGAAATCAACAGCATTGGCTTCTGAATGTGATGGCCGTCGATCAACGGCTTTCCCTTTTTGCATAGCAGGGGCATTAGTGGCCAGGACGCTTGGATAGGAACGTCTCGACTTCTGCAACTATGTTATTTAACCGGTCGAATGTTCTGACATCCGCCCCGATCATCTTTTCCAGCACTTCTCTTCTGAGATTTTGCTTGCATATTTGTACTGCATCTTCTTGATGGGGGGGTCGCCTGCATCTCATGGCCAAATTCCTCCATCTTTTTATGTAATCTAGGGCGGTCTCATCATGTTTTTGCCTGGATGCATACAGTTCGGCTATTGTGATTTCTCTTTCTGTTACATGAAATCTGTCTCGGAACTTTCGCTGCATATCGGGCCAGTCAGCCACCGACCCAGCTGGCAAGCTGGAGTACCATTCAAAGGCTAAACCTGTAAGGGACGAGCCAAAGAATTTCAGCAAGTATGCTTCATCGGTCGCCAGGTCGCCCATGATTGTAGTGTAATAGGCTATATGCTCCCTGGGGGAGCCTTGGCCATTGAACTTTTCACACTTAGGCGGCTTGCTGACGCCTGGTGGTAGTCTCTTGGCAGCATAATGTGCAGGGTACGGCACCTTGTAGACATCATAAGTACCGGAGTCATCCCCGACTTTCTCAGACAGCTTCATCTCGATCATTTTTTCTATCATCAGTTTATTTACCACAGCTGGATCCACTGGTTCCGGGAAGAAGTGTGCCTGCTGATGACTGAGAGGGGTCGTCATGACCGTTGTATGTAAGGTTGGCTGAGGTGCCGGCATGGCGGGCTGCGTCTGAGATGTAGAGGGTTGGGCTGCCGCCTGCTGTAAGAGAGGTTGACCTGGTGCCTTGCCCATATTATTCTGATGAGGAACAGCTGGAACGGCCGCCTCTGCTGAACTGGACGTCTGCCCTGCTGGCTCGGCCTGCTTAGAGATAGGTGTCCGTTCATTCCTCTCATTCAATTGTCTCCTGAGAGAGACAATTTCTTGCTGATATTTTCTAAACATCATCTGGATCATGGGATCCATGGTTGTTGGAATCTGCATTTCTCCCGAAGTCTCTTCAGCGGGGTCTGAGAGAGGATCGTCTTCTTCTTCAGCGGTCACCACATTTACTGTCATCATGGTGACTCTTCGGGCTTCATTGACGGCCGAGAGGTCGTCTTGATTAGCAGCTACTATCTTATCTTTTGCTGCCTTGCTTCTTCTTGTGACTGCACCCGGTCTGTGGGCCAGGATGATCAATTCTTCTGGTTGATTTGGTAACATACCATATCTTCCGGCGACGCCGGCCATATTGCAAGCAAGAATCTGCATCTTCCCTCTCTGCCTGCGAACTCTTCTCTTGACCTGTCTAGGATATGTCAGACGGTCAAATACAGACATTCTCTTTTCTTTTCCCTCTTCCTGGTAGATATCTTTCTCATATCTGGCCCTGCGGCCATCTTCATAGTCATTGGAGTCAGAGGACGAAACCTCCAGCATCACTCCTTCTGGGACTTCTTCCTCTTCCCCCATGGTGCCCAGGGCACGAGATAGTCTTCGTTGCCCTAGGGAGGAGTTCCCTAGGCAATGAAAGTAATCTTGAACCACCCGGTTCATCTCTTCTTGACTACGCCCTTGTAGCTCCGGACAGGGCAGTAGTCTCTCCTGAGTCTTGGGCTGATAGACCTGCCTCGAGACTCGAGTAGCCAAGTACTCTGACTTGGGGTATTTGAACACATCGGCCTGCCTGGCGCAGACCCTGGGTCTTTGTGGAACAACATCGGGAGCAACTCCCCCCATTTCTCTTTTACCTTCCTTTTGAAAATCCTCGCCCCTCCTCTCGGGGTGAGTGACAGCAATATCTTTCTCTTTCTTCTCCCATCTCCTGCCCCCGGCCCTGGGGCGGATAGCAGCAACATATTCTTGTTCCCTTTCATATCTTCTGCCCCCAGCCCTGGGGCGGGCGACAGCAACTTCCTCTTCTTGAGCTGGTGCCCAGCTCTGAATCTTCTTTGGCCTCCAAACTTGTTTGAACTTGGTCGGCCTAGGTGCCAGCGGCTGTTTGCCCTTGTTCTCCCAGTCGGCCCTCCTGGTGGCCAACACTTGGAATCTGTTGTCGGTACGGACTGATGGAACGACCCTGTCAGGTCGTGCATCCATAGGGCGGCCGTTGAGGTTCACTCTCATGCTCCCCACCATCATTGTCTTTCCCGAGGCCGAAAGGCGACCCCCGGTTGCAGCAAACCGGCTCCTCCGGTTGTTTCTTCTTCTCCTACCAGCAGTGGCGGAGACAGCAGTCCTCATGTGATGGACGAAGCAAGAAACGACAGTAGGGGCAACCGCCTTCTTTTCCTCCTCAGCTTTTGATGCCACCGTGGTCTCGACCGTGGTGGCGCTGCCAGCTTCGTTGTCGACCTGTAGCAGGTCGACAAATACTAGGCCCAAGCAGTTGGGCAGACCCACTGCCGGAGGCATGGATCCGAACTCCATCGGTACCGCCAGGTACCCTCCATGGATGTGGCCATCGACCACCTGCTGGCCGAAGTGAACATCAATCAATCAAGTTTCCATTTGTAGTTCCTGCGAGTAAGATTAACACACAGTTAGACTTTTGAGAGAGGCCGTCGGGCCTCATGCTTTGGCGTAGAGATGAAGGGAGACTTGGTCCCACCGGGCGTGCCAGCTTGTGGGGGACGGATTTGTTTTAGAGATCTTATTTTTTTTATTTATTTATTTGGTTTATTGGTTGGTTTATTAGGCGTGCCAGTCACCGTAGTGACGATTTTATTATGCGCTCGATCTGACTTGATCAGTCGATTGTGAAGTCCGAGTCGGGACCAAAAGTCCGCCATGCCGTAAAGGCCATGACGTTAATTACGTCCTCCCTAAGGAAGATAACCCTTGATTAAACGCCAAAGACAGGAGGAGGATAGCGGCAAAAGCCCAAATAAGAGCGTGCTAGTTTATTCGCAGAACATTAAATAGACTGGATAAAGTAAGAGTACGTCAGGTGCGGGGCCAATCCGGCAGCATATCCCCATTGTCTTGGACTATGCCAAATGAGAATAGGAAACTGTCCATGCAGCGGCAGGACGGGATCCGTGAAAGATCGGGTATATTCGACCCAGAATCCGGAGAGGGACCGACATACCATGATACACCGTATGTCGATGCAATGTTTTACTAATATCCCCCTTCGAGGGACCATCGGAGGACATGCAGTGGCAGAACTCCTTAGGTTCAGCGGGGTTAAAAGAGAATATCACGGTCACTCGGTGTGATGTGGGTGAATTTCGGCAGCATATCCCCTTGTCTTGGAGCATGCCAATGAGAGATAGACCATCATCCACGGGATGCCGGGATGAAGGCCGAAAGAGGAGAGCACTAGGCTCGAGAACACTGTCTGCATTCATAGCACCAGTTGATATTCCCTTGGGAACCATCAGAGCACATGCAGTGGCAGAGCTCTTTGGGTTCATAGGGTTACAGAGGAATCCGGATCTGGACTGAGTAATGTAGGGGAGGTCCTTCCCTGTTGCTGTATCTCTTCAGGGTATACACGATGGTCTCTGGATATCCCTCAGACAGATACATGGAGTAATCAGAAATGAAATAGAGTGTTGATAGGGGGTTCTCGACACAGTTATAGCATGAAGGGAGGGGTTCCCGGCGCAGGAGTTTCTCGGCACAGTTATAGCATGAAAGAAGGTTCCCGGCGTGGGGGTTCTCGGCGCGGAAGCCATCGCGCCGGGAAGGTCACCTAAAGGGAGGCTCCTTGCCGGTTAGAAAGGAAGGATGGGGTTATCGGCGCGCCCAGCTCTTGGCGCGCGAAGTGCCACGCCGGGGACTGTTTGGTGCGCCGAGAGGGTTCAGTGCCGATAACGTATAGGGTTTCAGGGTTTTACGAAGCTTTGTTCTGGAGATTTATGCGATCGAGACAGGAATTGGGATGCAAGAGTGAATTGGACCAAAGATTTTACTGGAGGGATACTAGGGAATCATCCAGAGACAAGGTCTGTAGAGGAATCGAGACCGTCGTTCATCCAAAACACACTCAAAATACCCTGCGGATGTATATGTTTATTTGTTGCCGGCTGCCCAGGAAAATCAAGAGATGACTGTCTCTGATTCCTGGGACGGCCTTAATGACATCGAGGGAACAATCAAGGGAGGGAGGTCGTTAAAACCTACCGCACTGGGATTCCTCGGGAGCCATGGACCCCAAACATCCATAGGTTAGAATGGGGGGAACCTGCTGCCCCTCACCCAGATCAGAAGCAAAAAGGGAGCAGAGGATCATGGCCAAAGCTCACGCCAGACCCCCACTTCCGGATGAACATACATAAGAGAAAATATGTTTCAGAAAGTAACAACTAGATGCATTCAGTATCGAAAACAAGGGGAAGACCCTGCTCGTCTATATATATATATACTGTCGATTACATCGTCTGACTATGTCCATCCATACGAAATGGGGGGGGGGGCAATAGCATTCTTCAAAAGAAGTAAAGAAATAGAAGCAATACAAAGGATGCACATTGGAGAAATGAAAATGCAAAAGGATAAAAACAAAGGATGGGGGAGGGCGGAGCATTGACTCCTCTCCCTCCCCGAGCACCCCACCTTCTCCTTCTTTCAGACCTCGCAATAGCTTCTCTTCTCTTCTATCTTTTTGGCGAGTGTGGCTATTCTTTTTCTGATGATTGTCTATCTATCTGTTCTCTTTTTTTTTTCTTGGATGAAACGGGGGGTTTTTATAAGCGCAGTGCCCCCCCCTTCTCGGCATGATCGACTCTGGCGCGTCTTTCACACCTTCCCGGCGCGCCTCAGTCGGTTGCTGAGGCTTCCCGGCGCCAAGAGTCTAGCTTCCCGGAGCCGCCTCCATGGGCTTTTTGGGCTTTGGTGAGGAGCTCTCGACGCCACACTAGTGAGCCCATTTAGGACTTTTAATGTTTTAATCTTCCTCATCAGTAGGCTTGAGCTGTCAAAGCTGCCTAATCTGCCTTTTCATTTGTCAGTCCTTCGAATCTGTCAGAACAGGTGAAGGCCCATTAGTTGGTGAGTTGACATAGTCTTGATCAGAACATTTCTGGAGATTTTCATCAGTCAATGGACTGTAATTCTTCATCAGTAATGCCATCTGGGCGATGACAACACCGGACATCAGCTTGGCCGGGGAGGGCTTCAGCCGGGTGGTAGCTTTAGTGATGACTGTTCTGTAGTTCCGGCTTTGCAGGAATCTCTGGGATCTTCATTTCTGATTCAATCTTCTCTTCGGTCTCATCTTTATTCTCGGTTATATTTCAGGTGTCAACAAGACCTCATAGTCTTCTCCGAGGATGACCTCGAAGGCGTCACGACACCCCATTCTGATGCTTTGGTGGTTTCCGCCACCATCAACCAATGTACTGTGCGCCGCATATTGGTAGATAACGGGAGTGGACCCGATGTTATCGCGTACGATTGTCTTGTACTCATGGGTGTGGACGTGTCACGACTCGCGCCATTGCACACGCCGCTGTATGGATTCTCCGGCATGACTGTCGCCCAGAAGGGCGTATCTCGCTCCCGATCACATTCGGGACGGCACCGAAAGAGGTAACCTTCCTCGCCGACTTTACTATGGTCCGTGCAATGACAGGGTACAATGCCATCATCGGCCGAGGAATCCTCGGCACGCTCCGAGGCGTCCCTTCCTCCTACCACCAGAAGCTTAAGTTCGCCACCCCCCACGGGGTAGGGGAAGTCCGGGGCGATCAGCGGGGAGTCCAGGAGGTGCTACCTTATCTCCACCCGCGACCGACACCCCGAAGAAGCGCCTTCAGAGAAGAAGGCAAGGACCGAAGATTCGGGTCCGGGCACGAGTGCTCCGGCCGAGGACTTGTACCTCATCCAGGTCGGGGACGACCCAAGCAGATCACTGAAGATCGGCCCTACCTTGCCCGAGCACGACAAACAAGCGTACACAAGCTACCTCGCGGCCAATCAGGACATGTTCGCTTGGTCTGAGGACGAGCTCCCCGGAATCCCCTCGGAGGTCATCACGCACCAACTAAGGTTGGATCCCAACTACCGCCCGGTACAGCAACGCCGAAGGCGGTGCAACCCCGAGCGACAAGCCGTCATCAGGCAGCAAGTGGGAGAGAAATTGCGATCAGGGCTGCTCCGGCCTACCCAATACCCAGATTGGGTAGCCAACGTAGTCCTGGTGCCCAAGAGCAACGGGAAGTGGCGGATGTGCATGGACTACACCGACCTCAACAAAGCCACGCCCAAAGACAGCTTCCCCATGTCACGGATCGACCAGCTGGTCGACGCCACGGTCGGGCACGAGATGTTGAGCTTCCTCGACGCCTATTCTGGGTACCATCAAATCAGCATGCACCAGCTCGACCAGGACAAAATCGCGTTCATCACTGACCACGGCTTATACTGCTACACCCGCATGCCGTTCGGGTTAAAAAATGCGGGAGCTACGTATCAATGCCTAGTCAATCATATGTTTGACTCGCAGATCGGCCGCAACATGGAGGTTTACATCGACGACATGCTCGTGAAAAGCCTCCGAGTAGCTGAGCACTTGCGCGACTTGGCGGAAACCTTCACCACACTCAGGAGGTACAACATGAAACTCAATCCTGCTAAATGTGCATTCGGGGTACGGTCAGGCAAGTTCCTAGGTTTCCTCGTCACCCACCGGGGAATCGAAGCCAACCCTGACCAGATCAAAGCAGTATTGGAGATGGCGCGACCAAGATGGGTGAGGGACGTACAGTGCCTCACCGGGCGCGTCGCCGCTGTGGCCCGATTTTTGTCCCTAGCCGCCGAACGATGTCTACCCTTCTTCCGGCTGATCAAGCAAGCTAACCTGGCGCCAGAAAAGAAGGGGTGGATCAATTGGGACCTGGAGTGTGAACAGGCGTTTGAAGAACTAAAGCGCTACCTGACGACGCCTCATGTCCTCGCCAAACCCCAAGGGGGGGAACAGCTGCTCTTGTACCTCTCTGTGACACCCAGCACCATGAGTGCTATGCTCACGCAGGAGGTGACAGGAGTCATGAAGCCCGTCTACTATGTCAGTCGAGCACTACAGGGACCGGAATTCCGGTACTCGCGAATCGAGAAGTTCACCCTTGCCCTGATCACAGTTGCTCGCAAGCTACGGCTATACTTCCTGGCCCACCCGATCGCCGTCCTCACCGATCAGCCCCTCCGGCAAATCCTTCAGAACCCTGATGCATCCGGGAGACTGGTCAAATGGGCCATCGAGTTGGGAGAATTCGACATCAAGTTCCGACCAAGGACAGCGATCAAGGCCCAGGCGCTCGCAGATTTCATCGCCGAGTGCACCCTACCCGCCAAAGACTTACCCGAGAAGTCCTCGGAGCCCACCTGGGAACTATACGTCGACGGATCATCCTGCGCCGCAGGCAGCGGCGCGGGGCTGGTCTTACTCTCGCCAGAAGGAGTGGAGCTACAATACGCCCTGCGCTTCAACTTCCCGACCACGAACAACGTGGCGGAATACGAGGCACTCATCTCCGGGTTGCGCATGGCGAAACACCTGGGGGCGTCAAGCGTGCGAGCATACAGCGACTCCATGCTCATCGCCAACCAAGTCAGGGGGAAATTCGAGGCCCGAGACCCCTCCATGATGAAATATTTAGAGAAGGCCAAGGCCGCGGCGGAGGAGTTCGCCCGCTTTGAAGTGGTTCACATCCCACGCGAGGAGAACGTCCGAGCAGACGCCCTCTCCCGCCTAGCGTCAGCCACTACAGTCTCCAGCTCGAGATCAGTCCTGATAGAGGAACTATCAGCACCGAGCATAGACGATCCAGCACTCTAGGTAAACGTCATCGACTACGAGCCATCCTGGATGGATCCTCTACTCGACTTCCTCATTCGACAGTAGCTCCCCAGCGATCAAGCCGAAGCACAGCGCACGCGGGCGAGAGCGGCCCACTTCACTATGGTAGACGGCCGGCTGAATCGCCGGTCCCTCTCAGCTCCTCTACTCAAATGCCTCTTCCCCACGGAAGCCAACCAGGCCATCCAGGAAGTCCACGAAGGACTCTGCGGAAGTCATGTGGGAGGACGAGCACTTACGAGGACACTGATCCGACAAGGGTATTGGTGGCCCACTTTGCAACAGGACTGTCTCAGCTATGTTCGAAGGTGCCCTCAATGCCAAAAGTATTCCCACCTTCACCACCAGCCGGCGACGCAGCTCCACGCCTTGACGGATCCCCGTCCGTTCGCTCGGTGGGGGATCGACATCCTGGGGCCCTTCCCTGAGGTACATGGGAGGAAGAAATTCCTCATAGTCGCCATCGACTACTTCACCAAGTGGATCGAGGCCGAACCATTGGGGAAGATAACAAGCGAAGCAGCTTGGAAATTCGTACTGCGAAGCATCATTTGCCGGTTTGGAATCCCGAGGGTTCTCACTGCCGACAACAGCAGACAGTTCACGAGCACCGCCTTTCAGGAAAAGTGCTCGGAGTTGGGGATCTGGAACCACTACACCTCGGTGGGGCATCCCCAAGCCAACGGATTGGTGGAAAATACCAACCGGACTTTACTCCACGGCATCAAGACTCGCCTGGACCAAGCAGGCGACGCATGGATTGATTCAATCCCCAGCATCCTATGGGCTCACCGGACCACCGCTAGAGCCGCCACCAGAGAGACGCCTTTTCATCTCGCCTACGGAGGTGAGGCAGTAGTCCCGGTGGAGATATCTAACCCCTCGTTACGAGTGGGACACTTTGATGAGGCTAGGAACAACCAGGCAATGCGAGAGAACCTGGACTTGCTCAAAGAAGGAAGAACCAACGCCCAGGTAAAACTTGTGGCATATCAGCAGAAGCTGGCGCAATATTACAACACCCGGGTTAAGGAGCGACACTTCTTCCCTGGAGATCTAGTTCTGCGGTGAGCAAGTGTGGCTGACCCGCGAGGAGCCGTAGGGAAGCTCGCACCGAACTGGGAAGGCCCATACCGGGTAACAGAAGCACTCGGCAAAGGGGCGTACAGGCTAGTGACGCTTGGGGGGAGAGAGGTGCCCATGACGTGGAACTCCGTTAATCTCAAGAAGTATTTCCAGTAAAACGTCACCAGCCGTACTCCCACCAAGGCAAATCGCCAACGATAAAGAAGGTAACCTAAGGGTTCCCTAAAGGCACGAGCACTGCTCCCCTTGAAAACGAGAAGGTAACCTAAGGGTTCCCTAAAGGCGCGAGCACCGCTCCCCTTGAAAACGAGAAGGTAACCTAAGGGTTCCCTAAAGGCGCGAGCACCGCTCCCCTTGAAAACGAGAAGATAACCTAAGGGTTCCTTAAAGACGAGCACTGTTTCCCTTGAAAAGGAGAAGGTGACCTAAGGGTTCCCTAGAGGCGAGCATCGCTCCCCTTGAAAACAAAATGGTAACCTAAGAGTTCCTACGGAGGACGCGAGCAATATGAATACGAGCACGAAGAATCGCCCAGAAGAGCACGCAAAAGCACTCCAGTAAAAGGTACATAATAGTATTGGCTCAAAAACAAAGAATTTATATTTCTTTAGTCAAAATACAAGCTGCCAGAAATTGGAAAAATTCCCTCACATGGGCCAAATACAAGTACATGGAGGGACAAAACGTGCTCAATAGTGACAACATGTTGCTCCAGTAACTCGCTCTTTCGGCATCGTCCTCTATCAACGATCATGCAGAGTCTCTGAGCAGGCGCATGTACCCATCTTTGTTCTGTGGGAGGGTACCTACGGAGAAGCCTCCTATGCCAGAGAAGAGGGACAAAACCCTCAGGCCAACAAAGGGCTTCACTGGTAGAAGTCATGCACGAGGAAAACTAGGCCAGTAGCCCCGGCCACCCGCGCTCGGAAGAAGGCCAGCAAGGTCCACCCAATGGGCGACAGCGGTACCACGAGGCCAACGCATTAGGAAGGCCACCCCGGCGAACTGGCCATGTTTCCAACCTGGTGAACAAGGCCCCGCTGCCCCGGCTGCCACCAGCACCTCTCTTGAATGGAGAGGTCGTCTTGTGCCTCGCCACAGACAACGTACGGCAGCACCAGCGGAGAGGCCTGCTGGCCATGCCTCCAAACCGAGGAGACCACGGCCGTCGTCCAAGCCGCACGACCGTGCCTACCGAGTGGAAGAATGGAAAATGGATTCCACCCTTCCTTACGATCCTTCCTACCAAAAAGTAGGAAGATGTTCCAGCAACAAGGAGCATCTCACCGAGCGCCTATAAGGAGCAAACAACGGTTACATACTGCAAAGACAAGCAAAGGAAACTGGTTGGAGTATAGAAAGCAGCGCTACCCTGACACCTCTCGTCCCGTCAAGGACAGATCCTATCCGGCTCAAGAAGTAGGACTCCCCTGCCGGCGTACAAGCGGTCAACCTTCTCCAAGGCCTCCTGCCAACCATCCAGGTACCCGAGCCTGTATTGCTCGGATGCCGGGCCACCCTCTCCGGGCGCAGGTCACGGTCGCCACGGCACCGGCACTGAGTTTCCCCGAAGGACCAAAGGTCGACGGCGAACCTGCAGAGATTCATCATCTGACGAAGTACCAGACTCTCCTGAGGACATTCTCTAAGAAGGTGTGGACACTCAAAATTTTTGCGGACAGCGAGCGCATTCTAACTCCGGTCATTTTGAAGCGGACGGAAAAAGAAGAAGAAGGTTAGAAATGAAAGAATAAATAATGGTGAAGAAACAAAAAGAAGAGAAGAGAAAAAGAGAATGAAAAATAAAATAATATATATATAAGTAATATATATATATATATAATTATAAATAAATAAATAAGTAAAAAGGGGGTGGCCCACTCTCTTTCTCTCCCGTTGTTTCTCTCTCTCTCTCTCTCATTTTCTCCCTCACCGGTGCGGTCGCCTCTCGCCGCGGCACACTCCCGCGCGAAGCCCCTCCCCGGCACACTCCCGCGCGAGGCCCCCACGGCACATTCCACTCCACCTCCCGCGGCACACTCACACTGTGCCGGGTAACACCTCAAAAGCCGTACCGGATCAACCCCCATTCGCACTGTTCACCTCATCCCAAACTCCCCACCTTTCGTCGGAGTGTTGCGGCGTCCTCCCCGGAGGGCTCCGAACATGCTAAGAAGGCGTGTGCTGGGCTTGTCGTCGTCAGGGAAGTCTGTCAAGTCGTCTACAAAAGCAGGCCACTGTAAAGACACTTTTCTTTGTTCTTTCTTCAAGATGGGCATTGTCATCTGCACCTAAACCAAATCCACCCAAAGGCTCCACGTCTACTTCAGGGAAGCCCTCTAGTTCAGGAAGCTTATTGCCTAAGCTTTTTGTTGGAGCCATGGCGGTTGGAGCAGCAGTTGGGACAGCTTACCAAGCCATATGTATTTGGAATTCTCAAGTCACACGTGGGGACTTTTCCCTTAAATCAAGTAAGTTGGATGCTCGTAGTTCAACATTTAAGGAACATTCTCAAGATGGAGCTGACTCTGCCAGCAAGGAAACAAGTCATGAAAATTCTAAACTTGAGGTTGTTGAGGGAATTGATCAAAGCCACCAGATTAGTGACGTAGAGATGAACAAGAATGATGCTTCAGAAATAGCTTCGGAGGAGGAGATTGTTGTCATCTCTGTGGAGGGGGTGGCTGCTGTCAAAGAGAATGAGCCGTCAACCTTTTTTTTAGGACGAGACTGAAACACAAGGAGGAGGAATTGGAGTTAAAGCTCAAGGAATTCCGGGAACTAGGTAAAGCTGAGTTACTTGCAGCTACTGCAAAAGAGAAACCATCTCACATGGAGAGAATGGCTGAGGCTAACCTTCATATAAAGGCCTTGTGTATGGCACTGCATGCAAGATCGGAAGAGGCACGTCAAAGCTACTCCATCCACAAGCTTGCTTTGGGAGCACCTACCTTAGAAGGTGCATTGTCCAAAGGGCTTCCAATTAAGGAAGGGATGGATACACTTCACTCCTCTCTTGTGGGGCTTGAGAGGGACTCCCTTCTAGATTTGGTGCTTTCAACTCTTCCAGAAGAGACACTGAAGAATGGAACGAATACCCTGTGTCAATTGAGCCAAAAGTTTGATTCATTGAAAAGAACTCTTCCACATTCTGGCCTTGTTCCATCTGGCGGAGGTGGCATCCTTGCACATACTGTGGCTCATATTGCATCGCCCATAAAGATGAGAGAAAATAGTCTTTCTGGAGATGGCATTGAATCTGTTATCACTAGAGTTGAGAGGTTTCTAGCTGAAGGAAGACTTACCGCAGCGGCATATGTTTTGGAGAAAGGTGTTTTCTGGAACAGAAGCAGGGGGGGGGGGGGCAGCAAGTGAGCGGGTGAGGCATGCAAGAAGCCGGTGCCCCCAACCTGGCATGTCCGCTGGCCTCCCGACAACACTTAAACGGTGGCTTCCCAACATATCCAACCGGAGGGGCATCTTCTTTATTTAGACGGCGGCCACCGCTGCATAACCGGTGGGTGGCACTGTAGCACTGCTAGCCCTCCAAATGATCCGGTGACACCACCTCCGCCGGCACACCCCAAGTGGCCTTCGGCCGACACACCCGTAAGAGCCCCTCCGCGGCACACTCCCGCTACACCCGGCACACCACTGTGCCGGGTGGGATACGCTGCACCGGAGTCTATGGCATTTTCAGAGAGATGGCCTGTTTACTTGGGCACTAAAAATGCAATCCTGAAGAAATATGATGGCAGGTTCAGGGATATACTTCAGGAGGTATATGAAGCAAAGTGGAGAGAAAATTTGAAGAACAATCAATATGGTGAACATTCTTCTGGAACACCTTTTATAAGGAATATGAACAGCAATGTTGAAGATTCTGAGCTATGACATAAATCCTGCAAGCATCGTGGGTTTGTTGGGATATCATACTATGACCTGAGTCCAGCATGCAATGCAATGAGGCACTTCAAAATGAGCTTTTAAGATGGAGGAAGCTTGACATATACTTCTCAATTCCAAGGGACAATCCCTCAGAGAAAGATATGAACCAGGGTCACATTCAGTCTTGATTCTTCTGTTTCAAATGATGATCTCCGTCAGAAATTTGGCGTTTATGGGGAGATTAAAGGGATCCAGGTATATGCACGTGACACAGCAGGTACCTGCTGAAGTTGCTAGCTATGCACAAGGAAATCTAAATGAACTGGGAGGCTCGTTGGCTTGAATTGGGAAGGCTCTGCTTCCAGCGTCTATTGATACAAAGGCAAGCCTGCCAGCTCAGGCAGGTTCAACCTCGAACACCGCATCCATCACTACTGCAAAGGAAATTGATGATGCCCGCTTTCTTTCCAAATGCCATATCTGGCAGGCCAGTGGGCCATTAAATAGCGGGAGCATTTAGTGCCCCCCCCCGGGGGTTCTATCCGGTAGGGTCTAAGTGGCCTTCATCCGGCACCCTCACCCTCCGTCCGGCAGAGGCACATTTAACCGGTGGCGGCATGCTTGACCGGTGCAGGTCCCATGTATCTGGTGGGAGATTTATATAACCGGTGAAGCCCTCCACCCGGCACAATTTATTTTCTTCTTCACCGGGTGCAATCCAAACACCCTCAAGTGCCCCAGCGGCACACCCTCTTTAGCCTTCAGCGGCACACTTTTCCAGCCTTCAGCGGCACACTATTTCAAGCCTTCATCGGCACACTTTTTCAGCCTTCCAGCGGCACACTGTTTCAAGCCTTCAGCGGCATACTTCTTCGGTCTTCCAGCGCCACACTTGCGAAGGCCTTCAGCGGCACACCTGCGAGGCTCTCTAGCGGCACACCTTCTCAGCCCCCAGCGGCACAGCGCTTGGCCCATCCACGCCGGTCAACGCTCATAGCCCTCGGCGCGCAGCGAAGACATGGCAGGCCATGCCTGCACCTTGTTGGGCTATCCTCGCCCCACCTACTCCCATCCTCAACATTCGTCGGCCTGACCAGGGGTATAAGAACCCCTCACTCCGACGAAAAAAAAAAGGCAGAGAGAGACGGAAGGATACACGCACACACAGAGGGAGACGGAGAATACACAGAGGCCTACACGGACGAAGAGAGAAGAGAGAAGAGGAAGAAGATCTCGCCGGTCCAAGCTCGGCAAGCCCAGGAGGGTTCCAGAGAAGAAGAAGAAGCTGGAGAGAGAGAGGAAGAGAGTAAGAAAAGGAGAGAAAGAGAGGGAGAGAGAGAGGCTTGATGTAACGGGGAAGTGGGGAAGAGCAGGGAGTCGTCGCCCCTGCTCGACCCCGGCTCTCTCCTCATCCCTTCTTCTTTTTACCTTCTTGTTCCTCTTCTCATCCCTTTTGTAGCTTGTTTCAGACATACTCTGTAACGCTTGACCGTTGGCCAGCCATGGTCGTTTTCTATCATGAATAAAAGACGCCCCTCTGCTGGGTCTCCTGTCGTTCTCGTTGGTTTCTTCTTATGATATGTTTTGCCACTTGCTTCTCTCCTTCTCCGATGTCTTGGAGTCTCCATGTCGATGTTGCTCTCCCGTATGATCCCTTGCCTTACGCTTAGTCTCTGGCCCAAGGGAGTTTACTCTTCCCCTTTCTCGGGGCCTCACGAGCCCAATACCCTTCTCTCTGGCCTCCACCCTCGTCCACTTGCTTGAAGGGAGAGACCCATGCTCTTCTTTTGAACACCCAGGCACCCACACCACCATCGGTCTTGTTCTCTTTAGCACCAACTTACCTGGCCAACCCCCAGCCTTCACTCCCCCTGGCCAACCCGTCACCGGTACAGTCCCTGGCCGATGCACCCTCACCCTTTTGAGCCTTCCCCGACACGCCATCAAGAACCCAACCCGGTACGCCCTTGGGACTCCAGCCCGGTGCATCTTGCAACCCTCTTTGCCCGGTACACCCTGATCTCTCTCAGCCCGGCGCACCTCTCCAGTCCCCGTAGGCTCCTTGGCCGGTATGCTAGCCACCCTGGCCTCCCCTCAGCCCGGTACACCCTTCTGGCCGGTACACCCCCCTTAGGCTTCCTTGGCCGGCACACTAGCCACCAGTTCCCCCTTTCTTGCCCGGTGCACCTCTAGCCAGTCCTAGAGAGGCCTCCAGCCCGTCGTCTTTTCCGAGATTTCCGAAGTTTTATTAAAGGTGTTGCCGCTCTCGGGCGCCCACCTCCAATTGTCGGGTTCCGCCACTCCTTGTGGGCGCGTTCCCTGTATCTCCCTTACCATCCGGGTCAAGGGGAGATGCTGCCGAATTTTCGTTAGAAATAACAACATGTTAAAAGACAAAGGGAAGCGACAAACGAGAAAGGTAATAACACGTTAAAAAGGTAAAAGGAAGCAACAAACAAATGAAATGGACAACAGTAAAACGTTTCAACCAAGATAAGGGAACCACAATCAACACAAAGAGAATCGGACCGAATGACAATTAAGCAACTTGAACAGCCGTCTTCCGGAAAGAAAGAAGGGGAGATAATCAAGAGGAAGGGGAAATGAGATCCACGTAGATGGTACAAAAATCAAGGGAGAGAAATAGAAAGGAAAGACGTAAGAGAATGGCGGAGGAGTGGGTCCCGTCCAGACCTCGCCCGTCACACCGGCCCCCCCCCCCGGGTCTTCACCGGTACAGCCCACCTTGACCTTCTCTGACACACTCCCAGTTTCGTCCTGGCCGGCACGCTTCCTCGGCCTTTCCCCGGTACACCTTCAACATCCCAACCCGGCACGCCCCTTTTGAGCCTACGCCGGCACACTTCGGCCCCCGCCGTCACCGGCACAGTCCTTTGAAGCCTTCCCCCCGGCATACCCTGTGCTCCTTCCCCGACACACTCGGCCAGGCCCTTCACCGGTACACTCCCCACTCCTTACCCGGTACGCCCAGCTGTGGCCTCCACCGATACGCCCTCCTTTCTCGGGCCTTCGCCGGCACACACACCCATCCCCTTAGCCCGGTACACCCCTGCTCTCGGGCCTTCACCGGCACACCCGTCTGGTCTTCCCCGGTATGCCCTTTTGGTGCCTTCGCCGGCACGCTGGCCCCAGTCTGCCCGGTACACCCCTTTAGCCCGGCCCACTCCTCCATACGCACAAATGCAAATAAAAGAAATATAACAGCAACAATAATCAAAATAAACCAAAAAAAATACAAATAAATAAAACATATGAAAATTCTAACAAAATAAATAAATAAACAGATAAATGAATATATATATATATATATATATATTTTGTACATGTAATAAATATATAAATAAAAATGCGTGTAATAGATAAAGAATTATATATAATATATATATAATAGTGACATTACCCAAAAAATGTATAAAGAGGAAATAAGCAACAAAACATATGAACATATGAATATTTGGAGATCCAAATAAATAATAATAATAATAATAATAATGATCCACATTGCAACCCCATCTCTCCTGCGACCCGGTGCTGAAGGAACAACAATGCCGCCCTTGTGGGCTGGGCCTGTGCCTTGGGAGTTATCCCGAAATGGCCATGGCGTGACCTCGCCTCGGGCTGACATTCCGATTAAACCGGACTCATTTCTCCGGCCGGATCCCTTCCGAGCCGCTACTAAAATTGCCGCACGTTCGGCAGACATTTGAACGGGTTCACCTCGATTCCCGCCGCGTTTCTATTACGAACCTGCGTCCGAACATGAAAAGGCCCGCGAGCGACCTGCATAGCCGGGGGCTCCTACCCCGATATGGCTGTGAGCCGGCATTGCTCCGGGCCAATAGCTCATCAATTCCGGCCCGTTCCTATCGGGATTCGTTCCCACCTTTTCATCGAAATTATCGTAAACTCGGCATACATTTGTACGGGGTCGTTCACGCCCATGTCGTACTTTCAATATGGGTCTTTGCCTGAACATGAAAAGGTCCGCAAGCGACCGACAGAATCAGAATAGAACGAGACGGCTCTCGCCACCCCCGGACTCCTTCCGTGGGAATATCAATAAGACCTCCATGGGCCACACTCAGACCTCGGGCCTGTCTCGATCATGGTCATCGTCTGGCTCATATCCTCGGTCTATAGCCCGCTCCTTTCGAACGCGTTTCGGTTTTGAAATCCAGTCCCGGGACTCTCCCCCGTTGCCCCCGGGCACCGGGAATATTAATGATGCCCACGCAAGCCCTGTTCGGACCACGGGAGGCCCCCCAACATGGTCCTGACTCGATCTCGCACCGGGCCAACAGATTCACTGGTTTTCGGCTACAATAACCGAGATTCAACCGAATGTTTTCAGTGTCTCGAAATAATAAACTTGCCGTATCTCGGCATGCATATGTTCCAGGTTCCCCCGTGACAATTACAATATTCTGAAGCTGGGCCCCCGTCCGAATATTAAACGGTCTCTCGAGTGACCGACATGTTTCGAACGCCCGCTTCTCGGGACACAGGGCTCTTCAGCCAATTCAAGGGATACTCCCTCGCCGCCCTTTGGCACCGGAAATATTAATGACGCCCATGCAAGCCTTGTTTCGACCGCGGGGGGGCCCACCGCAACATGGTCACAGTTTGCTCTTGCTTCGGGCCAACAGGTTCACCGGTTTCCGACCGCTCTAACCAAGGTTTAACCGAACGTCTTTCGTTCTTCCGAACAATAAACTTGCCATACCTTGGCATACATATGCTCCGGTCTTCCCGCAACGATCGCGCTTTTCCCGAGACGGACACTCGTCCGAACATTAAATGGTCAGCACATGACCGACATGATCTCAAACGGTTTTCTTCTCGCCCTTGCGCGAGGACTTCGATACCTCCTGATCGACCTTTTATACAATCAATCTCTTGGCCATGAGGCCCTGAATCTCGGCGATTAATCAAGGGTGTTCCCTCGTATGGGGGATGTAAATGACGTCGTGACCTTTATGGCGCGGCGGGTTTTGGTCCCGACACGAACCACACAATCGTCTGACGAAGTCAGATCGAGCGCACCATGGGCTCTTCGGAGCCCGAATAAACTGTCACCTCGGTGACTGGCACGCCCACGCACTCAATAAACCGAATAAACCAAAAAGAGAATAACAAGTGCCGAAAAGTGCGTCCACAACTCTGGCACGCCCGGTGGGACCAAACCACCCTTCATCTCTTCGTCGGGATTCAGGGCCTCATGGCCCCCTAATAAACGACGTTTGCCTGCTTTGATGAATTGCAGGTGCTGTCTTCGCCAGTCCTATGGGGAGAAAAGCCTGGCTCGGTGCAGCTGCCTTCGCGGCCTCGAGAACGCTGCTTCGAAGCATATGCAACTTCCAAGAATCATGGGGGCTGTTATAAAAAAAGGGAAGAGAAGGTAAGAGAAAGAGAACAGAAGGGAGGGGAAATCAAGCCCCCCGTTTCCCTCAAGAAGAAAAGAAGAAAGGAAGAAAGGTAGAAAAGAAGAAAAGAAAAAAAAGAGAGAAAAGAAAGAAGCAAAAAAAAGAAGAGAAAGAATTGGCAATAGAGGGTTGTATGGCCACGTCCGTCGAGACCCATGCTGAATAAGGATTACCATGGTGGAGTTTATGCGGTGGAGCGAACCACTCATCCCCTCCCTGAGGGGGTGAGCGCTCTCCTGCACCTCCACCCTGGTCAATCATACAAAAAAGAAGAGAAAAGAAGAAGGGACAAAAAAAAGAGACAAGAAGAGAAAAAAAAGGAGAAGAAAAAAGAGAGAAGAAAAAAGAGAGAAAAAAAAGAGAAGAAAAGTCGGCCAGCATCTCCGACCAAAAGAGCAACAAGAAGCCCGGTATCCCGCCCGACTCTAGGAGTCTCCGAGTCCGTGGTGTAATGACCCCGCTCGTTCCTCCTTCCTGCTGCCTCCATCCGGCACAAGACGGCCCCTCGAGTGGCTGTTAGAAGACCCAGCGAGCCACAATCGTAGCTCGGTGAATGGCTGCCCGCTGTGGGGAGTGCTTTATAGCAATGAGGCCAAGCACGGCCACCACTCCCGAAGAGAGCATGCATATACCCCGCCATGGAGGATAAGATGAAGATATATACCCTGCTACGGGGGCATAAGAGGCAAAAAAAAAAAAGAGGGGATACACCCTATTCCCAGGGGCACTCGAAGAGAAGTCCACCCCGGCTTAGGGGCACAAGAAGCAAAACATGTCCCGTCCCGGACATAGAAGCCATAAGAGAATACACCCCTGTTCTAGAGGCGTTTGAAAAAGAAACACACACCCCCGCCGCGGGAGCATAAGAAGCAGAAGAATCCACCCCACTCTGGGGCGGAAGAAGCAGAAGAATTCACCTCGGCCTGGGGACACACAAAAAGAGAAACTCACCCTGGCTTAGGGGTATATGAAGAAGGAACGTACCCCAACCTGGGGGCATAAGAAACAAAAGCACACCCCATGCTAGGGGCATATGGAGAGGAATGCACCTCGCCCTGAGGGGTGCAAAAAGTATAAGAACACACCCTGGCATAGGGGCATTTGAAGAAGAAACATACCCCGCCAGGGGCATAGAAGTCATGAAGAATACGCCCCGGCTTAAGGGCATTTGAAGAAGTTACATCCCGCCTCGGGAGCATAAGAAGCAGCAAGAATACACCCCGACTTCGGGGTATTTGAAGAAGAAATATACCCCGCCTGGGGGCATAGAAGCCATAAAAGAATACGCTCGGTTTAGGGGCATTTGAAGAAGTTACATCCCGCCTTGGGAACATAAGAAGAGAAGAATCAACCCCGACCTAGGGGCATTCGAAGAAGGAATACATCCCGTCCTCAGGGTCCATGAAGTAACATATATATATACCCCCCCCCCCCCCGGGGGGGGGGGGGACATCTGAAACAGGACAAACAACATCCCCCGGCTTTGGGAAGCATATATAGAGAGGAATACACCCCGATATGGCGGCACGTAAACAAAGAAGAAGAATTCACCCCGCCTTGGGTGCATAAAAGCAAGAACTACACCCCGCATCAAAAGCGGCAATACACTCCACTCTGGGGGCACTAGAAGCGGAATACACCCCGTGCCGGGGGCATAAAAAAAGGGGGGTACCTCGCTCTGGGGCATCAGAAGCAGCAATGCGCCCCACCTTGGGGGCATCAAAAGCAACAATACACCCCACCTTGGGAGCACAAGAAGCAAACATCCCCCCGATGTGTCTGGGAAGAAGAAAAGAATTCACCCCGGCCTGGGGACACTTGAAGAAGGGAGCACATCCCGCCACGGGGGCACATGAAGAGAACCACTCCCGCCTCGGGAATATAAGAAAGAGAAGAATACACCATGGTCTGGGGGCTTTTGAAGAAACAACACACCTCCCCCATGGGAGACAAAGTTGCACCCCGACCCGGTGACACATGCAGAGCGTCCACCCCGCTCAGGGGGCACAAAAAAAAATACACTCCGCCCTTGGCGCATAAGAAGCAGAAGCACCTACCCCAGCCTGGGGGCAAAAAATTACACTCCGCCCTTGGCGCATAAGAAACAGAAGCATCTACCCTAACCCGAGGCACAGAAACGAAGAGACATGCATCCCGATCTGGGAGCATAAGAAGAAAGATATACTCCGCCCAAGCGGCATTTGAAGAAACAACATACCCCGCCTGGGGGCATAGAAGCCGTAAAGAGATGCACCCCGACCTCAGGGGGGCATAAGAAGCAACAGATACACCCCCGTGCCGGGGACATATGAAGAGAAGCACTCCTCCGCCTTCAGGGGTAGAAAGAGAGCAGAATTCGCCCCCGCTACGGGGGGTATAAGAAACAAAAGACACGCCCCGTACCAGGGGCATATGAAGAAGAAGCATACCTCGCCTCGAGGGCCTGGAAGCTATAAAGAACACGCCCCGGCTCAGGGGCATATGAAGAGAAGTCCACCCTGGCTTAGGGGCATATGAAGAAGAAACATACCCCACCTGGGGGCATAGAAGCCGTGAAGGGTATACCCCACCATGGGGGCATTTGAAGAGAGCTACACCCCGCCTCGGGGGCATTAAAAAAAACACACCCTGGTTTGGGGACATAGAAGCCAAAAAATACACCCCGCCCGGGGGCACAGAAGCGAAGAGGCAAAACACACCCCCTCAGGGGGGATGCATACCAAATGAAGCTACACCCCAACCTGGGGGCACATTAAGAGAAATACACTCCAGCATGGAAGCATTAATGAGAAAAGAAGAGCAGAACAAAGAAAAAGACACACATGAGGCAGACGTGGTATTCGAGCCCGCCTCATCACGCAAAAGAAGAGAAGAAAAGGAAGAAGAGACCAATGAGGCAGACGTGGTCTTCGAGCCCGCCTCTCCACAAAAAAAGAGGAAAAAAAAAGGAGACATGAGGCAGACGTGGTCCTCGAGCCCGCCTCACCAAACAAAAAGAAGAGAAGAAGAAAAAGAGACATGAGGCACACATGGTCCTTGCACCGGCCTCTCCCCAAAAGAAGAAAAAAGGAGATATGAGGCAGACGTGGCCCTTGAGCCCGCCTCACCAAACAAAAAGAAGAGAAGAAAAGGAAAGAAGAGACACATGAGACAGACGTGGTCTTCGAGCCCGCCTCGTCACACAAAAAGAAGAGAAGAAAAAGAGACATGAGGCACACATGGTCCTTGCACCGGCCTCTCCACAAAAGAAGAAAAAAAAGAGATATGAGGCAGACGTGGCCCTTGAGCCTGCCTCACCAAACAAAAGAAGAGAAGAAGAGGAAGGAAAGACACATGAGGCAGCTATGATCCCTGGACCCGCCTCTTCACACAAAAGAAGAAGAGCAGAATAAGGAAAAAGAAGATACATGAGGCAGACGTGGTCTGCCAGCCCGCCTCATCATGCTAAAGAAGAAAAAAAGGAAGAAGAGACCAATGAGGCAGACGTGGTCCCTGAACCCGCCTCTTCACATAAAAAAAAGGAAGAAGAAGAAGAGAAAAAAGGGGGGAAGAGCAGAAAAGAAAGAAAATAGTCAAGAGGCGAACATGGTCCTTGCACCTGCCTCTCTACAAATTAAGAAGAGAAGTGAAAAATAGACAAGAGGCGAACATGGTCCTGCACCTGCCTCTCCATAAAAGAATAGAAGAAGAGTTACGAGGCAGACGCGATCTTTGCACCCGCCCCTCTACACAAAAGAAGAAGAGAAGAAAAGAAAGAAATGATTACGAGGCGAACATGGTCCTTGCACCTGCCTCTCCATAAAAGAAGAAGAGAAGAATAGAGAGAGCAATTACGAGGCGAACATGGTCCTTGCACCTGCCTCTCCGTAAAAGAAGAAGAGAAGAAGAGAAAGAGCAATCATGAGGCAAACACGGTCTCTGCACCTGCCTCTCTACAAATTAAGAAGAGAAGTGAAAAATAGACAAGAGGCGAACATGGTCCCTGCACCTGCCTCTCCATAAAAGAATAGAAGAAGAGTTACGAGGCAGACGCGGTCTTTGCACCCGCCTCTCTACACAAAAGAAGAAGAGAAGAAAAGAAAGAAATGATCATGAGGCAAACATGGTCCTTGCACCTGCCTCTCCGTAAAAGAAGAGAGAAGAAGAGAAAGAGCAATCATGAGGCAAACACGGTCTCTGCACCTGCCTCTCTACAAAAGAAGGATAGAAGAGAAAAATAGACATGAGGCGAACATGGTCCCTGCACCTGCCTCTCCATAAAAGAATAGAAGAAGAGTTACGAGGCAGACGCGGTCTTTGCACCCGCCTCTCTACACAAAAGAAGAAGAGAAGAAAAGAAAGAACTGATCACGAGGCGAACATGGTCCTTGCACCTGCCTCTCCATAAAAGAAGAAGGGAAGAAGAGAAAGAATAGACATGAGGCGAGCATGGCCTTTGCACCCACCTCCCCACACAAAAGAAGAAGAGAAAGAAGGGTCACGAGGCAAACTTTTACCTCCAACCTCCGGCCACCCAACAAATAGAAACCAACTAGACCTTCCGCCGACGGGGCGTTAAACCGACTAGACCTTCCGCCGACGGGGCGTTAAACCGAATAGACCTTCCGCCGACGGGGCGTTAAACCGACAAAGGCCTCCCAGATCCTGGCTCATGTAGCCTGTTTCCCAAAATTCGGCCCTCGTGGCCTGCTTATCTCTAGCTCTCGCAGCTTGCTTCCCTTTGGCCTTTGTGGCATGCTTCCCAATGTTGGCTCTCGTAGCCTGCTCCCCCAACCTTTGGCCCTTGTGGCCCGCTCGCCGATATCCCTTGGCTTTTTAGCTTACTTTTCATTATCCTTGGCTCTTGCAGCCTGCTTCCCAGATCCTGGCTTTTGTAGCCTGCTTCCAAAAATTCGGCCCTCGTGGCCTGCTTCCCAACTTTGGCTCCTACAGCCTGCTTCCCTTCGGCTTTCACAGCCTGCTTCCCAGCTTTGGCTCTTGCAGCCTGCTTACATTTGGCCTTCGTGGCCTGCTTCCAAGTCTGGCTCTCGTAACCTACTTCCAGAATTCGGCCTTCGCGGCCCGCATCCCATAACTTCGGCTCTTGCAGCCCGCTTCCCTAATATCCTCTCAGCCCTTTTGCGGTCTGCCTCCCTAATACCTTCACTACCACTACACTTATACGTAACAACAATATTTTCTTATGCAAAAAAATAAACAAAAACAAAAAAACAACACCAAAAAAAAACAATAATAAAACAAGCACACAAAAAAAAGAAAACGGAAACAAAAGAAGAGAATGCTTGATTGCCCTTTTTGCATGCTTACTTAATATAGAATAATACACCTCCTTGAAATTTTCTAGGACCGTGTTTCCTTGCTAAATAATAATATCGCCCCGATTCCAGATGCACGGGTGTCGCGGCGTACGTTCGAAGGGAACCCGATTATGGCGAGTGCACACGTCAAGGGGAAGAGTCATGGCTGAATCGCTAAGCCCAACTCACAAAATAAACCTGAGGCAACGCTCCCACACTTAGCACTTAATGTGTTCAATAGCTTTCAACCATAGGGATTGCCCGAATTCCTTCTTAGCACTCTACGGAGACTTGAATTCCTGCACTCGCGTGAAAGGTAATCGTGAGGAAAAAGCTGCCTACCCCCACTGTAAAATAAAAAAAAATAAAAAAAGAGAAAAAAATGATGCAAAAAAGAGAGAGAGAGAAACGTGAATCCGAGTAGCCGGGAATCCCCATTGAGACACATGAGGAGACTCACGCGAAATGGTGAAGCGAATTACAATAAGGATGAAACCTATTAGCCGGGAATCCCCATTGAGACATATGAGGAAACTCGCGTCAAACGGTGGAATCCGCAATAGAATCACAATAAGGACAAATCTTAGTAGCCGGGAATCCCCATTGAGACACATGAGGAGACTCGCGCCGAACGGTGAAATCCGCTACCAAAATAAACAAGTGGGGGCTGTGTGAAGCTACCGAAAGTCGAAAGCCCGAACTAATGTGTAGGCGCTAGAGTGATCCTCGAGTGTCACCAGGAAAACCTGCATATCCCTATGGTTAGGGCTCTTTGCTCACACATTTGCACTGCCACGCCACATAGAATTACCTCGGGTGAAATGCGTGAATTTAGGCTAGGCATGCAAGACGTGCGATATCCTCTTGACGGGTGCACCACCCCTCGATTGTGCCTCGCGGCCCGCACCGCATCTATGAATTATGGGCGACGTCCCTATCCTATCCCCTATAGAGGGAGCTACCTTACTTATATTTATGTTATGCCTGCTAATGAATGCTTGCATGCTTGAATAAAAGGAAATATAATAAAATAATAATAATAATAATAATAAACAATAAAAATGTGTGTATACAATAAACTCGATTTCGGCCATCGAAGCCTACGTTCCCAGCTACGACTCGTAGAGCCCAATCTCGGCCCCCATGGCCTACCTCTTGCCTTCGCGGCTCGTTAATCTCCCAACTTCGGCTCCCGCAGCCCGCTTCCAGCCATGGCTATTTTGGCCTCCCTCATCGGCCCCTGAGCCGACAACTTTTCAATCATCGGCCCCTGAGCCGACAGCTTTTCAATCATCGGCCCCTGAGTCGACAGCTTTCCAATTATTGGCTCCCATGCCAACAGCTTTTCAATCATCGGCCCCTGAGCCGACAGCTTCTAATCATCGGCCTTCGGGTCGACAGCTTTTCAATTATTGGCTCCCATGCCAACAGCTTTCCAATCATCGGCCCCTGAGCCGGCAGCTTTCCAATTATTGGCTCCCATGCCAACAGCTTTTCAATCATCGACCCCTGAGCCGACAGCTTTTAATCATCGGCCTTCGGGTCGACAGCTTTTCAATTATTGGCTCCCATGCCAACAGCTTTTCAATCATCGGCCCTTGAGCCGACAGCTTTTAATCATCGGCCTTCGGGTCGACAGCTTTTCAATTATTGGCCCCCATGTCGACAGCTTTCAATTATCGGCCACTATGCCGACAGCTCTTATATCAATGGCATCCACGCCAGCAGCCACCCGGAGTCCTTAAAAAAAGAGAGAAAAAAACGAAGAGAAGAAGAAGAAAAAGAGAGAAGAAAGAAAAAAAAAGAGAAGAAAAAAAAAGAAGAAAAAAAAAGAGAAAAAAAAAGGAAAGAAAATGATGATGAATGATAGTGAGCTACACCCGCAGGCCCCACTCGTTCGTCCCTCCCTCTCGGCACCTGCGGGTGGGGGGCATTTGTGGACACTCAAAATTTTTTGCGGACAGCGAGCGCTTTCTAACTCCAGTCATTTTGAAACGGACGGAAAAAGAAGAAGAAGGTTAGAAATGAAAGAATAAATAATGGTGAAGAAACAAAAAGAAGAGAAGAGAAAAAGAGAATGAAAAATAAAATAATATATATATAAGTAATATATATATATATATAATTATAAATAAATAAATAAGTAAAAAGGGGGTGGCCCACTCTCTTTCTCTCCCGTTGTTTCTCTCTCTCTCTCTCTCATTTTCTCCCTCACCGGTGCGGTCGCCTCTCGCCGCGGCACACTCCCGCGCGAAGCCCCTCCCCGGCACACTCCCGCGCGAGGCCCCCACGGCACATTCCACTCCACCTCCCACGGCACACTCACACTGTGCCGGGTAACACCCCAAAAGCCGTACCGGATCAACCCCCATTCGCACTGTTCACCTCATCCCAAACTCCCCACCTTTCGTCGGAGTGTTGCGGCGTCCTCCCCGGAGGGCTCCGAACATGCTAAGAAGGCGTGTGCTGGGCTTGTCGTCGTCAGGGAAGTCTGTCAAGTCGTCTACAAAAGCAGGCCACTGTAAAGACACTTTTCTTTGTTCTTTCTTCAAGATGGGCATTGTCATCTGCACCTAAACCAAATCCACCCAAAGGCTCCACGTCTACTTCAGGGAAGCCCTCTAGTTCAGGAAGCTTATTGCCTAAGCTTTTTGTTGGAGCCATGGCGGTTGGAGCAGCAGTTGGGACAGCTTACCAAGCCATATGTATTTGGAATTCTCAAGTCACACGTGGGGACTTTTCCCTTAAATCAAGTAAGTTGGATGCTCGTAGTTCAACATTTAAGGAACATTCTCAAGATGGAGCTGACTCTGCCAGCAAGGAAACAAGTCATGAAAATTCTAAACTTGAGGTTGTTGAGGGAATTGATCAAAGCCACCAGATTAGTGACGTAGAGATGAACAAGAATGATGCTTCAGAAATAGCTTCGGAGGAGGAGATTGTTGTCATCTCTGTGGAGGGGGTGGCTGCTGTCAAAGAGAATGAGCCGTCAACCTTTTTTTTAGGACGAGACTGAAACACAAGGAGGAGGAATTGGAGTTAAAGCTCAAGGAATTCCGGGAACTAGGTAAAGCTGAGTTACTTGCAGCTACTGCAAAAGAGAAACCATCTCACATGGAGAGAATGGCTGAGGCTAACCTTCATATAAAGGCCTTGTGTATGGCACTGCATGCAAGATCGGAAGAGGCACGTCAAAGCTACTCCATCCACAAGCTTGCTTTGGGAGCACCTACCTTAGAAGGTGCATTGTCCAAAGGGCTTCCAATTAAGGAAGGGATGGATACACTTCACTCCTCTCTTGTGGGGCTTGAGAGGGACTCCCTTCTAGATTTGGTGCTTTCAACTCTTCCAGAAGAGACACTGAAGAATGGAACGAATACCCTGTGTCAATTGAGCCAAAAGTTTGATTCATTGAAAAGAACTCTTCCACATTCTGGCCTTGTTCCATCTGGCGGAGGTGGCATCCTTGCACATACTGTGGCTCATATTGCATCGCCCATAAAGATGAGAGAAAATAGTCTTTCTGGAGATGGCATTGAATCTGTTATCACTAGAGTTGAGAGGTTTCTAGCTGAAGGAAGACTTACCGCAGCGGCATATGTTTTGGAGAAAGGTGTTTTCTGGAACAGAAGCAGGGGGGGGGGGCAGCAAGTGAGCGGGTGAGGCATGCAAGAAGCCGGTGCCCCCAACCTGGCATGTCCGCTGGCCTCCCGACAACACTTAAACGGTGGCTTCCCAACATATCCAACCGGAGGGGCATCTTCTTTATTTAGACGGCGGCCACCGCTGCATAACCGGTGGGTGGCACTGTAGCACTGCTAGCCCTCCAAATGATCCGGTGACACCACCTCCGCCGGCACACCCCAAGTGGCCTTCGGCCGACACACCCGTAAGAGCCCCTCCGCGGCACACTCCCGCTACACCCGGCACACCACTGTGCCGGGTGGGATACGCTGCACCGGAGTCTATGGCATTTTCAGAGAGATGGCCTGTTTACTTGGGCACTAAAAATGCAATCCTGAAGAAATATGATGGCAGGTTCAGGGATATACTTCAGGAGGTATATGAAGCAAAGTGGAGAGAAAATTTGAAGAACAATCAATATGGTGAACATTCTTCTGGAACACCTTTTATAAGGAATATGAACAGCAATGTTGAAGATTCTGAGCTATGACATAAATCCTGCAAGCATCGTGGGTTTGTTGGGATATCATACTATGACCTGAGTCCAGCATGCACTGCAATGAGGCACTTCAAAACGAGCTTTTAAGATGGAGGAAGCTTGACATATACTTCTCACTTCCAAGGGACAATCCCTCAGAGAAAGATATGAACCAGGGTCACATTCAGTCTTGATTCTTCTGTTTCAAATGATGATCTCCGTCAGAAATTTGGCGTTTATGGGGAGATTAAAGGGATCCAGGTATATGCACGTGACACAGCAGGTACCTGCTGAAGTTGCTAGCTATGCACAAGGAAATCTAAATGAACTGGGAGGCTCGTTGGCTTGAATTGGGAAGGCTCTGCTTCCAGCGTCTATTGATACAAAGGCAAGCCTGCCAGCTCAGGCAGGTTCAACCTCGAACACCGCATCCATCACTACTGCAAAGGAAATTGATGATGCCCGCTTTCTTTCCAAATGCCATATCTGGCAGGCCAGTGGGCCATTAAATAGCGGGAGCATTTAGTGCCCCCCCCCGGGGGTTCTATCCGGTAGGGTCTAAGTGGCCTTCATCCGGCACCCTCACCCTCCGTCCGGCAGAGGCACATTTAACCGGTGGCGGCATGCTTGACCGGTGCAGGTCCCATGTATCTGGTGGGAGATTTATATAACCGGTGAAGCCCTCCACCCGGCACAATTTATTTTCTTCTTCACCGGGTGCAATCCAAACACCCTCAAGTGCCCCAGCGGCACACCCTCTTTAGCCTTCAGCGGCACACTTTTCCAGCCTTCAGCGGCACACTATTTCAAGCCTTCATCGGCACACTTTTCAGCCTTCCAGCGGCACACTGTTTCAAGCCTTCAGCGGCATACTTCTTGGGTCTTCCAGCGCCACACTTGCGAAGGCCTTCAGCGGCACACCTGCGAGGCTCTCTAGCGGCACACCTTCCTCAGCCCCCAGCGGCACAGCGCTTGGCCCATCCACGCCGGTCAACGCTCATAGCCCTCGGCGCGCAGCGAAGACATGGCAGGCCATGCCTGCACCTTGTTGGGCTATCCTCGCCCCACCTACTCCCATCCTCAACATTCGTCGGCCTGACCAGGGGTATAAGAACCCCTCACTCCGACGAAAAAAAAAAGGCAGAGAGAGACGGAAGGATACACGCACACACAGAGGGAGACGGAGAATACACAGAGGCCTACACGGACGAAGAGAGAAGAGAGAAGAGGAAGAAGATCTCGCCGGTCCAAGCTCGGCAAGCCCAGGAGGGTTCCAGAGAAGAAGAAGAAGCTGGAGAGAGAGAGGAAGAGAGTAAGAAAAGGAGAGAAAGAGAGGGAGAGAGAGAGGCTTGATGTAACGGGGAAGTGGGGAAGAGCAGGGAGTCGTCGCCCCTGCTCGACCCCGGCTCTCTCCTCATCCCTTCTTCTTTTTACCTTCTTGTTCCTCTTCTCATCCCTTTTGTAGCTTGTTTCAGACATACTCTGTAACGCTTGACCGTTGGCCAGCTATGGTCGTTTTCTATCATGAATAAAAGACGCCCCTCTGCTGGGTCTCCTGTCGTTCTCGTTGGTTTCTTCTTATGATATGTTTTGCCACTTGCTTCTCTCCTTCTCCGATGTCTTGGAGTCTCCATGTCGATGTTGCTCTCCCGTATGATCCCTTGCCTTACGCTTAGTCTCTGGCCCAAGGGAGTTTACTCTTCCCCTTTCTCGGGGCCTCACGAGCCCAATACCCTTCTCTCTGGCCTCCACCCTCGTCCACTTGCTTGAAGGGAGAGACCCATTGTAAGGCCCGTGCCTTAATGGATCCTTCGTGGTATTTGTTCTATTAATTGTTCTGGAAATTCCGGCTATTTTCCTGGATTTTTAGGAATTTGTCTGGCATTTTTCCGGATTTGTTCGGAGCTGTTTGAGGGTTATTGAATATTAATAAGATTTTTATATATATAATGATTATATTATATATATATATTAATTTTATTTATTTTTATTTATTTTTATTTTTTTTATATCTCTCACCCTCACTCTCTCTCCCCCGTCGATCTCTCATTTCACCCTCTCCCTCTCTCTCTCCTCCGTGCGGCCACCTCCTCTCCTCTCTTAGGGATCGGGGTCGAGACGGCGTCGGATTGAGACGAGGTTGGCACCGTTGGATTCCTCGCGTCGAGTAGAGCGCGTGGGTGTCCACTTCGGCGTGGATCGGTGATCGTGGGAGCGAGGTGGAGCGTGGAAGCTCCGTGGCTATTCCTCCTTGCATGCGGTCCGTTCGACGGTTTCGGCTTGCGAAAGGTAGGGGGATGGAACCTCGATCTTGCTAGGATCGTTTCCTTTAGCTCGCTTGTTGATTAGCACCCCGTAGCATGCATGATGTTCATATTTCCATTTTTGGGGTTTTAGCCTAAATCTTGAGTTTAATGCGTTTTAGGCCTTGCATGTGCTAGATTTAGATGTTAAATTGTTGTCTAGCATGCGTGGTTTGACAGGTTATCAGGTTTTTCGTCGATACCCGGCGTTTTCAGCCGTCCGGGAGGGCTTCGGTTTACAAACCGTACCCGCCCGTAACCCAGGTGCAGTGACGGTCCTGCCAGGAACCGTCACTTGCCCGACGGTCCAAGGTGGACGCGTCACTACCAAATAGCGGCCCAATGGGGGTGCGTTACTTGGAGAGTAACGGTGGGGCTCCCATCCGTTACTCATCAACTGTTTTCCGTGATTTTGGTCAGGCGGTGCGCCCGGCGGCCAGTCGGCCGACCGTCGTTTCGGTCCGACGCGCCTAGACCGGGGCGTTACTTCGCCTGCTACCATTTAGAACGCTGATAGGTGGTTTGAGCCTCGGGTGGATGTGACGGCGGTGACCCCACGCGTCGCTTCGAAGTAACGCGCAGGGCCCCTACCGTTACATGCCTTTGGTGCCTCTTGAGCTGGAACCCTGAAGGGAGTGACGGATGGGGACTGGAGCGTCATTCTTGAAGTAACGCGCCGACCCCCGACCGTCGTTTGCATGTGGCGCGTGGGTCCTTGACCGCCACTTCCCTGATGGCTGCAATATATTCCCAGCCCACTGCTTATGCGTTCCGTTCTATATTCATGCCATAGTTGTATTGTTTTACTATATTGTGGCGTGTTTTATGTGCCAATAGAGTAGCTTTTCTTTCCAGGCAATGGAGCCACTGTTGTTGCCCTAAGGTCTGTTGAGTACCGACCCGCTTGAGGATGGCGGAGGGGTATATTTCCCATTCACGGTTTGTAAGCTAGTTCCGTGGGCTCCCAGCCAATGGTAGCGTCCTGCCAAGGGAGAAAACTAGTTAGAGGGCCTGGCTCAGGCTAGAGTCAGTGTGTGCACACGTGGTCGGAGACTGTGGACTGACGCCGACGGGTGTCACTCCGACTGGTCACTTGGTTTGGTACTGTTTGCGCGCTTAGCTTGTCGCTTGTCGACTGCGAGTGCTTGAGACGCAGTGTAAGCCGTCAGTGGACGCTTCTGGTTTCTGCTCCAGTGGTTGTCCTTCCTTGTTGCTTGGACTAGTTGCAGCTCATTCTAATTGGTAGTTTTAGCTTTAATCGCTTGCATTCAATTAGTAGCGGCATGTGTTAGCTGTTATACTTGCTTAGATAGAGTTTACAGCTTTCTTGTGATTAGATATTCATGCCATTGCCTGTGTATTTATTTGAATGCATGCTTTAATTGCTGTTAATTATGCATGTTCGCTTGTTTAGTGCGAGGTAGGGATCCGCGTGACCCCTACTGAGTCTGGCTGTGACTCACCCTTCTCCTTTCAGGTGAGCCGCGCCCGACATCTCCCGGAGTTTAGCGTGCTGTTTCGGGACCGTTCCTTAGCTGCCAGCTGTGCACGAGCTGCCTTTTTGAGGCTTGTGTTGTACTTTTGCCGGGGTATGCCCCGCGTAGTTGTGCCCTGTGGACTAGTGTTTGTGACTCTGGACTAGTTATATATATCACTCTGGTTATTTTAAATTGCTTCCGCACTTGTGTTTAAATCTTAAATACTTATTTGTATTGCGCGCCCCAATTCGCAATTAATTATGCATATTCCTCAGCTAACCCCCCCACTAACCCTTCAGGGGCCTCATCAGCCTCTTGGGTGGCCTCCCCAGTTCTTGGTGTCGGTATACCGATGTTATCGGTATATCGGTATCCTGAACTCTGGGTCGTCACAGGTGGTATCAGAGCTAGAGTTGAGGATTTGCGTAAAGAATTGGAATTGATGCTTGGTCCAGAGCTAGTCCTGTTGTTGTCTCTTGCTGGCATAGGATGTTTTCCGTATGATTGATGGATTTCATTGTTGATTGTGTTTTTGGCAGCATAATTATGCCGCCTCGTCGAGGAAGACCTCCTCGAGCTCCTCGTGTTCCTCGAGATGCGCCCAGGGAAGATAGCGGTTCTGCACCTCCTCCTGCAGTTCCCGCTGTTCCTGTCGTTCCAGTTGCTCCTCCAGTGCCGATCGTTCAAGCTGAAGTGCCTGGCAGTCGAGGCAAGGCTTTGAAGGAATTTCTGATGTTCAATCCGCCTGCTTTCGATGGCCAAGCTGATCCAGAAGTCGCGAGGCAATGGATGGATGCGATAGAGCGTGTTTTTGTCTCGATGGAGTGTGCTGAAGATGAAAAAGTCATGCTCGCTGCCTTTCAACTCCAGGGTACGTCCATTGCGTGGTGGAAAGCCGAGTGGCAGATTTCCTTTCGATCCAGACCTCTTCGGCAAATCACTTGGGCAGAGTTCGTTGCTGCTTTTGAGCGTGCCTATACTCCTGCCTGCTTGCAGATGGATAAGATGTATCGGTTTATGGAATTGACCCAGGGCAGTATGACCGTGCTTCAGTACAGGAATAAGTTCTTGGAATTGGGTCAGTATGCGCCCCATGTGCTGGCCAGCGAAGCTTTGAAGACCCAGCAATTCTTGCGGGGGTTGAGGCCAGAGTTGAAGATGCCGTTGATAGCGAGTCGTGTTGCGGATCTCGATACTGCGTGCCAGACAGCTGTAGCTTTAGAGCTGGAGATGGCGAGACCGGGTGGATATCCCCAGGCAGGGTCAGTGCAGCCGGTGGCTCAGGTTCAGCAGGCTTACCGACAGCCCGTGCCTAGTGTTCCTTCGGTCCAGTCAGAGGTTTCCAGTGCTTCCTCTCCTTCTAAGCCCAAGTTCAAAAGGTTCAAGAAGAAGAAGAAGTTTTTTCAGCAGCCGTCCAGTGCAGATTCTGTCCAGCAGCCGACAGCACCTTCTTCTCAGACTCGACAGAGCTCAGCTGCTAGTCAGCCGTGGACGTGTCGGAGATGCGGTGGTCATCATAAGGGCCAACCGTGTTCTCTTCCTGTTGTATGCTTTAGGTGTGACCAGCCAGGTCATGTGGTTCGAGATTGCCCGCTGAGGCCGAATCCATTGCAAGTTCCTCAGTTTTCTCAACCTCAGCCGCAGTTTAGACCTCCTGCACCTCAAGCTCCACAGCAATTTTTCTCTCAGGCGTCGGCGTCTTCTCAGCAATCTTCAGTTGGTTCTAAGAAGCAGAAAGGCAAAGTTTCTCATTTGACAAGAGCTGATGCTGCTGCGTCCCATCTTGTGGAAGGTACGATTATGCTTTATGGTCATGCAGCTCATGTCTTATTTGATTCTGGTGCTTCTCACTCTTTTATTTCTGAGGATTTTATGGCTTGTATTGAGGAACCAACTTCTGAGCTGTCTTGTGAGTTGTTTGTGGAATTGCCTTCTGGAGATTTCATGGTTACTCCCTTGTGTTTGGATGAGTCTCCTGTGATGATTGATGATCACCAGTTGCCGGCGAGATTGTATGCGTTGCAGCTGGCAGATTATGATGTTATTCTGGGAATGGATTGGTTGGAGCGTTATGGAGCTGTGGTTGACTGCAGATCGAAGAAAGTCTATTTTCAGCCCCAGGGAAAATCAGCCTTTTATTTTCAAGGTATTCGATCCCGTTCTTCTCGTATGATTATTTCTGCTATTCGAGCCTATAGGTTGCTTAGCGCAGGTTGTCAGGGATTCCTTGCTTCAGTGGTGGCTGTTGAAAAACCACGACGGGATGTTTGTGATATTCCGGTTGTCTGTGAGTTCCCTGATGTGTTTCCTGACGAGTTACCAGGCTTGCCCCCAGAGCGAGAGATTGAGATGGTGATTGAACTGATTCCAGGTACTGGCCCCTTAGCAAAGCCGCCGTACCGAATGGCTCCAGCTGAATTGAAAGTACTGCGTGCACAGCTACTAGAGTTACTGGCGAAGGGTTATATTCGTCCCAGTTTTTCTCCGTGGAGTGCCCCAGTACTGTTTGTGAAAAAGAAAGATAGAAACCTGAGGCTTTGTATTGATTACAGGCAGCTGAATCAGGCGACTATCAAGAATAAGTATCCGCTCCCCAGGATTGATGATTTGTTTGACCAGTTACAGTCTGCTGCTGTCTTTTCACGGATTGATCTCCGGTCTGGCTATTTTCAGTTGCGGATCCGGGAATCTGATGTGGAGAAGACTGCTTTCAGTACTCGATATGGTCACTTTGAATTTTTAGTCATGCCGTTTGGTTTGACTAATGCCCCAGCAGCTTTCATGGATCTAATGCAGCGTATCTTTCGTCCATTTCTGGACCATTTTGTGGTGATCTTTGTTGATGATATCTTGATATATTCTGCCTCTGTTGATGATCATGTGCAGCATTTGAGGATCGTTCTGCAGACTCTAAGAGATCACGAGCTTTATGCGAAGCTCAGTAAATGTGAATTCTGGCTTCGGGAGATTCATTTTCTTGGCCACGTGATTTCTAGTGATGGAGTAGCAGTAGACCCTGCAAAGATTGATGCCGTTTTGAGTTGGCAGAGACCGAGGACCATCACGGAGATACGAAGTTTTTTAGGATTGGCTGGGTATTACCGCAGATTCATTCAGGATTTTGCGAAGATTGCAGCACCGATGACTAATTTGACACGGAAGGGTGTGCCATTTGTCTGGTCGGATCAGTGTGAGGCTAGCTTTGTTGAATTGAAAAGGCTGTTGACTTCTTCTCCAGTGTTGACTTTGCCTTCCGACTCGGGTGGTTTTCTTGTTTGTACAGATGCGTCTCGAGTAGGTTTGGGTGCAGTGCTGATGCAACATGGTAAAGTTATCGCATATGCATCTCGGCAATTGAAACAGCATGAAGGAAATTATCCCACTCATGATCTAGAACTAGCTGCAGTTATTTTTGCCTTGAAGATCTGGAGACATTATCTGTATGGTGAGAAATTTCAGATTCTTACTGATCATCAGAGTTTACAGTATATTTTCTCCCAGAAAGATCTGAATCTCAGGCAGAGGCGATGGATGGAATACATGAAAGATTATGACTTTACACTCTCCTATCAGCCAGGTAAAATGAATGTTGTGGCTGATGCCCTGAGCAGGAAAGTACAAATCAGTTATTTGTTGCTTCATGAATGGAAATTGTGGGAACAGCTTCCGAGCGAGGCATTGTGTGTAGAGATTCCTGCCGATCCGAGGATGGCAGTTTGTGCTAGCTTGGTTTTGGGTTCAGCTTTGTATCAGCAGATTCTAGAAGCCCAACAAGCTGATTCTGATTTGGCCCGTGTTATATCAAGATATGATGTGGAATTTGATGACGAGCTGGTCGTCAGTTTCCAGGGCAGATTGTATATTCCTGTTGATGATGATTTGAGGAATGAGATTTTGAGTGAAGCCCATGGTTCCCGTTTTGCTATTCACCCTGGTGTCACCAAGATGTATCAGAATTTGAAGAAGCAGTTCTGGTGGCCCGGCATGAAGAAGGACGTGGCTATTTTTGTTTCTAAGTGCTTGACTTGTCAATTAGTTAAAACCGAACATCAAAAGCCAGGTGGTCTGCTTCAGTCATTGGAAATTCCGATGTGGAAATGGGACCATGTTACTACAGATTTTGTGGTGGGTTTGCCTCGAACTTCTCAAGGTTTTGATGGAATCTGGCTGCTTGTCGACAGATTGACGAAAACCGCCAGATTGTTGCCAATTAACGTTACTTGGAGTGTGCAGAGATTGGCCGAGCTCTATGTGCAGAAGATCGTGCCATTGCATGGAATTCCTGTTTCACTTGTGTCAGATCGTGACCCGCGTTTTACCTCTGGCTTCTGGCGTAGTTTCCAGAAAGCTTTGGGCACCGAGTTAGCTTTCAGTTCAGCGTATCATCCACAGTCAGATGGACAGTCAGAGAGAACTATTCAGACTTTGGAAGACATGTTGAGATTGTGTTGCCTTGATTGGCAAGGTTCGTGGGGTCAGCATTTGCCACTTGTTGAGTTTGCTTATAATAATAGTTTTCACTCCAGTATTGGCATGGCTCCTTATGAAGCGCTGTATGGTCGTCCTTGTCGTACTCCTCTGAACTGGTTTGATGTTGGGGACCGACTGTTGACAGGACCGGACATGGTACAGCAGTGTTCTGATGTGGTTCGTCTGATCAGACAGAGATTGTTGACGGCTCAGAGTCGACAGAAAAGTTATGCAGATCGGCGCAGACGTCCACTACAATTTGAGCCAGGAGATATGGTGTTTGTTAAAATATCTCCAATGAAGGGTGTTTCCAGGTTTGGGAAGCGTGGAAAGCTTAGTCCGCGGTATGTTGGCCCTTTTCCGATTGTTGAAGCTATTGGTTCAGTGGCTTATCGTTTGCAACTGCCGGCGGCCATGCAAGCTATTCATAATGTGTTCCACGTGTCTCAGTTGAGGAAATATGTGTCTGATGCTTCTCATGTTCTCGATGATTCAGTGTGGCCCGAGGTGACTGCTGATTTGTCCACGCCAGAGTTTCCTATCCGAATTGAAGACCGTCGTGAGCAGCGGTTGAGAAATAAGGTTATTCCTCTGGTAAGGGTTGCTTGGCAGCGTCACTCTGGTAACGAGTCTACTTGGGAGCATGAAGATGAGATGCGTCAGCTTTTTCCTTTCTTGTTCCAGTGAGGTATAAGTCCTTTCTCAGTTTCCTCCTTTTCGGTTATTGTAAATTTCGAGGGCGAAATTTCTGTAAGGAGGGAGGGACTGTAAGGCCCGTGCCTTAATGGATCCTTCGTGGTATTTGTTCTATTAATTGTTCTGGAAATTCCGGCTATTTTCCTGGATTTTTAGGAATTTGTCTGGCATTTTTCCGGATTTGTTCGGAGCTGTTTGAGGGTTATTGAATATTAATAAGATTTTTATATATATAATGATTATATTATATATATATTAATTTTATTTATTTTTATTTATTTTTATTTTTTTATATCTCTCACCCTCACTCTCTCTCCCCCGTCGATCTCTCATTTCACCCTCTCCCTCTCTCTCTCCTCCGTGCGGCCACCTCCTCTCCTCTCTTAGGGATCGGGGTCGAGACGGCGTCGGATTGAGACGAGGTTGGCACCGTTGGATTCCTCGCGTCGAGTAGAGCGCGTGGGTGTCCACTTCGGCGTGGATCGGTGATCGTGGGAGCGAGGTGGAGCGTGGAAGCTCCGTGGCTATTCCTCCTTGCATGCGGTCCGTTCGACGGTTTCGGCTTGCGAAAGGTAGGGGGATGGAACCTCGATCTTGCTAGGATCGTTTCCTTTAGCTCGCTTGTTGATTAGCACCCCGTAGCATGCATGATGTTCATATTTCCATTTTTGGGGTTTTAGCCTAAATCTTGAGTTTAATGCGTTTTAGGCCTTGCATGTGCTAGATTTAGATGTTAAATTGTTGTCTAGCATGCGTGGTTTGACAGGTTATCAGGTTTTTCGTCGATACCCGGCGTTTTCAGCCGTCCGGGAGGGCTTCGGTTTACAAACCGTACCCGCCCGTAACCCAGGTGCAGTGACGGTCCTGCCAGGAACCGTCACTTGCCCGACGGTCCAAGGTGGACGCGTCACTACCAAATAGCGGCCCAATGGGGGTGCGTTACTTGGAGAGTAACGGTGGGGCTCCCATCCGTTACTCATCAACTGTTTTCCGTGATTTTGGTCAGGCGGTGCGCCCGGCGGCCAGTCGGCCGACCGTCGTTTCGGTCCGACGCGCCTAGACCGGGGCGTTACTTCGCCTGCTACCATTTAGAACGCTGATAGGTGGTTTGAGCCTCGGGTGGATGTGACGGCGGTGACCCCACGCGTCGCTTCGAAGTAACGCGCAGGGCCCCTACCGTTACATGCCTTTGGTGCCTCTTGAGCTGGAACCCTGAAGGGAGTGACGGATGGGGACTGGAGCGTCATTCTTGAAGTAACGCGCCGACCCCCGACCGTCGTTTGCATGTGGCGCGTGGGTCCTTGACCGCCACTTCCCTGATGGCTGCAATATATTCCCAGCCCACTGCTTATGCGTTCCGTTCTATATTCATGCCATAGTTGTATTGTTTTACTATATTGTGGCGTGTTTTATGTGCCAATAGAGTAGCTTTTCTTTCCAGGCAATGGAGCCACTGTTGTTGCCCTAAGGTCTGTTGAGTACCGACCCGCTTGAGGATGGCGGAGGGGTATATTTCCCATTCACGGTTTGTAAGCTAGTTCCGTGGGCTCCCAGCCAATGGTAGCGTCCTGCCAAGGGAGAAAACTAGTTAGAGGGCCTGGCTCAGGCTAGAGTCAGTGTGTGCACACGTGGTCGGAGACTGTGGACTGACGCCGACGGGTGTCACTCCGACTGGTCACTTGGTTTGGTACTGTTTGCGCGCTTAGCTTGTCGCTTGTCGACTGCGAGTGCTTGAGACGCAGTGTAAGCCGTCAGTGGACGCTTCTGGTTTCTGCTCCAGTGGTTGTCCTTCCTTGTTGCTTGGACTAGTTGCAGCTCATTCTAATTGGTAGTTTTAGCTTTAATCGCTTGCATTCAATTAGTAGCGGCATGTGTTAGCTGTTATACTTGCTTAGATAGAGTTTACAGCTTTCTTGTGATTAGATATTCATGCCATTGCCTGTGTATTTATTTGAATGCATGCTTTAATTGCTGTTAATTATGCATGTTCGCTTGTTTAGTGCGAGGTAGGGATCCGCGTGACCCCTACTGAGTCTGGCTGTGACTCACCCTTCTCCTTTCAGGTGAGCCGCGCCCGACATCTCCCGGAGTTTAGCGTGCTGTTTCGGGACCGTTCCTTAGCTGCCAGCTGTGCACGAGCTGCCTTTTTGAGGCTTGTGTTGTACTTTTGCCGGGGTATGCCCCGCGTAGTTGTGCCCTGTGGACTAGTGTTTGTGACTCTGGACTAGTTATATATATCACTCTGGTTATTTTAAATTGCTTCCGCACTTGTGTTTAAATCTTAAATACTTATTTGTATTGCGCGCCCCAATTCGCAATTAATTATGCATATTCCTCAGCTAACCCCCCCACTAACCCTTCAGGGGCCTCATCAGCCTCTTGGGTGGCCTCCCCAGTTCTTGGTGTCGGTATACCGATGTTATCGGTATATCGGTATCCTGAACTCTGGGTCGTCACACCCATGCTCTTCTTTTGAACACCCAGGCACCCACACCACCATCGGTCTTGTTCTCTTTAGCACCAACTTACCTGGCCAACCCCCAGCCTTCACTCCCCCTGGCCAACCCGTCACCGGTACAGTCCCTGGCCGATGCACCCTTACCCTTTTGAGCCTTCCCCGACACGCCATCAAGAACCCAACCCGGTACGCCCTTGGGACTCCAGCCCGGTGCATCTTGCAACCCTCTTTGCCCGGTACACCCTGATCTCTCTCAGCCCGGCGCACCTCTCCAGTCCCCGTAGGCTCCTTGGCCGGTATGCTAGCCACCATGGCCTCCCCTCAGCCCGGTACACCCTTCTGGCCGGTACACCCCCCTTAGGCTTCCTTGGCCGGCACACTAGCCACCAGTTCCCCCTTTCTTGCCCGGTGCACCTCTAGCCAGTCCTAGAGAGGCCTCCAGCCCGTCGTCTTTTCCGAGATTTCTGAAGTTTTATTAAAGGTGTTGCCGCTCTCGGGCGCCCACCTCCAATTGTCGGGTTCCGCCACTCCTTGTGGGCGCGTTCCCTGTATCTCCCTTACCATCTGGGTCAAGGGGAGATGCTGCCGAATTTTCGTTAGAAATAACAACATGTTAAAAGATAAAGGGAAGCGACAAACGAGAAAGGTAATAACACGTTAAAAAGGTAAAAGGAAGCAACAAACAAATGAAATGGACAACAGTAAAACGTTTCAACCAAGATAAGGGAACCACAATCAACACAAAGAGAATCGGACCGAATGACAATTAAGCAACTTGAACAGCCGTCTTCCGGAAAGAAAGAAGGGGAGATAATCAAGAGGAAGGGGAAATGAGATCCACGTAGATGGTACAAAAATCAAGGGAGAGAAATAGAAAGGAAAGACGTAAGAGAATGGCGGAGGAGTGGGTCCCGTCCAGACCTCGCCCGTCACACCGGCCCCCCCCCCCCGGGTCTTCACCGGTACAGCCCACCTTGACCTTCTCTGACACACTCCCAGTTTCGTCCTGGCCGGCACGCTTCCTCGGCCTTTCCCCGGTACACCTTCAACATCCCAACCCGGCACGCCCCTTTTGAGCCTACGCCGGCACACTTCGGCCCCCGCCGTCACCGGCACAGTCCTTTGAAGCCTTCCCCCCGGCATACCCTGTGCTCCTTCCCCGACACACTCGGCCAGGCCCTTCACCGGTACACTCCCCACTCCTTACCCGGTACGCCCAGCTGTGGCCTCCACCGATACGCCCTCCTTTCTCGGGCCTTCACCGGCACACACACCCATCCCCTTAGCCCGGTACACCCCTGCTCTCGGGCCTTCACCGGCACACCCGTCTGGTCTTCCCCGGTATGCCCTTTTGGTGCCTTCGCCGGCACGCTGGCCCCAGTCTGCCCGGTACACCCCTTTAGCCCGGCCCACTCCTCCATACGCACAAATGCAAATAAAAGAAATATAACGGCAACAATAATCAAAATAAACCAAAAAAAATACAAATAAATAAAACATATGAAAATTCTAACAAAATAAATAAATAAACAGATAAATGAATATGTATATATATATATATATATTTTGAACATGTAATAAATAAATAAATAAAAATGCGTGTAATAGATAAAGAATTATATATAATATATATATAATAGTGACATTACCCAAAAAATGTATAAAGAGGAAATAAGCAACAAAACATATGAACATATGAATATTTGGAGATCCAAATAAATAATAATAATAATGATCCACATTGCAGCCCCATCTCTCCTGCGACCCGGTGCTGAAGGAACAACAATGCCGCCCTTGTGGGCTAGGCCTGTGCCTTGGGAGTTATCCCGAAATGGCCATGGCGTGACCTCGCCTCGGGCTGACATTCCGATTAAACCGGACTCATTTCTCCGGTCGGATCCCTTCCGAGCCGCTACTAAAATTGCCGCACGTTCGGCAGATATTTGAACGGGTTCACCTCGATTCCCGCCGCGTTTCTATTACGAACCTGCGTCCGAACATGAAAAGGCCCGCGAGCGACCTGCATAGCCGGGGGCTCCTACCCCGATATGGCTGTGAGCCGGCATTGTTCCGGGCCAATAGCTCATCAATTCCGGCCCGTTCCTATCGGGATTCGTTCCCACCTTTTCATCGAAATTATCGTAAACTCGGCATACATTTGTACAGGGTCGTTCACGCCCATGTCGTACTTTCAATATGGGTCTTTGCCCGAACATGAAAAGGTCCGCAAGCGACCGACAGAATCAGAATAGAACGAGACGGCTCTCGCCACCCCCGGACTCCTTCCGTGGGAATATCAATAAGACCTCCATGGGCCACACTCAGACCTCGGGCCTGTCTCGATCATGGTCATCGTCTGGCTCATATCCTCGGTCTATAGCCCGCTCCTTTCGAACGCGTTTCGGTTTTGAAATCCAGTCCTGGGACTCTCCCCCATTTCCCCCGGGCATCGGGAATATTAATGATGCCCACGCAAGCCCTGTTCGGACCACGGGAGGCGCCCCCAACATGGTCCTGACTCGATCTCGCACCGGGCCAACAGATTCACTGGTTTTCGGCTACAATAACCGAGATTCAACCGAATGTTTTCAGTGTCTCGAAATAATAAACTTGCCGTATCTCGGCATGCATATGTTCCAGGTTCCCCCGTGACAATTACAATATTCTGAAGCTGGGCCCCCGTCCGAATATTAAACGGTCTCTCGAGTGACCGACATGTTTCGAACGCCCGCTTCTCCGGGACACAGGGCTCTTCAGCCAATTCAAGGGATACTCCCTCGCCGCCCTTTGGCACCGGAAATATTAATGACGCCCATGCAAGCCTTGTTTCGACCGCGGGGGGGCCCACCGCAACATGGTCACAGTTTGCTCTTGCTTCGGGCCAACAGGTTCACCGGTTTCCGACCGCTCTAACCAAGGTTTAACCGAACGTCTTTCGTTCTTCCGAACAATAAACTTGCCATACCTTGGCATACATATGCTCCGGTCTTCCCGCAACGATCGCGCTTTTCCCGAGACGGACACTCGTCCGAACATTAAATGGTCAGCACATGACCGACATGATCTCAAACGGTTTTCTTCTCGCCCTTGCGCGAGGACTTCGATACCTCCTGATCGACCTTTTATACAATCAATCTCTTGGCCATGAGGCCCTGAATCTCGGCGATTAATCAATGGTGTTCCCTCGTATGGGGGATGTAAATGACGTCGTGACCTTTATGGCGCGGCGGGTTTTGGTCCCGACACGAACCACACAATCGTCTGACGAAGTCAGATCGAGCGCACCATGGGCTCTTCGGAGCCCGAATAAACTATCACCTCGGTGACTGGCACGCCCACGCACTCAATAAACCGAATAAACCAAAAAGAGAATAACAAGTGCCGAAAAGTGCGTCCACAGAAGGCTACCTACAAAGGCTCTCTATTGCAGAAGCTGATCACTGGAATGCAGTGGAAGCCACCATTTATAGGGAAGGCGAAGTCCCCAGGAGTGTGAGGACTCTTGCCGCCTCAATCAAATCTGTGGAAATCGAAGCGATGGATTCCGAAAGTCGCGCTCCTTCAGAAGCCCTCGTCAAGGCCGCCGTTTCGTATCCCCAGAGGATCTCGCGACTGTTCAGGAAGAAGGAAATACACGGAAGAAATCTCAAGATTTGCAGATAAAAAGGAAGCTTTTCATTTCCAAAAAGGAGAAATTACAAAAAGAGGCTACTGCCTTGGAAAGTGCAGAAAAAAAAAGGGAAAGAAAAGATAACTAGGGGCATCCCCTCAAGGACCTACCCCGGTTACATCATCACGTGCCATGGGCTCAGCAGGCGCACGCACATCAGCGGCACTAGGAGGAGGTGGCTCATCGCTCAAGTCCACCACGACAGCATCCGCGGGCGCCCGCTCGCCCACGCTCGACACCGACCGCTCGGCGCCCGCCTCCACGGGGTCGGGCCCCTCTTCTTCATCCTCGGCCCCTGAGACATAGGGATCTGAAGGAGGAGGGAGGACTGGGGTCACGAGGTCAAAGTGCCCCGCGGTGGCCTTCACGGCGGCACTCCAGCCCTCCCGGAAGCCGCGGTCACGTGCCGACCCATAGTACTCCAGGGCCGCCTCCATCACCTAGGCCCGGTAAGCCGAGGAGGAGAGAAAGGCCTCCACAACCTCCTCACCTGCCGAGGACAGGGACATGCGCAGCCTAGCGAGCTCCGCCTCGATCTCTTGGCCGCTGGCCGCCATGGTTCGGGCCTCCGTCTCCAGCTTGGCCGCCATCTTTCCAGCCGCGTCGGCCCGCGCCAGGAAAGAGTCCCGGTCGCGCTCCATGCCCGCCAGGGCCAACTCCAGCTGAGACAACTGCTCCCGAAGTCCGGCGTTCGCAGTCTCGGACTCCTTCAAACACTCTTCGGCCCCCGCCTGAAGGGCCCGGCTGATCTCCAGCTCACGCACAGCATCCAGGAAACGGTGCCTCCACAGCCCGAAGGCGCTAGCAGCCAGGCACACGCTTTTCACGGCAACGGCCGTCAACTCGTCCACAACACCAGGACCCAGCTCCCCAACGTGCTCGTGCCAACGAGCACTCCGTATCATGAGGTCGACAATGCCCGGGACACCAGGCACTCCTGTCGGTGAGTCCTCAGGCCGCGATGACTGATCGCGCGGAGACAAGGATCGACCGAGCGGAGGAGCCCTCTGCGGAGAGGGAGGGTCAACTTCAGTAACAACTGGGGCCTTGCCCCTTTCACGCCCCCGGTTACCGGAGGCGGGCGCAGGAGTAGCAGCTGCCGGCGCTGCTGGCGACGACGGTAGGAGAACACTGGGGGGAGACGCCCCAGACGGGGGTGGGACCCGACTCCTGGCTGGAGTCGAATCCCTCCCCCTCTTCCTCGACCGGCGGCGACTGTCAATCTCCGCCAACTCATCCTCGGTCAGATAAGCCCGACCGCCGCCAGCCATGTCAGACCCCTCGCCAGGTACGCTGGGAGCGGCTTTGGGGAAACTCTATTGGAGACTAGGCCCTCCACTGGCCACCGACGCCTCGGGCGAACGCGCCAGAGGAATGTCAACAGGGGCCGGATACTGCAACCTCCCCGGGGCAAAAGCAACCTGGACTGGGGGGGCGACGACCGACACCTGGCCGGTCCCCGGAGCAACGTGATCCACAGGGTGAGGAGTGAGCCGCGACAGCCGGACGATCTCAGGGGTCCAACCCAGCGCTTCAGTCGCCCCTGAAAATGCAAAGACAAGGTTAGTCAAGCATCAGCCACTACTGCCACATCCCTACAGGGAGACAAGACCAGTACCCTGCGGCAATGGGGGACACAACCCTAGCTCTCGAAGTAACGCCGGGGTCAAGACGTGGTCTGCATCGACTAGAGGGTACCGGGAAACCGCCTTCAGATCCCGGCGGCCCTCAGCGTTGAGGGGAGGCTTCGTATCACGCCAAGGGCGAGGAAAGCCACTCTGCATCCAACCATCAGAGGCTTTTTCCCAGTCCTTCGACTTGATCAGGTATACGTACTGCTCCGCCCATCTCTTACGGTTGGACGCGGTACGAGAGACTGAGATAAAGTGGTCGCGGGCACGAGCCTTGAAGTAGGCGAAATAGGTGTCGGATGGACAACTCTGGAGGAGGAAAAATTGTCGGAACAAGTCGACACTCGGCTCCACCGACGCTCTACGACAGGCATAGACAAATCCGTAGAGGATGCTATAAGAATTGAGAGTTATACCCTCAAGGTTCCGCCCGTAATGGCGGAGGACGGCCGAAATGAAAGGATGGACCGGAATACGAAGACCCGCCTGAAAGGAGGCCACCGGGATCATGATCCCGACAGTAGGATGACTCGTTATGTCGTCTCCCACAGTAGGAAAGACGATGGCGTACTCGGGGGGAATCTGGAAGGTCTCCCGCAAACCATGGAATACCCTATAGGCCACTAAGGGTTGGGAGTCAGGCCGACTAGTGCCCGCACCTGAGGAGCTCGGCACGCCGCCTCAGCTCTGAGGCATCTCCTCCGAAGAGGAAGACTCGACGCTAAGAGCTCTCCTACGTGGAGGCATCACTACCGAAGAAAAGAATAACCGAGAAAGAAGGATCCTCACCAGGCAAAGGGAGGAAGAAGCCTACGACAAAGCGCGGCGACCAGCGAGATGTGGGTATGATTTTTGAAAGACCTCACAGCACTCCTTATAAATCGCCCATTACAATCCGACGGTTGCCCCCTGAGGGTCAGGCGAGGGGAGGCCTGCCGCTACGGCGGTACGGCTACCGAGGCCAGGTGACCGTTCTGAGCTCACATCCCTAGAACAAGACAAGACCCAGTGTCATCATTGCCAGCGTGGCTTCTGCCACAGTCAGAGGCGCCTTGCGCGCCAAGCAGGTCTCGAAGCCACCAACTCCCGCTGTACGAGGAAATCATCTTCGGATCACACCCTCCAGAAGAACCTTCTCTTGGGCTACTCTCAATCCCCTGCGAGTGCTCGGCAACTAAGAGTAGGGGGAGAAGTGAGGAGGGTAAATCTGGTTTGGCCCAGAAACGGCCCAAGCGCGAGCGGCCCATTAAGGTTTGGACGCGCTAAGCCCAAGCAAGGAGCAAGCACACATGCTCAACCCAATAAGAGATCGGCCGGCCCAACAGAGCATCGGATTCCACGATGCCGATAAGGCCGGCCCAAGCGCAGTTCTCCCCGGAGGACACTCCGACGACCGACCGTTGCCCCCACGATGTTGGCCTTGACCCCATAACGGGCGAGCACGCGCCATGAGTGCCGTAAGACTCGCCCAGGGAACGGCCGACGCCGGGGCTATCGCCCTCCAACGGAAAACTCCCGCCAACATAGCGGAGGAACGTTACTCTATTAAACGGACCCTTCCCTATCAAGGGATGAGACACTCGCTCCAGGACAACCTATATAAAAGGGACATCGACAGAAGAGAAGAACACGGTAGATTCTTCTACTGAACCACTTATTACTATGCAAGAGGAGTTACGGCGGATACTTCTGCCACCAGAGCTTCCTACGGAGAAGAGAGCAACCCGACCTGCAACTACGACAGAGAGGTCTTACGCTACGTCCAGAGAACCTCCTCCTCCTGTATGGCCTTACCACCCAGCGAGCACTCTCCGAGATCCCACTAGGAGCGGCGAGCATGCGTGCAGAGGACCTACACGCCTCCTAGATCGACGACTACGGCCCCTACTTCTCTCTTACTTTGCTCTTCTCTATCGCTTATTAATCCCTTGCTGACTTAAGCATCGGAGGGTTGTCCCCTGGGGTAACACCCGGGACTCCTTCTGACGCCCTTCTGGTTTCTTGGTGTGTGTAGGCATCCACGGGTGCGAGACCATTTCCCCAATAAATAAATAGAGAAGGTGATACGTGGCTTAGGAACCATTTTCCTGCCGCTACAGGTACATTCTTCTGCCTTAAACTGTACTTCTGTTGGATTGGACTCTGTTGTAGTTAGTTGTTTATTTCTGTTAATTGTTGAATTATCATGCTTTATTTCCTATTTCTTTGTACCTCCACACTCCTTTTTGCCCTTCCGAGCTCTCTTGGCTCGTGGGCGGCGGGCCAGGATTCGAATGGTATTGAGTTCTTCCCGGTATCCGGATCTTGGGTCGTCACACCGCCAGCCTCCGGCGGGTCTCCGATACTTGCAAAGGCTGGGGGGGGACATCGGGAAGGTGATGCGCCTAATTGGTCTGGCCAGTGGGTAGTAAACACCGAAAGAACAAGAAGCCATCGCTAAGGAGAAGGCTAGATATGGAGTACACCTTTCTTTGTGGGTCTTCGTGGGTTCTTTCTTCTGCGTTAGGTTATGCCAGCATTTGGGTCATGTGAAGAGGTTGATGTTCCAAGTCTTGTTTGTAATGCCCTGGATCTCGTTGGATCTCGTAGGATCTTTAATGGATCTTTCGGATCTGTTTCGGATTGGTTTCGTTGAGTTTCGGTTCGCTTTTGTGGCTTCCGAGTTGAGTTTGACGAGCCGTGTGGGTTTTTCTCACGTACTAGTTACGGAACCCTACGGTGAGTTTATTTGTCAATTCTCGAACTCGTGAATGCTACAGCGTCGATGTACTCTTCGAGCCGGTCGTTTCGACTATTTTTGTGTATTTTTCTGAATTTGTGTATTTTCGGCGCATTTTCGGAATTTTCGGAAATTAGGAAAATTTCCTAATTTCTTTTCCTTTTTCTTTTCTTTTTCTCTTTCTTCCCTCATTCGGCCGCGACCGTTTCTCTCTCCCGTTCTCTCTCGTTTCTCCCCCTCTTTGGCCCCGGCTGCAGACGGAGGCGTAGGTGGGCGAGGTGGCGAGGACGTGGAGCTGGATTGATGCGCGATGAGGCGAGGATCGGATCGATTCTGGCGCGATCCCGAACGGTGGATTCAAAGCCGGTGAAATTGGTTCGCGAGTGGTTTTCGGCGTGGTTTAGTCCCTTCGGGGCACGGTTTCTTCGGTGGAGGTAGGGTGACGGATCCTTGCTTCTTCACCTTCGTTTTCCCTGCCATTGCACGGCGTTCGGCTAGGAAACGAGTGTGTTTGGGCTTGTTTTGCCTAAACCGTGATTTTCGTGGTTTTTAGGGTCGGCCGGTAAACGGTGACCGTTTGCGGTTCAGTTAGTTTCTAAATGACCGCAGGGATGTTAGAATCTCATCCACGTAGTTTTCGTGCGATTTGGTGCTCATTCGAGGCCGGTAGAAGCCCGGGAACCTCGGTGACCCATTTCGGGTGGATTGTTTAAATCGCCCGGATCTTGCGTTTTTGATGTTGCATGTGGGGTTTTTGTTGCCCTGATGTTGTCTTTTGGCGTTGTGGTTTGTATCCCCTGCGTTTTGGCGTGAATGGGGCGTGGAACGGGCCGATCCGGCCATTTCTATGTTTTCCCGCCGTAACCGAAGTAGCGGTCATGCCAGCGACCGTTACTTGTCTTTAGCGGCCCTACGACTGACCGTCGTTTGGTCTGCATCGTTTTAGCGCTTTTGGCTTCTAGGTGAGTGACGGCCCTGGAGTGGCGCGTCGCTTCCTTGTAACGCGCCTAGGTTAGTGCGTTACTTCGCCTTCGTCGTTTTATGTTGGGGTTGAGTCGGTTAGTCTAACGCGCTTGACCCAGTGCGTTAGATGGAAGTGGCGCGCCTTGCCCAGGCCGTTACTTGCCAATTGACTGACGTTGACTCGTTGAGGCGGTGCCTCTAGCGGTCGTGCCCCTATGCGTTGTTTGAGTGTGACGTGCCTGCCCCTGGCCGTTACATTCTCTTTTGGTCGAGGTTGGGTTGACTGCACCGTTGGGTGTGACGGTGGGGACCCCGTGCGTCGTTTGTGAGTAACGCGCATGCCTCCGACCGTTGTTTGCTGTGGTGTTGGGTTGAGGGTGGCCATGCCGTCTGTGAGTAACGGATGGGTCCCCCGTGCGTCGTTTGGTTCTGACGGCCCTCCCCTGCCGCGCTGTTTCGTGAGTGACGCTCCTGGCTTAGCGCGTTACTTCGCTTTGGTTTGGGTTTGCTGCACCGTTGAATGTGACGGTGGGTGCCCCGTGCGTCGTTTGCTTGTAACGCCCCTGCTCCCGTGCGTTACTTGGCTTTTGCGTGGTTTGTAGGTTATCAGGGTGGTGTGAGTGACGGCCTGGTGTCCGTCCGTCGTTTGGGAAATAACGGCCCTAACCTAGACCGTCGCTTGCTTGTAGCGGTCTAGAGCTGGTGCGTTACTTTCCTTGTGCCTTGGTTTTCCGCCCGATGATTCTGTGTGTCTTGGCTTGGCCTTGTGGTCTGCCCGTTGTCCCGTGGATGTCTCTTGACGTCCTATGAGGGTTAAGACTACGTTGTAAGGTAGCCAGGAGTCTTCTTGCTTGTGGTAGGGTTCCTTATCCTACCTTTGCATGTGCTTGTTTGGGTTTCGGTCAACCTGGTCTGACCCAGTGGTTGACATGTGACCTTGTTTGCGCGTGTCTTAGCGGTCCTGTCCTGCCTAAGACACTGCTTCTGGATGCTTCGAGGTATTGTTCTACCTCGGTTTGCGTGTCCAGGTGTGCTGAGGGTTCTTGATGTCTCCCTCAGGTCTCCGTGTGTTGTTTTTTGCGGAGCGTGGTTTCTTTGGCTTAGGATTAGACCGATTGGCGGCTTGTTCCGCTGTTGTGACGATCTTACCTTTGAGTCGTTTGGCTCAGGATCGTTACGTAGGAGGTCTAGTGCTTGTCCTGAGTTGTCGGCAGTGGTGATACTGTCACTTGGTGCCTCGAAGTGCGTGTTGAGGGGCGTGGTTGCCCGTTAGTACTTCGGCGCTTGTGTTTTGAGCTTCTGTGTCGTGTGAAGCCTCCACTTGTGTGACCTAAGGCCGAGAGGTGCCGACCCGCTAGCGGATGGCGGAGGGTTTTTCCCAGTGAGCGGTTTTTAGTTAGTTCCGCGGGCTCCTAGCCAACGGTAGCGTCCTGCCGAGGGAGAATACTAGCTAGAGGACCTGGCTTAGGCTATAGCCAGTGTGTGCACACGTGGTCAGGGGTTAGGACTTACGTCGACGGGCGTGACCCTGACTAGTTACTTGTTTTGCTGTTACTGTTTGGTTCAGCTTGTGTCTCTGTCTCTGCTGTTGTTACAGCAGTGCAGTAGGCGAGACACTTGAGGTGCGGCGTCAGACGTCAGTGGACGCAGCTGGCTTTTTAAGGGGGTGCTTCCGTCACGTGACGCGTAGCTCTTCGCGGTTCTTGTGTGCCGTGACTCTTCGCGTTTCCTTGCGCGTTGTGACCTTTGCGAGTTGCCCGTTCGTGGCCGTGCTCGGGGTCGGTGTTTTGTTGTCCGCACGGTGTTCTGATTGTGCGTGGGGCTTTGTGCACGACGTTCCCTGTCGCGTTTTGTCTGTTTCCCGGTGTCGGCGTTCGCCTTCGCCTTTGTGTGGGGCTGGTTGACAGACTGGTGTACCCTTCTGTGTGAGTTTAGGGTCATCCATCTGTTGCCTTTGTTTGGAGTAGTTTGGGATACCGAGGTTAGTTCGGTAGCCGCTTGTTTGGTGCGGGTTCTCACCCTCTCCTGCGTGTTCCCTACTCCTACTTCCCGTCTGTTCCTTTACAGCTTTGTAGTGTAGCTTTCCTGCTTTGCTACGTTGCTGTCCTTGCTACGTTTGTTGCTGCTTCCGTTGCCTTCGCTTTGTGCGGTTTTCCAGTGGGGATCCGCGTGACCCCTACTGAGTTTCTGTTGAGACTCACCCCTGCTGCTTTTCAGGTGGGTTTTCGCCGTCTGCCTCTGCTGTTCCTGGCGGAGTGCTCGCTTGCTGTGTAGCTGCCAGCTGTACCTGCGGTCGGGCTTCTTCCGACTTCTGTGTACGTTTCTTCCTGTCGTACTGTACTGTGCTAGACTTGTTGTCTTCCTTGGGCTAGACTCTGGTGTATAATTGAAAACTTGAATGTTTAATAAAAGGGTAATTTTATTTCTGCTACTTTAGCAATCCAATCTAATGAAATTTAATTGCTTACTGTTATATCTGCTGGCTTCAATGTATTTCCCACACAATCCTTTTTCCCTTCGGCGCTTTCCCGCGCTTGGGAGGCCTCGCGGGTCCCATGTGGTATCACGTGTATTCGGTATTTATACCGGGTGCACCGGGTATCCGGAATCCGGGTCGCTACAGGTGGTATCAGAGCAGTGTTCTGAGATGTTCGGAGTTCTTTTCTGAGCTATCAGATCATTGTCGTGTGAGATACATGGAAATCCAGATATACAGTTACCAGAGTCTTTAGGCCCAGTACAGTCTCTTGCTGGCGTAGGTGTTGCGATGGTTTATCGCGGTGCTTTTTGCGTGTGGTCTTGTACGTGCTTGGTTGGCACTGTGCGAGATGGTTTTGCTCTCGTCTAGATGAGACGATGTGCTTCGTTCGGTTTTGAAGTTGGTCTCGATCGTGGTGCACTTTGCAGTGTTTGTCGGTTGGCATGAACCTGCAGTGCCTTGTTCGAGCTATTTTCTGTATTTTGCTCAGGTGGCTTATGACTTTTAGCGTTGGTGTGATGGCCACGCACGTTCTTACGTTGCTTGGGTTGTCCCAGCTTGAGTTTGTGTAGCTCCTGATGCTTCGTTGTTTTGGTTGCTTCGATTGTCGTGTTGCCTCGATTGAGAAGTTGCTCGAGCGAGCCTTGGATTTTCCCTTCCTGGTGAGCTGTTGTTGTTGAGCTTGTTGCTTCTCATCCCTTTTTGGTGAAGCTTTCCGAGGTTTGCCTTGGAATTGCTGTCTTGGTTGTGCCTTTGTCCTGTGTCTGCTTAAGTGTAGACAGCTTTGTTTTGAGTCTGATCTGCTCCTTGTGGTACGGTTGCTTAGCTTTGGACTCCATGATGGTGTTAAGAGCTGTTGTGTACCGTAGTTGTCGTGCTGTGTCTAACGGCCGATGTGTTGTGAAGGCTCATTTATTGTGTCAGGACGTGATGGTGAGCTGAGATTGATGCTTTCCTTGTGCTTTGCGCTGAAGCTGGTGCTCTTCTCTTGTTGCACTTAGGCTCTTTGTGATCGGTTGTTCGTGTGATCAGTGCTCGTGGCGTGTTAATTGCGATCTTGTTGATTGCGATGACGCCTGGTGTGTGCTGAGATGCGATTATCGATGTTGTTCTGTTGCCTGTGCACGTTGTTGAGAGTACAGCTGGAGTGTGTGGGCTGGCTATCCATTTGTCGAGAGGTCTTGTTCCTTTCTCGATGTGGCTTTGTCTTGGCTTCTTGTGCCTTGACTTTGGTTGTTGCCGTGCCGTTGTTCGTGGTTTTCTTGTGTTGGCATTGGCAATTGTGCGAGTGTTGGGGAATTTGTCGGCATCTTTGCGGATTGAGTACCCTCTACTCTGTATTTTCTTCTTGGGTGTTGTGCTCTTGAGGCGTGTTGCTAGTCCTTGAGTTGCATTCCCCGAGATCATTGTTGTTGTTTTTCGTTGTTGTGGGTCTTTCTCTTGGTGAGCAGTCTGATGCGTGACCTGTCTCTTGTGGTCGTGTGTTCAGCTGTTTTTGTGCCTTGTTGTGACCCTGCTTGCAGTTGTGTTCCGTGGTTCTGCGTGTTAAGTAGAGCCGGAATTCTGCAGGTGTTGCCGTTGTGTTGTTTTGGCGCTGTTTCTTTATGATTTTGTGTCTCTGCCTTGGACCATGGTCTTGTCAGTTGGCTTGCTGTGCTCTCTTTCCCTGGTGGAGTTAGCTTGCGACTTGATCAGATGTGATGTCTGAGTGAGTACTGACTTGATTGTGTTTCGGGTCCAGCAGTGTTGTTGTTGTCGTTGGTGTCCTGTGTGCCAGGTGTTCCCTGTTGCCTTTGGCACTGGAGCCGATGATGTTGCGAGCTGTCAGCTGTGGGGACTGCGTTCCTTGTGTAAGCTGCCGCTTGCCGTGTTGTTATTGTGTTTTCTCGGTTGTTTGTGGTTGTGGCTGTCGTGTCTCTATTTCTGGTGAGACGTAAACGACGTTGCCCTTGCTTCGGAGGTGTCAGATGTATTCACTTTGGTGCCATACTCGTGCTGTAGACTTGCTGTCTTGGAAGCTGAGTGTGTACCTGTAATTGTGATCTGACGGTGTTCCTCTGAGCTGTGTTTTCCGAGTTTTGTGCTGTTGGGTTGTTCTTCCCTGCTTCTCCTTTGTTAGTCCTGAATTTCGGGGGCGAAATTCTTTGAAGGAGGGGAGGATGTAATGCCCTGGATCTCGTTGGATCTCGTAGGATCTTTAATGGATCTTTCGGATCTGTTTCGGATTGGTTTCGTTGAGTTTCGGTTCGCTTTTGTGGCTTCCGAGTTGAGTTTGACGAGCCGTGTGGGTTTTTCTCACGTACTAGTTACGGAACCCTACGGTGAGTTTATTTGTCAATTCTCGAACTCGTGAATGCTACAGCGTCGATGTACTCTTCGAGCCGGTCGTTTCGACTATTTTTGTGTATTTTTCTGAATTTGTGTATTTTCGGCGCATTTTCGGAATTTTCGGAAATTAGGAAAATTTCCTAATTTCTTTTCCTTTTTCTTTTCTTTTTCTCTTTCTTCCCTCATTCGGCCGCGACCGTTTCTCTCTCCCGTTCTCTCTCGTTTCTCCCCCTCTTTGGCCCCGGCTGCAGACGGAGGCGTAGGTGGGCGAGGTGGCGAGGACGTGGAGCTGGATTGATGCGCGATGAGGCGAGGATCGGATCGATTCTGGCGCGATCCCGAACGGTGGATTCAAAGCCGGTGAAATTGGTTCGCGAGTGGTTTTCGGCGTGGTTTAGTCCCTTCGGGGCACGGTTTCTTCGGTGGAGGTAGGGTGACGGATCCTTGCTTCTTCACCTTCGTTTTCCCTGCCATTGCACGGCGTTCGGCTAGGAAACGAGTGTGTTTGGGCTTGTTTTGCCTAAACCGTGATTTTCGTGGTTTTTAGGGTCGGCCGGTAAACGGTGACCGTTTGCGGTTCAGTTAGTTTCTAAATGACCGCAGGGATGTTAGAATCTCATCCACGTAGTTTTCGTGCGATTTGGTGCTCATTCGAGGCCGGTAGAAGCCCGGGAACCTCGGTGACCCATTTCGGGTGGATTGTTTAAATCGCCCGGATCTTGCGTTTTTGATGTTGCATGTGGGGTTTTTGTTGCCCTGATGTTGTCTTTTGGCGTTGTGGTTTGTATCCCCTGCGTTTTGGCGTGAATGGGGCGTGGAACGGGCCGATCCGGCCATTTCTATGTTTTCCCGCCGTAACCGAAGTAGCGGTCATGCCAGCGACCGTTACTTGTCTTTAGCGGCCCTACGACTGACCGTCGTTTGGTCTGCATCGTTTTAGCGCTTTTGGCTTCTAGGTGAGTGACGGCCCTGGAGTGGCGCGTCGCTTCCTTGTAACGCGCCTAGGTTAGTGCGTTACTTCGCCTTCGTCGTTTTATGTTGGGGTTGAGTCGGTTAGTCTAACGCGCTTGACCCAGTGCGTTAGATGGAAGTGGCGCGCCTTGCCCAGGCCGTTACTTGCCAATTGACTGACGTTGACTCGTTGAGGCGGTGCCTCTAGCGGTCGTGCCCCTATGCGTTGTTTGAGTGTGACGTGCCTGCCCCTGGCCGTTACATTCTCTTTTGGTCGAGGTTGGGTTGACTGCACCGTTGGGTGTGACGGTGGGGACCCCGTGCGTCGTTTGTGAGTAACGCGCATGCCTCCGACCGTTGTTTGCTGTGGTGTTGGGTTGAGGGTGGCCATGCCGTCTGTGAGTAACGGATGGGTCCCCCGTGCGTCGTTTGGTTCTGACGGCCCTCCCCTGCCGCGCTGTTTCGTGAGTGACGCTCCTGGCTTAGCGCGTTACTTCGCTTTGGTTTGGGTTTGCTGCACCGTTGAATGTGACGGTGGGTGCCCCGTGCGTCGTTTGCTTGTAACGCCCCTGCTCCCGTGCGTTACTTGGCTTTTGCGTGGTTTGTAGGTTATCAGGGTGGTGTGAGTGACGGCCTGGTGTCCGTCCGTCGTTTGGGAAATAACGGCCCTAACCTAGACCGTCGCTTGCTTGTAGCGGTCTAGAGCTGGTGCGTTACTTTCCTTGTGCCTTGGTTTTCCGCCCGATGATTCTGTGTGTCTTGGCTTGGCCTTGTGGTCTGCCCGTTGTCCCGTGGATGTCTCTTGACGTCCTATGAGGGTTAAGACTACGTTGTAAGGTAGCCAGGAGTCTTCTTGCTTGTGGTAGGGTTCCTTATCCTACCTTTGCATGTGCTTGTTTGGGTTTCGGTCAACCTGGTCTGACCCAGTGGTTGACATGTGACCTTGTTTGCGCGTGTCTTAGCGGTCCTGTCCTGCCTAAGACACTGCTTCTGGATGCTTCGAGGTATTGTTCTACCTCGGTTTGCGTGTCCAGGTGTGCTGAGGGTTCTTGATGTCTCCCTCAGGTCTCCGTGTGTTGTTTTTTGCGGAGCGTGGTTTCTTTGGCTTAGGATTAGACCGATTGGCGGCTTGTTCCGCTGTTGTGACGATCTTACCTTTGAGTCGTTTGGCTCAGGATCGTTACGTAGGAGGTCTAGTGCTTGTCCTGAGTTGTCGGCAGTGGTGATACTGTCACTTGGTGCCTCGAAGTGCGTGTTGAGGGGCGTGGTTGCCCGTTAGTACTTCGGCGCTTGTGTTTTGAGCTTCTGTGTCGTGTGAAGCCTCCACTTGTGTGACCTAAGGCCGAGAGGTGCCGACCCGCTAGCGGATGGCGGAGGGTTTTTCCCAGTGAGCGGTTTTTAGTTAGTTCCGCGGGCTCCTAGCCAACGGTAGCGTCCTGCCGAGGGAGAATACTAGCTAGAGGACCTGGCTTAGGCTATAGCCAGTGTGTGCACACGTGGTCAGGGGTTAGGACTTACGTCGACGGGCGTGACCCTGACTAGTTACTTGTTTTGCTGTTACTGTTTGGTTCAGCTTGTGTCTCTGTCTCTGCTGTTGTTACAGCAGTGCAGTAGGCGAGACACTTGAGGTGCGGCGTCAGACGTCAGTGGACGCAGCTGGCTTTTTAAGGGGGTGCTTCCGTCACGTGACGCGTAGCTCTTCGCGGTTCTTGTGTGCCGTGACTCTTCGCGTTTCCTTGCGCGTTGTGACCTTTGCGAGTTGCCCGTTCGTGGCCGTGCTCGGGGTCGGTGTTTTGTTGTCCGCACGGTGTTCTGATTGTGCGTGGGGCTTTGTGCACGACGTTCCCTGTCGCGTTTTGTCTGTTTCCCGGTGTCGGCGTTCGCCTTCGCCTTTGTGTGGGGCTGGTTGACAGACTGGTGTACCCTTCTGTGTGAGTTTAGGGTCATCCATCTGTTGCCTTTGTTTGGAGTAGTTTGGGATACCGAGGTTAGTTCGGTAGCCGCTTGTTTGGTGCGGGTTCTCACCCTCTCCTGCGTGTTCCCTACTCCTACTTCCCGTCTGTTCCTTTACAGCTTTGTAGTGTAGCTTTCCTGCTTTGCTACGTTGCTGTCCTTGCTACGTTTGTTGCTGCTTCCGTTGCCTTCGCTTTGTGCGGTTTTCCAGTGGGGATCCGCGTGACCCCTACTGAGTTTCTGTTGAGACTCACCCCTGCTGCTTTTCAGGTGGGTTTTCGCCGTCTGCCTCTGCTGTTCCTGGCGGAGTGCTCGCTTGCTGTGTAGCTGCCAGCTGTACCTGCGGTCGGGCTTCTTCCGACTTCTGTGTACGTTTCTTCCTGTCGTACTGTACTGTGCTAGACTTGTTGTCTTCCTTGGGCTAGACTCTGGTGTATAATTGAAAACTTGAATGTTTAATAAAAGGGTAATTTTATTTCTGCTACTTTAGCAATCCAATCTAATGAAATTTAATTGCTTACTGTTATATCTGCTGGCTTCAATGTATTTCCCACACAATCCTTTTTCCCTTCGGCGCTTTCCCGCGCTTGGGAGGCCTCGCGGGTCCCATGTGGTATCACGTGTATTCGGTATTTATACCGGGTGCACCGGGTATCCGGAATCCGGGTCGCTACATTGTTGATGCGGTGTGGTTGCCGACGACGGGTGGCCAGACAGGTGGATTGCTGAGGAGGAATGGAGAGGGAGGGGGATGCTGGGTTCGACAGCGGTGACCCCACCGTCCCGCTCCCCTGTAGCAACCCTCTCTCCTCATGTATGTGTAGTTAGCAAAGAGAAAAGAAATATTTACCAAACGTGTTTATATAAATTATAAGAAGTATGTTATTCTTCCTAATTAAACATGAGATAACAATTTACATCACTTTTAAAAATTGAGTCAAAAATTAAAATAGTTTTTAGAGAGAAATAGTTGTGAAATAAAAAGTGTTTCCAAACACCCTATAAAATTTTGAGTTAAATTACACAATGGGATAATTTTTTAAAATAAAAAAATAAAAATTACTAGTACACCAAATATGTACAATTATCCCTGTAAGGAACAAGTGGAGCAAGTAGGAGTCTGCATACAAACCAGGGGTTTTGACTCATGTCGCTGTACGTTTACTGTTACGCTTCACATCTAGTCTCTGTCACGATCCAGCAAATGGTGATGGCTGTCGATAGCTTGGAATTGTGGTTGCGGCATATATATGGTTATTCCTACAGATACCAAGGGGGCAGCCAAAAGTAGTAGTAGGTCCAAAACCTCATCCTCGCCTTCAGCTTATTGGGCAATAGGTCCAAAAGCTCATCCTTGTCTTCAGCTTATTGGTCAGTTTCATGTCTAAAATCTCTCATCCTCGCCTAGCGCAAGCAAGACAGCGGCGCCGCTCACTGGGTCCACATCCCCCTGGATGCGGCTCGCCGTCATCCACGTCAAACCTCTTCGATACTCCTCCCCTCTCCACGGCCCCCTTTCTGCTCGCTAGACTCTTGCTCGATCTACCGCCGTCTGTGAACCGCAGGCGGCCGGTCCCTGCCGCAGAAAACGTTAGAGGCATCTGCCTCGCCGTTGAATCATGAAAGGAATGAGCATATATAGGAAGGGGCGCCTCACCTTAGTTAATCCATGGAGCTAGCGACCGAAGAGCCAGAAGGGAAGAAGCCGGATCGAGAGGGATATGGCCTCAGGTGCCCCTTCCCGAGCAGGGGCCATCGTCTCCCATGCGTGGTGCTGGTGGTGGGAAGGAGGCAATTACCAGAGCGATGAGTTGGCCAGGGCAGCCCTCAAGTTGCTTGTGATCACAGCTGCCGCCATATATTCCTACTTCACATGGAGGAAGATGATGGGCCAAGGCCGGCCGCCCCTGCCCCCTGGCCCCAGGGGGTTGCCTCTGATCGGCAGCCTTCCTTTCCTGGGGTCTGACATCCCCAGCTGCTTGGCGGATCTGGCCAAGGCGTACGGCCCGGTCATGAGCCTCCGCCTCGGCACCAGGCTCTGCCTGGTGGTGAGCACCCCCGCCGCCGCAAAGGAGGTGCTCAAGGACCACGACGCCGTCTTCGCCAACCGGGACATTCCGGCCGCCGCAACGGTCATCTCCTACGGGGGGCGGGACGTCGTTTGGAACAACCACCCCGCAAACTGGCGGGTCCTCCGTAAGGTGTGCGTGCGTGAGCTGATGAACCCGAGTATCATCAACGCCTTCTACCCGCTGCGCCGGAGCGAGGTGCGCCGCATGGTGCGAGAGGTCTACCAGAGGTGTGGGACGCCGGTCCAGGTGGGGGAGGAGGCATTCCTCACACTCCTGGACTTGATGACGAACATGCTGTGGGGGAGCACTGTCGGGGGAGAAGAGAGGAGCCGAGTGGGGAAGGAGTTCCGGGAGGTAATAAGCGAGATCACCGAGCTGATGGGCGTGCCCAACGTGTCAGATCTCGTCCCGGCGCTAGCACCGTTCGACCTCCAACGGGTGGAGAGACGGATGAAGAGGTTGCACGAGTGGTACAATGACATGCTGAGCGAGATCATAGACAACCGGGTGAGAGACGTCGGGGAGGGTGTCGATGGAGAAGGTCGGAGGAGCAGCGGCAAGGATTTCCTGCAGGTGATGTTGGACGTGGTGGAGAAGGGCAGGGCTGAGGCACCCTTGACGGTCGATCACGTCAAGGCCGTCATGCTGGTATGCAACCTCCAACACTGTTCCTAGCCCCGTCTATCTTCTTCCTATATATATGCTTGTGGTTCTAAGCGTTATTTAATACGTTTCTCAATATCACATTTGTAATTAAGATTCTGCTATACCCATCTGATCAGTTCTAACCATATTTTTGTTTTCCTTCCAATTTCCTATTGGCCTGCCTGTCTATCTTAATCTGTTACAATAATTTTGTATTAAAAATGAGATAAAATATAATGTACTTAGTAATAACGAAGTTATCTTCACTTATTAACATCTTAAAATTTTGAATTGAGTTATGATCAAGTTTAGGTTATGCTGCATATATGAATGATCACGTGCCTGTGCTAAAATATAAGGTGATTATAAGAGTGTAACTCTCTCCATTAATCCAATGAACTCTACTAATTAATCTTAGTTTGGTGGACGTGTTGCTGCTATATATTGTAAGTTTAAGCTTAATTTTACATCTTCCTTCCGCTATTCTGTAGGACATGGTCGTGGCTGGGACTGAGACGTCATCTACAACAGTGGAGTGGGCGATGGCGGAGATGATGCACAATCGCGAGATGCTTAGGAAAGCCCAGGAAGAACTTGAAACGGTAGTCGGCATGGATGCCGTCGTAGAGGAATCTCATCTTCCCAAACTACATTATTTAGATGCCATCGTGAAGGAAACCTTCCGCCTGCACCCAGTGGCGCCCCTTCTGATTCCCCGTTGCCCCGACGAGTCACGCGTGGTGGGAGGCCATTACATCCCTATAGGCACTAGAGTTTTGATCAATATCTGGGCGATCCACAGAGACCCTTTTAGTTGGGAGGACCCCCTTCAGTTCAAGCCCGAAAGGTTTCTGAGTGACGAATATTGTAGGTGGAACTATCATAATGGCGATGACTTCCGATTCCTTCCCTTTGGATCTGGAAGAAGGATCTGCCTGGGAATCTGCATGGCAGAGAGGATGACCTTATTCTTATTGGCTACGTTCCTTCATTCATTCGATTGGCAGCTTCCTGTAGCGGTGGAGGTCGATTTAACAGAGTTTGGGCTCCTTTTGAAGATGGCAAATTAAGCCACTCAATGCTATACCAACACCGAGGTTGCCTAGCCCACAGCTCTATGAATGAAGCCAGGGGAAGGATGGTTACTTAAAGTGTGGCAAATAGTTGGACAATACCTACTGCCTATTTTGTCTACAGATACTTCCGTCAAGTTCCTCCTATGGGGGAAAAGAGGTGATTGATATGTACGGAGAGATGGCATCCTAGTTGTATGAACGGTACAGTTCATGGGCTTCCAGGATAACTAGTGTTTCTGAGTTAGGCTTCCTATATATCTCAACAGAAGTCTCGATTGAACAGTGAACAATGATGAATTGTTGCTTTAAAAATTGGTGAATCGTGGCTTTAAAAGAACTTATACTTGTTTCAATCACATATCTTCAAATAGTTTAAGGATAATTATAAAAATTACTCAGTTAATTACAAGAAAAACCGGCAATTGGGACGGCCAATATCTATTCGAAATCCGTCGCAATGCAGCAATTGGGACGGTCAATATCCGTCCTTAATCCGTCGAAAATCCGTCGCTAATAGGCGTTGCGACGGATTTTTGATGAATTTTGAATAGATATTGGCCATCAGTTATTTATGGTCGCAAAATTTCGATGGAAACAAATTCCGTCTGAAATCTATAAGGCCCTGTTTGTTAATCGAATTGTCGGCCGGATGACGCGTTCGACGAGAGAGAAAATCGCGGGGGGCCCACGCGACATCTCACACACAACATGCTAATTCGGGGTCAGTTACCGTGTTCGACTCTCTGGGGTCGAACACGGTAACCGTGTTCGAATAACAAACAAGGCCTAAGAAATTTGCGATGAAAATATTTTCATCGAAAATAAATAAGACCTTTTTATCGGCAACGGAAAAATTTGATGTCAAAAATCCATCCGAAATGTTTGCGACGGAAAGGAAAATCTGTCGAAATTTTCGATAGAAAAATCTGTTATCCGTAGAAAATTTTGTCAAAAAATCTGTTACGATATTTAAAAATCCGTCAAAAATTCCGTCAAAAACAACTGCAATAGACTATTCTATCCGTTGCAAAAGCCGTTGCAATATTTCAATTTTTTATAAGATAAATCTAAAAAAAATAAAAAACATTACATAACATCCACCCATTATAATGACATATAAAATAATAATTACATTCCACTGTAAAATTATTAAACATAATATTTTGTAGTGTCACTTTTTTATAATATGATAAAAAATCAAGAACTATCTTCCATGTCCTCGTTCTCCCTGTCCTCCTCATCTCATCTCGCCAGTCGCGGGAGGATCTTGATTATATTAGAAAAAATAACATTAAATATATATGAATTAAAAATTAATTAAAAATAAAATAAAATATTTATTTTTATAAATTAAGTAACAAAATGATATGTACATAAATTCTTTAAGTTAGTTTGAAAAATAATAATTTGAACACCAAACTCAAGCCGGATATCCGATTTAAACTTTGCCAACTCTTGAAGGTCACTCTCACCACGTGACCAGGTCATCTTAAAATAATCGACCACTTACAGATCTTGTGTTGCATAAATCGCCCATAGACATATGATGATTAGGAAATGCTAATGGGGAACAGGTTAACTACTTTTCCTTCATTATTTGGAATTTGTTCTGCTTCCCCTCCTGTAAGTGAAGGAAAACTGAAGATTGAGTTAATTACACTGCCTTGAACTGTGATATCTCTACGAAGAATACTAGCTGTCAGTTTTCCTACACTTTTACAATTTCTTTTAACAATCATGTTGCATTGACATCTCATATTTCATCACTGTTTCCCATTATGCTTGTTCTTCAAGAAATATATCCCTCACCCTGACAAAATCTCTTTGTTGTTTCTTCTCTTCTCTTCTCACTTTAGTTCCTGTTACCCGAGAATGTGTAAACTTGATATGAAACACAAGTATATTCCATATTTCAAATGAGGAAAAAATATGTCATGGGAAGTGAAAGAGCCCACATTATGCTGTTAAGGCTTTTCTAACGTGTCAGGAGACTCTAGTATTCTAATGTCGCTGATTGACAGTCTTCTCATCTAATCAAAATTCACTTTTCAAAAAGATGCTGTCTAATCAAAATCTTTTCTGATCATTGATCTGGTTTTGATACATGGCACTATGTGTTTGTTTGGAGCCTTCTTTTGGATCTATCCTCCATTTTGAGGTGAAAACCATTTTGTTGCAAGTTGGATTGAATTTGGCAACTACGTGAAACATATTGCTCACCCTTTAGTGACCCCTTTCGCAAACTTGCACTCTTCTCCATCATAAGCAACATTTTATTCCTTGTTAAACAAGAACTCTCACTAGCCCTAGCTGAGATTAGGCTATTAAGTTAGAGCCCATAGTGAAGTCCAGTTGATGTGTTGAAATCATTCTCACTCTTCTCTCTTGGCTTTTTCACCTTGCTCAGAATGAGTGCTTTCTTTGTTACCTTGTCCAGAGCATCTAAGAAAGAAATTGGAAGGGGAAGATCTCACTGCTCTTCGATCACTAAGGCCAGATGACCTAAAACCTGTGGAGAGCCCTACCTCCTAGGTCATTCTGTCCTATATTTGTCTAGGAGCACAGCTCGCAGGCTCTCAAGCTATATGGAATCCCAACCGGTGAATATCCCATGCTTGTGATTGTAAAGTAATGTTTGATCATGTTTTCTTGACCCTTGTTGGAATGTAGTTATCAATTATCACTACATAAACTTTGGCCATCGGCAATATGGTTCTCGTCGAAGGAAAAAGATAAAGAAAGCTTGATTAAGTTTTCTGCTGCATGCCTTTCTTGAATATGTTTAGTTGACAATTTTCTTCTTTTTCTTTCTGGCAGGCTCTTTTGGATGTATACACAATTGAAAGAGAAATCGGCAGATTGGACGGTATCAAACTAGGTTTAGCTGGAGATCTTGCTAATGGGAGGACTGTTCGCTCCCTGGCTTATCTCATTGCTAAATACAAAGATGTGAAAATTTACTTCGTTTCATCAGATGTTGTAAAGATGAAGGTAATGTCAGCATATATAAGTTGGTGCCGTTCTGTCAGTTGAAGAGAACCTTGTTTTGATCTTGCAGTTATTGTTCTGTTAGTGGTGGCTGCATAGAGCACGGGTCAATGCGCTGCCAGGAGGATGCTGATAGAAGAACTAAAGAGGCAGAAACGACGAACGAGGTTGGTATGATTGGCCTCCTTCACCGTCCCCTCAAAAATTGACCCCCACTCATTGGAAGAATCAGGAGGGGGGCGATGTCAACTTCCTAAGTTAACATCGACCCCACCTATCTGTATCTCCAATGACAAGCTGAGGTTAGACCCAGAGGGGTCATTTGGTTTGACATAAGATGCGGCAGAACAGCGGAAGTGCTGTATTTCTTGTCTCACATAAAAAGAGGTCAATTGAGGGGTCATTTGGTTTGACATAAGATACGGCAGAACATCGTGAGTGCTGTATTTCTTGTCTCACATAAAAATACGGTATCTTACTGTATTTTACAACATTTCATGTCAACTCAAAATACCCTTAAACCGGCCAATAAAATAGATGAGTTTGGTATAACACACTATGGGTGTGTAGTGTTTTTAAAATTTTTATTATTATTATTTTTGAAGTGATTCTCAAGATATCTTAACTTAACTTTAGATGTAAATTATATCGTCATCTGATTATTTAAAAAATTCAAAATTAAAAGTGTTCTAAATTTGATCGTGGCCTCTCTTGACCCAGATATAACACCCTTCATCAGCTTTTTCAGTGGAAAGAAGGAATTCCAATGGTGTTCTAAAAGTCCACAATAGCTTTTGGATCATATAGCCAAGAAGGGCTTCATCCATGTCATCCCATCCTTATCTTACACATGAACCCCAAAGTAATGGCAAATAAAAAAAATACTTAATGTACACCCTGAGCCAATTAAATTACACGCTCATGATGTATCAAATAAATTGTTTTTTTAAATAAAAATTATGACGTGACATGCAAATCTCCTTAATCTACCATACAAAACACACCGCACTCTCATCTAACGACATAAAAAAATTAAAAAATAACAATTAATTTCCATAAATAATGTTGAACCATTTTTTTCTTAAATCAACTCTTTTTATTTTAATTTTTTTTGAGCTATCGATTGGAAAAATATCTTGTACAGTAAGTTAAGAAGGCATAGCCCTTGAGTGGAAAAAGTTTCTTTGAGCTTCATCATTGCAACGTGTCTGATGGGCATGGCATCGGGATGCTTTCAGGTGTACAGGCTCCGTCGTCGCATTGCTAGGGAAAATGCCGCAGATAAGAAACGGACCTTTTCTCCTTAGAACGAGGAGCAGAGGCTGCCGGAAGGCAGCTAAAGGTTGCCCCGAGGATGGAAGTCAACTTGTTGCCTTCGTCGACTCAATTATGATTGAATTCACCAACTCAGGGCGCTCGTCGTGGGGGCAGTGGCCTGAGAATGAAAAGCTGTTAACATGATGAACAACGGCCTCGGAATGGAATATTATTTGTTGTCGATGACAATCAAACAAATAAGACCATATATGAGCAAAATAGACAACTGAAATCAACAGTGATGAAGGTCATCGTCACTGCTTGTCCACCCCAGAGAGTATCATCCAGTGTGCACTGTTGCCTATCGTCAATCTCAACAAGATAGGCTGCTAAGCGACGGTGGGGCCTCAACGAAAAACCACCACCCATCCAATCTGTCCGAAGGGGACAAGATCTTCCTAGAAATTGAACTTTAAATGATAGAACGCAATTATGTCGCAGAATTAAGAATTTAAAACTAAAAATAGTAATCGTTTTTACCTGCATCTAATTCTCCGATGACGACACTATTACAGTTCTCTCTAAGCATGGCCAATTTCTGCTTAGACTTGGAAAGTGGATCTTTCATTCCCTGGCTTATACAGAAACAAGTACACACTGTTTCAAGGTAACCATTAGTCCATCTGAAACTCAACTTTTGTTTGCACCGTACCTGAATAATTAAGACCTTTCCACCAAAAGATTCCAACAGATAATTCAGAGGAAGTGATAGACTGAAATCAAATACGCTCTCCAGAACTATGAGCACTCCAGGATCATCTGACTGTTGCAGATGTAAGGGAAGAGAAATCCACCAGAAGAAAAGATGTAATATGGTGGATTGCAAATGCAGGTTCACTACGAAATCAGACAACCATTACATGCTGGCATAAAAGTTTCCATTAAAATGAGCCAGCTAATGTGCAAAATCTTCTCCTAGTCATGAATATTCCTATGGTGTAAATATGCATGCTTCATTTTGTACAGATCCCTGTTTCAATACATACTCTGGCTGCATGACATATGCATATAGACCATTTCTAAAAGTTGCATGTATGCATGAGATGCTTATCTTAAGTATACATCCTATGTTTTGTTAATAACATATATGAAATTACACAGGAGTCCGTTTATTTCCAGCTATCCGGGACCTAGGATGGTTAGATTCATAGAACTACGTGGTTAGGAGAAAAAGTTGAACTCCACACAAGCTTCATCCATGGAGGGCAAGTCAAATAGAGATGGGTTACCCTTGGTAAAACCTTCTCTAGAGTCTAGACTATAGTGTGTTAATTATGCCCCTTGATGGCTAGACCGTTCAGTTTCTCACACACCTCAAGTTTACCGCTGGAAGCAATTGGGGTTGTCTAGCAGCAGAATCCAAATGTAAATCACATATTGGAGATGGGCAATGATGATACTGCTTCTTGATTCAGCAAGCACGAGATCTAGGATGTTGTTTCCATTTGCTATCTATGGAGCAGGCACTCTGGCCAAACCTGACACTAGTTAGTCAAAATATCTTGATCCACTAGCTGGCACTTTGACTACTACCCAGTCAAGTTCCATGTTTCCCACACTGCAATTCTGTGTTAGAGGATACTGCTCTTAGCATTTCTTTTATGAGTGATTTGTCAGCTCGCACCGGATTCTGCAATACAGAGAATAAAAAAGAAATTAACATAGCAAATGACGAGTGAAGATTTGGCAATGCAAGAACAGATCAAGGTAATAGTCCACAAATGATCACATACACTTGGATAGTAGTTCTTCAGCGTCTTTTCAACTCTAAACCTCAGGTACAGCAACAAGATCTGGGCACCTATCCCTGCAAACCCAGAACTTGTTCGTGTCTGAAAAAAAATTGAGCATGTCAATCTTAAATTCTGGAAGATAATAAACAAAAGAGATGAACAAGTTTCACCAGCTATAGATGTTCACAACACATGAAAAATACAAGAGCATAACTAACATGGAAACTATTGATGATTGACTGGAATTAAAAATGTATCGTTGTCTAAAGCATGCCAGAATCAGCACACTTGAGAATAACATATAACCCAGTAAATGGTAAACAAGTAGATCTTTGATACAGTAGTTAAGGCCTAAAAAATGTTCACACAATTGAGTTAAAGAATGAAGTCCATGAAGGTGTAAGAGATGAGAGGGTTCACTATTTGATAATAGCTTCTTATATACATGACGCCTAGGACCTCGAGCAGGCCCTTTAGATCTATTTGTTGAGGTCAAAGGAGGAAAATCCTGCTTGACCCCAAGAACTACAATGTAAATAATGAAAATCAACAACTCCCAATAATGTACACGTCACATGTAATTGACGCTATTAAATGGTCCAGAATTTCCTCTACATCATCGACAATCTCCAAGCACCATTCTTCGGCATCATTTTTAACCCACTCTAACATTATACACAACCATATAATGGAGACATTAATAGGCTTCTCATCTCTCTTACAATTTCCCAGAACTTGTCAAAGAACATAATGAAGGACTTGAGCAAGCTGTGATTAAGAAAAGAAATTTCCATAGATAAGACTGGTCCCTGATAGCATCATAGAATACTATATACCCCAATGTACCCAAAATTGAGATTGGCTGGCCCTAGGCTGATTGCAGATGGCTCCTAGATCCAGAATCAGTCATTAATTTTATGTTTCAAGCACATGCATTTTCATAGTTCAATGAGGGTGTTTTATTTTTTTGCAACCCACAATCTCACTCAGAGCCCCTTCATTGCATGGAACATGGCAGCAAAAAAGGAATGCAGCAGCTGGGATGGGGGTGATGGGGGCAGGTACATCCAGATGTTAGGACATGGGAGAGTTTAACTATTAGAAAAGACCGTGCAGATCAAATGGGCAAAACACCTGACAGATCAGCTCATCCAGCTGGACCTGATCTGATCCTTGAAACTTGATCTATTCCCTCAAATGATTTTCTAAGTTCACAACTATCTGCATGTCATTGATGAACTACAGTATATCACATTCTTCTCATCAAATGATCATAAAAAGGCCAAAATCAACCTAGTCCTCGTTTGGAAGAGGGCAATTAACCTCATGGTACTAAGAACTATAATATCCAGCCTTTTCAGCTTTAAGGATAGATGGTGAGAGTAAACAGATATAGGTATCAATTTCCTCCAGGAGAAAGCCTGCGGCAATGCAAAAGAAATGATAAATGGTAGCATTACCTGAAAATTCAATTTGAGTCCACAGCATATTGGAGAATTAAATATAACACAATCATTCCAAAAAGAACAGTTATTGACATATCATCCGCATTCAAAAGTGGCCTAACAACCCAAATCTGACAATGGATCTTTGCTTGCCAAGGTAATTTAGCATCTCCATAGTCAATTTCAATTTTTAAACATAGGACAATGAGGGTCTGGCTAAACCAAGTTCAAAACCATATTCGTATTGCTCTCAATAACCTGAAGTTATTGGCATCATCCGACCATGGAGTCATTGACAAGTCCTGACCGTCATGTCATATTTCAGAAGACAGTTAATTATTTCCAAGCTCCCATTGCTTCTTACTAAGTTGAATTCAACATTGGCACTGCTAAGCCTAAAAGACAAAAAAATAGAATTTTGCAACTTCATATGAATTTAACACTATTATATTTTTTAGCAATATCCCCCAATTTTATATACCAAATTGGGTTACTATCCAAAGATCATGAGAAGAGAAAGTGCCAGAACTTTTCACTTTCATTCGCAGTTAATGTATGTGTGGAAGTGTACCCTACATTAAGAGATCTGAGATTAATATGGCAAACATGCAGATAGCCTTGGAACTCTGATACCAGGCTTGGCAGTAAAATCCAATAGTTGAAATAGGATAGAGTATAACCCCATAAAAAGGATTAGTGACTGAGATAGAAAGTATGCACTCTTACATCAGTTAATGACACAGAAGAATAGCCTGGAATAACAGAACCTGCTGTATTCATAAGAACAACAGTCTTTACGAGAGCAGGCCAGAGACCAGCAACCGCAGCAACAAAATAACCTGGTAAGAAGCACAACGTGCCAAAAGTTAACATCATGGAATTCAATGAAACAACAAACAAATAATTCAGTAATTGACATGGTGGATGTAGGACATACCACCGATTGAGTTACCAACTAGATGGACAGGCTCCCCAACAACATCAATAATGAAATCTCTCACTAATTATGCCCACAGAAGTTCTGTATACCTGACGTTTGGCTTCTCTGATTTTCCAAATCCCAAAAGTGCAATTCCCCAGACTCTATGTCCATCATTTGTTAGAGTGTGGAGTCATAACTCATGCGCCCTTGCACGGGATCACACTCTGTCTCAGGAGTGCATCCACTATTTCAGGGGAGCATTCTCAGCGTCAGGGGAGCATGGCGAGCACATGCTGTCTCTGGGGAGCAATCGCTGCTTCAGGAGAGCATCCTCAACGTCAGGGGAGCATGCATTGCGGGCTCAAGGCATTTTGATGTCACTTGGAGCAGGCCGACCTGCATGAAGATGTGTCGTCCTGGTCTTGGCAATGCATTGATCTGACTGATGGTGGGGGAGTATTTGCAGTCTCAGGAGGGCATACTCGGTCTCAGGAGAGCATCCTGGGTGACAGGCGAGCATGCACGTCTAATGGACCCCGGAAGAGGATTTCTGTTTAACAGGGGCATTGTTGTCCTTTATACCCTGACTAATGACGCCCTAATCTCCTAGTATAAAAGGATGGGCTCTCTCCTTGTATTGTAACCTGGTTGGTGATTATTAGTGGATTACTGCTGCGGCCGTGGACGTAGGGGGTATCTTGCCTCCGAACCACGTAAAAAATCCCTGTGTTCTTGTGATTTTAGTTCTTTTCTCTTTCTTCTTCCTCCATCGCTGTTTGTCCTCCTCGTCTGGGTACTCTATATTCTCAACAACTGGTATCAGAGCCTTGTTCTGGTTCGAGGAGAACAGTGGGAGCAATAGCGGCGGATGAAGGAAAGGTGAGGATTGACAAGTTCGATGGCAAGGACTTCGGTTTCTGGAAGATGCAGATCGAAGACTACTTGTATCAGAAGAAGCTGCATGATCCGCTTCTTGGAACGATGCCGGCAGGGATGAAGAAAGAAGATTGGGATCTACTAGACAGACAAGCACTCGGAGTTGTTTGCTTGACGTTGGCCAGAAACGTCGCCTTCAACACCGTGAACGAGAAAACCACGGCAGGATTGATGAAGGCGCTATCAAATATGTATGAAAAGTCCTCAGCTTCAAACAAGGTATATTTGATGCGTCGTTTATTTAATCTGAAGATGGCCGAAGGTGCTTCTGTTACAGATCACATCAATGAATTCAACGTGATTACAACTCAGTTGAGTTCTGTAGAAATAAACTTTGATGATGAGATTCGGGCCTTGATTCTTTTATCCTCCTTACCTGAAAGTTGGGGTGCTACTGTGACGGCTGTAAGTAGTTCTTCCGGTTCAAGCAAATTGAAGCTTAATGAGGTTCGAGACCTGATTCTAAGCGAAGATATTCGCAAAAGGGAATCCGGTGAAGTCTCAGGTTCTGCTCTGAATACAGAGAGCAAGGGAAGAACAAACCAGCGCGGACAAAATAGGAGCAGATCCAAGTCCAAGAAAAGGAGTCAGTCTAAGCCCCGCTGAGATGGCTGTTAGAATTGTGGTAAGAAAGGATATTTGAAAAGGGACTGCAGACTCCTGAAGAAAAAGAATCAGAGTCAGAAACAAGAAGAAGATTCTGCGAATGCTACGACAGAAGAGGTCCATGATGCACTTATCTTAAGTGTTAATAGTCCCATTGAATCATGGATTCTAGACTCCGGAGCATCCTTCCACTCTATCTCACATAAAGAAAGTATGCAAAATTATGTTGTTGGAAACTTTGGGAAGGTTTATCTTGCTGATGATGAGCCATTAGACATTGTGGGGAAGGGTGATGTTCAGTTGAAGACAGCAAACGGGACTGTGTGGAAGTTGAAGAATGTCAGACATATTCCAGGCTTGAGAAGAAATTTGATCTCCATTGGTCAGCTTGATGATGAAGGATATGTCACTACCTTTGTTAGTGGATGCTGGAAAATAACCAAAGGTGCCATGGCTATAGCACGAGGTAACAAGACTGGAACCCATTATATGACCGCAAACAACAAAGACACAGTTGTAGTGGCAAATTCAGAAGTTGAATCCAAGACCTGGCACTGTAGACTTGGACACATGAGTGAGAAAGGAATGAAGGTGCTGGCAGCAAAGGGGAAGTTGGGTGATTTGAAGTCCATAGACATTGGGCTATGTGAAGACTGTATCTTCGGAAAGCAGAAAAAAGTCACTTTCTCCAAAGCTGGAAGAAGTTCTAAGCTAGAAAGGTTAGAACTTGTACACACAAATGTGTGGGGACCAGCCCCTGTACGATCTCTTGGAGGCTCACTCCATTATGTCACATTCATCGATGACTTCACTCGGAAGATATGGGTTTATTTTCTTAAAAATAAATCTGATGTTTTCTCTACCTTTGTGAAGTGGAAGGCAGAAGTGGAAAATCAAACTGGTGCAAAGATCAAGTGTCTGAGGTCTGATAATGGCAGAGAGTACAACAGCAAGGAATTCAAAGATTTCTGTGCACTGCATGGCATTCGTATGGAGAAAACAATTCCAAATACTCCACAACAGAACGGGGTTGCTGAACGCATGAATAGAACCCTGAATGAGAGAGCTAGAAGCATGAGATTACATGTTGGCCTACCGAAGACCTTCTGGGCAGATACAATCAGCTGTGCGGCTTACCTGATTAATAGAGGACCTAGTGTTCCTCTAAATGGTGAGATATCATAAGAGGCTTGGACCGGTAAGCAGGTAATTATTTCGCACTTGAGAGTATTTGGTTGTGTTTCATATGTGCATATTGATTCAAATGACAGAGACAAGTTAGACCCCAAGTCAAAAAGGTGTTTTTTCATTGGATATGGTTCTAATGATTTTGGATACCGTTTCTGGGATGACAAGAATAGGAAAATCATTAGAGAAAATAATGTTATATTCAATGAAAATTTACTGTACAAGCACAGATCTGTTATGAAATCTGAAGATGCAGGCCAAGAAACTCAGAAATCTGGACATGTTGAGTTAGAGGAAATTTCAGAAGATGATGTGTTGAAGGGATTTCAAGGAAATCCTGAAAACACTGTAGTGCAACCAGAGTTAATCACACCCGAGGTTCAACCAAGAAGATCAAGCAGATCGTCTAAACCGACTGAGCGGTTTTCTCCTTCTTTGTACTATTTGTTGTTGACTGATGCTGGTGAATCTGAGTGTTTTGATGAAGCTATATAGGTGGAAGATTCTATCAAGTGGGAGTTGGCAATGAAAGATGAGATGAACTCCTTACACAAAAATAAAACTTGGGTGTTGACTGAACTACCACCTGGCAAGAGAGCTTTGCACAACAAATGGGTTTATCGAATAAAAGAAGAACATGATGGCAGTAAGAGGTACAAAGTAAGGTTGGTTGTGAAAGGCTTCCAACAGAAGGAAGGTATTGATTATACTGAAATTTTCTCTCCAGTTGTCAAGTTAACTATCATTAGATTGGTGTTGAGTATTGTTACTGCTGAAAACCTGCACCTAGAACAACTTGATGTTCATACTGCTTTCCTTCATGATAATTTGGAGGAGAATATCTATATGGTACAACCGGAAGATTTTCATGAACATGGTAAAGAAAACCTTGTTTACAAATTAAACAAAAGTTTATATGGTCTGAAACAAGCCCCCAGACAGTGGTACAAGAAGTTTGATGGATTCATATGTAACAATGGTTTCATTAGATGCAACATGGACCATTGTTGTTATCTTAAGAAGTTTGATAATTGTTATATCATATTGCTGTTGTACGTGGATGATATGCTTATTGCAGGATCAAGTATGACAGAGATTGACAATTTGAAAATGCAATTATCAAAGGAATTTGCTATGAAGGACTTAGGAGCAGCAAAGCAAATTCTTGGGATGAGAAATGTAAGGGATAGAACAGCTGACACTGTGAAGCTATCTCAAGAAAGTTACATCCAGAAAGTGTTGAGCAGATTCAACATGCAGGATGCAAAACAAGTTAGCACTCCTTTGGAAAGTCACTTCAAGCTGTCTAAAGAGGAGTCACCAAAGTCTGCTGAAGAGCGTGAGTCCATGCAGAAAATTCCTTATGCATCAGCTGTAGGAAGTCTAATGTATGCCATGATTTGTACCAGGCCAGATATAGCACATGCAGTGGGAGTTGTGAGCAGACATATGGTAGAACCGGGCAAGCAACACTGGGAGGCAGTGAAATAGATTCTGAGATATCCAAAAGGCACCTCAAGTAAGTCACTTTGTTTCAGGAAAAGTGATGTTATCCTACAAGGTTTTGTTGATTCAGATCTTGGTGGTGATCTGGACACCAGAAGAAGTACCACTGGCTATATTTACACCTTGGGTGGCACTGCAGTGAGTTGGGTTTCAAAACTTCAGAAGGTTGTTACTCTCTCAACAACAGAAGCAGAGTATGTTGCTATCTCTGAAGCTAGCAAAGAGATGGTATGACTGAAAAATTTTCTGAAGGAGTTGGGCAAGGAACAAAGCAATAGTGTGCTGTTTTGTGACAATCAAAGTGCAATTCACCTTGCCAATAACCCAGTCTTTCATGCAAGGACTAAGCACATACAACTGAAGTATCACTTCATTCGTGATTTGCTTGAAGATGGTGTTTTGTTGCTGGAGAAAATACTTGGTGCAGAGAATCCAGCAGACATGTTAACCAAGGTGGTAACCACAGAGAAACTGAGGCTGTGCAAAGCCTCAGTTGGCCTCCATGGATGATTGATGGAGGGATGCTGTAGCAGTATTTCCATTGTTATATTGGGCAGGGTTAATACATTGAGTTGTTTGCCTTCTTTGGAGTTCAGACTCCAAGTGGGAGATTGTTAGAGTGTGGAGTCAGAACTCATGCGCCCTTGCACGTTCTGTCTCAGGAGTGCATCCACTGCTTCAGGGGAGCATTCTCAGTGTCAGGGGAGCATGGCGAGCACATGCTGTCTCTGGGGAGCAATCGCTGCTTCAGGAGAGCATCCTCAACGTCAGGGGAGCATGCATTGCGGGCTCAAGGTATTTCGATGTCACTTGGAGCAGGCTGACCTGCATGAAGATGTGTCGTCCTAGTCTTGGCAATGCATTGATCTGACTGATGGTGGGGGAGTATTTGCAGTCTCTGGAGGGCATACTCGGTCTCAGGAGAGCATCCTGGGTGACAGGCGAGCATGTACGTCTAATGGACCCCGGAAGAGGATTTCTGTTTAACAGGGTCATTGTTGTCATTTATACTCTGACTAATGACGCCCTAATCTCCTAGTATAAAAGGATGGGCTCTCTCCTTGTATTGTAACCTGGTTGGTTATTATTAGTGGATTACTGCTGCGGCTGTGGACGTAGGAGATATCTTGCCTCCGAACCACGTAAAAAATTCCTGTGTTCTTGTGGTTTTGATTCTTTTCTCTTTCTTCTTCCTCCATCGCTGTTTGTCCTCCTCGTCTGGGTACTCTATATTCTCAACATCATTAGCTATGGCAGATATATTGTCACGGTAATGCTCCAAAAATGCACCAAAACTGTGGACAAGGAGAACTGCAGGCCCTTCATGCCCAACAACTGTATACTGACTGAAGAAAAAATAAGCTATGGAAGAAAACAATGTCAAGCGGACTATGATAAAAATAAAGGTTTCAGAAATCAAATGCTTCTTTGTTAATCTACACAATATAGCACTTCATGCATCAAAGAACAAGGCAATATAAGTTTAAATATATCTTACTTCACTAGGTCATTATAGCCATTGGCAGGAGTAGAGTGTAACCAGTAACCATAAATATACAAGTTGCTTATACACTCACTTCTAAAAGAATGCATCACATATTCCACATCCGTGTGAGTCTGTTTGTGTGTGTACACCATTAGCTGACATCAAATTCTTTTCTATGTGATAATATGAAGAGTCATCTCTCTTGAATGTAAGGTTTAACAGTGTTACTTCAGTTTATGGAGCATTTACATGGGACCCAAAAGATCTTGCTATTCCTGGGCCATGTGATACAACATTTTTCTCACACAATGGCAGCAGCAGAACAAAAATCTGAGGATATATTCTTTCTTTTACACACATAAACAGGTGAAAGATACATTATTCTTTTTCTAGGAGAAACCGTTACAATGAGGATACCATGGGGATGGGGTTAATCGGGGAGAATCTGAGCATATACTCTTTCTTTTACATTTACACCCATTAAGAAGTGAATGTGACATTTTTCTGAGAGAAAAGACCATGACGAGGATATCCTAAGAAGTAAACTAGCCTTTAGCCAACATGTCAGAGGGAAGTATGCAGTGATCTCACAGCAAAAAAATCATAGCCAACTCATCAATGGTTCCGAATCTGAAGTACATGCAGGGGATATCAGCCTCAAACAGATCAGATGATCCTTCCCTTGGTCAGTACTCACTAGGTCTGATGCCTCCCTCAGATGCCAAGGTAGTAATACCAAAGATATTATCAATCTGTTATTTAATGACACAAAGTGACTGATGCAATAGTCAAAAGCAACTTCATTCTGAAAGTAATGGGTCAAGTAAGCTATGTATTATGCATGAGTCAACTTGATCATGAACCTCCTGTCACCATGAGCTCACTTTTGAAGCACTATTTATTGTTAAGCATCATATTTTTCAACTTGATCTATGTGGCTCCACCAATGTAATATGCTACATGCTGATCAACTTTGGTTCATAACAATTCTAAGGATAGAATATATATAACTGTGTAAGTGAAGTCAACAGGCACTTTTTTGGATATTTTCTCTCTTAAAATAAAATAAAAAAGAGAGATACTGGGGACTGGATGTGCTTGCTCTTCTTTAACTTCCCTCGAAATAAAAACATCTCCCGAGTAATTTTCTTTTTCGAGAGAATCTCGCACGTCTCCTCGCACATCCTTGTATCTTGTTCTCCACTTGAACCCGCCGCATTTCTACTTCCACTCTTCTGCCTCCTCCTTGGTTGCCCTTCCCTCCTCCACTTCAACCCACGTAGCCGCTTCCCTCCTCCATCGTCGTCCTCCTTCATGTGAAGCCAAGAACCCCCTTGCCCAGCCGCCCTGCTGCCGCAACCTCACACAACTCCTCCCTGTTTCGGCTCCGCCTCCTTCCCAGCCACTGCCAACAATACCACGTAGAGTAGGGGAATGGGGTAAATTTTGCAATCTCCAACTATAACACCAACCCTCTCGAGCTCAACTGAGACCAAACCAGTAGTAGTGGACGACTCCTGGACGACGGAGCACATAACGTTACAACTCAGAAAGGCCACCCCGCCTGTAACGACCCGAGATCCGAGTATCGGAAAGGAACCGGCGCGACTCGAACCTCGGCCCGTCACCCACGAGCCCGAAAACTCGGAAGGGTTAAAGGATGGTGTGAGGGTACAACATAAGCTAAAATAACTACAGAGATAGCACAATAAACAACTAAATAATAATACAAAAAATTAAATAAATAACTAAACTGCTACAGGTCCAGTATATCTCATGTCCAAAATAAGTACAGTCAACAGAAAGAAAAGTACAAATACACGGGGCATACCCCGGCTCTACAACTGGCGACTAACCCTGGCCGAAAGAACCACGCGGAACCTCGGAAGTGCCTCCCGACGACCCCGCCTCACTTGAAAACACAGGGGTGAGCCTCATTTTATAGGCTCAGTAGGGATCCCGCGGACCCCCACCTCGCACGAAAGAAACAAGGCGGAAGGGCATACACAAGCACAGAAGGTAACACTACCTAACGCGAGTACAGTAGAATCAACAAGCAATAATAAGTAAACGGAAAAGCTCTCTACACTAGCCGTGCCGTACAAACCAACCTCGGTCCGACAAAACATAAGTCCATACCTACCAGAAGACAAGAGCACCACCCATTAGAAGCAAAGTCGGATGCATCCCATGACGTCTTACACTGCGCCTCAGTGTCTCCCTACGATGTCCCAGGCGGAGACTGAGACACACAACAAGTACCACGAACAAGGACTAGCTGGAGTTGCGCTCGTTAGTGCGGGTCCGAAGCCCCCAACCACGTGTGCACACACAGACCATGCGCCCTAGATCAGATCCTCTAGCTGGTTCTTTCCCAAAGCTGCGCGAAGGGGCCCTACAGCAACCAACCTAAAAACCGTCTCTCTCGAGTAAGCCGCTCCACCACTCCCGGGTGGGTCAGCACATGTGTGCCGTAAGAAGGCTACGACTAGTGGACGTGTCACTGGAGGTATGAACTGACTGACTAACGGAAATCGTCGATGTAACACTGACAAGGGACATGACGGCCCCCTAATAACCCACACGGGGAGCCCAGACTCAGGGACCACGTGCGAACATCTCATCCGCAAAATCGAAACCCAAACAGCCACCACGGGGGTAAGAAACGCGGAGAACGGCACCCCGGGTGCTGACAGGGCTGGGGGGCCAAACATTGGGCCGCCCAGGGGCCTGGGCGGCCACACATGTGGCCGCCCAGCACCTGGGCCTCCCCCTACCTGGGCGGCCTTCGGGCTGGCCGCTCGGTGCGCATTTTGAATGCGCCCCAGCTGAGTGGCACGTTCTGTTATGAACGCGCACCAGGAGGGTGGCACGTTCTGAACGCGCCCCAGCTAAGTGGCACGTTCTGTTATGAATGCGCACCAGGAGGGTGGCACGTTCTGAACGCGCCCCAGGAGAGTGTTACGTTCTATTGTGAACGCGCTCCAGGAGGGTGGCCCGTTCTGAACGCGCACCAGGAGAGTGGCACGTTCTGAACGTGCACCAGATGAGTGACTCGTTCTGAACGCGCACCACGAGCGTTGTGCGTTCATGTGGGCGACCAGTCGGGCGGGCCAGGGCTTGTGATCTACGGCTGATCGTACTCCCCTTGGCCCGTGTGTGTCCCGGACACCCAGTGGGTACCGTGATCGTGTTTTTGGGTATCCGGAGGTACCATGTTATCTCGATTAGTGTGCCCGTATCCTTTGAGGGTCCGGGTGACCCTGTTGTAGACACGCTATTCCTGACGTCCCCTGAGAAAATCTCATATTACCACGCGACGCCCCGCAGCGGCTTCCGCATTTTGAATCACTTGGGTGTTTCCTATCTTTGAGTCTTCTCTCGTCTTCTGGGCGAGTAGCGTAACGCTCCTTCAGCATCCGAAAACCGTCTCGTTGTGGAAATCATGCGGCATTCAAACGACATCAACATCAATCGCATGCATCAGAAGTTGCCGGGACCAGGAAAATGTCTAATGGACGACTGTCGACGCCCTTTTCGGGGGAATCCGGGGGTCATCATGGAGGCGTCCAGGCTCCTGGACGCCTCCATCAATACAAAATAATGACAAAATATATATATATAAGATTGAACAAAAAATATATATAATTTCATGGAGGCGTCCAAACCCCTGGACACCTCCATCAACCAGCTCACGGGCGACCCCGGGCCATCGACTGACCGTTGCTCAGCCTGTCGTTTGAATAAAATCCAAGTTATGGAGGCGTCCAGGCCCCTAGACGCCTCCATCAACCAGCTCACGGGCGACCCCGGGCCATCGACACCGTTGCTCAGCCTGTCGTTTGAATAAAATCCAAGTTATGGAGGCATCTAGGCCCCTGGACGCCTCCATCAACTAGCTCACGGGTGACACCAGGCCATCGACTGACCGTTGCTCAGCCTGTCGTTTAAATAAAATCTAAGTTATGGAGGCATCCTGGCCCCTGGACGCCTCCATCAACCAGCTCACGGGCGACCCCCGGCCTTCGACTGACCGTTGCTCAGTCTGTCGTTTGAAGAAAATCCAAGATATGGAGGCGTCCAGGCCCCTGGACGCCTCCATCAACCAGCTCACGGGCGACCCCCCCGACCATCGACTGACCGTGGCTCAGTCTGTCGTTTGAAGAAAATCCAAGTTATGGAGGCATCCAGGCCTCTGGACGCCCCCATCCTCCCAACCACTATAAATAGAGGCCTACCCCCCCCCCCAGTTCGAGGTCGAAAAAAGAGCGCCGAGAGGCTGCCGGATTCTATTCCTAACTCGTGGGTGTTTTGTAGGGGAAGTCCGGCCGGATCTTCAGGTGCCCGTGCTCGCAGGAGAGAGGCCGCCTTCCCCCGCCGCGCTACCTCGTCGTCTCTACGCTGCCGAAGTTCCATCGGATCTCGCCATCCACCATCCAATAAGCCATTCTCTCCTCTTCCTTTTTAGTTATCTTGCATTCATCATATCATATCCTCTACCCCCCCCCCTTTTATGAGGGAGTCTCTTCCCATTTCTACGTCGGAATAATTGCCATTCATCATAAGCATTTTCCTCCTACTCGTGTCCGAGAGGGGTTTTAAAGACAACACCAACCAGGTGTGTGTCTTGCCATCATTTTGTTACTTGCGTCGTTAGAATTTGAATACTGCACCTTCGTCTTTCTGATCCACCCGTTACTTGTTTGTCGTTGTTTTGCAAGGGTACCTGAGCAAAGTCCTCTCCGTCGGCCGGCCGAAGGGGGAGGAAGAAGCAACCTGCCATTTCCCGCTCTCGAGGAGTCACAATCTCCGCGCTCAATACAAGATACCCGCGATCATTTCGTTTCTTTGAGGTAACCCCTCTGGCGATCACATCCCTTTAGCATCCTACGTATGCTCTTTCCTCATATTGGCACGTTTCATAATCTTTCTTAATTTTTAGTCGCTCGATAGTCTGTAGTTTAGTTCGTTTTCTTCTCCTTGAGTGGATTCCTCGGCTTCCACAGATTGGCGATCACGGTGGGACTTTCTTTTTACTTTTTTGGGTTACCTTTGAACTCTCGGCACCCACGTGTGCCTCCCTTCTTTCGGCACCCGCGTGTGCCCCTCCCTATTGCGCCCACGTGCGCTACATCATTTCCCTCGTGCACCACGTGCACTCCCCCGGTCCTTTGTGATTACTTCGAGGTCTGCGTTATCTCGGCACCCACGTGTGCCCCTCCACTCGGCACCCACGTGTGCTCCCTCCACTTGGCACCCTCGTGTGTCCCCCTTCTTATTGCGCCCGCGTGCGCTGTGTCATCCCCTTCGTGCACCACGTGCACGCCCCTTAGTCCCCTCTTTTGTCATTTTTAAGTCTGTGTTGTCTTGGAAAGTAGAACGGCTATATCTTCCTCTATCTGTTTATTGTTGTTATATTCTTGTTATATCACTGCTATACATCTGTTATATTTGTGTGCTTATTTCTGCTCCATCTGTGTGTTACATATCTTTTATCCAGCACCGCATTTCATGCATTTACCCCCTTTTCTTTCCTTTTTTTACTCTTTTCTAAGGATCACCCTCTCTCGGTGAAGGAAGGACTCTCCGTTCGGGAATTCCTCTCGACGGACTAGAATCTCCTCCACTGGGACCTCCGTAAGTCCCCGACATCGAAGAATCTCCTCTTCGTTCACTGGGCCGGTTGTACCATTGAAGTTCCCCGGAGTTAGTCGACCCATTCGTGGTGAGACGAGAGCCCCTAGCTGACACGGTGGTGAAAACAAAAACGAACTAGGGTCCCTATTTTGTGTGAACTTCGGATCTGGTTAAAAACACAAAAAAAATCATCAAAATCAAAACACAAAAAAGGGGCGTAAAGGCATCCACTTGTTTGATAATCTCTGCTATTTGCTTGCTAGTATATGTTTTTGCGTTCCGGGAAAACTGTGAGCATGGCTCACGAGTCTTTTGAGGAGAACCACCCTGGTCGTGGTGAGTCAGTCGAGCCGCGAGTCCATGCTATGGACGCGGGTCCTTCCCATGAGCCCTCACGTGAGGTGCAGGTTACCACAGGGGACACATCCCCGCCACAGGACATCTCCTCTTTGCTAGGTGTCCTCGCCAACACGGAGCTTACCTCTGAGCAGCTCCGGGCCTTCCAGGCCATTCTGAAGGGGAAATCTGTTTCCCCCGCTCCCCAGGAATCAACTCCGGCCATCGCACCTCTCCAAGAATTGGTGCGGGCCATTCCATCTCCTTCGCTGGCACAAGCCATCCAATCTCCCTCGCTTCAAGGGCAAGCGAGCCAACAACCACCCTCGTTCCAGTTCCCTTCGCAATCTCAAACCCCTGTTGTTCCCCACATACCGCTTCAGCCGGGGCCAACTATCGGCGGCCCGGCAGCTCCCTCTCATTCAGGGTTTCCCCCTCAAGTCTCCGGGAGACATTTTCCTCCCCAGTGGCAAGTGCCACCTTCACCGCCCGAGGAGCTCGCCCAATCGCTCCTCAATAGGTTCAATAGGATGGACGAACAGTTTCAGAATTTGAAGAAAATGGTGGACGTGAAATCCACCCCGGAGGTTGCTTTGCCAATCCTTCCGGTCATCCATCTTCCTCCCTCCGAAATGCCCACGTACCGCAGGTACAATGGCACTGGCAACCCCTTCATTCACCTCAAGGATTTCATGTATGAGTCATCCTATTGGCAAAACGACCAGAGGTCCCTGGCATACCTCTTTCGGAGGTCATTGGACGGTCCTGCGCTAGAGTGGTTCTATTCTTTGGAGCCCCGCGAGGCCGAGAATTTTGAAACAGTCCAGAGAAGGTTCTTGCAAAAGTATCGGGATAGGGTCGGTCCCTCTCTCTCCATTACCGACCTAGTGGCCGAAAAGATGAAGTCCGACGAGGATTTTGTCGCTATGCTGATAGATGGAGGTCTCTGGCAGAAAGAATAAGAGATACCCTCTCGGAACCTGAACAAGTAAAGATGATCGTATCCAATGCGACCCCACAGTTCAGGCATGTCTTGGCCATGAATAAGCTCACCACCATGGAAGAGCTCTATGAAAGAGCCCGGTACATCCAAACCCAGTTAAAAGACTCCCCCATTATGAACATGTTTGAGCCGCCGAAGCCCAAGGTGGTCAGAAAGACAGGCGCTGGTGTCCCAGGCGGAGCAACAGAAGGGGTCGTAACAAATGAGCAAGTAAGTGCGGTCAACAACGCCAACTATGCAGCCAACCCAAGGCTTCCACAAATGCCCCGACTTCCCCTCCAACCAGGTCCCTTCCCCTCTCGTCCTCCACCCCAAAACGATCCACCTCAGAACAACATGCCTCAACTACTTCAACCCCAGCAACAACCTCGACACCAGCAACAACAACCACCACTTCAGTACAACCAAGTTCCGCCCCCAGGAAATTACGGTCCCCCACAGCAACAAAGGAGGCCGATTGGTCCCAAGAGAGCCTATTACCCACCATTGTCAGAAACTCTGGCGGATATTTTCAACGCCCTCATGGCCTCAAACACACTCATCCTACCCAGGGAAAGGCCCGTGTGGCCCCCGAATGTTGATACCTCCAGATACTGCGTCTATCACAGGCAGCCAGGACACACAGTGGACAACTGCTTTCAGTTTAAAGATTACATCCACGATACGAATGATGAAGGCGGGATTGACTGGGATGAAATGAGGCGATACGTCGCCACTCTCAAGGCTAGGAGACCTCCTCCTACGCCGCAATTCCAACAACAACAACAGCAGTTACAACAGCAGCCACAGCAACAACCACAACAACAACAACAGCCTCAGCAGGCCCAACCACAACAGCCCAACATGGGCATAATCCAGAATCCATTACCGGAGCACCAACATCCCAATCATCAGGTCAACCCCATCTCCTCCTTCCCGGAAGTCGGGAGAGAGCAGGTGTGGCATCCAGAGAGTACCTCTATTCTTTCTACCGCCAGCCCTATCATCATGCAACCTCCTCGCCTTGCCCTGGTAGCACCTCTCTCTCATCAACCCGCGTTAATATCGCCTTCACCATTCCCACTGCCATCACGCCCTCTCATTCGCACCCCAATGACCTATCAGCCAACACCCTTCATTACACCCTCACACCCTCTCATTTTCTCTCACTCCCCCACTTTACCATCCACCTCTACTGCATTTGCCCCTATGCCTTCTAAGCCCCTTATCACCCGTCCACCGTACGTAACCCCGCCTGTCTCCACCATACCACCGCCAATGCCCTCAAAACCACTCATCATCCACCATCCATCTCAACAACATTACCCTCTCCAAACCTTACCCACTTCCACTTTGCTTCCACCTCCACCTTCCAGACCCCTTATCCTTCATAACCCGTGCGATATCCCCTCTACCTCCACCATGTCTCCACCTAACAAACCCCTCATCAGAATCTCTGCTCCCTTCATTACCCCTGCTTCATCAACCATCCCTCCACCACTACCCCTCAGACCTCTGTTAAAACCCATTGCTACCCTTATAGAGGTACAAAAGCCACAGGCAATGGTGCTTCGGAGTGGAAGGATTTTCCACAGGGTTTTCCCCCATAACAGTCAGAATCCCGAGCAGTCTCAGACAGTGAGAGACGATGGAGAACAACCGAAAAGATCTATCCCTGGAACACAGTATGATTTATTGAAACACTTGGACAAGACGCCTGCTCGGATCTCCATCCTGGAGCTGCTTCAGAGATCCACATCCCATCAGGCGGCCTTAATGGAGTATCTTCAAAAGGTCATGGTGAATGAGGACCTCCCTGTAGAAAAGATTTCTGCCGTCCTGACCCCAACGGACACACAACCGGCCATCATGTTCCACAACTACGAGCTCGCTCCCAAGGAAGCTCGGAAATATGCATTGTGTGTTTCAATAAAAATTAATGGGGTATCCATAAACCCATGCCTTGTAGACACGGGTGCGTCCATAAATGTGATCTCCATGAGCACCCTTCAGTTGTGTGGGGTCGAACAGGAACAGATAAGACCTTCTTCAATCACAGTCACGGCTTATGACAATAGCAAAAGGCCGTCGCAAGGGATGATTATTCTAAGGACAGAGCTAGGTGCGATGTCAGTACCCACGGAATTCCATGTCCTTGACATGGACCCCACATTCAAGGCCATACTGGGTCGCCCTTACATTGAAGCCATAGATGCTGTGCCTTCCACCAACCATCAGTGCTTGAAGTTTCCTTACAACGGAAGAATTATTAAAGTAGTCAGCACACCTGTCCTTCACACGGTGGATGCTATCAATACCTCTCTGCCCTCTGTTTGGCCGTCTCATCGGCCCATATTGTCATTGCTAGACGTGTGCGATTCATCTCACATTCCGCTAGCACCAAAGAAGCCGATCAAGGCAACAACGCCATATCTCCCTTTTCACTCCAAAGGTTGAGAGATTATGAGAAACATCGGCTATCAACAGGGCAAAGGTCTGGGTGCACAGCTACAAGGTAGGTTGAAACCACCAAAGGAGATTAGGCCGAACCACAGGTTTGGCCTAGGCTTCAAAGGACCATTCAAGGCGGATTGGAAGCCCCTCACATGGACCCTATCAAACCACTTCAACAAAGAGCCCGTTATTCAGATGGGGGATTATCCGCAGGAAGCACATGGGGGGTCGCATGTTGTGTATTCAGCCGAAAAATATCCGAGGGTCACCAAAAGAGGCAAGATCAAAGACCCGGAATGCGAATGGGACAAATGGTTTGATGTACGGGACGTTTCTGTTGCACTGGAAAGGATGTTCTCGTCTCCCCAGCTTGAAGGACCGCCATTGATCTCCGGAATGCCAGAAAATATCATTACTGTTGCCAAGGTCCCAAACTATCCTCGTCCTCGCCAGAAGGACCCTATCACCAGCGGATCTCCATCTGCCATCACCATCACCACCGACGACTCATTAACCGTCATCTTCTCCATTCACTCACCGAAACCTTTGTTGTTGTCATCTTCCTGGGCCAGACGGTTGTCTGATGATCTTCCCAGATCCCCCTCTCTACTTACATACCTGCACGGGTTTCTCAACCCGCGCCAGGTCTTCAATCATGATCTGCTCTACGAGCCTCCTAATCCTCTAGCCATAACCACTTTTCCCTCTCCCCCGATCTCTTTCCACTGTTTTGTCATCAAAAATAAAGACGAAAAAAAAATGTCAAATTCCAAACTCCTCAACAACACATCTTCGTTGAGGAAACTTCTTACATCTCCCACGGGTGCGCCCCGCCCTGCGGACCACCCGTCCAAGGTCCGATGAGCGACCTTTTCTACCCCTCCTCTGAGGGGTCTTCCCCTGTACATTCTTCACCATCCTCTTCATCTTTTTCTTCTTCTGTAAATAATGTCAGTCAATCTAGGAATAATAAGTCAAAGGTAGTACCTAGGAAGAAATCCAAGGGTAGGCAGATCCCTCGTCGATTCCTTCTGGATTTAGCCGCCAGGTGTCATGCCCTTCTTGCCGTCCCTCAGTTGCTAGAAAATCTCATCCAGCTACCGGAAATAGAATGTGAGGACAACTACACAATTAATGAGGGGTATGGAGTCTACGAGATCACAGATGAAGAATACCCTACTGAAGACGAGGGTGAGGAATATGAGGATGCGGCTGGGGCGTATGCTAGTGGAATAAGGAGATTCGACGAGCCGTCAACCGCCGTAGAAGAGTCCACCAAAGAAGTCAACTTGGGAACTGAGGAAGACCCTAGGATCATCCTCATAAGTGATAATCTACCACCCTCTGAAGAAGAGGCATTAATTGAAGTTCTCAAGGAATATAAGGACACGTTTGCATGGAGCTACGAGGATATGCCGGGTCTGGATTCAACCCTGGTCGAACACCGTTTAACCCTAAAACTAGGGTCCGTCTCGGTAAAACAGAGGTTAAGGCGTTTCCACCCTCAAATGACTTTGAAAATGAAAGAAGAAGTCGACAAGCTCCATAAAGCCAGGTTTATTAGAGTTGTCCTTTATCCTCAATGGGTGGCAAACATTGTCCCGGTCATGAAGAAAGATAGGAAAGTCAGGATTTGCATCGACTTCCGGGACCTTAACTGCGCGTGTCCAAAGGATGATTTTCCCTTGCCTCACATTGATGTGTTGATCGACAACACAGCGGGGTATGAGACCCTCTCATTCATGGATGGATTTTCAGGATATAATCAAATTTGTTTGGCAGAAGAGGATCAAGAGAAGACATCATTCACTACACCTTGGGGAACATATTGTTACGTGGTCATGCCGTTTGGGTTAAAGAATGCTGGAGCTACTTACCAAAGAGCTATGATGGCCATATTTCACGACATGATGCACATATATCTGGAGGTGTATGTGGATGATCTATTGGTGAAATCAAGGACCAGGATGGAACATCCAAGGGTTTTGGCTAAGGTCTTGCAGAGATCAAGGGAGTTCCAATTGAAAATGAACCCGAAGAAGTGTGTGTTTGGTGTATCATCGGGCAAATTACTGGGCTTCATTGTGAGTAAAAGAGGGATCGAGATAGATCCCGACAAAGCTAAGGCCATCAGGGATATGTCACCTCCCAAGAATTTGAGGGAAGTCCGAGGTTTTATCGGGAGGTTACAGTTTATTCGTCGGTTTGTGTCTCAGTACTCACAAAGGTGTAGACCTTTCTATGAGTTGACCAAGCTAGGAGTAGAATTCCACTGGGATTCTAAATGCCAAAAAGCTTTTGAAGGGTTAAAGGAATATCTGGCTAGTCCACCCGTTCTCATTCCACCCAAACCAGAAAAATCTCTGATCCTCTACATCTCTGTCTTGGACGATGTTGGCAGCAAATTTTGCTTTGCAAAAATACCTCCGCTTTTATTTAGTTGAAGCAGAAATGGGCTAACTTGGAGATGGAAGACCCGTACGGGGTCGGAGGAACCCGTCCGGGGTCGGAGGGACCCGTACGAAGTCGCCCTCACTCGGACAGGTCCGCCCGGAGGTGGGCAAACCCGCACGGGGCCGCCCTTGGGCGGGCGGACCCGTCCGGGGTCGCCCGACCCCGGGAGGGACCCACCCGGGGTCCGCGACCCCGGGCAGGTCCTGCCCGGGGGGTCGCTACCCCGGGGAGGTCCCCCCCGGGGGCCGCGACCCCGGGGAGGTCCCCCCGGGGGTCCGCGACCCCGGCCAGGTCCCCGGGGGGGTCGCGACCCCGGGGAGGTCCCCCCCGGAGAGCTGCGACCCCGGGCGGGTTCCCCCCGGGCGTCCGCGACCCCAGGACGGTCCTGGACCGTCCCGGGGACTCTCCACCCCGGGGAGGTTCCTCTCCCGCGCACGCAAATCAAAATATGACCTCCCCGGGGTCATTTTCATCCCGTTGGACCCGTACGGGGTCGAACACTCCCGGGGAGGTTCCCCACTTCTATAAATAGACCCCTGGAGGTCCAGAAGGGGGGAAGGGAAGCTCTACTACACTCAACAACCTACGGAAGACACTCAGAGCGTTTTGTTCGTTTGTTCGTTTGTCTTGGCCCGCGAGGGGTAAGTCCCCGGGTTTTGTGTAGGTGCCCCTATGAGGGTATATTTGTAATTTTGCCCCTCAGTGGGCCGTGTTGTTGTTTCTGGCAACACACAAAGAGAAGATACGACGATAACTACAAGCAGCAACCTACGGAAGACGCTTGGAGCATTTTGTTCGTTTGTCTTGGCCCGTGAGGGGTGAGTCCCCGGGTCTTGTATTTATGCCCCTACGGGGTATGTTTATGGTTATGCCCCCCAGTGGGCCATGTTTGTAATTATGCCCATCAGCGGGCCACGTTTGTAAGTCTTTACGTCTCGGGACGACTAAGTCTTGTATTTCTGCCCTTATAATGGTGAAATTATAAAAATATCCTTCCCGGGATGGTAAAAGACCGAAGTCCTGTAATTTACAGTTATGCCCTGCAATCTTTTGTAATTGGGACTACGTCCCTATCTCCCGCTCCAAGGCGGACGTTTGTACAGTCGACAACTCGCCGACAACCCTTGTACTCACATGGAATTATAAAAGCATTCAGCATGTTTTATATGTAACCTCGGGTGGGAAAATTATAAGAAAACCCCCCGACTTTGGAGAATTGTGTATATACCCCTCCTTCGATCAATTTGACAGAGCTATGCTTTCTATGAAACCCTTTGTCATTCCTTCGGTCCGGAAGTGTTGTCAGCTTAGTCCAGCACTCGGGTATCATATCAAACCTAGGTCTAGGGTCTGGTAAAGTTACCAAAATACCCTTATAACCTAAACATAGCCTCAGAGCCCTCGAAACCCTCCAGAAAGAGCCTCAATGTCTTGGGGAGTTAGAGATCCAGTTTCACTTCCACTCCAACCCAGAAAATTTCATAAATGTCCTTGGCCTGGAAAATTACCAAAATACCCCTGGGTTGGTAAAATTACCAAAATACCCCCGGGGTCCAGAAAACTTCCCTTGCTTTAAAAATGCCTATGGCTTCCGCATATTTGCGCCTCTATGCCTAAATCTTAGGGTTTTGCTCAGACCTAGCCCTAATCTAGTTGTTTCTATGTGTTGGTGGTAAAATGAGTGGTCATGGAGAGTCTCTCGAGTGAGCTTGCCCTCCACATCAGAACCTCTGTAGAAGTCTTTTGGGACCTCTTTGACAGTTAAACAAAGGTGTTCGGACGTTAGGCCGATGTAAATCAACACTGACTCCGGTCAGTGGGGAAAGGTCCAGCACTCGAACCCAAATCGTCTGATACTATGCGCACCCACGGAACCCTCTCTACGCAGAGGAGTGTTTCTTTTCAAAAAGAACGAAAATCTACCTTTTATCTACGATAAGAGTATTCCTTAGATTTTTTCCGTGTCCAACAGACGACTCCGTGAGAGCTGTCCTCGCACAAGTTGATGAAGAAGGCAAGGAACGGGCAACCTATTACTTGTCCAAACTTCTCAATCCCTGTGAGCAGAAGTACACAGTCATGGAGAAAACCTGTGTTGCCCTCGTTTGGGTGGTGCAGAAACTGAAGCACTACTTCTTGGCTCATGAGGTCCACTTGATTGCTCGCATGAACCCTATCAAGTTTCTTCTGGAGAAATCCATCCTTACTGATAGGCTAGCACGTTGGCAAAGTTTTCTTTCCCAGTTCGACATCACCTACATCCAGTAGAAGGCAATTAAAGGCTATGCCATAGCCGAGCATCTCGCCCACCATCCTCTCCCCAAGTTTGACCCTGTCCAATCAGAGTTTCCAGATGAGGAACTAATGTCCATCGCCCAATCCGACAAGCCAATGTGGACATTATATTTTGATGGAGCTCTAAATTCCCAAGGGAAGGGTATCGGCATTGTCCTTCTAACGCCTGAAGGTGTTACCATCCCAGAGGCGTTTCAGCTCCCGTTCCCAGTCACCAACAACATCGCTGAATACGAGGCTCTTCTAGCTGGCCTGGAACTAGCCCGTTCTTTCTATATCACTGAGTTGCGAGTCGTGGGTGATAGTCAACTCGTTCTCCGCCAGGTGCTTACCAAATATCGCACCCTCGATCCCAAGCTCAAACCCTATCAGGAGCTGGTCTCCGCCTATGCCAAATTGTTCACCAAGCTGATCTTTGTCCATGTTCCTCGCGAACAGAACATTCTGGCCGATGCCCTCACCTCCTTGGCGTCATCCTTCAAATTTCCTTTAGGTTCATGGTTTAGATCCATAATTCTCTACAAGCGTCTTGTCCCTGCAGTTCAGGACCCTTACCTCTTAAAGATCAAGGAACGAGTCCTACAGAAGATCCAGAAGGGAGAAATCCTTGAGAAGAGGGAGATCATGCTGGCAGAAGTCGAAGAAGAGTTGGCTGACGATGAGAAACCATGGTTCTATGAAATTGTCAAATATTGTAAAGATCAGTCTTATCCTGAAGGAGCCACCACAGAAGATAAGAAAGCCATAAGAAGGGTGGCTCAAAAATACACATTGGTTGGAGGTCTACTCTATAGGAGGAGCCTTACTGGCGTTTTGTTAAGGTGTCTTGACGACAATGAGGTTTGGAAATGCGTAGAAGAAGCACACTCGGGTGTCTGCGGTGGCCACGTGAATAGCCAGATGCTCGCCAAGAAGATCATTAGGCAAGGCTTTTACTGGCCCACTATGGAAGAGGATTGCGCCGTCTATGTCTGTAGGTGTGTCAAGTGTCAACTTCACGCCGATAAAATCCATTCACCATCTTCCTCACTTCATCCAATATCCTCCCCATGGCCTTTCTCCATGTGGGCATTCGACATCATCGGTCTCCTAGGTGATCCCAATTCCCTCACCAAATAAAAATCTTTCATCCTTACTGCGACGGAATACTTCACCAAATGGGCCGAAGCTGAAGCTTACGCGGAAATCAAGACGTCAACAGTCTGCAAGTTCATCATGAAGAACATCCTCGCCAGGTTTGGTGTCCCAAGCACAATCGTCACCGACAATGGGCCACAGTTCATTTCTCAGGACCTTCAGGACCTCTGCAAAAGGTACGCAATTGCATTGCATCATTCATCGCCTTATTGGTAATGGCCAAGCGGAGGCCACCAATAAAATATTGATCAAAATCATCAAGAAAACATGCGAGTCCAGTAAGTTTTCAGACTGGCCAGAAAAGCTTATCGAAGCTCTATAGGTCTATCGCACTTCAATCCGTACCCCCACCGGGCAGACTCTATTTGCCCTTATGGTATGGAAGCAGTAGTCCCGTATGAGACTCTGATCCCTTCTCTCAGGGTACAATTGGACGAGGAATGTCCCCTCGACGACCGTCGTAATTCACTCCTCGCCCAGTTGGAACTCTTGGATGAGAAGCGGCTGGCCGCTGCCGAGCATGCGCGTGTGTATCAAAATAGACTCGCTCGCTTTCACCAAAAGAAAGTCGTTGAGAGAAAATTCAAAGTCGGTGAGATGGTCGTAAAAAGAATTTTTGTCAAACCTGGAGGGCCGCGTCCTAAGCTCCAACCCAATTGGGAAGAACCATTTGTGATTCAAGCCGTGTACCCTGGCAACGCCTACAAACTAGTCAACGCCGAAGGGACTGAGTTATCCCACCCTTGGAATGGGCTTTATCTTAAAAGGTACTACCCCTAGCGTAGTGCCAAAACGTCAAAAACAAACAAATGATGAAAAAGATAGAAAACATCAAAAATAATAAAAAATATTGAAAATCACTAAAAATATGGAAAATTCCAAATGCCGATGCCTGGTGATCACCATGTAGTTAAGTCCCTGCATCCAACCTTCATGTTAGGATAGGGCCCATTAAGGCTTGGTAGGCACCGGGTCTTGGTTTGCCAGAACCGTGGAGATCCCTCTCCGGCCACATCGGCCTATGCACGCTCAAAGGAAGCCAACATGTACTCACTTACGTATTTTATCCAAAAAAGTTGGTAGCATCACCGACAGTGGGGCTTCACCCAGAAGATCTCCGGAAGCTGTAATCTTTATTCTTTTCTCTTCGACCAAATGAGACAGTCGGCGCCCTTAAAACGCTGAGCATGAGAAACCTAGGATCCATTTCCTCGAGCATCGATCAGAGCACGAGAAGAGGGCAGTGTCCCCGCAGGCATACGAAAGGGAGCTCACAAACGTCAAACGACTATATCTTCCTCGCAAAAAGAAACACAAAATCAAAATCATGAGAAAAGCCTGGTCGTGACCGTGCCTGATGTGATAAATGAAACCCCTCAAAGCAAAAGTCTAAATCCACAAAAGGGGCCATAGAATGTAAATGCTCGGGATTTGGTCCGAAGTTGTCAGAAAGGAAAGAGTTAAATGGGCCCTTATTGGCTCGCCGGGTTAACGGTTTTGCCGATCCTCTCAGGAGGTTTATCCCCTACGCTCTTCCTTCTTCCTTTAAAGGTGAAAGCTCGACGGAATGTCTGAAGGGCAAAACCCGCCAAGGTTTGCGACCTTATTTTAATACGCATACGGTTGTCTACTTTAAAAAGCAAAGGCTATCGCTGCGACGGAGTCTCTGTGTTTCTGGCCGGTCAAGACCCCTGTCTACCAACTTGATGTCTCCTTATCTAACCTTGGGCTTAGGCCAATGCAAGCGCGTCACCTCTGGGTGCGACGGCGTCTGATTCCGGGTCAGCGTCGCGCGGTTGGTCGTTAGGGTTCCAGGGTGTTCCATCATATACCATCTAGAGTTGTGAGGAAACAGACCCGGGTCGGGCAAATCATTTACCTCGAACACCTTTTGGGCGAATCCCTGTGGTCGGAAGCAACTGGGAGCCTAAGCATGGCATGGCGGTATTGTCATCAGGGTAAGTCTTAGCCGGCGGGTTTATCATTTGAGGGGTCTAGAGGCCCAAATCAACCTAGATGTGCACTTAGGATACCTGGGAGGTTAGTAAGAAACCCATGTTCTCATGAAGGTTAGGTGCCATATGGGTGCTCATCAGGCGTTAGCGACAAAAAAAAATGATAAAAAAAAGAGAAAACGTAGATATTTGGAAAACAAAATTTTTTTTTAAAATGATAACAAAGACAAAAAAAAATGCCAGAAAAAAAAATCATTTCGCATGATTGCATTTGTATGCAGCATTTCACTTTTAAATTCCGCTTGCATTAGTGTGCTTGTCTGTCACATTCATCATTATCACATCTTTCCCTTGCCTTCGTTAATAAAGGCTTGGCCTCTTGACCCATTATCAAGGACAGTTGAAGTGAACACCTGCTTATTGAGCAAGGGGCCAAGTCAGAACAGAGATACTGACCTGTTTGTTTCAATGATGCGTGCAGGGATTCAAGATAGCAAGAGTGAGATGAAAATCAAACAAAATCATACCTTTTATTTCATTCTTAAAATAAGGAATTGTACATTAAGTTCCACCTTCTCTCTCTACATTACTTGTCCCGCCACTCTCCGGGCAAAACGCCCTCAAGGGTGCTACCCAACTACGAAAAGCGGTACTTCTACCGCTCTGTACACCTCTTCCCATTCCCACACCCCGGCGCTGATCTGTGGGAGCAACAAAGGAGCTACTGACACGAAAGCTACGCTCTCGTGCTCTTCGGTAGCGCTCCTCACCATCTCTCAGCCATTGTTCAGCGAGGCCAAGGCTGGTTCGGAGTTCGAACAACTGGGCCTCCATGACCCTTCGCTCCTCCCGTTCAGCTAATCTGTCGGCTCTCTCTCTTTCTCTGTCCCTCTCTTTCTCTGACCGTTCTCTCTCACAATCTTCCCTCTCCAATTGAAGGGTGATTCTCAACTTCATGGCATCCCTGGAAGAATCGTCATCCGGACGACGCCGCAATTCCTCCTCCAGCTCTGCTATTCTAGCCTCTCTCTGTGCAGCATGGGCAAGTGACTCCTGCATCTCCTTTTCCTGCCAGATATACTATCTCAGATATGTGGCAAGGCAAAAAAAGGAGAACTCGACACTGAAACTCTTACATGTATAGAGAGCATTCCTTCTGCCTCCGCGGCACGCTGCGTAGTCCGAGCAAGTTGCTCATGAAGTAAATCAAGTTCTGAGGCGGGGATCCATAAGCTGGAAGAGACGCCGCCTCCTCCCATCGCTGACGAAGCCGCGTCGATCTGGGCGCGCTATAACCACATGGGATGAGAATTAGCGGCCGAACGCCATCAATCTAGAGTTTTAATTAGGAGTGCACATTGTACATACACCTACCGAAGCGCTCAAGGCTCCACAGGTGTCGCCCAATTGTTGCTCCGTTTCTGCCAGGCGTGATCGCAAGTCCGCTATCATGGTATCACGGACATCCAGCAACCATAGGAGTCAGCATCCACATAGAGGAGAGGAGGAAAGGAGAAAAGAGGAAAAAGGAGACCCACCCCCACAAGTCCCCGGGGTTGGAGCCGCTCTGCGTACATTGTCTTATACAGACGCAGATAGTCTTCACTATCCTGCGCATGTGATTCCACGATTGTGCCACCTCGTTGCCAGTCTTCATACTGTTCGGGGAACCACACACGCCAATCAACGCAAGTTGTCGGTCCCCGTGTCTTTCTTCCAACGCGAGGTGGCGCAGTCGTATCCACCCATTCCTGGGCCAGCACTAGGGTCCTCATAACCAATCATAGTCGAAGCGGCTCGATTTCATTTAGGCAGTGTATCCACAATTCCCGTCCGAACCGGGCGCGACTTGTTAAAATCCATGGTTGATCGGCATCGACCATGCCTGAGTAGGGTCTCCAGTTTACCTAGGTGAGGTTGTACATACCCGTTTAACTGGTTAGAAAAAATATATATATATACAACAAAAAAATAATAATAAAAAAAAAAATAAAAAAAATCCCACCATCGCTGCAGGGAATTCCTGTAGCTCGCGCCTTAGCACCATCAGCTGGTAGGTTACAGGCGCTGCACCCATGATCGGTTGCCACCGCCTGGCTAACGCCACCATCGCTGGTCGCCAATGCCGAGCTCTCCCCATTGGGAGGTAATAATAGCTCCACAGCTACATCATCATATACCGTCAATACCTAAAGTAGACTATTACAAAACTATATAAAAAAAATAAAAAAAATACCTGGATAAGTGGTGTGAACCCACTCACAGTCATCTCACGATCTGCCTCTTGGGACATGCCCGTAAACAAGTGTGCTAGCATGGCAGCTCCCCAGGCGTACTGTCCTACTCTTTCGAGGTCAGATAGCAGCCCTAGGAAACGACAATGGATGCCGTCTCCTTTCGAGCTCAGTATCAATCTCCCCAGGAAAAAGAGGAGAAATCTCCTCAAATCCATATTAGATCTCTCCCAATTGTCAAAATCTGTGCAATACACAGCACGACATCCCCTTCCCATCCTCTCCATAAATTCTTCCGAGGACTCGTCATCCCGTCGATGAGTATCAGTGAGCCCTAATGCCCCCATGATAGACGCCCTAGCTACTGATCTGTGCTTCCGACTGTCTAAGCCCAACCCCAGTAGCTTCTGGGCGCCATCTCGGTAATCCGCATAGGTGACGCCGGTCACTACCTCACCATCCACTTTGAGGCTCGTGATTCGGACCACATCTTCTAGACTGGGCACCATGTGTCCCCATGGCATCAGGAATGCCCGACTTACTGGGTCCCATCTTTCGCACAAGGCTTGGATAAGGGCCAGGTCGAGTTGGATCGGCTCGATCCGAAGAAAGACACCAAATCCCATCACGTCTAGCATGGCCTTCTGAAAATCTGGGAGACCCCCTGTATGTGGCCACTGCTAATTCCCATGAAATGTGCGATTTCATCATGCTCTGCGCATGCACGAGGAATGGAGAAGGTTTTGTCAAAGGAAAGGAAGAAGGAAAGAAAGAAAGGAAGGAAGAATTGAAAAAGGGGGGGGGGGGCAGGAAAGCTCAGCTTACGAGTTGCGACCGAGTCTGCTCGCTGAACTGCCCTTCGAGGTCCGAGAGTTTCCTGGAACTACTACCGCTGGATCTGCTTCTCTTCGAGGAGTGGGAAGATTCGCCCTCCATCCGGAATTCTGAGTTCAACCTAGTACCCTTCAAGTTGGCCCTCGATGCCCCTCGAAGAACAAAAGAGGAAGGCATATATAGAAATGGGAGAAGGGTGGGCCAAGATTGCCTCCAGCGATAGCCCTCACAATAGGGCGCCTCCCCTGCGGTCCCATGAGTCACTTCACCACCCGCACAAGGTGATGGATCGGACGGTGTAATATGATGACCTGCTCCCTGTGGCGCCCTGTCATAACGTGGAGGCCATCCGCAAAGTTTGAAAAATCATCCGGGAGAAGAGGCCCAAGCTGTCATCATTGACCTTGACGATAGATCCCCGTGAAAGAATAGTCGCAGCAAGATGCCATCCTCCGTCTAGGGCAGGATGTCGGCAGACACATCACATGTGAACAGTACAAAGAAGCGTAGGGAAGAAGGGACGCGCAAGAAAACAAACAAACAACAGAAAATCAAATCACTCATAAGTCTACATAAGCTGTCACAAACATTACAATCATAGAGAGGAGGCGGGTCCACTGACTCGCCAACTCTCGACATCATCTTCATGCTCATCCCTCTAGACGTCCCTCTCCTCTCCCCCGAGGTGAGGATCCCTCGGGATCCTCCTGGACCCCTGGGCAGCGCTTGCCTCGCCTCGCGGCGCCCGCTCCACAGTAGTGGCTCGCTCCTCCTCCTCTGGCGTGGCGAGGAAGCCACCAGCAGAAAAGCGTCCGGACCGGCGAAGTAGCACCCCTAACTCTCGCGCTCTCTCGTAGCGCGTCTCTATCGCTCTTAACCTCTGCGCCATAACCTGAAGGCCTAGCTGGAGCTCCCTCACTTGGGCCCTCAAGGCCTTCTTCTCGGCCTGGTCTCGCTGTCGCTCGGCCCTTCTCTCCTCTCTCTCTCTCTCTGCCTCCCTCCTCGTCACCTGGAGAAGGACCCTTAACTCCAGAATGTCTGGAGAGGGCCTCCCCTCACCTCGACGCTGCAGCTCTGCCACAGCTGCGGCCCAAGCATCACGCTCCTCTTCAGCACGAACCGCGCTGGCCACCGCACTGGCAAGTTGCTCCTGGAGGGAGGCGATCTCTAGAAAAAGAGCCTGAGGATTGGAGGACGATCCGCCAGCCATCCCTATCACCGTTTCCTGCTGAGTACATAAAAAATAGATAGACAACGGCCGTTGGTTAAATTCTGGAATTTCATGACAAGAATAAAAATTTTTGAGGCCCTATTGTCACCTCCGTCTGTCTCCCAAGCTGAGGAGCCCCCGCTCGGTCCCCCCTCCGCTGCTGCAGGAGGCCGCCACTGCCCTGCACCGGTGCGCTCCCTTGTTGTCCAGGGGAATGTACGCACCGATCCTCGAGCTTCGCCTTGCCGCGACTCTCCTTCCTGACACGGCTCGGCTCATCCGCGCTCACCCACTCGTCAGCCAAGCCCGGGATTCTCACCGTACCCTGCATCAAAGAGGGAGATCCCCCGTCAGTTAACGAGAACGCGTCCCCTATCGAGGACGCGCCCATCATGTGAGTGCCACCCTCGCCAAACCCCTTCCACTCCCACACCACTCGCTCCAGACTTAAAACAAGTCATAGAGGTGGGAATCGAAGCACTCACCCAGCCGCGTTTGCCTCCTTCCGCGCCATCGGGCCCCTCGGGTCCCACGAGTGCTCTAAAAGGCCCTTCCACTTCCGTTGACGCCTCTCCATGCTCGGGCGCATCCCTCCTCGGGCGAGGAGTCCCTCGCCCCTCTCTCCCCTCACCACGATCTGGCCCACCAAACTCCATCGATCGAGAGAAGAAGAACACGAAAAGGGGCGAGCAAATCTCGACAGGAGGCGAGCTCTTTTGCGGGTAAGGCACGAAGAAAGGAAGGCCGCCTGCCGCTTTAAATTTGAAATCGAAGGATAAGACGCGTCCTCGTGCCAGGATGCGCCAAAAAAAAAAGAAAAAAGAAGGATGTTCTCTCCGTGCAAGGCGTAGTTCTTTGCTTTTCAGGGCAAGGTCTCGTGAAGCGTGCCTCGAAACAACTTGGTGCAAGAGAAGAAGCGTGGAAAAGGGAAAGTGCATACGACAAAAGGAACCGTTTCATTGCACATAAGCAAATAGTCAGTTATACATCATAAAGTGAGGAAGGTGGAGTGTACAAGCAACTCTCTAACTCTCGCTACCACCCTCCTGATCATCTCTCTCCTCCCTCCTCTGATGGGGATCCCTAGGGGGCCTCTGCGAACTCTGAGAGGCGGTGCTCGCCTCGCCCTCTGGTGGCACGCCAGCCTCGAAGGCTCGGCGACGCTCCTCAGCCGAAGAAACCAGAAAGCTGCCCATGGAGAAAGAACCAGACTGACGAAGTCGCGTCCCGCGCTCCTTCGCCCTCTGATACATCCTCCTCGGCATGATCCCTCGACCTCCTCGGACGACGAGTGCGTCGTTTCCGCCTCTCTCCACCCTGGCTCGGGCCTTCTTGCTCCATTGGGAACTGGAAATGGGTCGTGAGATTGAATAGTAGAAGAGAACAGGGGGTGAGACCCCCTTTATATAGAAAATCATCAAGATTTGGGGCGTCCAGGCGCCTGGACGCCGCCACTTTTTATTTTATTAAAAATTAAAAAAAAACATAGGGGCATCCAAGCGCCTGGACGCCCCCACAACTAAAAAATAAAAAAATTGAAAAAGAAAATATAGGGGCGTCTAGGCGCCCGGACGCCCCCACATGAAACAAAATAAAAATAATAATAAAAAAAATAAAAAGAAAAGATAGGGGCGTCCAAGCCCCTGGACGCCCCCACAAAAAGAACAATTTTTTTTCAAAAATTTTTCAAAAAAATTAGGGGCGTCCAGACCCCTGGACGCCCCCATTTAAGCATATAAAAATGTATATATATATATATGTGACCATAATATGAATAAACCAGAACATAAAGGAGAAAACACAAAAAGCAAAAAGAAAAATAAAAATTATAAAAAAATAATAATTTAGGGAACTATGGTCCAAAATGCCAAATGCTAGATTTTATTCCATCAGAAAACAGAGCGGGCTACAACAAGGGCTTAGGCACTCTAGGCCTCAACTTCCCCAGTTCGGTTACATAAGCTCTCCACAGCTCACATTCTTCCCCCACGTGCGCTAAGGCCTTTCCCGCAACACTTGTCTTCCAGGGTGCTTTAACGGCCTTCGCTTCCCTCGCGTCCGATTCCGTGCCCAACTCCCTCTTCTTCAAAGGGACAATGCCGGTCAGCAGTGGGAACGAGTGGCGTGGAATGCTGATCTGGAGGCAGCACCGATGCGCGTTATAAAGGACAAACTCCGTCACGCCGATCAGTTGGAGTTCAGCTTCGGGAGAAGACCTCATGAGGAGTTCAAGTGAGAGTAGACATGTCGGTGCGCAAGTGAAGAAGCTTTGCGTCATGGTTCGAAAGTGAGACCGCCAGTCTTCCCGTTTCTTCAGCCACGGAACACGGCTCGCCACAGTGCCACCGAAGCCTAACACATCGGCTATGTGATAAAGGGGGCTTTGTTGGAAAAGCTTCGAAGCAGTCGGCATCCCCTCACAGTGGTCGAATTTGAAGTGCAAATCGACCCAGCAACTCAGAACAAGTGCGCAACCTCAAGGAGGCCTACCCATGCTCGAGACGGTAAGACCGCTGTAAAGGTAGGCAAGGACGGCGGGTCCCACCCTCTTTCCACTCCAGAACATAGTTTCTTCCACTATGTTGTCGGTATAAGGGAACAAGAGAGCACCCGCCAGACAGATGGTGAACCCTCTCATAATTCCTTCCAAATGTTCATCATCTAGTGACCCTTTTAAGGCATCCATAACCCATACCGCGAGCCTTTGCAAGTCAATTCCCTTTTGAGTACGGACCTTTCTGACTGCGTCGGACGGCATGAAGCTTCCAAGGACGCTCTCGGAAGTCCCCCGGGTCAGCATCCGCATAGCCTTCACCTTCCCGTCACTCTTGAATTTCTTCAATCCGAACAGAAGTTCCACCTCCTCGAGGAGAATGGTCGCCTCGAACGTCGGGAAGATGAAAGTGTGGGTCTGGGGATGCCAGATCTCCACTAATGCGCCCATCCGCCCAGTCCATGTGGATTCTCTCGTAGTGTTTGGCGTGAATAAGGAGCCCCTGAAGATGCCACTTCGAGAGTATAGCCCTCATGCCGATGGAGATGTTGGAAGTTAGCTCTGAAAGCCATGGCAGTTTGGAAAACTTCCTCGAGCCCGGAAAGAGCGGATACGGCTGGAAAGAAGAAGAGAAAGGAAGGAAAGTGAAAAGAGAGTTCATGCAGTAAATTTGAAATGAATCAACTTACCATATGCGACTGGATCGTCCCACTCAGATGACCCTCGAGGTCGAAAAGTCGCCTGATCTCACTGCTGGGCCTGCCCCTCTTCATAACGCGGGAAGACTCTCCTTCCATCCTGAAATGCCTAGACCCTCCTCTTCTCCTCCTCCTGAACCTTCAAAACTCCCCTTGGTACATTTGAATAAACTAGCCTAAGGGAGGTACTTATAGGAAAGGAGAGGTGCTACGGGACGGGACGTGTCACATGAGTGGTCAAGTCGTCAGTGTTTTATCCTTGTACTGTGGCACGATTCTGCTATATTTCTGCTACTTTCTGATGTATTTAATCTATGATGGTCTGTGCAGGTTTTACCAACGGACGTTTTTCGCCCTATCTTGTATACCATCCTTCAGTGTTTGGTCCCCCGTGTCATGCATCATACTATATGATATTTACGCTATTAGAACACGTCAAGGACCTTGCGACCCAAACGAATCTGGGATTTGAGTCCCCCTTCAACAAAAACAGTGATGATTCCAGAAGGATTTGGGTTGTACGGATAGGCCGTTAACTGGTGATAGCGTGGGAACGACGGTTCCATTCAGTGAGTCGGTGCGTGGATAAACGGGCCCCAGCTCAGTATCAGCTCACTGGATCGGTATCCTGACCCATTCTTAACGAGTTGACAACATTATCCTTGGCTATTTTCTATTCTAGTTTGTTTTAAATTTTTCTTTAAACCCAGCATGCATTCATATAGGACTTTGAGTCTATTGCGGAAGATCATTCAAGTGATTCGATTGCGAAAGTCGTTGTGCTTCAATTCTTACAAATATGAGATATTCCATTCTGAATGAAATACTGAGTTTCCTTGAAACGGCCCTACGCTGCCCTTCCAAACGAGACCCTTATTTGGACAGACCCTCAGATATTCCTTTGCTTTTTACCTTATTTGACCCACCTTGGCCGCAGCACTTCCACATTGGCTGGTAACCGCTCCCCAAAGGTGAAACCTGCAGGTTTATGACCCAGGTACTTCCACACCGAGAAGTTGGTCTCCTTTATTTTCGTTCCTGAGCGCACATCTCACCCTCCCTTATTTGATTTCCGTCTAAACAATCGTCAAATTCGAAAGACCTTCTTCAAGGTCGCCTCATTGAAACTACAGAAAAGATTCCAAACAGTCAGGTCAAAAGCGTGTCTCATCACACCTTGGCATCAACTTATCAGTCCATTCCCACTCCATTTCACTCCACTTCGATACCATTTCATTACGTGTCACTCCCTTGCAAAGCAGACGCCAAGGCGGGGCAGCTGTAGACACGCTATTCCTGACGTCCCCTGAGAAAATCTCATATTACCACGCGACGCCCCGCAGCGGCTTCCGCATTTTGAATCACTTGGGTGTTTCCTATCTTTGAGTCTTCTCTCGTCTTCTGGGCGAGTAGCATAACGCTCCTTCAGCATCCGGAAACCGCCTCGTTGTGGAAATCATGCGGCATTCGAACGGCATCAACATCAATCGCATGCATCAGAAGTTGCCGGGACCAGGAAAATGCCTAACGGACGACTACCGACGCCCTTTTCGGGGGAATCCGGGGGTCATCATGGAGGCATCCAGGCTCCTGGATGCCTCCATCAATACAAAATAATGACAAAAAATATATATATAAGATTGAACAAAAAATATATATAATTTCATGGAGGCGTCCAGACCCCTGGACACCTCCATCAACCAGCTCACGGGCGACCCCGGGCCATCGACTGACCGTTGCTCAGCCTGTCGTTTGAATAAAATCCAAGTTATGGAGGCGTCTAGGCCCCTGGACGCCTCCATCAACCAGCTCACGGGCGACCCCGGGCCATCGACTGACCGTTGCTCAGCCTGTCGTTTGAATAAAATCCAAGTTATGGAGGCGTCCAGGCCCCTGGACGCCTCCATCAACCAGCTCACGGGCGACACCGGGCCATCGACTGACCGTTGCTCAGCCTGTCGTTTGAATAAAATCTAAGTTATGGAGGCATCCTGGCCCCTGGACGCCTCCATCAACCAGCTCACGGGCGACCCCCGGCCTTCGACTGACCGTTTCTCAGTCTGTCGTTTGAAGAAAATCCAAGATATGGAGGCGTCCAGGCCCCTGGACACCTACATCAACCAGCTCACGGGCGACCCCCCTGACCATCGACTGACCGTGGCTCAGTCTGTCGTTTGAAGAAAATCCAAGTTATGGAGGCGTCCAGGCCTCTGGACGCCCCCATCCTCCCAACCACTATAAATAGAGGCCTACCCTCCCTCAGTTCGAGGTTGAAAAAAGAGTGCCGAGAGGCTGCCGGATTCTATTCCTAACCCGTGGCTGTTTTGTAGGGGAAGTCCGGCCGGATCTTCAGGTGCCCGTGCTCGCAGGAGAGAGGCCGCCTTCGCCCGCCGCGCTACCTCGTCGTCCCTACGCTGCCGAAGTTCCATCGGATCTCGCCATCGACTATCCAATAAGCCATTCTCTCCTCTTCTTTTTAGTTATCTTGCAATCATCATATCATATCCTCTACCCCCCCCCCCCCTTTTATGAGGGAGTCTCTTCCCGTTTCTACGTCGGAATAATTGCCATTCATCATAAGCATTTTCCTCCTACTCGTGTCCGAGAGGGGTTTTAAAGACAACACCAACCAGGTGTGTGTCTTGCCATCATTTCGTTACTTGCGTCGTTAGAATTTGAATACTGCACCTTCGTCTTTCTGATCCACACTTTACTTGTTTGTCGTTGTTTTGCAAGGGTACCTGAGGAAAGCCCTCTCCGTCGGCCGGCCGAAGGGGGAAGAAGAAGCAACCTGCCATTTCCCGCTCTCGAGGAGTCACAATCTCCGCGCTCAATACAAGGTACACGCGATCATTTCGTTTCTTTGAGGTAACCCCTCTGGCGATCACATCCCTTTAGCATCCTACGTATGCTCTTTCCTCATATTGGCACGTTTCATAATCTTTCTTAATTTTTAGTCGCTCGATAGTCTGTAGTTTAGTTCGTTTTCTTCTCCTTGAGTGGATTCCTCGGCTTCCACACCTGTGTGTGTTCCGGGCTTCTGTGTATTCGCTAGATCGAGTCTTCGTGAGTCGGCATGAGTGCGAAGGCTGCTCCCGCACGTCATGGGCTTTCTGGAAAGTGTTTTCCGTGTGGGCCGTGAGTTAGGCCCTTGGACTATGAGTCTAGTCACCCAGCCTAGGGCTGGAGGTATCTTGAGTTCTCCCTTCGAGGGAATGGTCTCGGCAGTTGTGAACCGCCTCGTGAGTCATCATGCCGAAGTTTTAGACCTAGGGATTAGGCTAGATTAACGGCGTTGTGCCGTTGTATACGACGGTCTTGACCCCGAGTCTTGTGACTCAAGGACCGTTGGATTTAGAAGGTCTAGTGGGCTGTCCAGAGTCTGGTGACATCGTGCCGCCTATTACTCCATGTTACTCGCAATAGGTGCGTGTGTGGCTTTCCGTGTTCACGTTGAGTGACCTGCCATTAGACGTAGCTTTCCTGCGCACGCGTGTGCGAACCCACTTGGGTGCAAGGATGGCAGTATCGGTTTCGGTACCAATTTCGGCCGGTCCCGAAACCGATACGTACCGATTTCGGTATCGGTTTCGGTTTCGGCCGAAACCGGTTGAAACCATTCAAAAACCTCAAAAAATTTAGTAAACCATGTCCGGTTTCGGCCGAAACCTGTCCGGTTTCGGCCGAAATCGTCAGGTTTCGGACCGAAACAGCTGAGTTTCGGCCGAAACCAATACGGTTTCGTCCGAAACTATTAAAAAAGTATTATTTAATAGGTTTCGGACCTGCTACAGTGTTAAGGGCCGGTTTCGGATCGGTACCAGCCGAAACCGATACGTTTCGGCCCAAACGTATCGGTTTCGGCCGATACTGCCAACAGTGCTTGGGTGTGGTGGAGAGCGTTACCCGAGAGAGACGGTTTTTAGGCTGGTTACCGTAGGGCCCCCACACGCAGCCTGAGTCCGAACTTTGGGGGAAGAACCAGCTAGATGATCTGATGTAGTGCGCATGGTCTGTGTGTGCACACGTAGTTGGGGGCTATCGGACCCGCGCTGACGAGCGCGACCCCAGCTAGTCCTTGTTCGTGGTACTGGTTATTGTGTGTCTCAGTCTCCGCCTGGGGCGTCGTAGCAAGACACCTGAGGCGCGATTTAAGACGTCAATGGACACATCCGGATTTGCTTCTGGTGGGCAGTGCTCCCGTCACGTGACGTGAGTTTCTTGTGACTTGAGTTTTCGCTTCCCGTCTGCGAGACGTGGTTTTACGTGTAATTTTCGGGTGTGTTCCCGAGATAGAGGTCTAGGGTTCCGGTGAGCGTCACCGAGGGTTCTCCTTAGACGGTGTTAGGTCCACGACAGCGTTGTCGTGATGTCTCTTCTGGTGGCGTAGCCAAAGGTTTCCCCGTTAGTTCGGTGGTCCCCCAATTGTAAGATCGGGGTGAGTTTTCGGTACAGTAGGAGTAGCTATAGTGCCGAGTTTTTACCGGCCACCGAGTTTGTTATTCTTGCTGTAGTTACTACTTTCCGCTACCGCCATTGTTTACGGTTGGGGTTCCGCAGGACCCCTACTGAGCTAGTGACATGAGGCTCACCCCTGCGTTTTAGGTGCGACGGTTCTTCCTCGAGATTAGAGGGTGCTGCGCGGAGGTTCTTAGTTGCCAACTCGCCGGGCCGAGTGTTCACTCGGTGTTGGGTACTGAGGAGGGTAAATCTGGTTTGACCGAGAAACGGCCCAAGCGCGAGCGGCCCATTAAGGTTTGGACGCGCTAAGCCCAAGCAAGGAGCAAGCACACATGCTAAACCCAATAAGAGATCGGCCGGCCCAACAAAGCATCGGATTCCACGACGCCGATAAGGCCGGCCCAAGCGCAGTTCTCCCCGGAGGACACTCCGACTACCGACCGTTGCCCCCACGACGTCGGCCTTGACCCCATAACGGGCGAGCACGCGCCATGAGTGCCGTAAGACTCGTCTAGGGAATGGCCGACGCCGGGGCTATCGCCCTCCAACGGGAAACTCCCGCCAACATAGCGGAGGAACGTTACTCTACTAAACGGACCCTTCCCTATCAAAGGATGAGGCCCTCGCTCCAAGACAACCCATATAAAAAGGACATCGACAGAAGAGAAGAACATGGTAGATTCTTCTACTAAACCCCTTATTACTACGCAACAGGAGTTACGGCGGATACTTATGCCACCAGAGCTTCCTACGGAGAAGAGAGCAACCCAACCTGCAACTACGACAGAGAGGTCTTACGCTACGTCCAGAGAGCCTCCTCCTCTTGTACAGTCTTACCACCCAGCGAGCACTCTCCGAAAGCCCACTGGGAGGGGCGAGCACGCGTGCAGAGGACCTACACGCCTCTTGGATCGACGACTACGGCCCCTACTTCTCTCTTACTTTGCTCTTCTCTATCGCTCATTAATCCCTTGCTGACTTAAGCATCGGAGGGTTGTCCCATGGGGTAACACCCGGGACTCCTTATGACGCCCTTCTGGTTTCTTGGTGTGTGTAGGCATCCACAAGCGCGAGACGATTTCCCCAACAAATAAATAGAGAAGGTGGTACGTGGCCTAGGAACCATTTTCCTGCCGCTACACTTCTTGGCGCCGTCTGTGGGAACACGAGCGAAAGGCTATGGCGTCCCGTGGAAGCCTCCGCAACACCAATAACCGGGGGTGGGGTTCCCATCAGGGACCCAACTCTCGCCGGGAATCACAGGAAGCTTCTTCCGCGCGCCCCCGACAAGAGGTCACCCTAGGTGACCTAGATGAGCTCCGCCAGGAAGTCTGAGTCCTGGCGGAATTCTACCGAGAACTCCGGGACCAAAGGCCCCAGCATGCCCCACCCGAGCGACGGGAGGACGAAGGGGGCCAAGCCAGAGAAAATTTCCTGCAAGTACGGGAGGTTTCCCACGCCTCTGTCCCAAGGACCCGACGGTCACGCAGCGTGCCTGCGCCTAAGGTACGTAGCCCTCTCCATTCAACCCCAGGCATGGACCGCCGGCTTCAACGGTTCGAAGAGATAGAGGACAAGGTCCGGTACCTAGATGATGTCCTCCTGGCCGCCAAGAATCGCGGCCTCATCGACGACGACCAAGACTTCCACGCTCCCTTCTCCAAGTAAATCATGGAAGCCCCCATCCCGCCAAAGCTTCAGCTGCCGGCATTCGCCTCCTATGACGGCACCACCGACCCGGCCGACCACCTGCACGGCTTCGAGTCCCACCTGGTGTTCCACCGGGCCTCCGACACCGTGAAATGTCTGGCGTTCGTCACGACCCTTCGTGAGAACACCCGAGCATGGTTCGAGTCCCTGCTGGCCGGGATGATTTTCTCCTTCCAACAGCTCAAGAAGTTGTTCAAGGAGAACTTCGTGGGCTGCCAAAGGTAGCCAGGTCTGCTGTAACCCTGCTCGCCCTCAGGCAGGGGAAAGAAGAAACGCAATGGGACTTCGTCTCCCGCTTCCGCGCGGAAGCGCTTCGCATCCCCCACCTCGACGTCGGCATCGCCACCACGGCACTCACCCAGGGGACGCGAGACCACATCCTTCGGCGCGCGCTCGGAGTCGAAGCCCCAACGACCCTTCCAGACCTCCTCGCGCTAGCCCAGAAGCACGCGCACTGCGAGGAGAACACCGCGGCCCTGCGCCGCACGGCCGGGACCGACCAGCCCGACCGCAAGAGAGCCGCCGACCCACCACGCGAGGGCCGGAGCAAGCGAGAGCGACGCGATGGAGACCACCGCGACCGCTCTGAGAAGGAAAGGGGTGGCTACCGCCACTACACGCCCCTGACGGCTCCACCCGACTATATCCTGATGGAGATCCGAGAGGAGCCGTTCCTCAAATGGCCCTCGCGGATGAAGTCGGACCCCAACTCGCGGAACAAAAAGAAGTACTGCAACTTCCACCGCGACCACAGCCACGACACCGTCGACTGCATCAACTTGAAGGATGCTATCGAGGACCTCATACGCAGGGGCCTCCTTGACAGGTTCCTCGCCAAAGCCGCCGAAAGACAACAGAAGACACCTCTCCCGATCGACAACCGGCCCAACGGAAAGGAGATCATGATGATCTCTGGAGGGCCCGCCGCGGAGGGAGATAGCGCGAGCAGAAGGCGTCGGTACGCGACGGCCATCAACACGGCGGATCAAGGCGACGGCACCCCAAAGGAACTTTCCACCTCAGGCCACCCGGGAGACCCCATAGTCTTCTCCGAGGATGACCTCGAAGGCGTCACGACACCCCATTCTGATGCTTTGGTGGTTTTCACCACCATCAACCAATGTACTGTGCGCCGCATATTGGTAGATAATGGGAGTGGACCCGATGTTATCGCGTACGACTATCTTGTACTCATGGGTGTGGACGTGTCACGACTCGCGCCATTGCACACGCCGCTGTATGGATTCTCCGGCACGACTGTTCGCCCAGAAGGGCGTATCTCGCTCCCGATCACATTCGGGACGGCACCGAAAGACGTAACCTTCCTCGCCGACTTTACTGTGGTCCGTGCAATGACAGGGTACAATGCCATCATCGGCCGAGGAATCCTCGGCACGCTCCGAGACGTCCCTTCCTCCTACCCATGGTTGGCAGTTTCGGCCGAAACCGATACGTTTCGGCCGAAACGTATCGGTTTCGGCCATAACCGATCCGAAAAGCACCTTAAACACTGTAGCAATCCGAAACTAAAGGGGGGTATCGGTTTCGGGCGAAACCGATACTAGTTTCGCCCAAAATCGGTCGGTTTCGGCCCGAAACCGTTTGGTTTCGGCCGAAACAGGTGAACTTATGGGTTGTGTTGGCCCCCGAAACCCCACTACCCACAGGTTTCGGCCGAAACCCTCCCCCCTGCTGTCTGTCGCGGGTGCTGTCTGCTGCTGCCGCTGCTGTGCTGCTGGCGAGCTGCTGCTGCTGTGCTGCGGCTGCTGTTGCTGTGCCTGCGACTGCTCCTGCTGCGGCTGCTCTTGCTGGCAGCGACTCCGACCAAGGGTGAAAGCAAGGTTGGCAGAGGTGGACAGGCCCGACCGCCCGAGTCTGATAGGGAGAGGCCGAGAGAGAGCCAACACAACTTCAAGGGTTTGATTATTTTGTTTGAGGTTAATTTCATTGGGTTTTGTTTGATTGTTTTGTTGTGTTCTTTTGGTTGGGTTAAAAATTTGGGGTAAGCAAGCCTTGCTTATTAAGTTTCTTCCAAGGGTGATTAAGGGCTTAAGGGTTAATTGCTAATTAAACCCTAATCAGTTTATAAAAATTGGGGCTTTTGTCTATTTTGATTTGCTTAGGCTCAATTGAAGTTAAATTAAGGTTCATCGAGGATTTGGGGGTGGGATCACGCGGGTAATTAATTTTTCCCAAGGGTGATTAAGGGTTAATTGCTAATTAAGCCCTAATTAGGTCATAAAAATTGGGGCTTTTGTCTAAATTGGTTTGCTTAGGCTCAATTGAAGTTAAATTAAGATTCATTGAAGAATTTGGGGTTGGATCATGCGGGTAATTAGTTTTTCCCAAGGGTGATTAAGAATTAATTGCTAATTAAGCCCTAATTAGGTCATAGAAATTAGGGCTTTTGTCTAATTCGAGTTTCTTAGTCACAATTGAAGGTTAATTAAGTTTCATTGATGAATGTGGGGTGGGATCATGCTGGGATTATATTTTTATGAAGGGTAATTAGGGCTTAATTAGTAATTAAGACTTAATTAGTTCATAAAAATTGGGCCTTTTGTCTAATTCGAGTTTCTTAGCCACAATTGAAGGTTAATTAAGTTTCATTGACGAATGTGGGGTAGGATCATGCTGGGATTATATTTTTATGAAGGGTGATTAAGGGTTTCGTACTTACAATTGTTTGTCTTTGACTGTGTAACTTCTTAATGCAGCATCATGACTAGACGTCAGCAAATACAGGAGCAGCAAGGGCAGGAGGATCCGGGGTAGGCCCACATGTCCTTAGTTGATGCTAAGAGAAGGAAGGTTAAATGTAATTATTGTGCTAGAGAGATGTATGGCGGAATTACCAGAGGCAAGCAACATTTGGCAGGGATACGAGGAGAGGTGAGACAATGCGACCACTGTCCACGAGAGGTGCGAGAGGAGATGCGCCAGTGCCTTTTGGGGAAAAAGGAGAGGGTGCAACAAAGGGCTGAGGATGAGGAGGAAATTGCTGAGGAGATTTCTGGCAGAAGGGTTAGGAGGGATGATGATGAGGAAGGCATTGAAGATTCTGATCCGGAGCTGACTGAAGCAAGGGAGCGTGAAGAAGCCGCTCGAAGGAAAGGAAAGGCACCCATAGGTTCAGGAGGGACCTACACCAGTACAGCTGCACGACGTCCTGATGTTGCTGCCCCGCCCCCGCAGACGCAGAGAGCAGGCCCCATGGACAGTTATCTCCACAGAAGGCCCCAGGCTACACAACCTAAGATCAAAAGTGCATTAAGAGGGGTCAAAAAATCTGCAGAAGTTGCAGGACATGCATTTAAAAGTATATGTAACTGGTTTTTTCATGCAGGTGTCCCTGCACATGCTGCTGAAAGTGAATATTTTCAACCTATGTTGGATGCCATAGCAGATGCTGGCCCTGTCTTAAAGGCGCCGTCACGTCGGGACATATACGGGCGTGGCCTTGAGGGAGAGGTTGAGGAGCTCCATCAGTGGGTTGAAAGCTTCAAGCATATATGGATGGAGAGAGGATGCACTATTATGTGTGATGGTTGGACTGGTACCACGAAAAAGTCCATGATTAACTTTTTGGTGTATTGCATCGAAGGTACAGTATTTGTAAAATCTGTAGATGCATCAAATTTTGAAAAAAATGTCAATTATTTGTTTCATTTGATGGACAACATGGTAGACGAAATTGGTGAAGAAAATGTTGTACAAGTTATGACTGATAATGAAGCCAGTTATAAGGCTGCAGGGAGGAAATTGATGCATAAGCGCAGGCATTTATATTGGATCCCATGCGCAGCACATTGTCTTGATCTCATACTTGAAGACATAGGGAAGGACAAACATGTGAAGAAGACGATTGAAAGGGCACAAAAGATTACCCAATATATTTATGGCCATCCTAGGATATTGAACATGTTCAGGGAGCATGCAAGTGGGGGGCGGGATATTATCCGTGCAGGGCCAACTAGATTTGCTTCAAATTTCATTTCTTTGGAGTCTCTGCATAGGTATACTATTGAACTCAATTATTACTTCTTTATCCTTGTAGTTATGATCCGTATTTGATTCAAATTTTATTTATTTGCACAGGTATAAGAATGAGTTGAAAGCTTTCATGTACCACAATGCCCTGCGGGAATACATCGACAAGGGCAATGTTGATGCTCAGATGGATTATTTGGATGTCTGTCAAATTGTGGACAACAACAAATTCTGGGGCAGAGTAACACGATACATGAAAGTAGTCACCCCCCTCGTTAAGGTCCTAAGATTGGTGGATGGCGATGACAAGAATGATATGGGATATCTGTATGAGGCCATGGACCGTGCGAAATTGGAGTTGCAGGAGTCCCTTCCCAAAGAACATGCAAAGTGGTGGAAGATTATTGACCATAGATGGGACACCACATTACACCACGACTTGCATGCAGCTGGTGAGTGATTATTTGTATTCATATATTATTGACCATACATTAACTATATACAAATGCAGGTTATTTTCTGAACCCTCGATTAATGTACAATGCCAATGCACATGTTGATGCCGAGGTGCTTCAAGGCACTTTAAAAGTCATTGGTCGTTTATCGAGGACATAAGATAAGAGGCTTCAGGCGGAAGTAGAGGTTGGCCTGTTTGATTTCATGAATAAGAGGTATAGAATTTACTTATGTAGTAATGCTAATCTATTATGTAATTTTTGTAGATGACCTCCTATAGAATGAGAAGTGGGACGTATTCTGACTTCCAATTGCAATACGCAGTGGAAAGAGTGAGCCCAGGTATACTTCATCTTTGTGCTTTCTTTGCAATTACATCTTCCTTAATTAATTTTTATTTACATCTTATATTTATTTATTTATGGTTGGTTGGTGTAACAACTGACTGGTGGATCATGGTGAACAATAGAGAATTGGGCAGTTCTGCATTGGCTTTCATTGCAATCAGGGTGTTGAGTCAAACCACATCAGCAAGCCAATGTGAAAGGAATTGGAGCACATTCAGCCTTATACACTCAAAGGTTCGCAATCGGCTAAAGGCTGATCGGTTAGAGAAATTGGTGTACTGCCACTACAATATGAGGTTGAGAATAAAGAATATGAGGTTGAGACAACAGCTGCGAGACAAACGCGTTGCCGAGGATGCCGCCGCAGAGATTGATGTGGATGCCTTATTTGATGATGATAATCCCTTGCAGTCTTGGGTGGAGACACGAGAGCAGGTTGATGAGCCTGTTTTTGATGTTGATGATAGAAGATGGGCAGAGGGCATACTTGATGAAGATGAGGCAAGAGATCCCGAATTAAGAAGCAAATCAAAGAGGGCCAGAGATACTCATGCGCACCAGTCTAGGGTGGTTGATGACACTGAGGAGCAGTTCGAGTTTGAGCCTGCTAGACACTCAGATACAGATAGCAGGCCAGTTACTCCTAGAATGTCCTCCTTAAGAAGAAGTACATCAGTGCATGGGCAAACTGAGAGGGCAAATGCTGCTGCTCGAGAGGACCCAGCAATTGAGGAGTTGAAGCAGATTTATGTGAGGCACACGCCAAGGGGAAAAGGACTCGTGTCAAAGTTGATTGAAAAAAGCACTCCAAAAGAGAAAAAACGCATCCTCAAAGGTTAAAAGGCGACTGGTTTCTTATGATTCTGATGATGATGATGATCATCCCGGAGGTGCTGCAGGTGGTACTAGTGCTGCAGGTGATGCTGGTGCTGCAGGTGGTACTACTGGATATAGTCAAGGTCAACACGGATATGATTCACCAGGTTACGAAGGTGGCCAACAGGAAGCAGCTATTTATGTGGCCCAGAATTATGAACCATCATTTCAGTTCCATCCATATCCGACCAGTGACTCTTCTCTTCCTCAAGATTCCTATGTTGATACTGGATTCGAATCAAGCCAACCAAACACTCCAAGAGGGATCCAAAGAGGGATGCAGGACTTGGCTACCTCATTGTTTGGTTATAGTGAATATAGACCATACATGCAACCTGGTTATGGGTATCGACATCAAGGGCCAAACGATGAGGGAGAAGGTTCTTCTAGTAATTATTATCCATATTAGGTAAGAATCAATGAATTTTTGTAACATTTATTTTGTCTAAATTGGTTTATTGTACTGCTTCTATTAATGTACAATGGAATATGACTTTAACTTTCACATGTTCAATGTTTGAAGTTAAATTTTTGTAGTTGTCTACTTCAAGGTTATTGCATTAACTTATACAGTCAAATGCATGTGTAATGATTTTTATGATTTTAAGTGATTATTTATATTTTTTATAATTTTTTTTCAGATTTTTTAGAATTTAATTTAATTTTTTTAACCTGTTATATGGGTTTCGGCCGGTTTCGGCCGAAACCGAAACCGAGTCGACTCGGTTTCGGACCCGGGCGAAACCGAGTCCGAAACCGAGTTTGCCATCCTTGCTCCTACCACTAGAAGCTTAAATTCGCCACCCCCCACGGGGTAGGGGAAGTCCGGGGCGATCAGCGGGAGTCCAAGAGGTGCTACCTTATCTCCACCCGCGACTGACACCCCGAAGAAGCGCCTCCAGAGAAGAAGGCGAGGACCAAAGATTCGGGTCTGGGCACGAGTGCTCCGACCGAGGACTTGTACCTCATCCAGGTCGGGGACGACCCAAGCAGATCACTGAAGATCGGCGCTACCTTGCCCGAGCACGACAAACAAGCGTACACAAGCTACCTCGCGGCTAATCAGGACATGTTCGCTTGGTCTGAGGACGAGCTCCCCGTAATCCCCTCGGAGGTCATCACGCACCAACTAAGGTTGGATGCCAACTACCGGCCGGTACAGCAACGCCGAAGGCGGTGCAACCCCGAGCGACAAGCCGTCATCAGGCAGCAAGTGGGAGAGAAATTGCGATCAGGGCTGCTCCGGCCTACCCAATACCCAGATTGGGTAGCCAACGTAGTCCTGGTGCCCAAGAGCAACGGGAAGTGGCGGATGTGCGTGGACTACACCGACCTCAACAAAGCCACGCCCAAAGACAGCTTCCCCATGTCACGGATCGACCAGCTGGTCGACGCCACGGTCGGGCACGAGATGTTGAGCTTCCTCGACGCCTATTCTGGGTACCATCAAATCAGCATGCACTTGCCCGACCAGGACAAAACCGCGTTCATCACCGACCACGGCTTATACTGCTACACCCGCATGCCGTTCGGGTTAAAAAACGCGGGAGCTACGTATCAACGCCTAGTCAATCATATGTTTGACTCGTAGATCGGCCGCAACATGGAGGTTTACATCGACGACATGCTCGTGAAAAGCCTCCGAGTAGACGAGCACTTGTGCGACTTGGCGGAAACCTTCACCACACTCAGGAGGTACAACATGAAACTCAATCCTGCTAAATGTGCATTCGGGGTACGGTCAGGCAAGTTCCTAGGTTTCCTCGTCACCCACCGGGGAATCGAAGCCAACCCTGACCAGATCAAAGTAGTATTGGAGATGGCGCGACCAAGATGGGTGAGGGACGTACAGTGCCTCACAGGGCGCGTCGCCGCTCTGGTCCGATTTTTGTCCTGAGCCGCCGAACGATGTCTACCCTTCTTCCGGCTGATCAAGCAAGCTAACCTGGCGCCAAAAAAGAAGGGGTGGATCAACTGGGACCAGGAGTGCGAACAGGCGTTCGAAGAACTAAAGCGCTACCTGACGACGCCTCCTGTCCTCGCCAAACCCCAAGGGGGGGAACAGCTGCTCTTGTACCTCTCTGTGACACCCAGCACCATGAGTGTTGTGCTCACGCGGGAGGTGACAGGAGTCATGAAGCCCGTCTACTATGTCAGTCGAGCACTACAGGGACCGGAATTCCGGTACTCGCGAACCGAGAAGTTCACCCTTGCCCTGATCACAGTTGCTCGCAAGCTACGGCCATACTTCCTGGCCCACCCGATCGACGTCCGCACCGATCAGCCCCTCCGGCAAATCCTTCAGAACCCTGATGCGTCCGGGAGACTGGTCAAATGGGCCATCGAGTTGGGAGAATTCGACATCAAGTTCTGACCAAGGACAGCGATCAAGGCCCAGGCGCTCGCAGATTTCATCGCCGAGTGCACCCTACCCGCCGAAGACTTACCCGAGAAGTCCTCGGAGCCCACCTGGGAACTATACGTCGACGGATCATCCTGCGCCGCAGGCAGCGGCGCGGGGCTAGTCTTACTCTCGCCAGAAGGAGTGAAGCTACAATACGCCCTGCGCTTCAACTTCCCGACCACGAACAACGTGGGGGAATACGAGGCACTCATCTCCGGGTTGCGCATGGTGAAACACCTGGGGGCGTCAAGCGTGCGAGCATACAGCGACTCCATGCTCATCGCCAACCAAGTCAGGGGGGAATTCGAGGCCCGAGACCCCTCCATGATGAAATATTTAGAGAAGGCCAAGGCTGCGACGGAGGAGTTCGCCCGCTTTGAAGTGGTTCACATCCCACGCGAGGAGAACGTCCGAGCAGACGCCCTCTCCCGCCTAGCGTCAGCCACTACAGTCTCCAGCTCGAGATCAGTCCTGATAGAGGAACTATCAGCACCGAGCATAGACGATCCAGCAGTCTAGGTAAACGCCATCGACTACGAGCCATCCTGGATGGATCCTCTACTCGACTTCCTCATTCGACAGTAGCTCCCCAGCGATCAAGCCGAAGCACAGCGTATGCGGGCGAGAGCAGCCCACTTCACTATGGTAGACGGCCGGCTGTATCGCCGGTCACTCTCAGCTCCTCTACTCAAATGCCTCTTCCCCACGGAAGCCAACCAGGCCATCCAGGAAATCCACGAAGGACTTTACGGAAGTCATGTGGGAGGACGAGCACTCGCGAGGACACTGATCCGACAAGGGTATTGGTGGCCCACTTTGCAACAGGACTGTCTCAGCTATGTTTGAAGGTGCCCTCAATGCCAGAAGTATTCCCACCTTCACCACCAGCCGGCGACGTAGCTCCACGCCTTGACGGATCCCCGTCCGTTCGCTCGGTGGGGGATCGACATCCTGGGGCCCTTCCCTGAGGTACATGGGAGGAAGAAATTCCTCATAGTCGCCATCGACTACTTCACCAAGTGGATCGAGGCCGAACCATTGGGAAAGATAACAAGCAAAGCAGCTTGGAAATTCGTACTGTGAAGCATCATTTGCCGGTTTGGGATCTCGAGGGTTCTCACTGCCGACAACAGCAGACAGTTCGCGAGCACCGCCTTTCAGGAAAAGTGCTCGGAGTTGGGGATCTGGAACCACTACACCTCGGTGGGGCATCCCCAAGCCAACGGATTGGTGGAAAATGCCAACCGGACTTTACTCCACGGCATCAAGACTCGCCTGGACCAAGCAGGCGACGCATGGATTGATTCATTCCCCAGCATCCTATGGGCTCACCGGACCACCGCTAGAGCCGCCACCGGAGAGACGCCTTTTCATCTCGCCTACAGAGCTGAGGCAGTAGTCCCGGTGGAGATATCTAACCCCTCGTTACGAGTGGGACACTTTGATGAGGCTAGGAACAACCAGGCAATGCGAGAGAACCTGGACTTGCTCGAAGAAGGAAGAACCAACGCCCAGGTAAAACTTGTGACATATCAGCAGAAGCTGGCGCAATATTACAACACCCGGGTTAAGGAGCGACACTTCTTCCCCAGAGATCTAGTTCTGCGGCGAGCAAGTGTGGCTGACCTGCGAGGAGCCGCAGGGAAGCTCGCACTGAACTGGGAAGGCCCATACTGGGTAACAGAAGCACTCGGCAAAGGGGCGTAGAGGCTAGTGACGCTTGGGGGGAGAGAGGTGCCCAGGACATGGAACTCCGTTAATCTCAGGAAGTATTTCCAGTAAAACATCACCAGCCGTACTCCCACCAAGGTAAATCGCCAACGATAAAGAAGGTAACCTAAGGGTTCCCTAAAGGCACGAGCACTGCTCCCCTTGAAAACGAGAAGGTAACCTAAGGGTTCCCTAAAGGCGCGAGCACCGCTCCCCTTGAAAACGAGAGAAGGTAACCTAAGGGTTCCCTAAAGGCGCGAGCACCGCTCCCCTTGAAAACGAGAAGGTAACCTAAGGGTTCCTTAAAGGCGAGCATTGTTTCCCTTGAAAAGGAGAAGGTGACCTAAGGGTTCCCTAGAGGCGAGCACCGCTCCCCTTGAAAATAAAATGGTAACCCAAGAGTTCCTACGGAGGACGCGAGCAATATGAATACGAGCATGAAGAATCGCCCAGAAGAGCACGCAAAAGCACTCCAGTAAAAGGTACACAATAGTATTGGCTCAAAAACAAAGAATTTATATTTTTTTAGTCAAAATACAAGCTGCCAGAAATTGGCAAAATTCCCTCACATGGGCCAAATACAAGTACATGGAGGGACAAAACGTGCTCAATAGTGGCAACATGTTGCTTCAGCAACTCGCTCTTTCGGAATCGTCCTCTATCAACAATCATGCAGAGTCTCTGAGCAGGCGCATGTACCCATCTTTGTTCTGTGGGAGGGTACCTACGGAGAAGCCTCCTATGCCAGAGAAGAGGGACAAAACCCTCAGGCCAACAAAGGGCTTCACTGGTAGAAGTCATGCACGAGGAAAACTAGGCCAGTAGCCCCGGCCACCCGCGCTCGGAAGAAGGCCAGCAAGGTCCACCCGTTACAGGGAACCAGCAGGCCCACACAAGCCAATGGGCGACAGCGGTACCACGAGGCCAACGCATTAGGAAGGCCACCCCGGCGAACTGGCCATGTTTCCAAACTGGCGAACAAGGCCCCACTGCCCCGGCTGCCACCAGCACCTCTCTTGAATGGAGAGGTCGTCTTGTGCCTCGCCACGAACAACGTACGGCAGCACCGGCAGAGAGGCCTGCTGGCCATGCCTCCAAACCGAGGAGACCACGGCCGTCGTCCAAGTCGCACGACCGTGCCTACCGAGTGGAAGAATGGAAAACGGATTCCACCCTTCCTTACAATCCTTCCTACCAGAAAGTAGGAAGATGTTCCAGCAACAAGGAGTATCTCACCGAGCGCCTATAAGGAGCAAACAACGGTTACATACCGCAAAGATAAGCAAAGGAAACTGGTTGGAGTATAGAAAGTAGCGCTACCCTGACACCTCTCGTCCCGTCAAGGACTGATCCTATCCGGCTCAAGAAGCAGGACTCCCCTGCCGGTGTACAAGCTGTCAACCTTCTCCAAGGCCTCCTGCCAACCATCCAGGTACCCGAGCCTGTATTGTTCGGATGCCGGGCCACCCTCTCCGGCCGCAGGTCACGGTCGCCACGGCACCGGCACTGAGTTTCCCCGAAGGACCAAAGGTCGACGGCGAACCTGCAGAGATTCATCATCTGACGAAGTACCAGACTCTCCTGAGGACATTCTCTAAGAAGACTACCTACAAAGGCTCTCTATTGCAGAAGCTGATCGCTGGAATGCAGCGGAAGCCACCATTTATAGCAAAGGCGAAGTCCCCAGGAGTGTGAGGACTCTTTCCGCCTCAATCAAATCCGTGGAAATTGAAGCGATGGATTCCGAAAGTCGCGCTCCTTCAGAAGCCCTCGTCAAGGCCGCCGTTTCGTATCCCCAGAGGATCTCGCGACGGTTCAGGAAGAAGGAAAAACACGGAAGAAATCTCAAGATTTGCAGATAAAAAGGAAGGTTTTCATTTCCAAAAAGGAGAAATTACAAAAAGAGGCTACTGCCTTGGAAAGTGCAGAAAAAAAAAGGGAAAGAAAAGATAACTAGGGGCATCCCCTCAAGGACCTGCCCCGGTTACATCATCACGTGCCCTAGGCTCAGCAGGCGCACGCACATCAGCGGCACTAGGAGGAGGTGGCTTATCGCTCAAGTCCACCACGACAACATCCGCGGGCGCCCGCTCGCCCGCGCTCGACACCGACCGCTCGGCGCCCGCCTACACGGGGTCAGGCCCCTCTTCTTCATCCTTGACCCCTGAGACATAGGGATCTGAAGGAGGAGGGAGGACTGGGGCCACGAGGTCAAAGTGCCCCGCGGTGGCCTTCACGGCGGCACTCCAGCCCTCCCGGAAGCCGCGGTCACGTGCCGGCCCATAGTACTCCAGGGCCGCCTCCGTCAGCTCGGCCCGGTAAGCCGAGGAGGAGAGAAAGGCCTCCACAGCCTCCTCACCCGCCGAGGACAGGGACATGCGCATCCTAGCGAGCTCCGCCTCGATCTCTTGGCCGCGGGCCGCCATGGGTCGGGCCTCCGTCTCCAGCTTGGCCTCCATCTCTCCAACCGCGTCGACCCGCGCCAGGAAAGAGTCCCGGTCGCTCTCCATGCCCGCCAGGGCCAACTCCAGCTGAGACAACTGCTCCCGAAGTCCAGCGTTCGCAGTCTCGGACTCCTTCAAACACTCTTCGGCCCCCGCCTAAAGGGCCCGGCTAATCTCCAGCTCACGCACAACATCCAAGAAACGGTGCCTCCACAGCCCGAAGGCGCTAGCAGCCAGGCACACGCTTTTCACGGCAACGGCCGTCAACTCATCCACAACACCAGGACCCAGCTCCCCAACGTGCTCATGCCAGCGAGCACTCCGTATCATGAGGTCGACAATGCCCGGGACACCAGGCACTCCTGTCGGTGAGTCCTCAGGCCGCGATGACTGATCGCGCGGAGACAAGGATCGACCGTGTGGAGGAGCCCTCTGCGGAGAGGGAGGGTCAACTTCAACAACAACTGGGGCCTTGCCCCTTTCATGCCCCCGGTTACCGGAGGCGGGCGCCGGAGTAGCAGCTGCCGGCGTTGCTGGCGACGACGGCAGGAGAACACTGGGGGGAGGCGCCCCAGACGGGGGTGGGACCCGGCTCCTGGCTGGAGTCGAATCCCTCCCCCTCTTCCTCGACCGGCGGCGACTGTCAATCTCCGCCAACTCATCCTCGCTCAGATAAGCCCGACCGCCGCCAGCCATGTCAGACCCCTCGCTAGGTACGCTGGGAGCGGCTTCGGGGAAACTCTATCGGAGACTAGGCCCTCCACTGGCCACCGACGCCTCGGGTGAACGCGCCAGAGGAATGCCAACAGGGGTCGGATACTGCAACCTCCCCGGGGCAAAAGTAACCTGGACTAGGGGGGCGACGACCGACACCTGGCTGGTCCCCGGAGCAACGTGATCCACGGGGCGAGGAGTGAGCCGCGACAGCCGGATGATCTCAGGGGTCCAACCCAGCGCTTCAGTCCATGGTTGGCAGTATCGGCCGAAACGTATCGGTTTCGGCCGGTACCGATCCGAAACCGGCCCTTATTACTGTAGCAGGTCCGAAACGTATTAAATAATACTTTTTTAATAGTTTCGGACGAAACCGTATTGGTTTCGGCCGAAACTCACCTGTTTCGGTCCGAAATCGACCAGTTTCGGTCCGAAACCGGACAGTTTCGGCCGAAACCGGACAGGTTTTACTAATTTTTGGAGATTTTTGAATGGTTTCAATCGGTTTCGGCCGAAACCGAAACCGATACCGATACCGATACGTCTCGGTTTCGGGACCGGCCGAAACCGGTACCGAAACTGATACTGCCATCCTTGCTTCAGTCGCCCCTGAAAATGCAAAGACAATGTTAGTCAAGCATCAGCCACTACTGCCACATCCCTACAGGGAGACAAGACCAGTACCCTGCGGCAATGGGGGACACAACCCTAGCTCTCGAAGTAACGCCGGGGTCAAGACGTGGTCTGCATCGACTAGAGGGTACCGGGAAACTGCCTTCACATCCCGGCGGCCCTCAGTGTTGAGGGGAGGCTTCGTATCACGCCAAGGGAGAGGAAAGCCACTCTGCATCCAACCATCAGAGGCTTTTTCCCAGTCCTTCGACTTGATCAGGTATACGTACTGCTCCGCCCATCTCTTACGGTTGGACGCGGTACGAGAGACTGAGATAAATTGGTCGCGGGCACGAGCCTTGAAGTAGGCAAAATAGGTGTCGGATGGACAACTCTGGAGGAGGAAAAATTGCCGGAACAAGTTATGGACGCACTTTTTATTTAACAATTATTTTGTTCGTTTATTCGTTTGTTGGTTTATTAAGTGCGTGGGCGTGCCAGTCACCGAAGTGACGATTTATTCGGGCCCCGGAGAGCCTATGGTGCGCTCGATCTGACTTCGTCAGACGATTGTGTGGTTCGTGTCGGGACCGAATCCCGTCGCGCCATGAAGGTCACGACGTCATTTACATCCCCCATACGAGGGAACACCCTTGATTAATTGCCGAAATTAGAGGCCCCGCGGCCGAAAGGGGTAACACTAATTATGCGAGAGAGATGGGGATGGGTCGCACTGAAAGTTGTATTAAGGCCATAAACTGTCGGCTGTGTCGGCCACTCGTAGACCTTTTGTATTCGGACACAAGTCCGTGACAGCGTCACAATGAGAAAACCGAGGTAGATCCCTTCAAATGTCTGCCGAGCATGCGGCAATTTTTTTTATGAAGATTCGGAAGGTATCCGGAACGAGAAAACAAATCCGGTCCGATTAGAATGTCGGCCCGAGGTTAGATCAGAGCCCGGCCATGTCGGGGGAATTCCCGAGACCCGGGCCCGACCTGAAAGGGCGGCGTCATTATTCCTTTTTGCCCCGGGTCCCAAGGAGAGAAAGGGCTGCAGTGTGGATGTTAGCGTCTTTTATCTGGGGTTTTATTAGTTATATCTTCTGGGATTTCTGATTTGATGTTTACTATTTATTCGTGCCTTTGTCCGGGATGATTTCTCTTCTTCTATGCATGATTATTCTTATTGTTATCATTAGTTTGTGGTTTATTTTTTGATTACCCCTCCCGCCTCTTTTATTATGGTCAATATTGCGCATTTGGAGTCCTTCAATTAGTGTGATTTTTATTGATTTATTTGCTATTATTAATGCCCTTGTCGTGGTATATGTATATGCATGCATGTAGTGTGCCGGCGAAGGGAAGACGGGAGTGGACCGCTGGGTGGCGAAGGGGTGTACCGCTGAAGGCTGCGAAGGGCGTACCGCTGGAGGCCGAAGGGGCGTACCGCTGGAGAGTGTGTCGGTGAAGGAAGGGGAGTGATATAAAGTCTATACGTTCCCCGGCCTCAAGTCTATACATTGGCTGCTCAAAGTCTATACATTGAATGGCTCAAGTCTATACGCTGGACAAGTCTATACATTGGCCACCGTGAAGTCTGTACGTTGGGATATGAAGTCTATACGCTGGATGCTCAAAGTCTATACATTGGATGAGTCTATACATTGGGGTGTGAGGTCTATACACTGCCCAAGTCTATACGTTGGCCAAGTCTACACGTCGCAGCGTGAAGTCTATACGTTGGCTGACCCAAGTCTATACACTGGGGCACTTAGTCTATACATTGTCCAAAGTCTATACACTGGATAAGTCTGTACATTGGGATATGAAGTCTATACACTGCCCGAAGCCTATACGTTAGACAAGTCTGTACATTGGAGTGTAAAGTCTATACATTGCAATGTGGAGTCTATACATTGGCCAAAGTCTGTACGCTGGACAAGTCTGTACGTTGGACAAGTCTGTACGTCGGAATGACGAAGTCTGTACATTGGCCAAAGTCTGTACGCCGGTTGGCTCAAGTCCATACACTGGATGAGGGTGTACCGGTGAAGGGAAGGAGTGTACCGTTGAGGGCTGCAAGAGGGCGTGTGCCGCTGGGGGGCTCAGGGGGAGTGTGCCGCTGAAGGGTTGAAAGGGGGGAGTATACCGCTGAAGGATTGAAAGGGGGTGTACCGCTGAAGGCCACGGGAGCGTGCCGCTGAAGGCCAATGAGGGCGTGCCGCTGAAGGCCAAAGGGGCATGCCGCTGAAGGGTTGAAAGGGGTGTACCGCTGAAGGCCAAGGGAGCGTGCCGCTGAAGGCCAATGAGGGCGTACCGCTGAAGGGTTGAAAGGGCGTGCCGCTGAAGACCAATGAGGGCGTGCCGCTGAAGGCCAAAGGGGCGTGCCGCTGAAGGTCAATGGGGCGTGAGGGTGGAGGCTCGATCAGTTTTCGATTATTTGTTTTAAGGCTTTCCTTTTCTTCTTATCTTAATTTTCGTGTGGCTTTATGTAAAACTCCTCACGTGTTTTGTTCTCTTTGCTGGGTTCGATCTCTTTTCTTGTGGGTCGGAGGCTCGGGCTGCCGGGTGGTTAGTTAGTTCTCGTCGTGATGCCGACAGTGGTTTGATGAGTTGGAAGGTTTCGTCAGTTATCTTGCTTATTTGTTACCTCCTTTTGCCTCTTTTAATTGTTTATTAGTTTCTCACAAAAAAAATCGGCAGCATCTCCCCTTGACCCAGGGCGTAAGGGAGATAAAGGGGACGCGCCCACATAGAGTGGCAGAACCCGACAACTGGAGGTGGGCCCCCGGGGGAGCAACACCTTTATAGCACCTCGGAAAACGTGAAGGAAAGGGGTTCGGGGCGAGGCCAAGAAGTGGGCTGCTGGGAGACTGAAAGGTGTGCCGCTGGGGGGAGGGCCAAGGTGAGTGTGCCGCTGAGGGCTGATGGGGGTGTGTGCCGCTGAGGGCCGATGGAGGTGTGCCGCTGAGGGCCCAAACAGGTGTGCCGCTGAGGGCCACAGAGAGTGTGCCGCTGGGGGCTGAACCAGGGTGTGTCGCTGAGGGCCGATGGAGGTGTGCCGCTGAGGCCCAAACAGGTGTGCCGCTGAGGGCCACAGAGAGTGTGCCGCTGGGGGCTGAACAGGGTGTGTCGGTCAATGGCCAGAAAGATGTGTCGCTGAAGGATTAAAAGGGAGCCAAGTGTGTGGGCTGGGGGCTTGCAGGCGCTCCATGGAAAGAAGGGGAGCTCAAGGTCAAGGAAGGGTCGCTGGAAGTGAGTGAAGGACCCACAAGGCCAGGCTTCAAAGGGGAGGACTCACATTGATACGGTGATTTGAAAGAAGCCGAAGTAACGGAGAAAACGGGTAACACACTACATGCACTATGAAGTGAGGATCAAACCAATAGAAATAACATGAAAAGCCCCAAGAAGGGCGATTGTTTCTATTCGTGGGATGCCAAGAACCGTATCCCTACATGCGTATCACAAGAGAAAATGCCCAAATGAGGCCATGGATAAAAGGAAAAGACTCCAAGACGGAGAACAAGAGGAGGAATGAGATACAAGACAGAAGAAAGCATTGGGGCCTAAGACATAGGCCACCGCTCCCAACCCTCTCCCCCAATACAACAAGCTCTCTCTCCCTTACTCTTGTTTCTTCCCGATGGCCGTCGGACGGAGCTCAGGCCGGGAGGACCCCTTCTTTCCTTCTCTCTTCTCCTCCTTTCTTCTGTGTGTGTGCGTCCGACTGCCTCTCTTCTTCTTCCTCTGGTCGGATCCCCCTCGCCTGTCGAAAACGGGCGTCTTTTATACTCTGGGCAGCCGGTGACTTCAAGCACCACCGTCGAAGGCGGGAAGCCGGCTGTGATGATGGTGGCTCACCTGCTCCGTCCTGGCTGTCAGTGGGGTAGCTACGTGGCCCAGTCGTCGACTGCCACCTCAGACGGCTTGCTGCGCGCCAAGGATGCCTAGGGTATGGGCTTCACGTCGTCTTGCCGTTGAAAGGCTTCACCGCTGTGCCGTTGGCGGGCTGAACAGGCGTGCCGTGGGGGAGCCAAAAGGGCGTACCGCTGGGAGCCCAAATGGGCGTACCGCTGGAGGGCCATGGGGCCGTGCCGCTGAAGGCCCTTTGGGGCGTACCGCTGAAGGCCCTGCGGGGCGTACCGCTGAAGGCCAACGGGTGCACCGCTGAACAGCTCAGTGGGCGTGCCGCTGAAGACCCCAAAGGGGTGTGCCGGTAAAGCCACCCCAGGGGGTGTACCGCTGAGGGCCCCCCCCCTTGGGGGTGTATCGTTGAAGGCCTCCAGGGGAGGTGTGCCGTTGAAGGCCCCCAGGGGAGGTGTGCCGTTGAAACCCCCTTGGGGGGGGGTGTGCCGGTGAACCCCCAATAGGGGTGTGCCGGCGAGCGCCCAAAGGGGCTGTGCCGGTGAAGGCTACGGCAGGGTGTGCCGTTGAAACCCCCTTGGGGGGGTGTGCCGGTGAACCCCCAATAGGGGTGTGCCGGCGAGCGCCCAAACGGGCTGTGCCGGTGAAGGCTGCGGCAGGGCGTGCCGCTGAAGGGAGCGTGCCGCTGAAGCCTCAACTGGGCGTGCCGCTGAAGGGCTAAATGGGCGATTTTGAGCCCATTGTGAGCACGAGTTGTGGCCCATTTATTTTCTTCGAGGCCCACGGGCTGTGGGGCCTTTTGTGCTTGATTTCTCCAGGGTTCCTTCACTTGGCGCCGTTTGTCGATGCTGGGCTGAGCATGACGTTTGGATGTGCAATTTTAGGTGTCCACAAATGCCCCCCACCCACGGGTAGCGCAGGCGAAGGATGAGCCGGGCGGTGCCCGTGGGTGTTTTCGTCTCTTCTCTCTTTGTCGATGCCGACGGGGCGTCGAGAGCCGACCTGGTCTGTTGATCTTCTTTGTCTCTTCATCAGTGCCGACGGGGTGCCGGGAATTGACATGCTTTGTTGATCTCTTGGTCTCTTTGCCAGTGCCGACGGGATGCCGGGAACTGACCTGGTTTGTTGATCTCTTAGTCTCTTGGTCTCTTCGTCAGTGCCGACAGGATGCCGGGAATTGACATGCTTTGTTGATCTCTTGGTCTCTTTGCCAGTGCCGACGGGATGCCGGAACTGGCATGTTTTGTTGATCTCTTAGTCTCTTGGTCTCTTCGTCAGTGCCGACAGGATGCCGGGAACTGACCTGGTTTGTTGTCTCTTAGTCTCTTGGTCCCTTCGTCAGTGCCGACCGGATGCCGGGAACTGACCTGGTTTGTTGATCTCTTAGCCTCTTGGTCTCTTTGTTAGTGCCGACAGGATGCCGGGAACTGACCTGGTTTGTTGTCTCTTAGTCTCTTTTCTTTTTCTCTCTTTTTTTTCTTGTGCCACATTACCGATACAAGCGCCCTTTCGGGTTTTCGCCGGTACCGGCCCCCTCTTGCTTTTGCCCACGCGCCCTTTCGGGTTTTCACGTGGCGGGGTACCCAATTTTACCCGTAGCGCCCCTTCGGGTTTTCGCCACGGCCGGGTTATTGCCATTTTTACCCTTGTTCCCGTGTAGGGACAAGTCCGGCGGGGTATCTCTATTTTTAACCCCCATTTTATTTTATTTTCTCTTTTTTTTTGAGTGAGTGACATGCAGGTGTCGGCTAGGGCACGAGGCCTTGCGCCGGAGGGTAGGGCTCATTCGTTGGCAAGAAGACAATGCCAGCGCAACGGGAGAGTTCGTGCCGATTCGGACGTAGGGTCCGTAATGGCCATATTCGTGCAGAGTGGGCGGCTAGGGCACGGGGCCTTGCGCCGGAAAGGGACTTATTCGTTGGCAAGGGACTAATGCCAACGCAAGGATAGAGGTTCTACCGATCCAGGCGTAAGGCCCGTGATGGCGATATCGTATGGCGTGGGTGGTAGCTGAGGCCCGAGGCGATGTGCCAGAGACGGGCTTGTTTTGGTGGTAGGGTAGTGACACTACGACAAGGGTATAGCCACAGGGGTAGAGTCGTCTTTGCTGGTGTGGACGTTCGTCTGACCGGGATCGTGGGGACGGAATGTCTTCCCCGGGGACATTTATTATTGTGTGTTGTCGACTTACTCTTCCGTGTAGGTGAGCGGATGGACATGTAAGTGTGTGTACATATCTGGGTGTATATATATATGTATATATTTATTTAATATGTATATATATATTACACATATTTATTTTTTTTGCTTTCCCTTCCTTCGTTTCTTCTTTTATTTTCTCCTTACATTTCCCTCCTTTCTCTTCCCCTTTTTATTCCCTTTTTATCTCTCTCTATTTTTATCTCTCTTATTTTTTTCTTTTTTTTTGTATTTTCTCCCCTCTTTCATTCCTTTTTATCTTCCCCGCTCTCTTTTCTTCTCCCCTTTTTTCTTTCTTCTCTTTTGTTTCCCCTCCCTTTTTCTTTTCTTTTCCCCTTTTTTCATTCTCTCCTTTTTTGCCATATATATAGGGCGGGGGCGGTTCATTCGAACCACCCCCGTTCGAATCCCCCCCTTTCCCTCTCCTCTTCCTTCAACAGGCGACCATTCGCCCCCCCCCCCTCTCTCTCTCCATCTTCTTCGTCTTCCCCGTCACCGAGCACCACCGCCTCCGGTCACCGTCGTCGCCGTCGTCATTAGCGCGGTGAGGGCACCGCCGTGAGGGCCGCCCCCCGGTCTCTCTTCTCTTCTCTTCTCTCCCTCTTGTTCTCTTCTCCCTATCTCTCCCTCTTTCTCCCGTTCTCTCCTTCTTTCTCTTTTCTCCACAGTGGACGGCGGCCGGAGGCTCTCGCCCCCGTCCATCTCCCTCTCTTTCTCCTCCCTCTCCCTCTTGTTCTCTTCTTCCCTCCCCCCTTCCTTCTTCTATTTTCTTCTCCGGCTGTTGGCCACCGCCGCTTGCACCAGCGGGACGGGGAGAGAGGCCTCGATCGCGTCGAGAGCGTTTGCACGGATGTGCCGGCGAGGGGGCTTTGAGGCATGCCGGGGAATGGTGGTTTGAGCGTGTCGGCGAGGGCCTTTTAGGGCGCGTCGGGGAATGGTGGTTTGAGCGTGTCGGCGAGGGCCTTTTAGGGCGCGTCGGGGGAGAGTCCACAGGTGTGCCGGGGAAGCTCTCGCCGAGCGTGCCGGGAAGGGCAGCTAACAGCGTGCCAGTGAAGGCGGCCTTCGGAGTGTGCCGGGGAGCACGGGGCACGAGTGTGTCGGGGCAGGCACCGGGGGCGTACCGGGGAAGGCGCTCGGAGCGTGCCGGGGAGAGCAACTCCAAGGCGTGCCGGGCAACGAAGGGCACAAGCGTGCCGGGGGAGCTCGAGGGGGCTGTGCCGGGGAAGGCAAGCGCGGGTGTGCCGGTGAGGCCTTGAAGGGCCGTGCCGGTGAAGGGGCACAAGGTGTGCCGCTGAGGCCGGCTCCAAGGCGTACCGGGGAAGCCACCAGCGGGGTGTGCCGGGGAAGGCACCTGGAGGCGTGCCGGCGAAGGCACCTGGAGGGCGTGCCGGCGAAGCCACTAGCAGGGGCGTGCCGGCCAAGGGGCTTTGGGCAGTAGGTGGGGACTTTTAGCTTAGGGGAGAAGGCTCTTTTTGACCGGCGGACTTCCGGTGTTGCCTCTCGGGGCCCACCATGCTTTGTTGGGGCCGTCACTCCTTGTGGACGCGCACCCGTGTTTTCCCTTACGCCTCTGGCCTGGGGGAAACTCTGCCGAAATTTCGTCAGGAATTGGCAGCATTTGGTTCATTTGACTTGTAGCAAAGCCCTTCTTCTACAGTCTTTCACTTCCTTTTGCATGTGGCTTATTCTGACCTTCTATTGGTGTATCTTTGCAGATAAATGGCTGCTCCAAGTGGTTCTTCTGCCCCCGCTGCCGCTGTCGGTGCCGACCTCGTTCCGCGGGGTCCAGTGCCGGCAGTCACATGGCTTAACGTGGAAGACTTGGACCGAGAGCATGCGGAAATAGCTGCCTTGGCAGAGTCGTCGGGGTCCGACCGAGAGAGCATAGACTTCGGCCGGCTCACCAGAGTTGACAGCGGCTTCACTTTTGACCGGGCCACCGGGGAGTACAGGAAAGACTTCCCGAAGGATAGGCACCTTGTTCGATTCCTGAAGCACCTGCGCTCCCGAGAGGGGCGAGACTTTCGCACTATAAAAGCCGTCGAGCGGGCCATCCTGCATGCCCGGGACAGTCTATTGTACAGCGTCCCCAGGAGCATTCCGATGTATCTGGTGGGAGAAGCCCGGGAATGGAAGCCGGTCTTGGGTATTGAGGGAGTGCTGCCGGCTGAAGACAAATTAGTGCGAGCCCCTCAATTCACGCCAGCAAGGTGGGACATGTCTGCGGGGAAGGTGCATGGCGAGTCGCCCCGATTTGGCTTATTCTTGGCTCCCCTAAAATGGGGTTATAGGGAAGAGCCGTTCATATTGGACTGTTTGGCCATCAGGTTCAAGTACGAACTATCACTGGGCTGGTTCGGGGAGCTGAAGCTTCAAGACGCCCACAGCTTCCGGGAAGGGGCAGTGGAGTTCACCGAATATGTGCTGTTCAACTACGCCCCATTGCTGGTCCGGGTTGGCATCTACCACAGCGTATACGCCTCCCGGTATGGTTACCCCATCTCCAAGGGTCTCTGCTGCGGCATGATAGAAGTATTTAGTGCGGAGACCAATACCTTCTACACGGCAGAGGGAGAGACTTCACTTGATTTGTGGAGCCTAAGCCAGCTGAGCGGCTTGCCCATTGACGGGGAGCCTTATGAAGAAGTATGCCTCCCGGACTTGATCAAAGACGAGACTAACGGGGACGGCTATTATTCTCTGGGGTATTCATACCGGTACCTGATGAAGGCGTACCGGGAGCTGTACCAGCTGTCGCACAAGGGGAAGCAGCCCGCCCGTGGGGATAGGAAACGGGTGCGTATGGCGGTATGGCTGGAATATTTCTATGATGGGCTGAAGCAGTATGAAGATTTTCCTTGCGTTGGCACCGCTGTTGCTCGCAAGAAACGTGCGAAGCCCAAGCATGATGTGAAGATCCCCTCCAGGGGACGTCGGAGCGGGGCCAATCCGATGGGGGTCGACCCACAAACTCACTGTGCCGCCTATCTGACGTACTGGCTGTGTTCATTTGCCATGCCGTACGGGGACGAGACAGTGATCCGGCCAGATGCCATCTACCCGGCGTGCCAGATGGCGTGGGGTGTCAAACTTTCTCTGTGCCCGGCGGCGCTCTGTTTGATTTATAAGGCCCTGGGAGACATCAGCACGCACCAGTTCCCGAGGCAGGCCCGGTACGTGTGCCCACTGCATTTCTTCAACGCGTGGGTTTGTTCACTGTTTCCGGAGTTCGCCCCGCGAGTCCTTCAGGATTGGGGGCTGGTGCCGAGGATGCTGGAGTTCGCGAGTGCAGAACCGGCTTCTACTTCCATGCGGATGTATGATATTCGGGGCCGGTTGACCACGGTTCCCCGGGATGCAGCCGGTACCATTCATTTCTGGACGCTGGCCGCACATTCAAGCCCCCTCGTGAATAATAAGAGGGAATGCAAGGATGACCAGGTGGAGAGGTATGTCCACCCTATCAGCCAGGAAAACGTGGTGCGCCCGTTGCTGGAGCCCGAGCTGAGGGACTGGGCGCTGGCTATCCGCCCGAGCGTGTTGGTGTTCCGGAAGGGAGACAATGTACTGCTGGAGCCGTATTACCCCTTCCGATTTGGCCGCAACTTCGGGTATGACCAGCATATCCCTGCTTATCATGCGCAATTCGGCTTGCCTTCGCGGAACGTCCGGGGAAGTGCGGTTGCCGAGCACGCTAGAAGCTGGTGGGACTTCTTCCACCGGGCGGACTCTGCCTCCTTCAGGGTGCCAGCCCCGGGTCGCGTGCCCCGAGTGACCCAGGATTATATTAAGTGGTGGAATAGCCGGACGGCCTTCTATCGGCTTCACAAGACCGATTGCTGGGATGGGGCCGAGAGGAAATTCCTTAGTCGGCAGCCGATGCCGGTTCTTGACATTGAGCCAGACCATCTTCTTCGGCTCAAAAACAGACAGGAGAAGGAGGTGGCAGCATATCTGGTGGCTCGCCGAGAAGCCCGGGACAAGAGGCCGACGCCGAAGGTGGAGCTACCCCCGGTGGCCAAGGATCATTACCAGAAGACGCTGAGGGACCTGTGCCAAGTGGGGAGCGACCGCCTGGACCTCATCAATTACCCATTCCCCATAGAGGAAGAGGGGACTCCTGCCAGGAGCTGGCGTCCAGAGAGGGATCCGGCCTGCCCGTACCGCACGTTTATGAGGCGGGAGGAGAGGCAGCCCGAGAACTATAAGGATACCACGTGGCTATATGTCCTTCTCCGGGTAAATGGGATGAAGATTGAAGATGTGACGGCCTCCATCCTGGGCAAGCGCCTGCACATCCCTTATTATTATGCTGACGGATGGGGCATAGATCACTTTAATCTTTTCTGTCACCTCTCCTCGAAGAAGCACGCGGATCTGGCCAACCTTACAGACCGGTGCCAAACGATTGAAGACGTTTGCTGGCTAGTCCGGGAGGCGGCGCGTCGGGACAAGGAGACGTCCCTGAGCTACTGGCCGATCACGCTGCGGCTGTACACTGGTCCTCATGGTATTCAGTCCCCTCTTGCTCTTCGATTTTGTCTCTTAACACTGCGGCCTTTGAGGTGAGTTGGGTACTAATCGTGGATGCACGTTCATTCTTTCCCCTCTTTTCTTTGCAGACCACCCCGACAGCACACAGATGGCCACGTACCGGAACCTTCTCCGGCTGGTGAAGAAGCCCGCGTATTTTGAAGCAGCACCGCTGGCCCCGACCGCGGCTCCCTTGCCCAAGGCTGCGAAGAGGCCCCGGGCTAAATCGCCTGTGAAGAAGGCGATGGATGCCGCCAAGGCGGCTAAGCAGCGGGACACAAAGCGGAGGAAGACAGAATCGGCTAAGGCTCCGACAACTGTCCCTCCGGTACCACTAGTCCCGTCTTTCGAGGAATTCGAAGCTGCCCGTCCCGAGCCAGGCCGACCTGCCGGTCCGCGTCCCCGCTCTTTAGTGTGCCTTTTGAATTTCCCTCCTCCCTTTTTTATTTTGGAGTGGGGCCCTGACACCTGGGTACTTCTTTTGTTTCAGCTTCTATGGAAGAGCCCATGCCCACGCCTGACATGGGCGAAGTTGCGGTCCCAGCGGAGGCGACCCCGGCGGCGGCTCCAGCTCCCTTGCCGCAGGCGACGGGAAGGCCCTGGGCACAGTCGCCCGTTAAGAAGGCACTGGCTGCTGCCAAGGTGGCCGGGCGAGAGACGGTAAAACGGCGGCGAACCGAGGCGTCCCCGGCTCCGACGGCAGCCTTGCCGATGGCCCCCATCTTGTCCTTCGAAGAATTCGAAGCCACGCGGACCGAACCGAGCCACGAAGCTGGTGAGGTTCATCGGCCGCCCGTGTCGTCTGTGGTCGACCGGACTCCTGAGTTGGCCTCGTCTTCGCGCATGGCGACGATGCGCTTCTTCCTTACGGGCGATACGGAGGAACCGGCGCCCGTGCTGCTCCCGAGCGAGGGTGCGACTGGGACTCCCAAGAAGGCTTTGTCTGTTGAGGAAGCCCGTGGGTCATCTCGTGTCGCAGGAACTGAAGGGGGTAAATATTTTCGACTATACGGTTAGCTCCCCCCTTTTTGTCCTAGGGGCCAGTAGATTCACCATGGCTTATCTTCTTTTACATGACAGGCGTTGCCGCAGCGGCCACCAAGTCATTGTGGCCTGATCCCGACCTCCCGGAGATGCTGATGTATGTGAGGAGGAAGAAGGTCGGAGTGCGAGCCTTGCCTGGCCCGAGGGAGGACGTGCTGGGCAGAGACTCTGAGGTGGAAGCTCCTCTGCCGGCCCAGGCCGAGCCGACGGCGGTCGAGTCTCCGTCTGGGGAAGAGGTAGATTACAACTACTCTTCCGACGAGGTAGCTCCTGACGAGGGCGTGTCCGGGGCATCGGAGCCGCCCGGGCCAGCCTTCGGGGCCCCCTTACTTGCTGGCTCCCCGAGCCTTGTGAGGAAGACCGCCGTGAGTGTGAGCTTGTTTGGGCCGGCTCTCCCTCCTCTTTTTTGTGATTGACTGACGACCTTATCCCCCCCCTTTTTCTAGGATTTTCAAGAACCGGCCGAACTTGAGGTCGCAGAGGAGACTGCCCCGGCTGCGCTGATCGACCGCCCCACGGGGGTCGATGCCGGCATGGGCAAGTTGGCTCTTTTACTCGACGCCCTTCGAGGGGAAATGCCCGTGGAGCCCTCCGGTACTACCAGAGCGGCGGGCGAGCCTCTGGAGGAGGGGGAGATCGCGCCTGAGGGTAGCATCATCCCAGCGGCTGAGGTGAGTATGCGGGCTCCGCGGTCTCCCTTTTGCACGGTTTATTTTAGATGGCGAGTAGCTGATTCCCATTCCCATGGTCAGGCGATGCCGATATCGGGGAAGGCGCCTGGGCGTATCCGGAAGGCAGTAGCCAAACGGAGACCGAGCATTGGCCCGATAGCGGTGGAGGGGCCGACTCCAGTCTTGGGCTTGGAGAGAGAGAGCCTAGCTGCGCTCGTGGAAGCGGGACATTTACCCCAGCTGGTGGTTCCGCTTCCGCCCTTCCCGAAACTCCCGGCTCAGATGGAGGACCCGCTCTTGCAGCAGATATTTGCGGGGCTCCGTGCGCATCTGGAGGGACCTCAGCCGCGAGCGAGGAGTTCATGGGTGGCGACTTCGGGCCTGGCCTTCCTCGAAGCTCCTTCTCTAGCCGAGGTAACGGCACCTGCACCCTTGCCCCTTGGAGCAGTGGCAGAGTCGGGCCAGACGGGGGCAGAGTGGGCAGGGGAACTCCAAACGATGGGGGCACCGGAGGCTTCGGCAATGGTCTTTTCCGTTCCCCAGGCAGTGGTCGGCCAAGAGTCTCTCGTCGAGCTACGCCGGCCGGGCGACTTGACCCTCGCCCTTCCTTCATCTTCAGTGGCGGCAGATACCGACCTGTGGGCAGAGGTGGACAGCACCGTGGAATTCACCCCTCCGGTCGTGCCCTCAGTTAGTCACACGTCCTCAGAAGCGCCAGTCCGTCAGATGCTGATCACTTTACGGACGATGCTTCTCGCCGATGCTTCTCTGTCGTATCGGGAGGTGCATACCATCGTGACGCAATTAACGAGGGCGCTGCAAGTGCTTGGCTGTCCGCTGGGGGAATGGTCACGGCGGGTCTTGCTATTATTGAAGTACGTCAAGCGCCGTGAATTCCTGGAGTCTCAAGCTCCTGATGAGCGCGCCGCTCTAGATGTTCAGGCAGACGAATATCTGCAGATCCTAAAGGCCCGACGCTATGGTAGAGAACGCCACGGAAAGGCCTTAGAGGAAGGCGAAGGCAACGTTCGTTCCTTCAGGAGCCGGATCGAGGAGCTGGAGGGCTATCTCGCCGCGGCTAAACTTGGCCTCGCCGAGGCGGAGAGGGCGGTGGCAGAGGAGAGGGAAGCTCTTGCCGTCGCCGACGTTGAAACGATGTCCGTCGAAGCGGAGCTCGCCCGTCTTGAGGGATTGAGGGGCCGGCTGCGCGACATGACGAACTTCCCTTACGTCGGGATCCTCCCTCTCGAGGACATCTTCAGGGACATCGACTGAGCGTCGCATCCCTTGATTTCTCCCCTTTTTTTTGAATGTAACACAGGGGTATGCCCCGCAGCAGATGTAGTTAATCCTCTCTCTGAATAGAGTAGAACTTTTATGATTTCACGCATTCTCTGTGTATGCATTTGTCCCAAAGGGAATTTTCTCACCCTTCTTTCTCTTCCGTGGACATTGTTTTCTTCCTCCTCTTCTGTAATATCCCGGACCTTTCGGATCCTTCTTCATGGGTCCCGGATCTAGTTTTCGGAGTGTCCGGCTCCGTTGTGTCCGAAATTTCGTTTCGGACATCTTTCGTGTTCGGATCGGCACGATCCGGAGTCGTTTCGGAGGCCCGGAGGCGTTCCGCGGCTTTTTCCGCGTGTGTTTTCCGATTCCCGGTGTGTGTTTCGGCTTTTCTCTTCGGACGCTCGTTGCGGGTGAACCGGGCTGTTCACACGGACACGAGTGGTACCGTTGCGATCGGTGCGTTCCGAGGATCGCGGGGGTGTGATTTCCTAATTTTTGGAATTTTACGGATTTTCCGGGTTTTTCTATAAAACCCTTTTTCTTTTCTCTCTCCCCCACCATCTTCTTCTTCCTCTCTTCTTCTTCCTCCTTCCTCCTCCACCGTGTCTCCCTCCCTCTCCCTCTCTTCCTCCCGGTTGACCACGGCGAGCTCCCCTCCGGCTGCAGACGGCGGCGGGGCGACGGCGCGGTGACGTGGGCGGCGGCGAGGCGGTCGTGGGGGCGTGCGGCGAGCGTGGGAAGCTTAAGGAAGAACGAGGGTTTTCAAGCGTTCTTCGCGATTCGTGGACGATCCGGCGGAGCATTCGCTCCATTGAGGTAGGGTGACGTTCCCTAGCTCTTCGCCGTTCTTTTCCGTGGTTTGTAGGCCGCGGGGAGGCCGAGAGAGGCATGTTTGGGCGTTTTTGGGGTTTTTCCATGTTTTGGGGGTGAGCCGCCCGATCTATGGTTTTAGCCCATGATTCTATGTTTTGGTGGCTTAGATGCATGCTAGGGGTCCCCAGGGGTCTTCCCCCTTGTTTTCCCCCTCTCCGGTGGAGGTACGGGGGCGTGGTTGGTGTTTTTGGGGTTTTCCCGCCGTAGCGTGCTCTGGGGCAAGCGACGGTCACTCCAGTGACCGTCACATGCTTGTAACGCCCCCAGAGGGATGCGTTACTTCCCTGGGTGTTGGCCTTTGGGGTCGAGGGCTGTAACGGTCCTGCGACTGGCCGCCGTTTGCTAGTGACGCCCCTGGGCTGGGCCGTCACTTGCGTTTCGACCGTTGGTTTTTGACCGTTGGGGGTCAGGCCATGTAACGCACCGAGATAGGCGCGTCACATGCGTGTAACGCACTGGGGCAGGAGCGTTACTTCCTGTTGTCCCCCATGTGGATGGGCCAAGCGACGCACTGGGCCCAGCGCGTTACTTACAAGCGACGCGCTGGGGTAGGCGCGTCACTTCCCCTTCCCACCCCGAGTGTAAGGGCCATGTGACGCGCTGGGCTAGGTGCGTTACATGTGAGTAACGCACTGAGCCGACGCGTTGCTTGCAAGCGACGCGCCGGGGTAGGCGCGTTACTTTCCCTGTGGTTTTGGAGGGTGTGGGGCGCCGTGTGACGGCCTGTCTCAGGCGCGTTACTTTCAAGCGACGCACTGGAGCAGGCGCGTCACTTCCCCTACCCCTCTGGCCGTGTGACGGTCTGCCTTAGACCGCCATTTGTAAGTGACGGCCCTAGAGTGGACCGCCATTTGGCTGTGACGGTCCAGGGTCGGACCGCCACTTCCTGTGTTGCCCCATGAGGGTGGCAACCTCGCTTTTCTCCGACCGTGGTCTCCGTGCGACGGGACTAGTGCGTGGGGTGATTCCCACACGTTGTCGGGCTTGGGCGTTGTTTTCCGTAACTTGAGAGTCTACTCCTTCAGTGACCCTCCACTAGTCGTAGCCTACTAGTACGCGTGTGCTAGTCGCACCAGGGAGTGGTGTACGGGCTGACCTTTAGAGACGGTTTGTGGACCGGTTACCGTTGGGCCCCACGTCTTGCAGCCAGAGTCCGGCTGAGGGGAAAACCGGTCAGAGGGCCAGACCAGGGACGCGCGGTCTGTGTGTGCACACGTGGTTGGGGGCGGTTGGACCCACGTCGACGGGCGTGACCCCAGCTAGTCACTTGTTGTGGTTACTTGTACGGTGTTTGCGCCTCGGGTAGGACCTACCATGTCAGGCGGTTCACCTGCGGTGCGGTGTAAGACGTCAGGGGACGCTACCGGCTGTGCTTCTAGTGGGTGGTACTCCTGTCGAGTACGGAGTGTCAGACTGTCAGTCGTGTGTTTCCGACCTTCGGGTTTTGACGGTTCGACCGTTGAGTTTCGGTCTTCTCGTACCGTGGCACGTGTGTCGGTTTGCGTGCCGTTAGGGTCTAGTTCTGTAGAGTACAGGGCTTTCCTTTCCGAGGTACCTTCCTACCGCTAGGGTAGTGGTTTCTCGTTTTACGAGGTAGGGTTCGAGTGATCCCTACTGAGTCTTGTTCCGAGACTCATTCCCTGCGTGTTTTCACCGTGTTTCAGGTGAGGCGCCACCTTCGGGGAGCGTATCAGGAGCGCAGCGGAAGCGTGGTGCGGGTGCCCAGAGGTAGTGCCAGAGGTCAGAGCCGGGGGATGCCCCGTGTAGCTGTACTTTTCTTTCTTGTCACTGTACTAGTCGTGGACTACTGTTGCTGTTGTTGTTATTTTATTGTGGACCATGTAAAATGTTAATTCATTTCCTGCTTAATATCATAACTGTTTAATTTCTGCAATTATTTGTGATGCTTGTGTAATTTCCACACCATCCTTTTAACCCTTCCGAGTCTTCGGGCTCGTGGGTGGCGGTGCGAGTCTCGGGTTATCGGGCCTTCCCGGTAATCGGATTCTCGGGTCGTTACAGCTGGTATCAGAGCGCGGTTGTGGAATTACATGGGAATTATAGGTAATTGTATTGGTCCACTAGTCCACAACGATGATGTACATGTGACGCTGGCATGGGGCACCGCGTGTTTTATTCTGACCTTCCGTTTCTGAGTTTTCTGTCTTGTGCTTCAGGAGCGAGGATGGCGCCGAGGAGGAGTTCTCGCTCTCAGCAGGGGCAGTCGGCTGGAGGTCAGGAGATCCAGCAGGGGGTCCAGAGGGACCAGGAGGAGCATAGCAGAGTTCCGGGAGCTACCGAGGCCGCGGATGCTGCGAGGGCTCCGGGGGCCGAGGGTTTTCTCCGTGGCATGTACCATCTCATGGCTCAGCAGTTCGGCGGAGAGGCCGGTGAGGGCTCGTCAGTCAGGGGTGGGCCAGGCCGAGCAGTGAGGGATTTCATGCAGTTCCATCCACCTTACTTTAGCGGCCAGGCAGACCCTGATGCGGCTCGTGATTGGCTTGATGAGATGGAGCGGGTGTTCAGTTCTGCGAAGAGTGCTGTCGAGGACAGAGTGGTGTTGGCCTACAACCAGTTGCAGGGTACGGCTCGGAGGTGGTGGTCTTCCGAGTGGAAGACGTCCTTTCAGCTTCGTCCGCTTGAGCAGATCGAGTGGGATGACTTTGTCAGTGCTTTCGAGCGTACGTACTGTCCAGATATTGTTGCTACGCAGCGGATGCGGGAGTTTCTGGAGCTGGTGCAGGGTGACATGTCCGTGTTGCAGTACAGGGCCCGATTTGTCGAGCTGGGTCGGTACGCACCTCATATCATGGAGCATGAGAGGGTGAGGACGACGCAGTTTGTGCAGGGCTTGAGGCTGGAGCTGAGGCACCATCTGATCGCGAATGGGGCCACTGATCTCGAGACGGCGTCTCGTGTTGCGATTTCCTTGGAGATGGATATGCAGAGGACTCGAGGACCGATCAGCCAGGGGCAGTCTGTGTCAGGTCGCAGCCAGCAGTCGGCTACTCAGCAGCAGGGTTTCTTTCAGTCTGCGTCGGGTGGTTCAGGAGTACCGGCATCGGCAGCTTCGGTGACAGGATCTGCGTCCTTTGGCACGAAGGTCAAAAAGTTCTTCAAGAGAGGGTTCGGCAAGAAGAAGGACGGTAGTCTGCGGCTGTGCATTGACTATCGGCAGCTGAATGAAGTGACCATTAAGAACAAGTATCCATTGCCGCGGATTGATGACTTGTTCGACCAGCTGCAGTCCGCGCGAGTGTTCTCGCGGATTGATTTGCGGTCCGGTTACTATCAGCTGAGAATTCGCGAGTCCGATGTGGAGAAGACTGCGTTCAGTACGAGGTACGGGCATTATGAGTTTCTGGTGATGCCGTTTGGGCTCACCAATGCCCCAGCAGCCTTCATGGACTTGATGCAGAGGGTGTTCCACCCGTATTTGGACCAGTTCGTGGTCATTTTCGTGGATGACATCCTTGTTTATTCGCGGTCTGCTGAGGAACATGCGTACCATTTGGGTGTGGTGCTGCAGACGTTGCGAGATCACCAGTTGTATGCGAAGCTCAGCAAGTGCGAGTTTTGGCTCGGTGAGGTGCACTTTCTGGGGCACGTGATTTCTGGTGATGGCATTTCCGTGGATCCCGCCAAGGTCGAGGCTGTGATGCAATGGCCGAGGCCGAGGTCGGTGACGGAGATCCGGAGTTTCTTGGGGCTTGCGGGTTATTATCGCCGGTTTATCCAGGATTTTTCCCGCATTGCGACCCCGATGACGAGGCTCACGCGGAAGGATGTGCCTTTCGTCTGGTCCGAGGAGTGTGAGCAGAGCTTTAGGGAACTGAAGAGATTGCTCACCTCGGCTCCGGTGTTGGTTTTGCCTTCTGGATCGGGAGGTTTTGTGGTGTGTACAGATGCTTCCGGCGTCGGATTGGGTGCTGTTCTGATGCAGCATGGTAGAGTGGTGGCTTATGCATCTCGGCAGCTAAAGCCCCATGAGGAGAACTACCCTACCCATGACCTTGAGTTGGCGGCAGTGATCTTCGCGCTGAAGATCTGGAGGCATTATCTGTACGGTGAGAAGTTCGAGGTGTTCACTGACCATCAGAGTTTGAGGTATGTGTTCTCGCAGAGAGATCTGAACCTCAGACAAAGGCGTTGGATGGAGTTCATGAAGGACTATGACTTCACCCTGTCTTATCAGCCGGGCAGGATGAATGTCGTCGCCGATGCCTTGAGTAGGAAGGTTGCGGTCAGTACCTTGATGCTGAGGAAGTGGAGGCTCTGGGAACAGGTGCCCGAAGTATCTTTCAGGCTCAAGATTCCCCAGGAGCCAGGGTTGGCAGTGCTTGCGAGTCTGACTGTCACTCCTGCTATTCGTCGTCAGGTGACAGAGGCTCAGCATGCGGACCCTGAGTTGCCCCGGATTCTTGCGATGGCTGATGTGGAGCTCGGCGAGGACGGTGCTGCGAGGTTTCGTGGCAGGCTGTACGTCCCAGCGGAGGAGCAGGTTCGTCCTGCGGTGTTACGCGAGGCTCATGGGAGCAGGTACACTGTGCACCCGGGTGCGACGAAGATGTATCGGAACTTGCGGAGGCAGTTCTGGTGGCCTGGCATGAAAAGAGATGTGGCCGAGTTTGTGGCCAGGTGCCTGATCTGTCAGCAGGTGAAGGCAGAGCATCAGCGACCAGGCGGTACTCTCCAGCCCTTGGATGTTCCTGCTTGGAAGTGGGACCATGTGACCACGGATTTTGTGGTGGGGTTGCCCAGAACCCCGAGTGGGCAGGACAGTATCTGGTTGCTGGTGGATCGGCTGACGAAGGTGACGCGGTTGCTACCGGTCAAAGTCAGCTGGAGCGTGCCTAAGTTGGCTCGTCTTTATGTGGAGCGGATCGTGCCGTTGCATGGGGTTCCCATTTCGATCGTGTCGGATCGGGATCCGCGCTTCACTTCTGGATTCTGGAGGAGTTTCCAGCGAGCTCTTGGCACGGAGTTGGCATTTAGCTCGGCGTATCATCCACAGTCAGATGGTCAGTCTGAGAGGACCATTCAGACTTTGGAGGACATGCTGAGATCCTGCTGCCTGGAGTGGCAGGGGAGTTGGATTCATCACCTACCGTTAGTGGAGTTTGCCTATAACAACAGCTTTCATTCGAGCATCGGCATGGCTCCTTATGAGGCTTTGTATGGGCGTCCTTGTCGGACTCCACTTGATTGGTTTGAGGTGGGTGAGCGTGTTTTGACGGGACCGGAATTGGTGCAGCAATGTGTGGATGTTGTGCACCTGGTTCGTCAGAACATGTTGGCGGCCCAGAGTCGGCAGAAGAGCTATGCTGACCGTAGGCGGCAGCCCCTCGAGTTCGCCGTGGGCGATCATGTGTTCTTGAGAGTTTCTCCGATGAAGGGGGTGATGCGGTTTGGACGGCGTGGGAAGCTGAGTCCCCGCTATATTGGTCCTTTCGCGATTGTGGAGCGCATCGGTGAGGTTGCTTACCGGTTGCAGTTACCCTCTGAGTTGGCGTCGGTGCATGACGTGTTCCACGTCTCTATGTTGCGGAAGTATATGCCCGATGACTCTCATGTGCTCGAGTTTTCCGTTTGGCCTGAGGTGACTCCAGATCTTTCTCTCCCAGAGTTTCCGATCCGCGTGGAGGATAGGCGAGAGCAGCGCCTGCGGAACAAGGTCATTCCCTTGGTAAAGGTCGTGTGGCAACGACACTCTGGTGGTGAGGCTTCGTGGGAACGTGAGGACGAGATGCGTCAGCAGTTCCCGTACCTGTTTGAGTGAGTCTTCCTCTTCTTTCCCCTTGGGTTGTTCTCAATTCCGAGGACGAAATTCCTTAAGGGGGGAGGGCTGTAATATCCCGGACCTTTCGGATCCTTCTTCATGGGTCCCGGATCTAGTTTTCGGAGTGTCCGGCTCCGTTGTGTCCGAAATTTCGTTTCGGACATCTTTCGTGTTCGGATCGGCACGATCCGGAGTCGTTTCGGAGGCCCGGAGGCGTTCCGCGGCTTTTTCCGCGTGTGTTTTCCGATTCCCGGTGTGTGTTTCGGCTTTTCTCTTCGGACGCTCGTTGCGGGTGAACCGGGCTGTTCACACGGACACGAGTGGTACCGTTGCGATCGGTGCGTTCCGAGGATCGCGGGGGTGTGATTTCCTAATTTTTGGAATTTTACGGATTTTCCGGGTTTTTCTATAAAACCCTTTTTCTTTTCTCTCTCCCCCACCATCTTCTTCTTCCTCTCTTCTTCTTCCTCCTTCCTCCTCCACCGTGTCTCCCTCCCTCTCCCTCTCTTCCTCCCGGTTGACCACGGCGAGCTCCCCTCCGGCTGCAGACGGCGGCGGGGCGACGGCGCGGTGACGTGGGCGGCGGCGAGGCGGTCGTGGGGGCGTGCGGCGAGCGTGGGAAGCTTAAGGAAGAACGAGGGTTTTCAAGCGTTCTTCGCGATTCGTGGACGATCCGGCGGAGCATTCGCTCCATTGAGGTAGGGTGACGTTCCCTAGCTCTTCGCCGTTCTTTTCCGTGGTTTGTAGGCCGCGGGGAGGCCGAGAGAGGCATGTTTGGGCGTTTTTGGGGTTTTTCCATGTTTTGGGGGTGAGCCGCCCGATCTATGGTTTTAGCCCATGATTCTATGTTTTGGTGGCTTAGATGCATGCTAGGGGTCCCCAGGGGTCTTCCCCCTTGTTTTCCCCCTCTCCGGTGGAGGTACGGGGGCGTGGTTGGTGTTTTTGGGGTTTTCCCGCCGTAGCGTGCTCTGGGGCAAGCGACGGTCACTCCAGTGACCGTCACATGCTTGTAACGCCCCCAGAGGGATGCGTTACTTCCCTGGGTGTTGGCCTTTGGGGTCGAGGGCTGTAACGGTCCTGCGACTGGCCGCCGTTTGCTAGTGACGCCCCTGGGCTGGGCCGTCACTTGCGTTTCGACCGTTGGTTTTTGACCGTTGGGGGTCAGGCCATGTAACGCACCGAGATAGGCGCGTCACATGCGTGTAACGCACTGGGGCAGGAGCGTTACTTCCTGTTGTCCCCCATGTGGATGGGCCAAGCGACGCACTGGGCCCAGTGCGTTACTTACAAGCGACGCGCTGGGGTAGGCGCGTCACTTCCCCTTCCCACCCCGAGTGTAAGGGCCATGTGACGCGCTGGGCTAGGTGCGTTACATGTGAGTAACGCACTGAGCCGACGCGTTGCTTGCAAGCGACGCGCCGGGGTAGGCGCGTTACTTTCCCTGTGGTTTTGGAGGGTGTGGGGCGCCGTGTGACGGCCTGTCTCAGGCGCGTTACTTTCAAGCGACGCACTGGAGCAGGCGCGTCACTTCCCCTACCCCTCTGGCCGTGTGACGGTCTGCCTTAGACCGCCATTTGTAAGTGACGGCCCTAGAGTGGACCGCCATTTGGCTGTGACGGTCCAGGGTCGGACCGCCACTTCCTGTGTTGCCCCATGAGGGTGGCAACCTCGCTTTTCTCCGACCGTGGTCTCCGTGCGACGGGACTAGTGCGTGGGGTGATTCCCACACGTTGTCGGGCTTGGGCGTTGTTTTCCGTAACTTGAGAGTCTACTCCTTCAGTGACCCTCCACTAGTCGTAGCCTACTAGTACGCGTGTGCTAGTCGCACCAGGGAGTGGTGTACGGGCTGACCTTTAGAGACGGTTTGTGGACCGGTTACCGTTGGGCCCCACGTCTTGCAGCCAGAGTCCGGCTGAGGGGAAAACCGGTCAGAGGGCCAGACCAGGGACGCGCGGTCTGTGTGTGCACACGTGGTTGGGGGCGGTTGGACCCACGTCGACGGGCGTGACCCCAGCTAGTCACTTGTTGTGGTTACTTGTACGGTGTTTGCGCCTCGGGTAGGACCTACCATGTCAGGCGGTTCACCTGCGGTGCGGTGTAAGACGTCAGGGGACGCTACCGGCTGTGCTTCTAGTGGGTGGTACTCCTGTCGAGTACGGAGTGTCAGACTGTCAGTCGTGTGTTTCCGACCTTCGGGTTTTGACGGTTCGACCGTTGAGTTTCGGTCTTCTCGTACCGTGGCACGTGTGTCGGTTTGCGTGCCGTTAGGGTCTAGTTCTGTAGAGTACAGGGCTTTCCTTTCCGAGGTACCTTCCTACCGCTAGGGTAGTGGTTTCTCGTTTTACGAGGTAGGGTTCGAGTGATCCCTACTGAGTCTTGTTCCGAGACTCATTCCCTGCGTGTTTTCACCGTGTTTCAGGTGAGGCGCCACCTTCGGGGAGCGTATCAGGAGCGCAGCGGAAGCGTGGTGCGGGTGCCCAGAGGTAGTGCCAGAGGTCAGAGCCGGGGGATGCCCCGTGTAGCTGTACTTTTCTTTCTTGTCACTGTACTAGTCGTGGACTACTGTTGCTGTTGTTGTTATTTTATTGTGGACCATGTAAAATGTTAATTCATTTCCTGCTTAATATCATAACTGTTTAATTTCTGCAATTATTTGTGATGCTTGTGTAATTTCCACACCATCCTTTTAACCCTTCCGAGTCTTCGGGCTCGTGGGTGGCGGTGCGAGTCTCGGGTTATCGGGCCTTCCCGGTAATCGGATTCTCGGGTCGTTACAGCTTCCCTCGCTCTTGTATCTTCTCTTTTGTGTAGAGACCCATTGGCAGGGTATGAGTCTCCGCGGGGCTTCACTTTGGGAGGGCCAGGCAGGGACCCGTGTCAGGGTACAGGAGAGTGCTCGCCTTCCCAGGGGGAGGACGAGGGGACCACTCCACCATACCGAACGGACAACTCCCTGGTTTTGCCGCAATATTAGAAGCGCGTGCTGGCCTCAAGCGGGGCCTCGGTCAGAGACCGGACTTCTCGTCGTCCAGAGGGGACGAAGAGGAGAGTTTGTTTAGTCAATGACCCGGACGGGAAGTCCGAGCCAAAGGGGGTACTCACCGCCCGGAGAGGACGGAGAGAAGAGTTTGTTTAGTCAATGACCCGGACAGGAGGTCCGAGCCAAAGGGGTACTCACCGCCCGGGAAGGACGGAGAGAAGAGTTTGTTGAGTCAATGACCCGGACGGGAGGTCCGAGCCAAAGGGGTACTCACCGCCCGGGAAGGACGGAGAGAAGAGTTTGTTGAGTCAATGACCCGGACGGGAGGTCCGAGCCAAAGGGGTACTCACCGCCCGGGAAGGACGGAGAGAAGAGTTTGTTGAGTCAATGACCCGGACGGGAGGTCCGAGCCAAAGGGGTACTCACCGCCCGGGAAGGACGGAGAGAAGAGTTTGTTGTTTCAATGACCCGGACGGGAGGTCCGAGCCAAAGGGATACTCACCGCCCGGGAAGGACGGAGAGAAGAGTTTGTTGTTTCAATGACCCGGACGGGAGGTCCGAGCCAAAGGGGTACTCACCACCCGGGAAGGACGGAGAGAAGAGTTTGTTGTTTCAACTGTTAGTACCTCCGCTGATGCGGGGCGGTGACTGGAAATGGGGCACGTCCCCCCCCCCCCCCCCCCTTTTTCTTCTTCTTCTCTTTTTTTTCTTTTCTCCCTCCTTTTTCTTCTATTCCTCCTCTTTTTTCTCTTGTCTCTCTTTCTTTTATTTTCTTCTTCTCTTTTTTTTCTTTTTTTTTATTTCTCCTCTTTTCCTCTTGTTTCTCTTTCTTTTCTTTTCTTCCTCTTTCTTTTTTTCTCTTCTTCTTTCTTTCTTTTTTTTTTCCTACTTTTCTGCTCCTTCTCTCTCTTCTCCTTTTTTGATAACACGGGCAGTAGTCGAGTTGTTTGGATAGTGATGATGCAAACTCGCCCCAAAATAGGGCAGGGAATAATATTATTGATTGAATGGGGGCGCCGGAGCGTGGTACAACCTCAAGTGCCTTCCATTAAGAGGCGGGAACTGAACTTCCCCACGATGGTTGACGATTACATAGGCGCCACCTTCGTAGACTTTTTGGACTACGTAAGGCCCGAGCCAGTTCTCATTTAACTTGCCCTTAGGGTTGGCAGCCATGAGGTCTCTTCTTTTGACCATGACAAGGTCAGCTTTCTTGAATTCGCGCTCCTTGACAAGCTTGTCAAAGGCGCGTGCAATCCGGGCCTGGTAGACCTGAATATTCTGTTGGGCTTGAAGCCGCTTTCCTTCCAGGCTGGAGAGTTCGTCGAGTCTTCGCTCGGCATTGGTCTGCCCTTCAAGGACAAGCCCATGCTGAATGGCGACCCGGAGGGAAGGTATCTCCAGTTCGACGGGGACGATCGCCTCCGAACCGTATACGAGAGAAAAGGGCGAGCAACCCGTTGGAGTCTTGTATACAGTTCGGTATGCCCATAGTGCCTCGTACATCCTTTCTTCCCAATCCTTCTTGTTAGAGCTGACAGTCTTGGCCAGGAGGGTGCAGAGTGTCTTGTTAAAAGCTTCGGCTAGCCCATTGGCCTGTGGATTGTAAGGAGTCGATGTCCTCCAGTCAATTTTGTATTTTTCTGCTAGCCGGTAAACCTTCTGGTTACGGAAGTGGCTGCCGTTGTCCGACACGATCCGGTCGGGCACGCCAAACCGGAATATGATGTTGCGGCGGACAAACCTGACCACGATTTCTCCGGTGACTTCTCGTAAGGCAACCGCCTCCGCCCAGCGGGAGAAGTAGTCGGTCGCCGCCAGAATGTATTTGCAGCCTGTGGAGGATGCGGGTAAGGGGCCCACTACATCTGTCCCCCATTGGGCAAACGGCCAACTGGGTGCGGTTGGATGCAGTTGCACGGGAGGCCTCCTGGGTATAGTGGCATGCTCCTGGCATCTCTGACACGACTTAGCGTACTCGCAACAGTCGTTGAACATTGCAGGCCAATAGTAGCCAAGTTTCTTGATTTCAATTTTCATCTTCGGCCCCGCCTGGTGCGCGCCAGCTATGCCGGCATGGACCTCCTTCATAACCCTCCAAGCTTCTTCAATGGACAAGCATCGGAGGAGTAGCTTCTGTTTGGCATCTGCCATAATTCGGAACAATATTCCGTTTCGGAGCTCATAGGAGTCTTTGGTTCTGACTAGCTTGATCCTTTCTTCTCTTCGGTCGGGTAATTGCTGGTGTTTGAACCACTGCATCAAGGGGCCTCTCCAGTCGGGCAGGCTGACGGCTTCTGCTGCAGTGACTTCTAGTTCTTCTTGCTCTGGCTCCTCTTCTATCATGCTGGGCATCTGGCGCTGATTTATTACCTGGATATGGAGAGATCCATCCGGGGGCACTGCCAGTGAGCTCGCCAATTTCGCCAATGCGTCGGCTTGTGCGTTCTCCCCTCTGGCGACATGGCCTATCTCGAGGAGGTAGAACCGCTCCATGAGCCGCTTCGCCTTAGTGTGATAAGGGAGCAGCTCAGGTTTTCGGACGTCAAACTGTCCCTGGACTTGCTTGACGACCAGCAGCGAATCGCCGAACACTTGGAGCATTTTGATCTCCATCTGAAGGGCGACCTGGAGGCCGATGATCAGAGCTTCATACTCTGCTTCATTATTGGTGCAGGGTTTGCTAATGCAGCAGGAGGTGTGCATCACTTCTCCGTCTGGCGATTTGAGGACGATGCCAGCTCCGGCACGCACCTTGGCATGCCCAGATGGGGTCGCTTCTGTTCTCGAGGCCCCGTCGAAGTATAACTGCCAGATGGCTTGTTGTACTTGATCCACCTCTAGTGTTTCGTCTTCGGGTAGCTCTGTGGCCAACGGGGAGTCTTCGGGCACAGGGTGTGCTGCGAAGAAGTCCGCGACGGCTTGCCCCTTAACGGCCTTCTGTGGCACGTAAGTGATGTCAAATTCCATGAGCAGCACGGCCCACTTGCCAAGGCGCCCCTTCGGGACTGGCTGGAGGAGAATGTGCTTGATGGGGTCAGCTCTGGATATCAGACTTACTTCATGGGACAGCATGTAGTGCCTCATCTTTTTGACTGCGAAGACCAAGGCAAGGCAGATCTTCTCAATCGGGGTGTACTTAGCCTCTGCACCCACCAACCTTCGACTGAGATAGTAAAGAGCCTGCTCTTTTCCCTCATCATTGTTCTGGGCGAGCATTGCCCCCAGTGAATATTCGGTGGCCGCTATGTACAGAATCAGCGGTCTGCCTCTGACAGGTGCCCCTAGGACAGGCGGGGTCTTCAGGTATTCCTTTAGCTGGTCGAACGCGTGCTGGCATTCGTGGCCCCAGCTGAAGGGAGCATTCTTCATCATCAGTCTGTGGAAGGGTTGGCAGCGCCCTGACAGGTTGGAGATGAACCTGCGGATGTAAGCTAAACGCCCCTGCAGGGACCTCAGCTCCCCCAGACTCTTCGGAGGAGGCAGCTCCTGGATGGCTTTTATCTTCAGGGGGTCGATCTCGATCCCTCTATGCCGGACAATAAAGCCGAGGAATTTCCCACTGGACACGCCAAAGGCGCACTTCATGGGATTCATTTTCAGCCCGTACTGCCGGAGCCTTTGGAAGACGACCCTGAGGTCGCTCAGGTGCTCGTCTCTTTTCTTCGTCTTGACGACCAGATCATCAATGTAGCACTCGACCTTGCCGTATAGCAGCTCGTCGAAGATCTTGGTCATCGCCCGCTGATATGTGGCACCGGCATTCTTGAGGCCGAAGGGCATCCTCTTGTAGTGAAATATCCCTTTGGGTGACCGGAAAGCTGTATGGACCCGGTCGTGGTCGGCTATCCAGATTTGGTTATAGCCGGACGACCCATCCATGAAGGACAGGGCCTCGTGGCCAGTGGTTGCATCAATCATCACCTCGGTGATAGGCACCGGGAAGTCATCTTTCGGACAGGCTTTATTCAGGTCGCGGAAGTCCACGCAAATCCTGATCTGTCCATTCTTCTTTTTCACTGGTACAATATTGGCCAGCCACGTGGTGTAATGATTTTCCGCCACGAAGCCGACATTTATGAGCTTGTCGACCTCTTTGCAGATCTGGCTGGTTAGATCCGGCCTCATGCGCCGGGGAGGTTGCTTCACTGGTTCCACCTTGGGATCAATGGCCAGTATGTGCTGAGTCACTTCGGTGCTGAGCCCAGGCATTTCTTTGTAATTCCAGGCGAAGCAATCCCGGAATTCTTGCAGCAACTTTATGTATTGTTCTCTCTCCTGTAGGGGCATGAGAGCACTCAGGAAAGTTGGCCTGGGGTCGTCTTCCGTACCAAGGTTGACCTCAATCAATTCGTCGACCGTGACCTGGCCGCCATTTTCAATTTCCGGCGGGGCTGGCGACAAATCAACGAAGTCTTGATCTTCATTGTCCTCGGGCTCGAGGACGCCATCTCCCTCTTCTTGTTCATCATGATCGGGCATGGAGGCTACATTGACCTCGCACTCCTCCTGGGCCGCAGCTGCCGGGTATGTGAGATCCGCTGGCTCAGAGGGGCATAGGTGCATCTCAGGCTCTTCTGTGTATTCATCATAGACCGCTCCTGCAGGGGCTGGCGTAGCCGCATCTTCGGGCGCCTGGCATTGGATGGACACAGTGTAGGCTCCTGCCCTGGGGCTGTCCGCCACGTGGGGGCGTGGCGGGGCTACCACGTAGTCCCCCATTCTAAGCTCATCCCTGTCGATGAGGCTTTGAGCGATGTCTTTGAAGACATAGCAGTCTTCGATGGCGTGGCCCAGTATCTGGTGGTAAGGGCAAAATAGTGGGTCCCCGCTTCTTCGGGTGTCTTGCGGCCTCTTGGACCGTGGAAGGGAGACCTTGCCGTAATGGCAAGCCCAGTCGAAGATGCCCCGGGTCTTCTCTCTTGGAAAGGAATAAGGCTTCTGCAACTTCTCCTGGAGCGTCAGCCCTTGCCTGGTTGGCCGCTCGATCAGCGAGCTTGCCATGTCTCTCATTTCCCGCCTTGACAAGACGGGGGTTTCGGGACTGGCGCCTCGGGGCCGAGGCATCCGGCCACCCCATGGGGGGAGAGATCCCTGGATCAGATCGGCGACTAGCGAGGTCAACTCAGCCAGTCGTACTCTTAGCATCTCGATCTCCCGTTGCTGCCTGTGGTATAAGGCATACATGACGGGGTCGTATCGAGGGGAATTCGGAGCATGGCCCATGCTGCTGCTCCTTGCTTCGCCGGCCGGCCGGGGTGGAGGCGCCTCGCTGACGTGCCCTCTCGAGGTCGACACTTCGGAGAAGGAGGGGGTCTTCTCCATGCAGCGGCGGCTGGGAGGCTTCCACAGGAATACTTCTTCGTCTTGTGCCTCTTCGGCCGGGGCCCCGGGACATGTGTCTCGGTGGGTTTCCCGCGAATCTGCAACCTCTGCGGGGTCGTCACCGGGCCATGTCGAGACCGATATGACATCAGTCTCGTAGTAATCTTCTAGCGAAAAGCCCAGACCGGGGTGCTTGGTGATCTTCAGCAACCGTCGATCCAGGTTTGGTGGGTTCCACATCCTTTCAAACATTTCCTTCCGGCTGGAGGGCTGGTAGGGAGGAATCTTCTGCTTTCTGACCATTCTGGCTGCTTGGTCAGTCATGTGGGGAAGTCCCGCAATGGGGACGTGGGGGTCATGCAACTCATCAGGGAATCGGCAATCATCGTCTTCCGTGACTGGCTTCTCCCCGGCGACATAGAAGGTAGTGGGTGGCCCTCCGGGGTTAGGTACTTCGAAGGTCCTCAGCTGCTCGGCTGTTTGGCATTCAATTTCCGCTATCGGCTTGACGATCCCTGGTGGGACCCTGACGTCTTCTAACAGGTCTTCGAGGCAGGGTGCCCTCGGTGTGGGGTAGATGGCGAGAGGGGCTGCCCTGAATACCCCTTCTTCTTGTGCAATAAATGGTACATGTGGGGGAGCCACATAGCCTGGGGGCGGCGGAGGAAACCAGCCTCCTGATTCCATTTTCGTCTTGCCCTTGTCTTGGATGATTTGAGGAGCTTGCTTCGCCTTCTCCAAGTACAGATTAGCATCTGACAAGTGACACTCGAACACCTCGAACGGGTGGAGGTCGGCGAAGATTCTGACTTCCTTTCCCTCGCAGGGGTACTTGATGCATTGATGCAGAGTGGAGGGTACCACCCTGTTCTGGTGTAGCCAGGGCCGGCCGAGCAACGCCTTGTAGGAAGTATTGGAGTTGATGACGTGGAACTGGACTTTGGAGGTGAAGTCGTCAAAGGTCAAGTCAAACTCTGCGACCCCCATGGGAACCTCGCATTTCTGGTTAAAGCCAGCAATCTTGACATTTTTAACTTCGACCAGGTGTACGTCAAAGTAGTGCTTCTGGTACACCCGGTACGGGAGTATATTCACTGCTGCCCCTGGGTCGATCAGGACCCTGTTGATGGGCTGGCCATTCAATTGCCCCTTCATGTAGAGGGGTCTATTGTGGCTGCAAGTTGGCAGGAGCATGTCATCTTCTGTGAAAGCCACCGCTACTTCAGGTGATATTTCTGCCAAATAGGCTTCAAGGTGTGCTGGCGTCTGGAGTGCGACGATGATGGCTTGCCGTGTTTCTTCATTCAAGGACAGCATCTCCCACACGGTGAACCGGGTCGGGATCTTCTTGAGGTGTCTGACTATCCGCTCGGCCGCCCGCACCTTGAGCAATTTCATCTCTTCGGGCTTGCTGCGCCTGCCCTCATCCTGAGACTGGGGTGCCAAATCAGGGGATGCCTGTTTTGTGGGTTCTGCTGCAGCCTGTTGAGCCGGCGGGGTCGGTCGGGCCTCTTCCGCTGCTCGCATGAATTCGGCGAGGTTTGGGGTGCCGCTGAATTCTTCCTCTGGCTGGACAGGAGTTGCAGCTGGTAGAGCTTGGGGAATGCTTGCTTTAATGATCGCGACGGACTCCCGGGGGTGCGCCCGCCTTCCTGCTCGAGCTGACAGAAACTCGGCGAATGACGGGGCGCCTTGACTCTTGGTGCCTCCGGGATAGAGACCTGATGGGGGAGGGATCTCGGTGCCTCGGACCTCAGGGTCGAGTATCTGGTATGGTTGTTCCCCTTTGAGCATGATGTTGAGGCTGCCCTGAGGGGGACGCCCCCACTTCCTCCCTGACCTGGTGGCGTGCTGGGAGGTGGATGCTTCAGCTTGACTCACCCCTGTTGGTTCATGGGGTGGTTCTTCTTCTTTTTCTTCCAGGGAGAGAGCGGTGTCGAACAGCGCCGAGAGGGTGTTGCAGGCGAGGACGACCTCCTCCTTCTTCTTGCCCCTGAGTCTTCTCTTCTTCTTCTTCTTGCCTGCTGCAGCGGATGGCTGCTCTTGAGGAGATTCGCCCCACAGGGGAGGCTCTTTATCTGCACCAGCTTCTGTTCCCGGAGCCAGCTCGAGTGATTCGAACTCCTTCCAGGGGACATACTCCTTCAGCTCCACAGGCTGGATCTCGGACTGTTTATAATCTTCGAGCCCATCAATAATAGCCTGGAGTCTTTCAACCGCCGGGCTGGTCTTCTTGTGCATCCGCAGCGGAACAGAGCTCTTCTTGTTGTGAGTGGGCCGCCTCATGACCAGCCGAGGGGCCGTGTCGTGGCAAACCGGGTTTGCCGGGGGCGGCGCAGGCAGGGGCGTTGCTACCCTCGGGTGAATTCCTGGGGTAGGTCGAGAGGCGCACGCCTTTCTAGTTCTTCTGGGTATAGTCTGCCACCCTTCTTGGTCTCGAACTGGGGCCATGATGAAGGTCTCATAAGTGGCTCGGGCACAGGCTTCCGCCCATTCTTCTGGCAACTCCTGATATAGTGAGATCATATTGACGGAGGAGGCTATGCTGGGCAGCTCGTGTGGCTGCGGGGGGTCTACTTTATGTTCCCCCATATCCAGCTCTCCGTCCTTGATTAAGGACTCAATAATGTCCTTGAAGACGTAGCAGTCTTCAATGGTATGCCCGAGCACCCGGTGGTACACGCAGAAGCGCGGGTCATCCTTCTTCTTCAAGTCGCCAGGCCTTTTCGGCTCTGGCAGTGTGATTTTATTGTAGCTAGTTGCCCATTCAAACAGGAGCTTGGACTTGTCCCGGGAGAAGGAATATAACTTGTTTCTCATCTTTTCCCTTAGCGAGGGGCCTTCCCGCCGCTCTGCGGTCCTGGGCGGCGGGTTGGCCACTCCCTTGGCTTTCTCCTTCTGCTTTTCAAAAGCTTGGAAGTCTAGTGCATGCACCTCCGGGGGAGCCGGCTTCTTCTCCGCCTGCCTGGCCCTCTGACTCGACATGGCTGGAGTGGAGGAGTATCGGGCCAGAAACGCCTCGATCTCTGCTACCACATTGTTCAGGCGGTCAAATGTCTTGACCTCAGTGCCGATCATCCTTTCTAGGATTTCTTTCTTCAAGTTTTGCTTGCAGATCTGCACTGCGTCCTCCTGATGCGGGGGGCGTTTGCACCTCATGCTGAGGTTCCTCCACCTCTTAATGTAGTCGAGAGCCGACTCATCATTCTTCTGCCTTGTGGCGTAGAGTTCAGCCATGGTAACTTCTCTCTCGGCAACGTAGAACCTTTCCTTGAACTTTTTTTGCATGTCGGGCCAATCGGCCACCGACCCGGGTGACAGGCCGGAGTACCATTCAAAGGCAAGTCCGGTAAGTGTTGAGCCGAAAAACTTCAGGAGGTAGGCCTCATCAGCAGCCAGGTCTCCCATGACGTTCACATAGTAGGCAATGTGCTCTCTGGGGGATCCTTGCCCGTTGAACTTTTCAAATTTCGGCAGCTTGGTGACGCCAGCCGGCAACTTCCTGGCAGCATAATGAGCCGGGTAGGGTACCCGGTAGACGTCGAAAGGCGTCTGATCCCCATCGCCCCTCTCGGCCAGCTTCATCTCTATCATCTGCTCGAGCATCAATCGGCTGACTGCCGCCGGGTCGACTGGGCTCGGGTAGAAATGAGCGGGTTGCGCGCTCGGAGTGGCTACCACGGTCGCCCGGGGGGCCATCGGGGACCCTTGTGAAGGCGGAGCCTGTGGCGGAGTCACTGCCGCGCAATGTGCTTGATGCGGGGGCGCGCCCCCGAGAGGGTCGAGGGTCGCTGGAAGAGCTGCCTGTGAAGACTGCCCCCTGTCCCTGGGCATCTCGGGTATAACCTCGGTCTGCCAAGACATCGGGGGTGGTGTGTTTCGCTCATTCAGCTGCTTTTTAAGCAATTCAATTTCCTGCTGGAATCGTTGTATCATAAGCAGCATTGCTGGGTCAGCTGTGGGAAGACTGGGCGTGCCCCCAGTCTCTTCGGCCGGGGCGTCCTCGGACGATGTCGAGGGTCCGCCACTCGTGTCGCCGGTGGTAACCACGTTGGCCGTGAGGGCCGCAAGGGGCTCTTCAGGTAAGGTCCCTTCGGCTGCTGTGTGTGTCGCGCCGCCTGCCGCTCTCCTTCTTCTGGTAAGGGGTCCCGGCCTGGCGGCTATTCTGGCCAATTCTTCCGGGTCGGTGGGTAAGGCCCCGTACCGACCATGAACTCCTGCCATATTGCAGGTGAATGTCTGCCATCTCTTATTCTTATTTCTTCTTGACGCCCTCCTGGACGGCCCTCCTGGGAATATCAGCCTATCGAAGACCGACCGTCGGGGTGGCGCTTCCTCCCGCACAGGGGACTGGCGCGGCTCCTCCGGGCGGGTCCTCGACTCCATGCTAGGTGCGGGTTCCCCCCTTTCTTCCTGGAAGGCGGAGGCCATTGCCCCCAGTAGTCTCTGGCAGCCAGCGGGGGTGCTACCCGGGCCTCGGAGGTAATTCCTCATGGCCTGCTCGATCCCTTCCCACTCCTGGTTTGGGAGAGCAAGCTGTGGTTGCATATCGATGACAGCGGCAGGAGGGGAGTAGGCCGTGAGAGCCGGGCGGGCGGCATTGTGCCGGCGCCCTCGGCGACGGCGATGAACATCCTCGGACGGCACCGGGATGACAGGTGCCGGTCGGAGAGTGGGGGTCACTACCTCAACCCTGTCATCGCGTCGGGCCCTCCTGGGGCGGAAGGTGCTGGACCCTGCCTGGGCGGGTGCAGTGGGCTGGGTCTCCTTAGGCACCCAGACTTGCTTCAGTTTAGCCGGCCTGTGAACCGGCGTCCTCTTTGGTGCTACGACCGGGGCTGTGGGCATCACCTTTTCCTTCAACTTCGCCAGTCGTTCGAAGGAGTTACGGACTGGGACGGCCGGAACGATGCGGTCCGGTGTCACCTGGGACCTCTGCCCGTCTAGGCGGACTCGGAAGGCCCCAACCGTCATGGACTTCCCGGAGTTGGAGACGCGACGCCCTGATCGGGTGCTGGTATTGCTTCTCCGGAGCCTTCTCCGGTGGGATGTCGACCCTTGGTGGAACGGGCCGGTAGTTTGGTGCACGTGGTGCACATTGCAGCTAAGCGTCGTTGTGGGGATGCTGTTGTCGCCTTCGGCCACAGCTCGGCCGGTAGTAGCTCCAATGGCCCCCGGAGCGGGAGCGTTGATCTGGGCGTCCTTCGGCGTCTCCACGTCGAGGATCCCGGCGAAGGCCACCCCCAAGAAGTTGGGGAAGCCCACAGTGGGAGGGAAGCTCCCAAAGGTGAGGGGCACCGCCAGGTAGCCGCCTCGAACGTGGTTCTGGACGGGCTGAGGGCCGCAGACGACCGCCATGGTTGGTTCCATGATGCCTCTCTCTCTTTTTTTTTCTGCATTTAAGAATGTAGCACAATTAGTATTACAAGAAGGGGGCCGCGGGGCCCTTAATTTCGGCAAAGAGATGAAGGGTGGATCGGGTCCCACCGGGCGTGCCAGAGTTGTGGACGCACTTTTTATTTAACAATTATTTTGTTCGTTTATTCGTTTGTTGGTTTATTAAGTGCGTGGGCGTGCCAGTCACCGAAGTGACGATTTATTCGGGCCCCGGAGAGCCTATGGTGCGCTCGATCTGACTTCGTCAGACGATTGTGTGGTTCGTGTCGGGACCGAATCCCGTCGCGCCATGAAGGTCACGACGTCATTTACATCCCCCATACGAGGGAACACCCTTGATTAATTGCCGAAATTAGAGGCCCCGCGGCCGAAAGGGGTAACACTAATTATGCGAGAGAGATGGGGATGGGTCACACTGAAAGTTGTATTAAGGCCATAAACTGTCGGCCGTGTCGGCCACTCGTAGACCTTTTGTATTCGGACACAAGTCCGTGGCAGCGTCACAATGAGAAAACCGAGGTAGATCCCTTCAAATGTCTGCCGAGCATGCGGCAATTTTTTTTATGAAGATTCGGAAGGTATCCGGAACGAGAAAACAAATCCGGTCCGATTAGGATGTCGGCCCGAGGTTAGATCAGAGCCCGGCCATGTCGGGGGAATTCCCGAGACCCGGGCCCGACCTGAAAGGGCGGCGTCATTATTCCTTTTTGCCCCGGGTCCCGAGGAGAGAAAGGGCTGCAGTGTGGACGTTAGCGTCTTTTATCTGGGGTTTTATTAGTTATATCTTCTGGGATTTCTGATTTGATGTTTACTATTTATTCGTGCCTTTGTCCGGGATGATTTCTCTTCTTCTATGCATGATTATTCTTATTGTTATCATTAGTTTGTGGTTTATTTTTTGATTACCCCTCCCGCCTCTTTTATTATGATCAATATTGCGCATTTGGAGTCCTTCAATTAGTGTGATTTTTATTGATTTATTTGCTATTATTAATGCCCTTGTCGTGGTATATGTATATGCATGCATGTAGTGTGCCGGCGAAGGGAAGACGGGAGTGGACCGCTGGGTGGCGAAGGGGTGTACCGCTGAAGGCTGCGAAGGGCGTACCGCTGGAGGCCGAAGGGGCGTACCGCTGGAGAGTGTGTCGGTGAAGGAAGGGGAGTGATATAAAGTCTATACGTTCCCCGGCCTCAAGTCTATACATTGGCTGCTCAAAGTCTATACATTGAATGGCTCAAGTCTATACGCTGGACAAGTCTATACATTGGCCACCGTGAAGTCTGTACGTTGGGATATGAAGTCTATACGCTGGATGCTCAAAGTCTATACATTGGATGAGTCTATACATTGGGGTGTGAGGTCTATACACTGCCCAAGTCTATACGTTGGCCAAGTCTACACGTCGCAGCGTGAAGTCTATACGTTGGCTGACCCAAGTCTATACACTGGGGCACGAAGTCTATACATTGTCCAAAGTCTATACACTGGATAAGTCTGTACATTGGGATATGAAGTCTATACACTGCCCGAAGCCTATACGTTAGACAAGTCTGTACATTGGAGTGTAAAGTCTATACATTGCAACGTGGAGTCTATACATTGGCCAAAGTCTGTACGCTGGACAAGTCTGTACGTTGGACAAGTCTGTACGTCGGAATGACGAAGTCTGTACATTGGCCAAAGTCTGTACGCCGGTTGGCTCAAGTCCATACACTGGATGAGGGTGTACCGGTGAAGGGAAGGAGTGTACCGCTGAGGGCTGCAAGAGGGCGTGTGCCGCTGGGGGGCTCAGGGGGAGTGTGCCGCTGAAGGGTTGAAAGGGGGGAGTATACCGCTGAAGGATTGAAAGGGGGTGTACCGCTGAAGGCCACGGGAGCGTGCCGCTGAAGGCCAATGAGGGCGTGCCGCTGAAGGCCAAAGGGGCATGCCGCTGAAGGGTTGAAAGGGGTGTACCGCTGAAGGCCAAGGGAGCGTGCCGCTGAAGGCCAATGAGGGGTGAGGGTGGAGGCTCGATCAGTTTTCGATTATTTGTTTTAAGGCTTTCCTTTTCTTCTTATCTTAATTTTCGTGTGGCTTTATGTAAAACTCCTCCCGTGTTTTGTTCTCTTTGCTGGGTTCGATCTCTTTTCTTGTGGGTCGGAGGCTCGGGCTGCCGGGTGGTTAGTTAGTTCTCGTCGTGATGCCGACAGTGGTTTGATGAGTTGGAAGGTTTCGTCAGTTATCTTGCTTATTTGTTACCTCATTTTGCCTCTTTTAATTGTTTATTAGTTTCTCACAAAAAAATCGGCAGCATCTCTGTAACGACCCGAGAATCCGATTACCGGGAAGGCCCGATAACCCGAGACTCGCACCGCCACCCACGAGCCCGAAGACTCGGAAGGGTTAAAAGGATGGTGTGGAAACTACACAAGCATCACAAATAATTGCAGAAATTAAACAGTTATGATATTAAGCAGGAAATGAATTAACATTTTACATGGTCCACAATAAAATAACAACAACAGCAACAGTAGTCCACGACTAGTACAGTGACAAGAAAGAAAAGTACAGCTACACGGGGCATCCCCCGGCTCTGACCTCCGGCACTACCGCTGGGCACCCGCACCACGCTGCGCTCCTGACGCGCTCCCCGAAGGTGGCGCCTCACCTGAAACACGGTGAAAACACGCAGGGAATGAGTCTCGGAACAAGACTCAGTAGGGATCACTCGAACCCTACCTCGAAAAACGAGAAACCACTACTCTAGCGGTAGAAAAGTACCTCGGAAAGGAAAGCCCTGTACTCTACAGAACTAGACCCTAACGGCACGCAAACCGACACACGTGCCACGGTACGAGAAGACCGAAACTCAACGGTCGAACCGTCAAAACCCGAAGGTCGGAAACACACGACTGACAGTCTGACACTCCGTACTCAACAGGAGTACCACCCACTAGAAGCACAGCCGGTAGCGTCCCCTGACGTCTTACACCGCACCGCAGGTGAACCGCCTGACGTGGTAGGTCCTACCCGAGGCGCAAACACCGCACAAGTAACTACAACAAGTGACTAGCTGGGGTCACGCCCGTCGACGTGGGTCCAACCGCCCCCAACCACGTGTGCACACACAGACCGCGCGTCCCTGGTCTGGCCCTCTGACCGGTTTTCCCCTCAGCCGGACTCTGGCTGCAAGACGTGGGGCCCAACGGTAACCGGTCCACAAACCGTCTCTAAAGGTCAGCCCGTACACCACTCCCTGGTGCGACTAGCACACGCGTACTAGTAGGCTACGACTAGTGGAGGGTCACAGAAGGAGTAGACTCTCAAGTCTCGGAAAACAACGGTGCAACTGCAGGTACGAGGAACGCTCCTTGTACCAACACCGACGCACGGTGACCAGCTGACAACAACATCTCCCGGTACACTCTGTACGACGAGAGACACACCGACGCAACCCGTACCCTTGAACGGTCCACACTGGGCCGCTCAGGGATGTGCGGTCACACAGGGACCGCACAAGGATTAGAACGGTCATATCAGGACCGTTCCACCCAGGGTCCAAACGACGGATAAACGGCCAACACAGGACCGTTCAAACAGATGTGCGGCCAACTCTTGACCGCACGCGGGTGAGGAACGGTCACCTACTGGCCGCTCGTCTCCCAACGGTAAAAAGCCTGGACGGTTAGTCCTTAGCCGCACTTGGGGAAGGGCGGCTACGGCTTAGCCGTTCAGGTGTTGTGCGGTCAGGGCCAGACCGCACATCCAACCATAGCGCTAGGGGATGTACGGCCAGCACCTGGCCGTGCAAGGGGTTATGCGGTCAGCTCCTGGCCGCACATCCCAGAGCACTGCACAACGGTCACAACCAACGGTCAAAACCCTTGGGGTTGGGCGGTAGCTGTGGGGCCGCACATTAGGATATGCGGTCCCACGATAGACCGCTCAAGCCCACTGCGCGCCAAGCCTCACCCAAAGCGCGCCGAGCCGATGAACGGTCCGAACGGAACCGCATAGGGGTTGTGCGGCCACTGGTTCGACCGCACATCGCTCACCGGCGAGAAAATGGCGAACCTCACCGGAATCGCCCAATCGGCCTCAAAACAAACCCCACGGAGGGGGAAATGGCGAGAGAAGAACCCCCAAGCCCCCTAGCATGCTCCTACGCCCTTAAACCGTGAAATCGGGGCTCAAAACGATGGATCGGACGAACTCACCCCGCGGCATGATCGACCCTTCCCGGCTCAAAATAAACCCCTCTCGACCTCGTCTCGAGCTGAAACTCACGGGGACGGAAGACATGAGGCTAAGGAACGTCACCCTACCTCCGGTCCGCGACGAAACGCTCCGATCCGAGCTCGAAGTCGCGAAGAACGCCGCTAGAATCTCGCCTCTCCACGCCTCCCACGCTCGCCGTATGCCCGCACGATCGCCACCACGTCACCCACGTCCTCGCGCCGTCGCACCGCCGCCGTCTGCAGCCGGAACGGGGGTCGGCACGGTCGAACGGGAGAGAAGGAGGGAAAGAGCCGGCCACGGTCGCGTGAGGGAGAGAGAGGAAGAAGAAGAAAAGAGAAAAGAAGAAAAAGAAAAGAAAAGAAAATGGGAATATATAGAAAATCCGATTTTTCGGAAAAATACCGAAAATTAGAAAAATACATTTCCGGAATCCTCGGAACGCACCGATCGCAACGGTACCACTCGTGCCTCGGGGAACTGCCCGGTTCGCCCGCAGCGAGCGTCCGAAGAAAAAGCCGAAACACACACCGGAAATCGGAAAACACGCGCGGAAAAAGCCACGGAACGCCTCCGGGCCTCCGAAACGACTCCGGATCGCGCCGATCCGAACACGAAAGATGTCCGAAACAAAATTTCGGACACAACGGAGCCGGACACTCCGAAACTAGATCCGGGACCCATGAAGAAGGATCCGAAAGGTCCGGGATATTACAGCCCTCCCCCCTTAAGGAATTTCGTCCTCGAAATTGAGAACAACCCAAGGGGAAAGAAGAGGAAGACTCACTCAAACAGACACGGGAACTGCTGACGCATCTCGTCCTCACGTTCCCACGAAGCCTCACCACCAGAGTGTCGTTGCCACACGACTTTCACCAAGGGAATGACCTTGTTCCGCAGGCGCTGCTCTCGCCTATCCTCCACGCGGATCGGAAACTCTGGGAGAGAAAGATCTGGAGTCACCTCAGGCCAAACGGAAAACTCGAGCACATGAGAGTCATCGGGCATATACTTCCGCAACATAGAGACGTGGAACACGTCATGCACCGACGCCAACTCAGAGGGTAACTGCAACCGGTAAGCAACCTCACCGATGCGCTCCACAATCGCGAAAGGACCAATATAGCGGGGACTCAGCTTCCCACGCCGTCCAAAACGCATCACCCCCTTCATCGGAGAAACTCTCAAGAACACATGATCGCCCACGGCGAACTCGAGGGGCTGCCGCCTACGGTCAGCATAGCTCTTCTGCCGACTCTGGGCCGCCAACATGTTCTGACGAACCAGGTGCACAACATCCACACATTGCTGCACCAATTCCGGTCCCGTCAAAACACGCTCACCCACCTCAAACCAATCAAGTGGAGTCCGACAAGGACGCCCATACAATGCCTCATAAGGAGCCATGCCGATGCTCGAATGAAAGCTGTTGTTATAGGCAAACTCCACTAACGGTAGGTGATGAATCCAACTCCCCTGCCACTCCAGGCAGCAGGATCTCAGCATGTCCTCCAGGGTCTGAATGGTCCTCTCAGACTGACCATCTGACTGCGGATGATACGCCGAGCTAAATGCCAACTCCGTGCCAAGAGCTCGCTGGAAACTCCTCCAGAATCCAGAAGTGAAGCGCGGATCCCGATCCGACACGATCGAAATGGGAACCCCATGCAACGGAACAATCCGCTCCACATAAAGACAAGCCAACTTAGGCACGCTCCAGCTGACTTTGACCGGTAGCAACCGCGTCACCTTCGTCAGCCGATCCACCAGCAACCAAATACTGTCCTGCCCAGTCGGGGTTCTGGGCAACCCCACCACAAAATCTGTGGTCACATGGTCCCACTTCCAAGCAGGAACATCCAAGGGCTGGAGAGTACCGCCTGGTCGCTGATGCTCTGCCTTCACTTGCTGACAGATCAGGCACCTGGCCACAAACTCGGCCACATCTCTCTTCATGCCAGGCCACCAGAACTGCCTCCGCAAGTTCCGATACATCTTCGTCGCACCCGGGTGCACAGTGTACCTGCTCCCATGAGCCTCGCGTAACACCGCACGACGAACCTGCTCCTCCCCTGGGACGTACAGCCTGCCACGAAACCTCGCAGCACCGTCCTCGCCGAGCTCCACATCAGCCATCGCAAGAATCCGGGGCAACTCAGGGTCCGCATGCTGAGCCTCTGTCACCTGACGACGAATAGCAGGAGTGACAGTCAGACTCGCAAGCACTGCCAACCCTGGCTTCTGGGGAATCTTGAGCCTGAAAGATACTTCGGGCACCTGTTCCCAGAGCCTCCACTTCCTCAGCATCAAGGTACTGATCACGACCTTCCTACTCAAGGCATCGGCGACGACATTCATCCTGCCCGGCTGATAAGACAGGGTGAAGTCATAGTCCTTCATGAACTCCATCCAACGCCTTTGTCTGAGGTTCAGATCTCTCTGCGAGAACACATACCTCAAACTCTGATGGTCAGTGAACACCTCGAACTTCTCACCGTACAGATAATGCCTCCAGATCTTCAGCGCGAAGATCACTGCCGCCAACTCAAGGTCATGGGTAGGGTAGTTCTCCTCATGGGGCTTTAGCTGCCGAGATGCATAAGCCACCACTCTACCATGCTGCATCAGAACAGCACCCAATCCGACGCCGGAAGCATCTGTACACACCACAAAACCTCCCGATCCAGAAGGCAAAACCAACACCGGAGCCGAGGTGAGCAATCTCTTCAGTTCCCTAAAGCTCTGCTCACACTCCTCGGACCAGACGAAAGGCACATCCTTCCGCGTGAGCCTCGTCATCGGGGTCGCAATGCGGGAAAAATCCTGGATAAACCGGCGATAATAACCCGCAAGCCCCAAGAAACTCCGGATCTCTGTCACCGACCTCGGCCTCGGCCATTGCATCACAGCCTCGACCTTGGCGGGATCCACGGAAATGCCATCACCAGAAATCACGTGCCCCAGAAAGTGCACCTCACTGAGCCAAAATTCGCACTTGTTGAGCTTCGCATACAACTGGTGATCTCGCAACGTCTGCAGCACCACACCCAAATGGTACGCATGCTCCTCAGCAGACCGCGAATAAACAAGGATGTCATCCACGAAAATGACCACGAACTGGTCCAAATACGGGTGGAACACCCTCTGCATCAAGTCCATGAAGGCTGCTGGGGCATTGGTGAGCCCAAACGGCATCACCAGAAACTCATAATGCCCGTACCTCGTACTGAACGCAGTCTTCTCCACATCGGACTCGCGAATTCTCAGCTGATAGTAACCGGACCGCAAATCAATCCGCGAGAACACTCGCGCAGACTGAAGCTGGTCGAACAAGTCATCAATCCGCGGCAATGGATACTTGTTCTTAATGGTCACTTCATTCAGCTGCCGATAGTCAATGCACAGCCGCAGACTACCGTCCTTCTTCTTCACGAACAACACGGGCGCACCCCAAGGGGAAAAGCTCGGACGAATGTACCCCTTGGCCAACAGTTCCTGCAACTGCGCCCTCAACTCCCTCAACTCAGCGGGGGCCATACGGTAGGGAGCCTTCGCCAAAGGTCCCGTACCAGGTACAACCTCGATCACGAAATCGATCTCCCGCCGGGGAGGTAATCCAGGCAACTCCTCAGGAAAAACATCGGGAAACTCGCACACCACCGCAATGTCCTCGACATTCGGCTCCATCCGGTCAGACACAACCACAGACGCGAGAAAACCCTGACAACCTGAATCAAGCAATCGACGGGCTCGAATAGCAGAGATAAGAAATCGAGAAGAGGCGGAACGGATACCTTGGAAATAGAAGGTCCTCTTGCTCGGATGTTGGAAGTAGACCCTCTTCATCCCACAATCCACCACCGCTCCATGAGTCTCGAGCCAATCCATACCTAGAATCACGTCATAATCCCGAAGCTGCAACGCATACAACCTGCCTGGCATACTCCGCCCATCGATCCACACCGGAACCTGGTCGAAGCAATACGGAGTGACCATAAAGTCACCCGAAGGCAACTCCACAGCCAAATCACAGGACAACTGGGTCACCGGCTCCTCGACGCTCGACGCGAAATCCTCCGAAATGAACGAATGAGACGCGCCAGAATCAAATAAAACCCGAGCCGCACAACCCAAAATCTGAACGGTACCTTCCACGAGCTGCGACGCTACTGCCTCTGCCCTGGTCAAGTGCGTGATCTGGCCACGAGCTCTCTGCCTGCCTCCCACACTAGCTGACCTGGGTAGCGGCGGATACTGTCCCTGCTGCTGCTGCTGCTGGGAAACCTGCTGCTGCGGCGGCCTGACACAGACTGCCCCTGGCTGATCGGTCCTCGAGTCCTCTGCATATCCATCTCCAAGGAAATCGCAACACGAGACGCCGTCTCGAGATCAGTGGCCCCATTCGCGATCAGATGGTGCCTCAGCTCCAACCTCAAGCCCTGCACAAACTGCGTCGTCCTCACCCTCTCATGCTCCATGATATGAGGTGCGTACCGACCCAGCTCGACAAATCGGGCCCTGTACTGCAACACGGACATGTCACCCTGCACCAGCTCCAGAAACTCCCGCATCCGCTGCGTAGCAACAATATCTGGACAGTACGTACGCTCGAAAGCACTGACAAAGTCATCCCACTCGATCTGCTCAAGCGGACGAAGCTGAAAGGACGTCTTCCACTCGGAAGACCACCACCTCCGAGCCGTACCCTGCAACTGGTTGTAGGCCAACACCACTCTGTCCTCGACAGCACTCTTCGCAGAACTGAACACCCGCTCCATCTCATCAAGCCAATCACGAGCCGCATCAGGGTCTGCCTGGCCGCTAAAGTAAGGTGGATGAAACTGCATGAAATCCCTCACTGCTCGGCCTGGCCCACCCCTGACTGACGAGCCCTCACCGGCCTCTCCGCCGAACTGCTGAGCCATGAGATGGTACATGCCACGGAGAAAACCCTCGGCCCCCGGAGCCCTCGCAGCATCCGCGGCCTCGGTAGCTCCCGGAACTCTGCTATGCTCCTCCTGGTCCCTCTGGACCCCCTGCTGGATCTCCTGACCTCCAGCCGACTGCCCCTGCTGAGAGCGAGAACTCCTCCTCGGCGCCATCCTCGCTCCTTAAGCACAAGACAGAAAACACAGAAACGGAAGGTCAGAATAAAAAACACGCGGTGCCCAATGCCAGCGTCATCTGTACATCATCGTTGTGGACTAGTGGACCAATACAATTACCTATGATTCTCATGTAATTCCACAACCGCGCTCTGATACCAGCTGTAACGACCCGAGAATCCGATTACCGGGAAGGCCCGATAACCCGAGACTCGCACCGCCACCCACGAGCCCGAAGACTCGGAAGGGTTAAAAGGATGGTGTGGAAACTACACAAGCATCACAAATAATTGCAGAAATTAAACAGTTATGATATTAAGCAGGAAATGAATTAACATTTTACATGGTCCACAATAAAATAACAACAACAGCAACAGTAGTCCACGACTAGTACAGTGACAAGAAAGAAAAGTACAGCTACACGGGGCATCCCCCGGCTCTGACCTCCGGCACTACCGCTGGGCACCCGCACCACGCTGCGCTCCTGACGCGCTCCCCGAAGGTGGCGCCTCACCTGAAACACGGTGAAAACACGCAGGGAATGAGTCTCGGAACAAGACTCAGTAGGGATCACTCGAACCCTACCTCGAAAAACGAGAAACCACTACTCTAGCGGTAGAAAAGTACCTCGGAAAGGAAAGCCCTGTACTCTACAGAACTAGACCCTAACGGCACGCAAACCGACACACGTGCCACGGTACGAGAAGACCGAAACTCAACGGTCGAACCGTCAAAACCCGAAGGTCGGAAACACACGACTGACAGTCTGACACTCCGTACTCAACAGGAGTACCACCCACTAGAAGCACAGCCGGTAGCGTCCCCTGACGTCTTACACCGCACCGCAGGTGAACCGCCTGACGTGGTAGGTCCTACCCGAGGCGCAAACACCGCACAAGTAACTACAACAAGTGACTAGCTGGGGTCACGCCCGTCGACGTGGGTCCAACCGCCCCCAACCACGTGTGCACACACAGACCGCGCGTCCCTGGTCTGGCCCTCTGACCGGTTTTCCCCTCAGCCGGACTCTGGCTGCAAGACGTGGGGCCCAACGGTAACCGGTCCACAAACCGTCTCTAAAGGTCAGCCCGTACACCACTCCCTGGTGCGACTAGCACACGCGTACTAGTAGGCTACGACTAGTGGAGGGTCACAGAAGGAGTAGACTCTCAAGTCTCGGAAAACAACGGTGCAACTGCAGGTACGAGGAACGCTCCTTGTACCAACACCGACGCACGGTGACCAGCTGACAACAACATCTCCCGGTACACTCTGTACGACGAGAGACACACCGACGCAACCCGTACCCTTGAACGGTCCACACTGGGCCGCTCAGGGATGTGCGGTCACACAGGGACCGCACAAGGATTAGAACGGTCATATCAGGACCGTTCCACCCAGGGTCCAAACGACGGATAAACGGCCAACACAGGACCGTTCAAACAGATGTGCGGCCAACTCTTGACCGCACGCGGGTGAGGAACGGTCACCTACTGGCCGCTCGTCTCCCAACGGTAAAAAGCCTGGACGGTTAGTCCTTAGCCGCACTTGGGGAAGGGCGGCTACGGCTTAGCCGTTCAGGTGTTGTGCGGTCAGGGCCAGACCGCACATCCAACCATAGCGCTAGGGGATGTACGGCCAGCACCTGGCCGTGCAAGGGGTTATGCGGTCAGCTCCTGGCCGCACATCCCAGAGCACTGCACAACGGTCACAACCAACGGTCAAAACCCTTGGGGTTGGGCGGTAGCTGTGGGGCCGCACATTAGGATATGCGGTCCCACGATAGACCGCTCAAGCCCACTGCGCGCCAAGCCTCACCCAAAGCGCGCCGAGCCGATGAACGGTCCGAACGGAACCGCATAGGGGTTGTGCGGCCACTGGTTCGACCGCACATCGCTCACCGGCGAGAAAATGGCGAACCTCACCGGAATCGCCCAATCGGCCTCAAAACAAACCCCACGGAGGGGGAAATGGCGAGAGAAGAACCCCCAAGCCCCCTAGCATGCTCCTACGCCCTTAAACCGTGAAATCGGGGCTCAAAACGATGGATCGGACGAACTCACCCCGCGGCATGATCGACCCTTCCCGGCTCAAAATAAACCCCTCTCGACCTCGTCTCGAGCTGAAACTCACGGGGACGGAAGACATGAGGCTAAGGAACGTCACCCTACCTCCGGTCCGCGACGAAACGCTCCGATCCGAGCTCGAAGTCGCGAAGAACGCCGCTAGAATCTCGCCTCTCCACGCCTCCCACGCTCGCCGTATGCCCGCACGATCGCCACCACGTCACCCACGTCCTCGCGCCGTCGCACCGCCGCCGTCTGCAGCCGGAACGGGGGTCGGCACGGTCGAACGGGAGAGAAGGAGGGAAAGAGCCGGCCACGGTCGCGTGAGGGAGAGAGAGGAAAAAGAAGAAAAGAGAAAAGAAGAAAAAGAAAAGAAAAGAAAATGGGAATATATAGAAAATCCGATTTTTCGGAAAAATACCGAAAATTAGAAAAATACATTTCCGGAATCCTCGGAACGCACCGATCGCAACGGTACCACTCGTGCCTCGGGGAACTGCCCGGTTCGCCCGCAGCGAGCGTCCGAAGAAAAAGCCGAAACACACACCGGAAATCGGAAAACACGCGCGGAAAAAGCCACGGAACGCCTCCGGGCCTCCGAAACGACTCCGGATCGCGCCGATCCGAACACGAAAGATGTCCGAAACGAAATTTCGGACACAACGGAGCCGGACACTCCGAAACTAGATCCGGGACCCATGAAGAAGGATCCGAAAGGTCCGGGATATTACAATCTCCCCTTGACCCAGGGCGTAAGGGAGATAAAGGGGACGCGCCCACATAGAGTGGCGGAACCCGACAACTGGAGGTGGGCCCCCGGGGGAGCAACACCTTTATAGTGCCTCGAAAAACGTGAAGGAAAGGGGTTCGGGGCGAGGCCAAGAAGTGGGCTGCTGGGAGACTGAAAGGTGTGCCGCTGGGGGGAGGGCCAAGGTGAGTGTGCCGCTGAGGGCTGATGGGGGTGTGTGCCGCTGAGGGCCGATGGAGGTGTGCCGCTGAGGGCCCAAACAGGTGTGCCGCTGAGGGCCACAGAGAGTGTGCCGCTGGGGGCTGAACAGGGTGTGTCGCTGAGGGCCGATGGAGGTGTGCCGCTGAGGCCCAAACAGGTGTGCCGCTGAGGGCCACAGAGAGTGTGCCACTGGGGGCTGAACAGGGTGTGTCGGTCAATGGCCAGAAAGATGTGTCGCTGAAGGATTAAAAGGGAGCCAAGTGTGTGGGCTGGGGGCTTGCAGGCGCTCCATGGAAAGAAGGGGAGCTCAAGGTCAAGGAAGGGTCGCTGGAAGTGAGTGAAGGACCCACAAGGCCAGGCTTCAAAGGGGAGGACTCACATTGATACGGTGATTTGAAAGAAGCCGAAGTAACGGAGAAAACGGGTAACACACTACATGCACTATGAAGTGAGGATCAAACCAATAGAAATAACATGAAAAGCCCCAAGAAGGGCGATTGTTTCTATTCGTGGGATGCCAAGAACCGTATCCCTACATGCGTATCACAAGAGAAAATGCCCAAATGAGGCCATGGATAAAAGGAAAAGACTCCAAGACGGAGAACAAGAGGAGGAATGAGATACAAGACAGAAGAAAGCATTGGGGCCTAAGACATAGGCCACCGCTCCCAACCCTCTCCCCCAATACAACAAGCTCTCTCTCCCTTACTCTTGTTTCTTCCCGATGGCCGTCGGACGGAGCTCAGGCCGGGAGGACCCCTTCTTTCCTTCTCTCTTCTCCTCCTTTCTTCTGTGTATGTGCGTCCGACTGCCTCTCTTCTTCTTCCTCTGGTCGGATCCCCCTCGCCTGTCGAAAACGGGCGTCTTTTATACTCTGGGCAGCCGGTGACTTCAAGCACCACCGTCGAAGGCGGGAAGCCGGCTGTGATGATGGTGGCTCACCTGCTCCGTCCTGGCTGTCAGTGGGGTAGCTACGTGGCCCAGTCGTCGACTGCCACCTCAGACGGCTTGCTGCGCGCCAAGGATGCCTAGGGTATGGGCTTCACGTCGTCTTGCCGTTGAAAGGCTTCACCGCTGTGCCGTTGGCGGGCTGAACAGGCGTGCCGTGGGGGAGCCAAAAGGGCGTACCGCTGGGAGCCCAAATGGGCGTACCGCTGGAGGGCCATGGGGCCGTGCCGCTGAAGGCCCTTTGGGGCGTACCGCTGAAGGCCCTGCGGGGCGTACCGCTGAAGGCCAACGGGTGCACCGCTGAACAACTCAGTGGGCGTGCCGCTGAAGACCCCAAAGGGGTGTGCCGGTAAAGCCACCCCAGGGGGTGTACCGCTGAGGGCCCCCCACCTTGGGGGTGTATCGTTGAAGGCCTCCAGGGGAGGTGTGCCGTTGAAGGCCCCCAGGGGAGGTGTGCCGTTGAAACCCCCTTGGGGGGGGGGTGTGTGCCGGTGAACCCCCAATAGGGGTGTGCCGGCGAGCGCCCAAAGGGGCTGTGCCGGCGAAGGCTACGGCAGGGTGTGCCGTTGAAACCCCCTTGGGGGGGTGTGCCGGTGAACCCCCAATAGGGGTGTGCCGGCGAGCGCCCAAACGGGCTGTGCCGGTGAAGGCTGCGGCAGGGCGTGCCGCTGAAGGGAGCGTGCCGTTGAAGCCTCAACTGGGCGTGCCGCTGAAGGGCTAAATGGGCGATTTTGAGCCCATTGTGAGCACGAGTTGTGGCCCATTTATTTTCTTCGAGGCCCACGGGCTGTGGGGCCTTTTGTGCTTGATTTCTCCAGGGTTCCTTCACTTGGCGCCGTTTGTCGATGCTGAGCTGAGCATGACGTTTGGATGTGCAATTTTAGGTGTCCACACTACTCCATCCTTTGGATCCCTCGACACATCATGTAAGCAAAACTAGAGCAACTCCTTTCAAATCTCTCTAGTCCGTTGATGCGGTTTCGAGAATTAATAGTTCTCCATTCGATAAAAGTTCTAACTTGGTCCATGATGACTGTGAGAGAGAGAGAGAGAGAGAGAGCACTACTTCTTCTTCCTCCACATCCTCTCCAGTAGAAGAAAGGATCACACATGATGCAGGATGCCCCAACAGAGGAAGGCGAGTCAGAAGGGGTTTCTAACCTGATCCCAAACCTATCATCGACATCATGATGCAGGATGCCCCAACAGAGGAGGAGGCTGAGAAGATGTCCAACGTCGGTGACAAGGCAAGCTGAGATCCTCGTTGCCTCACTTTCGCTTTCCCTGCAAGAGAGAGAGAGAGAGAGAGAGAGAGAGAGAGAGAGAGAGAGAGAGAGAGAGAGAGCAACCCCTATAGCACCGCCCACAACCCCCGCGACCTCCGGCCAACCCGTGGCACCCCTGCACTTCGTCCATCATGCACGAGAGAGAGAGAGAGAGAGAGAGAGAGAGAGAGAGAGAGAGAGAGAGAGAGAGAGAGAGTGAGAGAGTGAGTTTAACTAGGGATAAATTAGAGATTTTTCACCTCCCTCACCCGACTTTAGTTAACCAAGATAAATGCTGAATAACAGTAGAGGCACAATTACTCCGTCTTAAAGATTTGAGAGATATTACGATAAATACGATAAAGATAGGAGCATAGAATTAATTTTGAAATATTCTAAGGGTATAGAGGTAATTTTCCTAAAAAAAAGAGAAATGCCCATCCTCCCCAAAGTGCACTTGTCTATAAACTTAGCATAGCTTCTTATAATTCATTTGATACGTGGTCAACGAAAGAAAAATCTTTTTGATTGACCATATGTAATAGCCTGATCTCATTCTTTAGAAAATAGTAGTCATGAATGCTACTAAGCTAACAACTGATGGTCAAAACACAATCTAATGAAATGGGCACATCGCTCTCGAACAAAAGAAGGTTGCCGCCGCAATCTTCTGTGGTCAAAGTGATATGTAAACTTAAAACTACTCTTGTTTACCCAGCAACGACTAACCATTCATGTATGACATCAACATTTCGAAGTCCTAATAGTCATAGGCTTGTAGTTTTTCCCCTTCCGACCAAGTGTAATATCAATGCAAGAAAATAATCTTGAGCAAAATTTCTAATCTTATCGCTCGATCAAGAGTTTAAAATTTTCAAGTCATAATCTGGAGAGGGGGTTGTTCCCGTCTTCCCAATGACCCAACAACACTGCACAGCTCACTAGCAGAACAACACACTATCACCGACCCACTTTTTCCCATAGCGGCATGGAAGTCCAAGTGTCCCTTCGTCAGGCTTAGCACTAGGAGGAAAGTCCACGTGCCCCTTTGCTAGGTTGGAAGTTGGAGGAGAAAGCACCCAAACATTGATCTGGGGAGACCTAGAGCCTTAGTTTGACCCTGAGACCCTAGGAGGTCCTGAGAGATAACTCAACCCCAAACCTCCGAATTCCAAGAGTTAGGCCACTCAAGCTTCCACGCTACCCAATTCCAACCGTCGCCGTCAAAGACACAGCCAGTATTGCCCCCGCTCCTCAAAGTCTCAACAATGGATGCAGAACATGGGGTGTCCCTACTGGGGACATCCTTTGCCTCTTTACGCCAGTTCATCCGCACCTAGCGATAGATCCGACACTCCTCCAACAATCTCTCGTGACCTCTCTCCTTCCCTTTCTCAGTCTCTGTATATGAGCCTTCTCCTCCATTTCTCAGACTCTGTAACCCTGGTCTACCCAAGTCATGTAAGGCTCCATCCAATAGAATTAACGAAAAAATAAAAAAAAAAGAGAAAATGACCTATGGGAGTTCTTGCACCCGCAACCTCTCTCTTTCTCTAATGGTTTGCCCGCCGACTAAGACATGATCCGTTATCTCCGACAAATCTCTAGGCCATATGGCGGTCTAACGAAATTTTAAGTTTCGAACTACTACATTATCTAATGTGTAAAGGCAAAAAAGTATCCCCTTCGTCTCATATTACACCTTTGATATTTATTTGACGAGGAAGAGCAGTCGGCGACCCTAAAGAAACTTACAAACACTAGACAGAATTGTCAGAAGGAGCCTTGAGAGTAATCCCAGAGGACAATCCTCCGATACTTAAGTCAGAACCATCCAGTAAGGGAGAACCAGAGGAGGGAGTAAGTAAAGGAAGGAGAGGAGGTAGCTAGCTTGGAGTCAGGAGAGTATTCGGAGAGTGTTCGGAGTAGGCAGTGAATGCTCGGAGAGACAGGAAGACGGGCACCATGGAGGAATCTCTCTCTCTCTCTCTCTCTCTCTCTCTCTCTCTCTCTCTCTCTCTCTCTCTCTCTCTCTCTCTCTCTCTCTCTCTCTCTCTCTCTCTCTCTCTCTCTCTCTCTCTCTCTCTCTCTCTCTGTGTGTGTGTGTGTGTGTGTGTGTGTGTGTGTGTGTGTGTGTGTGTGTGTGGTTGGAGAAATCTCTTGATTTGCTGGTGAGTCTGCACGTTAGTATGTCCCTCTCTAGGTCCCACTGGGGATCTATTTATACAGGAGATAATGTCATGTCTTTGACTTAACAATGACATCATCCGTGGAGTGGTGTCCTGTTTGATCGTGGAGACCTCCTGTCACTCTCTCGTCCATTCGTGGCGGACATCTCGGCGACATGGGTGTGATCTGACCTTCGCCATGGCAAGTTCCGTGAAGCGAGCTCCAACGTTTATCCGTTGGTGAGTTTCGCGGTGTCCAGGTTATACGCTCACGAAGATTCCGCTTGAAGATTTGGAGAATCTTTCTTGGGCTGAAGAAGCCTTCGTGGGTCTTGATTGGGCCGCACCTACGGGGCCACGACTTAGCAGGGTATATCGTCATGGGCCCGGTGTTATCGGGCCACACCGAACTTGACGTTATCGGGCCGTGTTAGACCCGACGAATTTTTCCTTCCTCGTAATGTGAACAGGAAGACTTCCAACATTGATTATTCTGAAGAATATCTCCTCAGTTTATTTGGAGGAATATTAAGCCTCATTTTGTTGTGTCTAGCTTCCACACTTCTTATATTCCATAAAATCATACGGTACCCAATTTGAGAAACCCAACTAATTAGAAAAGAATGAAAGATATCGTGACGATGCTTCGTAGCCTTGTTCATGACCCAGTCAAGAGAACGACCATCCTTGTATCTAATTGGAGAAAGTTTTTGTTCATCAATCACCCAATAATGCGACCTCAAGTTGTTTTCTCATGTTAACTAAAATTTCCCCGTAGACTTCAATTGAATCTAGTTCACCATTCATTTTAAAAATCTTCCTCCATGATAAATGACTCGTGTGACTAGTATTGACTCTCTACGTCACTGTCATCATTCAAAATTGTATATGGTTAAAGTGGTTAATTGTTACTTCAATTGATTTCTCAATGTTACGATGTCAAGCTTTTGGGTTAATTTCATATATATTATTCTTACATATAAAATATCAAAAATATCACCTTTAATTGTCAAAAATCATATATGCCATCATTACTAACAATTTTTTTTAAAGTAATATTAGATGGCAAAAATACCATCAGGATATGTGTGGAGAGATTTTTGGGGAATAAGGGGGGTCATCGTTTACTGACATTTTTGAAAATTTTAGTTAATAACGCTGGTACACGTAATATTTGACAACTAAAGATAATATTAACTCCAAAAATTTTACCAATCTTTCTTGCTTCATTTTCTTTTATGCCATTCAAATTGAAAATCACGTGGCATATATATAAAGTGAGCTTAAGTTTAATAATTCAAAATTTGAGAGTCTCCAACTTAAATTTTTTAATTTGAAGTGCCAAACGTAGATTTCTCACCTCAATCATCGGATCTCCAAAAAATATTGACAGATAAACCGATAAAAAAATGTGGTAATTGGTTGCCGAAGATATCTATAAATATTGATGCCGGCGGGGAGTAGGAACTAATCCGGAGCTATCGTACCGGGTGGGTGAGGAAACCCAAGAGACCTCTGCTGCCAACTTACCAAATCCCCACGTGAGTGCACAGTCCGGCCGACGGAGGAGGTGGTGGGATTTCGCCGGCCAGCCTCAGCAGAAGTCAGGTCGTGACGGGAGGCGAAGTCAAAGGCGACACGTAGCCCGGGGCTTATCTCATCGGGGAACGTGCGATCTTTGGTAAATTATATTTATAGATATTTATAAAAACACTCTCATGAATATCATATTTATAAATAATTTTTATTTTTTCATATATTATTAAGAATATTCTTAATATATTTAATATTATTACATCTATACCCCCTGTGGATAAACCGTGTTACTTTCACCTAGTTCTCCTACAAGTTAAGTGAGTAAAATATTAACTTATCCTATGAGATTATCTCTCTCTCTCTCTCTCTCCTCTCACGGAGGGAGGGAGGGAGGGGCAGACGGGGTTGAGAAGGAGGTGCTGTATGCGAGCAAAGTCTAAGGGGTGGGGGAGAGGGGAGCCAAGAGAGTATAGGGGGACTGCGTGAGTGGAGAGGGGGGGGGGGGGGGGCTATAGCATCAGCATCGTTGGGAGCTCAGATTGGCCTACGGCTCTTGCACGACCTTCTCCAGCTCGGGATCTTGGCAGCGCTTCTGTGCGATCTTGCAGCACAGAGGGCATCTGGAGGCTTGCAGGCGACGACCTCCATGGGGATCGGGGGATCCGTCAGCCGAAAACCTCATGAGGGGGGCCTAGATCCCCGCAACGGAGGGGGCATAGGCGTAGCAGAGGCTGAGAGGGAGGAAGGCGGCGGTGGTTCCTCTTGCTGCTGTGGGGGGGGAGGGAGACGGCTAGAGGGGGGGTCGGGTTTCTTCATGGGGGGCGAGGGAGACAACCAGAGGGGGAGGGGGTTCAGCGTTATCACGGGGGCGGGGGGGGGAGATGGCCAGAGTAGGGGGATGGAGACGGCCAGAGGGGGCAGGGGGGCTGAGTGTCACTGTGGGGTGAGGGAGAGGGCAAGAGGGGGATTGGGTGTTGTTGTGGGGGGGGGGGGGGGGGGGGGTTCGCGAGAGCTCGTCGGAGGTGAAGAAGAGGGAGGAGGAAGGCGAGTTGCTGGAGGTGTGGGAGAGGGGCCGCAAGGCACCCTCCTCTCTCTCTCTCTCGCACGCACGCGCGCGCGAATAGAAGGACATTTTTGATTTTTTTACATGTTCAAATGATTTTTGTCAGTATATTCTTAAAATATTCACCACTGTTGATGACTTGAGAACCACAAGGGTATAACTAAGGATGTAAATGGATCGGGTTCTGTTTGGGCAAACCAATACCATATTCTATCCGTGAAAATTTTATAAATACCATACTTGGATAATACCCTGTTATTTTCGCGGGTATGGATACATGTATATCCGTCACGGATATGGATATACCTTCGGATATCTGTATCTGTCTAAAAAATATGAGTCCATATCCACATCCAAGAGAAGGTGGGATTCATAGGAAGTGGGAAAAAAAGTCCGGTTGATTCTTTTCTTCTAAAAGTAATTTTTATATTTACAAAAATATCTTTATAATTTTAGCAAGAATGCCAAACTCACGGACTCAAAAAGATGGGCTGTGGGTTGAGTTCATGCCAAAATCATAGGCCCAACATACATAGCGAGTTATTAAAAATAGGTTCGGATGGGGTATGGATTCGGATGCACTAAATCTATACCCGATCCGAATATGAAATATATATTTTTTAAAAAATATGAACCCAAATCTATATTTGTTTACCCGAATATTACCTGGCCTGTCATGGATCGGGTGATGTGGGTAATCCAGTTTGTGGATATTTTTGACATCACTAGATATAATCGTAATAATACTATGTATATTAAGAGTATTCTTGATAATACGATAAAAGGAAAGGGATAAATATAAATACGATGTTTTATAGGAACATAGTTGTAAAATCCCTTATACTTTTTTTTTAATCCAAGAAACCCTGCCTAGGAGTTGGTGGGAGAGTGATTCCCTTTACCAGGAGTAAAGAGATGAACCACTCCACCATCATCTCCATAAGAGGCCTTATACTTAATTATGTGGGAATGGTATTATATTCTAGTACTTTTGTATTAAAAAACATTACAAGATTATATTTTGTCATTCAACTTTAAAATTAGGTAGTAAAATGTTAAACTTAACTTTGGTATTCTTGATATCAAGAGTATCAAATTTAAGTTTTAAAATGATGTCTCATTGATCTTGTCTTAAAAGATAACTTATTTTTTGAATAATATTTGGTTTTTTTAAATAAACTATTGTTATAACACAAATTATAGATATATTATTTCTGGAAATGTATTAGCATATATATATATATATATCACTATTACTTTAAAATTTTTTTAAATATGTCATCGTAATTAACTTCTGTCGACCGGAGATCGAACATTATAAAAAGATACCGATATTCTCTTTAGTTTGGGATTAAATGACAAAATACCCCCGAGGGGGGAGGGGGGGGCTCTGGTAGTGTAGGGGGAGGGGGGTCTATAGCAGCGCAAGGGGGGGGATCTGGCAGGGTAGGAGGAGGGGGTTATGGAAGTGGCATAGGGGGAGGGGGGCTCCGGTAGGGCTGGGGGTGGGGGGGTCTGGCACCACACATGGGGAGGGTTTAGGGTTTGAATAGGGCAGCCCCCAGAGAGGCACTCTGGGGCGGCGATCTGTTGAGCAAGGATCGATAGACACAACCGGGATAGCGCCCAGGTGTGCCTACCAACACTACCTACGATGACAGTTGGGCCCCCTCCCCCCTTTTACAGTTTCCTATGGATTCAAAAAAAGGGGGGCGGGGATGGATATGACTAGCCATTGCCGAGCAAGCTAGCCACCAGCTCTGGGCCCTATAGACCGAAGTTCGCTCTCCTTTTGAGATCCTATTTTCTTGACACGTAACGTAGGATTGACATCACAAGGCTTATGTGAGTGAGAGAAGGAAGAAGTACAGCTATCACTGTTGCCCCTTTCCTTCTTCCTCTCCCTCCTTGCCACTGCGTAGCAGCCGTTGTTGTCCCGGCACCAGTAGCCTGTCGGCGGATGTAACGCCCTTGCGCCCTCCACCTCTCCGCCGGACAGTGCCCGACTGACAATGCTGCCGCCATGTCTTTAGGGTTTGAGAAACCTATCAAGGAGAGGAGAGGAAGAAGATGAGTCTCCTTACGTTTTAACCTTAACATTTTATTATTTATTTATATACCCCTATTAGACGTGTTATTTTTACTTTAAGATTGTATTTTTAATTTTTTTACAAATAACTTAAACCCTAAGAGAGATACCGTAGATATTTTCATCTTTTCTCACGTCTGGTTAGATCTAATTATGATTAAGCTGACCTGGGGTAACGAAAAGTTACGGTGACGACATATTTATAATTTTTTAAAATAGTGATGATATATATCATAATATATTTTTAAAAATGATATATCTATAGTTTTGTCTATAATAATATTTTGTTTTTTAAAAAATTGAATAATATTTCATTTCATTTCTTTCAAATGTTTTGGAATGGCTTCCTCAAGTTATGGACCCTTGTTTTTTTATTGGATATTCGATGCACTATTATTTTGCCTAAAAGGATTTAGCAATTCATTAATTTGGCGAAGGTACACACGTCTACGTGGTAGTTTTCTCTCATCTCTCATCTCTCATCTCTGATCGCATGTGTTGTCACAGTTGTGTGGTTAAATTCCTGTTTTGCAATGTGCTGCCTCGATGTGATAGCTGACACCTACCTAACTTGTCTCATGTGCACCTATATATTACTTGGATGGAAAGAAGGGCAATTTATTAATTTATGCAACCAAATTAAAAATAAAAGAGCCATGATATCAGATTGGCATTAAAAAAAATGTTACAGAAACTAGTCACATGTATAATAGTGTTGTTCCCTCGACATAATCTTATGCAGCATGTATGGCTGTCGACCAGCTACTATGTGTGCATATGAGTTAAAGTTTTTTAATTAACCGTTTAACTCAAAATCTTAAAATGTTGAATTGAGAAGTCATCACAATTATAATTATATTATATTTTAATTTATTTTTAATACAAAATTATTTTAACACATCCTCTCGTGTATATGTCGATCTAGACTCTGTCACGTGTATCATAATAAATACAGAGTGCGTGACCCAGATCATAAATATGGATTCTAATATCAAGTTAAATTGTATTAGATTGGACCATCTAACTTAAAATCGTAAGATATTGAGTGAAGATAACATCACAATTATAATCACATTATATTTTAATTCATTTTTAATACGAGACTATTCAAAGAGAGTGTGTGTGTCAATGAGGTTCATGATTGAAGTATAAGAATATTCAATTAGCTTACTAGGGTTTAGACCTTCAGATCTTTGTTGGAGATGGTATTCTTTGGTTGATAGTTAGTGACAGGGGAGATTAGTCTTGGTTCATAATTCATGTCTTCAGACATCTGCCTGTTGGGTGTCATCCCCTGATGTTTGTGGCCACAAAAATATTCCACCACATTTGAATATTCTCTATCAAATAAAGAGGACTTCAGGGGGCACTAGAAATCTAGACAATGTTCAGGAACAACGTTTCTTGAAGGCAAACTCCATTTCCGGGGGGGGGGGGATGGAATAACTTTCACTAATCATGGATTCAAGCAGCAAATTTCTATCTACTGGCCGTGCATGTGTTGCACTTGGGCTGTTAGTGGATCAACTCTATTTGGACACAACATCAAAATTGGCCTGGTCAGCTAACAATTATGGATGGCTCATCTTAAACCACTTTACTTCCTTAATCCAAGTACTGCATTCAAGACCTGGTCGGCTAATAATTAGACAAGTTCCATTTGCAAGCTTACAAAACCTGATGAAGATCTAATGAACAATTGCATACATGGTAAAGGAGAAGGCTATAAACCTGTCAGCATGCCTGAAACTGAACATGGACCCCGGTCTTCTTGCAAGTTTTGCATGCATCAAGATTGAATCAATGCCAACTATTGTTGGAAGGAGGTCTTTGTCCAAGTTGCCTTAGATGTATCTAGCTGACGTTCCGGCATTAATCATGATCGAGTTATGCTTAGTGCACATCCATGTTAATTACACACCTTGGGTGTACATCAAGTAAATTATTTTTTTAAAAAAAAAATTTGTGACATGATACTTACGTCCTCCTAATTTATCGTACAAGACACATCTCTATCTTATTGTAAAAAAAATCAAAATAAAAACTGTTGATTCCAAAAAATTTAGGCCCAACACTATTCACTTAATCTGATTTTTATCTTTTAAATTTTTTGGGATCGTCGAATTGAGATATGTCTTTTACGGCAAGTTATGGAGATGTGAGCCTCACGTCACAACAAAAAGATTAAAAAATAATTTATTTGATACACACCCTGAGTGTGTAATTGGCCCAAGATGCTCACTAAGGCCCGATTTGATAACCGAGTAGCCGGGGCGGGGGTGGCGCACCTGTCGATTTTCACGCCGATTTTGGCCTGATCTCAATTTGATAAACTCCCGAGTAAATCACCCTAACCGCCCCTTAGGAAATCTGAGTTATCTCACTCGACCCCACGAGTGAGATTAAGCCAACCGAGGGTGACCCACCCGAGCGTAAATCTGCTCGATTATCAAAGCCGCCCTAAGTAATTTTCACCGTGAATTCAAGCAGCAAATTTCTACTAGCCATGTGATTCACTTGGGCTGCTAGTGGATCAACTCTAACGACGTCAAAAAATGCGCCGACATATATAAACATATTAGAGTTGGATTCTGCCTTGTTGCATTGGTTCTAATATTGAATGTCAGACAACACCTTCTTTTTTGTCATTTGATTAATTACCATCTTCTTTGTCACTCTAATCTCGGCCATTTGATTATTGAATTCAGGCAATTGAGACGAGGAACGTAAGTCTGGTGTTCTAAATCTCAAGAGCACTTACGTTCATCTTTTTTATCTAATTTCGAAATCAGACAATAAAAAAAGATTTCAAGGTTAGAAAATGTTTGATTTTTGTTCTTCAATTGAGCAAAATAACCACGGACTACGACCAGAGATATGAAAAACAATGTTTCGAAATCGGTGATTTAGGAATTCAAAGATTTCATATGTTTTGACCCAGTCCAAACAGCTGTCCTTGGGATATGTCCCTCCTTTGAGCCTCGCTGGACCACAATTCTACACCTGTTCCCCCAAACGAGAGTCGATGACGTACTTAGATGTCGTCACCCGGTAAAATCAACATATCGTGTCCAACTTGTCTTGGGACGTGTTTGGCAGACAACTTTTACTGGTTCTTTCGAGTTTTTGACTTTTGTTTGTATTCGACGCAGCTACTAATTAGAAGTAGGATTTGTTGTGCTGCTGCGCTGGACCGACTTGTACTATGTTGCGGACAAAATCGAGACGAATCGTCCAATTAAGTCATTTTTTTTATTTTATCTTTATCCTATGAAGTTTTTATTAGTAAATCCTTACATTCTTAACTAATTATATATTAGTCTTTGAATTATGAAAAGGTTACTAGTAAAATATTCGCCATTGTATAAAGAAGTCTCCATCATTTGTTCCGTTCGACAAAAGATAATCAGATCATAGTTAACTTGACTTAAGGTTAGAAAAGGATTAAATTATCTCTGCGCTCGCGTGTGCACACACACACACGCAGAGAGAGAGAGAGAGAGAGAGAGAGAGAGAGAAGTTGGCGACATTGGAGGGCCCTCCTTCCTGCTGTAATCTTGGGGGGAGGGGTGGGGGTAAGGGCAGATGACTGGTGGAGGATAGGGTTCTCTTTCCTACTACGATTGTGGGAGGAAGGGGGGTTAGGGCGGATGGCTAGTGGAGGACATGGTCCTCCTTCCAACTGTGATCATAGGGAGAAGGGGTGTAAGGGCGGATGGTAGGTGAAGGACAAGGATGGCCAAAGCAGGGGTAGGTGGAGGTGCTCAGTGGCGGCCCAGGGGGAGATTGGGCGAAGGGAGAGAGGGGGCCGGGAGACCGAGTGCAGACGGCGTCAAGATGGGGGGGGGGGTTCTAGGGCGCCAGAGAGAGAGAGGGGGCTGGGAGGGGGGGGAGAGGGTGTTGGGATGAGGGGTGGGCAGTTTTAGGGTACTAGAGAGAGAAAGGGGGCTGAGAGCGGGGAGAGATGGTGCCAAGATGGGGGGTTGGTTGGTGGTGGTAGCAGGTGGAGGAGGAGGGTTCCGACCAGGGTAACATGTGGTTGATCTCTATCTAATGTCATCGTCGAGCTATCGGGAGGTCGTCGATTGCTGGAGTTTTCTCAAGAAAAGAGACGTCGCTACATTGGTCCATGACGCACCATGTCTAGACCAGGGTCAATAGACCCAGTGCAAAGGATGCCGACGTAGTGTTCCATCGTCACATTCAGGGTGAAATATTCTATGGAATAGTTCTTTTTTTACGGTCATTATTACATGATTTTTTTTACAAGAGTTAGAAGATTGTACGGACTTATATGCATGTCTTAAGATTGGAGAGACTAATATATAATTAGTTAAGATTGGGGGGTTATTAGCAAAAGTCATTTCTTTTTAATATAACTAGTTAAAGAAACGTGTTACACGCGTGACTTTATTTTTTAAAAATATTGATTTTAAAAAACAAAATTTTAGAAATTAAAAAATGATTCATTATTTCCTAAGGAATATCTCTATAATCTGAGGATCAATTTTTGTAATAATTTATTAACAACTATTAAACAAGCTAGGCATCAATCAATATATATTTGAGTATAAATTATTATTTTATTTAATCGGATATTAAAATTTCACAGAATTTGCATTCAGCTGACATGTGAACCAATCCACTGAAAGAAAATATAACCCATGATTCTAAAATTTATAATTTCAAATTTCTTTCAGTTTTTGTTCTGTACGAGTGACAGAGGTCCCCAACGTACACAATGAGCATTGTTCATTGGTGACGTCATTGAAATATATCATTATGTAATTTATCTGATTCTCAAGCCAAATATACCATATATCTTTAGATGTTGGATATTAAATGACTCTGATTCCCTAAATAAAATGGCTCAACTTTGCACTTATATATTCCAGCAATGGTAAAACCATTCTGCACTTAAAAAAATCTATTTAATTTTCTCCGACAAAATCTTTTTCTAAACATACACCTTCCAAGACCTTTATTTGAACCAGCCTTGATGGAGCTTTAATTGAACCTTTGTTCTTTAGACAGTGAGTCTTTGGCAGATCTGACTCATTATCAATAGCTTATGGGCTCTAATCACTTGTCTGGCAATTCTTGCTTTATATGAATGGACTTCAATTTTTTTTTTTTTTTGGAATCAAGATAGATCATTCATTTCATACTAGAAACATAATACAAGGAGTACATATAGACCAAACCACATCAAAACAACCATCACTGGCCCTTGACGACAACCACCCGTCGAGCAACATAAGATGAAAAATAAGTAGACATCAACTGCTACCAGAGGGCAGGGAACTCCTGAAGACTGCGAAGGGGCAGGTGTCGATCCGAAGGCGACTGATATCTTCCTCGAGGAGCGCAAGGCTACCGAACCGCCTAAGCGAATAACGGTGTGTAAAAGACACTCGGGAGACAAGCATCCGTAGAGATGCTTGGGGATAAGCACAGAATCTCCGAGCTCTGGATGAACCGAGGGGAGAATACACGTCACTTGCAAATGCGACCAGCTGGTCTCTTCTTCGTCCGGGGAACCGCGTAGCGCCGAAGGGCCCGGGGGAGACAAAAGGGGTTTGGGGGCCGAATCGGAGGGGGGGGGGTGAAAGGGCGGAGGAGGAAGGGGCGCCGGAGGAAGAGAATGGGGGAGGGCGGGGGGAGGGCGAATGGGGATGGGGGGCAGGAGGGGGGGGGGCAGAGGGGGGAAAGTAGACCAAGGGATCGGGGGGGGGGGGAGAAAAAGCGGCGGGAGGGGGAGGGGGGGAGGATGCCGGAGGGGGGGGGCCTGGGGGTGGAGGACGGGGGAAAGAGGGGAGGGGCGGAGGACGACGGGAGCGGCGCAGGAGGGGGGGAGCAGCACGGGAGGGGCGGGGCGGAGAGAAGGGCAAAAGGAGGGGGGGGGGGAGATGCCGGAGGGGGAGAGGCCCGGGAGTGGGGGGCGGAGGAAGGGGGGGATGGGGCGGAGGTCGACTGGGGAGGGAAGGGGGAGGGCGAGGAAACGGAGAGGGGGGGGGGAGAGGGGGGACGCCGGAGAAAGGAGGAGGGGCGGGACCAAGGGCGGGCAAGAGAACAGCGTGGGGGGAAGAAGGGGGAGAGGGAGAGGGAGTGTTCCAGAGGAGATCGGAGGAACTCTGATCTCCCTGATAGTTCCAGGAAGGGGTTAGAAACCCCCCCGACAAAATCCAGGGAGCGCCCTAGAGAGACGAACCTGGCGATGAGCCTCCAAAAGAGGAGAAGGAGAGAGAGGGGGGGAGTTCCTGGCGGGAGCTCCCCCCCTCCCGACGTTCCGCGCGGCTTCCCGCGACCGGAGGCGACGACTCGGCGCGCAGCAGAGCCTCCAACAGGCGGACGCTCCCTGTCGGTCATTGCTTGTTTAACATTGCTAGATGTGGTCCAGGTCACATCCGGGGCCTCAGAAAACCCTAGAACGGATGGCGCCAAGCAGAACCCCACCAATGGCGCCGCAGCTACAAGGCGGAATAGATGAAGCAGCTACAAGGCGGAACCCCGCCAATGCTAGTTGGTCTTCAGCGCCAGCGACTGGATCATTGGGCTGCCACCGTGCACCATCGGTGGAGCTGTCGCTCAGGATACCATCGTCAGCGGCGGGTTGGAGCAGCAGGAGGCCGGGCCAGTAGTACTCGGGCCCCAGCCGAGGCGCTGCGATAGGTGCAAGAAGAAGGTGGGGCTGCTGGGGCTCGAGTGCAGGTCGGGGGGGGGGGGGGGGGGCTGTTCTATGGGGCGCACCGACACCCGGAGGAGCACTGGTGCACCTTGGACATCAGGGCGGTGGGGAGGGATGCTATCGCCAAATGAATTGAATCGAACAAATAATACAAAGGAACGAACCGGATGAATCGAGCCAAATAATACAAAGGAACGAGCCGGGGAAAAAAACCGCCTAATTCTCTTATAATAGAGTAAAGTATAGATTTGAACTTAATTATTACAGTACCATGTATTGGATACAAGTTGTCCAACTCGGTCCGGCACAAAACAATCAGGCAAACTATGACTAAAAATATTTTTTTTGCTATGTATACATTTTAGTCTCGTTATCACGAGCAAAAGACCAACATGTCTCACAAACCATTTATGTTCTTTTGTAGTAAGGTTTGACAAATCGAGACGGGACGGGACGAATCGCACGTCCCGTCTCAGTAACAGACCGAGACGATCGGTCTGTAAGACACAACCGGTACGATCTCATATATTATTTGTGTTATTTTTTAACAAATAGATTTAGAGGTCTCAATTTCAATCAGGAGTTCACCCGTTTGAAATGTGTGGGTTACATATTTTTTTGTCAAAAACGTCAAAACCGTTGACAATCCCCGGATTCGAACCCGAGACATGTTACAAAACACGTAAAGACCACCTAATCAAATGAGCTAACAATTTTCTTAAATTATTTTACATATACTATATATATAAATGCCATTTTTTCATCTCCTTATGCAGCAGTATGAGACTGTACCGTCTCGTCCTGGGCCATGACCGAGATGGCCAATTCGACGGAGACGTCAAACCCTATTTTGTAATTTCCAACAAAAGTTACGACTTACGAGCTAAGGCTTCTAATGTTGAAAATTGGGAATAAAGACAGTTGTTTGAGGAGATTTGAGCCGTTTATTCTGCATTCAATTACAAGTCCTTCCATAGATCCACTCGTCACATTTGAAAGTGAAAATCAAGGTTTAGTAAATCGGTCCAGTACGGGATGTACTGTCCGTATCGGATCGTACTAGCTACAAATTGGTACGATCGATCTGTGATACGCAACCGGTACGTAACTTATAGTTTTAAATATTTTAAATATTATTTTATATTAAACATAATTTTATAGATAATTTTGTTAAGAGTCTTCATTTGGAAGGTTAGGATTTGGATTCAAAATACACTAGTGACATTATTTTCTTACTTTTTTTATTATTCTTTAAAAAAAATAAGCCAAAAAATATGTGACATTTGTGAGATTTGAACCCTTTTATCTCACACACATAACTAACACACCTATTAATCACTAAATAACACATAATATTATGTTATATTTTACACTAACATATATTTATTAAATAATTTTTTAGTATTGACACCTTGCGATATAGGCTGGTATGATGCCGTATTATATCGTACCGGTAGAAAATGGATACGGCCGGTACAGTCGGGCCGATAAATCTCGGTGAAAATCAAAAGTATCCTTTACTTAATTTTTTTTTAATTTTTCTAATATAAAAAGAAATGTTACGTGAAAGTTATGACAGTCGATTTCGAAAAGTTATATTAATCAAGTCTTTTTCCAACAGCTCCATATATCTTTTCATTAAGGAAACTCTATTTAATACTTTTATTAGTTGAAATCCAAGACATCATTGCAAGTAACTTTTCTCTCTCCAGTCAAAATGATTAAACCGAAGACTGTAAGAATTCTGAACAATAAATACTTCCTAATGGAGGATTGGGTCAAACACATCCTTGGGACCTTAAATTAAACCTATCCGAAGTGGGCAGATACACCCCAACGAGTGGGCATCGACATCGACCCACGTGGCCACGTCCGTGTGCTGGCCCATAAAGCATATTGGGTTTATTGTTAAAAGCACGTCCAAGTCCCGGCCCATGTCCATGTTCGGTCCACACGCCGGCCACGTTAAACCCAACATTACATCTTATCATTACGTGCAGTCCTTTTCAGATGTGAAAGAGGTTGGGAAGGTGCTCATGCTGTGTGTTTACCGAGAAACATTACCGACGAAAAGTCTCAACTCCTTGTTGGTCCATGCTCAACTGTAGCCACCCAGCGATGAGCTCGAGAAAAATTTGAGAGCTTTGCATGTGAAAACGCTCATATGATTCCCATGTTTTGGAGCTGTTGATGGCCCTCTTGATGCGTGACTGTATAACTTTGGTGACATCAGGTCACATTGCCGTGTTGGACATAACAAAGCTACCTCCTCTTTCTGCACACACACACGCGCACACACACAGGGGTGGTGTCCGGTGTCTCAATAGTTGCTGTCATCAGAAAACCCATATCCTCCTCGTATTGGTCAGTTGTGTGTGCTCCATTGCAGTCTCATGTCGGCAACAACTCCGTGTTCTGTAATTTCGTACAGATGGAAATCACGGATACGCTTCTGTTTTTGGACAGATGTGTTCAAGGGTTTTGAAAAGATCGTACGTACAGTTCAATTCAATTCTAATTTTTTTATTGAATTCTATATAAAAAGTGTGAGAGTGAGAGGTAGACGACTCCGAGATATTGCATCGTTCCAAAACTATAAACGAGGATGTCTCACCTCGAGTTGGGGCAGCTGTCGGATCATCCAATATAGGTCGGGTGTATAATATCCGTCAGAAGAGGCCCGTTAGAAGCTCCTTTGAAGCTTCCTCAATCTTTTTGTATTATGTACCAGAGGACTTTGAGTGGGTCTAATGGTAATAACAGTCTCGTCTCGTGATACAGAGGTCTTAGGGTCGACTAGAAGGAGAGATTTATCTAATTCACATTTAATTTTAACTTTGAAAAAAAGAGATGCGTGATCTTAAGTTAGACTCTCGAGAGAGATTTATTTGATTCACATTTAATCTTAATTTTAAAAAAAGAGAGATGAGTGTGAATACAACGTTGTTAGATTTAAATCCAAATATCTCACACTCCTTGAGGGGGTATCTAAGACTGCACGTAGATAGCAAACCTTGCATGTCCTGATTAGTTAAACCCTGTTTGAATCATAAACTTGCATATTAGGGGTTTGAAACAAAATATCTCACATGATATCCTCACTGGTAAGTTATGTTACAATGTACTACAAAATCTTATGGCCCTCTTTGACAATCGAATTGTCGGGACTTGATCGGGACATACGTTAATCGAAGTGAGAGAAGGGTCCACCTTCCTCTCACACAATCACCTTTACCCGAGGTAGATTACCGTGTTCGAACGTGAACGAGGGCCTATTTGATTTGGCACTCTCATACCTACAATCTAACATGGATTGGGTTGGATATCATATTTTTAAACTCATAGATATTCACGTTCGTACACCCACTCTGACCCGCAATTTTATGATAGTTTATATTTTATATTACTAGTATAATTTGTATTTGATATAAACTGTCTAATTTGTTCTTCTCCTCCAATCAAACATAAATGTGTGAAGCGTGGCACCTTTGTCATTGCCCAATATGTGTACATTATTGGGGTTACTTTGTTTTATTATAACTAAGCCTTAAAATCAGAATAGTAATTTTATATTATTTTATAACCTACGATGCAATCTGCTTTAAATCAGTCAAGTTCTAATATGCAAACCAAGTCACATTTCTCTCTGACCATCCATATCTTACAAGAAACATTTCACTTGAATCGATTTGATTTGCGAATTTGAATAAAACTTAGATTAAAATTTTAACACGCGATTTGAACCAAATCACATGTAAATATTCACCATTTTATTAGACCCATTTGTAATGCGAGGAACATTTGATTCTCCATTTGAGATGTTGGGAAACCTGGGCTAGGCCAACCCAAGACTTTGAGGCAGTGGGAGGATCATAGAAGGAGACAAGAAGGTAATCATATAAGGAGACATGATGATTTTTATAGTGATTTGGTGTAGCTCTTACCGACCTACATCCACTTCCCAAGAATGTCTTAGGCGTTTCACTATAAACTACTAGACGTCAAGATGCTGACTCATCTCACACACCACTTGTCATTAAGATAAAGCTCACCTCTCTACACTAGACATCAAAGTGCTAGCTTACATATCTACACTTGACATTTGGATGCAAACTCACCTTTCAATCATTAGACATGTAAGTGCTAACTTACCACACAACGTTAGATACAAAGGTGCTAACTCACCTCTCAAAATATAGGTGTACACTAGGCACGAAGATCTTCATATTGGAGGAAGTTCTAAATTAAGCATGCAAGAAACCTATCTATTACAATGAAAGAACCCATAAAGACTTCTTGAAGCAAATCTGGTTGGAGACGAGTAGTAGAGTCCCCTATCTGTCGTAGAAGAAGACAGTGTAGAACTCCTTTGGGCAATGTAGGTCCTTCCCCGTAGGGCAGGAGCTAGTTCCTTCCAGGTTTACTTCGAGCTAAGGTGGCTCTAAAAACCCTGAGACTTTTACAAACTTGCCCTTTACTTTAATATATATTAAATAACCCTTTTTATAGGTGCCCATCTTGCCACAAAGGCGTTGGTTCAAACAGGAAAGTAAATGGTCAAGAGTAGAAGCTGCAATTCGAAAAAAATCGCCACTGTTGTCGCATGTTATGTTGACATCAAACTCGATGCCGCCTTCTCTGAAAAATGGTATTGCCCAAGATGTTTGACACCAAATCTGACATTGTTTATCTGTCAACTTGAAAGCATCGTAACTTTACGTAGAAACCACGGATTGATATGATCTTGGGCTCGAAAAGGTCTTCTCGTATATTACAACATTACTCAAGAATTAATATGAAAATCACACATTTACTTATAGTAAATCCTCAATCAAATGTTCAGAGCCACATTACCTAGCCTATCAAACACTTAGACACATTTGTTAGAACACTTTGACTGGTTGTTCTGTTATCATCAAAATTATATACAGAATTCAACAATTTCCTCTTTTTTGAAGATGATAAAATTTTATTAAAATTAGTTACACTAGCAAAATTAAATGAATGAACAATAGACCAAGCACAAGCCACTCAACATAAAGGGAACATCGCAATCAACAAGCATATATGGAAGAATGATAATTAGAGCAAAGATCCATAAGAGCAACAACAATAAACATTCAGTGTGAAGAATATAAAACCTATAGTTGAATAGTTTCAAGAATGTTCCAAAGTAGTGGAACCTGAAACGATGACTCTCCCTAAAGCCATGACGCACAACTACACCCCCTAAAGCAATGACTCCCCCTTTAAAACATATGATACTATTTCTCCTTTTTGTCATCAACAGAAGGGGTGAGAAATGTGTTAGAGTGTGGAGTCAAAACTCTTCATCGTGCGCCTTTGCACGGGATCACACTCTGCCTCAGGAGCGCATCCACTATTTCAGGGAGCATTCTCAGCGTCATGGGAGCATGGGAAGCACATGCTATCTCTGGGGAGCAATCGCTGCTCCAGGGGAGCATCCTCAATGTCAGGGGAGCATTCTCAACGTCAGGGGAGCATGTACTACGAACTCAAGTGTCGACATTTGTCTCCTTGGAACAGGCCGACCTGCATGAAGAAGTGTCGACACTTCTGTCTTGGAAATGCATTGACCTGACTGATGGTGGGGGAGCATTTGCACCTTCTGGAGCGCATACTCGGTCTCAGGAGAGCATCCTGTGTGACAGGCGAGCATGCACGTCTAATGTACCCCGGAAGAGGATTTCTATTTAACATGGGCATTATTGTCCTTAATGTCCTGACTAATGACGCCTTAATCTCTTAGTATAAAAGGGTGGGCTCTCTCGTTGTATTGTAACTCTGGTTGGTAACTTTCTTAGTGGAATCCTGTTGCGACCGTGGACGTACGAAGACATCTTACCTCCGAACCACGTAAAAAATCCTTGTGTGTTCTTGTGGTTTATTTTCTCTTCTCTCCTTTCTTCTTCCTCCTCTGCTGGTTGTCCTCCTCATCTGGGTACTCCGGTTCTCTATATCCCTAACCAAATGTAGAGCATGCCCAAAAAGGATGCATAGTCAAGATAAGCTAAGATAAACTCTAGATAAAAGGATAAGAGGTCAAAAAAGACATAAGTAAGATGATGGATAAAGAGAAAAGGGAAAGACCGGGTAAAGTGAAATGCAAGAGTGTGCTTGGAATCTTCTATCGTCTAAGATTATAAGCAAATGAATCCTATAACTCTGATATCACGTTGAATTCATAAAATCACAATGTTGAGATATACAGATCCGGAGTCATAAACATATGATCCACAACTCATTTAACAAATACGGGACTATTGTCCAAGGGACTATGCCCAAATTCTAACAATCCTCCTTAGAATCTAGTGCACATCAACTGTAATCGTGTTTACATCTAGGGAAGTTGTGAAGCTAACTCATAACATCTTGATGCAACCAGTCACGAGCTTCACAAAACTCTATAAGTTGAGCACGTTGACCATTAAGTTAGTTGTGGATGGCCCTCAGTTGGCCCGAGACATCAACAAGTAGGCAATGATTCCCTCACCTTGTTGCTCCCCGTTAACAAGTGTATTATTTGATCATACTACTGTGATTCAACCCCAACAAATTCGCCATTCACAATCCCTAGATGATGGTTGTGCATAGAAGGCTAGCTATCCGAAGTATTTCGATCGAGTGGGGACCTGGATGCTTTCGCTAGTAGCGTCCACATCATGTGCATGAAGTATCTTGGTGATGATCAAGTCATCGTGTAGGCTGCGAGCATTACGAGCAATAATTTTCATCAAATCAACTATAACAAGAAGTAAATCAATGGGCCGTCCCCCGAGGATCTTATGAATAAGTTGAAGTTGGAGCTTTGTGACTCCATCAAACATTCCTTGCCCGGGATAGATAGTCTGACCCACTAACAAATGGAAGAATCAATGTGGTGGGCACAACTGATTACCATTTATATCCCTAAGCCTATAGTGATCATCCCTTTTAGTAACTCTTCGGATGGCAACCTCAAAGGGAATTTCATCCAGAGAAGGATATTCCGAGGCAATAGGAATTTTGTGCAGAGTGCAGAGTCTCTTATTAATAACAGTGATGATAACCCCATTTGCATAGGTAACAGGATGGTCATGAGCATCAATCATCGTATTGGAGTAGAACTAGTAGACTAATGTGGGAAAAACAGTCTCTAGCGCGAAAGGGATACCAGTCAATTATGAGTTGAAAATATGTGAGCAGATCAACCATTCCTTAGTAAAATAATCAAAATCAACATTATCCAAAAGAAGAATGACCTCGCTACTTAAAATCTAAGCAAATGAAGAGTTGTCGACTTGTTAGGAAAATACTGAGCATCAAAGGGGGGTGGCCGCGTAGGGGCATTTGCAAGATGCTTTGTATGGTGCTCATGCGAGCTTCTGACATCCTCGCGATGCTTAGTTCGGTGCCCAAAGGCTGAACCAAACTCCAGAATGACTTTTCCTGTGTTTCACTTGGGAGCCATGGCCATTGAAGACTTGCAGGTTATAGATGAAGGAGAATGACAGAGAGATGAGAGGTTACTGCGATATGTTGGTACCCCGATTAAGGTGGGGGAGCAGATGAGAGAGAGAGCGGTGGGCCCCACCGCTCTCCTCACACACGAGAGTTAATCAGGAGTTGGTTAGCCCAAGCGATCCCATGAGGTTGCTTGCGCTAACCGTGCTCGATCGGTTATCAAATAGTGATAAATCAAAAGTGAGGTAAATTACGGTGTGATACTAAACCTCCACCTAATCTCATATATTTATATAGCAGAGTTTGTACAACAATCTTGATCACATCCTATAACAATCATGATCACATTCTGAAATTGTAGGGACTGTGATAAATATGTACAACAAACTGATAAGTGAACAAACTGATCAGTCTATTTTTCGAGTAAAACAAAACTGCATTCTCAGCATTCCAATACTCCCCCTCAAGTTGGAGAGTGAAGGGTCGTAACTCCCAGTTTGCCAATAAGAAATTTAAATTTATCTCGACCAAGGGGTTTGGTGAATACATTGACAAGTTGGATTGTAGAGGGCACATGAGAAGTACGAATTTTTCCAGACTGAATTTTTTCTCGAATGAGATGACAGTCTATCTCTATTTGTTTAGTGCGCTCGTGATAAAATGGATTGGAAGCAATATGTAATGCTGCTTGATTGTCACAATATAAGTGCATGGGCTGTGAATGGAGAATTCCCAAGTCATGTAGTAAATACTTGAGCCATGTTAATTCACAAGCAGTGGTGGCCATCGAACGATATTCAACCTCAGCCGAAGAGCATGCATCTATGGATTGCTTCTTCACACGCCATGATATGGGACTTGTTGTGTCCCTGAGGTCATTTGAGTCATTCTGTGGTCACATGGGTCATTCGACATCATTCTATAGTCATATGAGTTTTGTGTATTCTTGGTTTTGATAATGGCTTAACACTATTAGTCATTGTTATTTTCCACACTCTTATGACTGACATATGTGATATTTTGTTCATGACAGAAATGCACATGAAAGCTCAATGTTGCGCCCTCGCACGCGGATCGACCTACGCGGTCAGGTCCCGGGACAAAATTTGGCTTGAAGACTCAGTAATAAAATTTCAAGACAATCAAGGTCGATGCCACAAACATGAACGGGCGGCTAACGGACTCAAGCGACGGAGCTGGTGCGGCCAACGGACCGAACCGGGGTTACCCGGGCTCTGCCCAGCTGGCGGTCGACCGCTAGCACAGGGGCGGTCGACCGCCCCAGCCAGGGACCGCCCAGCTGCAGGTCTGGCAGCTGGCGGTCGACCGCCAGCCAGTGGCGGTCGACCGGTTTTCCCAGGGATCGCCCGGTTGTATGTGTTTCAGTGGCGGTCGACCGCCAGGAGCCTTAGGTCGACCGCCAGCCCCGATGCAGCCTTGTTTGACCTCGAAATCCACCTCGTGGCTAGCCCCTTTCCATGTATTTGTTTAATCAAATCTTACCTAATATTCCATGATTTGTGGATCTGGTCTAGGGGGCATCTATGGACCATTCAAGGGTTATAAAACCAACACTTGAGGGGATGGAAAACCTAATGCTTCAAGGAGCTTCTTGTGAGATCTAGGGTGGCTGCAAGAGAGCTTGGAGATGAGCTACTGTTCACGTGAACAGTAGTTCGTGAAGGTGTTCTTCATCCAATCAAAGGGGAATCAAGCTCAAATCAAAGCCAGCAATCTTCAAGGAAGATTACATCAAAGCAAGGCTATCAAAGTGATCCAAGGAAGCCGGTTTGATTCAAGTTCTTCAAAGGAAATCATCTTCATCCATTCAAGCTCTTTCAAGCTCATCCAAGGTGATATTTCAAGCATTCAAACTCCTAGAAGCTCAAGAAGCAATCAAGGTTCAAGGTAGCTTCATCATCTCCTTCATTCATTCAAAGAAGTTAAAAGAGAAGATCAAGAGAGAAGAATTGAAGGAAGAGGTATTGTTCACGTGAACAGTACTCCGTGAAGAACATTCATCCAATCAAGGGTGAATCAAGAAGATTGAGTTGAAGCCAAGAGGAGCCTTGTTGCTGATCAACATTCCATACAAAGGCCAATTCATTTTCACTCATAACTCAATCTCTTGTTTTAGTTCATTCACATTTGTTTCATTTTCATTATTGTTTAAACATTGAAAGTGTGATTCGTCCCTACCGGTGGTTAGTAGGAAGGTAATTGGAGGGTGTTCCAATTTGCGGTTGACGTCCCTACCAGGTGGTGAGTAGGAAGGCAATCGGTGGTTTCCGATTTGTGGTTCTGTGCGCTGCACAAGTGAAGCCTCACCGGGTTTTGGTGAGGGGTGGACGTAGGGCTGAGGATTCAGTCCGAACCACCTTAAAAATCCTGTCTAGCGTGGTTTACTTGTGTGATTGAATCGTTCTAGGTGCATGCTTAGGATCGAATTATTATATATCTTGCTTATCTTGCTAAGTGAATCATAGCATACTTGGAAGCTAGTTTCTATTCCGCTGTAATTCATTTTAACTAGCTGTTTAGAGGGCCGCATTGCGAAAAGTGGGGCTGATCTATTCACCCCTCTCCTCTAGATCCGCTGTCCACTACACAACAAGTGGTATCAGAGCCTAATCTCTCATTATAGGGTCCAACGACCTTGAGGGAAATGGTGGATCAGCGTCCAAGGGTTTTCTACCCGAAGGACATGCTATGAATAGGCCTCCTTATTTCACTGGATCTAATTATCCCTATTGGAAACATCGTATGCAGGTGTTCATTCGCGTCCAAGACTACGAACTTTGGCGAGTGATCAGCAAAGGTCCGTATGAGCTTACGGATAATGAGGACTTGTGGACCAAAGAACAGATAAGGCAATCCACTGTCAACTGGAATGCTAAACACATCATGCAATGCTCACTCCATCCAGTAGAATTCTCAAGAGTGGCTACCTGCGCATCTGCAAAACTAATGTGGGATAAGTTAGAGGTAATCTACGAAGGAACGTCTCAGGTACGAGAAACAAAAGCCAACATTTTAGTTTCTGAATATGAAATGTTCCGCATGAAGCCTGATGAATCAATTCAAGATATGTATGCTCGATTAACTATGCTTACTAACAGTTTGACTGATTTGGGAAAGAAATATTCAGAACAGGAAATTGTAAGAAAGATTCTCAGATCACTGACTCTAGCATGGCACACAAAGGCTACTGTGCTTGAAGAATCAAGAGATCTCGCAACTACCAAGGTAGATGAACTCATTGGGTCATTGATGACCTATGAGATCAACCTCAAGAACAAAGAGGCTGAGGCACCAAATAAAAAGTCTTTAGCTCTTAAAGCAGGACCTAGCCGTCAAAGCTCCTCCGATGAAAGTGAGGATTCAGCTAGTGAGCGAGATGAGGATGACATGGCTATGCTTACCCGTAAGTTTGGAAAATTTCTGAGAAAAGAAGGTAAGAGGTTCTTGAGAGGAAGATCTAAGGTGAGAAATGGTTTCAAAACTAATTCTGAAAATTTCAAGAAACTTGACAAAATTATTTGTTATTCTTGCAATAAACCAGGGCATTACAAGACTGATTGTCCTGACAGACTCAAAAAGGCTGACAAATGGAAAGGCAAGAAGAAGAACAAGGCCATGGTGTCCACTTGGAGCGACGAGGAAGAAAGTGATGATGAAACCAGCTCCTCGGACAAGGAAAGAGGAGATCTTTGCCTTATGGCCAAAGGTGACGAAGAAACCAAGGTAACTTCTCCATTTGAAGATTATACTGTTGATGATTGGGAGGAAGCATATATACAATTGATGGAAAAATATAACATGTACAAAAAGGAAAATAAATCATTGAAAAGGAAAATCAATTCTTTTGTGCATGATCATGAAACCAATCATAAGAATGCTATACTTGAGACTGAAATTGAAGATCTTAAGAAAATGATTGAAAATTTGGAGGAAGGAAGAAAAGAAATGGCTGACTTAGAAATTCAAAATGAAGACTTGAGAAATGAAATTGATAGCATGAAACTCAAAATGCAAACCTATGAAAAGGATAGCAAACTGAGCAATGAGAAATATGAAGCTGTCAAACAAGTTAACATTCAACTTTTGCAAAACATTGAAAACATAGAAAAAGAGTTGAAGGATAAACAACAGTCCTTAGAAAAATTTGTGGATGGAAGAGAAAACCTAGATGCATTGCTAGGTACTAGAATGAATTTCAACAAGAAAGGGTTGGGTTTTGAACCAACAAACAAAAGGCCAATTGGGCTCAAAACTGTCACATTTGTTTCATCTTCCGAAGCCTCCACCTCGAACACAACTCTCACACAAAATTAGCAAAAACAAAAGGAGAAAGGGAAAGAAAAGATTGAAGAGGCAATCACCAAAACCCCCAAGAAAACTACCCAAAAGCCTAAGAAAGGCCAATCTTCCCAGCAGCATAGGTCAACACATTCTTGGCCTTTACCTGCTCAGCCTTCTAGGTATCACTATAACTGGGGTGCTCCATCACTTAGGCCAACACCACCTCACTCGTGGGGTAATTATGATTTCTGTGTGCACCAATCCCCTAGGTGGTAAAACAATCATTTTCAATCTAAAACCAGCCAACGGCCTCAATGGTTTAAGCAGCAAACCTTTTCAAACTTTCACAAAGTTCAACAAAGAACCTCCAAACAAAAAATGAATGTCAAAGTTGAAAAGAAAATTCCTGCATTAAGCAAAGAAAACATGAATGCTAGAAAGGTTTGGATTCCGAAAGAGATGGTATCATGTTTTGAAAACTTGAAGAAGTTGGTGGGACCCAAGTTTTGCTGGGTTCCAAACCCCATTGCTCAATTCTTTGTGCAGGAATGTCTTGCAGCCATGCATAACAGGTGGTACCTTGATAGCGGCTGTTCAAGACACATGACTGGAGACAAATCAAAATTTTGTCTCCTGGAGGAAAAGGAAGGAGGACACGTCACATTTGGAGGGAACAACAAAGGAAAAATCATTGGAACAGGTAATGTAGGTAAGAACCTCTCCAACTCCATTTGTAACGTGTTGTTAGTTGAAGGTTTGAAATATAACCTACTAAGTATAAAATAATTATGTGATAAAGGTCACAAAGTATTGTTTGATTCTCTTGAATGTAAGATCCTTGAACCAAAATCTGACAAGGTAAAATTTTCTGGTAAGAGAGTCAACAATGTTTACATGATTGACTTAGATGATCCTGCTCATGCAAATCTTTGTCTTGCTGCACCAAAATCTGAACTTGCATGGTTATGGCATCGTAGACTAGGACATGCTAGCTACAATGTTCTACATAAATTGTTAAAGCATTCAATGGTGAAAGGTGAGAGTCAACAATGTTTACATGATTGACTTAGATGATCCTGCTCATGCAAATCTTTGTCTTGCTGCACCAAAATCTGAACTTGCATGGTTATGGCATCGTAGACTAGGACATGCTAGCTACAATATTCTACATAAATTGTTAAAGCATTCAATGGTGAAAGGTTTGCCTGAATTATCTTTTAAACAAGAAAACAAGTTGTGTGATGCATGTGCCCTTGGTAAACAAACTAGAAAATCCTTCAAGGCTAGATCCTCATATTTATCTTCCAAACCACTCGAGCTAATTCATATGGACTTGTTTGGTCCAATCAGAACTGCTAGTTTAAGTGGTAGAAAATATGGATATGTCTTGGTGGATGATTTCTCTAGATCGCGGGGGTCAAGGGGGCAGCGCCCCTTGAGGGGGTTTCCGGGGGCGGAGCCCCCGGAACAAAATTTGGCTTGAAGACTCAGTAATAAAACTTCAAGACAATCAAGGTCGATGCCACAAACATGAACGGGCGGCTAACGGACTCAAGCGACGGAGCTGGTGCGGCCAACGGACCGAACCGGGGTGACCCGGGCTCTGCCCAGCTGGCGGTCGATCGCCAGCACAGGGGCGGTCGACCGCCCCAGCCAGGGACCGCCCAGCTGCAGGTCTGGCAGCTGGCGGTCGACCGCCAGCCAGTGGCGGTCGACCGGTTTTCCCAGGGATCGCCCGGTTGTATGTGTTTCAGTGGCGGTCGACCGCCAGGAGCCTTAGGTCGACCGCCAGCCCCGATGCAGCCTTGTTTGACCTCGAAATCCACCTCGTGGCTAGCCCCTTTCCATGGATTTGTTTAATCAAATCTTACCTAATATTCCATGATTTGTGGATCTGGTCTAGGGGGCATCTATGGACCATTCAAGGGTTATAAAACCAACACTTGAGGGGATGGAAAACCTAATGCTTCAAGGAGCTTCTTGTGAGATCTAGGGTGGCTGCAAGAGAGCTTGGAGACGAGCTACTGTTCACGTGAACAGTAGTTTGTGAAGGTGTTCTTCATCCAATCAAAGGGGAATCAAGCTCAAATCAAAGCCAGCAATCTTCAAGGAAGATTACATCAAAGCAAGGCTATCAAAGTGATCCAAGGAAGCCGGTTTGATTCAAGTTCTTCAAAGGAAATCATCTTCATCCATTCAAGCTCTTTCAAGCTCATCCAAGGTGATATTTCAAGCATTCAAACTCTTAGAAGCTCAAGAAGCAATCAAGGTTCAAGGTAGCTTCATCATCTCCTTCATTCATTCAAAGAAGTTCAAAGAGAAGATCAAGAGAGAAGAATTGAAGGAAGAGGTACTGTTCATGTGAACAGTACTACGTGAAGAACATTCATCCAATCAAGGGTGAATCAAGAAGATTGAGTTGAAGCCAAGAGGAGCCTTGTTGCTGATCAACATTCCATACAAGGACCAATTCATTTTCACTCATAACTCAATCTCTTGTTTTAGTTCATTCACATTTGTTTCATTTTCATTATTGTTTAAACATTGAAAGTGTGATTCGTCCCTACCGGTGGTTAGTAGGAAGGCAATTGGAGGGTGTTCCAATTTGCGGTTGACGTCCCTACCAGGTGGTGAGTAGGAAGGCAATCGGTGGTTTCCGATTTGCGGTTCTGTGCGCTGCACAAGTGAAGCCTCACCGGGTTTTGGTGAGGGGTGGACGTAGGGCTGAGGATTCAGTCCGAACCACCTTAAAAATCCTGTCTAGCGTGGTTTGCTTGTGTGATTGAATCGTTCTAGGTGCATGCTTAGGATCGAATTATTATATATCTTGCTTATCTTGCTAAGTGAATCATAACATACTTGGAAGCTAGTTTCTATTCCGCTGTAATTCATTTTAACTAGCTGTTTAGAGGGCCACATTGCGAAAAGTGGGGCTGATCTATTCACCCCTCCCCTCTAGATCCGCTGTCCACTACACAACAGGACTATCACCAAGGAAAGTAATATAACGTGTGATAGATCGCCTAGTAGTGGGACAAGTTGCTCAATCTAAATCACAGAAAGCGCGGAGTTTGTTCGATCTAAGAAAGGCATTTTTCTTGGCCAACAAAAGTATATCTCAGACATTCTTACAGATACGGGGTTTCTTGGGTGTCGTCCAGTCGATTTCCCAATGGTGCAACATGCTCAACTACGAGATGATGAGAGACAATTTTTAGGCGATCCCAGCATGTATCGACGGCTCGTTGGTCACCTAATTTACTTGACAGTCACTACCAGATATTGATTTTTCTGTTCAACAGCTTAGCAAGTTCATGGCTCAACCCCGTAAGCCCCATCTAGATGCTGCACATCGGATCTTGCGATACCTTAAATCCACTCCTGGTCATGGGATTTTTCTTCCTGCAAGATCCTCTCTTTAACACTGCGATTTTGTGGATTGTTGAATCCACAAAGCCGCGGTGTTGAGATACACAGGCCCAGGGTCATAAGCACACGAACCACAACTCATTTAACCAATACGAGATTATTATCCAGGGGATTATACCCAAATTCCAACACTCCCCTTTAACAAAATAATCAAAATCAACATTATCCAAAAGAAGAATGAACTCGCTACTTTAAATCTAAGCAAATGAAGAGTTGTCGACTTGTTAGGAAAATACTGAGCATCAAAGGGGGGTGGCCGAGTAGGGGCATTTGCAAGATGCTTTGTATGGTGCTCATGCGAGCTTCTGACATCCTCACGATGTTTAGTTTGGTGCTCAAAAGCTCAACCAAACTCCATAATTGCTTTTTTTGTGTTTCACTTGGGAGCAATGGCCATTGAAGACTTACAGGCTATAGACGAAGGAGAATGACAGAGAGATGAGAGGTTATTGCACCATGTTGGTACCCCGATTAGGGTGGGGGAGCAGATGAGAGAGAGAGAGCGGTGGGCCCCATCGCTCTCCTCACACAGAAGAGAGTTAACCGGGGGTCGATTAGCCCAAGCGATCCCAGGGGGTTGCTTGCGCTAACCGTGCCCAGTTATCAAACAGCCCCTAAAGGAATAGCGTCTAGGGTGTGAACTGGGGAGAGAAGATGGGCTGACTATGGATAGGGATGATGGCAATATCATGGTGTGGATAGGCACGACCAGGGAGAGGGAGACTGATGGCAATAGACATAGCCGTGGCAAGACCCATCGGTGAGAGGGACATGGCGGCAGATGAAGGCGGTGATGGTGTGAGAGAGAAAGAGAGAGATAAGATGGAGAGGGTGCTACGACCTAATAGGGGTGAGGGAGAAGGGGTGTGATGCCAAGAAAATGAGGGTAGGGTGGTTATTTAAAGTAACTTGAGAAAGGACTTTTTAAAACAGTTCATGATATTGTCGACACCGGTGTTGACATCGAACCACCCAAAAATGAAATTAAGGAAAAATAAAAGGATAATGGATCTAAAATTTGAAAATATGAATCTTAATACATCATTCACTGTCATTACGCCCCAATTGAATATTTCCAACTCTTGAATTAGCCTAAATTTGGTTAATTAATGAACACATTCTTAATTCTCAGCGAAGGATTGTAAACCATTCCTCACTAAGTGGCCTAGTAAATATATTGACCAGATGATGTATAGTATCAATGAATTTTAAAATGATATTACTTTTAAAAATACGATCACACAGAAAATGGTGATGAATCTCTATGCTTAAGTGCATGAAAGTTAGAGTGGATTTTTAGAAAGATTGATGGCATTTGTATTATCACACAAAATTATAATTTTAGAGAAATTACAACGATAATCCTCAAGTTGGTGTTGCTTGAGCACAACAATTTCCGATAGCCACATATTTAGCGTCAACCATTGGAAGTGTCATAAAATTTTGTTTCTAATAGGATCAAGAAATCAAGTATCCTCCAAGAAATTGACAAGATCCTCTCTTACTTTTCTAATCAATTTTACACTTGGTGTAACCCGCATTAGAATTAGGTAATATATCAAAATTTTATTCACAGGGATGCCACTAGCTAATAGATACAGTTACAAAAACATAGCAAAGCTACGAAAGTAATCAAATGAGATTCTCTAGGATCCAATTGAAATCAGACAAACAATCCAACAATAAAGAGAATATCAGACTAACTTGAGGTCAAGTATTGTAGTGAGCTAATCAAACTTCTGTAGAGTTTCTTATCCACTTTCTTACTATACTCACCTTTGTCCAATTTTGTAGAAGTGTCCATGGGAGTACCAAATGGCTTCACATTTTCAAATCTGAACTTTTTCCTCATTATCTTCAAGTACTTTTATTGGTTAATGAACATCCCATCTTTTGTTTGTTTGATGTGCAAGCCAGGATAGTACACCAATTCAACCATCATACTTATTTTAAACTTCTCCTACATGTCTTGGGAAAACTCTTCACAGAAAGATGGATTAGTTTGCAACCAAAAAATGTCATCACATATATTTTGTTAGAAGTCAGGCACACCTTAACTAGAGGGAGGTGAATAGGTGCGCCTTTAAAAAATAATTATGTATTAAAATTTAATGAGAAACATAGAGGAAATGGAACATGTAGGCAAGTAGGCAAATAATGAGACATAGGGATTTATATTGGTTCGGTCTATTCTCCTAGACAAACCTACATCACAAGGAAATCCATTAATTCATCAAGTGACGAAGTGGGTAAATCCTTAGCTTTTTAAATTAGCATGACTTTTTGGATTGTACGAGGATGGCAAAGAGCTAAGTATTTTGCACACAAGTTCAGAGTTAGAGTAGATCTTACCTAAGGATGTTAGACCATTTACTATGTCTCCAAACCAAGTAAATTCAAATCAGGTAAACATTACACTAATGGACTTCTGCACGATCATTTTGAATAGCTCTTATTTGTGCACAAGGAGATTAATTTTTGCCTTTTTTGCTTGAGACATTCCCTCATAGGTAACCTGCATTTTTCCCATCTCTCTCTTGCTATTTCACATATATAAATTTTGTTATATTAATTAACATCAAGAGCACAATGTAGAACATTAATGGCTTTAGCATTTAACAAAAGTTTTTAGTAATCGTCATCCTTCCAATCCTCTTTCCCTTCGGGCACATAGGGTCCTCTCTCAACAACCAACCACATTTATAGTTCATAACTTTCATAAAGATCATCATTTGATTCTTCCAATAACTATAATTAGATCCATTAAAAAGTGACAATATATCAGCAAATTGACCTTTACCAAAGAGAAAAGAAGCCTTGGGATGCGCCATAGATTTCCCTTACATTGTTAAGTCTTTCTCAAGAGATCGAGCGGTAAAACTACTTCTTGGAAATCTTGAGTTAGGCCAACTCAAGGGGGGGGGGGGACAAATCACAACAAATACAAACCAAACACATGACCATGCTATTAAAACATTTAAGTGTACATAAGAATGGAGAAAAGAGATAAGGAGACAATCACACATGGGGACAGAATGATTTTTATAGTCCTTTGGTGTAGCCCTTGTCGACTTATGTCTACTCCCCAAGAATCATGTCTCACACGTTTCATTATAAACTACTAGACATCAAGATGCTATCTCACCTCGTATACCAGTTGACATCAAGGTGCAAGCTCATCTATCCACGTTAGACATCAAGGTGCTACCTTACCTATCTACCTTTGACATAATGGTGTAAGTTCACCTATCAACCACTAGATATAATCATGCTACCTTACCACACAATGCTAGGCACAAGGGTGTTAGCTGATTATTCAAAATAGAGGTGTCCACCATTCATGAAAATTTTTCTCTTGAAAGAAGTTTCCAATCAGGCACGTAAGAAACCTATCTATTATAATAAAATAACTTAAGCAATGAGGGTTTCTTGAAGTAAATCTAGTTTGAGATGAGCAAAAGAGTCCTCCCTTTTTCCATAGAAGAGGGTGTAGGGGAACTCTTTTGAGCAATGCAGATCCTTCTCCTAAAGGTAGCAACTTGTCTGTTTAAGTTTGCTTCAAGGTAGGGTGGTTCCAGCAATCCTAGGGGATCCCAAACAACCCTTTTTATAGCACCCACATTCTTCCAGAGGCGCTAGTCCAAATGGGAAAGTAAACGGTCAAGAATAGAAACTATAGTTCAAAACATATCACTACTGGTGCTAGCTGCATGGCTACATAACTGGGAACCTCTGTAGAGGAGATCACAGTGATTTGGGAAGATCCTCCTCTTCATACAGTAACTTCCTTGCAAAGCCAGGAAACGCCCTACGTGGATAATTCCAGCCCCACATGCCTTCCTCCACTGCCAATCTAGGAAAATACTGGAGCCGATATCCTTACCGCACCACGGTAGGGGGCCTACGTTGTAGCCCCCTACCCCATGTTCCACATCCCACTTCGATGACCCAATAATTGATGAGGCCTGATCTGGTGGGGTCACTCGCCTTGGCCCAACTGTGTGGCCCACTAAAGCCCTATATAAGAGTGGGCTACGGTGACAGTCCATACTGCGCCCAAGTTAAGGATAGCTCAGCCCACTTAGAAGGCCCAAACCCTATAGAGGAGGTATGAGGTGTGGCCTAGCCTACCAAACCTAGAGGGCTCCTGCTTCTGCCTACTGTTGTGCCCACGCCCTTGGATGTCAGTCCCCGCCTTACGTGACCATGCTTGTAGCACCCAGGATTTTTTGAATCAGAATCTGTGGGTTGCAGAGCGTTTTTGTAGGTCCCAGATCATGTTTTACGATTAAATCGGATTTTTGACTATCGAGCCGTCAGACCCCTATGTAGGGTGAACCGCTATGTTTTTTGTCTCCAGGACGTTGCAGGCACGTTGTGCATTTTTCGAGGATCACATAAATATTTTTTTCCTATATAGATTTTTTAAATCCCAAAACCATTTCTATATAAACCAGCCCCCACTCCTCTCTTCTCTTTTCTCTCATTCTCTCCCTCTCTCCTCTCGTTTCTCTCCCTTTCTCTCCCTCTCTTCTTCGGCAGCCAACGGAGCTTGAGTTGGGCAAGGCGGCAAGGCACGCGAGGTAATGAGTGGTGAGGATGGAGCGAGGAATGAGGCGGGAGAGCGGTGAGGCTTCGTCCGAGGATTTTGGAACCCGACGGTGATTTGAGAGGCGATTTCGTGTGGAATCGGCGTCCTCGGTGCGAAAAATCATCGGTGGAGGTGGGGGATGGATCCCTAGCCCATGTATTCTCTTTTCCCATGATTTATATACCGAGGTGAGACCGAGAGTGGGTTTCTCTCGATGCTAGGGTAAAAATACATGTTTTCAGGATGAGTGACGGTTTCACCGATTCAGCGGGATTTTTGTGGTTTGAATGGGACCTCCCAGTGCTAGGGAGATTGGGGACGAGTTCCCCCTTATTTTCCCCCTCAAATGAGTTGAGTGTGGCGTGGTTTAAGCTCCCATGGCGGAGCTCCTGCATGTGCATCGCCAGAATCGGTCGACCGATTTGATGAATCCGTCGACCGATGACGCGTCTACCATGGTACAAGGCAGGCTGGCAGGGTTCGGTTGACTGACCTGGGATTTTGGTCAACCGACCCATGCCCAGCAGGTGAGCTGGTGTGGTCCGGTCGACCAACCCAATGGGCCGGTCGACACCCTGTGGGAAGGTCGACCTAAACACATTTTCTTCGCCCGTTTTGGCCTCCGGTCGACCCGGTTGAGACCCTTTAGTAGACCTTTGCCCCCATAGATGTTTCAGACACCCCGTGGGGATTGACACCGAGATTTTGGGTGTTCGGAGGAATTATGTTATCATGATTAGCGTGCCAGTGTTGTTTTGAGAGTCCGAGTGACCCCATGTGTTCCAGTCTATCTTGTTGTGCTAGATCGAGTCACCGTGTACCGGTGTAGGTGCGGAGGGCTGCCCCGCACACTGTTCGCTTCTCCAAAAAATCGGTTTCCGTGTGGGCCATGAGTATGGCCAACGACTTTGAGTCCCGTGACCCATCCAGGGATTGGGAGCTTTCTAGTCTCCCTTAGAGAGGGAATGGACTCGGCCGTTGTGAGCCGCCCTAAGAGTCTTTTTGACCATGGTTTCTCACTCTGGGACTAGGGTAATTTGACGGCATGGTGCAGTATGGTACAACGGCCTTGGGATGAGTCGTGTGACTCTATGGTCATTGGATTAGCGAGTCTAGCTAGTTGTCCTGAGTCTGGTGACCCCGAGCCACCATGTGTTCTGTGACACTGATGACGGGTGCGTGTGTAGCCCATTGGTACTTCGGTGTTTCTTCTGTCGAGAGTTTCTACTTCGAGTGACGCCCCACTAGATGGTGCTTGCCTGGGTGCGCTTGCACTTACCCACTTGGGCGAGGTGGAGAGCAGACCCGGTTGAGATGGCTTTTAAGTTGGTTACCGTAGGGCCCCTTGCCTTTGCACCCTGAGTTCGGCTGGGGGGAAAATCAGCTAGAGGACCTGACTTAGAGCAAATAGTCTGTGTGTGTATACGTAGTTGGGGGCGTTGGACTTGCGCTGATGAGTGCGACCCTAGTTAGTCCTTATTTTGTGGTTACTTGTGTACGGTGTCTCAATTTCAGCCTGGGTGAGGTAGGGAGACACCTGAGGCTGCGGACTAAGTCATCAGTGGATGCATCCGACCTTGCTTCTAGTGGGCAGTTCTCATGTCATGTAAGATGAGTTTTTTCGTGGTTCTTCGGGTTACTTCTGTGCACTTTTCCTGATGTTGAGGTCTAGGGTTCCGATAGAGTTACCGAGGTTCCACCCGTAGACAGTGTAGGGTTCATGACGGTGAGGTCATGACTGTGCCTTGGACCGCGTGGTCTTGAGTTGGGCCTTCGTCAGTGAGGATGGGCCTGCACGACGAAGATGTCGTGGTTTCCCTTTCTGGCAATGTAGCCAGGGTTTCCCGTTGGTTCGACGGTCCCCGACTGTGAGATCAGGGTTAGCTCTTCGTTGCCGTTAGGAGTAGCTTCGAGAGCCGTGGTTCCATCGACTGCCGTTGTTACTGTTCTTACTACGGATGTTACTTCCGTCATTATTGTTGCTGTTGCTACTCCTGTTACCATTTTTATTGTTGTTATTGTTATCGCTGCTGTTTACCACCATTATTTAGTGGTGGAGATCCGCGGGACCCCTACTGAGCCAATGAGATGAGGCTCACCCCTTTCTTTTCAGGTGTATCGGTTCCTCCTCAAGATTCGGAGGTGCAACGCTGAGGTTCATAGTTGTCAGCTTGCCAGTGCGGGGGGTGTGCCTGGTGATAGAGTATATTTTTTTCGTGTAGACTGTACTTTGTTGAGCTGGACTTGTTAGTTAATTTGTTAATTAAAAATATAATTTAATTTCTATTATTTAAATAGTTAGTTCTGTAGTTATTTCCTACATTATTTTAAATTTCAATGTACCTCCACACACCTAAATAACCCTTCCGAGCCTTCTGGCTCGTGGGTGGCGGGCCAAGATTCGAATGGTATCGTGTAATTCTCAGTATTCAAATCTTGGCTTGTTACAGATAGTATCAGTGCGAGGTTGTGGGTGTACATGGGAATTTGGGATAATTTCACTATCCAGAGTCCATAAGGTCTAGTACAGTCGGCAGTTGGCATAGGGTTTTTGTGATTATTTACCGCTTTGTTTCTCGCGCAAGAGCTAGAGTGCGCGGTGTTGGCGCTGTGAAGGTGGGTTCGATTATCGTTGGAGTGCCAGCGTGGGACCTGGGGAGTAAAATAGAGAATTACCTTCCCAAGTGGTGGTGGCCCCAATTGTGCTGAGTTGGGCAGAGTATTCCCGGTAGTTGTGAGTTTGTGATGTAGTATCAGAGGTATCAGTGACGAGGCCAGGTGGCTGGTGAGGTTAGTTCGTGGTTAGGTAGCAATGAATGTGCTACGAAAGAGTTATTATCATTTTGGCCATCCCAGCTTGAGGTTTGGCCAGCCCTGAGGTGTCGTGGTTGTAACGACCCGAGAATCCGATTACCGGGAAGGCCCGATAACCGGAGACTCGCACCGCCACCCACGAGTCCAAAGACTCGGAAGGGTTAAAAGGATGGTGTGGAGACTTACACAAGTATCACAATTAATTGCAGAAATTAAACAGTTTACATGGTACATGGTCCACAAGATATAATAAAATAACAACAGCAGTAGTCCACAACTAGTACAGAGACAAGAAAAGAAAGTACAGCTACATGGGACATACCCCGACTCTGACCTCTGCCACTAAGGCTGGGCACCTGAGCCGCGCTGAGCCTCAGACGCGCTCCCCTGAGGCCGCGACTCACCTGAAACACGGTGAAAACACGTAGGGAATGAGTCTCGGAATAAGACTCAGTAGGAGTCACTCGAACCCTACCTCACAACGGAGAAATCGCTACACTAGCAGTACGCGAGTACCTCAAAAAGGAAAGCCCTGCAATCTACAAAACACCGATCTCACGGCACGAAAGCCGACACACGTGCCACGGTGGAACGACCGGAGCACCACGATCAACACAAAAAAACCCGAAGGTCAAAGTCGCAAGGACTGACAGTCTGACACTCCCGACTCGACAGGAGTACCTCCCACTAGAAGCAAGGCCGAAAGCGTCCACTGACGTCTTAGTCCGAGTCTCAGGTGTCTCCCTCCGGCCCAGTGGGAACTGAGACACCGTACAAGTAACCATAAACAAGTGACTAGCTGGGGTCACAGTCATCAGCGTGGGTCCAACCGCCCCCAACCACGTGTGCACACACAGACCGTGCGTCCCTGGTCTGGCCCTCTGATCGATTTTCCCCTCAGTCGGACTCTGGCTGGTAGACGCGGGGCCCGACGAAAACCAGTCCACAAATCGTCTCTAAGGGTAGCTTCTCCACCACTCCCTGGTGGGACCACTCACGTGTAAGCAGGCTACGACTAGTGGAGGGTCACTACGGAGTAGACTCTCAAGTCAACGAAAAACAACGTCCGCATCCGACGAAGTACGGGGCCGCCCCACGTGCCAACATCGTCGCACGGTGACCACGGTCGGAACAGAAATGGGGTTGCAAACCACCCGGGGCAACCCAGAGCCTGACGGTCTACCCTAGACGCGTCACAGGCTCTGACTGTCTAGGCAGGACCGTCACTGTCACCTGACGGCCCAACGCAGGGGGGTCACACGCTCGGTGCAAAACAGGGTGTAACGCACCTTCCCTGGCGCGTTACATTCTGTGACGTGCCTACACCGGTGCGTCACAAGACGAGTGGAAACATACTGTGACGTGTGCCACTCGGTGCGTCACAGGCCCTGACGCACTTAGCCTGGTGCGTTACAGTGTGGGAATGCGTCCACTCTAACGCACCCACACAGGGGCATCACAAGGCTGTGACGCGCCAAGACTGGTGCGTCACATGCCTTGACCCCCAACGGTCAAAAACCCAACGGTCAAAAACCAACGGTCGAACGCCCCTGACGGTCCAACCCAGGTGCGTCACAGCACCTGTGGCGGTCTATCGTGGGACCGTCACAACCCACAGACCCCACTTGGCTGCACTCAGGGCTATAACTCACCCACCTTGGCACGTTACATAGTGTGACGATCACTGGAAGGACCGTCACACCCGCCCGAGGGTGAAACGACGGAAAACGCCCAAAAAAACTGGCCACACCCCCGTGCCTCCACCGGAGAGGGGGAAATCAAAGGGGAAGACCCCAGGGTACCCCTAGCATGCTTCTAAGCCATCAAAACGCGAAATCATGGCCTAAAACCATAGATCGGGTGAACTCTCCCAAAATCATGCTTTTGCCCAAACCAGCTCAAAGACACCCCTCTCGGCTCCCACTCGGCCTACAAAACGCGGGGGATGACGGGATGAGCATAGGGATTCGTCCCCCTACCTCAATGGAGCGAAAGCTCTGTCAAATCGAGCTCAAATCACGAAGAATGCTTTTGGAAACCCCGCTCCTTTACCCTTCCCACGAACACCGCACGCCCACGAAATCACCTCGCAGCCGCCCACGCAACCCCGCCGTCGCCTCGCCGCCGTCTGTAGCCGGAGAGAGGCCCGCCACGATCGAATGGGAGAGAGAGGGGGAGAGGGGGCGGTTTCCACGGTGGGAGGAAGAAGATGAAGAAGAAGGGTGGGGGAGAGAGAGAAAAGAGATGGTATTTATAGGAAAATCTGAAAATTCCAGAAAATACCGAAAAATAGAAAATTACAATTCCGTGATCCTCGGAACGCACCGATCGTAACGGTATCACTCTCGCCTAGGTGAACGACCCGATTCACCCGCAACGAGGTTCCGAAGGAATTACTGAAATACACACCGGTAATCGGAAAACACACGCGAAAAAGCTGCGGAACGCTTCCGAGCCTCCGAAACAACTCCGGATCGCGCCGATCCGAACACAGAAGATGTCCGAAACAAAATTTCAGGCACAGCGGAGTCGGACACTTCGAGAAACCAGATCCGAGACCCATGAAGAAGGATCTGAAAGGTCTGGGATATTACAGCGGTCGTGCTTTGAGGTAGTTGAATGAATGTTCTGATCAAGAGATGTGCTCGGACGAGTGGAGGATCTTCCTGGTGAGCAATTGGCTGTCGAGTCTGACATTATCGTCATGCTCTATGACGTCGAAGATGACATGTTAGTCTGGATTATTTTTGTGGATTTTAAGACAGGAATGGGTAGAGATGTCCCAATAAGTTCTTAGTCTTGCGCGTCTGCGTATGACATGGGCTGTGTTAGTTCTGGATTTGATTCGAGACTGTGTGGCGGTGGCTTAGTTCTGGACCCTAGTTGTGGAATTGGGGGCCATTTTGCACCGCACTAGATGCGCCGTGCGAGGTGGCAAGTGAGATGTGATGGTTTAGCAGCATACTCAGGACTTGAGGATAAGCTAAGGCAGGTGGTAATCTTGGTTAGTGTTGTGGCTCTTGGTGTGGTGTCTGCTAGGACAGATTCCAGGGAATAATGACCTAAGGTTGTTAATGTAGCAGCCTTCGAGCCTAGCGTCTTTAGTGATTTTTTCATTCCTTGGTAAGTGTTTTGACGTGTTAATGGTTCTAGGATCAGAGACAAGCATAGGTAGGGAGCGTGTGGCAGTGGCTAGCTCAACCGCTGTGGCAGAGTGTGATTGGCGATCATCAGAGTCAGTGCTCGAGGCTTGGTGAGTTGTAGTTTGGGGAATTGTAATGATGGTGTGCCGAGAGATGCTATCAGTGTGGTCTGCGGGACACTCGGAAAGTGATGTTGGAAATGCTGACGTGATGGTGGTAATGGTTTTCTTGGTGCTAGCAGGCAAGGTTCCCAGCGTGCGTGAGATTCAAGGTTGGGTCAAGCGTGGAAATCTTTCGCTTCTTGGAAGGAATAATTGGCGCCTCCTTGGTTGAAGAGAATTGCGTTTTGGTTAAATTTCATTGTCTTGCACCGTGTATTCGGATTGGTTGGCCTTCTCTTGTGTGCCATGAAGTCCGTGAGAGACGTGTTCTGTGTTTTGGCAGTATGGTTTCCTGTGAGAAGTTATGCCCATTTCCTTGATGCGTAGGGGTGCATTGGCATTATTATAGAAGAATGAGTACCAGTTGGGCTATGTATGCAAGAATTCGTGACTGGTGCTAGGTTACCCGATGCGTTGTGGATTGGATCCTGCGGAGTTGTAGGAGGATTGCCAGATCAGGAGAGTCTGTGAACTGGGTTCGAGGTATTTAAGCTTTCCTCACCCTATTTTCTGGAGTTAGCCAGCCATGTCGAGATTGGATTAGATGGCGACGTCGAGTCGTTTGTGATGATTCTACGTGTTGTGCAAAGTGCGCATCAGAAGCGTGGTGGACCCATAACCCACAGGTCCAGGATCGTAATGATGGTATGAAACGGAAAGATTCTAGGAATTTGGTAAGTGTGTCAAAGGATTCTAACCAATAGAGAGGATCGCTTCCTCGGTGTAAGATTACCCTGGCTGTGTGGGCTATGTTGATTGCTATGCCATTACTTGAGGCACTGTGGTTTGTGGCACCGATAGGATAGAGAGTTGGGGAATATGACGGCAAGTGTGCCGGATGAGTACCCTATTCATTCGTTGGAAGAGGTGTCAAGTGCTTGGTAGTGGACCTAGTTGGGGGTCGCAAAGGAACAACCTGATAGAGGACGAGGACGTGATATTCAGAGTCAGTAAGCTAGGTGCTCGACTCATGTTGGGAGCTATGTCCTTGGGATGGAATTGTAGTCCTAGTGATGTGTTTTCTGATGAAGGAGTTGTGAGTCCCAATTGGTAGCTATGAGCGGCTGGTGAGGCTAGTCGAGTGGTCAACGGTGATAATGTCTAGAAAGGGACCCAGTTGAGTCTGAAAGTTTCAGAATGTTGTGAGAAGGACCCAGTTGTGGCAAGAATCTGTGATGTTTGGAGGTCCATGTATATTGGTTGCGACATCGTCGACCAAGTTGCTATGGTGGAAGATGACACTTGTCTGTCTTGGAGTTGTGTGCTGTGATTTGCTAAGATTATGCCCTGTGGCTCTGTGATGGGAGCGGAGCCGAGGATTGGTAGGTGCCCTTTTGGAATAATTGAGACGAAGGACTCGATGAGGCTGTATAATGGACGATGCCCGAGTACGGATGTCCCAGGAGGAATGTCATCGAATAAGAGCCTTGGTCTTGTGGCTAGCGTGTGAGGATTTCCCTGTAAGTCTGAGTCTAGAGTTGATGTGGATTGAGGATTGTGGAATCCTATCATATGGTTTCGCCGTGCTCCCCTGAGAGGGTAGAGTTGGCGTGAGGATCAGAATCGGATGCGTTGTCCGAGTGAGGATTGGCTCGAAAAATGATAATGGTCAGTGTAAAAGTCAACGAACGGTCGTCGAGATTTAGAATGAGCTTTTGGGGTTTGATGAAGGATCATGTTAGGGGAAGGTTGAGCAAGTAAGAGTTTCCCCGCTGACGAGTAATTGAGGGTTGATGGATGGATTTTCACAGACAGAAGATGCCGGTTGTAGTGAATCGAGAATGACGAGAGCTGTGTGCAAGCGAGGCCTTGAGTGGCCGATTATAAGATATACCGTTTCCTGGATTGGATCTGGGATCTATTGAAGGTTTGTGTTTGGACTAGAGCTGGTCCAGTGTTGTTATTGGCATTCGGCTTGCCAGGTATGAGATGGCTCATGGCGCAGAGCCGACGGATTTATGGCAGTCAGCGAGATGACTGCGTAAGCTGGTTGACGCTCAGTGATGGTTGTCCCTTGAGGAGGGCATGAGGTCAGTCAACAGGTAGAGAAGTTGATGTTTGATTGGTCCGTCGAGCATGGGATTTTATCAGTGGCAAGTTTTCGTGACGCGGGTCGCGCTTCCACGATGAGCGAGATGGTGACAATGATGCCATGGTTGGAGTTCCGATGCGACTGAGGTGATGACGTCGGACTTATGTTCTTTTGTGTGCAATGCTCGCTATGAAATTTGCGTGAATTGTGATGTGAAGCGAGATGTTTCTGTTCGTTGTAATAGTCTGACTGTATCCCTTGGAAGAGGTGTTTTCGCGAGAATTGAGATTTTAGCTGGAGCTCTGGGAGCATTACCAGCTGGGTAAGTCATTCTTCCCCTGTGAGATGGAGGTTGCCTCAAAATTCGAGGATGAAATTTCTATAAGGAGGGGAGGACAATAGCACCCAAGATTTTTTCAGATCAGAATCCGTGGGTTTCGGAGCGTTTCTATGGGTCTCAGATCGTGTTTTACGATTGAATCAGACTTTTGGCTATCAGGTCTTCGAACTCCCGTGTAAGGTGAACCGCAATGTTTTTGGGCTCCGGGACGTTGCAGGCACGTTGTGCATTTTTCGAAGATCACGGGAATGATTTTTCCCTATTTTTCTATTTTCTAGATTTTTTAAATCCCAAAACCATTTCTATATAAACCAACCCCCACCCCTATCTTCTCATTTCTCTCATTCTCTCCCTCTCTCCTCTTGTTTCTCTCTCTTTCTCTCCCTCTCTTCTCTGGCGGCTGAAGGAGCTTGAGCGGGATGAGGTGGTGAGGCACGTTGGGCGATTGTGGATGCACTTTTAGGATCGTCTGTTTGTTTGTTTGTTTATTTATTCAGTGCGTGGGCATGCCAGTCACAGAGTGACGATTTATTCAGGCTCCGAAGAAGCTACTGGTGTGCGCCATCTGACTGATCAGACGATAGTGAGTATCGTGTCGGGATCGAAACCCGCCGTACTGTAAAGGCTACGACGTTAATTACATCTCCTCAAAGGGGAGAAAATCCTTGATTAGTCGTCAGGAAAAGGTGCCCTATGGCCTAAAATTAACATTGATGAAATGAGATAATAAAATCTCGAACCACATTAGAATGCCCCACGTTAGGGTGTAAACATTTGAATCATGGTGGTCGCTTATTGACCATTTCATGTTCGGATGAAAATTCGTATTGAAAGCGTGACGAAGACGGAGATAAAACCTGTGCAAATATCTACCGAGTGTACGGCAAGTTTGATAAGAGAGTAGGATTATATCCTAGTGGAAATGGGTCAGGTTTAGCGGGATATTGGCCTGGGGCGATATCAGGTCATGACCATATTGGGGTGATCCCCGAGGTCCAAATCCGACTTAGCGGAGCGTCATTTATATTCCCTTCACATCGGGTCTGGGGAAGCGGGGCTCCGGAACGTACATTATTATGTTTTTTGTTGTTTGGTTACTTGACTTTTATTTAAATGCATGGGTGCATGTTTTGTTCGCTTATTATTATTATTTGTTTGATATTTCTTTTGTTTGATTATTTATCACTTTGGATGTTGTTTTGTTTTATTTATTTATTCTTTGGCTTTCTGCTCTCTTCTCTTTTGTTTTATTTTCCTTTTTTTGTCTTGAAACAGAGGGAGGGGGAGGGTGGTGATCCGGCGGGGTGACTGCCGCTGGATCACCTCCCATCCCCCTTTTTTTATTAGAGAATAGGGGGAGGGTGATCCGGCGCGCAGACTATCGCCGGATCACTTCTTCGTCCCCTTTTTGTTGTTTTCTTTTTTTTTTAAGATGGGGGCAGGTGAATCGGCGGGAGGTGAGAGATGAGAGAGGGGGTGATCCGGCGCGAGAAGCGCCGACGTCGCCGGATCACCTTCTCTCTTCTCATTTTATTTTTCTTTCTTCTTCTTTTTTTTTTTTGGAACGGGGAGTTCGGTCGACTGAACTGATGAAATCAGTCGATCGAACCTCTCAGCAACAGGAAAGCCTGTCGGGTGAGTCGACCCCAACCACGTAGGGCATCGACGCAGGGGTCCGGGGTAGAGTCAAACAGAGCTTGGGACAAGGTGGGTCGACCCTTCACTACACAAAGCCTTAGGCTTTCCATTCTTCGCGTTGGTCAGGGCTATGCACTTAGCACAGTGGGTTATGTGGTTGCTAGATGCTCATGTTCATGTAACACCACTGGAGGATTTGTGCAACTCTAATGCACGTACAAGGCTTTGATGCTAATGATAATTCTCCCTCCTTTTTTTTGTTGAAAACTACAAGTGTTTTCTATAGCAACATGCAGTATGCATGTGCCTAACTCATGCACTATTCATGCAATGGGGGGTGTATGCTACCTCACTAAGTGGGAGAAAATGAACACACAAGAATTTTTGTGTGGGCGGGTAGTTTCCGATACGGGGCGGAGTATTTTACTAACACATAGCGGTGGCCTCCAATCGGATGTAATCCGATCTTCCATACATCGCCATTTTATATACTCGATAACCTTGGCTTTCAAGCACACGCGATGCCTAATTCGTAATTATGCCATGTGCATGCGGGAAAGGATGCATGACGGGTTCAGATTTTTATTTATGCAGGAGCTTCTCTACTTCCTTTGCGGAAAGCCGGTAGGGACGCTATGCTAATTAAATGCATAGGCCTTGCATATGAGTGGGAGAAAATGCTTAACATGCCCAACTATTCAGCAAAAATAGAGTTACTGTTTTGTTAAAAGGGGCCTGCAGAGATTTCTTTTATGCAGGTTTATGCATGGGATGATGCCATTTCTTAATGTGTGTGAAAAAGGGGTGCTTAGAATGCATCTAAGTTCAGAAATGCAGAGTCTCTGGTCTCATCCACAGGAGTCCAGCGGAAATATTCTTGCAGATGCATATGCGAAAGATTCCATGCTTGATCACAGTTTTACCTGCCTTATGTTTATCCTTCATTCTGTCTCTTTTTTTATATTGTGTTTATCACTATACTCAGCGGTCTTTTGATGATTCAAGGGCCCCTTTATTCATTTCTTTTTGTATGTTCAATCTTGCTCTCGTGTTTAGAATTATTCAGACATTCGTTGTTTATTAACCGCATTCCTGCCGGAATTTTGGCAACATCTATCCCAGATCCCGAATACGTGAGGTGAAAATTAGAAGCTCATCCACGGAGATCCTGAGATGGCTCCTAAAATTCTGGGTAAGCCAAGGATGTCCACCCTGACATCCTAACTTGGGTAGGGAACCCTGAGGACCATCCTTCGAGGGGCTTCGCTAATCCCATGGGCCGTTGCATCTCCAACTCTGCGATGTGTATTTGACTGCCGCCGACTCTAGGGCCTTTAATGTCTAGCCCTCTATAGGAAATCTTCTAGGGATCATGCCATAAGGAAGCAAACCCCCAGAGATGCAAGGGTGGTCTGAACGGTATAAGACCTTTGATCGGGAGATTATTAGAACCATAGTGTATCCCTTCCCAACGACGGATCTGAGAGAGATGACGGAGTCCCCACAACTCATGGGTGTGAGTGAGAGGGCAAACGATCGTCTCCACGGAAGGCATATTATGTATCCATATAACACAATAGTACACGTCTACAGAAACGAGAAGAGCTGCTTGAATTAGAAAAAGGGGACAAAGTGGAGGCCATAACATGCCACAACTTAAAACTATTCATTCATTGTAATAGGAACGGGTACAAGAGGGATATACCCTGTAGTAGAGAAATAGAGCAAAAGAAAAAGAAAATACAACGGAGGGGGGGGGGGGGGGGGGGGGCGACGGAGCACTGCTCCTCCCCCCCTACTAGGCCTCACCTCTCTTCTCTTCTTCCTTTTTCCTTCACTCTGTAGATGCAGGCGCAAAGACGGGCTCTCGGATCTCTCTTCCCTTTTTTTGCTTCTCTTCAGGCTTTTTCCATCGATCTCTTCTCCCACCACCAACCTCTTCTTCATGGGCCTTGCGTCCTTTTTATGGGGATGGACGTGGGGGCCTTCGACTCTCTCGACTCCCCCTTTTCTTCTTCTCTCTTCTCCACTGCTCCCTTACCAAAGCCATCATGACCCTGCGCGCGTAGGGGACGTAGAGAGTAGCGGGGTGTCTTCTTGAGATTGGCCGAGGCTGGCTGATGGCAACGTTGATGCCTTTCGCCGCTCGACGGTTGCCATTTTTGGGAGCTTGAGGCGACGGAACGAGCTTTCTTAGCGGTCTGCCGGTGAGAAAACAACAGATAGGGGGGCAGGTAGCCATCCAGGCGAGCAGACACTCGAAGGTCTGCCAGGTCTAGGGCGTGGCCACCGGCTGGGGGCCTCCAGGTGAGGGCCTCAACCCCTTCTCTCTTTCTTCTTCTTCCTCTATTCTTCTTGCTGCTTCGCTCGAGGTGATTCGGCATGAGCCACTGATCCGCCGCGAAATAGACCCCCGTGATGGGATGAACAATGCTGTGAAGTGACATTTCTCACCTTTTGTCTCTTTCTGCTGCCGGATGGAGGCCGGACGAGGCGCATGGGGCCGCCGATTCACCCCTTTCTCCTTTTCTTTTGTGTTGGTTTCTTCTGCGGCCGATTCAAAGGGGTGGTTGCGTCGGATCAGTAGGGGGAGAGGGCCTGGCCGATTCAACTCCCTTTCTCTTTTCTTTGTGTTTTGTTCTTCTGCTATCACTTCAATGGGGCTTGGCCGATTCAAGGGATCAATTCCCCCCTTTTTGCTTTTCTTTTATTTTTTGGCGTCGGTTCATGCCCTTTTTACATTTCTCATTCATTTCATTTCATTCATTTTCATTTTGTTTTGGTGTGCGTTTGCATGTGCATTGACGCAGGGGTGAGGGTGCGTGGACGCATCCAGCTGCTTGCCTTAGCGGGCGGCTTGTGGTTTCATACGTGTGTCGACGCACCCAGTGGGTTGCATCGACGTAGCCTTCCTTTCTTTTCTCCATTGCCCTTGCTTGGTTTGGCGAGGCTTGGAGTTCTTGCTGACGAATTTCAGGTGTCCACAACGACGAACAGCGAGGATGGAGTGAGGAATGAGGCGGTGGCGCGGTGAGGCTTCATGTGAGGATTTCGGAACCTGACGATGATTCGAGAGGCAATTTCACGTGGAATCGTCATCCTTAGTGTGAGAAATCATCGGTGGAGGTAGGCGGATGGCTCCCTAGCCTGTGTATTCCCTTTTCCCATGATTTATAGGCCGAGGTGAGGCCAAGAGTGGGTTTCTCTCCATGCCGGGGTTAAAATACATTTTTTCGGGCTGAGCGACGATTTCACCGATTCGGACGGGATTTTTATGGTTTGAATCGGACCTCCCAGTGCTAAGGAGGTTGGGGAAGAGTTACCCCTTGTTTTCCCCCTCAAATGGGTTGAGTGGGGTGTGGTTTAAGCTCCCACGGTGGAGCTCCAGCATGTGCGTCGCAGGAATATGTCGACCGATTTGATGAATCGGTCGACCGATGGCATGTCTGCAACGGTATAGGGCAGGCTGGCAAGGTTCGATCGACCGACCTGGGATTTCGGTCGATCGACCAATGCCCAGCAGGTGAGCTGGTATGGTCCGGTCGACCAACCCAATGGGCCGGTCGACATACCCCCTATGTACGTCGACTGACCCAGTGGGCAGGTCGACCTAAACACATTTTGTTCACCCATTCTGGCCTCCGGTCGATCCGGTTGAGACCCTTTGGTCGACCTTTGCCCCCATGGATGTTTCGGACACCCCGTGGGGACTGAGACCAAGATTTTGGGTGTCCGGAGGAATTATATTTTCTTGATTAGCGTGCCAGTGTTGTTTTGAGGGTCCGGGTGACCCCACGTATTCTGATCTTTCTTGTTGTGCTAGATTGAGCCACTGTGTACCGGTGTAGGTGCGGAGGGCTGCCCTGCACGCCGTTAGCTTCTCCAGAAAAGTGGTTTCCATGTGGGCCATAAGTATGGCCAATGACTGTGAGTCCCGTGAGTCAACCAGGGGCTGGGAGCTTTCTAGTCACACTTAGAGAGGGAATGGACCTGACGGTTGTGAGCCGCCTTAAGAGTCTTTTTGACCGTGGTTTTTGACTCTGGGACTAGGGTAATTTGACGACATGGTGTCGTATGGTACAACGGCCTTGGGATGAGTCGCGTGACTCTATGGTCATTGGATTAGCGAGTCTAGCTAGTCGTCCTAAGTCTGGTGGCCCCGAGCCACCCTGTGTTCTATGATACTGACGATGGGTGCGTGTGTAGCCCATTGGTACTTTAGTGTTTCTTCTACTGAGAGTTTCTACTTCGAGTAACCCCCCACTAGATGGTGCTTGCTTGGGCGTGCTTGCGCTTACCCACTTAGGAGACGTGGAGAGCAGACCCGGTTGAGATGGCTTTTAAGCTGGTACGTTACCGTAGGGCCCCTTGCCTTTGCACCCTGAGTTTGGCTGGGAGGAAAATAGGCTAGAGGCCCTAACTTAGAGCAGATAGTTTGTGTGTGAACATGTAGTTGGGGGTATTGGACACACGCTAACGAGTGCGACCCCAGCTAGTCCTTGTTTTATAGTTATTGTTGTGTCTCTATGATTTTGATGATAGCAAACCCCAAGATGATTCATATGTGTGCATGTGAAATGATGATGAAGTGTGCATTTGTGAAGGTGTGCTTGTTATTTCCTTGTGTATGCATGTCATTTCTTTGTGTCTGACATTTTGACAAACACTTGGTCGATGCATTGCACTATGTCAAACATTTGGTCGATACATTCATAAGGTATGTGCTTTCTTCATTGTTTAGCACACAACGTCTGTGTGTGTTTTGGCCTAATTGTCTAAAAGTAAGTGCATGTTTACACCGAGTTATGTTAAGGTCTGTACAAACTTTCTGCCCTCGTGCGATACAATGTCTATGCAGTCTTTGCCTTGCGGGACGCAAGGTCCATGCAACAATTTGCAGCATGCATACAGGAGAAGAAGGTCCTTGCATATCACGTTCATTCAGGTTATAAGGTCCGTGCAGGGTTCGCCTTGTGACATGTTAAGTTTGTGCACATTCTAAGTCCATGCATGTTAGGTCTGGTCATATAAGGCTCGTGCATATTCAGCATCGAGCACATTCTAAGTACGTGCGTGTTAGGTCTGGTCATATAAGGCTCGTGCATATTCAGCATCGATCACATTCTAAGTCCGTGCATGTTCCTTTACTGCACTTGCAAGGTCCGTGCATAGTTTGCCTTGCGCATGTAATGGTCGGTGCAAATGTCAAGTACATGCACACTCTTGGGGGGAGCAAAATGCCTTTGTGACTCCAATTCTATCTTGTTCGATCGACCAATCTGCTCTCTTCAGTCAACCGAAGCTCCCAATTCAGAATGTTGTGTCTGAGCATCATTGCATATAGATAGGGGGAGTTTATGTCAAGAAAGCAGTGTGTACATTGCACATGTTGCATACCTTCTGATGATCTTAATCTTGAACTCTTCCTATCCATCTAATTGATTTACCCTGCCATATCTGTCATTCCAGTGACTCACATCATCAAATAATCATTGCTGGCTGCTGCTGATTACTCAATAACTAAACTGAGATTTGAAGTAAACCTTCAGTTTGAATACTACTTCATACATGTTAAAACACCTTTAATGTAGAATCTTCCATTATACAAGTTTAAGAATGTAAGTTGATTTGAAATTGGTTTAAGTCTAATGTACTCTTAAGTTTGAATTCAAAGAACTTGAAAATATATGATTCAACTTTTTAATAAACCTTAACTGATTCTCTCATGAAAATTCATGTAAGACTTCCTGAAATATGAAAAGTTGAAATCATGATTTTCTTTGATTGAAATACTGAGTGTTAGTATTACTATTAAACATAAAATCTGTCTGAATTTGTCCTAAAAGAAATATTGTGGATAGAGCAATGACTGTGGTTACTGAGAAACCTATCCAAAGGACTGTGTCATGAAGTAAAGGACTGTGTCATGAAGTACTATAGTTAACTCTGATTAAAATCATTAAAAATAATGTGAAAATATGGTAGAGCAATGGCATGGTTATATTGAGTAACTGGGGATTCTGGCCTCTAATCAAGGTGTCTTCTCATGCCAAAGATACTTCTAATGCTATCTCTGTTCTCTAAAATAGAGAAGCAATACGGTTATCACACTAAGTAACTGGGGATTCTGGTCTCTAACCAAGGTGTCTCCTTACGTCAAAAGGTGTTGATCAACCAAAATTGCTCATTAAAAGAGTATATTGTTGATCAAAAGAAAAATATGAAATAGTGTGAATCAAAAATTCTGGTAGAACAATAAAATTCAGATGCATTCACGAGTGTTTGTTCTCACTACTAGCTTATGTGATTCTTAAAGAAATCATGGAAAGTAAACTGAGTAAGATGGAAGAAGGTTGAACTAGAAGTGTTATATGAGCTTTTGGTTTACTTTTATTAAAAATTGTTTCAGATATGAGTATGGGTTTCTTTTTTGAAAAACTCTGTTTACATCATCCTTAAACCATATCTGTCAATCAAAGGATTCATAAGCTTTTATAGTGGAAGACTCTAAAACCTAAATTCTAGTTTATGAAGTTGGTAACTTATTGAAAAATTCTATATCTCATGGTCTTTGAAAATTCAATAATGTTTTTGCTCAATTGTTGATCTCTGTTACTTTCATTGATCTGTTCAACAGATATCAAAAATTGTTCTTGAAATATATGCGCTTTGATTGATCTCTGCACATCAGCTTGAGTCTCTTTTCACTGGATTCCACTACCATATTTCTTTTGGCTAGCAAATCATGATGGTTCTGTATACATTTCATCTGCAGACCATACAAATATGAGGATCCACTGTCATTATTACCTTGTTCACTTGTAGCCTTCTGAACTTCAAAATTATTATGGTTGAATACTCTAGATTGATTCCTTGAATGGTCAACTTGCTCAAAGGGGGAGAATAGGTTATCCTGTCATTTTTTTTGGATCTAGTGTGCCTTTATTCTGCTGAAAAGCTTTTGCTAGCTTGCTCTCATTTTGTCTCAAAGCAATCCCTGCGCTCATCTTGACGACCATTTTCCTGGTTGAATTCCTCACTGCCATATCTTTGGGCTCGTTTAATTGTCTTATCGCCCCTGTGTTTTTGATGTATGACCCTTGGTATCCTCTCGGGGGGAGAATTGTTTACTGTCTGCATCTTCGCTCATGATTCAATCATCTTACAATTAGTGTCACTCTATTTTCTCTTTTTGATGAAGTCAAAGGGGGAGAATAGGTTGACATGAGTTGCTTTATGTGCTTTATTATCATTATGACTCATCATGGTGTTGCCATCATCAAAAGGGGAGAGATTGTTGTGTCTCTGCGATTTTGATGATAGCAAACACCAAGATGATTCATATGTGTGCAGGTTAAGATGATTCATATGTGTGCATGTGAAATGATGATGAAGTGTGCATTTGTGAATGTGTGCTTGTTATTTCCTTGTGTGTGCATGTCATTTCTTTGTGTCTGACATTTTGACAAACACTTGGTCGATGCATTGCACTCTGTCAAACATTTGGTCGATGCATTCATAAGGTCTGTGCTTTCTTCATTGTTTAGCACACAACGTCTGTGTGTGTTTTAGCCTAATTGTCTAAAAGTCAGTGCATGTTTACACCGAGTTGTGTTAAGGTCTGTACAGACTTTTCACCCTCGTGCGATACAATGTCTGTGTAGTCTTTGCCTTGCGGGATGCAAGGTCCATGCAACTATTTGCAGCATGCATACAGGAGAAGAAGGTCCTTGCATATCACGTTCATTCAGGTTATAAGGTCCGTGCAAGGTTCGCCTTGTGGCATGTTAAGTTTGTGCACATTCTAAGTCTGTGCATGTTAGGTCTGGTCATATAAGGCTCGTGCATATTCAGCATCGAGCACATTCTAAGTCCGTGCATGTTAGGTCTGGTCATATAAGGCTCATGCATATTCAGCATCGATCACATTCTAAGTCCGTGCATGTTCTTTTACTGCACTTACAAGGTCCGTGCATAGTTTGCCTTGCGCATGCAATGGTCGGTGCAAATGTCAAGTCCGTGCACACTCTTGTCATGCGCACGCAAGTAGGTCGGTGCATATTCTTTGCTGTGAGCGCCTCAGGTCGGTGCATACTTTTGCACTGGGTAGATAACAACTGTGCACGTTTAAGGTCAATGCTAGCACATGAGGTCTATGCACGTTGGTATTAGACTGATCTAAACTCTACACACTTCATTGTTCAGAGTAAGTGCATGTTTTGCTTTGAACACTTAAGGTCGGTGCATCTTTCAGTCTTTACCTACATTTCATGCATTCACATGCTCCGCGCATTGTTTCATCACGCATACACATAGTCAGTGCATGTTTTACATGCACGCATATAGAGTTTGTGCAATGTTTGCATATGTTCACTAAGTCGGTGCATAAATTGATGTATACTCAAATGAGTCGGTGCACATCGTGAAAATGCTAGTAACGCTTGTGCACCTCTTTGCGATTATGCTTGCATATGGTCAGTGCACCTCCCCGTAGCTTGTCTACACAAGGTCGGTGCATCTTCCATTCTATGCATTCCTGAGCTCCGCATAGCACTCGTTTCTAGTCGGTGCAACAACTGTTGGTGCATGCTCAGAGTCGGTGCATAACGTGCATTACACAGTCCAAGCCCTTGCATATATTCAACCAGGTGAAATAAGACCTGTGCATTCAACGATCTTTGATCAGCAATGGCTAGGCTATCTACATACAACTTTCTGAGCATATTAACTATGTCTCTGACCATATAGCATTAACTAAGTGGTCTTCATTGCAGGAACTTATGCACGGAACAATCAGGCAAGGACAGCCAAGGTTTGAGCATCTTACGTGCACCTGAGCACTTAACTCACGAGGAGCAGAAGAACAAGAGTTCGTGAGGACAGCAGAGCAAATAATTGACATGTGACCCAAGGTAGATCATTATTGGAAGAAGCTGCCATGTGGATCATCGCTCCATCTGCACCTGACGCGTGGATTCACTGAGAATGGCGGGAACAAGCTCTCCACACGCCTGAAGCGAGAGCTTGTGTTACCCAAGTCTAAAGCTCTATAAGAAGGCCCCTTCTGCGATCAACAAAGAAGTAGATGGTGAGAAAATAGAAGAAGGCATCAGAAGAATTCTAAGAGACAGAAAGAAAGAGAGAGCAGCAACCAGAGAGAGTAAGAGAGCCAGCAGAAGAAGAAAAAGAAGGAGGAGTTGCCAGGAGAGCGAGAGAGCATACTGAGAGAATAAGAAAGAAAGAAAGAGGAAGAGAGTGTAGAGAAGAGAGGAGCAACAATGATGAAGCGGCTGAAGCACATTGAAGATCTCTCTCAAGATTGGCCTCGTGGATCAAATCCAGAGCCATCAAGCTCATTGGAGCTATATTCTGATTGGTTTTTCTTTTGTCCTTTTATTTGTTCTTTTCCATATCTTTAGTACTTTCCGTTTCCATTGTTTGGGATTGGGGTTCCTCCTGTGGTCTCTGGAAAAGGGAGACTTGGTGTCTCCTGTTGCAAGTGACTTGGTGTCACTTGTGCTTCCCCTCTGGGTTTCATAGGAAGGGAGACTTGGTGTCTCCGGCTGCTAGTGATTGGGTGTCGCTAATGGTTGCCCTCCTGGGTGGAGGAAGAGAGGAGTGTGTTCCTCTGGGTCAAGCTATTAGGCAGCGTCTGTCTGTAGACTGAGTCTGCGATTCTTGCTATTGCAAGAGAAGCCTCACTCTGGTTTGGAGTGAGGGGTGAACGTAGGCAGACTGTGGGTCTGGCCGAACCACCTAAAAATATCCTATCCATCGTGGTTTGCTATTTGCGCTCCTCCATATCATCTTTCTCCCCTTCACAGGTTGTGTGTGCTTGATTACTTGCGTTCGCCCTTGTGTTACGTTGAGAGTTTTATATATGTCTGTGGAGTGTATGCTCCTATGCTTAGTAGAATTATATATGCGAGCCTGAGTGTCTCAGCTAATGGTTGTGAGAAGAGAGTGGTTGTGTTGTCTCATTTGATTACTGAGCATTATTAAAAGTTTGATTCCGCAGTTGTTTTTAATTGGGTGTATTTGTTGAAGGATTCATTCATCACCCCCCTTCTGAATCCGTGTCCTGCACCCATATATTTTATCAGTTACTTGTGTACGGTGTCTCAGTTTCTGCCTGGGGTGAGGTAGGGAGACACCTGTGGCTGCGGACTAAGTCGTCAGTGGACACATCCGACCTTACTTCTAGTGGGCAGTTCTCCTATCACGCGAGATGAGTTTCTTCGTGCTTCTTCGGGTGACTTCTGTGCACTTTTCTTGACGTTGAGGTCTAGGGTTTCAGTAGAGTTATCAAGGTTCCACCCGTAGACAATGTAGGGTTCACGATGGCGAGGTCGTGACTATACCTTAGACTGCGTAGTCTTGAGTTGGGTCTTCGTCAGTGAGGACGGGCCTGCACGACGGAGATGTCGTGGTTTCCCTTCCTGGTAGTGTAGCCAGGGTTTCCCGTTGGTTCGATGATCCCCGATTGTGAGATCGGGGTTTACTTTTTGTTGCCGTTAGGAGTAGCTTAGAGAGCCGTGGTTCCATCGACTGCCGTTGTTACTGTTCTTACTACGGCTGTTACTTCCATCGTTATTGTTACTGTTGCTACTCCTGTTATTGTTGTTATTGTTATCGATGTTGTTTACCACCGTTGTTTAGTGGTGGGGATCTGCGGGACCCCTACTGAGCCAATGAGATGAGGCTCACCTCTTTCTTTTCAGGTGTAGCGGTTCCTCCTTGAGGTTCGAAGGTGCAACACTGAGGTTTGTAGTTGCCAGCTTGCCAGTGCCGGGGGTGTGCCCAACGATAGAGTACATTTCTTTTCCCTGTAGACTGTACTTTGTTGGACTGGATTCTGTAGTTAATTTGTTAATTGAAAATATAATTTAATTTCTATTATTTAAATAATTAGTTCTGTAGTTATTTCCTATATTATTTAAAATTTCAATGTACCTCCATACACCTAAATAACCCTTCCGAGTCTTCCGGCTCGTAGGTGGCGGGCCATGATTCGAATGGTATCGGATAATTCCCGGTATCCGGATCTTGGGTCATTGCAATGCTTATGGCAAAGTCTTTACCATCAGGCTCCCTTACTGCTAGACTTCATGATAACTGCGAAGAGTTAGAAGACTTGATTGTTGATGACTTGTTGCTTTATAAGGCCCTTGTTGGATGGGCTCCACGAGCCTGTGTAGACATTCAGGGTGTTCATATAAGAGGCTTCTTGACATGTTATATGTCATTGGGTTCTTTTGAAGGAACCCATTTCGAGGAAGAGGAAGGGGATCTAGACTATGTAAAGCTACAGTTTGGGTCGTTGGATCAACATTTTCCCTCAGAATATGAGGAAGAATGGTCGGAGGACGTCACTATGGTACCTATTTATCAGTTTGTCAATGTTGTGACCGGCAAAAAAATGATGAAATCTGAAGACAAATATGCTTACCTCAACTGTATAGGAATGAAGACTCGAGACTTCATGGTTAAGAAACCTCAATGATATCGGTGAATCAATGTTTAACTAGGTTCCCCTTTGGACATTATATAGGGTGGGTGGTCCTCACTATTTTTTGCTTACTCTATAGAGGTAAGGTGGGATATCCCTCGATCCACGTTTGATCCGCGTTAATTTTTCCCTTCTTTTAAATAAAATTTTTATTTAGCAAAAATAAAGGATGTCAACACTAAACTTGATACCCTACTCTTTGAAAATTAGTGTTGCTCATGACACCATTTATTTATCAAATTTAACATAGCATAACTTTTGTAGGATCCTTAGATTGACCTAATCTTCGGCTCATTTGAAAGGTCATCATATACATTATAACATCACCCAAGAATTAAGATGAAAACCACACATTTAGCCATAGTAAATCATCAATCAAATGCACATTGTTTATAGCTCAATCATCTAACCTATCAAGCATTTGGACATAGGCCTATCAACGGAGTAGATACAAAGCGAATACATGACTATTCGTATTCGCTCCGTTTTAAAATCTAAATTATCCATTTTTACTTTGTTATCCAATGAATTATTATTTTATTTATCTATATTCAATTTGAATTATCCGAACCGATTTCAAAATACTTCACAAGTTTAACATATTATATATGAGATTGTTCTCAGATTTATTAAGATGATGAATAAGAAGGGGAAAAATAATACTAAGTAAAAATAAAGGACACTTATAATGACTCTAGTGATAATAATTTTGATGAAATAGATAAAAAAATTAATAGATATTCACCGCATTAATTGTTCCATGGGAAACATAACTTCTAGTAATGTGGATAATAATAAAAGTTTCAACGGACAATGAGACTCAAAAGTCAAAAGTATACAAAAGAAACTATAAATTAAAATACAACTATAAAATGCCTAAAAGTTTTCACAAAAATTTTATATGAGTAAAAATGATCTTCCGTGTGAGTGGCATCCTGCCAAAAAAATAATAAGATATCAAATAGTAAATATTTTAGTTAATGTTTACATTTTCTAAAACAAATTAGTTACCTTAGATGAGAAGATTTAGAAGATATGTAGTAATCAGTCACTCTGAAGAAATATCACCTATAAATAAATTTTATTTTATAATAATAAATATGATAATAATTAAAAATATGAAATATACTTAAAAATGTTAGTTATCTTTCATCTTCACATATGGAAGCCAATCTTACCCACAAATCATCACTTGTACAATTTTAGGAGCTAATGAAGAATGGATCTCATCAACTACCATTCTACCAATACTAAATGTAGACTTTGATGCAACAGTGGTAATTGGGATTGCTAGAACATCTCTTGCCATTTTTGAAAGGGTTGGAATTTTTTTTCCATAGTTGCTCCACCATGATAATATATTGAATCCAACAATATTAGGAGAGATAGTTTTCTCTAAATAAATATCTAGCTCAGTCCTAAAAATAGATAGTGTAGTGAAATAACGTTGACTCATAAACTTCTCAAATCCGCCTATCAATTTTTTGGGATCTTTACTCTCCATCGTATCATTGCTGATAGAATCATCGGTTTTATTCAAAACTTGAGAGCAAAATGAATTATCAAAAACACTTGCATACATAGAATAGAGGTCATAAAGAGTTGAACGAATTTATTCAACATGCATAAATGCAACACCTCCATAAATCTGCCGATACACATAGTTAATATACTCCATCTTATATCGAGGATCAAGAATTAGAGTAACTGTCAAAATAAGGCTATAATCTCTCCAATATTTCAAAATTTTTGACATCATCCTTTCACCCATTGAATGCACAAAATCATCGAGAGATTTCAACATTTTAAGCAAATGAATGTGCACATCACACACATCATGAAAGAACAAATTAGCTGTAATATACTTATTTCCTGAGAGAGTCAAAGTTGCATCATAGAGTATCTTCAAGTTGTCAAGTACAACACGCCCTACTTCCCACTCATCATCAAAATACATACTCTTATAGTTAAGATCATATTCAGATAAATGTTCAAATGTAACACGTAGTTCTAGTGCAATCCCAAACATCAAATATATAGAGTTCCATCACGTAGGGACATCAATGCAAATCATTTTCTTACCTTTCAATTTCTCTTGAGCAACAACTTGTTCAAACATTTTCTTTTGTTTTGGTGATGACCTCACAAACTTTAAACTTTCATAATTTTTTTTTCAACAATCCAGATATTCTATTTAATCTATCTTTCATAATTAAGTTAAGAATGTGTGCACTACATTGAACATGCAAAAGAATACCATGACATGGTAATACATTTTCACCACAAAGCCAAAATTTCATATCTCTAATCTTTACAATATTGGTACTTACATTATCAACAATGATAGCAAATATTTTTTTATCAATGTTCCGTGTCAACACTTGATCTTTCATAATCTTGAAGAGTGTCTCAACATTATGTGGAGTCTTCACAGATAAAAAAGGAATAATTTTCTTATGCAACTCCCATTTAGTATTAATAAAATGTGCAGTGACACAATAATAGCCAAGATTTTGATATCCACATATCAGTTGTGAGACTAATTCAGAAATCGATATTATCAAAGATTGAGTATATTTTTTTCTTTTCCTCATTATATACTTTCATCACATCTGCTCTAACATTGTTTCTCGATATCACCTTAAACTGTGGTTGAAGATTACCACAAAATATTTGAAAATACTCATGCTCAACCAAGTTAAAAGGTAAATTTTGCTTCATTATCATCCTTGCAAGGTCACACTGACTATGCTCTGATAAGTGTCTATTTGTTATGACAATTCATTTCATGTACACCATTTTATGTGCATATAATTAGGTAATTATGCATATTTCATAGTTAACCTCAACTCCGCATTTAAATTGGAGCTTTCACGTAAATTGATTAATCTGGTAATTTTATTTAATAATTTGAAGTTGAGGGGAATGATCATTAATTCTCCATTGCATAATCATGAGCATTTGAGATTTATGTGCACATTGTGATAATTTTTATGGACTAAAGTGTAATTATGTGTGTATAGGACACCGAAGGTAATTACAAAAGAAGCCGGGGGGCAAAAGGGTCATCACCATTTTGACCAAGTCAAATAAAGAATTCAAAATATTTTGATTGGAGGGAAAGGAAAGTTCAAAATTTTGAATTCAAAATTTGAAAAGGAGGAATCTAAAGTTTAAGTTTGAAAAGGAGGAAAAGGACATTCAAAGTTTGAAATAAAGGAGAGACATGATGAGCCTTGGGAAATGGGGTGCCTAAAGTCTAAGAAAGGGGGTGTTCACCGACTTTTTCTCTTCCCCATGCATCATATTCCACTTAAATCTCAGTCATCTATCTCCTTTTGATACAATCTCCACCCTCCATCCACTTAACTTTTCCTATAAATAGCACATGACAAAGAGGAGAAAGGAGAGTTCTTCTTTTGGCAAATTTTCACTCTTTCTCTCCCTCTCACATCTTTTAGTTCTCCGAGTTCGCCCTCTTCCGTCCCTCTTCTCCTCTTGCTGTCTTCATGAAATTCTTTAGTTTTTCGTTCTCTACAATTTTCTCTTCTGTATCATCTTCTAATTCCTTCTGATTTTTAAACTATTTCATATTTTTCACTGTACTGTCCTGTTCATCTGTGAACCAGTGTTTCTCTCTGTTCTTCCCCTTGTTTCTCACCCTTCTATTCATTTTCACCTCTTACTTTATTCATACAAGTTCTTTATTTTTAAAAGATCTTCAACTTCTTCTTCTACGCCATCTTCTAATTCTTTCGGGTGTGAAAGTTATTTCCCATTTTTCAACTTACTGTCCTGTGATTTCACTGTTCATCCGAGGTTCTAGCTTTTGTTATTTCTGAGTTTTGAAGCTCTTCCACTCTTCTTTTCTCTCTGAGTTCTTCATCAAAGTTCTTCCTCTTATGTAGATCTAGATTTTATTCTTCAATCACTTCCTCCAATTCTTCTTTCTTTACGAGTTACATTTATTTTCTCACTGTTTTACTCTCTCATCTTCTTCTTTCTTCATCTCCACACAAACACTTTCACATTTCTCTCTATATTTCTCTCCAAAGTTTATCCTCCACAACTCACCTTTCATGGCGGCGTGCACATCAAGACGGGTGACGTTCCAAGGCTCGTGACGTAGACGGCGACGGCTTCTTCATCCACCTCTTTCCACGGCGATCTCTTTCAAGGCGGAGCGATCCTCTCCAAGGCTCGGCGAGGAGGAGACGACGGTGTCATCACCATTGCTACTACCATCTTCACACCTTAGGCTCCTCTTTTTGTTATTGTTTTAGTTTTATTTCATTTCATTGTAATCTCATTGTGTCATTAGTGTAAACTTATTTCACATTTCATGTACTCTTTCTTTTAAGTTAATAAAAGTTGTTCTCTTGATCTAGTTCTTGATCTTCTTCCATCTCTACCTCTTTCTTCTATCTCTTCTTTCCACTTCATGCAATTATTTTCTATAGCATAGGCGCATAGTCATAGGTGTTTTTAATTAAGTGTTTGGTTTGTTCATCATTTCACTATTTTCTTTAAGCAAAGCCAAATCACAAGTGTTTTTCTAAAAGGTTACAAGGTTTTTAACTTTAAAAATCTCTTCTTCCCTGTGGATTCGACCATTCTCGCCACCTTATTACGTCTTTCTTTCATAAAGTGCGAGTTTGAATTTTTAAGATTGATACGCATGTTTTAAACGACGAACTTTCGCGTTATCAATTTTTGGCGCCGTTGCTGGGGAGGAATGATGATTTTTAGTTTAAAAGCTTTATTTTCCTTGTGTTTATAAGTGTACTAATATCTCTTTCTTTTTCTTATTTCTACAGGTGAAAAAAAAAGAGAACAAGGGAACGCACTTCAAGAATTGAAGCTAAAAAAAATTAAAAAAAAAAGAAAAAAAGAAGCAGTTAAGAGGTAAGCTCTCCTCCCTTTCCTTAGTCTTTTTGTCATTTCATTTTTCAAAAAAAAGAACGAGGGAACGCTTTTCAAGTAAGTATCCAAACTTTTCCTCCTTCATTTTAATTTCATTTCTTTACATTTCATATATTGTGGTTAGATAGGTTCACTAAATAAAAATAAAAAAACCATCACTTGAACTTCAATAAAATCTTCATTGTAAGAGTAGAACCCACACTTCCATCTTTTAGGTCATGCATCATTTAGGATAGAATTTATTTTTCCTTGTTGTTTAATTGTTGTTAATTGCATTATTGAAGATTACGGGATGCAAGGTGAGTACTCTATTTTTTTCAAAAACATGCTCATGCATTTCCATGCTTGCATAGAACCCCTTGTTTAAACTTAGGTTGTTGCATATCATTTCTAAAATATTCTAAGGGCAATACCCATAAGCAAGATAAGGTGGGGATTTCATCACCCTTCCTTAGCCCACAAACCATAATTCCCATGCATCTTTGCATCACCTAGACCTTAAATAAAATTCAGTAGACATTGGCCCTACGTTCACACTGTGGTTCTTGTGTTATTTGGGCTTACCCTCTTATGAAAACCGGTGCCTAAGACAAGACGGTCGGACGGTAAACGCCTTAAGCGGGCTAGTGGTTTGGCATAATTAGGTCCCTACGAAAGTAGGGGGAACCTCCCACTGCCCCACCCCTTACCTGACCGGTGAAAATATTGAGGGTGAACTTAAGTTTCACTTTAGTCATTTTGTGAAACCCAATTTGTAGGTCTAGGTCACATCTAGGGCAGTAAGTAATTTGTGTGATAACTTGTTTGTGTTTACATAAAAAAATAAATAAAAATAAAAATAAAAATAAAAAATCTCATCTTCTCTCTCTTCGTCTTAGTTTGTATCAAAATCAAAAAAAAAAGAGAAAAAAAGTTAAAATAAAAAAATTAAAATCATCTCTCTCTTCGTCCTAGTTCATGCAAGGTAGACGATCTCAACATCCAAACCTACTAGGACCCATTCAAGAAATTGAGAGAGTCTTGTATCCAGGGAACGATCTCCAACAAGATCTGATGGCCGAAAATCAAGGACCTCCCCACCAAAATCTAATGGCCGAAAATCCCGATCCTCCAAAGAAAATGAAGGACTATTTCTTGCCCAATCAATACCAACCGTCTTTCTATGTCCAAGCACCTCAGAACCAGGCAATTCATTATGAAATCAAGTCTAGTACCATCCAAATGTTGCCATGTTTCTATGGAAATCCCAATGAAGACCCTTACAAACATCTTGATGAGTTCCTTCAGATCTGCTCAATTGTTAAAATCCAGAATTTCTCTGATGATTCTTAGGCTAACTCTCTTCCCATTCTCTCTCAAAGATAAAGCCAAATATTGGTTAGGAGCCTTGGGTAGGATCATTGATACATGGGCAGAAATGCAAAAAGAATTTTTGAAGAAGTTCTATCCCATAGGGCGAACCAATACGATGAGAAGAGCAATTACTGGATTCACACAAAACCCAGGGGAACATATCCATGAAGCATGGGATAGACTAAAATATTTATTGAGGAAATGTCCCCACCATGGGTTATCAAGATGGCAAATTGTACAAGCATTCTATGAGGGTTTGGCGGAGAATTATAGACAGATGGTGGATGCATCATGTGGGGGAGCATTCATGAGTAAGAGTGAGGATGAGGCTTATGATTTATTCGAAATGCTTAGTGAAAATTTCATAAGTCATACCTCGCTTTCATCATATGAAAGAATGATTGGGCCTTCTAAGAGGGGTGGACTTTATGAAGTTAAGAGCCAAGGTAAGTGTGAGAACAAGATGGATATTAATGGCATAACCCAAAAGTTGAATAAAATGGATTTGTTGGCGCAAAAGATAGAGAAGGTCGATATGGTTGCCCAAAAGCTAGACCAGTTGTTGTCCATGTCTAGACAGGAACCCTCTTTCCCTTCTGCCCCTCAACCTCAACAATTCTCAACCCCAAGTCAAGAAAAAATCTGTGCTTTGTGTTCGAGCCCTAGCCATTCCGTGATTGTGTGTCCCACAGTAGCCCAACTCCCCCCATTTATCCAAGAATAAATCTTTGCTGCTCAAGGTGTCTCCATGCCCACATATGATCCTTATTCAAACACTTACAATCCGGGCTGGAGAAATCATCCAAATTTTTCTTGGAAGTCTAACCAAGGCCCATCCACCCAATCTCATCCCTCACACCATCCAAATTCAAAACAATCATTTTTCATGCCAAGTCAGTTAAACCAAAATCTCTCTTATCAGCCTCCTTTCCATCAACAATCACCTTTCCTTCAAGCTCAGGTCTCATATCCTCAAGTTCAATTTGCTCAGGGCCAATTTCAGCAATTTCCTGCACATCGTTCACATCAACCACATTATCAACCACCTCCTACTCAACCCACTTTTGATGACAAGTTTGAACAACTCCAACAACTCATCCTTACCCAAGCACAATCTATTTTCAAGTTGGAGAACCAGATAGGGCAACTTGCTGCCAATAACATGAGAAGAGAGGTAGGTCAGCTCCCTAGCCAACCAGTGGCCAACCCCCGCAATCAACAACCTCCAGGCTTCCCTCCAAGAGCTCCTATTCTTCCTCAACCAAATCAGCCAAACCAACCTCAGCTGCCCCCTCCTATAGGTCCTCAGTTCGAGAATGCCAAAGCCATCTCTAGCCTTAGGAGCGGGAAAATTCTTAATGACCCTTATTAGGCTAGGGATGTGGGTAGTAGTTTGGGCCAAGATGCCCACGAGGAGAGTGATAGTGAAGATGAGGAGTCAACAATTTTGCAAGAAAAGAAGAGGCAAGAGGGGGGGAGAAAATAAGCTGGACAAAGGGAAAGCAAAGGTTGATGAAGGACCCTAAGTGTAACGACCCGAGAATCCGATTACCGGGAAGGCCCGATAACCCGAGACTCGCACCGCCGCCCACGAGCCGGGAGGGCTCGGAAGGGCTAGAAGGAGTGTGGAGGCACAAAGAAATAGGAAATAAAGCAGGACAACTCAACAATTAACAGAAATAAATAAACAACTACAACAGAGTCCAGTCCAACAGAAAGTACAGTCTAAAGCAGTAAAGCGTACCACATGCCAAGTGAACACTCGGCCCGGCAAGCTGGAAACTGAGAACCTCCGCTCCGCACCCTCGAACCACGAGGAAGAACCGCTACACCTGAAAAGCAGGGAATGAGTCTCCAAAACAGAGACTCAGCAGGGATCCCGCGGAACCCCAACCGGAAACAACGGCGGTAGCGGAAAGGAGAGCTACAACTACAGCAGGAACAGCAAACCGGTGGCCGGTCAAAAACTCGGCGCTACAGCTACTCCTACTGCACCGGAAGGTACACCTCGGTCACGCAGACGAAGCTACCGAACCACACTAGTACCACCTACCGAAGCAAGAACACACGGCAACCACGCCGTAGAGGCCTGTCCCTCGGACACAGCCGACCTGGACACGCTGTCCAAGGTGCGACCCCGACCATCCGATCGCGGGTACCGCACAACAAGACCCAACCTCGGTAAAGCCACTAGCATTAGACCCTTGGCGCGAAAACCAACACACGCGCCACGGCGAAACAACCGAACTCAACGGTCAACACGACCGAAAACCCGAAGGTAGAAATCACGGAAACTGATAGTCTGTCACTCCGTACTCGACAGGAGTACCACCCACTAGAAGCACAGCCGGTAGCGTCCCCTGACGTCTTACACCGCACCGCAGGTGAACTGCCTGACGTGGTAGCTCCTACCCGAGGCACGAACACCGTACAAGTAACTACAACAAGTGACTAGCTGGGGTCACGCCCGTCGACGTGGGTCCAACCGCCCCCAACCACGTGTGCACACACAGACCGCGCGTCCCTGGTCTGGTCCTCTGACCGGTTTTCCCCTCAGCCGGACTCTGGCTGCAAGACGTGGGGCCCGACGGCAACCGGTCCACAAACCGCCTCTAAGGGTAAGCCCGTACACCACTCCCTGGTGCGACTAGCACACGCGTACTAGTAGGCTACGACTAGTGGAGGGTCACTGAAGGAGTAGACTCTCAAGTCAACGGAAAACAACGTCCGCATCCGACAAAGTACGGGGACCATCCCACGTACTAGCACCGTCGCACGATGACCACAGTCGGAGAAGAAACGGGACTCACAGTCCACAGCCGCGCACACACCCTGCGCGAGAGTCGAGAAAACCCAAGTGACGCTAAGTCACTGGGCTCTGGACAGTCCTCTAGACGCACTACATCCAACGGTCCTTGAGTCACAAGACTCGGGGTCAAGACCGTTGCACGCAACAGCACAAGGCCGTCAATCTAGTCCAAGCTCTAGGTCTAAAACCACTGTAGCACGAATACCGAGGCAGCTCACGAGCCGCCGAAACCATTCCCTTGGGAAGGGAACTCACAGGACTAAGGCCACACACACGGCCCACGCGGAAAGCACAGAAGCACGATTCCCAAGGCAACTTGCACACCACCAAGCTGCAGCCCAACTCAAGGAAAAGAGGGAAGCCTCCAGCCCCAGACTGGACAACTGGGCTCGCAGCCCAAGGCCTCACACAGGACCCACTCGGGGATCGCTTTTCGGAGAAACCGATGACACACGTCAACACACGGTGACACGAGTCGAGAACTCTACATCCGGGACTCCAACGTACCACGACACCTGGCCCCGACGACGTGCACAACATCCGTCAGGCCACAGGTCGGCACGTGGTTCGAGAACCACACACCCGGGACTCGAATCAGTCAAAACGGAAACACCGGGTTAGACTGGCACATGTGCGGTTCACCCTGGGCCGCTCAAGGGATGTGCGGCTAGGGTACAGCCGCTCAAAAGACATGCGGTCAGGCAGGAGCCGCACAAGGCTCTAATCGGACTAACCCCAAATGGAGGATGGACGGTCAGGGCTGGACCGCCCAAGGGGATGTGCGGCCAAGGATCGTCCGCACAACCTAACCGACCTACTCCAGTGCCGGTCAAAACGGTTTTGACCAAACCGCACAACCCAACCGACACAAAACTGTTGACCAAGGGTCAACTGGGATATGCGGTCAGCTCCTGGCCGCACAAGCCCACGGAAGGACAGACGGCTGGGTACCAACCGTCCATGGGGGAGACATGCGGTTCTCACCTGGCCGCACAACAAATGTGCGGTCTATCGTGTGACCGCACAACCCCAAACCAAGAGAAAATGAACGGGCCAAAGGCAACCGCCCTCGCGATGGACGGGCCCGGTTCGACCGCCCAACCATCACGGCGGGTAAACCCAGGGGGTCTCCCGATCGTAGCCTTTCCACGCCCCGTTCGTGCCGAAACGAAGGGGATACAACCACAACCACCCTGGCAATCACGTGGACTCCGACCGGAGTCAAAACGACGCACGAATCGCGAGAAACGAGCGATTCTACCGAAGTTACCCAAAAAGGGTTACCGAGCTTCTCGGAGCTCTACCGGTCCAACGGGACCACCAATCGAGACGAAATCAGGGGGAAAAGAACGCTCTCGCTCCAAGGAATCCGTTGACAGTAACCGATCTGGAAACCGTCGCCGTTTCCCGACCGACCCTACGAAACCCACAAAACCACAGTTTCGCTAGAACGGACCCAAACACAGCTGTTTCCGCGCCGAACGACGTGCAATGGCGGGGGAAACGAGCAGAACGCAGTGGTGTTCCGTCACCCTACCTCCACCGAAGAAACCGTGCGCCGAAGCGACTAATCCACGCCGAAAACCGCCCGGAACGCGAACGACGCCATCTCGGAATCCACCGAGGGATCGCGCCCGCCTCCGCCTCGATCCTCATCCATCCTCGCCCGCGCCTTGCCCGCGCCGTCCCCGCCTCGCCCGTACTCCGCCCCGTCGGCCGCCGGAGAGAGAGGGAGAGAGGAGAGAGCGTGAGAAGAGAGAGGGAGAGAAATGAGAAATGAGAGGGGAGAGAGAGAGAAAAGCTATTTATAGGGAAATCCGGAAAATCGGAAAAATCCAGAAAAATAGAAAATCACCCCCTCGCGATCCTCGGAACGCACCGATCGCAACGGTACCACTCGCGCCCTGGTGAACGGCCCGGTTCACCCGCAACGAGGTTCCGAAGGGAAAGCCGAAACCCACGCCGGGAATCGGAAAAACACACGCGGAAAAAGCCGCGGAACGCCTCCGGGCCTCCGAAACGACTCCGGATCGCACCGATCCGAACACGAAAGATGTCCGAAACGAAATTTCAGACAAAACAGAGCCAGATATACCAGAAACGCAGATCCGGAGCCCACGAAAAGGATCCGAAGAATCCGGGGCATTACACTAAGAGTATGTTCCTAAGGTCCCATTCCCTGATGCATTGAAGCCTAAAGCTCAAAAGAGAACGCCGGTCCAACAAGAAGAACTAGTGAAATTGTTTAAACAGGTGAACATCAATATTCCACTATTGGATGCGATCAAACATGTACCGACATATGCAAAATTTTTTAAAAAGCTATGTACACAAAAAAGAGAACCAAAGGTAATAACACAAAAGGTCCGCTTGTCTGAAGATGTCAGCGCATTTGTTATGAATCATTTACCTAAAAAAATGAAGGACCCCGGAGCTCCACTGATCTCTTGTGATATAAGTGAAATTACATTTGATAGAGTATTGCTGGACCTTGGAGCCAGTGTGAACTTGTTACCCACCTTTATATATGAGCAGTTTGATCTAGGGGAGTTGAAACCCACATCTATAATCCTTCAACTGGCAGATCGATCTATAAAGACTCCAAGGGGACTATTGGAAGATGTGATTGTGAAGGTGCATGAATGTTATTTCCCGGTGGACTTTCTTATTCTGGATATGGCCTCGTCCCAGGAATTAAAGCACACACCTATCATTTTGGGACGTCCGTTTCTTGCTACGGCCAAGGCCAATATAAATTGTGCCACAGGGATGATGGATATTTCCTTTAGAGGAGAGAAGGTTTCTCTGAATGTGTTCAAAGCATCTCAATATCCAGACCATGAGGATGAATGTAATGTCATTGATGTTTTTGAAGAACTAATTGAAGAAAGTCTGGAAGTTAATGAGGAATGTCTAGAAGAGGGTAGCATGCTCCAGGATTCCCCACTTTCTAGTGCACCCCACTCTAGAGTAGAGCCACTCCCTCCACTTCAAGTTGAACCTATTCTTCCATCTTTGGATCAGCCACCCAGTTTAGAGTTGAAGGCTCTACCGGATCCTTTGAAGTATGCTTATCTAGGTCCTAACCAAACTCTGCCCGTAATCATTGCTTCCAACCTCACTACTACTCAGGAATCCCACTCCTAGATATCCTTCAGGAACACAAGAGGGCGATGGTTGGTCAGTGGCCGATTTGAAGGGTATCAGTCCGGATGTGTGTATGAATTACATTTACTTGGAGGATAATGTCAAGCCGAGCAGAGAGATGCAGCGTCGACTGAATCCAAGTATGAAGGAGGTAGTGAAGAAAGAAGTTGTCAAATGGTTGGATGCCGGGATCATATATCCCATTTCTGATAGCAAGTGGGTCAGCCCAACTCAAGTTGTTCCCAAAAAGTCAGGGCTGACAGTTGTAACAAATGAGAAAGGAGAAGAAGTTCCCACACGATTACCAACTAGGTGGAGAATCTGCATTGATTACAGAAAACTAAATTCAGTCACGAAAAAAGATCATTTCCCACTCCCATTCATTGATCAGATCTTGGAGAAACTGGCTGGGCAGAAGTATTATTGCTTTCTGGATGGCTATTCTGGGTATAACCAAGTTACAATTTTCTCAGAAGATCAAGAGAAAACAACCTTCACATGCCCCTATGGCACGTCTACTTTTAGAAGAATGCCTTTTGGGCTCTGCAATGCCCCTGCCACATTCCAGCGATATATGATGTCCATTTTCTCTGAAATGGTGGGGGAATGTTTGGAAGTTTTTATGTATGACTTTTCAGTGTTTGGTGATTCATTTGATGATTGTTTGGGAAATTTGACTCTGGTATTGAAAAGATGCATTGAGTCGAATCTAGTGTTGAGCTGGGAGAAGAGCCATTTCATGGTAAGAGAAGGGATCGTTTTAGGCCATGTAGTTTCAGAGAAGGGAATAGAGGTTGACAAGGCCAAGGTTGATGTGATTTCTAATCTTCCTCCCCCTTCTTCGGTCAAACAGATCCGTTCCTTTCTTGGCCATGCAGGATTCTACCGCAGATTCATTCAAAACTTCTCCACCATTGCTGGACCACTTACACAATTGCTTGCCAAGGACACTACCTTTCATCTTGATGAGTCATGTCTAGAGGCGTTCAATTCTTTGAAAGCGGCTCTCACACAAGCTCCCATTCTCCAATCTCCTGATTGGTCGCTCCCTTTTGAGATCATGTGTGATGCCTCAGAATATGTTGTAGGAGCTGTCCTAGGTCAAAGAGTTGAAAAGAAACCCGTGGTGATCTACTACGCGAGCCGCACCCTCACTGATGCCCAAGTGAACTACACCACCACGGAAAAGGAATTATTAGCTGTTGTGTTTGCCCTCGAAAAATTTCGATCATATCTGTTAGGGGCGAAAGCCATTGTTTATTCCGATCACTCAGCATTAAAATTTTTGATGTCTAAGAAGGAAGCCAAACCCCGTCTCTTACGGTGGATTTTATTACTACAAGAGTTTGATTTGGAAATAAGAGACAAGAAGGGGTTGGAAAATATTGTCGCTGATCACTTGTCTAGGATTGTAATTCCTGAAAGTGCCCCTATGTCTGATTCCTTCCCTGATGAACAAATTCTTTCCATCTCTCACACAACAACCCCTTGGTTCGCTCATATACTTAACTACCTGACAGTAGGGAAGATTCCCGAAGGGTGGTCTAGACAGGAGAAGGATCGATTCTTTTCTAAGGTAAGGCACTATTTTTGGGACGACCCGGAGCTATTTCATATGGGTCCAAATCAAATAATAAGAAGATGTGTCCTCGAGAAGGAGCAACAATCTGTTTTGAACTTCTGTCATAATCTCGCTTGTGGGGGACATTTTTCAGGAAAGAAAACATCGGCGAAAGTGTTGCAGAGCGGATTCTATTGGCCCACATTATTCAAAGATGCTTATGAATTTTCCAAAACATGTTTAAGGTGCCAAGCCGCAGGAAATAATTCAAAAAGAGATATGATGCCGCTCAGTCCCATTCTGGTAGTAGAAATTTTCGATGTTTGGGGAATAGACTTTATGGGACCATTTCCACCTTTATTTGGCAATGAATATATTTTGGTGGCAGTGGACTATGTTTCAAAATGGATTGAAACTGTTGCTACTAGGATAAATGATCACAAGGTTGTGATGAAGTTTGTGAAGAAACACATCTTTTCTAGATTTGGTTGTCCTAGAGCTATCATTAGTGATGGGGGCTCTCACTTTATTCATTTTCAATTCCGAGCTCTGCTTCGCAAATATGACATCACTCACAAGCTCGCTAGCCCCTACCATCCCCAAACTAGTGGCCAGGTAGAAGTGCCCAACAGGGAGATAAAAACCATTCTGCATAAGACAGTTCGGCCGGATAGAAAAGACTGGTCCGAGAGACTAGATGATGCACTTTGGGCCTACAGAACTGCATTTAAAACTCCCATTGGCATGTCACATTATCGCCTCATTTTTGGAAAAGCCTGCCACTTACCTGTAGAGCTTGAACATAGAGCATATTGGGCCATCAAACAAGTCAACTTTGATCTCATTCAAGCCGGGGCCCAAAGAGCTCTACAACTCAATGAATTGGAGGAACTAAGAAATGAAGCCTATGAAAATTTAAAAATCTATAAAGCCAAAATGAAATCCTTTCATGATAAGCATATTCAAAGAAAAACTTTTCAACCAAATCAGAAAGTCTAACCTTTTAACTCTAGGCTGCGCTTGTTCCCTGGAAAGCTCAAGTCCAGATGGGATGGACCGTTTGTAGTTGTCAACTTTTGACCACGGTGCCGTCAAAATTTTGAATCCTAAAAATGGTCAAATTTTCACTATCAACGGTCAAAGGTTGAAATCTTATTTGGAAAATGATCAGTTGCAAAAAGAATCCATTGTCCTAAGTGGTCTGGAATAAAATTTTCGTGAGCTCTCATGCGTCTGGCTGAAGACGGAAAACTTAGCGCTTCTGAGAGGCAACCCACAGTTTTTGTTGTTTTGATGTTTTTGTTTGAGTGTGTTTTAGTAGTCAGGTTAAGGCCAAGGAGAGGAAGTCGTCGCCATCTATGACATTGATGGAGGTTTCATCCCGCATATCTGGTTGTCTCTTTCCTACTCAGAAGTATTTATTGATACATTGTTCTATTGCTTTCAATTCTATATGCCATTGAGGACAATGTCATTCAAGTTGGGGGGAGAGAAATTTTCATGATGCATATAGTACAACCCTATAGGAGTTCTATCTTGCATGTCATAGTTGCATAAAAGTAGAAAGATGTAAATCTCATTTTGAGTTCTGATTCATGCTTAAATTAAAAGTAATTCTGGAATAGAAAAGACTAGGGATAAGGATGATGAAAAATTTAGTCAATCTAGCCATGAAAAACTGATATAAGAATCCCTTTAAAGTTCATGTGCACTTTGAAAAAAAAAGAAAAAAAAGAAAAAAATTCAAATTGCACACTAATAAAACAAGCAAAATAAGCCCTCTGCTATTTTTAGTATGTTGTCTGATATTCTGCACTTCTTAAGAAAAGAGATCTTTTTACAAAGCTTTCTGCCAAATTATCTATCAAATAAGTGCAATGGCACTATGAAAAAAAAAAGAAAAAGAAAAAAAAGAAGAAAAGAACACCATGAAAAATGCCCCAATTCTTAGTAACCGGGCCTACTTTACCTAAGACGTGTTGAGGTTCGCGTCAAACAGAAAAGGGAACCCTGATCTTAGTAACCGGGCCTACTTCACTTAAGACGTGTTGAGGTTCGCGTAAAACAGTGAAGGGATAGTGCAGCATCATGTGTGCTATAAAAGATCCCAAAGGGACAAAGCAATAAGGCAGACAAAAAAGTTAATATACTTAATTCTCTAATATAAGAGGTGCAGGGTTGAAAGGCATTTGTTTGGAATAGCGAATGTGAGATGCAATTGTCTAAGCTGTGGATTTGGTAGTTACACATGCATAAGTGCTATTGAGCTTTAATTTGAATTCTTAATCATGTACTATTAAGTTCCTACATAAGGCTAGCGTGCATTAATGATGACAGATTCCTAATCTTTGGTTGATTCTATGAAGGGATAACTGGATATGAGAGCATGAATTTTGTAAACTCTTGTTAGTCCTAAAATTCAATTTATTGACATTGCTAAGGGACTAGTAATGAGTAAGTTGGGAGGTGTGATAAGTGTCTATTTGTTATGACAATTCATTGCATGTACACCATTTTATGTGCATATAATTAGGCAATTATGCATATTTCATAGTTAACCTCAACTCCGCATTTAAATTGGAGCTTTCACGTAAATTGATTAATCTGGTAATTTTATTTAATAATTTGAAGTTGAGGGTAATGATCATTAATTCTCCATTGCATAATCATGAGCATTTGAGATTTATGTGCACATTGTGATAATTTTTATGGACTAAAGTGTAATTATGTGTGTATAGGACACCGAAGGTAATTACAAAAGAAGCCGGGGGCAAAAGGGTCATCACCATTTTGACCAAGTCAAATAAAGAATTCAAAATATTTTGGTTGAAGGGAAAGGAAAGTTCAAAATTTTGAATTCAAAGTTTGAAAAGGAGGAATCCAAAGTTTAAGTTTAAAAAGGAGGAAAAGGACATTCAAAGTTTGAAATAAAGGAGAGACATGATGAGCCTTGGAAAATGGGGTGCCTAAAGTCCAAGAAAGGGGGTGTCCACCTACTTTTTCTCTTCCCCATACATCATATTCCACTTAAATCTCAGCCATCCATCTCCTTTTGATACAATCTCCACCCACCATCTACTTAACTTTTTCTATAAATAGTCCATGACAAAGAGGAGAAAGGAGAGTTCTTCTTTTGACAATTTTTCACTCTTTCTCTCCCTCTCACATCTTTTAGTTCATCAAGTTCGCCCTCTTCCGTCCCTCTTCTCCTCTTACTATCTTCATAAAAGTTCTTTAGTTTTTCGTTCTCTACAACTTTCTCTTCTGTATCATCTTTTAATGCCTTCTGGTTTTTAAGCTATTTCGTGTTTTTCACTGTACTGTCCTGTTCATCTGTGAACCAGTGTTTCTCTCTGTTCTTCCCCTTGTTTCTCACCCTTCTAGTCATTTTCTCCTCTTACTTTCTTCATATAAGTTCATTGTTTTTAAAAGATCTTCAACTTCTTCTTCTATGCCATCTTCTAATTCTTTCTGATTTGAAAGTTATTTCCCATTTTGTAACTTACTGTCCTGTGATTTCACTGTTCATTCGAGGTTCTAGCTTTTGTTATTTCTCAGTTTTGAAGTTCTTTCACTCTTCTTTTCTCTCTGAGTTCTTCATCAAAGTTCTTCCTCTTATGTAGATCTAGATTTTTTTATTCAATCACTTCCTCCAATTCTTCTTTGTTTACGAGTTACATTTATTTTCTCACTGTTTTACTCTCTCATCTTCTTCTTTCTTCATCTCCACACAAATCCTTTCACATTTCTCTCTATATTTCTCCCCAAAGTTTGTCCTCCACGACTCCCCTTTCATGGCGGCGTGCACATCAAGACGGGCGATGTTCCAAGGCTCGTGACGTGGACGGCGACGACTTCTTCATCCACCTCTTTCCACGGCGATCTCTTTCAAGGCGGAGCGATCCTCTCCATGGCTCGGCGAGGTGGAGACGACGGCGTCATCACCATTGCTACTACCATCTTCACACCTTAGGCTCCTCTTTTTGTTATTGTTTTAGTTTTATTTCATTTCATTGTAATCTCATTGTGTCATTAGTGTAAACTTATTTCACATTTCATGTACTCTTTCTTTTAAGTTAATGAAAGTTGTTCTCTTGATCTAGTTCTTGATCTTCTTCCATCTCTACCTCTTTCTTCTATCACTTCTTTCCACTTCATGCAATTATTTTCTATAGCATAGGCGCATAGTCATAGGTGTTTTTAATTAAGTGTTTGGTTTATTCATCATTTCACTATTTTCTTTAAGCAAAGCCAAATCACAAGTATTTTTCTGAAGGGTTACAAGGTTTTTAACTTTAAAAATCTCTTCTTCCCTGTGGATTCGACCCTTCTCGCCACCTTATTACGTCTTTCTTTCATATAGTGCGAGTTGGAATTTTTAAAATTGATACGCATGTTTTAAACGACGAACTTTTGTGTTATCATGCTCTTGGTCAAATTTGAAATTTGTTATTTTTGCAAGTGTCTCATTTTTTGTTGCAGCCACTGTAATCATTTGTTGTACTATATGAGGATGTTTTTTCCTTAGACATCTTGTTACATGATTCTTCAAATGGGTTGTCCCTTTAGCAGTAGAACCATCAAATTTTCTCTTGCAATGTTTGCATATGGTTACTTCACTGCCATCCGAACACGTTGTTTTATCAAAATCTTCCTATGCTTTATATCTTAACTTCTTTTTAGGTGAAGATGACTCTTGTGATGCATTCACAACTATATTTACCTCATCATTTTGTTGCACATGAGAAATATTTTGAGAAAGAACAATATTATTGGCTGGCAATGCATCGGTATTAATGAGATCTCCCATCATTGATGCTATGTTATTCTGAAAAATAAATAGGAAGAGATAATAAAATAACATTCACGTATTAAAACTTCATAAAAGTGATATCAATATTATTTTATTATTTATATATGCAAACAATACTTCTTTCATAGGAGGCTTGGTGTGCACTTTTCAACCTCCTATATTTTGTACTCGTGAAATATTATACTCATGTACTTTACACAAAATTTCAACTATGATGATGCAAGATGAGAGAATCATGTGAGAGAGAGGGAAATACATTGTATATAAAAGAGGGTGGTGACGTAAGATAGAAAGAGAGAGCAAGGTACATATATATAAAGTTGCATTTGATATTCAATATGGAGGGCATTTCAATCGTTGATAATTCCCGACAACACTTAAGTGTTATGAAACGTGTATATATAGTCGCATCGGCTTTTGTGCACCCACTATTTTTTGTCAGATGAGGGAGATAGACACAATGATATTGCTGGTAGTCGGCCCTCAAAAGCTCACACAGAGTTGCTTCTCAGGCGTCCATGGGAGATTTTAAAAGGGATATACATTTCTGCCCCAAAAAAATTAAGCACTACGTAAATTCAAATTCTTCGTAGTAAAATAAGAGGGCGTAAAGTAATTGTATTATCCTCGACATTGAATGCGGTGAGAGAGAGAGTGTGAGATGGTGGAGGTTTTCAAAAGTCATCCGATAAATATGGGCAATGTCAGACCGGCTACAAGAGAGAGGATTCCGAACATGTTAGAAATGTGAAGAGCGATTACCAAACGTTGCCTAAAAGAGAGCAACATATAGAGAAAAGATTGAGGAGGCTGCCTGAGTCTTGGTACACATCTCCCTTGAGTCTGCCATAAAGTAAGAGGGTGGATCAAGGTACTATGAACTTGTCACATAGACATTTAGAAGAAAGGAAATTTAATTTCTTAAAGAGAAAATTAAGAAAAGATAATATATATAAGATGTGAGAGATGATGGGAAATAAGGAATAAAAGTGAGAGAGCATGTGATGCTCTAAAGGAGGGTGATCGCCAGAGGGGTTACCTCAAAAAAATAAGAGATGATCGCATGTACCTTGTGAAGAAGCGGATGAGATTGTGAGTCTTTTCTTCCTCCTTCCACTGGCCGGCCGATGAAGGGGGTTCTTATCTTGATTACCCTTGTAAGACAAGCAAAGATAAGCAAATAATATGGATTAGGCAAGGAGTGTAGTATCAATGCTCACAATAAATAGTAATATGCAACACAAATATGAACACACCTTGTGTGTTTTTTGTTTAAACCCTAAGAGGAGTAAAAGGTGGGAGATATGTATGCTATGGATGCAAACAAATAGTGTGCGATATGCAGAGTAGGATATATGATGCAAAGACTGAAGGCTTCTAGCAAGGTAGCTAGAAAGATGATGTGTACGAGATGACTGATAAAGAAAACTAAAGGGAAAGATGCCCTTCTACTATTGCCGCAACAGAAAAGGGAGAGAACAAAGGGAAAGCTTCAGCCGCAGCAGAAAGACCGTAGGAGGAAGAAGAACGTGAGAACTACGCCACCGAGAAGGCACATGAGAAGAGTCCTGCAATTGTTATCGAAACACTCTTGCTACTCTCTTTGAACAGAAATCTCTCTTCTCTAAAAAAATCCCCCTCGCGGGTGGCCTTCAAGGGAGGGTATTTATAGAGCTTAAGATCTAGTTCTAATGGATTAAAATTAGATATAAACTTCCAGAATATGGATTGACTTCTAAAGAAAGGATCGATATCAAAAATAGAAGGACTTCTCCTGCAAGGAAGCAGCAGCAGAAACGGACAAGGAAGCTTAAATGACGACTTCAGAGTGGTCGCGAATTGAAATGACGACCGCGCACGTAGCCACTAATTCATGGATCAATTTATAGAAATAAACGACTTTCCATATTTAAAAATAAGAATTGACGCCTGCGTAGAATGTCGTCAATGAATGAGCGCATGCAAACCAGACGTCAATTCCTTGCATTCTATTTTGAATGGAATTCGTAAAATCAAGAAATACCAGGAAAGGACGCCTGCATTAATGGTCGTCAATTGATTGAAATAATGACACCCATAAAGTCGTCAATTAAATGACGCCCTGCTGACAATCGCTAATTTTAAATATATTATAGAAAAATACCAAATAAATTAGAAAAACTTCATATTAAGCCAATATTGACATCCACTTTGGGGCATTATCTCGTGACATGAGATTTACTCAACATAACATCGATTTTAGCGTGTCTAAAGCTATCCCATCTTGGCATCTGCTTTGCAAGGGAGTAAGACGGAATGAAGTGAAAGTGCAACGAGCAGAATGAAGTAGGAGCGGACTGAAAAGTAGATGCTAAGATGTGATGTGACACGCCTCCGACACTAAGCGTTGGAAACCTTTCCATGATTCTGAATGAAACAACCTCGGATGATTACTAGAAAGTAATTAATCGACTCGATGAAGGAACTAAGTTAATAACTAAAATGTGCACGCGGGCACGAAAGGAAAGACACCATTGGAGAGTGGTTACCAGCCAATGTGGACGTGCTACAACCAAGGTGAGTTTGCAGAAAACTAAAGTGAAGTGAGGTAGGAATCCAATGAATGAATGCTTTCAAGGAACCAGCCTGAGCGGCTTCAAGGAGAACATAGTACTCGATTTTGAATAGAGTATCTCATGTCAACTCAAATTAAGAGCAAGCGGCCCTCATTAATGGCTTAATATGAGAATTTTTATCATTAAAGCTCAAAATCCTACATGATGCATGATGGGCTAAAAGAAAAAATAAAATAAACTAAAAATAGAAAATAATCAAGGATAATATTGCTATACCATCTAGACTTGGTCAAGAATCTATATTTCTAAGCTGATACTAAGCTGAAGTCCGTTTATCCACGCACTAACTCAGAAAGTGGAACCATCATCCCAAACCTTAGATGACCCAACGGCATATCCGTGTGATCAAGACTCTCCTGGAACTATCACTATTTTTGATGAAGGGGAACTCAAATTCCAGGTTCATAAGAACCACAAGGTCCTTGACATGCTATAATAGAGTAGGCTATCATATAGTAGAAATGTATTCATGAAGAGATACAAAGGAGGGAACAATGTTACCAACGAAGAGATCCAAACGCCTCGAGATCTGCATAACATATTCTTTTCTGTGCTCAAAGATCATTCGCTCAAAAAACTCATGATATGATCAATGCATCAAGATATAAAGTGTAAGTCCTTCAAATATCCTCAAAGCCATAAAATAATTCAAATATATAAATCTCAAGAAATGATGACTTCGCATAGGGGCGCTAGAAACATAAATGACGACAGTCACGATGTTGCCAATTACTTTAACTATTCAATTCAGAATCGGACTGGAAATAACGTCTACGAGAGAAGGCGTCAAATAAATGACGACACCGCATGTGTCGCGATTCAAGAAAAACGACGACAATGTCTCTGTCGTCAATTAACTGCCACCTCCAGCGCCCCGTTCCCGTTCGGAAACAAAACTCGAGAGACCTATTCCACTCAAACCTGAACTGTGTTGTTCTCGACCACTGCAAGGGCTGAAACAATTATAAAAGGGGCGGCTTCTCTGCTAAATACTTATCAAGCTAAAAATTGAGCGCCGAGACATTCAACGGAGAACAACAGGAGGTAGCAGAGAACATGGATTTTTCTCAACCGAGAGAAGAAGAATCCTCCCTCAAGATGGATAGGATGATGGAGCGGCCTTTGAAGAAATCCAAGATTGGATTTCCTAGGATATCAAAAATTGTAGGCCATATCAATGGAAGAATTGCCATGAACCAAGTAAGTATCAAGATTGGAAATTGAACTTCTATTCTACAACCCCCTCTCCAAAATTCTGATCATGCTCTTCTTTCTCCCCTTCCTATCGTTTTTTTCTTCTCAGGATTATCCCAATATTCCCGGGGTAAGAAGATTCACCAAAAATAAGTGGCTACCCCTCCTCCTTTCCAAACTCTCCCTAGACATGAGGGCTTACCTCTCTAGATGGCACCTTCTAGGCTTAGTGACCCATGCCAAACATTATGACAATGTACACCTAGATTGGGCCGCCATGGGAGCCCTCATAGAAATATGGCATCCTATCACACACACCTTCCTATTTTCCACCTTTGAAGCCACCATACTACTAGAAGAAACGGAGATGCTCCTAGGCTTGAAGAGGATGAAGCAAGGAGATGAAGAGAAGATGGCACACATGACAAGGAGCATGAGTGCATATGAAGTTCTATCAAGCTTGATCTCAAACTCCAACACGGTGAATCAAATCAAAGCTACAAAGGGAATCAACCTCATGAAGCTTGCGGCATGGGTCTACAAGAGAATGGACCAAGCCAAGGAAGATGAACTAGAAAAGGTAATGAAAGCTTTTGTGATATGCTTGGTGGGAGCACTTCTCTTCCCTTCATTGGAGGTTTTTCTAGAAGAAGAGCAACTAAGTGCTATTGCTAGCATATGGGAAGGGGAGAGAATAGGACCGGCGGTGCTAGCCTATCTCTATAGTGAGCTTACCTCGACGGCTATGGGGAGGCCTCTATATGGGTCTATGCTTTTATTTTCTAGTTGGGTAGACCTACACTTGAAATTTGACCCATGTGAGAAAGCTCAACAAGCATCTAGGATTTTCTCTAGAAGTCCACTTCACTATATGACGGGCTCACTAGGATTATGTGAGAGAGTGGTGAACCGGGTACCAAAGGTGAAGAAGAGAGTGGAATGTGTTGGGAACGGTGTGATGGATTCAGAGGGGGTGAATGAATCCCTCTTTTAAAATTTCGCTCACTTGACACTTAAAGCAATCAGAGATGCAGAATTGAAACAAACTAAGTTCAATCAAATCTGAAAGACTGGTGCGTTTAATCAAACAAAGAACGTGCAGTCAATTGGCTCACTGGACATAGAAAGACAGATCGAGCCTAAGCATTCATCTAGCGGAAGCAAACAGTAAGCATTCAAACCACAGTGCACGAAGGAATTTTTAGGTGGTTCGGTCCACAGACCTACGTCCACCCCACACTCAAACCCGAGTGTGGCTTCTCGCTGACTCACAGCTTGAACGGCTGGGCCTCACAGCTTGCCTATAAATAGCTGAGCATCACAGCTTGCTGTCCGAGGTATCCACCTCACCCCCTGAGCAACACAGCTTGCTGTCCGAGGTATCCACCTCGCCCGCTGAGCAACACAGCTTGATGTCCAGAGGAATCCTCCTCTGCAATGCTGAGCAATACAGCTTAGCTCTGCTGACTAACAGCTTGAATAAAGGTTCAAAAGAAAATAAATTATGGTAAAACACAGCGACAGAAAGCTGTATACGATGATAGCACAAATGTGGCTCCCATGGAGCTGACTGGATTGGATATGATCCAGATTCCAGTAGTGATAGATATTCAGATGAAGCTTCTCTTCTTCTCCTCTGACTCTCTATCTCTCTCTCTATCTTTCTTCTTCTTCTTCGTTTCTTTTCTACTATGCTACTCTCTCTTCTTATCTTTTTCTCTTCTTCTGGATCGTGCAGGCTCTCTCTCTATCTTCTTCTCTTTCAGATAAGTTCCCCTAGTTCGATCACTCTGCTCACGATCGCCCTGCTCCTCTAGAAGAAGCTTCTTATTTATAGAGCAGTGAACAGATAGGGCGTGTGCTCTCCACGATTACTGCCCAAGAGCCTAGACCACGTGGCAGCATTTCAGCTCACTGCATTACACGTGTCACGATCCTGAGCCATCTCCATTCTTGGATCACGTGCCCTTATTAAGCTCCTCGAGCAGCAGTCCTGTCAGATTAGGCTTGTTATCAGTGTGAATTAATCTGAAAGGAAAGAAAGGATGCATCGAGTAAATTTGATATTTGAACTGAGCATGTATAGACTTTGTAGCGTTTAATGCAGTATGCATATAATAAAGTATGCACATTGATGATGAATGCACGGGCATGCCATCAATGAGTGTACAGACTTTGTGTGCAATGTACAACCAATGTGCAGACTTGCTATGCCTAGAGTTTAAACATGAATGCATAATGCACAAACTATGCGTGTGCATGTGTGGACTTTGAGTGCATGACACTGCCTTACGTATGTATGCAACAGAATATATAGACTTTGAATACCGGGTGAAGAGTGTACAGACTTTGTCTTGAAAGATGCACAAATGCATATAGGAAAGTATGCACATTGAAAGTGAATGTACAGACATGCCATCAACGAGTGTACAGACTTTGCGTGTAATGTACAAACGATGTACAGACTTTCTGTGCCTAACGCTTAAGCCTGAATGCATCATGTATAGACTTGCTAAGACATCAAGACAGTCGTGTGCAGACTTAGTGTATGTGCGAGACAATTCAATGCAGTATGCATATAGTAAAGTATGCACATTGAAAGTGAATGCACGGACATGCCATCAACGAGTGTACAGACTTTGTGTGCAATGTGTAAGCGATGTACAGACTTGCTAAAATGATGCACGGGCATATCAGCAGAGAATGTGCAGACTTTGTATATGCATGAGACAATCGAATGCACTGACTATGCTCATGAATGTATAGACTTGAGTTGATGCAGTCTAGGCAAAACTCTGTACAGACTTTACCCCTTGGACATGCATGAGTCTAGGCATTCACTGACTTATAGCCACCATAAAACACAGTTATGAAATGCACAGGGCTAGACGGTTAACCCTGCACTGACTATGTATGCATAATGAACACGCATCGACTTCAAATTAAAGCAACTGATGAATGCACCGATGCAGTGTATGCATATGGCAGAGTTTGAACCGATGCAATGTATGCAGGAGAACTAACAATGCAATCTATATACAAGATCATGGATCGACTATATGACGTGCAACAACAGTTAATGTACCGATGCAAACTACACTTGTTATGCAAGAACTAGAGTTGCACCAATGCAGAGATAGACAATGCAATGAGATGAATGCGCCCACTCTCAAATCAATCAATCAATTATGCTGATAGTGCTTACTGACATCAAAACAATTCATACTCATAGTGCTTGCTGACATCAAAACCATAGGGGCACAACAATCTCCCCCTTTTTGATGATGGCAACACTATGAGTCACTATGAGACATGCAACACTATGAGTCACTATGAGACATGCAGAACCAAACTATTCTCCCCCTTTGACTTCATCAAAAAAAAAGTTTCAGGTATGAACAGTTTGATATAACAACTCCCCTTTTGACAACATGAAGGCACATTAGAGCTATTCTCCCCCAAAATGAATATGAATGTTTGACTACTCTCCCCTTAAATGCAGATGACCCAGAACTCCCCCTGAAGTGCAGGAATAAACTCTGATTATCCAATGAAGCAAACTGAAATCTGCCATCACAGAATAAAGCAGGTGGAAAGTCCACAGAACCAGAACTGGTTACAGAAACAAGATGGAAGATTCCAACAGTGTGGAGAGTAGTACATCTCAGGAATGAATCAACTGATATTAGAGGATTGTCAACTAAGTGCCTGTTGATCAAGTTGTCAGGTGTGAAACAATTCATGAGGAATTTTAAGGTGTGCACCACTACAATAAGTCGTAACATGAATAGACTCTCCCATCATAGAGGGTTATGAATTGACAACTTGACCAACCTGATTTAATTATGATGTATACCAAATTTATCAATCAAAATCAATACTTATATCTGAATTCAAGTTTTAATAAAGGTGAACCAAATAATCCGATAACACTCAGGACCAATCATATTTATCTTTCACGCATGATCTCAATAACTCCTTTGGGAGTTACACATATTAGTATTGAGATTAAACACTTCTACAAGAGCATGAGTTGACAGAATTTGCAAGATATTTTCATTTGAAGCACTTTATACTTTTCTTGAGTAATTTAAGTCAATCAACACCTTTTTACGTGAGGCACAACACGTCTCAGGTGAAGTGACCCAGTTACTCAGTGTGATAACTGTCATTGCCTCTCAACATTGAGACCAGAGTTAGCAATAGAAATATCTTTTTACGTGAGGAGACACCTTGATTAGAGGCCAGACTCCCCAGTTACTCAACACAAATATGCCATTGCTCTGTCAGGTTTTTCAATAAATTTTCACCAGAGATAACTATGGCACTTCATGACATAGGTTTACTTTATTTCATTGATAGAGAACCCAGTTTCTCAGTGACCAAGTCATTGCTCTGAATTCACATTTTTTCATTTAGTCAACATTTATCAAGTTAATGTTTAAAAATAATACTCACTCTATGTATCTCAACCAAAGATAGCCTTGATTTCAAATATTCAGATTTCAGATGAGTGAGTCTAAGGTTTTCATGACATATGTGGTTAAAATTTATTAAAGCTTACCATTAAGATATTTTCAAGTCATTTAAATGCAAATCTGAGAATACATAACTCTTACATCAATCTGATTTAGTGGTTATTCTTAAACCTATATGATAGGAGTTTCTACATGATTCTCAGACTGAATTGCATGGTCTGCAACTTGTGTTCCTCAGATCAGATCAAAAATTTAGCTGACCAACTAATCAACAATAGAAACAAATCAGTCACACCAGCTAAGAAATATGTGAAGGATGAGTATAAGCTGGTGGAAGGGTAAACAACAAGAGAGAAGAGCATTAAAGAGAGTATATAAACAAGCAGTAGCTAAGTCTGAAATTCAGACAGATCAGCTATTTCAATAATGACAGCAGAGAATTTAGGTGAACTACCTAAGTGTAGCGAGTAGATTAAATAGCTAGACAGAGAGAGTTCAAGAGGTGAAGAGATGAAATAGGAAAGCTCCCCCTGTCTAGATGCAATGGAATATCTTTTTAGGTTTTTTAAATTTTAGTACATGCACTACTCTTCAAATGTGCAGTATGCAGTAAATCTAATAAAGAGTAGCATGATCATTAAGCAACAACAGACAAACTCTCCCTGATGCAGTGCATGATATGCAATGAAAGCACAGCTCATGATTTTAAAGTTTATACTCGAAGAAAATTCATGCTGTTCAACCAGAGAGAGAACCTACCAAATACATCAAGTTCATTTCAAATTTTTAGAAAGTTTCAACTAAGCACAAATCAAATCAACAAGATGCTTAACCATTTCAAACAAGCAATTTTCAGATGATGGAATTTAAACAGATTGTTGAGAACTAACCTGGAGAGCAGGATCATGGGGTGTTTCAATTTTTGAGTGCCTTGGTTTATTGACCCCTCTTTATTCATCCCAAGGCACACCTGCAGCAAAGTAATCAGTTTGATCCTGCAGGAACCCAAGCCACCTTGGGTCCTGTATTAGACCTAACAGGAGTTATGAACAGTTTCTTAGCGACATTGTCATCAAAATCCATCTGATAACAATTTGCCATGAAGTGACCGATTTTACCACAATATCTACTTGAAACAGCAGATTTTCTGGTCCTATGATGCATATCAAAAGCAGCACGAGACCTATGAAACTGAGCATGAAATGTTCTGTTGTTTACATGAAATTTTTGATTATTATTCTTATACATCCAACATTCAGCAGATTTGTGACTTGGCTCACCACAATTGAAACATGAAAGATTCACAGGTGTTTTGGCAGAGAATTTGAAGAGTTGGTTATTACCATGGCCTCTTTGGGCATGCCAACAGTCCTTGACTGTATGGCCATACTTCCCACACTTGAAGCACCTGAGATGCTTACCTCTTGAGTCACTGTACCCCCATGAAGACCTAAACCAGCACTCGACAGCTTTATGACCACGTTTGTTACAATTATAACAAATGATGTGTTGGTTTGAGACAGACGTGTTTCTTTTGGGGTGGTGATGATGATTTGAAGTAAATTTATCATGCATCATATCATCACTTTTCATAACACTGCAGTCATCCATATAATGACCATCCCTACCACAGTAGTGACATGATGTCTGTGATTTCCTGGAGACATGATTACTAATAGATTGACTTGATGCATATGAATGAGCAAAATGGGCATGAGCAGTGTGCATTGACCCATCAAATTCAACCGAGCTAGCAGATTTCATGACACAAGTAGGGAAATTTTTAACCCCATCTTTCTTTCCATTCTTATTCAATTTTTTATCTTTGTTCACAACTTTTGTTCGTTTTTCAATTTTCTGAGCCTTAAATTGAAAGACAGATGATGAAGAAGTTTTCATATCTTTATTTTTCTTCGGGGACTGACTAGTGGCACCAGCTGCCTTAGAACTTTGCACAAACGTAGTGTATAACTGGTTTCTCACACTTTCCTTAGCATCAGAACTACAGCTTATCCCCTTCTTTGAGTTCTTATCCTCACTTTTTATTACAGCTTTCATTTTTCTCTTGTTTTCAACAGACTCGGATGTTGATTTTTCCAGATCCTGAATTTTTGTTTCTAGAGAGGTAATGTGAAGTTCATAACTGTCTATCTCCTGTTCACTGCAATTAACACATTCACTCAGGACCTTGTTTGCAATTTTATATTTCTCAATTTCTTGTTCCAGACTGCTCAGTATGTTTGTCTCTTCATTGTAAGCAGTTTTTCCTTTCTTTAACATGAGAAGTTGTTCGGACATACCAGTGTTTAACAGTTTTAACTTCTCAATTTCAGCTTTCAATTCATGATTCTCCTTCTCAAATTTTCCAGCTTGAATTTCATTACCAGCACATCTTTCTCTCTCTATAGTCATAAGCCTCTCTGAAATAGCAGTGTTTAGGACTTTGAGTTTTTTGTTTTGTTCTTTCATCTCGTTGTTCTCATTGGTCAGTTTCTCGATTCCTTTACTACTGGATATAGATTCCAGTCTTTCAATTAGTTCGTCTTCTCTTTCTTCAACTCTGATTTTCTCAATCAACAATTCTTTGTTTTCCTCTTTTAGAGACTCAATTAATTTTCTCTGCCCCTCATTTTCATCATACAGATCTTCATTGCGATCGGTTAGAGCCAAGCACTTATTGCAGATCGATTTTAGAGAGGAACCTTGCGCATCTTCCTTAGTAAGTTTCTCTATTTGACCTTTAAGATTTTTATTATTCCTCTGAATTTCTCCATTCTCTGCTTTCAATTTTTTCAAATCAGAGCTAATCCTTTCCAACTCTTCCAGACTTATCAGATGTTCATCAGTTTTCTCGTTCAGCTGGTTCTCCAATTTCGATATCTTGTTTAAACAAGTTTGATTCTCACTTTTTAATGACACAATTTTTTCTTTACAATTATGAACATCCAGCATACATGCATCATAAGATTGTTTCAGATTTGGACAGTTTTCACAAGAGAATTCAGATTCATGCTGTTCAATCTTTTTCTTCAATCTTTTATTTTCAGATTTTATTTTCCTTGATAATTCAAGTAATTCTTCATACATAGCTACCAATTCATCAAATGAGGGTTCTTCTGATCCGGAACTTACTTGAGACGCAGTTTCCTCATCATCATCTCTCCGGTCGGCCATCAAGCACATCCGTTCTTGCTCTTGATGAATGGTAGTTATCTTATCCATGATCTCCTTTCCAGATGCACACCTGAGAGCAAAGGGGAATTTGTCAGCGTTAACTGCATTTCTCAAAATATTGAGAACTGTGATATTATCACGGTTCTTTGATCGGTCCTCACTAGACCACTTGGTCTGATTGTGAGGTAACTTATATGGGCCTCTTGATACTAGATTCCATAGATTAGGATTGATGGAATTCAGGTAAACACAGAGTCCGCCTAGCCAGTTGCTGAAGTTAGATCCATCGTATATTGAAGGATGATCCATGAATACCGATCGAGAAGGAATTTCAAAACTAGATGCACAAAATAGTAATGCACTGAATGCAATATAGTAGAAACAATAATGCACCGAATACAGCAGGATCCTCTGCAGATCGTTGGATCTGAATGCACAGAGACCCGCTCTGATACCAATTGTTGGGAACGGTGCGATGGATTCAGAGGGGGGTGAATGAATCCCTCTTTTAAAATTTCGCTCACTTGACACTTAAAGCAATCAGAGATGCAGAATTGAAACAAACTAAGTTCAATCGAATCTGAAAGACTAGTGCGTTTAATCAAACAAAGAACGTGCACTCAATTGGCTCACTGGACATAGAAAGACAGATCGAGCCTAAGCATTCATCTAGCGGAAGCAAACAGTAAGCATTCAAACCACAGTGCACGAAGGAATTTTTAGGTGGTTCGGTCCACAGACCTACGTCCACCCCACACTCAAACCCGAGTGTGGCTTCTCGCTGACTCACAGCTTGAACGGCTGGGCCTCACAGCTTGCCTACAAACAGCTGAGCATCACAGCTTACTGTCTGAGGTATCCACCTCGCCCGCTGAGCAACACAGCTTGCTGTCCGAGGTATCCACCTCGCCCACTGAGCAACACAGCTTGATGTCTAGAGGAATCCTCCTCTGCAACGCTGAGCAATACAGCTTAGCTCTGCTGACTAACAGCTTGAATAAAGGTTCAAAAGAAAATAAATTATGGTAAAACATAGCGACAGAAAGTTGTATACGATGATAGCACAAATGTGGCTCCCATGGAGCTGCTGGATTGGATATGATTCAGATTCCAGTAGTGACAGATCTTCAGATGAAGCTTCTCTTCTTCTCCTCTGACTCTCTATCTCTCTCTCTATCTTTCTTCTTCTTCTTCGTTTCTTTTCTACAAATGCATATAGGAAAGTATGCACATTGAAAGTGAATGTACAGACATGCCATCAACAAGTGTACAGACTTTGCGTGCAATGTACAAACGATGTACAGACTTTCTGTGCCTAACGCTTAAGCCTGAATGCATCATGTATAGACTTGCTAAGACATCAAGGCAGTTGTGTGCAGACTTAGTGTATGTGCGAGACAATTCAATGCAGTATGCATATAGTAAAGTATGCACATTGAAAGTGAATGCACGGACATGCCATCAACGAGTGTACAGACTTTGTGTGCAATGTGCAAGCGATGTACATACTTGCTAAAATGATGCACGGGCATATCAGCAGAGAATGTGCAGACTTTGTATATGCATGAGACAATCGAATGCACTGACTATGCTCATGAATGTATAGACTTGAGTTGATGCAGTCTAGGCAAAACTCTGTACAGACTTTACCCCTTGGACATGCATGAGTCTAGGCATTCACTGACTTATAGCCACCATAAAACACAGTTATGAAATGCACTGGGCTAGACGGTTAACCCTGCACTGACTATGTATGCATAATGAACACGCATCAACTTCGAATTAAAGCTACTGATGAATGCACCGATGCAGTGTATGCATATGGCAGATATTGAACCGATGCAATGTATGCAGGAGAACTAACAATGCAATCTATATACCAGATCATGCATCGACTATATGACATGCAACAACAGTTAATGTACCGATGCAAACTACACTTGTTATGCAAGAACTAGAGTTGCACCAATGCAGAGACAGATAATGCAATGAGATGAATGTGCCCACTCTCAAATCAATCAATCAATCATGCTCATAGTGCTTGCTGACATCAAAACAATTCATACTCATAGTGCTTGCTGACATCAAAACCATAGGACCACAACAGAATGGAGAGAGCACCTAAAGATTATGCCTAAAAACCTCTTCACATGTGCTCCGGGGTTCCTTAAAACTTAAAACATCCGCACACGGTTCTCATCCGGAGTGGAGCTTCGTCTAGTGGGCGCCACCGAGCTAATCCTCTACAATGCTAACCGGTGCTTACCACAAATTGGCCTTCCACATCATCACTTTGAAGAAGCATCTCACCTCCCACCTATCAAGAGGAGGGATCTTGGTTCTAACGAAGATGAGGAAGAGATCAAGACCATTCAATCTCTATGGAGAATCGGCAAGCTACATCAACCCATGGGGAGGATTGAAGAAGGCAAAGAGCAATGGAAGATCTATGTAATAGCTCTTAGGGGATTGAGACCCAAAGTGGCTCATTGAAATGTAATGATGCTTTTCTTTTAATGAAATAAAGGATTATTCCTTAATTGAACCAAAAAAGTATTTAGAATGATAAATTCTTCCAATTTCTCTGATTTGTGCCTGTCTGTACTGAGACGCGACTGCCATCAAGCCGTTAATTCATGAAACAATGCCTTTAACCTCGTCGCCAATTACTTTGTCAATTTCCTTAAAATAAATAATAAACCCATGATTGGTGCCTTCGCAAACTGGCGTTAATTAATTGACGTCCCAACAAATGGGCGTTGATTCTTTTAAATTATTTTTCAGATATTCCCTTAATTTCATGAAATGACACCTTGAGAACAGTCATCAATCAATTTCGAGCATAATAATTATATTCGTCCCATCATTATTTTGACAACAATTACAATTCCCCATGCAATAGAAATGACGCCTTCTCGCGCTGTCGTTAAATCTTGAAACAACGCCTTGGATGTAGTCGTCAATTACAATTTATTTCAAAAAATTCAAAAATTCCACTAATTAGCGCCTTTCCATACGGGCGTCAATTAATCAAACAACGACACTGAGGTAGGCGTCATTCCTTTTCGAATGCAACTGCCTGAGTTTCCATTTTTCTTCTCCTTGCTTCCGTTATTCACCTTCTTCTTCCTCCATTTTCCTTTGTTTCTCTACTTTACTCTCTACTCTCTCCACACCGTAGCCTTCTTCCCTTCCAATCCTCCATTTCTCATCCCTATTCTATGGCGTTTGATGGGGCGTGATCCCGCGCTTGTCCTGAGCTGGGAGGGTGATCACCGAATAATGAACTGCAGAGAAAGGGAAACGAATCAGGAGGCCCAGGGATGGTTCCCTGGGGAAAACCCTCCGATGCTTAAGTCAGTAGAGCAATGGTGGAAGGTATTGAGGGAGGTAGAAAGAGGTGCACGAGATCCCCCAACACCAAGATGGTGAAGTGGTTCCTGGTCAGGGAATTTTAGGCATGTATTCACCTTACCTGCCACCGGAGGGAGTCCCTGGTTTATATAGCCAGCTCACCTGATGAGTCCCGTAAGCTGAGGAGTTTCAGGCGGGAGTTACGTCCTCATCATGAGATCGTTACGTCCTCATCGTGGGATCGTTACGTCCTCATCGTGGGATCTTCATGGCCTTGAGGGATCATGGCTCCTTTATCCCCCTAAACTTCTGCTCATAAAGGGCTCTCAACGGCTGGATGGATAAACACTTGTCAGTCGGTCCGAGCATAAGAGGTGCCAGCCCTGTCCGGGCGATAGGCATAGCTCGGATGCTGTCAGGTCGGAGTGGGCGCAGAGCGCTCGCCTCTATCCCGATGGAGGGATAACTCGGGCGTGGGTCTTCCTCCGTTCTGATACTCGGTCCTTCCGAGCCTAAGGGCCGCCGAGGAAGGGTGGGTTCCCGAGTGATCTTTATTGGGCTTTTTGCCTAAGTGGGCCCTAAGGGGCTATCACTTGGATGAGCTGAGCCTCGTTTGGTCCTGATGGGCTTAGTTCGGCTGCTCTTAGTTGGGCTACAGAAATCCCCCTCTCCACTTGTCCCCCTCCTACTCCTGAGCTTTAGTAAGCTCGGAAGAGTAGATGTTTGGGGTTTCAGACCAACGTGGCTCAGGTGGGTGGATATCTGACGGTGTTAGGAAGTCACGTGTCGTGGTCACCTGGGCCCGTGTTAATGATGATCCTGACGGATTTGAACTGAAGGGGCCCCCTTTTCTCAGAGGTCGGAACGACGCGCCGACTCCCGTGTGGGTTTATAGGCGTTGGTCGCTTGTTGTCATTCCAGACTCTCTCCGTCTTTAGGGTTTTGGCTCTCCTTCGTTCTTGCTTTTGGGGCTCTTTGATGCGCCGTGAGGACACGACAGAGGAGCAGAGGCTTGCAGCGGCGTTTGAGGAGTTGGCGGAGATAACCGCAGAGGCAGTCCGACAGCTTCCTCCTCCCCCGGAATCTTCAGGGTCTCGGGATCGCCTTTCCTCATAGTCTTCTCCTGATTCCATGGCTGACCAGCGCTCAGGGGTTGAGGAGTGGGAGGACGAGCCGGTGGCGAGGGCGCCGGTCCCAAACTGCAGTGAACTGGGGGAGGCGGATGTGAGGAGGTTGGAGCACCAGTATCGCCTGCCCCACAAGTTCAGTTTTGCCGCTCCTACTCGATACAAGATGTGCCTGGACTCTCGTATAGACCACATCTGTATGTTTCTTCTGTCGTGGAAGGGTGGATTCCGCCTTCCTTACGAACCTTTCGTTCTTTAGCTTCTTGATTTTTTTCGGTTGGTGCCCATTCAGTTGGTAGCCAACTCTTATCTCCTCCTTTCCGCCTTCCGCATTCTCTGCCGCCAGTGTGGAGTTCCTCCTTCCATGGACCTCTTCCACTATTTTTTTGAGTTGAAAGCACATCCTTCGGCTGGGAAGGGCTTCTATTTCATCCAGACGAGGCGGAATAGGAGTTGTAACTCTTTGGCCGCGAAGGATTCTTCGCATAAGGGGTGGAAGACCCAATTCTTCAGGGTGGGGATTTGTTCAGTGGAGGAAACCTGAAGGTGCCTAGTAATCCCCAATTTTCATCCTAACATCCCTCCTAGACAGGACGAGTTCCCTCCTCATGTGAGGAAGTATGCAGCCATCTTGCTGAAGCACCGCCAGTCCACCGAAGAACTGGTGACGCCGGAGAATATCGAGCGGTGTCTTCTCACGCGACTGCATCCGTCGGGCTCAGGTGCCACAACTTAGATTCTCCTTCGGATGTGGGGGTCATCTTTCTTTTCCTGAACACGTCTTCTTCTTCGTGCAGACACCAGGCGGGAGCCTCTGAAGGAGGCCGCAGAGGTGATCGAGCTTGGAGATGACTCGACTGCTGATGAACCGGCTGCTCCCGTGGGTCGCTCCCGAACCAAAGATAAGGGCAAGGGAGCGGCCTAGGGTGAATCCTCCAGACCGCGGGGACCCAAGCGCAAGGACCCTCTAGAGGGTATGAACCGGGCTATTGAACACATTTGCACCATGATTACTATTATGGTTTTGATGATAGCAACTACTATAAGTCACATTGTGTTTGCATATGATGTCATTGTGTATCTATTTAAGCAGTTTGTCATTTCATCAAACAGGTTGCGGGCATGTGCACTGCATTCCAAGTCTATACGTTGGACAAAGTCTGTACATTGGACGAAGTCTATACATTGGACGTGGACAAAGTCTATACGTTGCACAAAGTCTGTATGATGGACAAAGTCTATACGTTGGACAAAGTCTGTACATTGGATAAAGTCTATACGTTTACGTTGGACAAAGTCTGTACATTGGACGAAGTCTATACGTTGGACAAAGTCTGTACGTTGCTGAACATGAAGTCTGTACGTTGGCCGCCTAGCACAACTCGAAGTCTATACGTTGCTGCACACAAAGTCTATACGTTGCTGCAGATGAAGTCTGTACGTTGACTGCATGCACAACTCAAAGTCTGTACGTTGCGGCAGATGAAGTCTATACGTTGCTGTAGATGAAGTCTGTACGTTGGCTGTATGCACAACTCAAATTCTGTACGTTGCACAACACAAAGTTTGTACGTTGCTGCAGATGAAGTCTATACGTTGGCTGCATGCACAAAACAAAGTCTGTACGTTGCACAAGACAAAGTCTGTACGTTGGCTGTTAGCACAACTCCAAGTCTGTACGTTGGTTGATGACTGCAACACAAGTCTATACATTGGCCGGCTACTTCACACGCAAACTCTATACATTGCGTTCTGTTGTGTTCGTGCATCAAGTTACCAAGTCTGTACGTTCATGAAGCAAGTCTGTACAGGCTCATGCATGCTCAAGGTGCAAAGTCTGTACAGAGTTCATACATGCACACAAAGTCTACACGTCCAAGCCTTGATGCAAAGTCTATACAACAACTACAAGCTTCATTCAAATAGCCAAGGCCACTGCACAAGATGAGAGTCAAAAGATAAAGATTCAGTTGGTACTTTCTAGACCAACAAGGATGAAGTTACATACATGAACAGGCTGCTAATGGACACAAGCGACGGAGCTGAAGCGGCTAACGAACCGACCCCGGCTGGACCGGGGTCTGCCCAGCTGTCGGTCGATCGCCAGCATAGGGGCGGTCGACCGCCCCAGCCAGGGACCCCCCGACTGCAGATCTGTCAGCTGCAGGTCGACCGCCAGCCAGTAGCGGTCGACCGGATTTCCCAGGGATCATCCGTTTGCAGGTGTTTCAGTAGCGGTCGACTGCCAGAAGCCACAGGTCGACCGCCAGCCCCGATGCAGCCATGTTTGACTTTGAAATCCACCTCGTGGTCAGCCCCTTTCCATGGATTTCTTTAATCCAAAAGTCACCTAATCACCCACAAATTGTGGATCTGGTCTGAAGGATGTCTAAGGACCATTCAAGGTCTATAAAACCAACACATGAGGGGTTGGAAACCCTAACACTTCAAGGCTTCAAGGGAGATCAAGGGAGGCCATTTTCGAGGCATTGTAGCACCTCCGTGAATAGTGTTTCGGGAGGAAGTTCTTCATCCATCCAAGGTGATTCAAGTCCAGATCTGAAGCCATCTCAACCTCCAAGGAAGAAGAAGCAATCAAGGCTCTCAAGGGTGATCTAAACTGCATCCTTCTTCCTCTTCATCAACTCAAGCAGATTCAAGGAAGCACAACTCACAAGGAAGAAGAAGCCATTGCTGTTGAATCAAGAAGAGAGCTTTGTGAAGAAGATAGAAGCCTCTATTGGTGATCTACATCCATAGAAGAATCCGAATCAAACTCCAGCAATCTCAGACAAGATTTTTCTTCTTGAGCTTATTTCATATCTTGTTTGAATAGCTTGATAATTGTTCTTTCTTCTTCATTTCATTCGAACAATCAAAACTGAAGATCGTCCCTACCGGTGGTTAGTAGGAAGGTAATCGGAAGTTGTCTGATCTGTGATGTTGACGTCCCTACCAGTGGTTAGTAGGAAGGCAGTCGGTGGTTCTCCGATTTGTGGTTTGGTATGCTACACTAGTGAAGCCTCACCGGATTTGGTGAGGGGTGGACGTAGGACTGGAGATTCAGTTCGAACCACCTTAAAATCTCGTGTGTTGTGGTTTGCTTGTGCGATTGCTTTATGTTAGATGCATGCTTAGGTTCAATATCTATATTGCGTAATCATCTTGCCAAGCAAATTATTTATGTTCTTCGTCAAGCTAGTTATATTCCGCTGCTTATTTCATCATCTAGCTTTAAAGAGGGTTGCATTGCGAAAAGAATGGCAGATCTATTCACCCCTCCCCTCTAGATCCGCTGTCCACTACACAACAAGTGGTATCAGAGCCTAATCTCTCATTATGGGGTCCAACGACCTTGAGGGAAATGGTGGATCAGCGTCTAAGGGTTATTTACCTGAAGGACACTCTGTGAACAGACCTCCTTATTTCACTGGATCTAACTATCCTTATTGGAAACATCGCATGCAGGTGTTCATTCGCGCTCAAGACTACGAACTTTGGCGAGTAATCAGCAAAGGTCCATATGAGCTTACGAATAATGAGGACTTGTGGACCAAAGAACAAATCAGATAATCCACTGTCAACTGGAGTGCCAAACACATCATGCAATGCTCACTCCATCCAGTAGAGTTCTCAAGAGTGACGACCTGCGCAACTACAAAATAAATGTGGGACAAGTTAGATGTAATCTACGAAGGAACCTCTCAGGTACGAGAAATAAAAGTTAATATCTTAGTTTCTGAATACGAAATGTTCCGCATGAAGCCTGATGAATCAATTCGAGATATGTATGCTCGATTAACTGTGCTTACTAACAGTTTGACTGATTTGGGAAAGAAATATTCATAACAGGAAATTGTAAGAAAGATTCTCAGATCACTGACTCCTGCATGGCACACAAAGGCTATTGTTGTTGAAGAATCCAGATATCTCACAACAACTAAGGTAGATGAACTCATTTGTTCATTAATGACCTATGAGATCAACCTTAAGAACAAAGAAGCTGAAGTACCTAAGAAAAAGCCCTTAGCTCTTAAAGCTGGACCTAGCGGTCAAGGCACTTTGGATGAAGGTGAGGATTCCGCAAGTGAGCGGGATGAGGATAATGTAGCCATGCTCACACGTAAGTTCAGTAAATTCCTGAGAAAGGAAGGTAAGAGCTTCATGAGAGGAAGGTCTAAGGTAAGAAATGGTTTCAAATCTAATTCCGAAAACTTTAAGAAATATGATAAAATCATTTGCTATTCTTGTAACAAATCAGGGCATTTCAAGACTGATTGTCCTGACAGATTCAAAAAGGCCGACAAATGGAAGGGTAAGAAGAAGAACAAGGCCATGGTGTCCATATGGAGCGATGAGGAGGAAAGTGATAACAAAACCAGCTCCTCGGACAAAGAAGAAGATCTCTGCCTTATGGCCAAAGGCGACGAAGAAAATGAGGTAATCTCTCATTTTGAAAATTATACAATTGATGATTGGGAGGAAGCCTATATACAGCTCATGAAAACATATGACATGTACAAAGAGGAAAATAAATCATTAAAAAAGAAAATCAATTCGTTTGTGCATGATCATGATAAGAATGATAAGACTGCTCTACTTGAAACTGAAATTGAAGATCTTAAGAAAATGATTGAGGATTTGGAAGAAGGAAGAAAAGAAATGGCTGACTTGGAAACTGAAAATGAAAATTTGAGAAATGAGATTGACAGCATGAAACTCAAAATGCAAACCTATGAAAAGGATAACAAATTAAGCAATGAGAAGTATGAAGCTGTCAAACATGTCAACACTCAACTCTTGCAAAATATTGAAAACCTACAAAAAGAGTTAAAGGACAAACAACAATCTTTAGAAAAATTTGTGGATGGAAGAGAAAATCTAGATACATTGCTAGGTACTAGAATGAACTTCAACAAGGAAGGGTTGGGTTTTGAACCAACAAACAAAAGGTCAATTAGGCTCAAAACTGTCACATTTGTTTCTTCTTCCGAAGCTTCCACCTCAAACACAACTCCTACATAAAATCAGCAAAAACAAAAGGAGAAAGGGAAAGAAAAGATTGAAGAGGGAGTCACCAACATTCCTAAAAAGCCTATCCAAAAACCTAAGAAATGTCGACCTTCCCCGCAGCATAGGTCAACACTTCCTTGGCCATTGCATGCTCAATCTTCTAGATATCACCATAACTGGATTGCACATTCATATAGGCCAACACCACCCTATTTTTGGGGCAATTGTGATTCTTGTGTGCATCAATTTTCTAGGTGGCAAAACAATCACTTTGAACCCAAAACCAACCAACGGCCTAAATGGTTTAAGAAGCAAACTTCATCAAACTTTCACAAAATCCAACAAAGAGCCTCTAAACAAAAAGGAAATGTCAAGGCTGAAAAGAAAAACCAAATCCCTGCTCTAAGCAAACAAAACATGAATGTTAGAAAGGTTTGGATTCCAAAAGAAATGGTTTCATGTTTTGAAAATCTTAAGAGTTTGATGGGACCCAAAATTGGTTGGGTTCCAAATACAATTACTTAATTGTTTGTGCAGGAATGTCTTGCAGCCATGCATAATAGGTGGTATCTTGATAGCGGCTGTTCAAGACACATGACTGGAGACAAAACAAAATTTTATCTCTTGGAGGAAAAGGAAGGAGGATACGTTACGTTTGGAGGGAATAACAAAGGAAAAATCATTGGAACAGGTAATGTAGGTAAGAACCTCTCCAACTCTATTAGAAATGTGTTGCTAGTTGAAGGTTTGAAATATAACCTACTTAGCATAAGTCAATTGTGTGATAAAGGTCATAAAGTGTTGTTTGACTCTCATGAATGTAAAATCTTTGAACCAAAATCTGACAAGGTAAAATTTTCTGGAAAGAGTGTCAACAATGTTTACATGATTGACTTAGATGATCTTGCTAATTTAAACCTTTGTCTTGCTGCACCAAAATCTGAAATTACTTGGTTATGGCATCGTAGACTAGGACATGCTAGCTACAATGTCTTACATAAATTGTTAAAGCATTCAATGGTGAAAGGGTTGCTTGAATTATTATTTAAACAAGAAAATAAGTTGTGTGATGCATGTGCCCTAGGTAACCAAACAAGAAAATCTTTCAAGGGAAGATCTGAAAATACATCATCCAAACTGTTAGTGTTGGTGCGCTACAGGCCAATTTCGGGTCGGACAGGCCCAATAGTTGTACGATCTTGTTCATTATTAATAAAGTGATGATTGAGCGTAAATATGCGATTGTGTTACTTTACGTTCTCCCTAGGATATGTGATTGTAAAGTCAGCTCGAGATGGGATCTCGAATATGAGATTGACTTTACATGTACACATACCTTAAACTGTTCCTGGTTGGAGGGTAATCACTCGGGGACTTTGATTACCTATTAAACCAGTACACATGATGTGTCAGTGACCAGTCTCATGGTCATTGGTGCGGGGCACCAACACATATGTGTAGGTGTATGTCCTTGGAGGATGTGCACTGAACTGATCCGCTATTGGATCTTCAGATGGTTGATTATACCTAATGTCAACTGAAGATCCAACGGTCACAGTAGCATCGTTGGTCATTTGACCTGAGACATTGATCGGATCTTACACGAGGACTGGAATGGTTTAATTATTTAGCTAAGTGACTTTAACCATAAGTCATGAGTTGTCGAGTCATTAACCACTCCAGGATACGTGTGAAGATCATCAATGGTTAAGAAGGGATCGCTCACTGTCGGGTATATATCAGACAGTTAATGGGTCATGACATTGACGCTTCGTTAAATCCCTGGTCAAGGTCGTGTGAGTTCGTTTAGAACGGTCGTCATACACTTTAAGGAGGTCATAGTCAAATGGCACGATCATGGGGTTTGACAGATACCGTACCCTCGATCGGACCAGACTTATAGAAGGAGCGAGGGATTATATCGATGCGGTAACTGTGGACTTACAGGTACCAGACATGATGGTTTAAACCCGGCGTCCTCTAGGATCACGCGGATTTACTTGACCCAACGTGATCGTAGGTTCGGAATGAATTAAACTATTATTCGGCTCTTGTAGAAGCGAATAATACGTTTAATTTACTTCTAATTAGGAATTAGATGTTAATGGGCCTTAAACTAGAGTGACTGTGGGCCTAGAGGATCACACACAATGGATTCTTGGGTGACGGATAATTATTATACAAATGTATGTATTATTTCCTTTTAATTCCTTTTGGAAAGGAGTGTAAACGGAGTTTAATACATATGTATAATATGAGATAGGACATATATACAGTTTTGGTCTTTTAGAACCATTTTCTAATAAACCTAAACTTTATATATAGCTACCTACGTGAAGCTCATTCGAGCCTTCACTTCTTCCAACATCTTAAGCTTAAGCAAGCACATAAGCTTAAGAGGAGGATTAGCCTCCCCCCTTTCTCCCCTTTGCTGTCTCTCTCTCCAGAAGGTGATAGAGTCGGGGAAAGTTGCGCCGGGGAGGTACCGTCACTGTGCAAGGGTCCGTGTGGATCTGCTCTAGAGGCCGTACAGCTGTGCGGCTCGATTTCTCTACATCGGGCTTAGCGGACAGCGTCGTTCCGCGCAAGGTGAAACACGCAACCCGTAATTAGGGTATTAGAAACACCGATTAGAGCACAGATTAAGCTTTCCATAACACCGGAATCGGGTAAATTAATTTTTTGTTATCCACTGCGTCGCCCGTAGGTGCTGTGCGAAATCTTACAGTGGTATCAGAGCCAGGTTAACGCTCTAATCGGTGTTTTTTATCGTCGTATAGAACCATATTTGAAAGGGGATTAAATCTTCAATTATTATTTTTTGAAAGAGATCTAGGCGTCTCAGTTCTTCCTGGATGCTGGGCATCCAAGCTGCAATTTTTTTTTTAAAAAAATAATAATAAAAAATTTTTTAAGGCCCGTTTGGGCGCATTGCGCCCTGGGCGCAGTGCGCCCGCCGCGTGCGCCGCGTGGGCGGCGCACGCGGCACACGCGGTCAGCGCCCGTCGGCGCTGACCGCGGGGGCGGGCGGGCGAGCCGCGTGGCGGGCCGCGCCGGTGGCGCCCGCCCACGCCCCCCCTGCGGGGGGCCGCGCCGATTTTTTAATTTATTAAAAAAATTGTATTTTTACCCTTTATTTTAATTTATTGTGCTCATATAAATAAATATATATATATGTGATATATATATATGAAAATGCACAGTAAATTGAATAGAATTTTATCGAGTAGGTTAATTGTATTATCTCGATGGTAAATGTCAAATGTTAAATTTTATTTTACCGATTTAAATTTACTAAGGTGAGATAATTACTATTTACCTTAAGATAAAATGGTAATAATTGAAGTTACTTCAGTAAATTTTAATTTTTAAAATTTTAATTATTAGATAATTAGAAAATTCAAATTTTAAATATTATTGAAGTTAAATGTGAAAATTTTAATTATTTAAAATTTAATTATTAGATAATTATTAAATTCAAATTTTGAATTTTAGAAAATTACTAATTGAGTATAATTGTATTATTTTAAATTTATTTTCAAACAAAAATTATTGGATAATTAGTTTGAATTTAAATTTAAATTATTGACATGTTTAAATTTTGAATTTAAATTTGATTATTAGATAATTAAATTTAAATTTAAATTTAATTAATTATCTCAATTAGATGCCCCTGTAGAAAATGATGGTTCTTTACATGCTCTATTTTAATTACCTTGTATTGGTCTGTTTGTGTGTTTAATTTTAGTTAATCATGCTTTGATTTTTAAAATTAAACAAAGTTAGCCTGTTTTTGTGTGCACATCCCATTTTTAAATTTAAAAGTAAGGATTATTTTCAGAAAATAACCCTTGATTGATTTTATTTGAATGGGTTGGCAAGTGATCATGGACTTGGATTAATGTAATTAATTGAGGTCTGCGAACCTCCTTTCTCTCTCTCTGTTAAAATTCTAATGTACTTCTATCTTCCTCCATTGTTGTACTCGCCCTAAGGACTGCTGGAATTTGAGTCACATGTAATTTATTTTTTCCGGCCTGCGTGCCGTGTAAAATTTATAATTAATGTGGCGTCGGAGATTGACAGCGCGGAGCACACCCGATGAGGACGATCCAGCTGCTTCGGAAACGGGCCGGATGTCTTAGTTACATTAGGGTTAAAGTCCATGATCACTTGCGTTTAATTTTACATTGGATGCATTTATTTTATGCAAACTACTAGGTACGGTAAATATATTGGATATATTTATATTACCACCTAGGGTGAGATCAAGATAAAATTAAATTCCCTCGCGTTTAAATGTTAGATCTGATAAGCGTGGCTCTAGGAGTCATCGTGGCCCTCCATCATTATGGAGTGAATGAACGTCTTCATTTCATGGATTTGTTGTGCTTTCCACAAGGTCCATGAGTTTGGGGGCGGGATTAAACTCCAAGGCTCGGCCTCAATGGGGTGAGAAATTGAACTCGGCCTTGTTGTGCTTTCCATAAGGGTCGGGTCATGAACTCATTGCTATGAAGTAATGATGGTTAGATCTAACCGAGAATATCCTTTGTTGTGCTTTCCACAAGGGGATGATTTCTCGGGGGCCAAATATCGGATATTACATTAGATGCAAGTGCTTGTTGACTGCCCTTGAGATGGTGTATGGTTTGTTGTGCTTTCCACAAGGTTGTACATCAGTCTCGTTGGGATTCCGACCCACTAGGTTGATCTCGTTGATCTCCCGTTCTATATACTGAGGGTTATATAGTTCGATCGAAAAATAGTGGGACTAACTAAGATAGAAAACCACATCTAAGTTAGAATTTGAACACATGCTAAGTTGTCTTTTATTTCTTATCCAGATTACAATGTCGTCGTCCAACCCCCTCCGTGGCATCTTGGATGCAAATAGATTAACTGGACCGAACTACTCGGATTGGCTGCGTAACCTACGCATAGTCCTTACCGCCGAAAAGATTGTATACGTGTTGGATATGGTTCATTCTGAGCCAGCTCCTGATGTCGACGAGGGCGAGTTACTGGCTTATGCCAAGTGGTCTGATGACTCCTCCCTTGCCCAATGTTACATGTTGGCCTCTATGGCTCCCGAGCTACAGAGGTAATTTGAAAAGACTGATTGTAGAAGTATACTTCTCAATCTACGCCAGCTCTTCGGGGAGCAGGGTAGGATTGAGAGGTATGACATCTCCAAAAGGCTTTTCAGGACACGGATGTCTGAGGGTTCATCAGTACAGGCCCATGTACTGAAAATGATGGAGTGGATTGAAGGACTCAATGCATTGGGGTTCAAGTTGGATCTTGAACTATGCATTGATCTTATACTCCAGTCATTGCCCGATTCCTTTTCTTCCTTCATCATGAACTTTAACATGAACAGGATTGAAGCAACTCTCCCAGAGCTGCTCAATATGTTAAAGAGAGCTGAAGGAACCATGCAGAAAGATAAACTATCTTCGTCTGTAATGATTGTTGGCCGGGCCAACAAGAAAAGGTAGGCAACCTAAATATCCACCACAAGTAACAAAGGGAAGGGAAAGAAAAAGGCCACGGGTAAGCAGCTCGCCAAGGTTGACAAAGGGAAGGGCAAGAAGAATGAAAAGGAAGACAAATATTTTCGATGCGGGGAAACTGGGCATTGGAAAAGGAATTGCAAGGCAATTCTAAATGAAGGTATTTTTATCATAGACCTTAATTTGTCATATATGGAATCCACATCATGGGTATTGGATACTGGATGTGCATCTCATATCTGTAATTCTGTGCAGGTGCTGACAAATAGAAGGCGATTGGGCAAAAAGGAGATTGAACTGAGGATGGGCAATGGAGCTTTAGTTGCTGCCAAAGCTGTCGGGACTGCACGCCTCAGTTTACCTTCAGGAGTCATTCTGGAGCTGAATGACTGTTATTATGCTCCTAATATTATTAAGAACATTATTTCAATCTCTGGCTTGTATAACATTGGATACACATTGGCTTTTAATGGCACTGGGTGCTCTATAATGAATAATGGTTTGATTATAGCCAATGGTTCATTAGTCAATGGTCTTTATGTATTAGATACACGTTCTAATGTTATGCAAATTTCTAATGCTGATGAAGTGAATTCTGCATATATATGGTATTGCAGACTTGGTCATGTAGGTGAGAAAAGAGTCTCTCACTTACACTCAAATGGGTATTTGAATTCGTTCGAATATAAGTCATTTGATACCTGTGAGTCGTGTCTCATGGGGAAAATGACCAAGACTCCCTTTGGTGGACATGGTGAGAGGGTTGTTGACCTTCTCGAGCTCATACACTCGGATGTGTGTGGACCCATGTCCATAGAAGCAAAAGGGGGTTACCTCTATTTCATTTCTTTTATTGATGACTTCTCTAGATATGACTATGTGTATTTAATGAGACATAAGTCACAAGCCTTTGAGAAGTTTAAGGAATATAAGAATGAAGTAGAGAAACAGACTGGCAAAAGTATTAAGGCTCTTCGATCGGATCGAGGAGGTGAATACTTAAGCCATGAATTCACTTCTTATCTTAAAGACCATGGAATAGTTTCTCAGTGGACTCCACCGTATACACCACAACATAATGGTGTATCCGAGAGGAGAAACAGGACCTTGTTAGACATGGTCCGATCCATGATGTCTATGTCAGGACTACCCTTGTCTCTCTGGGACTATGCGTTAGAGACTGCGGCTTATTTATTGAATAGGATCTCAAGTAAATCAGTTACTTCTATACCATATGAGATATGGAAGGGCAGGAAACCAAATTTTAATCACATTAAAATTTGGGGGTGTCATGCTCATGTAAAGAAGAACGAGAGTGATAAGCTTGAGTCGAGAACCGATAAGTGTAGGTTTGTGGGATATCCAAAGGAGACGTTTGGATATTATTTCTATCACCCTTCTGAGCAAAGGGTCTTAGTGGCCAAGAGAGCTGTATTTCTGGAAAGAGAATACCTACTCCAGAAAAATAGTGGGAGCCAGATAGAATTGGACGAGGTCCAAGAACCACAACCCATAGACACACACTCATTAGATGAGACTGTATCGGTTGATCCTATTCAAGGTGAAACACTGACACTACGGAGATCTGGTAGACTACCGAGAGAACCTGAGAGATATGTTAGACATGTCTCAGAGGGGTCCTCTAAGGTGTGTATCGATGAGGATGATGATCCTCAGTCGTACCAGGAGGCGATCCGTAGTGTAGACTCCGAGAAATGGCAAGAGGCAATAGATTCAGAGATCCAGTCCATGTACACCAACAAAGTTTGGAACTTGGTTGATGTACCCGAAGGGAAGGTCCCTATCGACTGCAAATAGATTTTCAAAAGGAAAATCGGTGCAGATGGACATATTGACACATACAAGGCTAGACTAGTGGCGAAAGGATATCGTCAAAGGCAAGGCATTGACTATGACGAGACGTTTTCACCGGTAGTCATGGTTAAGTCAATCAGAATCCTCCTTGCCATTACTGAATACCTGGATTATGAGATCTGGCAAATGGATGTGAAGACAGCTTTTCTTAATGGAAACCTGTCAGAAGAGGTGTACATGGTACAGCCTGAGGGATTCACCTCCAAGCCACATCCTAATAAGGTATGCAAACTTCAAAGGTCCATTTATGGATTAAAGCAGGCATCTAGAAGCCGGAACTTAAGATTTGAGGAGGCTATCAAATCTTTCAACTTCATTCGGAATGAAGATGAACCCTGTGTTTACAAGAAGGTCAGTGGGAGCTCAGTGACCTTCTTGGTCCTTTATGTTGATGACATCTTACTCATTGGGAATGATGTAGGGATGTTGACATCAACTAAGTCTTGGTTGTCCAAGACTTTCTCCATGAAGGATTTGGGAGAAGCATCCTATGTGCTGGGCATAAGGATCTATCGAGATAGATCTAAAAGGATGATAGGATTATCCCAATCCATGTATATAGATACTATCCTCAAAAGGTTTAGGATGGAAAATTCCAAGAGAGGTCTCATTCCTATGAGACATGGAATTTGCTTATCCAAGGGGATGAGTCCTAAAACTTCTGAGGAGGTGGCACACATGAATAAGGTACCCTATGCTTCGGCGATAGGGCCAATCATGTATGCAATGCTATGTACACGGCCTGATGTTACCAATGCTTTGAGCATTGTCAGTACATATCAGGTAAATCCAAGCGAAGAGCACTGGAAGGCAGTAAAGGGCATCCTTAAGTACCTGCGAAGGACTAAGGATCTTTTTCTGCTTTATGGAGGAGAGGACTTACAGCTTAGAGCTTACACAGATTCTAGTTTCCAGTCAGATCCAAATGACTGCAAATCCATGTCTGGATTTGTATTCATGTTGAATGGAGGGGCAGTCAGTTGGAGAAACTCCAAGCAAGACACGACTGCAGACTCGACGACGGAGGCAGAATATATTGCTGCAGCAGAAGCTGCTAAGGAAGCCGTCTGGATGAAGAAATTCATCTTGGAACTTGGAGTAGTTCCCGAGATAACAGCTCCCATCCCATTATTTTGTGATAATAATGGGGCCATCGCCCAGGCGAAGGAACCGAGATCTCACCAAAGGTCAAAGCATATTCTCAGGCGCTTTCACCTTATTCGGGATATTGTTGATCGTGGAGATGTGATGGTAGAGCGTGTACAGTCAGAAGACAACATAGCAGATCCACTGACTAAGCCTTTGACACAGATTGTATTTGAGCGTCATCGGGATAAGATGGGCCACAAAGTTGTGGGCAATTGGCTGTAGTTCAAGTGGGAGATTGTTAGTGTTGGTGTGCTACAGGCCAATTTCCGGTCGGGCAGGCCCAATAGTTGTACGATCTTGTTCATTAATAAAGTGGTGATTGAGCGTAAATATGCGATTGTGTTACTTTACGTTGTCCCTAGGATATGTGGTTGTAAAGTCAGCTCGAGATGGGATCTCGAACATGAGACTTGACTTTACATGAACACATACCTTAAACTGTTCCTGGTTGGAGGGTAATCACTCGGGGACTTTGATTACCTATTAAACCAGTACACATGATGTGTCAGTGACCAGTCTCATGGTCATTGGTACGGGGCACCAACACATATGTGTAGGTGTATGTCCTTGGAGGATGTGCACTGAACTGATCCGCTATTGGATCTTCAGATGGTTAATTATACCTAATATCAACTGAAGATCCAACGGTCACAGTAGCATCGTTGCTCCTTTGACCTGAGACATTGATCGGATCTTACACGAGGACTGGAATGGTTTAATTATTTAACTAAGTGACTTTAACCATAAGTCATGAGTTGCCGAGTCATTAACCACTTCAGGATGCGTGTGAAGATCATCAATGGTCAAGAAGGGATCGCTCACTGTCGGGTATATATCGGACAGTTAATGGGTCATGACATTGACGCTCCGTTAAATCCCTGGTCAGGGTCGTGTGAGTTCGTTTAGAACGGACGTCATACACTTTAAGAAGGTCATAGTCAAATGGCACGATCATGGGGTTTGACAGATACCGTACCCTCGATCGTACCAGACTTATAGAAGGAGCGAGGGATTATATCGATGCGGTAACTGTGGACTTACAGGTACCAGACAGGCTGGTTTAAACCCGGCGTCCTCTAGGATCACGCGTATTTGCTTGACCCAACGTGATCGTAGGTTTGGAATGAATTAAACTATTATTCGGCTCTTGTAGAAGCGAATAATACGTTTAATTTACTTCTAATTAGGAATTAGAAGTTAATGTGCCTTAAACTAGAGTGACTGTGGACCTAGAGGATCACACACAATGGATTCTTGGGTGACGGATAATTATTATACAAATGTATGTATTATTTACTTTTAATTCCTTTTGGAAAGGAGTGTAAACGGAGTTTAATACATATGTATAATATGAGATAGGACATATATACAGTTTTGGTCTTTTAGAACCCTTTTCTAATAAACCTAAACTCTATATATAGCTACCTACGTGAAGCTCATTCGAACCTTCACTTCTTCCAACCTCTTAAGCTTAAGCAAGCACATAAGCTTAAGAGGAGGATTAGCCTCCCCCCTTTCTCCCCTTTGCTCTCTCTCTCTCCAGAAGGTGATAGAGTCGGGGAAAGTTACGCCGGGGAGGTACCGTCACTGTGCAAGGGTCCGTGTGGATCTGCTCTAGAGGCCGTACAGCTGTGCGGCTCGATTTCTCTGCATCGGGCTTAGCGGACAGCGTCGTTCTGCGCAAGGTGAAACACGCAACCCGTAATTAGGGTATTAGAAACACCGATTAGAGCACAGATTAAGCTTTCCATAACACCGGAATCGGGCAAATTAATTTTTTGTTATCCGCTGCGTCGCCCGTAGGTGCTGTGCGAAATCTTACACAAACCACTCGAGCTAATTCATATGGACCTATTTGGCCCAACCAGAACTGCTAGCTTGAGTGGTAGAAAATATGGATATGTCTTGGTGGATGACTTTTCTAGGTTCACATGGGTTTTCTTTCTCACACATAAAAATGATGCTTTTGATGAGTTTCAGGCACTCTACATGAAGATAAAGCAGGACGGTGAGTTTAAAATTTCCAAGATCCAATCTGATCATGGTGGTGAATTTGAAAATGCTAACTTCTATAATCTTTGCAGAGCTGAAGGTATTTCACACCGATTTTCTTCACCAAGAACCCTAGAGCAAAACGGTGTAGTTGAAAGGAGAAACCGAACACTTGTAGAGATGGCAAGAACCATGCTTGCTGAACGGTAACTTCCAAGGAGGTTTTGGGCTGAAGCGGTAAACTCAGTATGTTATATTATCAACTGCTCTATGGTAAGGCCACACACCAAAAAGACTCCTTATGAGTTGCTGAAAGGTAAAAAGCTCTCTCTCTCACATATGAAAGTGTTTGGATCTAAATGCTTCATCCACAATAATGACAAAAGAGATTTAGATAAATTCGAGTCCAAGAGTGATGAAGGTATATTCTTTGGATATTCTGATAGATCTAGGGCTTATAGACTTTACAATATCAAGAGTTAAACTGTGGAAGAATCACCCCATGTTTCCTTTGATGAATATCATGATTCTAACAATGATAACTCTTGCAGAAAAACGATGAAGGTGGGGAATTCCTTAGCATAAATGACAAGAGTGATCCTCCACAAGAAGAAATAAAAGAAGCTGGTGACCTAGCTGAATCAAGCAATGCAAGGGATCAAGCTGCAGGAGAAGGTAACGATTCTACAAACATTAGAATTCTTAAGGATCATCCTTTAGAAAACGTCATTGGCAGCTTGAATGACCCACCTAGAACAAGGTCACATTTTAAAATTGTGGAAGAATTAGATCAACTTACTCTTGTCTCGCAGCATGAAATCAAAAATATTGATGAAGCATTAAAAGATGAAAACTGGATAAATTCAATGCAAGACGAGTTAAACCAGTTTGAAAGGAATAAAGTTTGGCATCTTATTCCTAGACCTTCATCACAATCTGTCATAGGCACTAAATGGGTCTTTTGAAACAAACTAAGTGAGGATGACAAGATAATAAGAAACAAAGCTAGATTGGTGGCTCAAGGGTATAATCAAGAGTTTGGGATAGACTTTGATGAATCTTATGCCCCAGTTGCTAGAATCGAAGCCATCAGAATTTTACTTGTCTTTGCATGCTCCCTTAGAGTAAAGCTGTATCAAATGGATGTCAAAAGTACTTTCTTGAATGGCTTGATCAAAGAAGAAGTCTATGTTGAGCAGCCCCCTGGCTTTAAGAATTCTAATAATGTAGATTTTGTATACAAGCTAGACAGGACACTTTATGGACTTAAGCAAGCACCAAGAGCTTGGTATGAGAGACTATGCTCGTTCCTCATTGAAAAAGGGTACACACGAGGTAAGGTAGATCAAACACTTTTCACCAAAAAGTAAGGTAAGAATATCTTGATTGTTCAAATTTCTGTTGATGACATTGTGTTTGGTTCTATAAAATCTGAAATGTGTGAGGAATTTTCTAACCTCATGACTAGCGAATTTGAGATGAGCCTAATGGGAGAACTTCAATTCTTTCTTGGTTTGCAGGTCAACCAAGGAGAAGATGAGTGCTTCATAAATCAATCTAAATACATCAAGGAGCTGCTGAAAAGATTTGACATGGCAAATAGTAAAATCATTGCACCTCCTATGAGCACCACAACATCACTGGATTCGGATGAAAATGGTAAATTAGTGGATGCAAAGGTCTATAGAGGTATGATTGATTCTTTGCTTTATTTGACTGCATCCCGACCAGATATCCAGTTTAGTGTATGCCTTTGTGCTAGATTTCAAGCTAGTCCTAGAGAATCTCATTTGACTGCCATCAAACGTATCCTTCGATATCTTGCCGGCACTCAAGATTTGGGATTGTGGTATCCGTCATCATGTGATTTATCTCTTATATCTTATTCTGATGCGGATTACGCTGGATTAAGCTGGATCGTAAGAGTACTAGTGGCTATTGCCAGTTTCTAGGCCGGTGTTTAGTTTCTTGGGCCTCCAATAAACAACACTCGGTTGACCTCTCAACCGCGGAGGCAGAATATGTTGCTGTGGGGAGCTGTGGCACCCAAGTGTTGTGGATTAAACACCAACTCCAAGACTACTTGGTGGATCTTGGTTGTGTCCCGATTCTGTGTGAAAACACTAGTGCTATCAACCTTGCAAAAAATCCAGTCCAGCACTCTACGACTAAGCATATTGAGATTAGGCATCACTTCATTAGAGACGAGGTCAGTAAGAAAAATTTTGAACTGTATTTTGTTGATACTCTAAGTCAAATTGCTGATATTTTCACCAAGCCCTTGTGTAATGACAGGTTTTCAACACTCAGAAGGGAGCTTGGTCTTTGCCGACCTCAGGCCACTAAAAATTGAAATGATGATCATGTTCAATTTAGTTGTGTGTTTTTGTAGATTGGTGTGTTCATGCATTATTTATTTGTCAATGTGTCATTTTGCATATGTGTCGTATTGCATGGTTTGTGTAGCATCATTCTTGCATGGCCATGGTATATCAAATGTTGATGTATGGAAAGGCAGGTTATGCTTGCCTAGACACACTCAATATGCGTGAGGTTTCACCTCCGCCAAGTACCATGAGTCATTGTCGCATATAGGCCATATAGTAAGGGGGAGTTGTCACTTTGCAGCATTCATGCATATGTTTCATTTTCATTCTGTTGCATTTAATAAATGTACAACCATGTGTTAGGTCATGCATTTCATGCCTGCCAAATTCATGTTTGATCAGGTCAACGCCTGCATGGTTCTACTCTCTCACTCCTTGACGTTTGTCCTTACATTTGCTTACAAATATAACTCCTTGAGTGCATTCTCTGCATATCTTTAGGGGGAGTTTTGTTGCTTTTCTTATCTCTTGCAATCTGAACTTCACTGGCTTCTAGTTTGACAATACCGTTCATGAGACAGACGGACATATGGAGTAAGAGCTTTCTATTATGTACCCTGATGATTATCCATTCAATGAAATCGGTTCAGATTTAATGATTTCCTTGAAGTTCTGAAATATTGGTTCTGAAATCATCTATGTTCTTGGTTTTAATAGACCTTAACTAGAGACTGCATATTATGCTTTGAATGACTATCCTGCTATCTGAAAATTCAAATTTCATGACAATCTTGGTGATACTCTAGAGCTTAGTATTGGTGTTAAACATCTTGATGAGCTGGAATTCTTGAAAAATAAATTTGACAGAGCAATGATATTGTTGCACAGAGAAATATGTCCCGTCATCAAATCAAGTGACGAATGACATGTCATGATGTGCCCCTGTTATCTCTGTCTTAATACATTTGACCTCTAGGCATAGCAATGACATAATCACTGAGAAACATATCTTCCCATCACAGAAATGAGTTTGGATATGTCATGACGTGACTTTGCTATCTCTGTTCATTTTGAAGCATCATAGTCAGTCTTACCAAATACCTAGGAATACTGGCGTCTAAACAACGTGTATTCTTATGGCTAGGAGGCATGTACTAGACTTGATTGCTCGTAAAATATGAGTCTTGTGCCTTCAAATGCAAAAAATACTGAAAATTACATTTGCTGCGATCATAACATTCCATGCTCTACTCATGTCTGTTTAGTCTCAATACTAGTTTTTGTGTTATTCCCTTAGCAGTTATTGAATACGGATATATAAGACAAGGGAAGGTTAAACATTGTAATGATATGCACCTTTGGTTCATATTTATTAAATCTTCGATGTAGATGCTCTTCGAACTCTGTTGATGATATCGGATTTCATTAGCTTTGACCCGTACATGTTGCTCGCGATATGTTTCAGGTTTACATATTATGGCTTGCTCTTCCCTCTCCTTCACCTCTGGTCTCACCGACCTTTGTCACCTACTCTACTTTATCCTTCCTTTTTGATGTTGGCAAAGGGGGAGAATTCTTTGTGTGAGTCCTTTGTAAGAGCTATGGATGAGTGAATGGTGTACGAGGGAGATTCACTTTGTGCATCTCATTTGTGTATCCAATGCATAGCATTCATATCTACATTCATAACTGCATTCACATGCTATTACTATCATGGATCTTGAGCTGCATATGTTATATATATCATACACTTTGCCATCTTGGCTATTTCTGCCATATAATGACTCACAGTGTTGCCATCATCAAAAAGGGGGAGAATGTTGAACACATGTGCACCATGATTACTATTATGGTTTTGATGATAGCAACTACTATAAGTCACATTGTGTTTGCATATGATGTCATTGTGTATCTGTTTAAGTAGTTTATCATTTCATCGAACAGGTTGTGGGCATGTGCACTGCATTCCAAGTCTATACGTTGGACAAAGTCTATACGTTGGACAAATTCTGTACATTGGACGAAGTCTATACGTTGGACGTGGACAAAGTCTATATGTTGGACAAAGTCTGTATGATGGACAAAGTATATACGTTGGACAAAGTTTGTACATTGGACAAAGTCTATACGTTGGACTAAGTCTGTACGTTGGATAAAGTCTATGCGTTGGACAAGGTCTGTACATTGGACGAAGTCTATACGTTGGACAAAGTCTGTACGTTGCTGAACATGAAGTCTGTACGTTGGCTGCCTAGCACAACTCGAAGTCTATACGTTGCTGCACACAAAGTCTATACGTTGCTGCAGATGAAGTCTGTACGTTGGCTGCATGCACAACTCAAAGTATGTACGTTGCGGCAGATGAAGTCTATACGTTGCTGCAGATGAAGTATGTACGTTGGCTATATGCACAACTCAAAGTCTGTACGTTGCACAACATGAAGTCTGTATGTTGCTGCATATGAAGTCTATATGTTAGCTGCATGCACAAAACAAAGTATGTACGTTGCACAAGACAAAGTCTGTACGTTGGCTGCTAGCACAACTCCAAGTCTGTACATTGGTTGATGGCTGCAACACAAGTCTATACATTGGCCGGCTACTTCACACGCAAAGTCTATACATTGCGTTCTGTTGTGTTCGTGCATCAAGTTATCAAGTCTGTACGTTCATGAAGCAAGTCTGTACAGGCTCATGCATGCTCACGGTGCAAAGTCTGTACAGAGTTCATATATGCACACAAAGTCTACACGTCCAAGCCTTGATGCAAAGTCTATACAACAACTACAAGCTTCATTCAAATAGCCAAGGCCACTGCACAAGATGAGAGTCAAAAGACAAAGATTCAGTTGGTACTTTCTAGACCAACAAGGATGAAGTTACAGACATGAACAGGCTGCTAATGGACACAAGCGACGGAGCTGAAGCGGCTAACGAACCGACCCGGGCTGGACCGGGGTCCGCCCAGCTGGCGGTCGACCGCCAGCACAGGGGCGGTCGACCGCCCCAGCCAGGGACGCCCTGACTACAGATCTGTCATATGCAGGTCGACCGCCAGCCAGTAGCGGTCGACCGGATTTCCTAGGGATCATCCGTTTGCAAGTGTTTCAGTAGCGGTCGACCGTCAGAAGCCACAGGTCGACCTCCACCCCCGATGCAGTCATGTTTGACTTCGAAATCCACCTCGTGGCCAGCCCCTTTCCATGGATTTCTTTAATCCAAAAGTCACCTAATCACCCACAAATTATGGATCTGGTCTGAAGCATGTCTAAGGACCATTCAAGGTCTATAAAACCAACACATGAGGGGTTAGAAACCCTAACACTTCAAGGCTTCAAGGGAGATCAATGGAGGCCATTTTCAAGGTACTGTAGCACCTCCGTGAACAGTGTTTCGGGAGGAAGTACTTCATCCATCCAAGGTGATTCAAGTCCAGATCTGAAGCCACCTCAACCTCCAAGGAAGAAGAAGCAATCAAGGCTCTCAAGGGTGATCTAAACTGCATCCTTCTTCCTCTTCATCAACTCAAGCAGATTCAAGGAAGCACAACTCACAAGGAAGAAGAAGCCATTGCTGTTGAATCTAGAAGAGAGCTTTGTGAAGAAGATAGAAGCCTCTATTGGTGATCTACATCCATAGAAGAATCTGAATCAAGCTCCAGCAATCTCAGACAAGATTTTTCTTCTTGAGCTTATTTCATATCTTGTTTGAATAGCTTGATATTTGTTCTTTCTTCTTCATTTCATTCGAACAATCAAAACTGAAGATCGTCCCTACCGGTGGTTAGTAGGAAGGTAATCGGAAGTTGTCCGATCTACGGTGTTGACGTCCCTACCGGTGGTTAGTAGTAGGGTGGTTAGTAGGAAGGCAATCGGAAGTTGTCCGATCTGCGGTGTTGGCGTCCCTACCGGTGGTTAGTAGGAAGGCAGTCGGTCGTTCTTCGATTTGTGGTTTGGTATGCTACACTAGTAAAGCCTCACCGGATTTGGTGAGGGGTGGACGTAGGACTGGAGATTCAGTCCGAACCACCTTAAAATCTCGTGTGTTGTGGTTTGCTTGTGCGATTACTTTATGTTATATGCATGCTTAGGTTCAATATCTATATTGCGTAATCATCTTGCCAAGCAAATTATTTGTGTTCTTCATCAAGCTAGTTATATTCCGCTTCTTATTTCATCATCTAGCTTTAAAGAGGGTTGTATTGCGAAAAGAGGGGCAGATCTATTCACCCCTCCCCGCTAGATCCGATGTCCACTACACAACACGGGCCGCTGCGAGGGCCAGGAAACGGGCCAAGAAGGCAGGGGTCGTACCCGCAGTCGGAGGCGATCCTACCGCGGCTCACCGCTCCGCCGGGCATGATGGGGCCGACCCTACCGGGCGGGCTCTCCCACCCGCCAAGCTAGAGGGGGCCGAGGAGGTCGGGGCTGCCCCTGCGGGCGACGATGATGTGGGCTCGGTTCCTCCTTCGGCTGGGACCGTGGGGGCCGAGGATGCTCCTGCAACTGGCAGCGGGGCCGACCCGGCTCTCCCCTCGGCCGGAGCCGAGGGGGCCGTGGCCGAAGTTGGGGATGCTGTAGTCACGGTCGAGGTTCGCGCTTCAGGTGGTGATGCAAGTGCCGAGCCGATCCAGGTTGAGAGGTCGCAGCAAAATCCGATCGGGGCGCGAGGGGCGACCGGGGCCGGGGCTCGATCCGAGCCACACGGTGGGGCGCCGGGCGATGGCGGGTTCTCCGTTCCGGCGGCCTTGGAGAGGCTGGGTATCTCGGGCCCCCTGCACCAGGTATGCCGCGGTATATCCACAAAGATGAGGGGGGGAGGCAGGCAGCACTCCCCGTCCACAGCTCTCGCCGGGGTTATGGAGGGCGGCCTGGCCCTGGCCCAGATGGGGGCTGTTCTGGCAGAAGCGTATGCTCGGTCGAAGAGGGAGCGAGTGAACCTGGCCGGGACCCTCGGTGGGTTGGACAGGAGGTTGGCTGGGCTCGTCGAGGAGCATGACGTGTTGTGTCCCCTGTGTCTCTATGGTTTTGATGATGACAAATGTTATGGGGTTCTGTGGTTTTGATGATGACAACTGTTATGGCTCATTATGTATTGATGACATAATCCTGATGAAATATGAGGAACTGTCAGAATAGGTTTAAGGATGACTTACACTCATGAAGTCAACCTATGTCAAAGTCAAATCTCTGATAGGTACAGTCAATGCACAGTTAGATCAGGTAATGTTCTATGCATTTCACAGGTTTACACATTGCACACACATACAAGTCTACACACTCAAAGTTTACACATTGCATTGCAGAATGCATGTAAAGTCTATACATTACTTTGTGTTGTGTTTGTGCATCGTTTAGAACACAAGTCTATACATCCATTGCTTCAGTTCAATATCTGCTATGTGCATACATTGCATCGGTGCATTGCTTCCTCTGTGCATATACTGCATTAGTGCATCCATCTGGCATATAGTCTATACACTAATGCATGTGAGGTCATGTCTGCACGATAATGTCTATACATGCATGTAGGCAGTCAAGTCTATACATTACAACTCACACATCCAGCAAGTCTGTACATTGAGTTCGCTTGTTGGCTTTCAAAGTCTACACATTGTGGATGCAGAGTCTATACATTCATTTGTCTTGCATTGCATGGAGTCTTCACATTCCACGCCAGCAAGTCTGTACATTCGTTGCAGTTTAGTTTCTCATGCAAGTCTATACAATGCATCAGACTAAGTCTGTACATTGAGCATCTCATGTTGCGTCTCATGCAAGTCTATACAACGCATCAGACTAAGTCTGTACATTGTGCACTTTACATCAGACTAAGTCTGTACATTGCATGCACTACTATGCTTGCACGAGCTGACGTCACACATTGTCTTGTTGTCGAAGTCTGGACATTGTGTGCTGCATGCTTATCAAAGTCCATACACTGCATTGTGGCATGCACACTAGCAAGTCTGTACATTAGGCATCTTTACCTACGTAGGACTTGCAAGTCTATACATCATGCAGTCTGCACGTTGTGGGTAGCAAAGCCTGTACAACGGTGTGTCAGCAAGTCTGTACATTGCTCACCATCTCACTGAGCGTCTCAAGTGGACACCAAGTGTGTACACTGCCATCTTGCAGCACAGCATAAGTCTATACACTAGACCGTCTCTCTTAGCGTCTTGTGCATGAATCAAGTCTGTACATCGCATAGCTGCACGCATGACTAAGTCTGTACACTGGCATCTTGCAGCGTTAGCACAAGTCTATACAGCCTGTGTGCTTCATATTGCAAAGTCTATACAATGGCTTGTAGCACTCAAAGTCTGTACACTGGCTGCAGCACGCTCGCACACACTAAGTCCATACATTGCACAAAGTCTGAACATTGGTATCTTTACCTATGTCTAAGTCTATACATTCTTATAGGCATTATGCATTGTTCAAGGCGGAGTCTGTACATCGTTATGTTGTTCTTGTGCCGTAGCAAGTCTATACATGTCTTACGCTTGGCATTTGACGCCCACCAACAGTGGCGTCACTTGTGAAACAAACGTCTTGGTGTAAGGTGTCTTTCTGTTAAGCATGACTTCATCAACTCTATACATTGTCTGCTTGCATAACACAGAGTCTGTACATTCTTTCAGCATGTCAATGCATTCACTTGCAATGTATATACTTTGCTGTCTGCAACTGAACATGCATTTCACTCTAACTCTGTACAGGCCATACATGAAGTCTATACATGCTGCTGCTTAGCATTCATTGAGTCTATACATGCTCATAGTCTGCATACGTGAAGACTGTACATGCTTCAGTGTCACATTCACTAAGTCTGTACACGCTTCAGTCTCGCATACACGAAGTCTGTACACGCCTTACAATGCCACAGTCCTGCATGCGTGAAGTATGTACAAGGCCAAAGCACTGCATATATGTAGTCTGTACATGGCATTGTTCTGCATTCACCAAGTCTATACAATGCCATAGCCACGCATTCATAAAGTCTAAACATTGCATTGCTTCGCATTCATGAAGTCTGTACATCGCTTCTGCAGTGCCTTCATTAAGTCTGTACAAGGTTTTAACCTTATACTGATAACTCTGTTCGAATGTCTGACAGGGACACTTTGCAGAGAGTGATGATTGGCATGTGATCCGAGGCTGGAAGGACTGACAGAATGGTGACACGTGTACTGAAGCATGCTGATATGCTGCCACGTGTTCAAGTCATTGGGCGGGAACTCAAATGCCACACGCCCAATTCCTGTTGCTCTATATATATGAAGCTTCTTCCACCTGAAGAAGTGAGATCGTGAGACAGAGAGCTCTAGTAGAAGAGAGACAGAGAAATAGCAAGAGTAGAAGAAAAAGAGTAGAAGAGCAGAGCGCCAGCACGATCCAAGAGAAGAAGAAAGAGAGTGAAGAAGAGAAAGAGAAAGAAAGAGAGATAGAGTGAGAATGAGAAAGAGAAAGAAAGAGAGACTGACTGATTTGAAGAAGAAGAAAGGCAGAGAGAAGCTTCGTTCTGAAGATCTGTCTTCACTGGACTGTGGATCAAATCCAAGCCAGTCAGCTCATTCTGAGCCACATTGTGCTTCATCGTTTACAGCCTTCCGATTGCTGTTGTCTATGTTTTTCCTTTCCATTTTACACCATTTCTTAAAGCTGTTAGTCAGCGGATGCAGTGGAGGATTCCACTGGACGGGTAAGCTGTAATCCCCAGCGGTTGCAGAGAAGGTTCTTCTCTGGACAGCAAGCTGTGTTGCTCAGTAGGCGAGGTGGATACCTCAGATAGCAAGCTATGTTGCTCAGCGGTTGCAGAGGATCTGTTCCTCTGGTCGGCAAGCTGTTAAGCCCAGCGAAGCTGTGTATCAGCGATTGTAGGTAAGCTGTGATGCCCAGCTGTTCAAGCTGTGAGTCAGCGGAATCCACACTCGGTTTGAGTGTGGGGTGGATGTAGGTCTGCTGGACCGAACCACCTAAAAATCATTGTGCAGTGGTTTGATTTCATATTTGCTTCCACTAGATGAATGTTTAGGCTCGATATGCTTTCACATGTTCATTGAGCTATTTGACTGCACATTTACTACTTGATTGAACACCTTATAGTAGTTTTGATTTGGTAGATCTGAATCTGTTTTTACCTCAGCTTCTTTGAGTGTTCTAAGTTTTAGTCAGGAGGTAGTTTTAATTGGGCGAATTTTTTAAGGGGAGATTCATTCACCCCCCTCTGAATCCCTAGCACCGAACCCAACACTTGGTATCAGAGCGGGTCTCTGACTTAACAGATCTAACAATCTGCAGAGGACCCTGCTAGTCTTTGGTGCATTTCAGAGTGTGCTTCTTGTGTTCTGTGTTTTGTTTCATCGGTTGTGTGTCTTGAGTTGTTCATCTGATTTCAGTGCATTCATCATATCTCGATGGCTAATCCTCCGATATTCAGAGGTAATAATTTTGATTCTTGGTTACAAAATTTTCATCGGTATGTAAAATCAACTGATCCTAATCTATGGAAGGTAACAACTCATGGTCCACACAAATTATCAAAAGATAAATCTAGATGGACTGAGAAGGATAAATTGAAAGACAATGTCAACACTAGAGCATTAGTTTTAATGAAAGAATCAATTGACAGAGATATAATCGAATGTATTTCTTCTTGCAGGTCTGCCAAAGAAATTTTAGAAAAACTAAAGCTAATCAGGAATCACAGCAAATGCTTGATGGCTGATCGGAGAAATGATGATGATGAAACCTCATCTCAGGTAAGCTCTGAATCTGAAGAACTTTCGATTGATGATCTATGGAATATAAATGAGGAACTTAATGATAGATGTGAAAGATTAAAATCTAAGAATAAAAGATTGAAAAAGAAATGTGATCAGATAAATTTGAAAGCTCCTTGTGAAAAATGTCCAAATCTGAAACAATCTTATGGTGCATGTATTTTAGATGTTCATAACTTTAAGGAACAAAATGGTTCTCTAAAACTTGAAAATCAAATATGTTTGGACAAGATATCTGAACTGGAGAATCAGCTTATTAAGATGAAAAATGAGCATCTAAAAGGCATGCAAGAATTGATTGAGATAAATTCTATAGTGGACAAACTGAAGTCTGAAAATATTGAGGTTCGAAAGTATAATGAAGATCTCAATACTAGTCTGAATACAATCAACAATGAAGCAATGCATATTTCATCTGTAGAGTCAATCTGCAATATATGCTCAGCTCTAAGAGAACGTAATGAAGATCTTTTTAGTGAGAATGAATGGCTGAATAAGTAAATTGCCTCGTTTAAAGAGGATCACAAAAATCTGATTATTGAGAAAACTAAAGTGGAAGAAAGAGAAGAGGAACTAATTGAAAAGTTGGAGTTGATGTCTGGAAGAGAAAATTGTAATGAAGGAGTCAAGAAGCTGACTGAAGAAAATAAAGAACTGAGGGAACAAAACAAGAAACTGATGGTTTTAAATACTATTTTCTCACAGAGGTTTCTGACTGTCGAAAAAGAAAAATCTGCTATTAAGGAAGCTCAACCACAAAAACTTGAGGAGGAAAACACTGAACTGAAAGCCGAAGTTAAAAAGTTAAAGTTGTTAAATACTGGCTTATCTGAAACACTTCTCATCTTAAAAAAGGGAAAGTTCACTTGTGATGGAGAATCACAAATGTTGAACATTCTAGAACAAGAAATTGAGAAGTATAAAACTGCAAACAAAGTTCTAAGTGAATGTGTTAATTGCAGTGAACAAGAGATAGCCAGTTATGAACTTCACATTGCTAGCTTGGAAAATAAAATTCATGATCTGAAAAATTCAGAAATTGAGTCTGCTAAAATAAAAGAAAAAATGACATCTGTCATGAAAAGTGAGGACAAGAATTCAAAAAGGGGGACAAGCTGTAGTTCTGATGTTAAGGAAACTACTAGAAACCAGTTATACACTACCTTTGTGCAAAGCTCTGATGTAGCTGGTACCTCAAGTCAATCCCCAAAACAAAACAAAAATCTGAAATCACCTTCATCATCTGCCTTTCAATATAAGGCACAGAAAGCTGAAAAACTAACAAGAGTTGTAAACAAAGTTAAACAATCGAACAAGAATGGAAAGAAAGATGGGGTTAAAAATATCCCTACTTGTGTCATGAAATCAGTTAGCTCGGCTGAATTTGATGGGTCAATGCAAAATGCTCATGCCTCATGTACTCATTCGCATGCATCTAGGAATTCATCTGATAGAAACCATGCCCCTAGGAAATCTGATGCTGCTTGCTATTACTGTGGTAAGCATGGTCATATCATGGATGCATGTTTCATCATGAAACAAGATGATAAACTGCATGCTAGATCTTCTGATCATCATGGGTACAACAAAAACAAACTTAAGTTTAACCAGCACATCACATGCTTCAATTGCAACAAGCCAGGTCATAAGGCTATTGAGTGTTGGTCAGGGAACTACAAGAATAATTCTGGATCTAGAAGTAAGCATGTTAGGTGCTTTGAATGTGGTAAGTATGGGCATGCAGTCAAGGACTGCAGGTATGTTCAGGGAAATCACTCTAATTCTAAATTTGTCAAATTCCCTGCAAACAGAAATGATTTTGGTAGGAATAAATCTATTTTTAAAGAAAAGATTCCTGCATATTTTGAATGTGAAAAACTTGGCCACCGTGCTTCTGAATGCTGGTGGGCAGGCAATGGTAAATCAAAGGTTCATGCAAGCAATAGAAACTTTCATGCTAAATCACATAGGTTACATGACTATAACAATGTTCACAAAAAGAATTCAAGGGTTGTTATATCATGTAGATATTGTGGTAAATTTGGCCACTCCATGACCAATTGTCATCTGATGGACTTTGGTGACAATATTGCTAAGAAATTGTTTAGAACACCTGTTAGGGATAATACAGGACCCAAGGCTGCTTGGGTTCCTGCAAGATCAAAATGATTGTTTTGTTGCAGGTGTGCCTTAGAATGAATAAAGGGGGATTAATAAGCCAAGGCACTCAAGAATGAAACCCCCAGGATTGCATTATTCAGGTCAGTTCTGAAAAACTGTGTTTAAATTTCATCATCTGAAATTGTTGAAATGCTTGTCTGATTTCTGATGTCTTCTTCTTGTCTAGCTGATCAGTCTACATTCCAGACTCGGCTACTGAATTTAATTCTGAACATATTTGATGCTCTTCTCACATGTTTGTGCATGTACTTTGCACTGAGCTTATTCATGTGTCACACTGAGATTGAATGATTCAGTTAAATGCATATAGACAATGCATGTGTCTGATGTCTGCATATATCATTTGCATGACCATCAAGGAAGTCATTCAATGCATATAGGACTACTTTGCACTGCATCTCTTTGCATAACCCTGGTATATTAATGGTAAGTTACTAAAGGGTAGATGTAATCTATCTGGAGGTTCTTACTATATGTGAGATGGTCATTGAGACCAAGTTCTCCGCCAAGCACCAAGGGTCATGTCTTCATATAAAGCAGTGTACTGTATATCATAAAATCTGAAAAATTTGAAAATTTGAAATGAACTTGATGCATTTGGTAAACTTCCTCTCTGATTGAACAAGCATGAATTCTCCTTGAGCATATTTAAAATCATGAGCAGTGCTTTAATTGCATTTCATGCACTTAGTCAGGGGGAGTTTGACTGATGTTGCATATGAAGAGTAGTGCAATTGAAAAACCTAAAAAGAAATTTCATTGCATCTAGACAGGGGGAGCATTTAGAATTGGTGTTTTGATTGTCACATTTTGAACACCTCTTGTCTAGTAATTGATCAACTCTCATCTGATGTCATATTTCTCTCTCTTGAAAATAGATTCTACCTTCTATTCGTTGAGTTGTTAAAGAAGAGTTTCCTTCAACTCTCTTCATGATACTACCTGTCAGCTGATCTGTCTGAAATCCAGACTCAGCTATTGTTTGCTGATAAACTCCCTTCTAATGCTCTTCTCTTGCTATTTGTTGCACTACCAGCTGACACTCATCTTTCACATACTTCTTAGCTGGTGTGACTGACTTAATTCTATTGTTGACTTGTTGGTCAGTTATTCTTTCGATTTGATCTGAGGAACACAAATTGCATGTCATACAATCTAGTCTGAATCATGTAGAAATTTCTATCATATAGGTTAAAGAATAACCACTGAATCAGACTGATATAAGAATTATGTATTCTCATATTTGTACTTAAATTTCTTGAAAATATCTGAATGATAAGATTTAATGAACTTTAACCACTTGTGTCATGAAAACCTTAGACTCTCTCATCTGATATCTGAAAATTAGAAATCAAGGCTACTTTGGTAGAGATACATAGAGTGAGTACTGTGGTTAAACATTAACTTGAGAAATGTTGACCAATTGAAAAACTGTGATTTCAGAGCAATGACTTGGTCACTGAGAAACTGAGTTATTCATCAATGAAATAAAGTAACTTATGTCATGAAGTGCCATAGTTATCTCTGGTAAAAATTTATTGAAAAACCTGACAGAGCAATGACATATTTGTGTCAAGTAACTGGGGAGTCTAGCCTCTGATCAAGGTGTCTCTTCACGTAAAAAGACATTTGTATTGCTAACTCTGGTCTCAATGTTGAGAGGCAATGACAGTTACACACTGAGTAACTGGGTCACTTCACCTAAGATGTGGTGTGCCTCATGTAAAAAGGTGTTGATAAACCTAAATTGTACAGGTAAAGTAAAATATGTTTCAAATAAAAATATTTTACAAAATCTGTCAATTCATGCTCCTGTAAAAAGTGTTTAATCTCAATACTAATCTGTGCAACTCTGAAAGTAGTCATTGAGATCTTGTGTGTAAGATGAAGATGATTAGTCATGGTTATTATCTGGTTATTTGGTTCACCTTTATTAAAACTTGACTTTAGATATGAGTATTGAATTTAATTGACAAATTGGTATACATCATAATTAAATCAGGTTGGTCAAGTTGCAAATTCATAACCCTCTATGATAAGAGAGTCCTTTCATGTTAAGACTTATTGTAGTTATGCATGCTCTACAATCCCTCATGATCTACTTTATACCTTGGTATCAGTCCTTCTTGGTATCAGTTATCTGACCATACAAATGTGAGATGCTACTCCCATTATTACCTTGTTCACTTGCAGTCTTCTGAACTTCAGAATCCTTATGGTGATGGATTTCAGATTGATTCATTGGTTAACTAGAGTTCATTTCTGTTTTTCAAGAGAACTTCTGGGTCATGTGTAGTTAAGGGGAGAGTAGTCATACATTCATGTTGATAGGGGACGTTTCAGCATTGCATAAAAGCTCCTATATCATCTCCTTCAACAGTCAATGATCATTCCATCCTTTTTGCTGTTGTCAAAGGGGGAGAAACTTTTGTGAGTCATCATTTGCATACATGATGCATTACATGCTCATTATTTCTGAAAGAGCCATTACATTGTGTATCTTCATATTCATCATGATGAATCTAAGGCAATGACTCATAATATTGCCATCATTAAAAAGGGGGAGATTGTTGTGTCCCGTGTGGCTCTGTGATTTTGATGATGACAAATGTTATGGAGTTCTGTTGTTTTGATGATGACAACTGTTATGGCTCATTATGTATTGATGATCTAATCCTGATGAAATATGAGGAACTTTCAGAACAGGTTTAAGGATGACTCACACTCATGAAGTCAACCTATGTCAAAGTCAAATCTCTGACAGGTACAGTTAATGCACAGTTAGATCAGGTAATGTTCTATGCATTTCACAGGTTTACACATTACACACACATACAAGTCTACACACTCATAGTTTACACATTGCATTGCAGAATGCATGTAGAGTCTATACATTACTTTATGTTGTGTTTGTGCATCGTTTAGAACACAAGTCTATACATCCATTACTTCAGTTCAATATCTGCTATGTGCATACATTGCATCGGTGCATTGCTTCCTCTGTGCATATACTGCATTAGTGCATCCATCAGGCATACAGTCTATACACTAATGCATGTGAGGTCCTGTCTGCACGATAATGTCTATACATGCATGTAGGCAGTCAAGTCTATACATTCCAGCTCACACATCCAGCAAGTCTGTACATTGAGTTTGCATGTTGGCATTCCAAGTCTACACATTGTGGATGCAGAGTCTATACATTCATTTACCTTGCATTGCATGGAGTCTGCACATTCCATGCCAGCAAGTCTGTACATTCGTTGCAGTTTAGTTTCTCATGCAAGTCTATACAATGCATCAGACTAAGTCTGTACATTGAGCATCTCATGTTGCGTCTCATGCAAGTCTATACAACGCATCAAACTAAGTCTGTACATTGTGCACTTTACATCAGACTAAGTCTGTACATTGCATGCACTACTATGCTTGCACGAGCTGAAGTCACACATTGTCCTATTATCGAAGTCTGGACATTGTGTGCTGCATGCTTATCAAAGTCCATACACTGCATTGTGGCATGTACACTAGCAAGTCTGTACATTAGGCATCTTTACCTACGTAGGACTTGCAAGTCTATACATCGTGCAGTCTGCACGTTGTGGGTAGCAAAGCCTGTACAACGGTGTGTCAGCAAGTCTGTACATTGCTCACCGTCTCACTGAGCGTCTGAAGTGGACACCAAGTGTGTACACTGCCATCTTGCAGCACATCATAAGTCTATACACTGGACCGTCTCTCTTAGCGTCTTGTGCATGAATCAAGTCTGTACAACGCATAGCTGCACGCATGACTAAGTCTGTACACTGGCATCTTACAGTGTTAGCACAAGTCTATATATCCTGTGTACTTCATATTGCCAAGTCTATACAACGGCTTGCAGCACTCAAAGTCTGTACACTGGCTGCAGCAGGCTCGCACACACTAAGTCCATACATTACACAAAGTCTGAACATTGGTATCTTTACCTACGTCTAAGTCTATACATTCTTATAGGCATTATGCATTGTTCAAGGCGGAGTCTGTACATCGTTATGTTGTTCTTGTGCCGTAGCAAGTCTATACATTTCTTACGCTTGGCATTTGACGCCCACCGACAGTGGCGTCACTTGTGAAACAAACGTCTTGGTGTAAGGTGTCTTTCTGTTAAGCATGACTTCATCAACTCTATACATTGTCTGCTTGCATAACACAGAGTCTGTACATTCTTTCAGCATGTCAATGCATTCACTTGCAATGTATATACTTTGCTATCTGCAGCTGAACATGCATTTCACTCTAACTTTGTACATGCCATACATGAAGTCTATACATGCTGCTGCTTAGCATTCACTGAGTCTATACATGCTCATAGTCTGCATACGTGAAGACTGTACATGCTTCAGTGTCACATTCACTAAGTCTGTACACGCTTCAGTCTCGCATACATGAAGTCTGTACACGCCTTACAATGCCACAGTCCTGCATGCGTGAAGTATGTACAAGGCCAAAGCACTACATATATGTAGTCTGTACATGGCATTGTTCTGCATTCACCAAGTCTATACAATGCCATAGCCATGCATTCATAAAGTCTGAACATTGCATTTCTTCACATTCATGAAATCTGTACATCGCTTCTGCAGTGCCTTCATTAAGTCTGTACAAGGTTTTAACCTTATACTGATAACTTTGTTCGAATGTCTGACAGGGACACTTTGTAGAGACTGAAGATTGGCACGTGATCCGAGGTTGGAAGGACTGACAGAATGGTGACACGTGTACTGAAGCATGCTGAGATGCTGCCACGTGTTCAAGTCATTGGGCGGGAACTCAAATGCCACACGCCCAATTCTTGCTGCTCTATATATATGAAGCTTCTTCCACCTGAAGAAGTGAGATCGTGAGACAGAGAGCTCTAGTAGAAGAGAGACAGAGAAATAGCAAGAGTAGAAGAAAAAGAGTAGAAGAGCAGAGCGCCAGCACGATCCAGGAGAAGAAGAAAGAGAGTGCAGAAGAGAAAGAGAAAGAAAGAGAGATAGAGTGAGAAAGAGAAAGAAAGAGAGACTGAGTGATCTGAAGAAGAAGAAAGGCAGAGAGAAGCTTCGTTGTGAAGATCTGTCTTTACTGGACCGTGGATCAAATCCAGGCCAGTCAGCTCATTCTGAGCCACATTGTGCTTCATCGTTTACAGCCTTCCGATTGCTGTTGTCTATGTTTTTCCTTTCCATTTTACACCATTTCTTCAAGCTGTTAGTCAGAGGATGCAGTGGAGGATTCCACTGGACGGGTAAGCTGTAATCCCCAGCGGTTGCAGAGAAGGTTCTTCTCTGGACAGCAAGCTGTGTTGCTCAGTAGGCGAGGTGGATACCTCGGACAACAAGCTATGTTGCTCAGCAGTTGCAGAGGATCTGTTCCTCTGGTCGGCAAGCTGTTAAGCCCAGCGAAGCTGTGTATCAGCGGTTGTAGGTAAGCTGTGATGCCCAGCTGTTCAAGCTGTGAGTCAGAGGAATCCACACTCGGTTTGAGTGTGGGGTGGATGTAGGTCTGCTGGACCGAATCACCTAAAAATCATTGTGCAGTGGTTTGATTTCATATTTGCTTCCGCTAGATGAATGTTTAGGCTCGATATGCTTTCACATGTTCATTGAGCTATTTGACTGCACATTTACTACTTGATTGAACACCTTATAGTAGTTTAGATTCGGTAGATCTGAATCTATTTTTGCCTCAGCTTCTTTGAGTGTTCTAAGTTTTATTCAGGAGGTAGTTTTAATTGGGCGAATTTTTTAAGGGGAGATTCATTCACCCCCCTCTAAATCCCTAGCACCGAACCCAACATGACGGGCTTTGGTGGGAGCTTTCCTCGATCAGGGAGCTGGTACGGTCGAGCCAAGTGGAGATTCGGGCATTAGCCGAGCAGCTAGCCAAGGCCCGTGAATCGCTCGAGAGGAAGAACTGGCTTGTCGAAGAGGAGCGTCTAGCATGCATTGAGCTGGACGGCCGGTGGGAGACTGAGCGTGCCGAGCTACTGGATCGAGCGGAGGAAGCTAAGCGTCGTCGGCGGGAGGCCGAGGTTGATCGGGCTGAGGCGGGGAAGCAGGCGGTGGGGGCCGCAGAGCGGACGGCTGAAGCCAAGCGAAAGTCAGTCGAGGCGGAGCGGAGGGATGCCGAGCTCACTGGTTGGGTGGGATCGGCCGGGGCGGAGGCTCTCGAGCAGTACAAGAGCTCACAGGCCTACCGGGTCAACCTCAAGGAGGCTGCCCTCCCCTACTACGAGCTAGGGCTTCGCTGGGGCATCCGCAAGGAATTCAAGTAGGGCTATGACCGGGCCGTCTATTATGCCGAGGAGCAGGCGTCTGGGGTAGTTGACTTCCCGTGCGGGCTGTGTTATGACTCGGGCTTATCATCCTCCAGTTCCTCTGCTTCGGCGTAGGATGAAGAGGGGGGCTCATCATTCGAGGAGTCGCCAACTCCGGATGCCTCCGGAGGGCACGTAACCGAGACAGTTCCCGCACCGGTGGGGTCAGTGCCAGGGTCGACCGTCACCGAGGATGCCGGAGGCAGACCCCTCGAGCCCTCTATTTCTGAGCTTCAAGGTCGGCCAGAGGCCTGATGTATTTTCTTCGCTTCCTTTTTTGTATGCCTTTTTCCTTTTTGGAGGAAAGAACTTCCTTTTTGTGTAGAAATAAATAAGGTAGTAGTGTTGTGATGAAGACTTATCTATTTTGTGTAGAACTTCCTTAGCGTTGTTCAGCATATCTACAGTGGTTGGAAAGAACCGATATTTTCTGCGTGGATCTTGCCTGATGGTTGGGTGAGCGTCTGACAGGGTGTCTTTCCATTTTCTGACACTTTAAATGCCTGGCCGCTTCGTGTGTCCCGCTGGGGCGGAAGATGAGAAGTTTGAGGTGACCGTTCGTAGGGAGAAATTCTTCTGGCGTGTTTTCGAGGAGGGAAATCATTTAAGGTAAGTAGCCTCCCTTCGCCTATAAAAGGTATGAAGGGCGTCCCTTCCTCTCCACCGCTTAGGGTTTTCCCTGACAGTCTTTCCTCGTTCCTTCTTCACATGGCGTTGTACCGTCGCATCTGTAGCATGGAAGACGCTCCGGAAGATGAGGCTGCCGACGATGGGGGGCAGAGAGTTCTCGCTGCTTCGGATTTGAAGAGGGTTCGACGGTCGTCGAACGGAATTGAAGAGGGTTCGACGTGTGGAGGCACGTCGTCTTCCCTTTATCAGTTCCGCCGGTGCTTGCAAGGGGGCGAGATGGAGGACGGATGGGGGCATCAGACATTCCTGCCGCCCTTCCCTTCCTGCTCGCTTCACGGAGGGGAGGAGGAAGCCAACTAAGCTCCATCCCTTCCGGGCCTTTCCCTGCCTCCTCGCCCAGCTCTGCTGGTTTCTTTTTCTTTCTGGCAGCCTCTTTTTCCCTCTTCTGCTCTACTCCTCCTTTCTTTCACTCTTCGGAGGGTGCCTGCACCCTCTTTCTTCAAAAGAGTTGGTAGGTTGGCGGGGAAGATGCTTTCATATGCATTCCCTCTCCCCCTTCTCTTCCAAGTTTAACTTGGAAGGTAGCCTTCTCTTTCTTAATCCCTCTGTCACCTTTGTCTCGAGCTGCCTGAGCCAACGAGGTCAACTATCCTTTATCCGAGCCAGTTTCTACACGAGGCAGAGTCAGTGGCTGGACGCAGGAAGGTCATCCGAGTCAGCCGAGCGATGGGCTCGCATGACGGCGCCAGATGGATTTTTTGCTTTTTTGACATGTATTCTATTGGCTTCGGCCTTCCTGATGTACAAGCGGATTGTTTGAATAAAAGAAAGGAGCCTTTCGTTTTATCTCATGTCATTTGCACAATACTCAATACTCAGAAGTAGAACTTGCGTAATGTAGTTGCGTTCCAGGTCCGAGGGATGAGCTCTCCTTCCATCGTGGATAGACGGTATGCTCCTTTTCCGAGCGTCTCGACCACTCGGTAGGGGCCTTCCCAATTAGGGGATAACTTACCCGCCGCCTCAAGTGGTTGAGAGGCTTCGGCTTTCCTGAGGACGAAGTCTCCCGGCTGGAAGTGTCTGTCTCAGACTTTGGCGTTGTAGTATCGAGTGAGGTGGCGTCGATATTCTGTTACTCTGATGCTGGCAATCTCTCGGACTTCATCTGCTAAGTTGAGATTTTCGAGCAGTTTCTGGTCGTTTACCTCGGACGAGAAGCAGATGACTCGGAGGGAGGGGTTGCCGATCTCCAACGGGATCACGGCCTCGGTGCCATACACTAGTTGAAAAGGACTCTCACCGGTTGTTGTTCTGGGAGTCGTTCTGTGTGACCAAAGTATGTTCGGAAATTCCTCGAGCCAACTGCCCTTGACTTTGCTGAGCCTAGTCTTGATGCCTTTTAAGAAAGTCTTATTGGCATTTTCGACCAGCCCGTTAGCCTGAGGGTGGGCGACCGAAGTGAAGTGATTGCAAATGTTGAGGTCGGCGCATCTGTCTCGAAAATACTGAGAATCAAATTGCCGATTATTATCGCTCCCTATCACCCGGGGGATGCCGTAGCGACAGATGATCGACTTCCAGATGAAATTCCAGACGATTGTCTCGGTGATCCTCGCAGTGGCTTCGGCCTCAACCCACTTAGTGAAGTAGTCGATGGAGACGATAATGAACTTCTTCTGGGCCTGGGCCGTGGGGAATGGCCTGAGGATGTCGATTCCCCAGCGAGCAAAAGGATAAGGCTCGGCTAGGGTGATAAGCTCCGTTGCTGGCTGATGAACCAAGTGGTCGAATCGCTGGCAGTGGTCACAACGTTGTGTGTAGGCCAAGCAGTCACGCTGTAGGGTGGGCCACCAATAACCTTGCCGTAGCAAGATCCTGGCGAGCGACCTTCCCCCCCAACTGCGCTCCGCACAGACCTTCGTGAACTTCTTCGATCGCTCGGTTGGCTTCGTCGGTGCCGAGGCACTTCAAAAGAGGGCCGGAGAAGGATCTCCGGTAGAGTGCACCATCCAGAGTGACGAATCGCCGAGCTTGGTATTTCAATCTCCGAGCTTCCCGAGGGTCGGGGGGCTCCTAGGAGTCTTGAAGCCACGATAGATAGGGGGCACGCCAGTCGCTTGGGGAGGCCGAGTCAACAGTTAGGAGCTCCGAATCGATGCTCGGGCGCTCTAGCTCTTCGAGAAGGACCGATTGAGTACCCTCGGGGTCAAGAGAAGAGGCCAGCCGAGAGAGGGCGTCCGCTCGGGAGTTTTTCTCCCAAGCTATTTGGACTACCTCAAAACTCTCGAACTGTTGCGCCACAGTCTTGACCAGTTGGAGGTATTTGATCATCGGTGCTTCCCAAGCTTCATAATCGTCGTTGACCTGGCTAGCGACCAGTTGGGAGTCGGTGTGAATCCTGACTCGCTCAGCCCCTAACCGCCGGGCCATGCGGGCTCCCGATATGAGGGTCTCATACTCGGAAGCGTTGTTGGATGCTTGGAAGTTGAACTTCAGGGCGTACTATAGCTCTGCTCCTTCGGGGGACTTCAGGAGGATGCCGGCACCGCTTCCGGCTGAGTTGGAAGATCCGTCAACGAACAGTTCCCAGGTCGGCCCGGGCGCGGACGGAGATCATTTTTCAGTCGGGATAGTGCTTTCGACGATGAAGTCAGCGAGCGCCTGGCCTTTGATAGCCGAGCGAGGCCGATACGATATATCGTAGGCCCCGAGCATGATGGCCCACTTGACGAGGCGTCCTGAGGCTTCAGGGTGAGCGAGGATCCTCTTCAATGGTTTGCCGGTCAGCACGGTGATGGAGTGTCCTTGGAAATAGGGTCGGAGGCGCTTGAACGAGGTAACCAACGCTAGCACGAGTTTCTCAGTTGCGGGGTACCTTTTCTCAGCCTCATTGAGCACCTTGCTGGGGTAGTAGACCGGTCTCTCGATTCTCGAGTCATTTCTGACTAGGACCGAGCTAACCGTAGACGGAGTCGCCGAGAGATAGAGATGCAAGGCTTCACCTGGGACGGGCTTGGAAAGCACTGGGGGCAAAGCCAGGAACTCCTTAATCTCAGCGAACGCTCTTTGGCATTCCTCCTCCCACGCGAATGTAGCAGATGCCATTTTGGGCCCCCTCAACAGTTTGAAGTAGGGTAGGCATCGTTCAGCCGCGCGGGATAGGAATCTGCTGAGCACAGCAATGCGCCCGGTAAGGCGTTGAATGTCTTTGATGCAGGTGGGTGGGCGCATGTCCAGGATGGCCTGGACCTTGTCGGGGTTGGCCTCGATCCCACGTTGGGTGACTAAGAAGCCCAAGAATTTCTCGGATCTTACTCCGAAGGCGCACTTGGCGGGGTTGAGCTTCATGTTGTACTTCAGGAGGGTGTCGAAAGTTTCTGCTAGGTCGGTGAAGTGGTCCTCGGCCTTGGGGGTCTTCACGAGCATGTCGTCAATATAGGCCTCGACGTTTCGACCGAGCTATCCCTCGAACATATGGTTGACCAGCCTCTGGTACGTGGCTCCAGCGTTCTTCAACCCGAAAGGCATCCGGGTGTAGCAGTGTACGCCGAAGTCGGTGATAAATGCGGTCTTCTCGATGTCTTCGAGGTGCATTCTGATCTGGTGGTAACCTGAATAGGCATCCAGGAAGCTGAGTATCTCGTTGCTCGAGGTTGAATCAACCAGTTGGTCGATGCTCGGTAAGGGATAGCAGTCCTTTGGAGTAGCCTTGTTCAAGTCGGTGAAGTCCACACACATCCGCCACTTTCCTGAAGCTTTCGACACCAGGATGACGTTAGCCAGTCACGTCGGGTACATGACCGGTCTAAAAAGGCCAGTCTTCTGCCCCTTGGTGACCTGCTCCTTAATAATCGCCTACTTCTCTGGCGCATGCTTCCTTCTGTGTTGTTGCACGGGCTTCATGGTTGGGTCAAGGTTGAGCTTATGCACCACCGTCTCTTCCGGTATCCCGGGGAGTTGATCATCAGACCATGCAAAGACCCGGATGTACGCGGAAAGAAACTCTTTGTATTGCTGTTGAACCTCAGATGTTAGGTCGGCTCCGATCTTTACTCCTAGGGTCGGGTCGTCGTTTAGGAAAATCGCTAGCAATTCACCTCCAGGCTTGGCGGTTGCGAATTTTTCCTCGACTTCCCGGGGGCCCTTATTCATCCTGTCCGATCTTGTGACTTCAACCGAGATATTGTAGCACCTTCGAGCCATTGCCTGGTTACCTCGGACTTCCCCCAACCCATTTTTGGTGGGGAACTTCTCTTTTGGTGATAGGTAGAAGGCACCGCTTTCGTTCGGCTGAGGATTCCTCGGTCGAAGATTGCGTTGTATGCTATCATACCTTTGATCACTATGAAGTCCACCATGACCGTAACGGTTTTGGGTGGGGTGCCAAGAGTAACCGGTAGGCTTAGGGCTCCCTCGGGATAAGTGGCCTGGCCATTAAACCCGCATAGGAGGGTTCGGATCGGGCGGAGTTTAGACGGATCCTCCCCCATCTTAAGGAAACATTCGTAGGATAATACATCAGGGGCACTTCCATTATCAACCAGAATTATGTCTACGTTACAATGGTTTATTGTGGCCGATATCACTAGGGCGTCGTCATGCGGGGTGCTCAGCCCCTCCAGGTCTTGGTCGGAGAAGACTATGACCTAGGGCTCGCTCGGCGGGGGCCTGGGAGGCTTGATGGCTCGGCTCGCCCGCTCAGTGGTGCGGACACTCGAGCGATCGAGAAGCACGATACGCCGAGCCACCGGTACCGTACGCGGAGCACCACCCGAGCCACGTCGGCGTCCATCTAGCTCGGAGACAGTCTGGAGACTCCCCCTTGAGTCTCGGCCTTTATCACATTTATTTGGACTTTATTTGTGCGTCATGTGTGTTATTTAGTTTTATTCGGTTTGTAATTTGGATTGTAATAAGGGTTTATATGTAAAATGGGACCACCCGGGTCCCACGGGCCGCTCACCCCTCCTCCCATTGATCCATCTCAACCCTAGGTCCCATGTGGGGTCAGTCAACATGTCAATTGTGGGCTTCTAGAAGGGTGGGCCAAGTGGGGGACAAGTGGACTTAGAAGTCAAGGTTGGCCACCAACCTTAACCCCTTAGTCAAGGGGGCGCCCCCCTCTCACTATCATCATTTTTATTTTTTTCTAAAATGTGTGTTAGAGCTAATTAGTTCTTTCCTTTTTTTTATTCCCCCAAACCCTAGATCTAGGGGTAATTTGAGTCTTTTGGCATTTCATATAAATGCCTTGTATTTCCCATTTATGAAGAATTAATGCATACAATTGGAAGAATTTCTTTAGAGCTAGCAAGGGCCGCCCCCTTCTCTCTCTCCCCTCTCTTCTTCTTGCAGCTGGGAAGGTTGCCTTCTGAGGTGGGAAGCCTCAACTATCAGTTCCGGTGATCGCCGCCGCCGCCATCGTGCCGCCATCGCACCACCACGGTTGCCGCCGGTGTTCTGTCCACCCAGGATAGAGGCTCCATCCACAAATTTATGCTCTCCACCCCGAGATCTTCTGGAGCCCAAAATTTCAGAGTGTGTTCCAGAGGTGTCTCCCACATTCCACAAAATTTGGTTGGCCTTCTAGTTTCCATTTCATATTTTTCCATTTTCGTTTTCCCCTCCCCCTCAGATCTGTCAGCTTTCTATTCTATGGGACAGTCAGCCTGAGTTTCCAATTTTTAGACCACTCTTTGATTTTTCTAGGAGCTCCCAAATTTGCTGAAAGTTTTGTCCATCTTCCTCTCCATCCCCAATTTTTTGTGGAATTTCCATAGGCCTCCATCTATTTTTAGAAATTCCATCTTCTTCCCAAGATTTGTTCAGTCCCCTGCTGTCCAGATCCGACCACCCGCCAGTCTAAAATACTTTTTCCCACCCAAATCTCAACAAAACCTTTCACAAAAAATATTTACGTTTTCCTCTCCCTCCCCTATATAACTTTCATGAAGAGCTCAAAGCCTGAATCTGAGGTCTACCCTGCGGTCAAAGGCAGTTCTCAAGAAACTGCTCTACTGTTCTAAGATTTCGGGAACTGTCCAACAGCAACTTCAAAAATCAACAAAGGCCAGATCCGTGCAGATCCAGTTCATCTCTTTAGCCCTAGATTGAAGGACTTCGAAATAACTTTTCAACAGTACCTTCTGTGCTTCGATCCGACATCAGGATTGATCGCAGCAGCCGATCTCGCCGAAGCGTGCGCTGAAAAAATAGAAGCATCAGTCCGTGGGCAGTAACTCCAACACTTGGTGATCGGAGCCGATCGGCCTCCGGCCGGTGTTTTCGGCCGACCGCCATCCCGGGAGACGTGCCACCAGGGGTAGCCATCACAGCGGGACCCACCCCATCAGACCCGGAGGACAGAGCGGCTCATGATCCCCACGGGCCCTTAGATCGCGCCGTCCGGACAGTACTAAAACGCGGGTTCGGCACCGCCGGGACGGCATAAAAATGCTGCCCGTCAACCCGATTGTCGCGACTCCCGGACCCCACATGTGACCTGTTACCTCCTTGCGTGGAGTGGGTCAAAATTATTGTACTGCTGTAAAAGTGTTTAACTGGGAGTCCGTGATTGGCCGGGGTTATCTTCCCCACGCCGGGTGCGTGGAGGTACTATCGTAACTTTTTGGCATTACTTTGCTTAGCTAGTATATGGTCATATGCCACTGCCGAGTGTGATAGGAACTAGCCCGTGAGTCCATGTCACCGCTGTGAGTGTGAGAGTGACCCGTCCCGTGGCTCGATCTGAGTCCGGAAGTGAGTCGACTACCCTTGAACTCTCCCGGTTCCTCAACCGTGCACGATCTGCGTTTCCCTTGCTTGGGACGACGAGTGAGCTTACATTTCTGTTAGCAACATATAGCCCATAGGATCTCTTAGTGTCGGGCCTAAGTGTCTCTCAAACTCGTATGTTGCTGGTCGCGTTGGCATTTAGAGTCCGAGGCTCGCATCACACAGAGTCGGTCCCCGAGTCCGTCCCGCATCACTCAGCATGACGCTTCCTTCCTCGGCCACTGTCTCCTCCTGATGGAGCTCCTCCGGCGATGACATTTATGTGGATTCCTCGGGGGGCATTGTCGATCTCCTCTGGGGCACCTCGGTCTTCCTGGTGCCCGGCTACGAATCGGGAGAGGTGCCCCTGATGAACGAGACGCTCGATCTCGTCCTGGAGCTGATGGCAATCACCGGTATGATGTCCGTGATCGCTGTGGAACAGGCAATGGTTGCTGCGACTGTTGTTCTTCGACTTCATTGGCTCGGGTTGGCGGAGGAGGCCCGAGCCTTTGATGTCATCATAAATCTCGTACACTGGAGCGGTTAGAGGAGTGTACCGCTCATACTTCCGTGACGGTTCCTTGCGTTCCCCGTCTCGGTTCTACCTTTTTCCTTGGCCCGAGCTTGGCTCGGGTGCCCGCTTCTTGTCCCCCTCCCGACCCGAGCCGGTTGCGTCTCGGCATGCACTGAGCACTTCTTCGCACTCGGTGTGGTGCAATGCCAGAGTCACTAGCGCAGCAAGGGTCGAGGGAGGGTGGAGGACAAGCTCGCGGCGGAGGTTCTCGTCGCGGGTGCCCCCGGTCAGAGCGGTTATGGCCGAGGCGACGTCCAGGCGGGGGATCCTCAGGGCTTCTGATTTGAATCAGAGAATGTAGGTCCGAAGTTTCTCCCCTTGCGCCTGTTTGAGGGCCAGAAGCCCCGCTACCGACCTTGGGGGGCTGCTACCGTTGAAACTCTCCTTGAATACTCGCCCGAATTGCTTGAAGTCTCGGATGGATCCGGGGGCGAGGGCCCGGAACCATGCTTGGGCGCCTTGGACCAAGGTGGTCACAAAGGCTCGGCACTTGATGGCGTCGAACGCTCCGTGAAGGGTCATCAGAGCGTCAAAGCTGTCGAAGTGGTCGGCCGGGTCACCCTGGCCATCATAGGGCTTGAAGGTCAGGATGGAGGCTCTGGGAGATACCTCTGCCTTCAAGATATGGTCAGAGAACGGGGATCTCTCCTCATCCTCTGGTGGAGAGGTCTTTTGCAGGGCTCGCAGGGCGCGCTCCTGCTCTACGAAATGCCTCTCGAATTCTCGCAGTCGGAGGGATAGCTCCGGCTACCGCTGCGCCGTAGGGCTGAGGGGGCGTGAAGGCAAGCTGTCCTGGCGCTCCCTGGGGACTTCGATCTCTGGGAGGGGATGGCGTGCCCCATGCCTGCCCCGCTTCGGCATGGAGGAAGCCTCTTGCTCCGGAGGGGGGGCTTGCGAGGGTCCTCCTGCTTTGTTGCGGATGACCTGTTGTCCTCGGAGGGTGAAGCGGCCTCCGGTGGTGTGTTGGGACACGTTCTCGCTGGGAGGGCTCTCCGGAGGTGTGCGTGACCTTCCATCCCTGGCCACCTGGGTCCTCATGAGTACCACGAGGACATCCAGTTTCGTGTTGAGGGCTTGGAAGGCGTCGGCGCCGCCGTTGAGCGGCAGCCCTACCACCGTGGGGGGAGGGGGCGGTAGCCCGGCCGCAGGGGGAGGGGGCGGTCCATCGGCGGGAGTGCTGGCACCGGAGGGGGGGTTTTGGGAGGCTTGTGAGGACCCTTCCCCCGCCACCGCCATGGCCTTTCCCCTGTCGCCGGTGGACCTCCTCCCTGAACTTCTTCTCACCATACTGGCTCTTTGGTCGTTTCCCACAAACGGCGCCAGATGAAGGGGCGTGATCTCGCCCTTGTCCTGAGCTGGGAGGGTGATCACCGAATAATGAACTGCAGAGAAAGGGAAACGAATCAGGAGGCCTAGGGATGGTTCCTTGGGGAAAACCCTCTGATGCTTAAGTCAGTAGAGCAATGGTGGAAGGTATTGAGGGAGGTAGAAAGAGGTGCACGAGATCTCCCAACACGAAGATGGTGAAGTGGTTCCTGCTCAGGGAATTTTAGGCCTGTATTCACCTTACCTGCCACCGGAGGGAGTCCCTGGTTTATATAGCGAGCTCACCTGATGAGTCCCGTAAGCTGAGGAGTTTCAGACGGGAGTTACATCCTCATCATGGGATCGTTACGTCCTCATCGTGGGATCGTTACGTCCTCCTCGTGGGATCTTCATGGCCTTGAGGGATCATGTCTCCTTTATCCCCCTAAACTCCTGCTCATAAAGGGCTCTGAACGGCTGCATGGATAAACACTTGTCAGTCGGTCCGAGCATAAGAGGTGCCAGCCCTGTCCGGGCGATAGGCATAGCTCGGATGCTGTCAGGTCAGAGTGGGCGCAGAGCGCTCACCTCTATCCCGATGGAGGGATAACTCGGGCGTGGGTCTTCCTCCGTTCTGATACTCGGTCCTTCCGAGCCTAAGGGCCGCCGAGGAAGGGTGGGTTCCCGAGTGATCTTTATTGGGCTTTTTGCCTAAGTGGGCCCTAAGGGGGTATCACTTGGATGAGTTGAGCCTCGTTTGGTCCTGATGGGCCTAGTTCGGCTGCTCTTTGTTGGGCTACAGAAATCCCCCTCTCCAGCGTTCATCGGAGGCTTTGGCTCCGGGAAATGGCAGCGGGTCATGGCCCCTGCCATCGTCGACCTAGACGAGGATCAACCTGCCGGCGTGGAGCTTCCCCCCGTGGCGGCGTAGGACGCTCTACCGGCGGAGCACGGCGGAGAAGAAGAAAATGCTGAAGAAGGAGGAGGAGAAGGGGATGAAGGAGAAAAGGATGGTGGAAATGGAGATGATGAAGAAGACGAAGAGGGGGAAGATGATGAAGATGACGATGAGGACAACGAAGACGACGATGAGGACAACGACGAAGAAGAAGAAGCAGCTCCCCCCCCCCCTCGCCGGCCATTGCGCGGAGGACTAATGGCATCGGAGCCCAGCAAGGTAGGTCCCCTACCCTAATGTCATTTTTTTTGTAATTTTTCTTTTGTTCTTCAATTTCCATAGCCATCAATGAACGGAGAACCATGAACTAAGAAAACCAGTAAATGACGCCCCTTAAGGCGTCGTCAATTCAAATGACGACCTAAGGCAGGTCATCAATTCATTTTTTTTATTTTTTAAAAATAGATAATCCAATGAAATAGCTTTCTGAACCATGTCGTTATTTCAAACCGACATAATTATTATCATTTCCTTTTATCACATCAAATTGCCATTTTTTTCATTTTTGACATATTCATTTTTTTATCTTATTTTTAATTTATATTATGAAGTACACTGTAACACGCCCTGAAATAGCGCCCCTCACAGGGGCGTCAATTCAACAAATAACGGCCACTGGATGGTCGTCAATTTTTTTATTTTATTTATTTTTATCATGAACAGAAATACCCTCTGAAATAGCGCCCCCCACAGGGGCGTCAATTCAATAAATGACGGCCACAGGGTGGTCGTCAATTCAGACAGTGAAGAAATTAGTCAGCAAATGAATTTTCTTTTGGCATATATGAATATATTTATGTTCTTCTTGTTTGGCAGGGATTGATGCGGACTCGGATCTCATGGGTCCAAGTCCGGGCAGCTTATTAGGGGTTGCCAGATTTTCAGAGGGCTTGGGTAGAAGCAATGGGGTTTGGCCCCTTTCTTAGCATTGAGCCAATACGCCCAGATTTGCCTTTGATTCAAGTTCTAAGAGAGAGGTGGGATAGGACTTGTAATGTCCGGGATTTTTTGGATATTTTTTTGGTTATTTTTAGTGGGTCTCGGAGTGTATTTTGTGTTTTACACGTATTTTTCCCTGATGCGCCTTCGGAACTATGTGCAGGGCAAACCGTGGCGTTCCTTGACTCCGGGACTGTACTGGTGTGTTGTGCTCCTCCCGAGGATCGCGGAGGTAATTTTTCGTAATTTTTTGAATTTCTGAAAATTTTGAGTTTTTCTATATATACTAACCCTTTCTCTCTCCTCTCTCCCTCTCTCTCCGACGGTCGACGGAGCAGAGCGCGGACGAGGCGGGGGCGGTGCGGGTGAGGCACGGGCGAGGATGGGTGACGGTCGAGGCGGTGAAGGCGCGTGGAAGCTCGGTGGCGCGTCCGTGAGCCGACGAGGGTTTCACGATGATTTCTTCGTGGATCGGCATCCACGACGCGTCGTTTCTTCGGTGGAGGTAGGGAGATGGACCCCCAGCTCGTGAGCTTCCTTTCCCGCAAGTTTTGTAGGCCGCGGTGAGCCGAGCGGGCGTATTTGGGGATTTTTGGGAAAAATCTATGTTTTAGGGCTGGTGAGCCGATCTACCGTTTCATCGCGTTTCGGGCCAATCCGAGGCCGTAGATACATGCTAGAGGCCATTTGGGGACTTCTCCCTTGTTTTCCCCCTCCCGTGGAGGTATGGGGGCGTGGGATGATTTTTGGGTCGTTTCCCGCCATCCCGCTCTCGGGACGGTGTGACGGTCCTTCTAGTGATCATCACAGGCTGTGACGCCCCAGGGTGGGTGCGTTACGTGCCGTGGCGCCCCAAGGAGGGTGTGTCACAGAGGTTTGTAGTGTCGGCAGGGCATCGGTCGCTCTGGAGGTCTTGCGATAAACCGTCAGAGGGTGTGACGCGCCTGGACCTGACCGTTACATCCGTGTTTCATGATTTTGACCGATTGGGGTCCTGAGACTCTGACGCACCAGGGGTAGACCGTCAGAGCTCTGTGATGCCCTAGCTAGGGTGCGTCAGAGTTGACGCATCCCCTGTTCTAACGCACCTAGGTAGGTCTGTTAGGGGTTGTGACACCGCGAGGAGTCTGCGTCACAACCTGTTTTGGTCTGTCTTCTAACGCACCAGGCTTGGTCTGTTAGAGGCTGTGACGCCCCAGGGTGGGTGCACCACAGCCAGTGTTACCCGTTTCGTGTAACGCTCCTGTGTTGGACCGTTACAATGCTATGGCGGCCTAGCTTTGGACCGTTACAGCTGTGACGGCCCAAAGATGGACCGCCAGGCACTGTGTTGTGTCGAAGTGGTTCTTCATGCTTGCCGCGATCATTTCGCGTTGTGTGAATCCCTGGTCGACCTGCGGTCTTGTGAATGTCCCAGACACCCCGAGGGATCTGTGTCCGTGTCTTGAGGGTGTCGGGAGGACCGTGCAACCTCGTTTATCGTGCCCATGGATTTGAGAGTCCGGGTGAGTGTTCTGGGTTTTTGTGTTACGCTTGATCGAGTCACCGTGCGTGAGTGTGAGTGCGGCGAGGGTTCCCCGTACGCCGTGAGTTTCTCCGGAAAGAGGTTTCCGAGTGGGCCATGAGTAAGGGCTTGGATTGCGAGTCCAGTTGCCTAGCCTGAGGCAAGAGGGTTCCCACTTTTCTCTATGAATGGTATTCGGTTTGGCGGCCTGTGAGCTACCTTGGGAACCGTGTTTCTACGATTTTGCGTGGCCAAGTGCGCGGCCTGTGGACTGTGAGTCCCGTTTCTTCTCCGACCGTGGTCACCGTGCGACGGTGTTGGTGCGTGGGACGGTCCCCGTACTTCGTCGGGTTCGGACGTTGTTTTACGTTGACTTGAGAGTCTACTCCTTCAGTGCTCCACTAGTCGTAGCCTGCTTACACGCGAGTGGTCCCACCAGGGAGTGGTGGAGAGGCTACCGTAAGGATGATTTTTAGACTGGTTTCCGTCGGGCCTCTCGTCTGTAGCCAAAGTCCAGCTCAAGGGGAAAACTAGTTAGAGGCCAGACATGGTTAGGGGCGGTTGGACACACGCTGACGAGCGTGACCCCAGCTAGTCACTTGCTTTGTGGTTACTTGTGCGGTGTCCTTGCCTCCGCCCGGGGCGTGGCAGGCGGACACCTGCGGTGCGGTGTAAGACGTTAGGGGATGCTACCGACTGTGCTTCTAGTGGGAGGTACTCCTATTGAGTCGGGAGTGACAGACTGTCAGTCTTTGTGACTTCGACCTTCGAGGTTTGGTCGTGTTGACCGTCGAGTTTCGGTTGTTTCACCGTGGCGCGTGTGTCAGTTTTCGCGCCGTGAGACTGGTGCTAGTAGCTTTACCAAAGTTGCGTCTTGTTGGTGAGGTGTCCGTGACCGGGTGGTCGGGGTTACAACTTGGATAGCGTGTCCAAGTTGACCGTGTCCTGGGAGACAGGCCTCTACGGCGGAGTCGCCATGGGTTTTTACTTCGGTAAGTGATACTAGTGTTTTCCGGTACAGTAGGAGTAGCTGTAGTGCCGAGTTTTTGACCGGCCACCGGTTCGCTGTTCCTGCTGTCGTTGTTGCTTTCCTTTTCGCTACCTCCGTTGTTTCCGGTTGGGGTTCCGCGAGATTCCTGCTGAGTCTCTATTTTGGAGACTCATCCCTGCTTTTCAGGTGTGGCGGTTCTTTTTGAGGTTCGAGGGTGCTGTTTCAGAGGTTCTTAGTTGCCAGCTCGTCGGGCTGAGTGTTCACTTGGCATGTGATATGTTTTACTGCTTTAGACTGTACTTTCTATTGGATTAGAGTCTATTGTTGTAGTAGTTGTTTATCTATTTCTTTTAATTGTTGAATTATCCTGCTTTATTTTGTATTTCTTTGTGCCTCCACACTCCTTTTAGCCCTTCCGAGCCCTCCCGACTCGTGGGCGGCGGGTCAGGATTCGAATGGTATCGGGCCTTCCCGGTATCCGGATCTTGGGTCGTTACAGCTGGTATCAGAGCGGTGGTTGTGGATGCACATAAGAATTCGAAATATTGCAGTGATCAGAGTCCATAAGGTTTAGTACAGTCGGCAGATGGCATAAGGGTTTTGTGTTCGCTTTTCGCCTAGTTTCTCGCTTGAGAGCTTGAGTGTGCTGTGCGGCGCTGTGAAGGTGGTTGCTGTCCTTGACTTTCGTGCCAGCATGGGGTCTAAGGATCGAGGTTGAGAGCCTTCTCCCTCATCGATGGTGGCCCTGGTTGTGCTGTGTTGGGTAGAGGTTGCTGGCAGGCGTGAACTCGCGGTGCTGCGTTAGAGAAATCTGTAGCGTGGACATGTGGCTGGAGAGGATTGTTCGTGGTTAAGTGGCCGTGAGCGTGCTCTGAGGGAGCTGCTGTCAGTTTTGGCCACTCCAGCTTGAGGTTTGTCCAGCCCCTGAGGTGTTCTGATCGAGAAGTGTGCTCGGGTGAGCGGAGGATCTGCACGGTGAGCTGCTATCTCGTCGAGCCTGGTGTTCTTGTCATGCTCTGTGGTGTCAGACATGGCGTATTGGTCCCGATTGTTCTGCGGATTTTGAGGCAGGATTGGGCTGTGGTGTCCCAGTAAGTCTTGCTCCTGCGCTCTTGTGTGTGAATGGATTGTGTTTGTCGTGGATTTGGTTTGAGATATGAAGGTTCCGTGGCGAGTTCGGGACTCGGGGATGAGCGTTGATGGTCGTTGGTTATGACTCGTGTTGCGGCTCTTGGCGTGGTGTGTTACAGTTTGAGGAATTACAGCGGTGGTGCATCGAGAGATGCTGTGATTATGGTCTGACGTGACACTCGCCGAGTGTGTCGGAGGCGCTGACCTGATGGAAGCGATGGTTTTCTTGGTGCTGGAAGGTTCTGTTTCCAGCGTGCGCGAGGTTTAAGGTCAGGTCGAGCGTGGAGTTTTTCCGTTGGTCGGGAGTGCGTTTGGTTTCTCCTTTGGCTGGAGAGTATTGTGTTTGGCTAGGATTGCCGCCTTGCATCATGGGTTCGGATTGGTTGGCCTTGTGTGCCATGAAGTACGTGCGAGACGTGCTCCTTATCTTGGCCAGGTGGTTGCCTGTGAGAAGTTGTGCACATTCCCTTGTCGTGTGAGGGTGTCTTGGCACTTTTTCAGAAGGATGAGTGCCAGTTGGGCGGTGTTCCCGAGAATTTGTGGTTGTGCTCGTGGATCTGAGTGCGCAGCGGAAGCCTGGTGGGCTTGTGACCCACTGGTTCAGGATCGTAGCGTTGGTTGCTACGGGCGAATTCCTGAGTTTGCGTTGAGCATTGGAGGATTGGTTCCTCTCTGTGAAACATGTTGTTGCCGTGCGTTGGTTGCTACCGGGAGGAGCCCGATACCATTCAAATTCTGGCCCGCCGCCCACGAGCGGGAGGCTCAGAAGGGCTAAAAAGGAGTGTGAAGGTACAAAGAAATAGGAAATAAGGCAGGACAATTCAGTAATTAATAGAAATAAATAAACAACTACAACAGAGTCCAGTCCAACAGAAAGTACAGTCTAAAGCAGTAAAACGTACCACATGCCAAGTGAACACTCGGCCCGGCAAGTTGGCAACTAAGAACCTCCGTGCAGCACCCTCGAACCCCGAGGAAGAACCGACGCACCTGAAACGCAGGGGTGAGGCTCCTGTCACTGGCCCAGTAGGGATCCTGCGGAACCCCAATTGAGAAACAACGGTGGCACAGAAAGAAGTAACTACGAAAGCAGGAAAGTAACTACGGTGGCCGGTAAAACCTCGGCTCTACAGCTACTCCTACTATACCAGAAAACACAACCTAGTCTCCCGTCGGGGGACAACCAAGCCACGCACCCGACCACCCGATTCCACGATCGGGGACCACCAGACACGAACCGCCCTAGCCACACTACTAGGAAAAACGCCACGATACCTCCGTAACGGAGGCCTGCCCTCAAAAGGGCCCGAGCCAAAATCACACGGTCAGGGAACACGGTCACGACCTCACCGTCGTGAACACAACGCTGTCTGGGGAAAGGCCCTCGGTGACGCTCATCGGAAACCCCAGACCTCGACTCCAGGAACACTCCCGAAACCACTCACGAAGTCCCGTCTCGCGGACGGAAACAGAACCCGGTACACGACGACTCATGTCATGTGACAGGAGCACCACCCACTAGGAGAATGACCGGATGTGTCCCCTGACGTCTTACACCGCGTCACAAGTGTCTACCTACAATGCCCCGGGTGTGAGACTCAGACACACAACAAGTACCACAACAAGGACTAGCTGGGGTCACGCTCGTCAGCGCGTGTCCTAAGCCCCCAACTACGTGTGCACACACAGACCATCTGCTCTAGGTCGGGTCCTCTAGCTGGTTTCCCCCCCCCCCCACCGGACTCTGGTGGCAAAGGCAAGGGGCCCTACAGAAACCAGCCAGAAAACTGCCTCTCACAGGGTCTCGCTCTCCACCACTCCCAGCAGGGTCCGCACTCGCGTGCGCAGGAAGCTACGACTAGTGGACGTGTCACAGAACGTGAACACTGGAAACCACACACGCACCCATTGCGAGTAACACGAAGTAACAGGTGGCTCAAAGCCACCCGACTCTGGACGGCCCACTAGACCTACTAAACCCAACAACCTTTGAGTCAGAAGACTCGGGGTCAAGACCGTTGCACATGACAGCACTGAGCCGTCAATCTGGCCTAATCCCTAGGTCCAAAACAACGATGGGAAGACTCATGAGGCAGTTCACGACTGTCGAGACCCATCCCTCGAGAAGGGAACTAAGAAACCTCCAGCCCCAGGCTGGGAGACTGGACTCACAGTCCAAGGCCACACACATGGCCCACTCAGAAGCCACCTTCCAAAGAAGCAACGACTTGCGGGGAAACCTCACCGCACTCACACCGATACACGGTGTCTCGATCTAGCAAGAACACGGAAGCCCGGAACACCTAGGGTCACCCGGACCCGCCAAGCCCATGGGCACACTTATCGAGGTAAACGAAACCTCCGGACTTCTAAAGACACGGTCACGGAACTCCACAGGGTGTCCGGGACACACACGGCCCAAGGGGAACATGATCAGCCGTAGACTGCCCGCCCTGGGCAGCCCGGCAGGCCACCCCAAGAACGCACTATCCTTGCATAGCGCGTTCAAACATAACACGCTATAGGTCCATAGCGCGCTCAAACGGAACGCGCTAGGACCCTATAACGTGACAAGACTGAACGCGCTAGGACCCTGTAGCGCGACAGGAACCGTCTAACTGTTCATCTTCTCCGATGGACGCGCCCTATCGGGGCGGCGCGACCCTCAAGAACGCGCTACCTAAGACTAGCGCGTTCTCAGTCCGCGCCCGAAAATGGCAGAAACAGCAGAAAAACCCATTCCACGCCCCGTTCACCCCCAGGTGAAGGAGAAACAAAAGGGGAAACCTCCCCCAAGCCCCTAGGCATGCATCTAAACCCCTGGAAGGGCCAGAAATACCATAAAATGAGAGATCCAGCTCACACCCCAAAAACATGAGTTTTCCCTCAAAAAACTTGAATAAGCCAGCTCGGCTCACCATGGCCTACAAAACTCGCGAGAAATGAAGTACGCGGGTTGAGGGTCCATCTCCCTACCTCCACCAAAGATTCGACGCACTGTGGATGCCGATCCATGAAGAAAACACCGTTGAAGCCTCGCAGTGCCACGAACCCACTGCCGAGCTTCACCGCGCCTCCACCGCCTCGATCCTCACCCATCCTCGCCCGTGCCTCACCCGTGCCGTCCCAACCTCGCCCACGCTCCACCCCGTCTGCCACCGGAGAGAGAGGGAGAGAGGAGAGAGCGTGAGAAGAGAGAGGGAGAGAAGAGAGAAATGAGAGGGGAGAGAGAGAAAAGGGTTATATATATAGGAAAATCCAGAAATTCCAAAAATACCAAAAATAGGAAAATCACGTTTCCGCGATCGTCGGAACGCACCGATCGCAACGGTACCACACTCGCCTAGGTGAACGGCCCGGTTCACCCGCAACGAGGTTCCGAAGGAATTACCGAAACACACACCGGGAATCGGAAAACACACGCGGAAAAGCCGCGGAACGCTTCCGGGCCTCCGAAAGAACTCCGGATCGCGCCGATCCGAACACGAAAGATGTCCGAAATGAAATTTCGGACACAACAGAGTCAAACACTCCGAGAAACCAGATCCGAGACCCACGAACAAGGATCCGAAAAATCCCGGTCACTACTGCCCTCTCCCCTTAAAGAAATTTCGTCCTCGAAATTCAGGACTAGCACCCAGCCATAGGGGAAGAATGCCTCAACCAACTGACAACGCTATCCGGGCCCCAGCACATAAAAACCTCGATTCTCACAAAAACCACGATCATCAGGGATATGGCCAGACCATAATCACGAACGACGCCTACGCTCCGCACACCGCACACACATCGGCCACCAGAGCAGGCATAACACAAAGGCACAAGTCTGGTATCACCTCAGACACAACGGAAACCACTCACAGCATCGCTGCCACCCTCTCGCTCACCGAGGGAACGCAATCCTCGCCACAAGAACCAATCCACCGGTCAACGCCCAGGCTCGGTGGACCAGCCAAACACCAACTTCTCTGCCAGCTGACCACCATAAATTTGTCGGCTCCACGCCGAGGACCACTCCACACTCGGCAAGCCGAACGCCACAACAGCACGGGAGCAACTCTATCAGAACTCAAACTTCGGCAAAGCTCAGATCCCATCTGGGAAAACACACCTCAAAAACGGCCACCAAAAGGCCTCGCTGGCACGTGGCTCTCTCCATTCTCGAGCCCCTACAACCAGCATCTTCTGTCCATGAAAGACCATCCTCTGCTCACCAGACATTGGTCAATGGGAAACCTCCACCGGCCCAGCAGGCACGATCTGACTCACGGTAGGCCATCCGTTGACTCTCGCACAGACCACCACCACATCAAGATGGATCCCCGCGCCAACTCTACCCTTCAGGGGAGCACGGCGGGACCCAATGACTCCATCTTCTCTCACTCTTCACGCCACTCGACTCAGACTTACGGGGAATCCTCCCTTGTTGGCAGCAGACTGAGGATCAATATCCAATGCCAACGTCTCATCAGAGACCTCCACATACAGGCATCGACCATCGTCCTATCTCATCGAATCCTATCTCATCGAAACCTCCATCTCAATTAATCCAAGTGGACGCCTGCCAATCTCGACTCCCGCTCTTATCACAGAGCCACGGGACACACAACCTCTTACAATCTATGACACACTTCTCCAAAACACGATCTCATCCACGAATGCAACCTCCAACGCAAGAATATGGTACTCATGCGGCAACCTCGCCAGCATACTTTCCCAACTCTCCACCTGCCAGTGCCATAAACCATAATATTTCAAGCAACGGCACAGCAACAACACGTCTCACGCCGCCGGAGACAACACACACCGATGAACCAACCCTCCGCTGCTCTACCCTTCCTCAGAAATCCACCCGCAGCAACCAACGCTACGATCCGCGCACTCTGATCCACACGCACAGCCACCACATCGACAGCTCGAGATCCACCAACCCGACAACCATCTGCAACCCCGCCGACTCCGATCCCCCACACATCGGGAACCACAACACCAACCGCAAACCTCAAAAACACCGCCCAGCCGGCACTCGTCCTTTTGGAACAGTGCTAACACCCTTACACATCAGGGAACGGGAAACGCTTCTCACAGGCAACCACCTTGCCAAAATGCGGGACGCGTCTTGCACGGATTTCATGGCGCACGAAGGCCAACCAATCCGGACACACAGTGCAAGATGACGAACCTTAACTAACCGCGATCTCCTCTAACCAAAGGGAAGAACTCAATACACTTCCGACCAATGGAAGGAAAACTCCACACTCGACCTGACCTCGAGCCTCGCGCATGCTGGGAACATCACCTTCCAGCACCAAGAAAACTATCACTTCCGTCAGGTCAGCTCCTCCGACAACACTTACCAAGTGTCCCGTCGGACCACGATCACGACATCTCTCGATGCACCACCGTTGCAATTCCCCAAACTGCAACACGTCACCCCAAGAGCCACAACACGATCCATCACCGACAACCGTCAATGCTCATCCTCGAGCCCCAAACTCGCCACGGAACCTTCACATCTCGAGCCAAATCCTGGGCGAACACAACCCATTCGCACACAAGAGCGCAGAAGCAAGACTTACTGAGACACCACAGCCCATCTTGCCTCGAAATTTGCAAGAATAATCGGTATCAACATGTCACTTCTGACGCCACAGAGCATGACAAGGACATCGGGCTCGATAAATCAGCAGCTCAACAGAAAACCTTCTGCTCACTCGAGCATAATTCTCGACCACAGCACCTGCTCCAACACCTCAAACCACAACCTCAGCGCCTCAGGGGCCGCATAATCCTCAGACTGGAATGGCCAAACTCAATAACAGCTCCCGCAGAGCACACTCACAGCCACTTAACGACGAACAATCCTCACCAGCCACCTGACCTAGCTGCAGACTCCTCGAATGCAGCACCACAATAGCACGCCTGCCGGCAACCTCTGCCCAACGCAACACGACCAGGGACACCACCCAAGGGAGAAAGTTCTCGACCTCAATCCGCAGACCGCACACCGGCACGAAAGCCGCGAATCAGCAACCACCCTCACCGCGTCGCATAGCGCACTCAAGCTCTCAAATGAGAAACAAAGTGGAAAATAAGCATGAAACCTTATGCCAGCTGCCGACTGTACTTGACCTTATGGACTCTGATCACTGCAATATCTCAAATTCCCATGTACGTCCACAACCACGCTCTGATACCAACTGTAACGACCCGAGATTCGGATACCGGGAGGAGCCCGATACCATTTAAATCCCAGCCCGCCGCCCATGAGCGGGAGGCTCAGAAGGGCTAAAAAGGAGTGTGGATGTACAAAGAAATAGGAAATAAGGCAGGATAATTTAACAATTAACAGAAATAAATAAACAACTACAATAGAGTCCAGTCCAACAGAAAGTACAGTCTAAAGCAGTAAAATGTACCACATGCCAAGTGAACACTCGGCCCGACAAGCTGGCAACTAAGAACCTCCGTGCAGCACCCTCGAACCCCGAGGAAGAACCGACACACCTGAAACTCAAGGGTGAGCCTCCTGTCACTCGCCCAGTAGGGATCCCGCGGAACCCCAACTGAGAAACAACGGCGACACGGAAAGAAGTAACTACGAAAGCAGGAAAGTAACTACAGTGGCCGGTAAAATCTCAGCTTTACTGCTACTCTTACTGTACCAGAAAACACGACCTAGTCTCCCGTCGGGGGACAACCAAGCCACGCACCCAACCACCCGATTCCACGATCGGGGACCACCAGACACAAACCGCCCTAGCCACGCTACTAGGAAAAATGCCACGATACCTCTGTAACGGAGGCCTGACCTCAAAAGGGCCCGAGCTAAAACCACACAGTCAGGGAACACGGTCACGACCTCACCGTTGTGAACACAACGCTGTTTGGGGAAAGGCCCTCGGTGACGCTCACCGGAAACCCCAGACCTCGACTCCAGGAACACTCCCGAAACCACTCACAAAGTCCTGTCTCGCGGACGGAAACAGAACCCGGTACATGACGACTCACGTCACGTGACGGGAGCACCACCCACTAGGAGAACGACCGGATGCGTCCCCTGACATCTTACACTGCGTCACAAGTGTCTAGATACAATGCCCCCGGTGTGAGACTCAGACACACAACAAGTACCACAACAAGGACTAGCTGGGGTCACACTCGTCAGCGTGTGTCCTAAGCCCCCAACTACGTGTGCACACACAGACCATCTGCTCTAGGTCGGGTCCTCTAGCTGGTTTTCCCCCCCACCGGACTCTGGTGGCAAAGGCAAGGGGCCCTACAGAAACCAGCCTAAAAACCGCCTCTCACTGGGTCTCGCTCTCCACCACTCCCAGGTGGGTCCGCACTCGCATGCGCAGGAAGCTACGACTAGTGGATGTGTCACAAAACGTGAACACTGGAAACTACGCACGCACCCATTGCGAGTAACACGGAGTAACAGGTGTTTCAAAGCCACCCGACTCTGGACGGCCCACTAGACCTACTAAACCCAATGACCTTTGAGTCACAAGACTCGGGGTCAAGACCTTTGCACATGACAGCACTAAGCCGTCAATCTGGCCTAATCCCCAGGTCCAAAATAACGATGGGAAGACTCACGAGGCAGTTCACGACTGTCGAGACCCATCCCTCGAGAAGGGAACTAGGAAACCTCCAGCCCTAGGCTGGGAGACTGGACTCACAGTCCAAGGCCACACACATGGCCCACTCGGAAGCCACCTTCCAGAGAAGCAATGACTTGCGGGGAAACCTCACCGCACTCACACCGATACACGGTGTCTCGATCTAGCAAGAACACGGAAGCCCGGAACACATGGGGTCACCCGGACCCGCCAAGCCCATAGGCACGCTTATCGAGATAAACGAATCCTCCGTACACCTAAAGACACGGTCACGGAACTCCACGGGGTGTCCGGGACATACACGGCCCAGGGGGAGCACGATCAGCCGTAGACTACCCGCCCTGGGCAGTCCGGCAGGCCACCCCAAGAACGCGCTATCCTTGCATAGCGCGTTCAAACATAACGCGCTATAGGTCCATAGCGCGTTCAAACGGAACGCGCTAGGACCCTATAGCGCGACAAGACTGAACGCGCTAGGACCCTATAGCGCGACAGGAACCGTCTAACTGTTCATCTTCTCTGATGGACGCGCCCTATCAGGGCGGCGTGACCCTCAAGAACGCACTACCTGAGACTAGCGTGTTCTCAGTCCGCGCCTGAAAATGGCAGAAACCGCAGAAAAACCCATTCTACGCCCCGTTCACCCCCAGGTGAAGGGGAAATAAAAGGGGAAACCTCCCCCAAGCCCCTAGACATGCATCTAAACCCCTGGAACGGCCAAAAATACCGTAAAACGGGAGATCCGGCTCACACCCCAAAAATATGAGTTTTCCCCTAAATCCCTCGAATAAGCCCGCTCGACTCACCACGGCCTAAAAAACTCGCGAGAAATGAAGTACGCGGGTTGAGTGTCCATCTCCCTACCTGCATCGAAGATTCAACGCACCGTGGACGTCGATCCACGAAGAAAACGCCATTGAAGCCTCGCCGTTCCATGAACCCACGGCCGTGCTTCACCGCGCCTCCACCACCTCGATCCTCACCCATCCTCGCCCGTGCCTCGCCCGCGCCATCCCCACCTCGCCCGTGCCTCGCCCGCGCCATCCCCACCTCGCCCACGCTCCACCCCGTCGGCCGCCGGAGAGAGAGGGAGAGAGGAGAGAGCGTGAGAAGAGAGAGGGAGAGAAGAGAGAAATGAGAGGGTAGAGAGAGAAAAGGGTTATATATATAGGAAAATCCAAAAATTCTGGAAAATACCAAAACTAGGAAAATCATGTTTCCGCGATCCTCGGAATGCACCGATCGTAACGGTACCACACTCGCCTAGGTGAACGGCCCGGTTCACCCGCAACGAGGTTCCGAAGGAATTACCGAAACACACACTGGGAATCGGAAAACACACGGGGAAAAGCCACGGAACGCTTCCGGGCCTCCGAAACAACTCCGGATCGCGCCGATCCGAACACGAAAGATGTCCGAAATGAAATTTTGAACACAACGGTGTCTGACACTCTGAGAAACTAGATCTGAGACCCACGAACGAGGATCTGAAAAATCTGGGGCATTACAGGCAGGATGGAGTGTTGGGTAATGTGCTGGCTATTGCGCCGCATGAGTACCATGTTCATGTGTTGGAAGCCGGGTCAGGCGTCAGTGTTAGACCCGGATGGGGTTGTTGAGGATGTCGCCTGACGGAGGTCGAGGACGTGTTGGTCATAGTTGGTGGCTTGGTGCCCGACTTGTATTGGAGGTTGTGTCGTCGGTTGAAATCGTGTTTGAGGAAGTGATCTCTGAGATATTTTGGGTTCCGGTTGGTAGCTGCGAGTGACTGGTAAGGCTAGTCTTGTAGTCGACCACGGTAAGATGTGTATTGTTAGGGACCCATTGTGCATTGGTCGTGGTGCTGGCGACCTTGTTGCCGTAATTTTGGTTGGCACTTTCTCCCCTAGAGACAGGTGCCATGAATTGTTCCGGTGGTGTCCCGTAGCTCTGTGGTGAGGGCGGAATCGGGATTGGCAGGTGTCAACTTGGATTAGTCGAGAGATGTGATGAGACAAGATGGAAGAGTGACGCCTGTGGACGGAGGCCTTTTAGTGAGATTGGCGTCGGAATGGTGGTCCTTGATGGGACGTTGGTGTCACAATGGTTATCCCTGGTTTGGTGACCAGTAGGGGATGGTTCCCCTATAAGTCTGAGTCAAGTGAGGTGATGACCGAAGACACCAAGATCTTATCAATTGGTTTCATCGTGCTCCCCGAGAGGGTCGAGTTGGCGTGATGATTGAGATCAGATGCGGAGTCTGAGAGGAGTGCGGCTCGAGATGTGGTATCGGTCTGTGTGTGAGTCAACAGATGGCTTTTCGGAATGTTCCCTTCGGATCTGGTGGAGGACCAGGAAAGAAGGAAGAACCTGAGCAAGTAGGGGTTTCCTGTTGATGAGCAACTGGTGATCAGCATGTGGTCTTTCACAGACAGAAGATTGTTGACACCCATTTTATGACCAATAAGTTGGGTCATCTCCTTGTTCACTCTATATGATGCTCCGAGTTGTTCACCTTTGTTGAGCCTTCTTGATCAGTTTGAGGTCCATTTCTTGAGTCATGTCTCCTTGGTTGAGTCTGGTTCCTTGCCTTTTTTCCGTTGGACGAAGCTTAGCAAGCTTTCATTTTTTGGCACTCTATTGTCTCTAACGGTCCTTTGATGGGGCGTTACAGTACTTTCACGCATCTACCCTGGTGCGTTACATCTTCCAGAGTCCTTAAGCTTAAGGCTTCTTTCAAGCTTATCTTTTGCCTGCCCGTTGAGTGTGACGGTCTATCGTGCGACCGTTACCTTGTTGTAACGCATCTACACTTGACCGTTACATCCATCTAGAGTCCAACGTTTGAAAACTTGCCCCGTTGATCTTATCTTCTTGAGGGATAAGGTTATGTGATGGTCTCTTCCTGGAGCGTTACATCCCTGTGGCGGTCTATCGAGCAGTCGTTACATCAAACAGAGAGTCCTGACAAGCCTGACTTTTTCTCTGCTACTCTATGGCCGACTTGAGAGTTTGTTTCCTTGATTTCTCTTCCAAATCTCATCCTCAGAACCTTCTGTTTGTTTCTATGGACTCTTGGGAGTATTATTTTCAAGAGTTTGCTAAGAAATGTCCTCTTTTCTAGTTGGATTATCCTCAACTCGAACCTAGACTTTGAGGACCTATAAATAGAACCCTTGACTTCATGGCTTAAAGAGGAGAAATCTGGAGTTTGCGTCGAAGTGCTGCCGCATCCTGGAGCTAGAACCAACCAAGGAGAGTTGCTTCCCACGTCCATCCACTTCCAAAGTTCAGGGAGTATCGGTTTCAAGGGTTTAATTCAGTCAAGACATTGTTCTTAGTGATTTTCCCTCTTCTAAGCAATCATAGCATTATCCCTATCCATCTCCCACGTTCTTTCATCGGTTGCATTCATTTAAAAAATCCTCCTATCTTTTAAAACGCCTAGAGGGGTTTAAAAAACCAATCTCCCCGGTATTTCCCTCTCCTTTTGCATGTTCATAAGTTCTTTGGATTATTGATACTACTTTGTGAAAGGGCTAATCTGGGTTGTTTTTCTTGTGTCTTCCACTCTTTTGCAGGTTTATAGATTCCTTAGCACGAGGCCCAAGCTCTCTGGCCGGCTGGAAAGCTTGGAGATCAAAAGATTCCCAATCTTATTCTGCAGAAGCTCTGACGGTCCATCATAGGCGTGTTAGAGTGTTGTAGCAGTCTATCATGGGACCGTCACAGTCCTGTGACGCACCATACTTCGACCGTTACATCTGACGGAGCTGCAATTTCCTGATTATTTTTCTCTCCCGTGGGCGGGTGCATCATCCTCCTATTCCAAGGTATTTATCAGGTCTTTTGCTTATTTTTACCTTGGTGGCGATCACATCTTTCCTTAGTTTGGGCATTAGCTTTCTCTTTCGTCATATCTCTTCTTTACTTTTGCTTGTTCCACCTCTACGGTGTGTTTTCCTTTATTCTTTATTCCACGCTCCGACGTGTGTTTTTCTTTTCTTGCTTAGTTTAGTTTTGATTGAGATAGCATGCCCATGCTAGAGCTTGTTTTGGTTGCCTAGGTTCATGATTCACATGTTCATAGGTTGATTGATTTCATTACTTGGCTCATTATCTGCTCATAGTTGGCATCATAGCCCATCTTACAAAAGAAGGGGCACATTAAAAGTAACAATTTTTTGGCGATTACGGTGGGACATCTAGTGCCAATCATGCTTTGATCTCTATTAAACCTGCTATCATCTCCTTGTCTTTGTTGTTCGTGTTTTCCCCGGATTTTCCTTTTACCTCTTGTTGTTTTTGGTTCTCTGGCTCCTCTGACGGTCCTGCGTCCCCGCGTTACACTATTCTGACAGTCTGGTCTTCGACCGTCACACTTCTCTAACGCAGGGGTTATAGGCCGTCACATTCTCCAGATAGGTACGCATCCCGAGGTGCAGTTTGCTTCCGTAGTTTTTGCTATGATTTTCATGCTTGGATGCTACTTGGTCTCCTCCTTGGTTGGTTCACATATTCATATCATTGTGTGCATAGTTGATTGTTAGATCTTAGGCTAGAATTCGCATGCACCCCAGTGCACATAGGTTCATGCATATTTCCATACACTAGATTGCATTCTCCTACCTTGGTGCGTGGACCTCTCATCTCCATATTCCTTGGGGCTGACTAGGAAAACACATCAGGGACCTCCATAAGTCCCCGTGAGCCGTGGATTCTCACACGGACACCGGGCCGGTTGTACCTTTCCTACCCCGTGTCTAGGATTGCATAAGTGAAGGAGGGATTACATTTAGAGTCAACCAAGCCACACGTCCTTTCCTATTAGGAACCTATTGGTGGAGAGCACATCTTAATCAAGTCACTAAGGTTCTAAATGAAGAAATCGCAAAAACTTTGTTGCATCATCTAAGTAACTTGGTTGAATTTGAGTGTTGTCATCTCGTTTTCACTTGCATCTTTGTCAAAGTTATCTAAGTTTGATCACTCATTGTGTGTTTTTTGTGTGTTATTTGCTATTTTTTTCCAAGGATTTCTGTTGCATGTGGAGTTGTCTTCGTCCACTAGAGTCACCTCCTAAGGCCAATTCCTTCTCCAAGTTCTACTCCAATCCGCTCTTCGAACCCATCATGGCTTCTTTCAATCCTCCTTGTTCCCAAGAGGAGTCTCTCCCTCAAGGGCTTCTTGAAAACTCTTCTAGGGTTATCTCATTCCCTTCTGGAGAGGGGTCTGCCCCTCTTCCGTCCTCTGTCCCTATGGAGGGCGGCCAAACCACTCCTTCCTTCTCTTCTCCTTCTGCTGGCTCCATTCTCCAAATGATGGCCGAGTTGGATCCGGCCCAACTTCAGGCTGTCTACCAGGCCATGCAGGGGGCCAATGCCCCATCTCCTACGATTGTGCAAGGCCAAACCAATCTTTCCATCGATCAGTCTAGAGTTGATGGGCCCTCCATCCAGCCTACTCCAATTGATCTTACTCTAGTCCAACCTCGGACCATCGCCTTTTATGGTATGGAAATGGGCCAATCTTCCGCCTCGGCCCAACAATTCTCTGATAAGGGAAAGTCTACTCTCCCTTCTTTTATCCAGGTGGATCATCACATGCCCAGCCCATCGGTGCCACAAGTCCTTGTTGGTCCTTCAGATTTCTTGCGCCCTCAGCAAGGGGTTGCCCAAGTCTATCCTAATCTGGGTCCGTCTTCAACCCAATATCCTTCTTATGGGCTCCCTACCTATCCTTCTTCTCCTTCTTATGGGCTTCCACCTCCTACAACAGTCCATCCTTCTGCTCCTCAATTTCAACTGTTATCTCTCACTATCCCTGCTCCATCCAGGGAGCAGGAACTACTTGATAAGTGGGCCGCCATGCAATAGCAGATTGATTTCCTCCAAAAATGGGTTGGCCCACAGTCCTTGGCAGACGTTCCAGTCCCCAGCTTCCAGAATATCCGATTCCCTCCACAATCCGAGCTCCCCAACTACAGGAAATATGATGGAAACGGCAATCCCTTTATTCATGTGAGGGACTTTTTATATGAATCGGCCCAATTTCAGTATGATGATCGCCTCATGTCGTATTTGTTCCGCCGATCATTGGACGGTGTTGCACTGGAATGGTTCTATTCTCTGCCATTGGAGGACGCCGAAATTTTTAATATAGTGAAAGATAAGTTCATTCAGAGGTTTCAAGATAGAGTCGGCCCAGAATATTCATTCACAGACTTGGTGGCCGAGAAAATGAAGCCGGACGAGGAGATCGCAACCTACGCTGACAGATGGAGGCAGATGGCCGCTCGGGTGCCAGGTCATATTCCGGAGGAAGAGAAGGTCAAGCTACTTATTTCCAATGCTACCCCGACCTTCCGAAACATTCTGGCCATGAATGATATAGCCAACATGCACCAACTCTATAGCCGGGCGAGATTCATTCAAACGCAGTTCAAAGACTCCCCCATCCACTCGCTCTTTGGGAACCAAAAGCCAAAATACCACAAGAAACCTCAAGGGCCTGTCACCGAGGGGGTTCAAACCAACGAGCAAGTTCAAGCCATTAACTTCCCTTTCCAAGCTGTACCTTTCCGCTTCCCACAAAACCCCCGCACTCCGCAAAACTCCGCTCCACAAAACTTCCCAACCATTCCACAAAATCCTCCGCCTACCTTTGCCACTTCACAAAATACCTTCACCGCTCCACAGCAGCCTCCACAACATCCGCAATACCATAATGTCCCTCCACCTAACGGCTATATAAACAACAACAACAAGCGCCCGAGACCTAAGAGAGCCCAGTATCCTCCTTTACCCGAGTCCCTCAAAGACATATTTTCAACTCTCATGTCAGTTAGTGCAATCCAACTCCCTCCGGAACGGCCCGTCTGGAACACGGCTATTGATCAAACGAAGTACTGCATATTTCACAGGCAGCCGGGCCATACAATCGAAGGGTGCTTTCAGTTCCGAGACTTGGTCTATGACCTTCATGAAGGGCACAGAATTGATTGGGCCGAGATGCATAGGGCCATTGTTCAAATCAAAGAGAAAAGAGAACAGTCGCCGAGGCAGCAAGTGCAGCAACAACAGGCACCACAGCCGCAGCAGCAGCCGCAACAACAACAACAGTCGGTTCAAGACTTGGGGATCAACCAGAACCCGATGCCAAACCATCCTCCCGCTCCGCAGCCTCAGCCGCCGGCACCAGCTCAGGTCAATGTTGTCCAACCCCCGGGTCCTAACGTCGGGTGGTCCTTTGACGACGTTAGCTCCACGCCACAGGTTATGGCCCTTCACCACAACTACCTTAGTTCCCCCGCTTCCTCCATCCTCATACCTATGCACCAAACCCCTTCTCCACTTGTTCTCCCATACACCCCCGTAAATACGTCATTACCCGCACCTCCATCACATCCGCCATTGCTCACCCCCGCTTCCATCGCTACCCCTCCGCTCACCTTTTCACCCGTTATCACCACGCCTCCATCTAACCCTCCACTCATTACACCTCTGCCTACTTTTATCTCCCCACTTCTGCTCGCACCCGCTACTACCAACCCCTCACCCATCACCCTATCCACCACACCCTCTTCCGCACCACTCATCCAATCCACCGGGCCTACTAAGTCACTTATCTTGAGCCCATCTGAGGCCGCGGCAGCCTATAACTTCACCCTACGGAGCGGGCGCATGCTTCACCACAATTATCCTTCCACCTCTAATCCCCAGTCTTCTCAACCGGCTGCTGAGCAGGAAGAAGCCGAGCCGTTACCAGGAACCCAATACGATCTGTTGCATCACTTGGATAGGGTGCCCGCTAAGATATCCGTGCTGGAGCTTATCAAAAGATTTACCCTTCACCAAGATGCTCTCAGAAACTTCCTTCAAAAGGTGATGGTTAGTGAAGATGTGGCAGCCGATAGTTTACCTACGGCATTGGCAACTATCTCTAAGGGACCAGCTATAACCTTCTCTAAAAACGAGCTAGCACCACCAGAAGCTCGGCAAATGCCGCTTTGCATCACCGTTATTTTGAATAAAATCAGCATTGGTGCGGCATTAGTTAATACATGGGCATCTATCAATGTGTGCCCGCTCAGCACTCTCAGAGCCTGCAATCTGTCAGAAGAGCTTCTACGCCCGACCCCCACTACTATAGCTGCTTATGACAATTCTCAGAGGGCATGTCACGGGATTGTTACTATTCAAGCTGAGCTTGGGCCTCTCACCATGCCCATTGAATTCTATGTGCTGGACATCGACCCCATGTTCAAAGCTATCTTGGGTCGTCCGTGGATCGATACTCTCAGTGCCGTACCCTCCACCGCGCATCAATGTCTCAAATTCTCTTTTCAAGGGAGGGTTGTTAAAGTAAAAAGCTCATCCACGGTCCAGTCAGTCAAGGTTATTTCAGAGAAGATTCTGCTCACATTATGGCCCAGCAGTCGGCCCGTTATTTCTGTACTAGATCTGGATTTCCCTTGGGCTTATGCACCACGCAGGCCCGCTACTGCACCCGTCAATATCAAAGTGAAACCCCAGATCCGAGATTCCAAGGGTTGTGATATCATATTGAAGTTGGGTTATCAACCGGGGAGAGGCCTCGGTGCGCAATTACAGGGGCGTACTAAGCCAGTACCCAAAGAAAGAAAGATGAGCAGGTGTGGTCTCGGTTATCGAGAGTCCGCATTATCAGTTTTTGATAACTCAGGACCACTTACCTGGGACTATCGTCAACACTTTGTCAAAGGTCATATCCAGCCGGGCACCCTAAATTCACAGTTGACACAGTCGGAAAAGAAAGATACAGCTTGCACAATCGCCAGTCCACCTCTGCTACCAAAAGGGCATGTTGATGATATGCCAGATTTCAGTCAGTCAGTTGCCAGAATGTTCAACGAACCAGTTGGCCATGGTTAGAGGATGAATCAAGAAACTCGGCTTGTTCAGTGGAGGCCGAAGAAACCAATTAGCTATCTGCAAGAAAAGAGGAGCTCGCCCGCTGTCATTTCCTGGTCTCCCTCCCACCTCTCATCTTTATTTCAACAATTGGAGTCCATACCCCATCCACCACCGATCATGGTCAATCCGTATTGCACGGAAAGACCACTTGAAATCTTGTTTGTCCCATGTGCATGTGGACGATGCCCACCCATTGATCTGTCAACTCTATTCACTCCTCCTTCCTCCACCACCCCACTCCACGAGATGTGGTTTCGATCCTCTGACCCATTCTTCGATTGCATCTTCCTCGAGTTATTCCCCATGCAACTTCCTCCTCCTCCATCATGCTGTATGATCTCCACTAATCTAAAAAAAAAACGTCAAATTTGAAACGGAGATTTCAGTGGAAGATTATGCTACCTTGTCTCCATCCTCCTCTGAGGGGCACGAGTCCCCTGCTCCTTCCTTTCCACTAGGTTTCCTTTCTATTAGGTTAGGCGTAGGGTCCGTCGAGTCTAGGGAAGTAGAGTCAATTAGAACTAGAGAAGTAGGGTCCTCTTCTAGGTTGCCTAATCCTTCCGAGCTTGAGCCACGCCCACTTGTACGTCCTTCCAAATCTATCCCTGATAGGTTCTTGCAGGATCTAGCTCAGCGATGTCATGCTCTTTTGAAGTGTCCAGAGTTCGTCGCTACGGCAATCATGATAGAAGACGAAGAGGAAATAGAAGGGGTGTGGAGCGATGACGGACTCGGTGTCTATAAGTCTTGGATGAGAAAGACCCAATTGATGATGAGGACAACAACGTAGATGACACTGCCGATCTGTATGCGCAAGGATTAAAGACATTCTACGAGCCATCATCAGCAGTGGATGAACTTACGAAGGAAATAAACTTGGGAACTGAAGAAGACCCAAGGCCCATCATTATTGCCACTAATCTCCCTCCGCAAGTGGAAGAAGATCTAGTCAAGGTTTTGAGGGAGTATAGTGATTCTTTTGCCTGGTCTTATGAGGATATGCCGGGTCTTGACCCCTCTTTAGTGGAACACCGACTCGTACTTAAACCAGGGGCAACACCCATAAAACAGAGGTCGAGAAGATTTCACCCCCACATGGCCTTAAGGATCAAAGAAGAAGTTGATAAGTTATACAAGGCTAGGTTCATTAGAGTTGTTCTATATCCCCAGTGGGTGGCAAACATAGTCCCTGTTATCAAGAAGGATGGAAAGGTACATATTTGCATCGATTTCAGGGATCTTAATAAAGCTTGTCCCAAAGATGACTTCCCGCTGCCTCACATAGACGTCCTGGTCGATAACACTGTCGGGTACGAAGCTTTGTCATTCATGGACGGTTACTCAGGTTATAATCAAGTCCGTCTCGCTCCGGAAGATCAATGGAAAACTTTCTTCACCATGCCCTGGGGCACGTACTGCTACGTGGTCATGCCGTTCGGTCTGAAGAACGCAGGTGCCACCTATCAGAGGGCAATGATGGCTATTTTTCACGACATGATGCATATCTGCATGGAAGCTTACGTGGATGACATCTTGGTGAAATCAAGAACCAAGGAAGAACACCCCTCTATCCTGGCTAAGGTGCTGCAGAGAGCTAGGGAGTACAAGCTAAAAATGAATCCGAAGAAGTGTGTTTTTGGAGTCTCTTCAGGGAAGTTGCTAGGCTTTATAGTTAGCAAACGGGGGATCAAGATTGATCCTAATAAAGCAAAGGCCGTCATGGACATGCCTCCGCCAAAGAATATTACGGAACTTCGAGGACTGATTGGTAGACTGCAATTCATCAGAATGTTCATATCCCAACATTCTCAGAGGTGCCGCCCGTTTTATGAATTGCTAAAGGCGGGAGTCAAATTTGAATGGAATCAAGAGTATCAAAAGGCCTATGAGGACCTAAAGGAATATCTATCCAATCCCCCGGTTTTACAACCTCATGTCCCTGGGAAACCCCTAATCATATACATCTCGGTTATTGAGGACTCCTTAGGGGTGGTCTTAGCACAAGTAGATGATGAAGGGAAAGAGCGGGCAGCTTATTACCTCTCCAGGTTGTTCAACCCAGCTGAGGCTAAATATACCCCTATGGAGAAGACTTGTGCCGCCTTAGTATGGGTAGCTCAGAAGTTTAAACACTACTTCCTTGCCCACCCAGTTAGGCTGATCTCTAGAATGGACCCGATCCGCTATCTCTTAGAAAAGTCTGTCCTCTCTAGTAGGTTAGCTCGCTGGCAAAGCTTCCTATCTCAGTTTGATATCATGTTCGTCGTTTAGAAGGCGGTCAAAGGATACGCCATCGCTGAGCATCTTGCCCATCTCCCAATTCCCTGCACGAATTCTATTCAGGATGACTTCCCTGATGAGCATCTCTCTGTCCTCACTCATCACCCCTTCTGGTCTCTGCACATTGATGGTGCACTCAATTCTCAGGGCCGAGGGATAGGCGCTGTTCTGCTCACTCCGGAAGGAGTAATGATTCCTTTTGCTTATCAACTCCGATTTCCTGCTACCAACAATATTGTTGAGTATGAGGCTCTCCTAGCTGGATTGAAGCACGTCTACCTTCTAGGCGCGCATTACTTGAATATCATAGGAGATTCTCAGCTTGTCCTGCAGCAAGTTCTGTCCACTTACCGCACTCGTGACCCTAAGCTCAAACCTTATCAAGATTTGGTCATGCTCCTTGCTAGGCAATTCTGTAAGTTGATCTACATCCACACTTCTAGGTCTCAGAACATTCTAGCCGACGCTTTAGCTTCGCTTGCTTCCTCTCTATCTTTCCCTCTCAGTCGGAATACTGAGACTATCGTCGTTCAGAGATTGGACGCACCCTCTCTTCAGGATCCTTGGTATGTCAACCTTAGGAAGACTGTAGAGGCGAGGGCTGAGAAGGAAGAGCTTAAGGAAGTATCTTTGATGGAATTAAAAGAGATCTTAGGGGAAGAAGAATTGCCCTTGTATCATGAGATTGAGTTATTTTGCAAAAATGGATCATTCCCGGAAGGGGCAAATGCTGAGCAGCGAAAGTCAATAAGGAGAGCCGCCTCAAGGTATACTATTGTCACAGGAGAACTATACAGGCGCGCTACTAACGGGATGCTCATGAGATGTTTGGATGATGATGAAGCTTGGAAGGTGGCCGAAGCAGCCCATCCTAGTGAGTGTGGAGGTCATGTTAATGGCCAGTGATGGGGACATCACCCATGATTCCCTTTGGCTCGACACCTCTCTCCCTTCCGGAGACAGGTAGTGTGTGACTGCACGACTGGATGGGCCCACGGCGACACAGGAGCTTATTATTGAGGACATATTGATGTATTTTCTCCTTTCTTGAGTCATTTTGATGTACTTGCCTATGTTTTGAGTCATGTTACTATGTTATCATGTTATTTACTTATGCTTGTATGTAGGCTAGTGGGCTAATGGGGCTAGTAGTTCTTATTGGGCCATTTCTTTGGTCTGGCCCATGGGCGCCCCTCTCCCCACCCCTTGGTCTTTCATCATTTGTCCATTCCATGAGGACTTTTTGTAAATTGGGTTTTCCTATATATAGGACCCCAAACCCCTTCTTTTAAGGTTAATGAAGATTTGAATATTACAAGCATAAGTGCACTCCTCTCTCTCTCTCTCTCTAGCCCTCACTCTCTCCTTCTCTCTCTCTCACTAAGGGGGCCGACCCCCTCTCTCTCTCTTCCTCCTCCTCTCTCTCTCTCCCTTGGGCGAACCTGCCCTTTCACCTCCCCCTCCCCCTGCCACCTCAGCTGCCACCTCAGCTGCCACCTCATCCCTCCACCCTTTCATATTCCCAAGACTCATAACTCCCTTCATTACCTCCTCCACCCTAGGCAACTCTTCCCATTCCCCATACACCTTCCCCACATCCAAGACACCCATCCCTCTTCCCCAAGCAACCTTCCCACTCCCCCACACCCTCATTCATATCCCTTGACCCTCCAAACCCCCACCCCACCACTAGTTGCGCATCCCCCTCTCCATCTACACCCACCCCATTGCCTTGGCCGAACCCACCACCCCCCCCACCTGATAGCTGCGGCCTCTCCACTCCACCTCCCTCCAAGGCTCCATAATCCCCCTGTTCCTCTTCCCTCCACATCCCCAAGCACCCTCCTCCCATCAACCATCCACCCCACCATCTCCACTATTGCCAATCCCCTCCCCTACCACTAGTTCTTCCACCATCCTTTCCCTTTACTTTGATAGTCTGCAGGTGGCAGAAAAGGTTGCGACTTGCAGAAGCTTCCCAGGAGTCATAAGGCTGCATCCAGAGGCGTACCATACATTGCTGGAAAGGTCGTCCAGTCCACTACGCAGGCAAGAAAGAATCGTACCATTCCGAATCTGGAGCTGCCCGGGAGAGTCATTCTCCCTCAACTGCACCAAGCTCCACCTGTAGAGAACCAGAGTTCGACCAGAAGCTGAACCATGATTCACAGTGGAGGATTCTGACTGAAGTTCCTTCTTCAAAGTTCTTCCTGCCCCTGTCCACGACCAGGAGAAAGAAGCAGAGCTACATTCGGCATCCGGGAACCAAAGTTCTGATTTTTCCCCTCCAGTCGCGTGGGACTGCCTTCTCCAGTCTTCTGCGACCAGCACTCACTCATCGGCGTCCCCCAGGCCACCCTGATCTCCGACGGCCTCCCCACCAGTTTTGATGCAAAGAGGGTTCATCCACGGTTCCATAAAATCTGACGGCTCGAGATTCAGAGCTCGGGAGCCCACGGTACAACTTCTGCATCCTACTGCATCAGATCTGAAGCTGTCAACCCCAGTTTCCTTCACCCTGTTCGAGCCTCCGCCGCGGCCAGCGACGACGTCAGAAGAATTCAGTAAAATTCAGAGGCACCCCAGCTTCTGTTACAAAGAATTCCCTCCTGGTCTCGTCACCGGAAGAATTCCAGAGTAAGAGCTGCGACTGCAACAGCGGCGGCCTGTCCCCTCTCACAGCAAGCAAGCAGATCCTACGTCGGCTTCCTCTCCTACAACCTAGGCGAGTTCCCCCCTACCGCCTGGCCGGCTTATCACCCCTCCCTGCGTGGAGGTACTGTTTGGATGTAAGCTTGATTTCCCCACCCTTAGTCCAACCCTCCTGTGCGAGGAGTAGTGTTTGTATTAAGCAGCTCAAGCTACATCGGCGCAGTGTGCCGGATCCACACTTCCCCGCTCGCCCACGTCTCCGAACGGGGTTGGTTTCTTCAAACCAACCAGGTGAGCTCTAAACTTTGCTCCATTATTATTTAGTGTTTGTTCAGTTAATATCCGTAGACATAGCTCCGTTGTGCATGCGAGCGAGTGCCCGATCCCAGAGCCACCATCTTAGTGTGGTCACCGTGGCTAAAGTGAGAAAGTGGAACCTAGTGCCCCAATTGGCACCGGCCAGCCCCATAAGCGCGGGCTACGTACCCTCGGGAGGGCAACCCTAGCCCAGCTGGCACTCTACCAGCAAGGGTCTTGATGCATCACCTCCCCCTAGCATCATTTAGTCACCCCGGGCTTGCGTGTGTGCGACGGCGATTTGGCCCCGATTTATCAACTTAATTGCTATGTGGTTGTGAATGCGGAATAGGTCCTAAGTTTACATTTGCTTGCTGCATACCCCGTAGTGGTATCACATCAGTTGGTATCAGAGCAAGTTTTAGACTTGTCTCTACAAGCCTAGGTCCAAGGGCAATTGCATTTCTATCCCGTGTTGTCATCATTGTGCATGTCCACCCGTAGGGGTACCATATATCGGGCTGATCCTTCTAATTCCAACCCACCTATGGATCCCAATGTGCATGGCAACCAAAACATCCCTAGGGAGGCTCCCCAAACTCCTATGGATCGAATTGAGGCTGCCATCCAAGTCCTCACAGAGCAAATGAATGGAATTTCCACCCGACTAGAGAGATTGGAAGAAGCTAGGGCCCCACCTAGGAACCATGCCCAAAGAGTTCATCCTCCGCGGGTTGAACATGAGAGGGAAGACCTAGATGATGAGTGGTATCGTGAGCAAGAGAGAGTCCCACGACCTCGATATCATGAGAGGCGACCACGAGAGGATCCGGATGACTTTCTACTAAGAATGATCAAAGTGGAAGCTCCTAATTTTGATGGGTCTCATAACCCTAGTGCATATAAAGAATGGGAGCATGGCATGGACCAATACTTTGAATGGTACCCCATGTCCGAGGAGAGAAAGGTTAGGTTGGCCAAGATGCACCTTCTTAAACTAGCCAAGACCTATTGGCTAAAGGTAGAAAGCCAAAGGAGGATCCGGTGTGAGGAACCCATTGACACTTGGATAGACATGAAAGATCAACTTAGAAACAAATATCTCCCCATCTCCTATAGCCAACTTCTTCTTGATGAATGGCAAAGCCTTACCCAAGAGGGAAAGACCGTGGAAGAGTATATTGAAAAATTTGACTTATATCTCCTAAGGTGTGGTGTGGTTGAAGACCCAGCCGTCACTTTATCCCGGTTTAGGAATGGTCTCCTCCCCCACATCAAACGGGAGCTTTTTATGAGGGAAGTACATAGCTTGGAAATTGCATATCAAATAGCCCGGGATGTAGAGAGATTTTCTAGGAATCCTAGGTTTGCCCCCCCTAAGGGCCCAGGACCCCGCCCCAACCTACCTCCTCTGTTAAGAACACCTCCTCCCAATGGGGGAGCCCCCACTCGGCCCTATCCCCAACCAACCACTCCCACCCCCACTCAACCCTCCTCCCCGAAGGGAGGAAGCCTCCAAAGGGAAGATCCCAGGGAGTAGTACGATTAAATGTTTTCAGTGCCATGGTTATGGCCACATAGCCTCCCAATGCCCTTCCAAGGGGATGTCAAGCCTTGTTATTGAAGGCGGACCTACCACATCCCAGGAAACCCATGAGGATACTGTTGAGGAGTACGAGGCTGCTTTAGGGTGGGAAGAGGAATATGAGGAGCAAGTCTTTGAGGAAGGTATAGAAGATGACCCCCACTCCACCCATCTAGGGGTGATCAGGTGCACCCTTACCCAACCTAAAGAGGACGACTGGCGGAGGACTTCTATTTTTCACACCTTCATCAAAATCGGGGACCATGTTAGGAAGGTCATCCTAGACAACGGGAGTTGTGTCAACACCGTGTCCCCGGACACCGTCAAACTCCTTGGGCTTACCCCAACACCCCACCCCAAACCATACCGTGTGTTATGGATAAACAACCACTCCCTACCCGTCAACACATGTTGTCTTATCCCCATCACCTTTTCATCCTACCAGGGATAAATATGGTGTGACATCATACCTATGGCTGTAGGAAGCATCCTACTAGGGAGACCTTGGATATATGATGTCAATGCTACCATCCAGGGGAAAACAAACACATGCACATTTGAACACGAGGGGAAGACCATTCGCCTCAACCCTTCCCCACCCCGAAAGGAACTACCCCCCAAGGGAATTCTCCCTACACCGCCTCAAAACCCAGGGGTCCCAACCCAACCAACAAGTCAACAATCCACCCCTAAGAGCACCATCAAGGGCCTTCACCTCATCACTAGACAAGAACTCGAGGAAGAGGTAGCCCTCGGGACACCCATATGCGCTGTAGTCATATGCCTAGGGGAACCCACCCCCTCCAACCCTCATCCTGTGGAGATACACCCTCTCCTAGAAGAATTCAAGGATGTGTTCCCCGAGGAGCTCCCCGATCAACTGCCACCCATGAGGGATGTCCAGCATGCTATTGACCTTGTCCCAGGGGCCACCCTCCCAAACCTTCCCCACTATCGCCTCAATCCCACTGAACATGCTGAATTGACAAGGCAAGTGGAGGAACTCATTAGAAAAGGCTTTCTCCGACTAAGCAAAAGTCCTTGTGCTGTCCCAGCCCTCCTCACACCAAAGAAAGATGGGACATGGCGCATGTGTATTGATAGCAGGGCCATCAACAAGATTACCGTCAAATATAGGTTCCCCATACCTAGACTTGACGATATGCTAGACATGCTTGCTGGAGCCACCATTTTCTCCAAGATAGACCTCAAGAGTGGCTACCATCAGGTTAGGATAAGGCTCGGGGATGAGTGGAAAACTGCCTTTAAAACCAAGGATGGGCTCTTTGAATGGCTGGTGATGCCTTTTGGGCTCTCTAACGCCCCAAGCACATTTATGCGCCTTATGACCGAGGTCCTTAGGCCCTACATTGGAGTCTTCCTGGTAGTCTATTTTGATGACATCCTCATCTACAGCCAGTCCAAGGAAGCACACCTCAGTCATCTTAGGCAAGTCTGCACCACCCTTAGGAAGGAAAGTCTCTTTGCCAATTTGGGAAAATGTCACTTCATGACAAAATCCATTACCTTCCTTGGGTATGCTGTCTCCACCGAGGGGGTATCCATGGACCCTGAAAAGGTCCAAGCCATCCTCGAATGGCCGGAGCCCCGCACTCTCCATGAAGTTCGGAGTTTTCATGGATTAGCCACCTTTTACCGTAGGTTCATCCGGGGGTTCAGCACAGTCACGGCCCCTATCACCGACTGCCTCAAAAAGGGGACCTTTGTGTGGACCAAGTCAGCATCTAGGGCCTTCCAAGAGCTCAAAGAGAGAATGACCCAAGCCCCTGTCTTATGCCTCTCTGATTTCTCCAAAGTCTTTGAAGTGACTTGTGATGCCTCTGGGGTAAGAATTGGTGGGATCCTTAGCCAGGAAGGACACCCAGTGGCCTACTTTAGTGAGAAGTTGTGTGATGCCAGGATGAGGTACTCCACCTACGACAAGGAATTTTATGCCGTGGTACAATCCCTCCGGCATTGGAGACACTATCTCTTGCCTAAAGAATTTATCATATTCTCCGACCATGAGGCCCTGAAATACCTCAACTCCCAGCAGAAGCTGAATGCTCGGCATGCCCGATGGGTCGAATACATCCAGGCCTACACATTTGTGATCAAACATAAAGCCGAAAGTGAAAACCGTGCTGCCGATGCCCTCAGTAGGAGAATTTCCTTGCTAGCTACCGTCCGGGTAGAAGTCATAGGATTTGAAAGACTCAAGGAGGAATACTCTGATTGCCCGGACTTTGGTCCAATCCATACCACTCTGTCCACCCTCTCACCTAAGGAACACCAAGGATTCATCTTAGAGGACGGATTCATCTTCAAAGGCCATAGACTTTGCATACCTAGGACCTCTCTATGGGATTTCCTGGTCTGGGAGTTACATGCAGGAGGCCTTGCTGGGCATTTTGGGGTGCATAAAACCATTGCTTTGGTTGAGGGTCAGTTCTACTGGCCAAGCCTCAAAAGGGACGTAGCCAAAATTGTAGGACAGTGCCGGATATGTGCCTCAGCCAAACAGACAAGACAGAACACAGGCCTATACACCCCACTCCCTGTCCCTGATCGTCCCTGGCAGGACTTAAGCATGGACTTCGTCTTAGGCCTACCTAGGACTCAAAAAAGGCATGATTCCATCTTTGTCGTAGTGGATAGGTTTTCTAAGATGGCCCATTTCATCCCTTGCTCTAAAACCTCCGATGCCTCTCATGTGGCCCGTCTATTCTTCGATGAGGTCGTCCGCCTCCATGGCCTACCCAAGACCATCATTTCTGATAGGGATGTCAAATTCACCAGCTATTTCTGGAAAACTCTCTGGCACCTAATGGGGACCCTTCTCAAATTTTTCACGGCCTATCACCCTCAAACTGACGGCCAGACCGAAGTCATTAATAGGAGTCTTGGGAATCTACTCCGTTGTCTTGTTGAGGATCGCCCCGGGACTTGGGATCTCATATTACCCCAGGCAGAGTTTGCATACAACAATTCAGTGAATAGGTCGATAGGGATGAGCCCATTTGAAGCTGTGCATGGGTATAAGCCTAGAAAGCCTACAGATCTCATTCCTTTGCCTCCACATGCTAGAGTGTCTATTAGTGCTGAGTCGTTTGCCCAACACATGAAAGAATTGCATGAAGAAATCCGCAAACACATTAACAAAAGCAATGAGGTGTATAAAAAAATGGCCGATTCCCACCGACGCCACCAGGAGTTTCACGAGGGTGACTATGTGATGGTAAGAACTGAGAGGCTTTTCCCTGGAAATGTCTCCAAACTGAGGTCGCGTGGATCAGGCCCCTTCCAGGTTCTGAGGAAGATTGGCACAAACGCTTATGTGTTGGACCTCCCCGAGGAGTACGCAGTAAGTCCCACATTCAATGTGGCTAACTTGGTGTCATATAGGGGTCCCACGGTGACACCTAGTGAGGGAATTGAGCATGTTCCACCTTCTGAGAGAGCCACCACCCATGAGAGAGTTCCACCAGTCCAGAGGGGCCAACGGGAGCAAATAGAGCGGATATTGGATGAACATGTCACTGTCACCTGGAGCACAGCATACGAGCGATACTTGGTCAGGTGGAAGGGCCGGCCCCCTTCAGATGATTCATGGGTGAGTAGGGAGGATCTTCAGCAGCTGGACCCCGACCTCCTGGAGCATTACCGTAGTTGAGTGGACCCTTTCTCGACAGAGTCGAGCTCTTCGCAGCCCGGGGGAGTTGATGGGGACATCACCCAGGATTCCCTTTGGCTCGACACCTCTCTCCCTTCCGGAGACAGGTAGTGTGTGACTGCACGACTGGATGGGCCCACGGCGACACAGGAGCTTATTATTGAGGACATATTGATGTATTTTCTCCTTTCTTGAGTCATTTTGATGTACTTGCCTATGTTTTGAGTCATGTTACTATGTTATCATGTTATTTACTTATGCTTGTATGTAAACTAGTGGGCTAATGGGGCTAGTAGTTCTTATTGGGCCATTTCTTTGGTCTGGCCCATGGGCGCCCCTCTCCCCGCCCCTTAGTCTTTCGTCATTTATCCATTCCATGAGGACTTTTTGTAAATTGGGTTTTCCTATATATAGGACCCCAAACCCCCTCTTTTAAGGTTAATGAAGATTTGAATATTGCAAGCATAAGTGCACTCCTCTCTCTCTCTCTCTCTAGCCCTCACTCTCTCCTTCTCTCTCTCTCACTAAGGGGGCCGACCCCCTCTCTCTCTCTTCCTCCTCCTCTCTCTCTCTCCCTTGGGCTAACCTGCCCTTTCACCTCCCCCTCCCCCTGCCACCTCAGCTGCCACCTCATCCCTCCACCCTTTCATATTCCCAAGACTCATAACTCCCTTCATTACCTCCTCCACCCTAGGCAACTCTTCCCATTCCCCATACACCTTCCCCACATCCAAGACACCCATCCCTCTTCCCCAAGCAACCTTCCCACTCCCCCACACCCTCATTCATATCCCTTGACCTTCCAAACCCCCACCCCACCACTAGTTGCGCACCCCCCTCTCCATCTACACCCACCCCATTGCCTTGGCCGAACCCACCACCCCCCCCCACCTGATAGCTGCAGCCTCTCCACTCCACCTCCCTCCAAGGCTCCATAATCCCCCTGTTCTTCTTCCCTCCACATCCCCAAGCACCCTCCTCCCATCAACCATCCACCCCACCATCTCCACTATTGCCAATCCCCTCCCCTACCACTAGTTCTTCCACCATCCTTTCCCTTTACTTTGATAGTCTGCAGGTGGCAGAAAAGGTTGCGACTTGCAGAAGCTTCCCAGGAGTCATAAGGCTGCATCCAGAGGCGTACCATACATTTCTGGAAAGGTCGTCCAGTCCACTAGGCAGGCGAGAAAGAATCGTACCATTCTGAATCCGGAGCTGCCCGGGAGAGTCATTCTCCCTCGACTGCACCAAGCTCCACCTGCAGAGAACCAGAGTTCGACCAGAAGCTGAACCATGATTCACAGTGGAGGATTCTGACTAAAGTTCCTTCTTAAAAGTTCTTTCTCCCCCTGTCCAAGACCAGGAGAAAGAAGCAGAACTACATTCGGCGTCCGGGAGCCAAAGTTCTGATTTTTCCCCTCCAGTCGCGCGGGACTGCCTTCTCCAGTCTTCTGCGACCAGCACTCACTCATCGGCGTCCCCCAGGCCCCCCCGATCACCGACGGCATCCCCACCAGTTTTTCTGCAAAGAGGGTTCATCCACGGTTCCAGAAAATCTAACAGCTCGAGATTCGGAGCTCGGGAGCCCACGGTACAACTTCTGCATCCTACTGCATTAGATCTGAAGCTGTCAACCGCAGTTTCCTTCGCCCTGTTCGAGCCTCCGCCGCGGCCAGCGACGACGTTAGAAGAATTTAGTAAAATTCAGAGGCGCCCCAGATTCTGTTACGAAGAATTCCCTCCTGGTCTCGTCACCGGCAGAATTCTGGAGTAAGAGCTGCGACTGCAACAGCGGCGGCCTATCCCCTCTCACAGCAAGCAAGCAGATCCTACGTTGGCTTCCTCTCCTACAACCTAGGCGAGTTTCCCCCTCCCGCCTGGCCGGCTTATCGCCCCTCCCTGCGTGGAGGTAGTGTTTGGATGTAAGCTTGATTTCCCCACCCTTAGTCCAACCCTCCTGCGCGAGGAGTAGTGTTTGTATTAAGCAGCTCAAGCTACATCGGCGCAGTGTGCGGGATCCACACTTCCCCGCTCGCCCACGTCTCCGAACGGGGTTGGTTTCTTCAAACCAACCAGGTGAGCTCTAAACTTTGCTCCATTATTATTTAGTGTCTGTTCAGTTAATATCCGTAGACATAGCTCCGTTGTGCATGCGAGCGAGTGCCCGATCCCGGAGCCACCATCTTAGTGTGGTCACCGTGGCTAAAGTGAGAAAGTGGAACCTAGTGCCCCAATTGGCACCGGCCAGCCCCATAAGCGCGGGCTACGTACCCTCGGGAGGGCAACCCTAGCCCAGCTGGCACTCTACCAGCAAGGGTCTTGATGCATCACCTCCCCTAGCATCATTTAGTCACCCCGGGCTTGCGTGTGTGCGACGGCGATTTGGCCCCGATTTATCAACTTAATTGCTATGTAGTTGTGAATGCGGAATAGGTCCTAAGTTTACATTTGCTTGCTGCATACCCCATAGTGATATCACATCAGTCAGGCTCTAGCAAAGAAGATCCTTAGGTAGGGTTACTATTGGCCCACTCTAGAGGAAGATTACTCCCTCTATGTTCGGAGGTGTCTTAAATGCCAACTCCATGCTGATAAAATTCATGCTCTAGCTTCGTCTCTTCATCCTCTATCTGCTCCTTGGCCGTTCCCTATGTGGGCTTTCGACATTGTTGGCCCGCTCGGTGATCCCAACTCTCAGATCAAGCAAAAATCCTTCATCCTTACCGCCACTGAGTACTTCACCAAGTAGGCTGAAGCCGAAGTGTACACAGAGATCAAAGCTACCACGGTGTGCCGCTTCATCATGAAGAATATTATCTCGCGATTCGGAGTGCCAAGCAGTATCGTCACCGACAACGGACCCCAATTCGTCTCTCAAGAGCTCAAGGACCTATGTAAGAAGTTCAATATGGCATTGCATCATTCTTCTCCATATTACCCACAAGGCAACGGTCAGGCTGAAGCTACTAACAAAACACTTCGCAAAATCATAAAGAAAACATGCGAATCACATAAGTTTTTCGATTGGCCAGAAAGATTAGTAGATGCTCTATGGGCTTACCGCACCTCCGTTCGCACTCCTGCGGGGCAAACCCCCTATGCACTCACTTACGGGATGGAGGCGGTGCTCCCATATGAGATCTTAATCCCTTCCCTAAGGGTACAGCTCGATAAGGAACTTAATCTCGACGAACGTCGAGAGGCGTTGCTCGTCTAGCTAGAACTCTTAGACGAGAAGAGGATGAACGCGGCCGATCACGTTTCTGTTTATCAAAAGAGAGTTTTGCATTATTTTCAAAAGAAGGTAATTGAGCGTAAATTTTAAAAAGGTGATATGGTTTTGAAACGTAAATTCATTCGGTCTGCAGGTCCTAGGTCTAAATTGCAACCTAACTGGGAAGGGCCGTTCGTTGTCAAAGAAGCTTATCCAGGGAATGCTTATCACTTGGTAAACGCAGAAGGTGAGGAGCTCGCTCACGCTTGGAATGGATTGTATCTTAAGCGTTTCTTTCCCTAGAGTCTAACCACGTGCCACCCCAGCAGCGAGGTGTCTTTTCCCTTTCGCCATAAAAGAGAACCCCGAGTGCAGCTATCACACACTACACGACATCCCTGGTCAGAATTTCCAGTTTGTAGACATCGTTTCTCCATTGCCATACTTTGGGGGAAAGTCGAAGTCCCTGTCCGTTTCTTTCTTCAGCTGAATCCAGGGGCAAGAGGTGAATAAGGAGGCGATGACCAATCTAGGCACCCTAACGAGAGGAGGTCTCAAATAGGGGCAGTCCGTTATGACCTGACGCCACAGAAAGCAAGAAGAAAAAAAAAGCAAAGCAAAGAAGTGATCTTTGTGACAAAAACAAAAGTTTATTGCGAAAGTCTATCAAATCATAGTTCCAAACCGACAGAAAGGTAGGAAAGAGAAAAATTAGGCATGACAAGAGTGGCAGTACAGTTTCCCCGCGGGACGCATGAGCCCGGCTGTATGCGTGCCTAGAGTGGATCAAGGTTTGATGACGGACACAAAGCCCCAGCACAACAGACCAAGTCTCTAATGGGTTGTCTGGAAAGGGACTCAAACCCTAAAAACTTCTATAACTGGCCTAAGCTTACCCCCGTGTTCTATTTTTCCTTTTCAGGACTGAGACAAGTACCCTGGGTATGGCCTTGGTAGAGACACACGACCCGAGAATCCGATTACCGGGAAGGCCAGATAACCCGAGACTCGCACCGCCACCCACGAGTCCGAAGACTCGGAAGGGTTAGAAGGATGGTGTGGAAACTACACAAGTATCATAAGTAATTGCAGAAATTAAACAGTTATAATAATAAGCAGGAAATAAATTAACATTTTTCATGGTCCACAATAGAAAAATAACAACAACAGTAGTAGTCCACAACTAGTACAGAGACAAGAAGGAAAAGTACAGCTACACGGGGCATACCCCGGCTCTGACCTCTGGCACTACCTCTGGGCACCCGCACCACGCTGCACTCCCGACGCGCTCCCCGAAGGTGGCGCCTCACCTGAAACACAGTGAAAAATACGCAGGGAATGAGTCTCGGAACAAGACTCAGTAGGGATCACTCGAACCCTACCTCGAAGACGGGAAACCACTACGCTAGCGGTAAAAGAGTACCTCGGAAAGGGAAGCCCTGTCCTCAACCGAACGAAGCCCTGCGGCACGTGAACTGGCAAACATGTCACGGTGAGAAGACCGAACTCAACTGTCAACCCGGCAACACCCGAAGGTCAAAAACGCCCGACTGACAGTCTGACACTCTGTACTCGACAGGAGTACCACCCACTAGAAGCACAGCCGGTAGCGTCCCCTGACGTCTTACACCGCGCCGCTGGTGAACCGCCTGACGTGGTAGCTCCTACCAAAGGCGCAAACACCGTACAAGTAACCACAAACAAGTGACTAGCTGGGGTCACGCCCATCGACGTGGGTCCAACCGCCCCCAACCACGTGTGCACACACAGACCACACGTCCTAGGTCTGGCCCTCTGACCGGTTTTCCCCCGTATCCGGACTTTGGGTACCGACGAGGGGCCTATGGTAACCGGTCCACAAACCGTCTCAAGGTGAGTGCCCGTACACCACTCCCAGGTGAGACCAGCGCCTCGTACTGGTGGGCTACGACTAGTGGAGGGTCACTGAAGGAGTAGACTCTCAAGACAACGGAAAACAACGTCTGAACCTGACGAAGTACGGGGGCCGTCCCACGTACCAGCACCATCGCACGGTGACCACGGTCGAAAAAGAACGGACGCACCGCCCACGGCCAAACACATGACCCACTCGGGGATCATCTTCCAGGAAGACTCACGACATGCGGGGGAACTCCACTGCACACACACCGATACACGGTGACTCGATCGAGCGAGAACACGGAAACCCGAAACGCCTGGGGTCACCCGGACCCACCAAGCCCACGGGCACGCTGATCAAGGTAAACGGAACCTTCGGACACCCAAAGACACGGTCACGGAAATCCACGAGGTGTCCAAGACACACACGGCCCAAGAGGAACACCAGACGACAGGACAGATCGCGCTAGGGACCCCTAGCGCGACAAGGCAGAACGCGCTAGGACCCCCTAGCGCGACAAGGCAGAATGCGCTAGGGCCCCCTAGCACGACAAGGCAGATCGCGCTAGGGCCTCCTAGCGCGACAAGACAGGTCGCGCTAGGACCCCATAGCGCGACCGGAACCGCCCTACTGTTCATCTTCTCCGATGAACGCGCCCCATCGGGGCAGCGCGACCATCAAGAACGCGCTACTGGAGCATAGCGTGTTCTCATTCCGCGCCCGAAAAATGGTGGAAACTCCCAAAAACTCCAACCACGCCCCCATGCCTCCACCGGAGAGGGGAAAATCAAGGGGAATGACCCCTAAGGACCCCTAGCATGCTTCTAAGCCATCAAAACATGAAATAGCAGGCTAAAACCATAGATCGGGCGAGCTCTCCCCAAATCATGGAAAACCCCAAACCCGCTCAAACAGGCCTCTCTCGGCCTCCCCGCGGCCCACAAATCACGGAAACGAATGGCAAGAGGCTAAGGAACGTCATCCTACCTCAATGGAGCGAATGCTCCACCGGATCATCCGCGAACGCAAGAAATCGCTTTGGAAAACCCTCGTTCTTCAAGCTTCCCACGAGCACCGCACGTCCCCACGATCGCCTCACCGCCGCCCACGTCGCCGCGCCGTCGCCCCGCCACTGTCAGCAGCCGGAGAGGAGCTAGCCACGCTCGAACGGGAGGAAGAGAGGGAGAGAGGGAGGTCATGGTGGGGAGGAAGGAGGAAGAAGAAGAAGAAGAAGAAAGAGAAGGTGGGGGAGGAGAGAGAAAATAGGGGGGTTATTTATAGAAAATCCAGAAAACCTGAAAAATACCAAAAAATAGCAAATTACACCCCGCGATCCTCGGAACGCACCGATCGCAACGGTACCACTCATGCCCAGGTGAACGGCCCGGTTCACCCGCAGCGAGCTTCCGAAGGAAAAGCTGAAATACACACCGGAAATTGAAAAACACGCGCGGAAAAGCCGCGGAACGCCTCCGGGCCTCCGTAACGACCCCGGATCGCGCCGATCCGAGCATGAAAAATGTTCGAAGCAAAATTTCAGACTCAGCGGAGCCGAACACTCCGAAAACTAGATCCGGGACCCGTGAAAAAGGATCTGAAAGGTCCGGGATATTACAGCCCTCCCCCCTTAAGGAATTTTGTCCTCGAAATTGAGAACAACCCAAGGGGAAAGAAGAGGAAGACTCACTCAAACAGGTAAGGGAACTGCTGACGCATCTCGTCCTCACGTTCCCAAGAGGCCTCACCACCAGAGTGCCGCTGCCACACCACCTTTACCAAGGGGATGACCTTGTTCCGCAGGCGCTGCTCTCGCCTATCCTCCACGTGGATCAGAAACTCTGGGAGAGAGTGACCTGGAGTCACCTCAGGCCAAACAGAATCCTCGAGCATGTGAGAGTCATCGGGCATATACCTCCGCAACATCGAGACGTGGAACACGTCATGCACCGACGGTAACTCAGGGGGTAACTGCAACCGGTAAGCAACCTCACCGATGCGCTCTATAATCACGAAAGGACCAATATAGTGGGGACTCAGCTTCCCACGCTGTCCAAAACGCATCACTCCCTTCATCGGAGAAACTCTCAAGAACACACGATCACCCACGGCGAACTCGAGGGGCTGCCTCCTATGGTCAGCATAGCTCTTCTGCCGACTCTGGGCCGCCAACATGTTCTGACGAACCAGGTGCACAACATCCACACATTGCTGCACCAAATCTGGTCTCGTCAAAACACGCTCACCCACCTCAATCCAATCAAGCGGTCCTACACGGACGCCCGTACAACGCCTCATATGGAGCCATGCCGATGCTCGAATGATAGCTATTGTTATAGACAAACTCCACCAATGGTAGGTAATGAATCCAACTCCCCTGCCACTCCAGGCAGCAGGATCTCAGCATGTCCTCCAAAGTCTGAATGGTCCTCTCAGACTGACCATATGATTGAGGATGATACGCCGAGCTAAATGCCAACTCTGTGCCAAGAGCTCGCTGGAAACTCCTCCAGAATCCAGAAGTGAAGCGCGGATCCCGATCCGACATGATCCAAATGGGGACTCCATGCAACGGCACGATCCGCTCCACATAAAGACGAGCCAACTTGGACACGCTCCAGCTGACTTTGACCGGTAACAACCGCGTCACCTTTGTCAGCCGATCCACCAGCAACCAAATACTGTCCTGCCCACTCGGGGTCCTCGGTAACCCCACCACAAAATCTATGGTCACGTGGTCCCACTTTCACGTAGGAACATCCAAGGGCTGGAGAGTACCTCCTGGTCGTTGATGCTCCGCCTTCACCTGCTGACAGATCAGGCACCTGGCCATAAATTCGGCAACATCTCTCTTCATGCCAGGCCACCAAAACTACCTCCGCAAGTTCCGATACATCTTCGTCGCACCCGGGTGTACGGTGTACCTGCTCCCATGAGCCTCACGCAACACTGCACGATGAACCTGCTCCTCCGCTGGAACATACAGCCTGCCGCGAAACCTCGCAGCACCGTCCTCGCCGAGCTCCACATCAGCCATCGCCAGAATCCGGGGCAACTCAGGGTCCGCATGCTGAGCCTCTGTCACCTGACGACGGATAGCAGGAGTGACAGTCAGACTCACGAGCACTGCCAACCTTGGCTCCTGGGGAATCTTGAGCCTGAAAGATACTTCGGGCACTTGTTCCCAGAGCCTCCACTTCCTCAACATCAAGGCACTGACCGTAACCTTCCGACTCAAGGCATCGGCGACGACATTCATCCTGCCTGGCTGATAAGACAGGGTGAAGTCATAATCCTTTATGAACTCCATCCAACGCCTTTGTCTGAGGTTCAGGTCCCTCTGAGAGAACACATATCTCAAACTCTGATGGTCAGTGAACACCTAGAACTTCTCGCCGTACAGATAATGCCTCCAGATCTTCAGCGCGAAGATCACCGCCGCCAACTCAAGGTCATGGGTAGGGTAGTTCTCCTTGTGGGGCTTTAGCTACCGAGATGCATAAGCCACCACTCTACCATGCTGCATCAACACAGCTCCCAATCCAACGCCGGAAGCATATGTACACACTACGAAACCTCCCGATCCAGAAGACAAAACCAACACCGGAGCCGAGGTGAGCAATCTCTTCAGTTCCCTGAAGCTCTGCTCACACTCCTTAGACTAGACGAAAGGCACATCCATCTGCGTAAGTCTAGTCATCGGGGTCGTAATGCGAGAAAAATCCTGGATAAACCGGCGATAATAACCCGCAAGCCCCAAGAAACTCCGGATCTCCGTCACCGACCTCGGCCTCGGCCACTGCATTACTGCCTCGACCTTGGCGGGGTCCACAGAAATGCCATCACCAGAAATCACGTGCCCCAGAAAGTGCACCCCGCTGAGCCAAAACTCGCACTTGCTGAGCTTCGCATACAACTGGTGATCTCGCAACGTCTGCAGCACCACACCCAAATGGTACGCGTGCTCCTCAGCAGACCGCGAATAAACAAGGATGTCATCCACGAAGATGACCACGAACTGGTCCAAATACAGATGAAACACCCTCTGCATCAAGTCTATGAAGGCTGCTGGGGCATTGGTGAGCCCGAACGGCATCACCAAAAACTCATAATGCCCGTACCTCGTACTGAACGCAGTCTTCTCCACATCGGACTCGTGAATTCTCAGCTGATAGTAACCTGACCGTAAATCAATCCGCGAGAACACTCGCGCGGACTGAAGCTGGTCGAACAAGTCATCAATCCGCGGCAACGGATACTTATTCTTAATGGTCACTTCATTCAGCTGTCGATAGTCAATGCACAATCGCAGACTACCATCCTTCTTCTTCACAAACAACACGGGCGCACCCCAAGGGGAAAAGCTAGGATGAACATACCCCTTGGCCAACAGCTCCTGCAACTGCGCCCTCAACTCTCTCAACTCAGCGGGGGCCATACGGTAGGGAGCCTTCACCAAAGGTCCCGTACCAGGCACAACCTCGATCACAAAATCGATCTCCCGCTGGGGAGGCAATCCAGGCAACTCCTTGGAAAAAACATCGGGAAACTCGCACACCACCGGAATGTCCTCGACATTCGGCTCCATCCGGTCAGACACAACCACGGACGCGAGAAAACCCTGACAACCAGAATCAAGTAACCGACGGGCTCGAATAGCAGAAATGAGGAATCGAGAAGAGGTGGAACAGATACCTTGAAAATAGAAGGTCCGCTTGCTCGGATGCTGGAAGTAGACCCTCTTCATCCCACAATCCACCACCGCTCCATGAATTTCGAGCCAATCCATGCCTAGAATCACGTCGTAATCCTGAAGCTGCAACGCGTACAACCTGCTTGGCATACTCCGCCCATCGATCCAAATCGGAACCTGATCGAAGCAATACGGGGTAATCATAAAGTCACCCGAAGGCAACTCCACTGCCAAATCACAGGATAACTGGGTCACCGACTCCTCGATGCTCAACGCGAAATCCTCCGAAATAAACGAATGAGAAGCGCCGGAATCAAACAAAACCCGAGCCGCACAACCCAAAATCTGAACGGTACCTTCCACGAGCTGCGACGACACTACCTCTGTCCTGGTCATGTGCGTGATCTGGCCTCGAGCCCTCTGCCTGCCTCCCACACTAGCTGACCTGGGTAGCGGCGGATACTGTCCCTGCTACTGTTGCTGCTGCCTCTGCTGCTGGGGGACCTGCTACTGCGGCGGCCTCTGAGGACAGTCACGCGCCATATGCCCTGGCTGGTCACATCGAAAATAGACGATCGGAGCCGTGCACTGCCTGCCTGGGTGGGTCCCACCACACCGTGGACAAGGTCCTCGTGATCCACCCACTGATCCCTGGCGCTGCAAAGGAATCGGCTGTTGTACACTGCCCGATGAAGCCTGCCCCTGATCCTTGTGCTTCTTACGAAAACTCTTCTTCAAGAACTTCTTGACCTTCGAGCCGAAGGACGCAGATCCTGCTACTGACGCTGCCGGTGTCGACACTCCCGAACCACCCGACGCATGCTGAAAGGAACCCTGCTACTGGGTAACCGACTGTTGGCTACGACCTGACAAAGACTGTCCCTGGCTGATCGGTCCTCGGGTCCTCTACATATCCATCTCCAAAGAAACCGCAACACGAGACGCTGTCTCTAGATCAGTGGCCCCATTCGCGATCAGATGGTGCCTCAGCTCCAGCCTCAAGTCCTGTACAAACTGCGTGGTCCTCACTCTCTCATGCTCCATGATGTGAGGTGCATACCGACCCAGCTCGACAAATCGGGCCCTGTACTGCAACACGGACATGTCGCCCTGCACCAGCTCCAGAAACTCCCGCATACGCTGTGTAGCCACAATATCTGGACAGTACGTATGCTCGAAAGCACTAACGAAGTCATCCCACTCGATCTGCTCAAGTGGACGAAGCTGAAAAGACGTCTTCCACTCGGAAGACCACCACCTCCGAGCCGTACCCTGTAACTAGTTGTAGGCCAACACCACTCTATCATCGGCAGTACTCCTTGCAGAACTGAACACCCGCTCCATCTCATCAAGCCAATCACGAGCTGCATCAGGGTCTGCCTGGCCGCTGAAGACAGGTGGATGGAACTGCAGAAAGTCCCTCACTGCTCGGCCTGGCCCACCGCTAGCTGACGAGCCCTCACCAGCCTCTCCGCCGAACTGCTGAGACATAAGCTGGTACATGCCATGGAAGAAATCCTCGGGCCCCGGAACCCTCGCAGTAGCCGCGGCCTCGGTAGCTCCCGGTGGCGCTCTGCTATGCTCCTCCTGGTCCCTCTGGACCCCCTGCTGGATCTCCTGACCTCCAGCTGACTACCCCTGCTGAGAGCGAGAGCTCCTCCTCGGCGCCATGCTCGCTCCTGAAGCAAAAGACAGAGAACACGAAAAATGGCAAGGTCAAAACAAACACGCGGTGCCCAATGCCAGCGTCACCTGTACATCATCGCTGTGGAGTAGTGGACCACTACAATTACTCATGATTTTCGTATAATCCCACAACCGCGCTCTGATACCAGCTGTAACGACCCGAGAATCCGATTACCGGGAAAGCCCGATAACCCGAGACTCGCACCGCCACCCACGAGTCTGAAGACTCGGAAGGGTTAGAATGATGGTGTGGAAACTACACAAGTATCACAAGTAATTACAGAAATTAAATAGTTATAATAATAAGCAGGAAATAAATTAACATTTTTCATGGTCCACAATACAAAAATAACAACAACAGTAGTAGTCCACAACTAGTACAGAGACAAGAAGGAAAAGTACAGCTACACGGGGCATACCCTGGCTCTGACCTCTGGCACTACCTCTGGGCACCCGCACCACGCTGCACTCCCGACACGCTCCCCGAAGGTGGCGCCTCACCTGAAACACGGTGAAAAACACGCAGGGAATGAGTCTCGGAACAAGACTCAGTAGGGATCACTCGAACCCTACCTCGAAGATGGGAAACCACTACGCTAGCGGTAAAAGAGTACCTCAGAAAGGGAAGCCCTGTCCTCAACCGAACGAAGCCCTGCGGCACGTGAACCGGCAAACATGTCACGGTGAGAAGATCGAACTCAACGGTCAACCCGGTAACACCCGAAGGTCGAAAATGCCCGACTGATAGTCTGACACTCCGTACTCGACAGGAGTACCACCCACTAGAAGCACAGTCGGTAGCGTCCCCTGACGTCTTACACCGCGCCGCTGGTGAACCGCTTGACGTGGTAGCTCCTACCAAAGGCGCAAACACCGCACAAGTAACCACAAACAAGTGACTAGCTGGGGTCACGCCCGTCGACGTGGGTCCAACAGCCCCCAACCATGTGTGCACACACAGACCACACGTCCTAGGTCTGGCCCTCTGACCGGTTTTCCAACGTAGCCGGACTCTGGCTACCGACGAGGGGCCTACGGTAACCGGTCCACAAACCGTCTCAAGGTGAGTGCCCGCACACCACTCCCAGGTGAGACCAGCACCTCGTACTGGTGGGCTACGACTAGTGGAGGGTCACTGAAGGAGTAGACTCTCAAGACAACGGAAAACAACGTCCGAACCTGACGAAGTACGGGGGCCGTCCCACGTACCAGCACCATCGCACGGTGACCACGGTCGGAAAAGAACGGACGCACCGCCCACGGCCAAACACATGACCCACTCGGGGATCCTCTTCCAGGAAGACTCACGACATGCGGGGGAACTCCACCGCACACACCGATACACGGTGACTCGATCGAGCGAGAACACGGAAACCCGAAATGCCTGGGGTCACCCGGACCCACCAAGCCCACGGGCACGCTGATCAAGGTAAACGGAACCTCCGGACACCCAAAGACACGGTCACGGAACTCCACGAGGTGTCCAGGACACACACGGCCCAAGAGGAACACCAGACGACAGAACAGATCGCGCTAAGGACCCCTAGCGCGACAAGGCAGAACGCGCTAGGACCCCCTAGCGCGACAAGGCAGATCGCGCTAGGACCTCCTAGCGTGACAAGACAGGTCACGCTAGGACCCCATAGCGCGACCGGAACCACCCTACTGTTCATCTTCTCTGATGAACGCGCCCCATCGGGGCAGCGCGACCATCAAGAACGCGCTACTGGAGCATAGCGCGTTCGCAGTCCGCGCCCGAAAAATGGTGGAAACTCCCAAAAACTCCAACCACGCCCCCATGCCTCCACCGGAGAGGGGGAAATCAAGGGGAATGACCCCTAAGGACCCCTAGCATGCTTCTAAGCCATCAAAACATGAAATAGCGGGCTAAAACCATAGATCGGGCGAGCTCTCCCCAAATCATGGAAAACCCCAAACCCGCTCAAACAAGCCTCTCTCGGCCTCCCCGCGGCCCACAAATCATGGAAACGAACGGCAAGAGGCTAAGGAACGTCACCCTACCTCAATGGAGCGAATGCTCCGCCGGATCGTCCGCAAACACAGAAAATCACTTTGGAAAACCCTCGTTCTTTAAGCTTCCCACGAGCACCGCACGTCCCCACGATCGCCTCACCACCGCCCACGTCGCCGCGCCGTCGCCCCACCGCTGTCAGCAGCCGGAGAGGAGCTAGCCGCGCTCGAACGGGAGGAAGAGAGGGAGAGAGGGAGGTCACGGTGGGGAGGAAGGAGGAAGAAGAAGAAGAAGAAGAAAGAGAAGGTGGGGGAGGAGAGAGAAAATAGGGGGGGGGGTATTTATAGAAAATCCGGAAAATCCAAAAAATACCGAAAAATAGCAAATTACACCCCCGCGATCCTCGGAACGCACCGATCGCAACGGTACCACTCGTGCCCAGGTGAACGGCCCGGTTCACCCGCAGCTAGCTTCCGAAGGAAAAGCCAAAACACACACCGGAAATCAGAAAACACGCGCGGAAAAGTCGCGGAACGCCTCCGGGCCTCCGTAACGACCCCGGATCGCGTCGATCCGAGCACGAAAAATGTTCGAAATGAAATTTTGGACTCAGCGGAGCTGAACACTCCGAAAACCAGATCCGGAACCCGCGAAGAAGGATCCGAAAGGTCTGGGATATTACACATATGAAATCTTAATCCCTTCCCTAAGGGTACAGCTCGATAAGGAACATAATCTCGACGAACGTCGAGAGGCTTTGCTCGTCCAGCTGGAACTCTTAGACGAGAAGAGGATGAACGCAGCCGATCACGTTTCTGTTTATCAAAAGAGAGTTTTGCATTATTTTCAAAAGAAGGTAATTGAGCGCAAATTTCAAAAAGGTGATATGGTTTTGAAACGTAAATTCATTCGGTCTGCAGGTCCTAGGTCTAAATTGCAACCTAACTGGGAAGGGCCATTCGTTGTCAAAGAAGCTTATCCAGGGAATGCTTATCACTTGGTAAACGCAGAGGGTGAGGAGCTCGCTCACGCTTGGAATGGATTGTATCTTAAGCGTTTCTTTCCTTAGAGTCTAACCACGTGCCACCCCAGCAGCGAGGTGTCTTTTCCCTTTCACCATAAAAGAGGACCCCGAGTGCGGCTATCACACACTACACGACATCCCTGGTCAGGATTTCCACTTTGTAGACATCGTTTCTCCATTGCCATGCTTTGGGGGAAAGTCGAAGTCCCTGTCCGTTTCTTTCTTCAGCTGAATCCAGGGGCAAGAGGTGAATAAGGAGGCGATGACCAATCTAGGCACCCTAACGAGAGGAGGTCTCAAATAGGGGCAGTCCGTTATGACCTGACGCCACAGAAAGCAAGAAGAAAAAAAAAGCAAAGCAAAGAAGTGATCTTTGTGACAAAAACAAAAGTTTATTGCGAAAGTCTATCAAATCATAGTTCCAAACCGACAGAAAGGCAGGAAAGAGAAAAACTAGGCATGACAAGAGTGGCAGTACAGTTTCCCCGCGGGACGCATGAGCCCAGCCGTATGCGTGCCTAGAGTGGATCAAGGTTCGATGACGGACACAAAGCCCCAGCACAACAGACCAAGTCTCTAATGGGTTATCTGGAAAGGGACTCAAACCCTAAAAACTTCTATAACTGGCCTAAGCTTACCCCCGTGTTCTATTTTTCCTTTTCAGGACTGAGACAAGTACCCTGGGTATGGCCTTGGTAGAGACACCGTCATGCAAGTTGGGCCCTGGCCAGGGGTTGTCACCTCTATTTTGCACGCCAACCTTGGGAACTCTTAATGACATGAGAAGGACCCACGTTGCTAAGGGAGGCACTGTTTTCAAAATAAAAAAAACATATTTTTAAAATTAAAGTCACATATTTTTTGAAAAAAATCACATATTTTCAAAATCTGAAAAAAAATTTATATATTCCAAAATCCAAAAACACCAGATATTTTAAAAAACTCACAAAAATCCAAAAATGCCATCATATGCATCGCATGCATCGCATTATTTCTGTTATATTTTTCACATATTTAATAAGGCTCCACCCCTTGACCAAGTATTAAGAATGGTCATTCTCTAACTTGCTTTGAGGTAAGGGGTTGAGTCTAAGAACGGATCTGACTTGTTTCTCATCTAAGTGTGTGCAGAACGTAGGTTCAAGCCCGGGACTGAAAAATCATAAATTTTTAGGTTCAGGTCTATAACACATCATCATTAGACCGTCACAGATCTGTGACGGTGCATCATCAGGCCGTTACATGCTCCAGAAGGTTGGCGCTCATTATCTATCAGCACACTCTCTGACGCATCTGCATTAGACCGTCACCTAGCTCTAACAGTCCACCTTAGACCGTTACATTCTCCTGAGGGCAGAACTCTTAGCTCATCCCCTCTGATGGCTCATCGTGAGACCGTCAGACTCTTGTGATGGTACTAAGAAGGACCGTTACACTCTCCAGAAGCTCTGTTTTCAAGGATGTTCAGGCCAGATCAAGCAACAAACTCATGCCCATTCAATCAGAACCTTCCCATGTCATTTGATTGAGCTTAATAAAACATAAAAATTGATTTAAAAGCTCCAATTGTCTTTTCTCAAGATACATTCAATTTTCTATCCGCAAGGGGGCAGATCTTGCGTAATTCCTTCACGTAGCTACAGCGTCCCTCGTCGTCTTCTTTCACTTCTTCTTGCCACAGGCGCACTTTACTGATCTCCCACATGGTCAGTGCATTCCGGATCGCTCTTTCATCCTCCTCGGTCCCCATCTTCCTGGCTAGAAGGGGAGGGTTGTGTGATAGTGTAGGAACCTCGGTTCGGGGTAGCCCAATTTGAAGATAGCACCAGTGTGGGTTGTATATCACCAAGGTAGTATTCCCCACTAGCTGTAGATCAAGGCCTGGTCGCCGTGGTACTCTAAGTAAGGTGCTCCGCAGGACTCTTGGACGCATCATGAACTTCTCTATTGGCAAAGTGTTGAGAAAGAGGCGCCATTCATCCCGCATTTTCTTCTTCGTCGTCTTGCATTCAACCTGCGAGGAAAATCCAAAGGCACCTCCAATGAAGAACAAAGGGTGGCTCCCAAAGATCCGACTGGCTGAAATTATGTTCTCCTTGGGTTGGAACTTCATTCTCACACCCATCCAACACTCGAGGAGTATCATAGAGCCGAACAAAGGTCCTCCTAAGCAAGCGGAGCTAAGTCCTTCGTAAAGGTATGAAAGGATTGCTTGAGATATGGACAAACCCCGCCACAACGCGCTGATGATGCTAAGATTTTGGATATCTAAGAGGTGGTCGGTGGTGGTGAAAAGGAAGACTCCGCATAAGCAAACTGACACGGCTTTGGCTATGGCTTCGTATCTCTCCCACTTGTTCGTACAATGAGAGACTATCCATTGAGCCATGGGTATCAAGTGAATATGGTTTGGGCTGATCATGGTCCTTACGTCCTTTGGGTTGTGTATGAAATCGCTTAGGATCAAGGATGGGTCAATAGGTTCGACCGTATGGCACACTAGATCTTCATCCCCCACTTTTGTCTTAGCAAGGGCTAGGTAGGTCTCTACCTCCTCCAATAGGACTGTAGCTTCAAAGGAAAGGAAAATGAAGGTATGTGTTTGTGGATGCCATAATTCTATAAGGGCTGAAATGCTTGACCAATCTAAAGATAATTTCTGGAAGTTCTTGGCCAAAACTAGCAATGGTTGGAGGTGCCATGCCCTAAGAATTAAAGTTACTTCTAAAGGGAGTTCTTTGACCATGGGAGCCACCCACTTTATGTTGGAGTAACACCTTGGACCAGGCAAAGGCTATGAAGAAGAAGAAGGAAGAATCATGAAAAGCATAAAAGTGCAGCAAGTTATGAACTTTTGAGGATAAATTGGAACTTACCACCCTTTGGGCACTTGAGCTCAAATGCTTAGGGATTGATGTCAACCGTTGCAGCTCCCCATGCTCCTTCTTGGCTGCTTTAGGGTCGGTGTAGACCCTCTCTTCAATGCTTATCACTTCGAAGCTTCTCTTCATGGTGTTCCTTGCCCTTTGATGGGGGTTTTCTGCCCTTGTAGCAGAGAATTGGTGAAAGCTACGATTTTTGGGGCTTAGTACTATCTTTTAAAGGCTTGCTTTTGATCAGATTTGGGTTAGAAAGCCTTATCCTAAGCCTAGGAGAGTTCTAGTATGGATTAAGGTGTCCTTGCTTCGAGTTTGGGCTCTCACGGCAGAATCCATCTCGGAGTACACTTTGTTCTCTGGCGGTCTATCGTACGACCGTCACACATCCCTGACGCTCCATGACTGGGCCGTCACATTTCCTGCTACACGAGTTTCAGTCAATCAGGCTCTGTCATGTCTGACGGTCTCATCTATGACCGTTACCTTCTCTGACGCTCCTTCAGTGGGTCGTCACATTTCCCGCTACACATTTAGCCCAATATCATTCTATCATATCTGATGGTCTCATCATGGACCGTTACTTATCTCTGACGCTCCATCAGTGGACCGTCACGTTTCCTGCTATGCAGTTTTCAGTCCCCCTATGTCGTCTCTGACGGCCTGGTCCTGATGCGTTACGTTAGTCTGACGCTCCCCCTCTAGACCGTCACACCTTCTGCTGCAGGTTTTCTGTTCTCTCCTTTTTCCTCTGGTCTGACCTGCCGGCCCTACACTTTGTCCCTGTCCATTCATTTACACTCCCATCCACATCTATTTTCATCCATTCACACACATTCACATCCATTTCATATTCACATTCGTTCATTCATCCACATAACAAAACAAAACATAAAAAAGATTTGCATTCATTTCATTTTCATTCACATGAGTCATGTACAAGTGTGGGTGTCAAAAGAAGAAAAAGAAAATACAGTCACTCGGTCGGTCTATCTTCCACGCCGTCATTATCGCCAGTGCCCTCATGCCGCTTTGCTGGTGGCTCCTGGACGCTGCTCTCTTCCCCCCGGTGTCGTCTCCGGTCTGCCTCCTCGTTCCTCCGATGGCCGGAGGAGTCGGTGAAGTAGTCTCGGAATCCACTGTTGGGAGCAATGCTCTGGCTCCTGCTGCTAGTCCCTGACTTCTTCCCTAAAAGTCGAAGGACATCTTTCATTCCCGCAATCATGCCCTTCATCTCGATGGTCTGCACTCAGAACTGATCTCGCTCGCCCCTCAAACGCACAGCGTCAGCTCTAAGTTGCTCCACCTCCTCATCATCCGCACGCCGGCGGGTCTCTCCTACGCTCAGTCTGGCAACCTCCGCCCGGAGATGGGCAGCCTCGGCTACCGCTGCAGTCAGCTCTCTCGCCTGCAGTTTGCATTTTGCATTGTCAATGTATTAAGCATTTCGGTTTTTGCATAAGCATTAGGCATTTGAGTCTAAAAAGAAGCATAAGGGTTTAGATTCTTACCCGCTCCGCGAGGGTAGCCTCAGCCTCCTCGGCTCGAGCTACGGCCCGGGTAAAATCTGCATCTCGCTCAGCCCGTCCCCCGGCAGGCTGTGATGATGAAGACGGAGCATCCGGTCTCGCTCTTTGGGCTCCCTCAGCCCGCTGCACTTAGAAGTCAAAGTTAGTCACATTCGCATCATAAACATAAGCATTTAAGTCTAAGGTTTTAGAAACTCACTAGGAGCTCCAAAGTAGTCCGGTACTCATCCCGTTGTTGGATGGTGGCATGAAGGAGTCCCTCGAGCTCGGCTATGCGTCCCTGAGGGTCTAGCTGCATTTAGAAAGCATGAGTCAGTACATATAGCGTTAATTTAGAATAGATGGAGTTTTGAGTTTAGAAGTTCATACAGGTCGTCGGGTGCCTCTGAACACCTGGTCCCCGTACTACTGCGAGTAGGCTTTGAGGTAAGCCTCGTCACTTTCTGCCCGATCCTTCACCGCCTGGCCTCTATTGTTCCAGTCATGCACGTACATGGCCTTTCGGGCGTACCAATCCACATTGTCGCTAATACCCTTGGAAGACTTGCCCGGGTGCTCATCATTTCTGCGTGGGAACGTCACCTCTAGCTAATGTAATCCCCGAGTCCTCAGGATCAGTCGATAGTGCAGGGGCTCGATGACGTTGATGCAGTGCAGCCATACATCTCGCCCGCTGTACGCTAGGGATGCCTTGACCCATGGCTGTCCCCTGTGGCCCTTGTCTCGGTATGGGATCCATCTCACCTGAAAGTCATGTCAGTTCGTTTAAAAGCATTTAGAGGCATCTAAAAGCATTTTTAAGGCATTAGTTCGGAGCTTACCGCCGTGTGCGGTAATGAGTCTAGATCATCCTGGATCGCCCGGGTCAATCTGTTGATCGACCCCATGTCTCTCACTACTACCCATCGCCTCGCGATCGGGGTCCGCTCAGGATGTAGCTGTGTACCTCGCCCAATCCCCGGGAGATAGACGAAGCTCTAGATCTGCATTTTGAGTCAAGTGTCAACATATTAGTTGCATTCATGAATTTCATTCGCATAATCATGTAAGAAGGCATTTAGAATTCAGCATTTACCTGTAGGAAAGGCGAGAAGCCGCCCAGCATCGTCCGTCGGTCCGTGGTGCTGAGCGACTCGAAGAGGAAGGCAAGCACTGCTGCTCCCCATGCGTACTTCCCCACTCTGCCCAGATCTTCCAGCAATGGCAGTAGTCTGCTGCTGATCACATCAGCTCGGGTCAGAAAGAGCAGTTTCCCGAACAATAGCATCAGGAACCGTCTCAGGACTCGATCTCCTTCTTGTACAGCCTCCGCCGCCACTCGGGGGCGTACCTGCTCGATCACCCTATCTAGATGCTGCTGGGGTAGCTCCCCGACTGCTATCGCTGCTCCTCTCAATCCTAGGCTGTCCTGCAGTCTCGATCTCGAAAACTGGGACGAAGTTTGCCCCGGCCTGATCAAGTCCAGCCAAAGCAGCTCCTGGGCTAGCTCTCTGTAATCACCGTATGTCCACCCAGTCACCGCTGCTCTGTGCACCCTCAATCCGGTGATCCTGGCTGTAACGACCCGAGAATCCGATTACCGGGAAGGCCCGATAACCCGAGACTCGCACCGCCGCCCACGAGCCAGGAGGGCTCGGAAGGGCTAAAAGGAGTGTGGAGGCACAAAGAAATAGGAAATAAAGCAGGACAACTCAACAATTAACAGAAATAAATAAACAACTACAACAGAGTCCAGTCCAACAGAAAGTACAGTCTAAAGCAGTAAAGCGTACCACATGCCAAGTGAACACTCGGCCCGGCAAGCTGGAAACTGAGAACCTCCGCTCCGCACCCTCGAACCACGAGGAAGAACCGCTACACCTGAAAAGCAGGGAATGAGTCTCCAAAACAGAGACTCAGCAGGGATCCCGCGGAACCCCAACCGGAAACAACGGCGGTAGCGGAAAGGAAGCTACAACTACAGCAGGAACAGCAAACCGGTGGCCGGTCAAAAACTCGGCACTACAGCTACTCCTACTGTACCAGAAGGCACACCTCGATCACGCAGTCGAAGCTACCGAACCACACTAGTACCACCTACCGAAGCAAGAACACACGGCAACCACGCCGTAGAGGCCTGTCCCTCGGACACAGCCGACCTGGACACGCTGTCCAAGGTGCAACCCCGACCATCCGATCGCGGGTACCGCACAACAAGACCCAACCTCGGTAAAGCCACTAGCATTAGACCCTTGGCGCGAAAACCAACACACGCGCCACGGCGAAACAACCGAACTCAACGGTCAACACGACCGAAAACCCGAAGGTCGAAATCACGGAAACTGATAGTCTGTCACTCCGTACTCGACAGGAGTACCACCCACTAGAAGCACAGCCGGTAGCGTCCCCTGACGTCTTACACCGCACCGCAAGTGAACTGCCTGACGTGGTAGCTCCTACCCGAGGCACGAACACCGTACAAGTAACCACAAACAAGTGACTAGCTGGGGTCACGCCCGTCGACGTGGGTCCAACCGCCCCCAACCACGTGTGCACACACAGACCGCGCGTCCCTGGTCTGGTCCTCTGACCGGTTTTCCCCTCAGCCGGACTCTGGCTGCAAGACGTGGGGCCCGACGGCAACCGGTCCACAAACCGCCTCTAAGGGTAAGCCCGTACACCACTCCCTGGTGCGACTAGCACACGCGTACTAGTAGGCTACGACTAGTGGAGGGTCACTGAAGGAGTAGACTCTCAAGTCAACGGAAAACAACGTCCGCATCCGACAAAGTACGGGGACCATCCCACGTACTAGCACCGTCGCACGATGACCACAGTCGGAGAAGAAACGGGACTCACAGTCCACAGCCGCGCACACACCCTGCGCGAGAGTCGAGAAAACCCAAGTGACGCTAAGTCACTGGGCTCTGGACAGTCCTCTAGACGCCCTACACCCAACGGTCCTTGAGTCACAAGACTCGGGGTCAAGACCGTTGCACGCAACAGCACAAGGCCGTCAATCTAGTCCAAGCTCTAGGTCTAAAACCACTGTAGCACGAGTACCGAGACCATTCCCTGGGAGGGGAACGCAAAGGACTAAGGCCACACACACGGCCCACGCGGAAAGCACAGAAGCACGATTCCCAAGGCAACTTGCACACCACCAAGCTGCAGCCCAACTCAAGGAAAAGAGGGAAGCCTCCAGCCCCCGACTGGACAACTGGGCTCGCAGCCCAAGGCCTCACACAGGACCCACTCGGGGATCGCTTTTTGGAGAAACCGATGACACACGTCAACACACGGTGACACGAGTCGAGAACTCTACAACCGGGACTCCAACGTACCACGACACCTGGCCCCGACGACGTGCACAACATCCGTCAGGCCACAGGTCGGCACGTGGTTCGAGAACCACACACCCGGGACTCGAATCAGTCAAAACGGAAACACCGGGTTAGACTGGCACATGTGCGGTTCACCCTGGGCCGCTCAAGGGATGTGCGGCTAGGGTACAGCCGCTCAAAAGACATGCGGTCAGGCAGGAGCCGCACAAGGCTCTAATCGGACTAACCCCAAATGGAGGATGGACGGTTAGGGCTGGACCGCCCAAGGGGATGTGCGGCCAAGGATCGTCCGCACAACCTAACCGACCTACTCCAGTGCCGGTCAAAACGGTTTTGACCAAACCGCACAACCCAACCGACACTAAACTGTTGACCAAGGGTCAACTGGGATATGCGGTCAGCTCCTGGCCGCACAAGCCCACGGAAGGACAGACGGCAGGATACCAACCGTCCATGGGGGAGACATGCGGTTCTCACCTGGCCGCACATCAAATGTGCGGTCTATCGTGCGACCGCACAACCCCAAACCAAGAGAAAATGAACGGGCCAAAGGCAACCGCCCTCGCGATGGACGGGCCCGGTTCGACCGCCCAACCATCACGGCGGGTAAACCCAGGGGGTCTCCCGATCGTAGCCTTTCCACGCCCCGTTCGTGCCGAAACGAAGGGGATACAACCACAACCACCCTGGCAATCACGTGGACTCCGACCGGAGTCAAAACGACGCACGAATCGCGAGAAACGAGCGATTCTACCGAAGTTACCCAAAAAGGGTTACCGAGCTTCTCGGAGCTCTACCGGTCCAACGGGACCACCAATCGAGACGAAATCAGGGGGAAAAGAACGCTCTCGCCCCAAGGAATCCGTTGACAGTAACCGATCTGGAAACCGTCGCCGTTTCCCGACCGACCCTACGAAACCCACAAAACCACAGTTTCGCTAGAACGGACCCAAACACAGCTGTTTCCGCGCCGAACGACGTGCAATGGCAGGGGAAACGAGCAGAACGCAGTGGTGTTCCGTCACCCTACCTCCACCGAAGAAACCGTGCGCCGAAGCGACTAATCCACGCCGAAAACCGCCCGGAACGCGAACGACGCCATCTCGGAATCCACCGAGGGATCGCGCCCGCCTCCGCCTCGATCCTCATCCATCCTCGCCCGCGCCTCGCCCGCGCCGTCCCCGCCTCGCCCGTACTCCGCCCCGTCGGCCGCCGGAGAGAGAGGGAGAGAGGAGAGAGCGTGAGAAGAGAGAGGGAGAGAAATGAGAAATGAGAGGGGAGAGAGAGAGAAAAGCTATTTATAGGGAAATCCGGAAAATCGGAAAAATCCAGAAAAATAGAAAATCACACCCTCGCGATCCTCGGAACGCACCGATCGCAACGGTACCACTCGCGCCCTGGTGAACGGCCCGGTTCACCCGCAACGAGGTTCCGAAGGGAAAGCCGAAACCCACGCCGGGAATCGGAAAAACACACGCGGAAAAAGCCGCGGAACGCCTCCGGGCCTCCGAAACGACTCCGGATCGCACCGATCCGAACACGAAAGATGTCCGAAACGAAATTTCAGACAAAACAGAGTTGGACAATCCGAGAAACCAGATCCGGAGCCCACGAAAAGGATCCGAAGAATCCGGGGCATTACAGCCCTCCCCCCTTAAAGGAATTTCGTCCTCGAAATTCAGGACCAAGCACGAAGTCCCAGGGGAAGAACACAGAATCACTGACACGCTGTCAGAGCCCCAGCACAGAAAACCTCGATTCTCACGAAAACACCGATCCTGAGGGACACAGCCAGACTTACGATCACAAGCAACACCTCGCTCCTCGCGCCGAGCACACCGGCCAACAGAGCAGGCATATACCAAAGGACACAGTCCGGCATCACCTCAGACAATGCGAGAATCCACCGTGGCGCCGCAGCCACGATCTCGCTCACCGAGGAAACACAACCCTCGACACGAGCAACAGCTACTGATCCACCCCAGGGTCAGCAGACAAAACACACATCAGCTTCACAACCAGCTGACAGGTCGCACACCCTCCTCAAGGGAGCAACCAACACAGAGCCTCCACCAGCTCAAGCAGCCAGCTCAACAGACCGCAACCAGCACATCGGCTCAACACCAAGAAACACCCCACACATGGCAAGCCGAAAGCCGGACACAACACCGTGCCAATTCTCGTCAGAAGACAAACTTCGACAAAGTCCAGATCCCATCCGGAAAGGCACATCACAGAAACGACCGTCAAAGGTCTCGCTGGCACACAGCTCTCGCCACGCTCGAGCCCCAACAACCAGCACTCGTCCTTTCGGAACAGCGCCAGCACCCTTACACGACAAGGGAACGGGCACAACTTCTCACAGGCAACCGCCTTGCCAAGATAAGGAGCACGTCTCGCACGGACTTCATGGCACACAAGGCCAACCAATCCGGGCACACAATGCAAGACGGCAAACCTTAGCCGAACGCAATCTCTCCAACCAAGGGAGAAACCAGCGCACTTCCGACCAACGGAAGAACTCCACGCTCGACCTGACCTCGAACCTCGCGCACGCTGGAAACAGCACCATCCAGCACCAAGGAAAACCATTGCTTCCATCAGGTCAGCGTCTCCGACACACTCGACGAGTGTCACGTCGGACCACCATCACAGCATCTCTCGATGCACCACCGCTGCAATTCCTCGAACTGCAACACGGCATGCCAAGAGCCGTCACACGAGCCATAACCGACAACCGCCGATGCTCACCCTCGAGTCCCGAAACTCACCGCGGAGCCTTCACATCTCAAGCCAACTCCAGGGCGAACACAACCCATCCACTGACAGAAGCACAGGAGCAAAGACTTAACGGGACATCTCTGCCAAATCCTGCCTCGAAATCAGCAGAACGATCAGGACCGACACGTCATTTCTGACGCAACAGAGCACGACAAAACATCAGGCTCGACGAAACAGCAACCCACCGAGAAGATCCTCCGCTCACCCGAGCACACTTCTCGATCAAAACACCTCAGGAGCTGGACAAACCTCAAGCTGGAGTGACCAAAAACCGACAGCAGCTCCCTCAGAGCACGCTCACGGCCACTTAACCAAGAACAGTCCGCACCAGACACCTGACCACGCTGCAGGTTCCTTGAACGCAGCACCGCGAACTCACGCCTGCCAGCAACCTCTGCTCAACGCAGCACAACCAGGGCCACCACCGATGAGGGAGAAGGCTCTCGACCTCGATCCTTAGACCCCACGCTGGCACGAAAGCCGCGGACAGCGACCACCTTCACAGCGCCGCACAGCGCACCCAAGCGAGAAACAAGGCGGGAAGCGAACACAAAACCCTAAGCCAGCTGCCGACTGTACTGGACCTTATGGACTCTGATCACTGCAATATCTCGAATTCCTATGTACGTCCACAACCACCGCTCTGATACCAGCTGTAACGACCCGAGAATCCGATTACCGGGAAGGCCCGATAACCCGAGACTCGCACCGCCGCCCACGAGCCAGGAGGGCTCGGAAGGGCTAAAAGGAGTGTGGAGGCACAAAGAAATAGGAAATAAAGCAGGACAACTCAACAATTAACAGAAATAAATAAACAACTACAACAGAGTCCAGTCCAACAGAAAGTACAGTCTAAAGCAGTAAAGCGTACCACATGCCAAGTGAACACTCGGCCCGGCAAGCTGGAAACTGAGAACCTCCGCTCCGCACCCTCGAACCACGAGGAAGAACCGCTACACCTGAAAAGCAGGGAATGAGTCTCCAAAACAGAGACTCAGCAGGGATCCCGCGGAACCCCAACCGGAAACAACGGCGGTAGCGGAAAGGAAGCTACAACTACAGCAGGAACAGCAAACCGGTGGCCGGTCAAAAACTCGGCACTACAGCTACTCCTACTGTACCAGAAGGCACACCTCGATCACGCAGTCGAAGCTACCGAACCACACTAGTACCACCTACCGAAGCAAGAACACACGGCAACCACGCCGTAGAGGCCTGTCCCTCGGACACAGCCGACCTGGACACGCTGTCCAAGGTGCAACCCCGACCATCCGATCGCGGGTACCGCACAACAAGACCCAACCTCGGTAAAGCCACTAGCATTAGACCCTTGGCGCGAAAACCAACACACGCGCCACGGCGAAACAACCGAACTCAACGGTCAACACGACCGAAAACCCGAAGGTCGAAATCACGGAAACTGATAGTCTGTCACTCCGTACTCGACAGGAGTACCACCCACTAGAAGCACAGCCGGTAGCGTCCCCTGACGTCTTACACCGCACCGCAAGTGAACTGCCTGACGTGGTAGCTCCTACCCGAGGCACGAACACCGTACAAGTAACCACAAACAAGTGACTAGCTGGGGTCACGCCCGTCGACGTGGGTCCAACCGCCCCCAACCACGTGTGCACACACAGACCGCGCGTCCCTGGTCTGGTCCTCTGACCGGTTTTCCCCTCAGCCGGACTCTGGCTGCAAGACGTGGGGCCCGACGGCAACCGGTCCACAAACCGCCTCTAAGGGTAAGCCCGTACACCACTCCCTGGTGCGACTAGCACACGCGTACTAGTAGGCTACGACTAGTGGAGGGTCACTGAAGGAGTAGACTCTCAAGTCAACGGAAAACAACGTCCGCATCCGACAAAGTACGGGGACCATCCCACGTACTAGCACCGTCGCACGATGACCACAGTCGGAGAAGAAACGGGACTCACAGTCCACAGCCGCGCACACACCCTGCGCGAGAGTCGAGAAAACCCAAGTGACGCTAAGTCACTGGGCTCTGGACAGTCCTCTAGACGCCCTACACCCAACGGTCCTTGAGTCACAAGACTCGGGGTCAAGACCGTTGCACGCAACAGCACAAGGCCGTCAATCTAGTCCAAGCTCTAGGTCTAAAACCACTGTAGCACGAGTACCGAGACCATTCCCTGGGAGGGGAACGCAAAGGACTAAGGCCACACACACGGCCCACGCGGAAAGCACAGAAGCACGATTCCCAAGGCAACTTGCACACCACCAAGCTGCAGCCCAACTCAAGGAAAAGAGGGAAGCCTCCAGCCCCAGACTGGACAACTGGGCTCGCAGCCCAAGGCCTCACACAGGACCCACTCGGGGATCGCTTTTTGGAGAAACCGATGACACACGTCAACACACGGTGACACGAGTCGAGAACTCTACAACCGGGACTCCAACGTACCACGACACCTGGCCCCGACGACGTGCACAACATCCGTCAGGCCACAGGTCGGCACGTGGTTCGAGAACCACACACCCGGGACTCGAATCAGTCAAAACGGAAACACCGGGTTAGACTGGCACATGTGCGGTTCACCCTGGGCCGCTCAAGGGATGTGCGGCTAGGGTACAGCCGCTCAAAAGACATGCGGTCAGGCAGGAGCCGCACAAGGCTCTAATCGGACTAACCCCAAATGGAGGATGGACGGTTAGGGCTGGACCGCCCAAGGGGATGTGCGGCCAAGGATCGTCCGCACAACCTAACCGACCTACTCCAGTGCCGGTCAAAACGGTTTTGACCAAACCGCACAACCCAACCGACACTAAACTGTTGACCAAGGGTCAACTGGGATATGCGGTCAGCTCCTGGCCGCACAAGCCCACGGAAGGACAGACGGCAGGATACCAACCGTCCATGGGGGAGACATGCGGTTCTCACCTGGCCGCACATCAAATGTGCGGTCTATCGTGCGACCGCACAACCCCAAACCAAGAGAAAATGAACGGGCCAAAGGCAACCGCCCTCGCGATGGACGGGCCCGGTTCGACCGCCCAACCATCACGGCGGGTAAACCCAGGGGGTCTCCCGATCGTAGCCTTTCCACGCCCCGTTCGTGCCGAAACGAAGGGGATACAACCACAACCACCCTGGCAATCACGTGGACTCCGACCGGAGTCAAAACGACGCACGAATCGCGAGAAACGAGCGATTCTACCGAAGTTACCCAAAAAGGGTTACCGAGCTTCTCGGAGCTCTACCGGTCCAACGGGACCACCAATCGAGACGAAATCAGGGGGAAAAGAACGCTCTCGCCCCAAGGAATCCGTTGACAGTAACCGATCTGGAAACCGTCGCCGTTTCCCGACCGACCCTACGAAACCCACAAAACCACAGTTTCGCTAGAACGGACCCAAACACAGCTGTTTCCGCGCCGAACGACGTGCAATGGCAGGGGAAACGAGCAGAACGCAGTGGTGTTCCGTCACCCTACCTCCACCGAAGAAACCGTGCGCCGAAGCGACTAATCCACGCCGAAAACCGCCCGGAACGCGAACGACGCCATCTCGGAATCCACCGAGGGATCGCGCCCGCCTCCGCCTCGATCCTCATCCATCCTCGCCCGCGCCTCGCCCGCGCCGTCCCCGCCTCGCCCGTACTCCGCCCCGTCGGCCGCCGGAGAGAGAGGGAGAGAGGAGAGAGCGTGAGAAGAGAGAGGGAGAGAAATGAGAAATGAGAGGGGAGAGAGAGAGAAAAGCTATTTATAGGGAAATCCGGAAAATCGGAAAAATCCAGAAAAATAGAAAATCACACCCTCGCGATCCTCGGAACGCACCGATCGCAACGGTACCACTCGCGCCCTGGTGAACGGCCCGGTTCACCCGCAACGAGGTTCCGAAGGGAAAGCCGAAACCCACGCCGGGAATCGGAAAAACACACGCGGAAAAAGCCGCGGAACGCCTCCGGGCCTCCGAAACGACTCCGGATCGCACCGATCCGAACACGAAAGATGTCCGAAACGAAATTTCAGACAAAACAGAGTTGGACAATCCGAGAAACCAGATCCGGAGCCCACGAAAAGGATCCGAAGAATCCGGGGCATTACACTGGCCGTATCTTCCAGTGTTGGGATCATGTGACCCCAGGGGAAGATGAAAGCTCGGCTGATCGGATCCCATCTCTCATGGAGCGTGTACAGGAGTGGAGTGTCCATTTTGATCACCTTAATGCTCAGCACTTCGGCGAAGCCCATTGCAGCCAATCTCTCTCTCTGGAACTCGGGCAATGCCTGGTACATTGCCCGGATCTGCAGCCAAGAAATCCTCGTTCTTCTTTTCCCCTGCACATGTAGAGCATAAGTCAGTCAGTTGCATCATATATTCATTGCATTACATTAATATAATGAAAAACAAAAAAGAATTGAATAATTGAAAAAAAAACCCTAAAACTGATCTTTGCCTCTGGTTACTCTGACGGCCCTGTGGTGGTGCGTCACAGTACTCTGACGCACCAGGGGTGGTGCGTCAGAGTTGTGACGGTCGCTGCAACGACCGTCACATTCCCTGCAAAGGGGCGTTCTCCCCTTCGTTTTCCTTGGCTTTCCAAAATGGCCATATGGCCTACAATCATTCCTGAAGGGTCCCCATACCCATTTTCTACCCTCCAAACATACATGCATGCAACAACAAAAAATTTAAAAATTGAAGCTTTGGGGTGGGCGGCCTACCTCGGGGTCTTGGCCTCTCTTCTTCTTTTTCTCCCTTGCCATGGCTTCCTCCTCACCTATGGCCTCCCCCATAGTTTCCTCGGCTTCCTCTACGGTCATGGGAGGAGCTTCCTCCGTTGGTTTACTCGTCGGAAGGTTTGGAGCATCCTCTTGCTCAATCCGTTGTCGGAGGCGCCAGATGGCCATTCGTTTCTTCCCTTTCTCCCTCGCCTTCGGTGGCTGGGATGGCTCGCCGCCGGCCATCGTTCGTCGGATGGGGATGGACGGTGGAGGTTTTTGGCACGGTTGAGGTTTTGGGCGTTTGGGCGTTTTTGGCTGAATGAACGAATGACCGTTCGGTTTTATTTTTTTTGAATGCTCAGGAAATGTAACGGTCTATCGTAAGACCGTTACATGTCTCTGACGCATCCTCTATGGACCGTTAGGTCATTTGAAACGATGTCTTGAGAAATGTGAACCGCCATACTCTAACGACCCAAGGTGCAGTTGACTGGAACTATTCGTGGCTTGTCCCGTTCTCCACCTAGTCCCCATGGCAACTTTGACCTAGGCCCCATGGCGGATGCAAGGGGGGCCACCGTGGCCCCATTGGCTCCTGTTCTCCTTCGACCTGGTTCTCCCTCCTCTCAGCTCCCTGGTACATCCCCTGCCCGTGCAAAGTCCTTTGCAGAGGTACTCATCTCCTCTTTGAAGCCGCCCAATGTCAAAGGTTTTGTGCACGCTCCTGCAACTACAGACGGTGGAGAGCCGGCTATCTTTTTCAACGCTGAGGAACTCTCCGCCTCCTTGGAACCTTTTGCGTATTCACTTGTTGCTCATACTCCTTTTGGGAGACCGGCTTTCCCTGACATCAGAGCTCATCTTACGCATCGTTGCAACTTCAAAGAGGATTTCATCATTAGTGCCCTGGATTCTCGACATCTGCTACTTCGATTTCGCAATGATGCGGATTTCCTGAGATTGCTTCTGAAGGATAGTCTTTTCGTTCATGGCAAGCTTTTCAAATTTTTCAGATGGTCGTTGAACTTTTCACCGGATGAGGACTCACCAATTCTGCCAATCTGGATTGCATTCCCAGGATTGCCGGTAAATTTTTTTATTGAACCCCTGTTGCGCTCTATAGCTGGTAATATAGGAAAAGTTTTGAAGATTGATCAATCTACCTTAAATTTATCCAATACGTCGGAAGCCCGTGTGTGTGTTGAATTGGATGTCTCTAAAATTCATCCGGAAAGAATCTGGATTGGCATTCCTGGGGGAGGTGCTTGGCAAGACATAGTCTACTCTGATATTCCAATGTTCTGTTCTGCTTGTGCTCGGCTTGGTCACAATCTGGAAGAATGCAAAGGTAAAAAATCCTATACTAGACTGACCATAGTCCGGATGTCTGATACACCAGCTCTTCCACCTAACCAGAAAAAGAAAGTCTGGATTCCTGTAGACAGCACTAAGAAAAGTTTTGAACTGGGTATCACTCAAACATCAAATGAGATTGAAGTCAGGGATCAGTCCCAGTCCCAAAACCTGCTGGATGATTCAGTATCCGATCCTAAAGAAATAAATTTTGCAGAAGATCGAATCAGTAACGGTTTGCATAGTCGGAATCTTTCTGAAGTACTTAAGGGTACTGAGTTACTGTGTGAAACTGCTCAGCTGAACTCAAAACCCAGCAAGCCACAACTGGGGACTCAGCATAATTTTAATGCTATTAGGAATAATGAACTGCCAGTGAAGCCACATTCCACTATGGAGCTCCCTTCAGACCAAACTCATACTCAGCTTGGCACAATAGCCCCTGTCCCTGAAATCTCTTTACTTGGTGATCACTCTGCGTTGATATTACAAAAGAGCAATGAGATGATCGAGGGTCCTAAAATCCACTGTCAGAAGGATGAACAAATTGCTAGAAGAAGGGCTATCGCAGACTCAGTTTCTAATGGAAATGCGACTGCTTTGATGCTTGATCGTCAGGGTGCAATTACTAGATCCATGATTAGGTCAGGATCTATGGGTAATATTCCTGAGCTTCACCTCTCATGAATTTTATAATTCGGAACATTAGAGGTATTGGGAATGAGATATCTGTTGGTAGGGTTAAATTTCTTATCAAGAAGTATAAACTTGACTTCATTACCCTGTTGGAGCCCAAAATCAATACCAGTAAGCTAAATGGCATTTGTAAAAAACTGGGTATGAGTAAAGCTTGTGCAAACAATGATGACGTTGCACACATCTGGGTTCTGTGGAGAGATACTTTTGATTTTTCTGTTGTTAGCAAGGACAATCAACAAATTACTATTGCTCAAGTAAATCCAGTCCACCCTTCTTTTCATATCAGCTTTGTGTATGCTAAATGTTCTTCATCAGAGAGAAGGGATTTGTGGTCTTCATTAAACTCAATTCACTCTCAAATTACTGGTCCTTGGACTGTTGCAGGTGATTTTAACTATATTCTGAATCTTGATGAAAAATTAGGTGGGAACACCCCTAATTCAGGTGCAATGCTGGACTTCCAGCAATGTGTTTCTGACTGCTCTCTTATAGATGCTGGTTTTATGGGATCTAAATATACTTGGTATAACAACCAAGCAGGTAGCAAAGGCATTTGGGCTAGATTGGACAGGGTGCTTACCAACTCTGAATGGCTATCAACACTACCAATTTTTGTTGAGCATCTATCTAGGGAAGCTTCAGACCATGCACCATTATTAGCCAAATATGTTTCCTTCCTAAAAATTAAAAGAAGATTCTGTTTTCAAAGCATGTGGCCCAAACATGAGAAATTTCTTGAGGATGTTAAGCTTTGCTGGAACCTCAGCCCTGTGGCTTCTTCTCCAATGACTACTCTATACATGAAGTTAAAGCATATGAGAACCATACTTCGTAGCTGGAACAAGCTCACTTTTGGGAATGTACACCAAAACTTAAAAGCAGCAGAAGATGAAGTTCTTCTGGCAGAACACAAATATGACCTGCAACCCACTGAGGAAAACCATTCTAACCTTGAGCAAGCCAAGACCATACAATCAAGCAGACTTCTCCAGCAGGAAATTTTTTGGAAACAGAAGTCAGGAATCCGGTGGTTACTTGAAGGAGATAGAAACACAAAGTTTTTTCATGCTTCAACCATGGCCAAAAGACACAAGCAGAATATCAATCACCTGCGAAACGCTGCAGGAATCCTGATTTCTAACCATGATGAAATGAAGGACATAGCTGTCTCTCACTTTCAAAAAGCTTTCAGTTCTCAGAGTCACTACATACATGAAGCTTCCCTGAGCTGCATTCCTAACCTGGTAACACGGGAAGATAAAACAAATCTCTGCAAAATCCCAACATATGAAGAAATTTATGATTAAGTAAAAGCTCTATCCCCTGACAGTGCTCCAGGCCCCGATGGATTCACGGGTGCTTTTTACCACTCCACCTGGCATATTATTGGAGATCTTGTGTGCAGTGCAGTAAAAGAAATTTTTGTTACTCAGTAGCCTCTTCCTAGAAGTGTCACTTCTACTCTAATAGCACTCATTCCAAAAATGGCAAATGCACTGGATATTTCTGACTACAGACCTATAAGCCTTTGTAATTTCTTTTACAAAATAGCTTCATCTATTATCAATAAAAGACTTGCCTTAATTCTTCCAAGGATTGTTTCATTGGAACAGTCTGCATTTGTGAAGGGGAGGCAAATTACAGAAAACATTGCCTTAGCACAAGAACTGACAAATAACTTGGGGTGGAAAACAAGAGGACATAATGTCATGTTCAAACTTGACATGGCAAAAGCCTATGATAGACTTGAATGGGACTTTCTATTTGCAATCCTACACAAATTCGGTTTTGACAATTCCTTCATTAAGTTAATTGAAAAGTTGATCAGCAACTGCTGGTTTTCAATCTTGTTAAATGGTGATACAGCCGGCTTCTTCAAGTCTTCAAGGGGAGTGAGGCAAGGTGACCCACTTGCCCCATCTCTATTCATCATTGCGAAGAATCCTTAAGCAGTTCTTTAAAGGAGGCTTTTTCAAGTGGTAGGGTAGAGTGGTATGCTGGGCCCAGCCGCTGCCCTCAAATCTCTCACCTCCTGTTTGCAGATGACACCCTTTTGTTTAGTAAAGCTAGCATTATATCTGTCAGAAATTTATTAAAAGTGCTTCATACCTATTAAATTGCCTCGGGGCAGCTAATTAATACCAGCAAAAGTGGATTCTTTCTGCACCCCAAGACTCAAAATTCAGTTGCCAATCGTATTCTAAGCTGCACTGGATTCTCCAAACACTCTTTTCCTCATAAATACTTGGGCTGCCCTCTTATGCTTGGCCGAAGGAAAAAGGTTTTCTTTGCAGGAATAATCAATTCAATCCAGAACAGAGTTGCAGGCTGGAAATCAAGCCTACTATCTCAGGGAGCAAAACTGACACTCATCAAGCATGTCTTGTCCTCCATTCCCCTATACTCTCTATCCTCTTCCCCACTGCATGCAGGCGCACATGACCTTCTGGACAAGACTTTTGCTAATTTCTTCTGGGGATCCTCTATAAATGATAAAAAAAGGCATTGGACCGGATGTCAAGCTATTTGCAAACCTATTTCTCAAGGAGGTCTTGGTATCATGTCATTAAGACTTATGGACACTGCTTTTCGGGTAAAGATGCTGTGGAATGCCCTATTTGCCAATTCATTGTGGGCCACTTTCTTCAGAGCAAAATACATCGGGCAGCGTCATATCAGTGAAGTCCAATTCAGGAACATGAATGGCTTTACCAGGAGGAGCTGGCTGAAGGCCAGAGATCTGATTTCCAAACACACAAAAGTTGTTATTGGTGATGGCAGCAATACTCACTTCTGGCTGGACAACTGGATTGGAAGCAGAAGATTGGCAGAGTATGTTCCCAACTCGACCATTCAGAATAGCAGCATTACTGTCAAGGATTTCTACACTCTCCGAACCAATGCAAACAACAACCTGTTGGTCGGAAGGATCCCAGACTCAATCAAATCAGCTATTCACAGCCTTTAGCTAAACCAGTATCCTGACTGCTGGGTCTGGAGTCTCTCCCCCTCAGGCTCTTGCACTGTGGCCTCCACCTACTGTGAGCTGTCTACAATTAATTCCAATCATCATTCATTTCCTTGGACCCGTCTTTGGTCTAGTTGGCTACCAACCAAAATTTCTATTCATATCTAGAAGACTGCCCACAATGCTCTCCCCATTGATAAGAATATTCAAAGGCTGGGTGTGCAAATGTGCTCCAAATGTCAATGCTGTAAAACACAGTGTGAGGAAACAACTAGTCATTTATTTATTAAGAGTGATCTGGCCAAACATATTTGGTCCTACTTCAGGAATTATGGTCTGAAGATCAACACAAACTCAGTGAACTCTTTCATATACCACAATGCAACGAATATCCAGCTGAAATCTGCCCATGGACTATTTCTTCTTGCAGTCATTGGCTATGGACTTTGGGAAATCTGGAAAGCGAGGAATGCCTCGAAATATGAAGGTAAGAGCATCTCAAGAACAGTCTTTTTCATCACATAAAAACTCAAGTCAAGCACACTTGTGACACTGCAAACCTCAAGCAGCTTGGCAATGCCAAAAGAAACACTCTGCAGGATTTTGGTATCAACAGCCAACATCATACTAGACCGCAGCTGAAGATAGTCACCTGGGTCCACCCGACCTCACCTTCCCTCAAGCTAAATACCGATGGTGCCTGCAAAGCAAATGGAGACACAGGTGGAGGTGGGGCCATTAGGGACCACAATGGAAATATCATTCTTGCTTTCTCACATTACTATGGAAAAGCAAACAGTCTCGTAGCTGAAGCCCGAGCTCTGCTCGATGGCATCAATTACTATCGCACAATTGATGACAAGCCAATCCAGATTGATTGTGATTCCAAAATCATAGTCCAAATCATCAAAAAAGAAACTCACTGCCCCTGGTCCATTCTTTATTATATAAGGGAGATTTGGAGGCTCCTCAGCATACAAGATTCTATAGCTCACATCTACAGAGAAGGAAACAAGGTTGCTGACTCTCTAGCTTCTTTGGCCTACTCCACTCATTGTATTGCTTTTTTCTCTTATGATGAGCTTCCTGATTCTATAAATGGAGTAGCTCGCATGGATAAACTGGGTATGCCCAGTATCCACTTAATGTAATTGTAACATTTCCTCCATTTAATAAAATTCACCTCCTAATGTCTGAATGGTGGAGTGGCTTGCTCTTTACCTCTAGTACAAGGGTGCACTCTCCCATCCAGCACTAGGCAAGGTTTCTTGATAAAAAAAACGGCCCAAGGTTGATCCGTCAAAGTGTTCTAACGCACCCTTCTCAGACCGTTACATTCTTCAAAGTATTTGATGAATGATGATGCTATATTTATCAGAATTTTCATGATTGTTTAAGTATCTTGCTTTGATGCTTATTGAATGGTCATGCCTTGTCTTATCAATGGAATTCATGCTTATTGTTGATGGCTAAACCTCTTTTGTTGAAGCTCATGCCCTTAAGTCATCATGCTTTGCTGTTCGCCAAGCAGGTAAGTCAGGGACGGTATCCCGATACCTTTATCCCTTAATGCATTACTATATGTTATATATGATATATTACCTCGAGAACCGGTTGGTCATTCATGTGTTCTGGGATTTGATGTTCCCATTAAACAAAAATGATGATGGTCTAAGTGCACATGTTTCATCGTTGGATAGGCCGTTGGGTTGGAAAAATTTGGGGACGATGGTTCTGTCTTGCACGCTGTGGTTGCAGATAGCATCCTGACCCTGGTTTCTCCGGTCTAGCAATACTATTCTCGAGTATCTTGTTATTTTATATTTATTTGCATTTATTTTAATGATTTCTTTATTTTAGCCCAGCATGCATCATACGCATCTTTGAGCATTCGTGAACCTTCATCTGTCCAGGTGTCTCAGTGATGGTGAAATAGCTGTGTTTAATGATCTCGAATAAGGAGAGTCATTCCTCTCTGAATTAGAAGGTTTCCTTCGGTCTGCTCGCTTGATTTGGTTAGGAAGATTCCTGTTTGGAGTTAGTTAATTGTCTCTTTCCTTTCCGTTGCTCCGGCCGCTAGCCGTGTTTTCCTTTCCTTAGTTGTTAGTTCCTCCAGACATGTGTCCTTTGGTTGCCTTTCCTTGTGATTAATTCGAAGCTTTCCGGAAGATTCCTATCGCTTGTTGGTTTAGAACGGGTGTCGTTTGCCTTAACGCCCGCTTTTCAGTCCGCTTCGCTTCATCTCCGCTTCATCTCCATGTTCCATTTCACTTTCGCTTCACCTCCGCTCGCTCCCCTGCAAAGAGGACGTTAAGGAGGGACATCTGTGGACACCCGTTTTATGATCAATAAGTTGGGTCATCTCCTTGTTCACTCTATATGATGCTCCGAGTTGTTCACCTTTGTTGAGCCTTCTTGATCAGTTTGAGGTCCATTTCTTAAGTCATGTCTCCTTGGTTGAGTCTGGTTCCTTGTCTTTTTTCCGTTGGACGAAGCTTAGCAAGCTTTCATTTTTTTGCACTCTATTGTCTCTAACGGTCCTTTGATGGGGCGTTACAGTACTCTAACGCATCTACCCTGGTGCGTTACATCTTCCAGAGTCCTTAAGCTTAAGGCTTCTTTCAAGCTTATCTTTTTGCCTGCCCGTTGAGTGTGACGGTCTATCGTATGACCGTTACCTTGTTGTAACGCATCTACACTTGACCGTTACATCCATCTAGAGTCCAACGTTTGAAAACTTCCCCCGTTCATCTTATTCTTAAGGGATAAGGTTGTGTGACGGTCTCTTCCTGGAGTGTTACATCCCTGTGACGGTCTATCGAGCAGCCGTTACATCAAACAGAGACTCCTGACAAGCCTGGCTTTTTCTCTGCTACTCCGTGGCCAACTTGAGAGTTTGTTTCCTTGAGTTCTCTTCCAAATCTCATCCTCAGAACCTTCTGTTTGTTTCTATGGACTCTTGGGAGTATTATCTTCAAGAGTTTGCTAAGAAACATCCTCTTTTCTAGCTGGATTATCCTCAACTCGAACCTAGACTTTGAGGACCTATAAATAGAACCCTTGACTTCATGACTTAAAGAGGAGAAATCTGGAGTTTGCGTCGAAGTGCTGCCGCATCCTGGAGCTAGAACCAACCAAGGAGAGATGCTTCCCACGTCCATCCACATCCAAAGTTCAGGAAGTATCGATTTCAAGGGTTTAATTCAGTCAAGTCATTGCTCTTAGTGCTTTTCCCTGTTCTAAGCAATCATAGCATTGTCCCTATCCATCTCCCACGTTCTTTCATCGGTTGCATTCATTTAAAACATCCTCTTATCTTTTAAAATGCCCAGAGGGGTTTAAAAAACCAATCTCCCCGGTATTTCCTTCTCCTTTTGCATGTTCATAAGTTCTTTGGATTATTCATACTACTTTGTGAAAGGGCTAATTTGGGTTATTTTTCTTGTGTCTTCCACTCTTTTGCAGGTTTACAGATTCCTTAGCGCGAGTCCCAAGCTCTCTGTCCGGCTGGAAAGCTTGGAGATCAAAAGATTCCCAATCTTATTCTGCAGAAGCTCTGACGGTCCATCACAGGCGCGTTAGAGTGTTGTAGCGGTCTATCGTAGGACCGTCACAGTCCTGTGACGCACCATACTTCGACCGTTACATCTGACGGAGTTGTAGTTTCCTGATTATTTTTCTCTCTCGTGGGCGGGTGCATCATCCTCCTATTCCAAGGTATTTATCAGGTCTTTTACTTGTTTTTACCTTGGTGGCGATTACATCTTTCCTTAGTTTGGGCATTAGCTTTCTCTTTCGTCATATCTCTTCTTTACTTTTGCTTGTTCCACCTCCACTGTATGTTTCCCTTTATTCTTTATTCCACGCTCCGACATGTGTTTTTCTTTCCTTGCTTAGTTTAGTTTTGATTGAGATAGCATGCCCATGCTAGAGCTTGTTTTGGTTGCCTAGGTTCATGATTCGCATGTTCATAGGTTGATTGATTTCATTACTTGGCTCATTATCTGCTCATAGTTGGCACCATAGCCCATCTTGCAAAAGAAGGGGCACATTAAAACCAACAAAGATGCTACTGGTTGTGCATCGAGATTGGTGAGAGCCTTGTTTCAATGAGACCTTTGGTGGTCGTTTATGTGATGTGCCTTTCCGGACGAGATCTGGGCTTTGTCGAAGTTTATCTTCTGATAGAGTTGGCACAGTGATATGTCTGGCTTTCAGCTCGCCATGTGTGAGGTGATCCTTGACGCTGAGCCGATGTTCTAGTTGCGGTCTATCGAGATGGCTGTGTGAGCCGATGGAGGCTCTGTATTGGTTGTTCCCTTGAGAGGGAGTGTGACCGGTCAGCTGGTTGTTAAGCTGATGTGCGATTTATCCGCCGACCATAGGATGGATCGGTAGCTGTTTCTCGTGACGAGGACTGTGTCTCCTCGGTGAGCGAGAGGGTGGCAGCAGTGCCATGATTGGGTTGGTTATGATTGAGGTGACGCCGGACTGCATTTGTCGGTGTGCCTGCTCTGATGGCCGGTGTGCACGGCGCGCGGAGCAAGGTGTTGTTCGTGGTTGTAAGTCTGGTTGTGTCCTTTAGGTCCTGAGCTTTTCGTGTGAATTGAGATTTTCTGTGCTGGGGCTCTAACGGCGTTGTTAGTGAGTTACGGCGTTCTTCCCCCATGTTCCCGTGGTTGTCCCTAATTTTAAGGATGAAATTCCTTTAAGGGCGGAGGACTGTAATGCCTCGGATTTTTTGGATATTTTTTTCGGTTATTTTTGTGGGTCTCGGAGTGTATTTTGTGTTTTACACGTATTTTTCCCTGACGCGCCTTCGGAACTATGTGCAGGGCAAACCGTGGCGTTCTCCGACTCCGGGACTGTACCGGCGCGTTGTGCTCCTCCCGAGGATCGCGGAGGTAATTTTTTATAATTTTTTTAAATTTCTAGAATTTTTAGGTTTTTCTATATATACTAACCCTTTCTCTCTCTCCCCTCTCATTTCTCTCTTCCCTCCCTCTCTCTTCACACGCTCTCTCCTCTCTCCCTCTCTCTCCGACGGCCGACGGAGCAGAGCGCGGACGAGGCGGGGACGGCGCGGGTGAGGCACGGGCGAGGATGGGTGACGGTCGAGGCGGTGGAGGCGCGTGGAAGCTCGATGGCGCGTCCGTGAGCCGACGAGGGTTTCACGACGATTTCTTCGTGGATCGGCATCCACGACGCGTCGTTTCTTCGGTGGAGGTAGGGAGATGGACCCCCAGCTCGTGAGCTTCCTTTCTCGCAAGTTTTGTAGGCCGCGGTGAGCCGAGCGGGCGTATTTGGGGATTTTTGGGGAAAATCCATGTTTTAGGGCTTGTGAGCCGATCTACCGTTTCATCGTGTTTCGCGCCGATCCGAGGCTGTAGATGCATGCTAAGGGCTATTTAGGGACTTCTCCCTTGCTATCCCCCTCTCTCGTGGAGGTATGGGGGCGTGAGATGATTTTTGGGTTGTTTCTCGCTGTCCCGCTCTCGGGACGGTGTGACGGTCCTTCCAGTGATCGTCACAGGCTATGACGCCCCAAGGTGGGTGCGTTACGTGCCGTGGCGCCCCAAGGAGGGTGTGTCACAGATGTTTGTAGTGTCGGAAGGGCGTCGATCGCTCTGGCGGTCTTGCGATAAACAGTCAGAGGGTGTGACGCGCCTGGACCTGACCGTTACATCCATGTTTCATGATTTTGACCGATTGGGGTCCTGAGACTCTGACGCACCAGGGGTGGACCGTCAGAGCTCTGTGACGCCCTAGCTAGGGTGCGTCAGAGTTGACGTATCCCCTCTTCTAACGTGCCTAGGTAGGTCCGTTAGGAGTTGTGACGCCCCGAGGAGTGTGCGTTACAACCTATTTTGGTCTGTCTTCTAACGTACCAGGCTTGGTCCATTAGAGGCTGTGACGCCCCAGGGTGGGTGCGCCACTGCTAGTGTTGCCCGTTTCGTGTAACGCTCCTATGTTGGACCGTTACAGTGCTATGGCAGCCTAGCTTTGGACCGTTACAGCTGTGACGGCCCAAAGATGGACGTCCAGGCACTGTGTTGTGCCGAAGTGGTTCTTCGTGCTTGCCACGATCGTTTCACGTTGTGTAAATCCCTGGTCGACCCGGTTGCGACCCAGCGGTCGACCTGCAGTCTCGTGAATGTCCTAGACACCCCGAGGGTTCTATGTCCCTGTCTTGAGGGTGTCGGAAGGACCGTGCTACCTCGTTTAGCGTGCCCATGGGTTTGAGAGTCCGGGTGACTCCTCGTGTTCCGGGCTTTTATGTTACGCTTGACCGAGTCACCGTGCGTCGGTGTGAATGCGGCGAGGGTTCCCCGTACACCGTGAGTTTCTCCAGAAAGAGGTTTTCGAGTGGGCCATGAGTAAGGCCTTGGATTGCGAGTCCAGTTGCCCAGCCTGGGGCTGGAGGGTTCCCGCTTTTCCCTGAGAATGTGATTCAGTTTGGCGGCCTGTGAGCTGCCTTGGGAACCGTGTTTCTGCAGTTCTACGTGGTCGAGTGCGCGGCCCTTGGACTGTGAGTCCCGTTTCTTCTCCGACTGTGGTCACTGTGCGAGGGTGCTGGTACGTGGGACGGTCCCCGTACTTCGTCGAATTCGGACGTTGTTTTTCGTTGACTTGAGAGTCTACTCCTTCAGTGACCCTCCACTAGTCGTAGCCTGCTTACACGCGAGTGGTCCCACCAGGGAGTGGTGGAGAGGATACCATGAGGACGGTTTTTAGACTGGTTTTCGTCGGGCCCCTTATCTGTAGCCAGAGTCCGGCTCAAGGGGAAAACCAGTTAGAGGCCAGACCTAGGACGCATGGTCTGTGTGTGCGCACGTGGTTGGGGGCAGTTAGACACACGCTGACAAGCGTGACCCCAGCTAGTCACTTGCTTTATGGTTACTTGTGCAGTGTCCTTGCCTCCGCCCGGGGCGTGGCAGGCGGACACCTGCGATACGGTGTAAGACGTCAGGGGACGCTACCGACTGTGCTTCTAGTGGGAGGTACTCCTGTCGAGTCGGGAGTGACAGACTGTCAGTCTCCGTGACTTCAACCTTCGGGTTTTGGTCGTGTTGACCATCGAGTTTCGGTTGTTTCACAGTGGCGCGTGTGTTGGTTTGCGCGCTGTGAGACTGGTGCTAGTAGCTTTACTGAGGTTACATCTTGTTGGTGCGGTGTCCGCGACTGGGTGGTCAGGGTTGCAACTTGGACAGCGTGTCCAGGTTGGCTGTGTCCTGGGAAAAAGGCCTCTACGGCGGGGTTGCCGTGGGTTTTTACTTCGGTAAGTGATACTAGTGTGGTTCGGTAACCCCCGACTGTGAGATCGGGGTGTGTTTTCTAGTACACTAGGAGTAGATGTAGTGCCGAGTTTTTGACCGGCCACCGGTTTGCTGTTCCCGTTGTCATTGTAGCTTTCGTTTCCGCTACTGCCATTGTTTCCGGTTGGGGTTCTGCAGGATTCCTGCTGAGTCTCTATTTTGGAGACTCATCCCTGCTTTTCAGATGTGACGGTTCTTCCTCGAGGTTCGAGGGTGCTGTTTTTAGAGGTTCTCAGTTGCCAGCTCGCCGGGCCGAGTGTTCACTCGGCATGTGATACATTTTACTGCTTTATACTGTACTTTCTGTTGGACTGGACTCTGTTGTTGTAGTAGTTGTTTATCTATTTCTATTAATTGTTGAATTATCCTGCTTTATTTTTTATTTCTTTGTACCTCCACACTCCTTTTAGCCCTTCCGAGCCCTCCCGGCTCGTGGGCGGCGGGTCAGGATTCGAATGGTATCAGGCCTTCCCGGTATTCGGATCTTGGGTCGTTACAGGACTAGCCGGGCATTCCTGATGCCCCGGGGGCACATGGTGCCGAGTTTGGAGGATGTTGCCTGGATTACTGGATTGAGGGTAGACGGGGAGGCAGTCAACGGAGTGACCCTTCCAGATTACGGGGAGTTCGCCAAGAGGCTGTTAGGGCTGGAGACGATTGCGGAGACCCTGAGGGAGTGTAGGACCATCTACCGCACAGATCTGACCCTAGCTATGGGTTTAGGGGATTCCAGATAGAGACCGAGAGAGTCCATAGCAGAGTTTTCAGAGAGGCTGATTGGGAGAGCCCGGGCTGCCTATTGCCAGGACCCGACTCAGAGGGAGCGAGTGGATCGAGATTTGAGGAGGTTTTTTTCTTGATGCTCGAGAGGCTATTGTTGAGCACGAAGGGGGGTGTGATCAACTGCCGATTCCTATGCATCCTCGAGGATCTAGAGGGAGTTAGAAGGTACGCGTGGGGAGCCGCCCTGCTGGCCCACATGATGGCCGATCTGTCCACGGGGACAGGCTGAGAGATGATTGTTAGTGGCTTCTCACCTTTTCTTCAGGTATGCATGTCATTTTATTTATTTAAATGCTTACGAATATGATTATGCATATTTATAAATGTGTAATGATGTAATTGATGGATGCAGGTGTGGAGCCACTTGTACATGCCGATGAGTCGAGCCGACCCCCGACTCGGAGACGAGGGGGCCTTCCCACTGGCACGGCGATGGTTACCGCTCGTGACTGGAGCACCACACGCTTACGAGCTACATGATCTTCGGCGGGAGTTCTGCGACTACCCCACCACACTAGTAAATTTCTTTTTATTTTCTGCTTTTATGTAAAATGATGATATGATATGATGATGTGAATGCTATGATATGAATGTTATGATGATGCGAATGCAGGTAGTTTGGAGACTGAGGAGGGTCAGCCCTGGGTCGTAGCAGGCCGGCCTCATTTTGGGTGCGAGCTTTGGGTTCACTGCCTGAACGAGATCGAGCCGTTACGGCTCAGACTGGTGATGAGGACCCTCGGCCTACACCAGGAGTGGGTCGAGGTCGGAGAGCCACGCGGGATCAACAGGAAGACCCGCGGACCTAGCGTTGCCACCGACTGGCAGATCCGGTTCCCAGACCAATACGCTGACTGGCGACGCGACGGGACTCGGGTTGCTTCCCAGACAGTGGACAGCTCAAAGTACATCCGGCGCTATTGGGAGGTTTACGCCGACCGACACCAGATGAGGGTCATAGGGGTATGTATGAATGCATTCTTTTTTTAAATGATATATGTTTATTATGTAACTAATATGCGATGAATGCAGGATGCACGGGATGTAGTGGTGATGGACATGCAAGTCCATCTCCATAGCCTGGAGACCCAGCTCGCAGCAACATGGGTAGACTTGGAGACCCTGGTGAGTGCAACTATCTATATGCAAATGATTTCTGAATTATTGATGATTAGCCACTGACAATCTTAATGAATGCAGCGTGCCCAATAGGGAGCGGCAGGGAGAGGGACAGGAGGTGCCTCCAGCTTGAGGGGGCCGAGTGTAGAGGTCACTTCCCTAGAGGAGTGGCTCGCGGGAGCAGTTGCGCAGGCCGAGACGGCGGAGCGCGACCTTGCAGCACGGGTAAGTCAACCGAAATTTATTTCAAATGTTTATGGAATTGAATATGAAACTGATAATTAACTAAATGATACAGTATGCGCTTACTCGGGCTGCACTGGCCGGCATCGAGCTTGCCATCTGTGACCAGCGGGTCGCAAAGCTTGAGGAGGCGTTGGGGCGGAGAGAGGAGTTGCCTAGAGACGTGACCGAGCTGAGGATCCTCCTCAAGGTGGAGCTGAGGGAGCGCATCCAAGAGAGGGAGGAGCCCACCCGCGAGAGGGAGGAGCGGATGGCGCGCGAGCACGAGCTCGCGGACGTGAGAGCGCAGCTAGCCGTCGTACAGGAGCGGCTACGAGTGACAGAGGAGCACCTCCAGCGAGGTAGAGAGTGGGCGCGAGCTGCGGGACACTCCAGCGCCTTCGCCAGCATGACTTACTTAGCAGGTTCCTCAACCCGACAGAGGAACGAGGCGGAGGAGCAGGCTCGAGCTTCTGCGGCTTCCCGGGGGTCCATGCCCCCTCCACGGGCCCGTCGCCGAGATGACGGTGAGGTGAGAGCAGGAGAGAGGAGGGTGGAGGTGAGAGCTAGAGAGAGAGACTTGTACTCCTCCACCTGCATATTTTTGTACTCAGATATTTATATATATATGAGATTTTGATGTTACCTGAGTTGTTGACTCGAGCACTTGTGTACTTGACTTGTCTCTTTTCTTTCTTCCTTCCCCTGTGCCTGTAGTTCACACTTAAACAAATAGATTAATTCATCTGTCCGGCTTGGCCCCTTGCTCAATAAGTATGGAGTTGTCACTATTTTGACCTTGATCACGGGTTAAGAGGCCAAACCTTTAATTAATTAAGGTAAATAACAAAGATATGGAAAAAAACAACATTTTTCCTTTTCTTCTTTTAAATGACGACCCTACATAAAGTCGTTAATTATGAAATTGACACCCCCGAGCGTGGGCGTTAATTAAAAAATATTTTTTATTTTTTATTATTCTTATTCTAAATGACGACATGAAAATCGACGCTATTAACAGAAATGACGCCCCTGTGAGCAGGCATTAATTAGAAAAAGACCTTTTTAATATATATATATATATAAAATGGCGACATGTCTACGGACGTTATTCACTGAAATGACGCCCCCACGCAAAGGCATTAATTAGAAAAAGACCTTTTTATTTTTATTTTCTATATATTTTATGTGATGAGGATTAGCATGATACAAAAGGTCTTAAAACCTTACATAATCACCATCTTAAATTCACTAATCATTCTTAAATGATTTAACAAAGGGTCAACATACTTAATAGCTTGTGCTTTTACTTATATCCTCTTGTGGCCCATCCTCCTTAGTCAATCTTTGCCATCCTTCGAGCTTATAACATACCATAGAGGGGGAAGTGAAGAATAAGTTGAGGAAGCTCACGAGAGGTTTCGGAGAACCGAGAAGCTTTCCTCCCTTACCCTAGTGCCTGTTGGGGTTCGGTCTTTGGCTTAGAAAATTTTTGTTACTTTTTACCCTTATTCATGCATGCTTACGACAAGGGTTTTCCCTGCGGGGACTTTGCCCTCTTGACATGCATTTATTTTTATAACTTTGCACATCTTTTTCTTCTCTTTTCTTTTCTTTTAAACAAATAAAGACCTAATTATACTTGGGTTTTATAGCGTGTTGTTCCCTTTTGGGCCTTGACTTCCACCTACTAGGGCGGCGGGTAGGTTTGGTGGCATTCTCTGACCCATACTCCCTCTCGTGAACCGACGAGAAGAGAAAAGGTAAAGTTTTACACTCTTGGAAATGCCTTTGGCTTTCCTCAAATTTTGAACCGCTTGAGTTTAAGAGTAAAACGTGTAGTGTGTACAGGTATTTGTAGACACGCTAAAATCGACACTATGTTGAGTAAATCTCATGTCACCATGTGATGCCCCAAAGTGGACTTCAATATTGGCTCAATACGTAGTTTTTCTAATTCATTTAGATTTTTTTCTATCACATTTGTAATTCGCGACTGGAAGAGGGGCTTCATTTAATTGACGGCGTCACGGGTGGCGTTATTTCAATATTCAACGACTGAACGCGAAGGCGTTATTTCATAGTGTTTCCTGATTTTACAAAATTTCATTCAAAAATAAAATTCAAGAATTGACGACAGCTTCTAAGGCGTTGATTAATTAACGCAATTCCAGAAGACGTCATTTCCCATTTTAAATATGGAAAGTCATTTATTTCTAAAAATTAATCCAGGAATCAGCGGCTGCGTACGCGGTCGTCATTTCAATTGGTGCCCACCCTGGGGTCGTCATTTCAGCTTCCTCTCCTTTTCATCTGATACCTTCCCGTGAAACATCCTTCTTCATTTTAACACCATATTCGATTGGGGAAGGGAGATCCTTGCTGGAGGATTGCTATCCTTGTTTTAATTCTATTAGAATAAGGATTTTTGGCCCTATAAATACCCCATGGCTTCCTTCGCATGCAAGGGTTACACATACACACAGACAAACAGAGAGAGGAGAGAGCTTCTTTTGCTAACAGTTTCTTTGCAGGTTCTTCTATGGTTTTCTTGCACGGGCGTTCTCCTCTCACGGCGTGTTCTTCCTCCGGCGCTTCCTCCTACGGCTGAAGCTCTTTCCTCTCCCATTACTGCTGCTAGCAACAGTAGAAGGGCGCCCCTCCTTCATCTTTTAGTTTCTATTTATTATTATCAATCTCATCTCACGCATCCCTCTCCCTAGCTCTTTTGCTAGAGATATCATCTGCATATCATATTATTGCTTGCATCATAGCATACATATTTCCCTCCTTTTCACTCTTCTTAGGGGTTTTAAACCAAACACACAAGGTGTGTTCATGCTTATGTTGTATAGTTATATTTTCTTAGAGCATTGATACTACACTTTGGCTAATCCATATTGTGTGTTTGTTATTTTTACAAGGGTAATCAAAGTAAGAACTTCCTTCATCGGCCGGCCGGTAGAAGGAGGAAGGAAGAACTCACACTCTCACCCACTTCTTCACAAGGTACACGTGATCACCCTTTTAATTTTTGAGGTAACCCCTCTGGCGATCACCCTCCTTAGAGCATCTCATGCTCCTTTTATTCTTTTCTTTATTTTCACATCATGCATGTTTAACTCCATCCATCTTTTTTTCCTTAATATCTTCCCCTTTCTCTCTCCAAAAAAAATTTTAATTTCCTTTCAGTTTTAAATGTCTATGTGACACGTTCACAAATTGGCGATCACGGTGGGACTCTTGATGTTTTTATTTTGACCTGCATCGGCACCCACGCGTGCCCCTCCCTTTGTCACCCACGTGTGCCCCTCCCGTTAGCACCCTCGCGTGCCCCCTCCTTTGGCGCCCACGTGTGCCCCTCCTGAGTGCTCCACGTAGCACACTCCCCTTGTGCACCACGTGCACATCTCCCACTAGATTAGCCAATTTTTGAATTGTCCATAACATTTTTAAGAAAAGAAATTTGATTTATGTTAGTTTTTATCATTTTTTATTCTCTGGAATTGATTAGCGACTGCCCCGCAACTGCTATTTCTGCATTCAGTGACCGCTCATAGAGGCGTTGTTTCCATTTATTTTTTAGTATTTGCATCATTTTTATAATCAACGCCCCTCCACAGAGGCGTCATTCCTGAATTCAACGCCTCACACCAAGGCGTCATTTCTACCGTTATTGTTGAATTTCTTACTATGGTCACTGTTCACTGATATCTGACGCCCCTCCACAGAGGCGTCATTCCTGCATTCAATACCTCACACCAAGGCATTATTTTACTTTCCTGTTCGCTGTTCGCCACTATTTACAGTGATTAGCGACTTACACCTAGTCACTGTTTGTTGAGACCGCGACGTCTGTCAGGTCGTCATTTCGTTCTGTTGTTCACAGAACCTTGGTTATTGCTGTTATCTTCATCTGTTGGCTTCATTAACTGATTGTTTGATTATCATTACTTGATCTACCCGCATTAGCTAGCATTCTAGGGCATTTGGTTGAGAGACCTCCTCTCTCTACACTTCTAGGATTCCACACCCTTTTCTTGGAATTGGAACGACCCTCCATTGAGCATTCCGTCTCTTTGGATTGGAAATTCCTCTTTCAAGGCCTCCGTAAGTCCCCGCACCCGTGAATTCCCTCACGGACGCCAGGCCGGTTGTACCATTTGAAGTACCCGGAGTTTAGTTAACCCATACGTTGGTAAGGAGAGAGAAAGAACTTAGTTTGACCCGGATATTACACTCAAACCTGAAACTAGGACCCACATTGAAAAGTGAGAATTGATCACTTAAAAATCCTCCTTAATCTCAAAAGGGAAACTTAAACCTTTGGGTTCATTACAACTTGAGTGAAAAATTTGTTTGATTGGGTGATTATCTCTCACTTATACTTATTGGTTCGAAATATTTTCCTCTCCTTAAACATGCAACTTCGTTCAGGTAAAATCATTAACATGACCAGTTATGGATATTCCTATGATGGTTATGAGGAGGGTCAATTTGACCAATCCTATGAGGCCCCCCCTTGAGATTTCACTCATTATGAGGGAAATTATGCTCCCTCTCATGCTTACTATTCTCAAATTCATGTGGTTGATACCACTTCTCAAGAGGTTGAGCCTTCCTCCCAAGCTCAACCTACCACACAAAACACATCTGGGGATGTTGCCCCATCTTTCAATCTTAATGATTTGATCTATGCTTTATCTCAATTGGATGATTCCCAACGTCAGGCGGTCCAGGCCGCCCTAAAAGGGAAATATGTCCCTTCATCTTCAAACCCACCTCAGGCCGCGAGTGGCCATCCATCTCTTAATGACCAGGCAGTCTCACAGAAAATTCCTTCACGCCCACCAACTCCTATCATGACTACATCGGCTCAACCGGCAAGCCACTCAGTGGCTAGGCCCCCATATCCTCTACCTCTCCAAATCTTAAGGAGGCCTATGCCAAATACATTCCCTTCCAATCCGACCCCGGTCGAGTCCGACACCAACACCATACTCCTCCAGAAGATAGCTAGTATGGAGCAACAGCTTAAGAAGGTCACCGCACCGAATAATGCTCCAGAGATTGCTCTCCCCACTTTACCGATCTTTCACTTGCCTCCTTCCAAGATGCCGAATTTCCGGTGCTACAATGGAACGGGTAACCCGTTCATTCATTTGAAAGATTTTATGTATGAGACTTCATTCTGGCAGGACAACAAGATCTCTCTGGCTTATTTATTTAGAAGATCTCTAGATGGTCCGGCACTTGAATGGTTCTATTCTTTGGAGCCGGTCGAAGCTAGTGATTTTGACAATGTTCAGCATAAATTTTTACAGAAATATAAGGACCATGTTGGTCCATCATTGCCAGTCACAGATCTGGTTGCTGAGAAGATGAAGCCCGAGGAGGACTTCATTCTGTTTGCCGATAGATGGAGGGCTATGGCCGAGAAATTAAAAGATACACTTTCAGAAACGGAACATGTTAAGATGATTATATCAAATTCTACTCCACAGTTCCGTCATATTCTGGCTATGAATAGGCTAAGCACTATGGAAGATCTCTATGAGAGAGCTAGATACATACAGACACAAATGAAAGATTCGCCTATCATGGGCATGTTTGAACAGAAACCAAGGTTGGTCAGGTAGAATGCTAATGTTAATAATAGTGGTGGCACAACCGAGGGTACCGTGACAAATGAGCATGTAGGCGTGGTTGGCAACCCCGCACCTTTCCGCCATAGTAACCCAAGACCTCCACAACAACTCCCCTTCTTTAACCCCGTTCCCCAAGCAAACAACCCCCCTCGACCCTTCCATCCTCCTCCACAAAATCAAGCCGTCCATCCAAACCCACCAGTTCCCCAGCAATACCACCAGGTGCCACAACCTACCAACTATGGTCCCCAGCAGCCAAGAAGACCATTAGGCCCCAAAAGGGCCCAATACCCTCCGTTACCCGAGAGCCTTCCTGATATCTTTAATGCACTCATGGCCGCCAACCTGCTCACCTTGCCAAAGGAAAGAACGGCCTGGCCCGCTAATGTGGACACCTCTCGGTATTGTGTTTTTCATCGACAGCCTGGTCATAATGTAGATCACTGCTTCCATTTTAAAGATTATATCTATGACTTGAATGATCAAGGTGGTATCAATTGGGATGAGATGAGGCAGTTCATTGCAACCTTAAAGGCAAGAAGACCTCCTCGACAGCAACAGGCTCAGTAGTCACCCCAGCAGCAAGTTCAACCTCCTCCTCAACAGCAGCAAGCTCCCGCACCTCAACTGGACATGGGGATTGTCCATAATCCATTGCCCGAGCACCCTCCGAATTAGCAAGTAAATCCTGTTACCTCCTTCTGTGAAGTGGAAAGAGGACAAAGGTGGCACGAAGAGAACGCCTCTGTCGGGGTTTTAAATCAAACTCCAACTCAACCGCCCCATCTATTAAGAACACCTCTCCGTCCAACGCCTTCTCCCCAACCATCACGACCTCTCTTACGCACCACTAACCAAATTCCCTCCACTACCAATTCCTCGTCTTTATTGACTAGACCTCTCCTCATTCGCCCTCCACCACCTTCCACACCACAACAAACTCTCCCTCCTGTCACCAATTCCTCGCCTTTGTAATATAGGCCACTCCTCATTCGCCCCCCACCAACACCTAATTCCCCCATTGCAACCACCAACCCTCCGCTACCCACGAATCCCTCATTTTTACCTAGACCTCTTCTCATCCGGCCTACGCCTCCTCCAGCCATTCAAGCACCCCCTACCCCTACTACTGTTACCTCTCCAGTTGCCACTATCCCTCAGCCGACAAGGCCCCTCATAAGGCCCCCTTATTTAGTCACTCCCTCAACACCTGTTAATCCCAATATCCCATCTTCATCCACGAACCCTCCACCTACCCACAACCCGACAGAGGCACGATCGTCACAAACCATGGTGCTCCGTAGTGGACGGATATTCTATCGTGTATTTTCGCAAAGGGAGCTAGAGCCCGCGCAGGGGCAAGAGGAACAAGAGCCAGAACAAGAATCCATACCGGGCACTCAGTATGACTTGTTAAAGCACTTAGACAAGACTCCGGCAAGGATTTCTATTTTAGAATTGATAAAGAGATCCACCATTCACCAGCTAGCTTTGAAAGAGTATTTACGGAAGGTGATGGTTAACGAAGACATTCAAGCTAAACATATTACAATAGTTTTAACACCAGCAAGTGATCAGCCGGCCATTCTTTTCCATGAGCATGAATTAGCTCCCAAGCCAGCCAGGAAGTATGCTCTGTGCATCACGGTTGATATTAACAAAGTGACAGTTAAACAATGTTTAGTGGACACTAGAGCATCCATTAACGTGCTGCCTCCTAGCACTCTAAAGATGTGTGGCATTCTGGATAGTCAGATTCAGCCGTCTACTATTACAGTCACTGCTTATGATAATACAAAGAAACCTCCACTGTGCATGATTACTTTAAAAGTTGGGCTGGGTCCGGTCTCGATTACAACAGATTTCCACATTCTGGACATGGATCCGACTTTCAATGACATTTTGTGCCGTCCATATATCCAAGAGCTTGATGGCGTGCCACTTGCGGGAGAAGAGAGTTGAGATGCAAGAAATGGAAAAAAGAAGAAAAGAGATGAAGCGGTAGTTAGCGGAAGAGCAAGCGGCAGCGACGAGAATGAATGCGCATGGATAGCCAGTGACGAAGACCAACAAGCGTGTACTGACCAGCCTAATATGTTTGTCACGGTGAATGATCCATATGAAGCGGAGTTTCGTGAGGTAGTACGTCAGAGTAGAGATGATGCAAGACATCCCGAGGAGACGAGAGTGCGAAGCCGCGAGACGGTAAGGACCGGGGCATCAGGCAGTTGTGGTTCATCTACGAATCGACAACCACGGGACATGATGAATTTTTTCACTCGTGACTCAGGTTCACAAAGAAAAAGGACACAATCGATCAACATTGAAGATGTGGAGCCCGATGCACTATCCCGAGAGCATGGCAAGCAAACGAGGGTGGATGATGCATATGGCCAGAAGGGGCCTAAATAGAAACTTGGACAGGCCGTTACAAAATGGTGGCACCATGCGGGTCTGCCTTTCAATGTTGACAATAGTCCTTACTACAAATCAATGTTTCAGGAAGCACAAGTTATTGGGTTACACGTGCAACCACCTACAGCAAGAGAGTTGACCGGCATATATCTTGATGAACAAGTTGCTGAGATCAAGAGTTATGTTGACTCATTCAAACAAAAATGATCAAAGTATAGAGTCATACTAATATGTGATGGATGGTCAGATACCATAAAAAGTAGCCTGATCAACTTCCTTGTTTATTATGACAGACATATTTTCTTTCACATATCAGTGGATGCGTCAGACCAAGTCCACAGTTACCAATATATTTTGTCATTGATGGAACAAGTGGTGACCGAGATCGGGGAATAGTACATTGTACAAATGGTGACAGACAATAGCTCGAACTATAAGAAGGCTGGGGAGGAACTGATGAGGACGAGACAACACATTTTTTGGACCCCCTGTGCAGCATACTGTGTAGATCTGATGCTGAAACAGATTGGTCAACTTCGTATAGTAAAATCTATGGTCAAGGTGGTACAAAAAGTCACAAAATATATCTACAACCACACACTTGTATTGGCATGGATGAGAGAGCATTGTGGTGGTGAACTATTGAGGCCTGGCATCACACGATTTGCCACCACCTACATCGCATTACAGAGACTTCTAAAGCATAATGATGGGTTGAAACAAATGTTTAGGGGTGAGACTTGGCTGAGTTCCTCTTTTGCCGCTTCATGTGAAGGAGGGGAGGTCGAGGGGATTGTCAACACCAGTAACTTTTGGGATAGAGTCAAGATATTAGTATCATTGATAGAGCCACTATATGCGATATTGAGATGTGTAGATGGGGATAGAGTACTAACCATGGGGTTTGTGTACAGTAAAATTGAAGCTGCAAAGCGGAAGATTCTTGCGACGTCCAAGAAATATGGACCCACTATCTTAGAGATTGTAGAGGATAAATGGGACAGGCAAATGAGCCGCAATCTTCACATGGCAGGTAAATATTTACATTCTCTAACAATAAATGAGCCGCGATCTTCAAATGATACAAAAATTTTGTCGTCCCGTGATTGCAGCGTACTACCTACACCCGACCTTTCAATATGCTCGGGGCCTCGCTTATGACGATACTTTGATAGAATCCGTCAACATTGTGGTAAACCGACTGTCTTGCAGGCTAACAGATGCTGCTGATGCGTTGAATGAGGTATACTTGGATATTTTGCCATTGAGAACATGAAATGAATTATGTACTTATTATTTCCGATAATGTATGAAAATATTTAGAGAGACAATTGGTTCATTTGCGACATCTAATGCCGTGGCTAGCCGAGACAGACTCGATGCAGATAATGTATTTTCACAATGCACATTGTATAGTTCGACAAGTAATTATTGTATCTAATTATTATATTGTACACCATCTGCCTTAATCACAGTTGAGTGGTGGCTAAATTACGGCACAAGTGTACCGACATTAAGGAAGATCGCAATGAGAGTTCTATCACAAACATCCTCATCGAGTGGGTGTGAGCGGAATTGGTTGACATTCTCCTTCTTACATACTAAGTTTAGGAATAGGCTAACACACCGAAGGCTGGACAAAATAGTGTATGTTCATTACAACATGAAACTAAAGGTTTGGCGTGTGCAGATGGAGATTACGACCTAACAGATGTTATGTATTTACAAGACAATGATGACCCTATGGTTTCATGGGTTGCAAGAACCATAACTGATGAGGACATCAAGAGCTTATGGGTTGTATTGTATGTATTGGCTTGTATAGGTGTGTAGTATGGGTTGTATTGGCTTGAAAGTGTGTAATTTTTGATTTCTTTCATTTGGGATCTCTTTGTAAGGCTTAATTAAGCCATTGGGCCACATTTCTAGGAAGAGTCCATTACTAGGTATCATAGTTTAGGTCCACTTAAGGGTGCTACTTCATATTGGGTCATTTGGTTTTAAATGGGTCATTAAGGCACTTAAGGCCCAAATTAGGTTTCACTCTCCCATGGGCCATCTAAGTGGGAATGGCCCATGACTAGCATGATATATTGGGTGGCTCTTGGCCCATGAATGGCCCTTGGCCCATGAAGGGGGGCGCCCTCTCTTTTGGCCTTATTAGGCTTGTTAGGTGTGATTTAGGTAGAGTTGGAATGGAATTAGTCTAAGTTTGAATAGAAATGGTCAAGTTAGATTAAAATATGTATTAAGTGTGTTGATTCACATTGCATCCCTGCCCTTCAATCCCCTTCCCTAGATCCTAGGGTGCACAATTGATTTGGTTGGAGTCATATATAACCTTGTATTTTCATATGAAATTCAATGGAAAAAATCAGAAAATTGTTGAGTTGTTTGAAGCTTGGTGCGCCCCTCTCTCTTCCCCTGCTGTTCTTCCATCCCCAACCCCAGATCTAGAGTGTATTCTATCTTCTTTCATCCCCTCTCAACCTCCGGTGATCGTCTGTGCCGCCGTCGCCGCCGTTCGTGCCGCCTCTGCAGTTCTGTCTTCATCCGACCACAACAGCTTCAATGAATTATCTGTCTCAGCCACGAGCATGGATTGATCTGAATTGTTTATGGTGTGTTCAAACCTTGCATCCCAAGATCCACCTAAATTTCTACACTAAAATTCCTTCGTTTAGTATTTTTACATTTTCGTCCAACCTGTCATCCCAGATCTGTCAGGTTTCTATCTACAGTGACAGAACCTCTGAGTTCTCCCCCTCCGACCATCTTTTTGATTTATCCAAACCCTCCCAATTTTATTGGGAGTTATGTCCATCACCTCCTACCTCCAAACATTTTCTTAATTTTTTATCAGCCTTCTAGCTATTTTTAGAAATTCATGTTCTTCCTCTGATACAGTGTTTTAGTCAGATCCCAGATCCGACCACCCTCCACTTCAGAAATCATAACAAATCACCACCACCTCCAAATCCAAATCCAAACACAGCTCTGGTTTCCTTGTTTGATTTCCTACAACTTTACTGAAGAACACATCTTCAAATTCGGACATCTACTTCACGGTCAAAGGCATTCAACAGGACAGTCCTTTGCAGATCTGAGTCTTCGGTTACTGTACAACAGCAGCATATAAAATTCACCAACACAAAGTATAAATCTGGTGAATTTTTCTGAAGGCCACTAGATTGTAGTACTTCGAAGCAGCTTTCCAACGGCTCTAATATCGTCGCATTCTGACGCCGGTGCTGATTGCAGCATCCGTTCTCGCCAGAGCGCGCGCTGAAATCCAGAACCGACAGATTTCCGATCGGTTTTTCCGACCGGTGCCGAACGGAGCCGCCCGGCCTCCGGCCGGCGAACCAGCGTGCCGCCAGCCCGGGGAGCGCTTCTCCAAGTGTCTCCACTACAGCGGTACCACCGGGTCCCACACGGCCCCTCCGGACAGCACGTGGGCCCCACGGTCGTGAACACGCGTGTAGCCGAATCAACACCCGAAGCTGCCCGTCAACCCGAATTCGGTCCTCCCGGGCCCATTTATATAGCCCTTTACCTCCCTACGTGGAGTGGGCATGTTCCCATTGCTGTAATTATTGTGTGTTAAGTTTCCCGGGAGTACGAGTTTTCGGCCGGGTCCGTCTTCCCCACGCCGAGCGCGTGGAGGTATCGCATTCGCTCCCTTACTTGGCATTTTGCTTAATTTCATATATGCTTGTTTATGCCGCTGTTAGAGAGCATGATAGGGTAATTAGCTCGCTTTCTATTTATATCACCGCTGCTGTGAGAGAGAGCGTTACTGTCCCGTGACCCGATCCGGGCACGAAAGAGAGAGCCGACCACCCTAGCTCTTGCCGGTTTCTCAACCGCGCACGTCCGACGCTTCCCTCGTTAAGGGACGATCGCGAGCTTGTCGTGTCTGTGTCTCGTCCCGCATCAATAGCTGAGCGTGGTGAGGCAGAACTTGACGAGGAGGGTGAAGAACCAGGCGAGACACCACGACCTAATACTTTTCTCGCAGCAGCTATGCAGCAGATAGCAGGGGACGGAGATGACATCGATGTGTAGACGGTTGGAGACGAGTCAGCAACGGGACGTGATGAGGAAGTTAATTTGGATGAAGGCCTCATCATTGGGGTGGAGACACATCGTATGCGTACGATGATATAGGATATGAGCGATTGATGCAACCTCTAGCAAATCCACGTCCACCGCCAACACAGGTGAAATAATATATATAAATCGAATTGCTTATTTGATTAGAGAGCGTATGCATACATTTATGTATGATGATGTAAGAAATATATTATGGGCCGATCCGACAAATGAACACTGGTCTCGGGTTGCTGCACTATGACATTCAATATCTACAGAACTGATGGGAATTAACACCGGGCACTAACATTTTATTTTTATATTTATATCCTTTTGTTTGTATTTATATCCTTGGCTAATTGGGTTTGCAATTGTAAGGCATTATGAGTCAATTTGTTAGTCTTTAGGAATCTTTGGGTTTCTTTGTAGAAGGCCATGTTGGCCCGGCGAGGCCCCCACCTTATTTCCCATTGGTCCACCTAGGCTCTAGGGCCCATGTGGGGCTGGTTCAAAGATCAAGATTGGACTTGGACCAAGGGGACAAGGAAGAAAGAAAATTAAAAATTCTCCTCTCATTTTCAAAAGGGCGCCCCCCTTTAATGGATATTTTATTCATGTTGTATTTTTTTTATTTTGGTCATTTGACCACATGGGGATTAATTATCCTATTCCTTGTTTACCCCTCCCTAACCATAGATTTGAGGGTAGTTTAGGTCTTTTCTCCATTTCTATATAACCCATATATTTTGTGAATTCCATAGCAATTAATGAAGAAAATCCCATTTTTTGCTCAAGAAGGCCTAAGGGTGCACCCCCTCTCTCTCTTCCCCATTGGAGCTGTGATAGCTCTGATCTTAAGACGTGTGAAGTCTCTCAATCGCCCCCTCTCTGAGTGAGACGCTCAGCACCACCGCCGCCGCCGCTATCGAGCTGCCGTCGCACCACCACCACCACTACGTCGGAGTTCTGTCCACCTCTAGACAGAAGGTTGAAGCCAGAATTTTATCTCCCAATTAGGAGACCTGTTCGACCTCAAATTTTTAGGGTTTATTTTTCTGGTCATCCCCAACTCCAGTTCAAATTTCGTGTCATTCCGCCTTTATTTACTATTTTTTAGTAATTTAATTTTTCCCCCAACAATCTGCCAGTTTGCAGATCTGCGGGACAGTGTCTTGTTGTTGTATTTTTCCCGCCCCCTTAGCCATCTTCGAAAATTCCCAAAAAAATCATACGTGTTCCTCACATCCCCCCTTACACCCATAATTTTTTCAGAGTCTAAATCCATCGTTTTTAGGTTAGTCAAAATTCAGTCTCAGGCAGATCCTGTTCTATCATGATTGTATGTAATCCGAGCTAGCAGAAATACCTGGGGAACAGTCATTTTCATTTATAATCCGTCTACTGGATGGATCTGAAATAATTATATGTTATAGCCCTTTGAGTCCTCTATCCAACGGCGCCAATCCCGCCTCGATCTGACATTGGATCTGGGCACAAAAATTCTTTTCACCGGGTCACGCAAACCTATTCCGTGAATAGGGCAAAGGCAGTAGCAAGTTAATTCTTGAAAAATTACTTCAGCGTCGATTCAGCCACCGCCGATCTCGGGGAACGAAGAGGAGTCTTCCACCGATGTCCCAGCCAACCGCCGCGGTCAGAAGGTGACCGGAAGACGCCGTCCCAGCAGTCGAGTTCGCTTGGTGTCCAGCGGGCTGAACTGAGTTGGAATAGTGTCGAATCGGACCAGCAACCCGTCTTCGGCCCGAAAGCCCTTCCGGCTTGCTGCCCGTCAACCCGAGTTCATTACTCCCGGGTCCCACGTGTAGCCCTTTAGCTCTCTGCGTGGAGTGGATAATTAAATTCACTGCTGTAATTATTTATTTACTGTACACCGGGAATACAAGTTTCGGCCGGGGTCATCTTCCCCACGCCCGGAGCGTGGAGGAACATTTTCACTCCTTCGTTGATGCATTTGCTTATCTTGTATATTTTAATGTCGCTGCATGAGTGATTGTTAGGATATTAGCTCGTTCAAATTTCATGGCCACTGCGAGCGAGTGAGTGGAACCCGTCCCGTGACTCGATCCGAGCACGCGAAAAAGCTGATACCCGAGACTCATTACCGGTTCCTCAACCGCGCAGATCCACGTGTTTCCCTCGTTTAGGGACGTCCGCGAGTTAGAGTCCTAGGTTCGCGTCCCGTCCCGCCTCAAGAACCCAAAACGATATCCACTTCTAGAGAGGCTAAGGGGAGTTGGTCATTTAGAGAGGTAAATTTATATGACTACAAGAAGATTATATGCTATATTCTATTGCTAATTGATTTTGTTGTTGGCTCAATTGTGTAGCCTTCGGTAGCATCCAAACAGCCATCTCAGTCAGCTGCACTACGATGCTCAACGTCTAAGCACCCATGCAGTCGTCTCAGGTATACTCATACATATATTTACACAGTGACTCAAACTTCTTATCTTACAAAACCTTCGATTCTCAGCCATCTAGGGGAACACAACATGCAGCAGATAAGCGGCTGCCTACTCCAAAGAAGAAGCAATCGTCATGTACTACATTATTCAAGAGCAAAAAGGGCACACAACCACCAGTAAATCCGATGGACATTGCAGACTTGGAGACATTAGATTCTAATGCAGATGATGACACTCTCGAGTCATCTGTTAAGCCTCGCATCAGTGGGAGTCATGACTCCGATGACGACAGTACACCGACAAGGTATTCATCCCATAGTCGTGGCGGTTCTCAAGGTGGTCAACGGAGTCGTTGTGGGGATAGTAGCGCTGGTGGCGGAGAGTATATTAGTGGTCAAGGCAGAGGTCATGGGGGTCACAAACGTGTGGTATGGACAGAGGAGCAGCACTTCACACATGCCACGCAAGATGACGGCCACAGTGTTCTACCGCCAAGGACGAGGCGGGCAGCTGATCATTGGGATCCCTACTATGGAAGTTCTGTTGCAGATAGTACCAGCTATCAAGACATGCTGTCTGATTTTGAGAGGATGAGTACACATGACTTTCAGGCATCTGGAAGTGAGTATAGACGGTCATGGCAGCAGCAGCCGATGTATCATGGCGATTCTGAGAGTAGTAGTTCATTCTTCTCATCGTATCCATATCCTCAGCCCTCAGTTGCGCCACCGCCGGCCGTGTACTCACAAGGTTCCCAACAGTATGAATACTACGTACGCATGTACTGGGAGAACTATGCAGGTTCCATGCATTATGAAGACTATTTGTCCTATCTGTGGAGTACGTATAATGTCAGATTGTTTGGAGATGGGATGTGGCCAAGTTTGAGCCCATATGATTAGCAGTATGTATCATTTGTTTATATTTATGAGTACCTATAAATTAATCATAAATTTGTTCATATCTTGAGTTTTACACTTATCATTTAAGTTTCTAATACAAAATTTTACAACATTTGCAGATCATCATAGACGGACGACGTCACCCTGCGTGGGAGCATGGTTACACTATTGAGGGTGATCGACATGTGCACTGTAGATACTGCGGACATCGCGTCACCGACATACATAGATTTGCAGAGCACCTTGCGGGAGTGGGACGGGATTGCCGTGCATGCTCCTTAGTTCCATAGGATGTCCGAGATTACTTTCGGACACAGTTACGAGAGGGATATGTTTCTCGTAGCCGAGTCGGGGCATCCTCTTCTACGTCCAGGGTACCCCCACCACTAGCACCAGGCGGAGCAGGATCTTCCTCCACGTCTAGAGTTCGAGCAGCACCAGCACCAGCACCAGTCGCACCAGTAGCAGATGATAGACTTGAATGTATAGATGTAGTTAGGGCTTTTTTTAGAGATTTTCATGTACCTTTCACTGCTGCACATGACCCAACCTTTGTGCAGATGATTACATATTTTCAAGCTCACCCACATGTACCTCCACCCACTAGGATATAGTTAGATTATATGGGTCATCAGTCTCATGTATCTTATTCTGGTTGGGATTCAGGATTCACAGATGAGTCAGATGAGTGAATTTTGACATTTTATACTTTATGACTGGTGTTGAATGATGTCATTATTATGTCTATATTTGCTTTAACCTATTAAGGGATCTTTTTTATCTCTTCAAATAAGATGGTTAATTAAGAGATGTAATATGTTATTTTTATATAATTAATTATATATAATTTAGTATGAATATATGATCACAAAAAAATAACTCTACATTCTAATATTTTTAAATGTATATTTCATTTACAATTTAAATAAAATTTTATTATAATTCTATTTTTTAAAAATAACATTTTAAACATTTTTAAAATTTAAAAAATCGGGTCATCTTCTGAGCGGACCGGGACGCTTGGTGTCCCGCCCGACTCGACCCGTCTCGGGCCATGACCGGGATGGGCGGGTCGGTCGGGACGGCAAACCCTGCTTGGTACATGTCTCTCTCCCCCTGTCGTTTCTCACGTTCTCCCGACTCCTATCTTCTTGTGTGTTTTGCTTGCTCTGTTTTGGAGCGAAGGATGACATAAGATTTTGAAAGATCTAAACTTGAAGGAAGACGACAGGTCTCGTTAGGGTTGGTATGGAGCATTTTAATTTTAGTAGTCAAACAGTCATAATGGGATAGTCATTAATATAATTTTGGAGAGTGCAACCGTCTTCAATCTTATCACATTTTTTTATATTTTATATTTATAATATATTATTAAAAATATATATTATATGAATATGATATTACGTACTGATATTTTACGAAGTGAATAGTATAATATCTGTATCTACTCCGATTCAAATTAATTTACATCTAAAAAAATGTGAATTCGAATATTATCTGTCAATATGCATTCGAATTCGAAGCGAATTGAGATAATATTCAGATCTGTTGACATGTCCATTTAGACACGATAGTTAGAGAACTTTGACTACAAAATCACGTGGGGAACTCAATATGATATTTTATAAAAGTCGTCGAGATATCAAATCAAAATTCTAAGACAATGAATTGACATAGAAGGCATCACTATTTCAAATATAATTTATTTTTATTTTTGTCTCTACCATGTGCAAGTTGACAGAGAGTCCATTACGTGAGCAGTGACAAATACAAGGTGTCCGGCCAAGATCATGATTATAGATTTTGGTATTATATAATTTTTTTCGACTATCTAACACAAAATCTTAAACTAAGAGTGGGAAAGATCATACTAATTTTAAATGTATTTTACTTTTTTTTCTCCACTTAATATAAATCTATTTTAATATGTTTTTCTTGCAAAAAACTACTTCAATTTTTGTCACATTGACAACGATAACTAGATACGTGATATTAACTGTAACCTCAGACTCCAATACAACCGTTGGAAATTGAAGACTATGGTACGCCTGCCGGGCTGCAATGGTGGCTATTCACATTTATGTTTATACGTGATAAGAAAGAGAAACACTAATTGCACTTAGTGTACCGGTTACACATATTGATATAATTAGTATAACACTTAATTTTTTAAATTTTTTTAATGATCTCCGTCTCAAGTTTTTATTGTTGCTTGGCCGCCCTCACATCACGAATGATGTGACGTGAGAGCCATTCAATTTTTTTAACAAAATAAATATTATATTAATTACATCAATAGATGTAATTAGTGCACTAAATGCACAAAATATTTATAGATAAGAAAAGAACAAACAGAATGAGAGAATTTCCATAATTGAGCTATACTTGTTGGGCTCCAACTTAAATCTCTCACATTTCTCGTGGACTCAAATATTATTATATTAAGTTAGTCATCATTAATAAAAAAAATGAATACTCAAAGGGTTAATTTGAGATCGGATTAAAGTGGGAGAACACTAATCAGACTCGATTATCAAACGGCCCCTAAGTGAGTCGACTGATAAATACTTTATCTCAAGATGAGAAGATCTCGGGTTTTAATTTTGGAGAGATGTGAGATAGCGATTTGTTAACTACGGAAAAAAAGGGACACGTGTCAGTTAGACATAATTAAATTTGAGCTCCAATCTCTCTTACTCTTTGTAGATCCAAACATCACTATGTTAAGTTTTTAATTATTAAAAAATATTAAGAGAAAAAAAGAGGTAGATGGATGAACCCAGCGGTGGAGGTAACCGGGGTCTACTACGGCGGCCGAGGATGCAGGGTCTCCAAGCCCCCATGTCATCAGCTCGCATTCCTTATTCACGAGGGCTGAAGGAAAGGAGGCAGCACATTATACTACTATACATATTATATGACAAGAAAACAAACGAAGAACTTGACGTTGATCACAGGCCCCAAGTGTTGAGCACTCACTGGTTCACCCTCCGAAGGCCGTACTAAAATCTTTCTTTGTTCCCATCATGTGATGTGAGCATCTTTTAATAACCTTCTCATTTCGTAGTGAGGCGGGCCAAGGCCTGTCTTCATCATCACGTACGCAAATGCAGGGCCGGAACGGTCGCCTACATTCTTCACTCACCGCAAGAGAGAGAAAGAAAGTTGTGTTGGGGGAGGGGGTAATGGTGTTTGAAATGTTTTGTGTTTTTTTCTTTCATTTAAAAAGATTGAAGCTTAAGTTTTATAATTTGAGAATATTGAACTTGATTTTTGAATAAAACTCATCTCAGCGATTAGATCATGCGATGGAATGGTCGAGATGGGAGTGATACGATGGGTGATCAAAAAGAGTGACACTATACATATCATTGCTCTTTCTGATATGTATCTGAAATTGTCAGTTTTAAATGGTCACAAAGTTGTGATAATAATTTTATTGGAATGTTCTTTGGGCCTCATTGATAGACACATCTTTTATCTTTAAGAATAATAATGATTTTTTGGGGAATCATGCTATGTATATATATGATGAGGCAAGGCTGTTTAGTGCAGGGTTTTTCAAACCGTTCTGGGACGGCTCGAATCGGTCATCCTGGATCGTACCCAGAGAAAAATCGGGACGCACGGGCCGTGGTACGTGGCCGGGACGCGTTGGCCCGCACGGTCCCCTGCGTCCCGCCGTGTATCATGCCGGTCCGTGGCGGGACCGGGCTGGTACGTGCGGGACCGAAGCTACGTGCCGGTTCGGCGTTAAATGTGGGCCGTCCGCAGGCTGGGCGAAGCCATCCCTGGGGCGTTGCAGCGGCGGCGAGCGGCGGTTGCAGTGGCGATCTACGGTGCAGACCGGCGAGGGGCGAGCGGCGACGAAGGGCTCCGGCGAGGTTAGTAAAGTTTTACAATTTTTTTTTCAATTGGAGGGAGGCCGGAGGGGGGCAGACGATTAATCGGCTCCGGCCAGAGGGGGGCGACGGTGGCCGGTGGGAGGAACAGGGGGGGTAGTCAGGCTGCTGCAGGGGGAGGGTGGGGTTCTCAGCTGGTAGAGGGGCGGTGGGAGATCGGCCGAGGGACGGTGGAGTGGGAGGTGGTGGATCGTGGGTGGCCGGCCGTGGTCGGCGATGATCAGCCGGGGGGGGGTGGCAAGGGGGATCGTGGGTGGGGGGCCAGATCCGTGGTGGATCGTGGGTGGCCGGGGGTGATCAGACGGCGGGGGGGGGGGGGGGGGGGGGGTGGCACGGGGGATCGTGGGTGGGGGGGGGGGGGCAGATCCGTGGTGGATCGTTGGTGGCCGGCCGTGGTCGGCAGTGATCGGACGGGGGGGGTGGGATCCGACTGTACCTAGAGAGGGGGGTTGATGGTGGCCGGGTGGACATGCGGTGGTTGGGGGGGGTCGTGGGGGGGCGATGGTGGCCGGACGTGGGGCGACGGGGGTCGGTGGACAGGCGATGGTTGGGGAGGGGGGTCGTGGGTGGGCCGATGGGGGGCAGAAGGGGGGCGAGGGTGGACGGTGGACATGGGGGTGGGGCCGGTGGACAGGCGATGGTTGGGGAGGGGGGGTCGTGGGTGGGCCGGTGGGGGGGCACAGGGGGGCGAGGGTGGACGGTGGACAGGGGGGTGGGAGACGGTGGGGGGGGGGGGGGGGGGGGGTTGGTGTAGAATTAATTAAAATTATCATATTTTAACTATTTTAAATTATATTAAATTTTAATAATCAAATTTAGATCATTTTAAATTCTAGACCGAATAATATAGTTGTAGAATAATTATAATTTTCATGTTTAAGCAGAGAAATGTTTTAAATTACACTCAATATTTTAAATTATATTTTAAATTAATTCAATTTTAGATTAATTAATTGTTGAATAATTATAAATTTCATATTATAGATGTCTTAGAAATATCTTTCATGTTTTAGATATAATATGTATTTGTGAATTTTTTTCGTTCAAATTTGTAATTATTAATTGAATGTTTAATATCTTGTTTTAGAATTAATTATAATGATCATATTTTAAATGTCTTAAAGTACACTCAATATTTTAAATCATGTTTTAGATTAATTTAATTTTAGATTAATTAATGGTTGAATAATTATAAATTTCATATTGTAGATGTCTTAGAAATATCTTTCATATTTTAGATAAAATATTTATTTGTGAATTTTATTCGTTCAAATTTGTAATTATTAATTGAATGTTAAACATTTTAAATATGATTTAAAAAAATGCTAACATTTATTTGTTTATTATCTTGTTTGGTGATATTTGGTGATAATTTTTATAATATATTGTAGTTTGTAACTCCATGTTATATATATATAATTTTAATAATTAAGCTTAGAATATTTTCAATTCTAGATCAAGTCTTGGAATAATTTAGTTTTAGAATAATTATAATTCTCATGTTTAACATGTTCTAGAAATATTTTTCATGTTAGATTTGTTAAAAAAATTATTTATTAATTAGATGTAGAATACTAAACTTATTATTTTTAAAAAAAACTACATAATTTATATTTATTAAATATCTTGTTTGGTGATATTTGTAGACCATGTATAAGTTATATTTAGATTTTACGTTTATAAGTAGAAATTTAAACATTAAATGTAGAATACTAGACTATTTTGATTTTTAATTTATAATTCTTAAATTTAGGGGATATATTTAAGCACTTCATGGCTCCTAAGGAACGTCCGAATGACATCGGATGGTCACAAGGAGTTATGTTGGATGGCAACCGTAGTTGTTGGCGTTGTAACTATTGTAAAACAGAACACATGGGAGGAGGTGTGTCTCGGCTGAAGAGGCACTTGGCAGGAGACGCAGGTGCGGGATACTCTGAGGTTGCTGGATGTACGCATGTACCTAGAGAGGTGAAACTTGCAATGGCCAGGCACATGCGGGAGAAGAAAGCTGAGATGCAACAAAAGCAAAAAAAGAAGAAAAGGGATGAAGCGACGGTCTGCGGAAGAGCATGCGATAGTGACAATGATGAATGCGCGTGGACACCCGATGATGAAGAACATGAAGCACATACTGCGCAGCCTAATGTGTATGTCATGGTGCATGATCCATATGAAGTGTAATTTCTTGAGGCACTACGTCATAGTAGAGACGAGGCAAGACGTCCCGAGGAGACGAGACTGCGAAGCCGCGAGGCTACAAGGATGGGAGCTTCAGGCAGTGGTGCTTCATCTGCTACTGGTCAACCACGGGTCATTAGGAGTTTTGTCACTGGTGACTCGGGTTCACAAAGAAAAAGGACACAATCGATCAATATTGAGGATGTGGAGCCCAGTGCACTATCCCAAGAGCATGGCAAGCAAACGAGGGTGGATGATGTATATGGCAAGAAGGGGCCAAAATAGAAACTCGGACAGGCCGTTGTAAAATGGTGGCACCACGCGGAGCAACACCGACTGTGACGCCCCCAGCTACACAACGTGAAACAATCGCAGCAAGCACAAAGAACCACTTCGGCGCAACACAGTGCCTGGCGGTCTACCTTTGGGCCGTCACAGCTGTAACGGTCCAAGGCTAGACCGTCACAGCACTCTAACGGTCCAACACAGGAGTGTCACGCAAGAGGGGCAACACCGACTGTGACGCACCGACTAATGCACATCCTTTGGTTTAGATTTTTCATGTTTAACATGTTCCGACTGTGCTGAAGTTGTGCCCCTGGTTTTGATGATGACAACCATGAGATGTGTATGTTGAATCCAACTTAAAAGGTTGAATTAACTCTTGATTCAGTAACGCATGCATTTGGCTAATGTTTGGTGCAAGAAAGGAACAAGGTCGACGCAGGGAGTTCAAGGCGTCCACGCATCAGTTGAAGAGGCAAAATCATAAGTCACTGATATAATATCAGTGCGTCAACGCCACATCATTGTAGCGTCAACGCATCAGCTTAAGAAGCAGAGGCACTCACAGATCTACTTCACTGCGTCAACGCCACAGTAGAGCAGTGTCGATGCAGCAGTTCAAAAGGCAGAAGTATGGTTCACTGGAATACCCCAATGCATCAACGCTACAGCATGATAGCGTCGACGCAGCAGTTCAATCTGAGATGATATTGGCTCTGGGTTAGCTTAGTGGGTTGACGCAGTAACCCAATGCGTCCACGCATCCACTTATGAACTAAAAACTTTATGGACAGTTCAAGGCAGCATAAACCCTTTGGTCACCATGGGTTGACGTCATATGAATTCTTTCATAAAATTAGTTGGGTGGACCCCAGTCATTAGTGACGTCAAAGGCCACATCAGCCAAAAAGTGTTTCGATCTTGTTTTCATTCGCGATTCCAGAAGGCTCTGATGAGATCAATCAGTGGGCTAACCAGAAAATCTGGTTGGGGCCCACTAGATGTATATAATACATGGATCTGGAAGTGAGCGCGGGAACTCGATTATCAAAGAAGGTTTTGGAGATTTCGAAGCTGCTGTGGACAAGGCTGAGCAAGAGAAGCTCACGAGAGGAACTGGGAGTTCATCTTCTTCCTGATGGCGATCTGCTGAAGACTTGAGGAGATCTAGGAGTAGTGATCTATCGCAAGTTTATCTACATTTCATAAGAAGAAGATTAGCTGATCGTTGAAGCTTTTTCTCCCAGACTTCTGAATTCAAGCCTGAGATCCGACTGCCTCACAGATCTGAGATTGTTCTTTCATTACTGAGTGATTTCGTTTATTGTTTATCTTTTCAATTTGAACTCTATTACATTGTTTCTCCCTCGTACTGGTTTGAGTAGAGGGAGGGGTTTGATCCAGCAGATTGTGCTTGGATCAAGGGTGTATGGGCATGGTTGCCTGCAAGCTGTTCGTCAGCGGTTTAGAGGATCTTTCCTCTGGTTAAGCCAAGCTGTAATGCTCAGCGTTGTTTGAGGAAGTAGTTCCTCGGTGAAGCTAAGCTGTAAAGCTCAGCAGGGGTCCTCACTGGTTTAGTGAGGGGTGGACGTAGGTCTCCACAGAGAGACCGAACCACCATAAAAATCTGTGTTCCTATTGTGGTTTGCTATTCTCACATTATCCATCTATCGTTAGATGTTTGATTAGGCACGATCTTCATATACTCTGTTTACTGAACTTCTAATTAGTATTCTGATCTATAAAGCGAGTGTGATCTTGCATTAATTTTTCAAAGGGTCAACCTATTCACCCCTCCCCTCTAGTTTGACCTTCCACCTAATCCAACACGTGGTATCAGAGCAAGGCTCTCTTGTCAAGGGTCTCACAACCCAGAGAGATTTAGTGGAATGGAAAACAAGGGGCTCATGCCTGAAGGGTATGCAGTGAATAGGCCACCCTTCTTTGATGGCACTAACTATGCTTACTGGAAAAATCGGATGCAGGTATTTCTGAGAGCTCAGGACCATGAGATTTGGAGAGTCGTGAGCAAGGGACCATATCAGTTAGAAGGAGATGAGGAACTGTGGGTGAAAGAGCAGATTCGGAAGTCCAACGTCAATTGGCAAGCTATGAACATCATGCAATGCTCATTGCATCCCATGGAATTTTCACGAGTATCCTCATGTGCCAGTGCCAAGGAAATGTGGGACAGACTTCAAGTCATCTATGAAGGTACGTCAGAGGTAAGAGAGACAAAAGCCAATATGTTAATTTCTGAATATGAAGCTTTTAGAATGAAGCCAGAGGAAAATATATCTGAAATGTATGCTAGACTAACCTTATTAGTGAATGGTCTTAGAGGTCTGGGAAAGATATACACTGATTACGAACTGGTCAGGAAAATTCTTAGATCCCTAACTCCAGTTTGGCACACCAAGGCCACTGTTGTTGAGGAATCTAGGAACCTTCCTACCACTACCCCTGATGAGCTTATCGGATCTTTGATGGCTTATGAGCTGAACCTCAAAAGGACAGATGAGGATGTGAAAAAGAAAAAGCCTCTTGCATTGAAGGCAGGACCAAGTAGCAAGGAGAGCTCAGATGACAGTCACTCATCTACCTCAGATAATGACTCAGGTGAGATAGCAATGCTCACCAGGAAATTCAGGAAGTTTCTAAGGAAGGAAGGTAAATTTAGAAACAACAGAAGACCAGAGGTAAGAAAGAGTTCAAAATTCAAATCAGAAAACTCTAGGAAATCTGACAAGGTTGTCTGTTACCAATGCAGGAAACAAGGTCATATTAAATCTGAATGTCCAGAGAATGTGAAGAAAGTTCAACCGAAATGGAAGAACAAGAAGCCAAAGGCCATGATAAGTACGTGGAGTGACGAGGAGAAAGATGAAGATGAAGAAGAAAGCACTTCTGAAGAAGAGAGTGATGTTAAGCTGTGCTTCATGGCTAAGGAGATGATAAGGATGAGGTAACTTCCTCTTCTGAAAACTTTTCTTGCAGTGATTGGGAAGAAGCATTTAATGAATTGCTAGATAAGTATGATCATGTAAAGAAAGAAAATAAATCACTCAAGAAAAAGAAAAATCTGACTAGTCAAGAAAATTCATTGAATGATAAAATCAGGTGCCTAGAAGCTGAAATTACCAGTTTAAGAAAATCTCTTGATGAAAGTGACCAATGTAGAGATCAATTAATAGAGATGAATAGAGAAAATGAATTTTTACTGAAAATTCAGGATGACCTGAAACTCAGAATGCAAAAATTGGAGAGTGATGTAAAAATTGCTGAAGAAAAATATGAAGCCATTCAAGGAGTAAATCAGGAACTCCAAGAAAATTTGAAGAAACTGGAAGATGAGAATTCAAGTAAACAAGCCTCTCTTGAGAAATTAACACAAGGTAAAAATAATCTTGAGGCTGTCATGGGAATAAGAAGTAATTTTGGAAAAGAAGGACTTGGTTATAATCCAACCAAGAAGAAGGATCTAGGAGCTAGATTTATAACATTTGTTTCTGAACAAGGTACATCTGAGCAGAGCCAAATGGCTAATAAGAAGTCCTGTGAGAAAAATCAAGAAGAAGTAAAACAGACAGATGAAATCAGAAAAGAAAAGGGCAAAGAGAAAATGTATGCTACCTTAAATGCCAATCACCATAAGAATGTGCCTAACTTCAGAAGTAAACCCTCAGGTCAGCCTATAGACCCTAGTTCATCAACCCAGCATCAAGGATATAGAAATTCAGGGAGTCATAGGACTGGTACACGACAGTCGCGTCAACGCACTGGGTATCCTGCGTCCACTCAACCCATGTCCCAGGGGTTCTACAGAAATAATGCTAGAACAAACCATTGGGCGCGTCAACGCAGTGTCCACACTGCGTCAACGCATACACCCTTCCCGGGTGGGTATTCTTTCAGAAACATGAGAATGAGTCGACGCAGCCACTACAGTGCGTCGACGCACCCTATGTACCAGAACCCATATGACAAAAAGGTGAGGTGGATGAGTCAACGCAATCATGTGATAGGGTCTACGTAGCGAACCTTCATCCCTTCAAGAATTCAATATTCCTCTAGAACTTCTCATCCTAGGTTCCCCAATGCTTCTTGGAGTCACAATAACTATTGAATGAGAACAAGAATAAAACTTCATACTTCTCTAACAACAGAAATGGTTCAAAAAGGTCATTCCAAAGGGTACCTCAACCCAATCAGAAAAATTTCAAATCGATGACCCCCACATCTCAAAAACCCTCAAAACAACAGATTTGGATTCCCAAAAGTATGTTGTCTTACTTGACACAATCATATGGTCTGATGGGACCCAAGTGTATTTGGGTTCTAAAATCTCTTGTTTGATGTGATTTGCAGGAGTGCCTTGCAGCTGTACACAATAGGTGGTACCTTGACAGCGGCTACTCAAGGCACATGACGGGCGATAAGGCAAAATTATGTCTCCTAGTTGAGAAAGAAGGAGGACATGTCACGTTTGGGGGGAACAATAAAGGTAAAATAATTGGAAAAGGTAAAGTTGGCAAAACTCCCCTAAACTCTATTGATGATGTGTTACTTGTTGAAGGATTAGAATACAATCTTCTTAGTATAAGCCAACTGTGTGATAGGGGCACAAAGTTGTGTTTGATTCCATGCATGCACCATTATTGAAAAGCAGTCTGAAAGTGTCAAATTCTCTGGAAAAAGAATAAATAACATGTACATGGTAGATTTAGATGATCCTGCTCATAACAATCTTTGTCTAGCTGTGAATAAAAGTGAACTGGCTTGGCTATGGCATCGTAGACTAGGACATGCTAGCTATAGTGTCATGCATAAGTTAGCCAAATTCAGCATGGTGAATGGTCTGCCTGATGTATCATTTAAGCAAAATGACAAAATTTGTAATGCATGCACTCAAGGCAAGCATACTAGGAAGTCATTTAAATCCAGAATTGAAAATCAATCTTCTAGACCTCTTGAACTTGTTTACATGGATCTGTTCGGACCCACTAGAACAGCAAGTTTGAGTGGCAATAAATATGGATTTGTTTTGGTAGATGACTTTTCTAGGTTTACTTGGGTATTCTTTTTAACTCATAAGAATGATGCATTTGAAGAATTTCAGGCATTCTTCAGGAAAGTTCAGCAGGATGGTAAGTATACTATTTCATCTATCATGTCAGATCATGGAGGAGAATTTGAAAATTCAGAATTTGATGGTTTTTGCAGGGCAATGGAATATCTCACAAGTTCTCATCTCCAAGAACTCCTGAACAGAATGGAGTGGTGGAAAGAAGAAACAGAACCCTTGTCGAGATGGCTAGAACAATGTTGATCGAAGGACAACTCCCAAGGAAGTTCTGGGCAGAGGCGGTAAACACAGCTTGCTACATTGTAAACCGGGCAATGGTAAGACCTCTGTCCAAAAAGACTCCATATGAATTGTTGAAAGGTAAGAAGCCATCTGTTATACATTTCAGAGTTTTTGGATCTAAATGTTTTGTTCAAAATAATCACAAACGGGACTTAGATAACTTTGAACCTAAGAGTGAACCAGCCATATTTCTAGGATATTCAAATCACTCTAGGGCCTATAAAGTCCTAAATGTCAAAACTCAATCTGTTGAAGAATCTCCACATATTGTCTTCGATGAAATGAATATCAGGTCTGAAAATGAACAATCTTGCAGGGACAAAGATGATGGGGAATTTCTTGAAGAAAAGGAAGAACAATACACTCAAGAGGAAGAGCCAAGGTCAAATGAGAATCTAGCAGAATCAAGTACTAGAGGTAATGCAGATGCTAATGAAGGTAACTCCTTGACCAATGTTAGAATGCTAAAAGACCACCCTCTATCAAGCATTATTGGTAATCTGCATGACCCTACCAGAACTAGATCTCATTTTAGAGCTATTGAAGAAATGGACAATTTGGCTCTTATATCTCAAATTGAACCTAAAAATATAACTGAAGCCCTGAAAGATGATTACTGGATAAATGCAATGCATGAGGAATTAAATCAATTCAAAAGAAATAAAGTGTGGCACCTTGTGCCAAGACCCAATGAACTTTCAGTAATTGGAACTAAGTGGGTCTTTAGAAATAAACAAAATGAAAATAGAATTGTGATAAGAAATAAAGCAAGATTGGTAGCACAAGGATATAACCAAGAATTTGGCATTGATTTCGAAGAATCCTTTGCACTAGTAGCTAGATTAGAAGCTATTAGATTATTACTTGCATATGCATGTTGTCATGGAATAAAACTCCATCAAATGGATGTAAAAAGTGCATTTCTTAATGGTTTAATAAAAGAAGAGGTGTATGTTGAACAACCCCCTGGTTTTGAATCTATAGACTGCCCTGACCATGTTTACAGATTAGACAAAGCTCTCTATGGGCTCAAACAGGCACCTCGAGCATGGTATGATAGACTCAGCTCATACCTCACTGAGAAAGGATATTCAAGAGGTAAAGTGGACCAAACCCTATTCACCAAGGTGAGAAATAATGACATTATTCTGGTTCAAATCTACGTTGATGATATAGTCTTTGGATCCACTAAACCAAGCATGTGTGAGGAATTTGCAAATTTGATGACCACAGAATTTGAGATGAGTCTCATGGGTGAGCTTCAATTTTTTCTAGGTCTACAAATCACCCAAAGCAAGGATGGATGCTTCATCAACCAGGCAAAGTACGTCTCTGAACTATTGAAGAAATATCAAATGGAGAATCTTAAGGCAATCAGCACTCCCATGAGCACCAATACAAGTTTGGATGCAGATCTGAAAGGTAAATCAGTAGATGCAAAGACTTATCGAGGTATGATCGGATCACTCCTCTATCTTACTGCATCTAGGCCAGACATCCAATTTTGTGTATGTATGTGTGCTCGTTTTCAGTCTGATCCTAAAGAATCCACTTGATTTCTGTCAAGCGTATCTTTCGATACCTTGCTGGAACTTGAGACTTAGGGATTTGGTATCCTGCATCTTGCACTTTTGATCTAGTATCATACTCAGATGCAGACTATGCTGGATGCAAACTTGACAGGAAAAGCACAAGTGGCTATTGCCAATTTTTGGGAGGGTGTTTGGTTTCTTGGGCATCCAAGAAACAACACTCAGTGGCACTATCCACTGCAGAGGCAGAATATGTCGCTGCAGGGAGTTGTGGCACTCAAGTGTTGTGGATCAAACACCAACTCCAAGATTATCAAACTGATCTTGGATGTGTCCCAATATTGTGTGATAACACAAGTGCCATTAACCTGGCAAAGAACCCCATCCAGCACTCTAGGACCAAACATATAGAAATAAGGCATCACTTCTTGCGAGATGAAGTTAATAAAGGAAGCTTTAAATTGATTTTTGTAGACTCAGAACATCAACTAGCTGACATTTTCACCAAGCCTCTGAATAATGAAAGATTTTCTTGTCTTAAGAGAGAGCTTGGATTGTGCAATCCTCATCTTGATGCCTAAATTGATTGCTTGTATTCTTCTTTGAAACCTGTTTGGTTAACTGCGCCTAGGAATAAATTGATTTCTTCTTTAAATTGTTTGCTTGAGTTGAAAATGTCTGATTTCTAAACAAGTCACAGATTTAGGGTGAGTTTAGTTTTGAGCATATCTTTTTAAGAACACATTTTAAATAAAAGGCCATCATGTCATCAATTGTATCTTCATTCATATTTTCAGTCATGCATGAATGGAGGGAGAGTTTGTAGTAGTTCTTATTTGCTAAAGAATGCAATTCTGCCTCTTTAGATTAAGTGATCTGGGATTCTGAAGAGTGGTTAATAAGGCTGAGTTAACGCTGTTGCAAGACTGAGTAAAGGCACTGACAGAAACTTTCTGGAAACATGCTGGAAGTTGAACTGACTGGTTGAGTGAGTTAACGCAGTCACTTGGTTGAGTTGACGCACTGAAATAAACCTGGTGCAAATGAGTTCTGGAATTAATTGGATTACTTCAGAAGGGTTAACGCAGCATTGAAGTTTGGATCTCACATATCCTTTTATGTTGAAATCTTCTAGTACCTCAGTTTGTCTGAAACTCGGTGTCGTCTTCTCAACCTCTCATCAACCTTGTTTCTTCTATACTCAGTTTTTTCAGCTTGTAGTGAAGTACCACTCAATATTTAGTATGAGGGAAGTTTCTTGAGATCTGAAATGTGAATTGATGTCATAGATTCAGGGGAGCTAAAATGATAATTCCTTATAAGAGGTGGTGATCTTTATTGACTGTCTCTATGCTGTATTAATGGTTGGAGATCTATAAATCTTTTGTTATTTGAATGCTAAAATTCTTGAACATAAATGTGCTTTTCATATGGAATAGTCATGAAACTACTTAATAAAACTGGGAACTCATCTATTCTTGAACTATGATGATCAAAAGTAAAGAGACCACTTTGTGCAAATGAATTTAATATCTGTATTGACTTTAAACTCAGAATAGGTTTAATAAGAGCTGAAGAAACAAACCCTGAGCATTGTATATAAATATCTACATGGAATAAATTGCAGAGCAATGGCAAACTTTCACTGAGAAACTGTCTCTATGCACCAAAGAAGTGCTAACATGTCATGAAGTGAGCTGTTATCTCTGTTTCAAAAGAAAAATAACTCATTGCAGAGCAATGGTAACTTTCCACTGAGAAACTACCTTCATGCACCAATGAAGTGCTAGAAGGCATGTCATGATGTGAGTTGCCAACTCTATTTCATTGGAGCAGAATAGTTAGCTATGCTGAGTAACTGGGAACTCTGGTGTCTGATAAACATGTGTACCCGTGTCAAAAGGTTAGCTACACTTGACTGCAAATGAGAATTTAACAAATTAAATATATAAGCGTGGTTGACCTGAAGCTCATATAAAGACCTATAGAGTTCATCTTCAATACTAGTTAAATTCACTTCTCCAAGGGTCTCTTGAAATTGAACAATCTAAGGGAAAGATATGAGAAAGTTCCAAGTGTGCAAATTGTTCTATCCTTATTCCGTAATCATGCTCTTCTTGTTTAAGGATTTGTCTCAAATTCTTAAGATTGTTTTTCTCCACATCATTAAATGAAGTAGGGGCTCTCATAATTTCTCATCATATCTCTCATAAGGGAAATTGAATTTTATCTTTTAAAAATCTCTGAATGTAATTTCATCTTTTCATAATCTCAGTGTCTTTAGAATGGCTAAATACTATGGGTCTTCACTATTCCTTATGTCTTCTCAACATTACATTCATGCTTCACTTTGGTGGCGTCGACGCAGTGCCTTATTGCGTCAACGCACTCATGCAATAACTTCAAATTCTTCCCAGTCCGGTTTAGCACAGTGAACCGGTTCGCTTTTTTTTAGATTTGAACTTGAGTCATCTCATTCTTTAAAACCCCAAAGCGTAAATGCTGCCGTCTCCTCAGCTCCTTCCAAAACCTAGTGGGCTTCTACCTCTCCGAATCTTCTCTCCTGTTCCTGTTTGATTCTCGCTACCATGGCGCCTCCGGATCAAGTGAAGAAGGGGAAGAACAAGAAGGGTCTAACGAGAAGAGCTCCCATATTTTCTAAGGGCAAGATTGAGCCTCGAACCAAATTTCAACGTGCTCCAGAGGAGATACCTTCCGAGTCAGCTTCACGGACATGTAAGGGGAAAGAAAAGAGCTCTCCGACAAAGACAAGGGCAGCAAAGCAGAAGGAGACTCCTGAGGTTCCCGTAGCAAACCCTCCAGAGGAGATACCGTCTCCTTCAGCTCCAAGGAAACGGAAAGGAAAAGAGATAGAGCTATCTCTTCGAAAACGCCATCTCCATCCAAGCCCACCAACCAAAAAGAGAAAGCTATCTACATCAAGGGCAGCGGAGCAGTCCACATCTTCGGCTGCTGCAAAGGGGAAGCAAGGTGCGGACAGCTCCCATGCAAGGTCTTCTGATCCCTCTCTCACCATCAATGTGGAAGAACCTCTGAAAGTCCTTATTCCACGGTACATTGTTGCTACCGACGTTGAGTTGCTTGAGGTTTTTCCGCAACTATTCCCTACCTTGGATTTTCAGGGTTTGTGGTCTTTCGTTACAAATCATAAGATTTATTACCCCACCCTAGTTAGGGAATTTTACCACAATTTGAAGTATGAACCTCATATCCCCAAAATTTCTTCAACTGTCAGGAATGTTAGTTTTGAATTGACAAACAAACTATTTGCTAGAGCTTGGAAAATACCAATGAATGGGGTTCAGCTACACACTTTTCAATTTGATGAACATGCAGCTTATGCTCTTCTGATTGAAAAATCAAGTGATCCTACAGACGTCAGGGAGACTTTTTTATCTAGTCTTAAAGCAAATAGGTTCCCTCCATTCAATAGACTGCTTCACCATATTTGCACATCCATGATAACATCTCAGAGCAGTGGTAGGGAACGGGTTACTGAGATGTAGAGATTTTTACTGTATTGCATGCTGAAAAAGATACACATTTCATTGTCAGATGTAATCATTCAGACTATGGGATCTTGCTTAACACAATCTAGGACACTTCCATATGCTGCTCCATTGACTGCCATATTTAGAAAAGTTGGAGTAAATTTTGGAGATGAGAAGAAACTGAATATTCCTAAAGGGAATGTATACTCCCTCTCTTACATTCAGAAATTCATGGGATTTAAGGTCATCAATGGAAAGCCAGTCCGGGTTTTGCCAAGTCAGAAACATGTATCTACTTCAGTGGACGCTGGTCAAGAAGTGAGAACTGAAACACAAGATCAGCAAGAGGCCAGTCTAAACAGAATGGAAAGACCAGAGGCTAGGGCAGATAGACCTGAAGCCAGTTCAGCCAGGATGGATTACCAAGACTTCAGCAATATCCAAGATGATTACAATGTACAAGATGATACTCCTATGTTTCCAGTTACTTCCAGAGAGCTTGTCATTGTACAGGGTCCTCTTCCAGAACCCACTCCACCAGGGGGACCTGCATCTACTTCGGAGGAGATTCCAGCTAATTTTCAGTATGATGTTAGTATGTCTGATTTTTCTGGAATCAATCCTACACTCATTCATTTTTTGGAAATGAAATTTAAGAGCATTGACTCTTCCATAATGCACCTAAGCTCAACAACGGATATGAGGCTGTCACACCTTGAACAGAAATTAGACAGCATATGGGAAAAGTTCACGCGTGATAAATTCAAGTCAGACAAGAAGCTTCATGAATTTATGGAATCTCTTCTTCAAGCTTGTCAGAAAGCTGGGTCAGTCATGCGTAATTTACAAAACTTGCATCAACAATGTTTGAATAGGGTGAAGAGTGTACAGACATACAACTATGAGATCAAGGAAAATCAGTCAAAACTGAATCTGAAATATTATACCCTGATAGACAAGAATTTGATGTTCAGTGAAACAGTTCAAAACTTGTTTGAAAAGATTACATCCTTTGGTCAAGACATTGCTAAACTGTTTGAACGAACCACTCTAGTAGGTGATGAGGTTGTGGATGTGTTGCATATTCTAAAAGAAAACTTCCCACCCACAATTGAAGATCAGCGTGATGTGTACTGCCCTCCACCAACAGAAGCATCCGCTTCTGCACCTGAATGGGGATCTCAGCAGAAAGCTCAGGTGGACTATCTGTTTGATATATTACACAACTGGTTTGATGGTATTTCTACCAAGGTCAAAGAATACCACAAGTTTGTGGTGCACAGAGATCAGCTGCTTTCTGAAAGGATGGACACTATGGCAGCATCCATGGCTCAGCTTCAGCAATAGTTGGATATTGTGTCTACAACTGTACTTTAGTCTTCCTCAACTACTCCCCTTCCTGATGATGTCAAAGGGGGAGAGAAATGAACTCAAGTTGGACTCTAGTCTAGAACTGCATTGCATCTGCATCAAATGTGTTGACTGACTGAAGTTATCTTTTTCTGTCTTTCTCTTTGATGTAAAACTTTGGACTTAAATGAATGACAAAAATTGGTGTTTGTTTCAGTCACTGAAGTGAATTCCTTGTTTGATCTGAACTTCCTTGCTTATCTGAATAATACATTTTTATTTAGATGCAATGGCATTCACCTCATAGTTGCCATCATCAAAAAGGGGGAGATTGTTGTGCCCCTGGTTTTGATGATGACAACCATGAGATGTGTATGTTGAATCCAACTTAAAATGTTGAATTAACTCTTGATTCAGTAACGCATGCATTTGGCTAATGTTTGGTGCAAGAAAGGAACAGGGTCGACGCAGGGAGTTCAAGGCGTCCACGCATCAGTTGAAGAGGCAAAATCATAAGTCACTGATATAATATCAGTGCGTCAACGCCACATCATTGTAGCGTCGACGCATCAGCTTAAGAAGCAGAGGCACTCACAGATCTACTTCACTGCGTCAACGCCACAGTAGAGCAGCGTCGACGCAGCAGTTCAAAAGGCAGAAGTATGGTTCACTGGAATACCCCAGTGCGTCAACGCTACAGCATGATAGCGTCGACGCAGCAGTTCAATCTGAGATGATATTGGCTCTGGGTTAGCTTAGTGGGTTGACGCAGTAACCCAATGCGTCCACGCATCCACTTATGAACTAAAAACTTTGTGGACAGTTCAAGGCAGCGTAAACCCTTTGGTCACCATGGGTTGACGCCATATGAATTCTTTCATAAAATTAGTTGGGTGGACCCCAGTCATTAGTGACGTCAAAGGCCACATCAGCCAAAAAGTGTTTCGATCTTGTTTTCATTTGCGATTCCAGAAGGCTCTGATGAGATCAATCAGTGGGCTAACCAGAAAATCTGGTTGGGGCCCACTAGATGTATATAATACATGGATCTAGAAGTAAGCGCGGGAACTCGATTGTCGAAGAAGGTTTTGGAGATTTCGAAGCTGTTGCGGACAAGGCTGAGCAAGAGAAGCTCACGAGAGGAACTGGGAGTTCATCTTCTTCCTGATGGCGATCTGCTGAAGACCTGAGGAGATCTAGGAGTAGTGATCTATCGCAAGTTCATCTACATTTCAGAAGAAGAAGATTAGCTGATCGTTGAAGCTTTTTCTCCCAGACTTCTGAATTCAAGCCTGAGATCCGGCTGCCTCACAGATCTGAGATTGTTCTTTCATTACTGAGTGATTTCATTTATTGTTTGTCTTTTCAATTTGAACTCTATTACATTTTTTCTCCCTCGTACTGGTTTGAGTAGAGGGAGGGGTTTGATCCAGCAGATTGTGCTTGGATCAAGGGTGTTTGGGCATGGTTTCCTGCAAGCTATTCGTCAGCTGTTTAGAGGATCTTTCCTCTGGTTAAGCCAAGCTGTAATTCTCAGCGTTGTTTGAGGAAGAAGTTCCTCGGTGAAGCTAAGCTGTAAAGCTCAGCAGGGGTCCTCACTGGTTTAGTGAGGGGTGGACGTAGGTCTCCACAGGGAGACCGAACCACCATAAAAATATGTGTTCCTATTGTGGTTTGCTATTCTCACATTATCCATCTATCGTTAGATGTTTGATTAGGCACGATCTTCATATACTCTAGTTACTAAACTTCTAATTAGTATTCTGATCTATAAAGTGAGTGTGATCTTGCATTATTTTTTCAAAGGGTCAACCTATTCACCCCTCCCCTCTAGTTTGACCTTCCACCTAATCCAACACCGGAGGCAGCGAGAGTGTGACTTGATGCCACTGTGAGCGCGTTCCAGTCGATGGAGTGCGCGGAGGATGAAAGGGTCATGCTGGCGACCTATCAGCTGCAAGGTACCGCCCGCACCTGGTGGACTACGGAGTGGGAAATTGCTTTCCATTCCCGCCCACTCCGGTAAATCACCTGGGCGGAGTTTGTTGCTACTTTTGAGCGTGCCTATACTCCGGTCTATCTTCAGCTTGCTAAGATGTATCAATTTCTAGAGCTGACGCAATGTGACCTGACCGTGCTGCAGTATCGAGAGAAGTTCTTTGAATTGGGCCAGTATGCGCCCCACATCTTTGCTGATGAAGCGATGAAGACTAAGCAATTTCTGCGAGGGCTGAAAGCAGAGTTGAGCCTGCCGTTGTTTGCAACTCGGGTAACCGACTTGGATGCGACATACCAGGCAGCTGTTGCTCTAGAATTGGAATTGGCAAGGACTCGAGGGCTTTCTCAAACTGGGATAGTTCATCAGGCGGTGCAGTTTCAGCCGATGTACCAGCCGACTGTTCCAGGAGTTTCCCCTGTGTTTCCTACTGCTGGTGGCGCTTTTTTTTCTAAATCCAAGGGCAAGAAGTTCAAGTTTAAGAAGTCCAAGAAGAAATTTGATCAGCAGGCATCTTCCGGTGTTGTTCAACCTTCTGCTCCTTCTTTTCCTCAGTGCCATGGTTCCTCGCCCAGTCAGCCTAAGTGGTGCTGGAGGTGTGGCGGTAACCACCCGGGCAAGCCATGCTCGTTGCCGGTGGTTTATTTTCGTTGTGACCAGCCGGGTCACATTGTTCGAGACTGCCCAACGAAGGCGATGCCAGTGCAATTCTCTCAATCTGTTCAGCCTCAACAGTCTCAATTCAAACTCCCTCCGCCACCTCTACCTCCACAGTTCTATCCTCAAGCCTCGGCGTCTTCCCAAGAGTCTTCTGCAGCAGCCAGGAAGCAAAAAGGGAAGGTTTCTCACATTACTCGCGCGGAGGCTGTTGCATCTCACCTGGTGGAAGGTACGATCATGCTTTATGGTCATGCAGCTCGCGTATTATTTGATTCGGGTGCTTCTCACTCCTTTATTTCTGAGGATTTTCTTACATGTATTGAGGAGCCCACTACTGAGGTCACTTGTGATTTGTTGGTTGAGTTGCCATCTGGAGATTTTATGTTCACCCCGTTGTGTCTCGAGGAGTCTCCTGTTGTGGTCAGTGACCGTCGGTTGCCAGCGAGATTGTATGCTTTGCAGTTGTCAGAGTATGATGTTATTCTGGGAATGGATTGGTTGGAACAATATGGAGCCGTGGTTGACTATAGATCCAAGAAAGTCTACTTTCAGCCACCTGTGAAACCAGTGTTCTATTTTCAAGGTATTCGGTCCCGTTCCTCTTGCTTGATTATTTCTGCTATTCGAGCCCGTAGATTGCTTGATGCAGGTTGTCAGGGGTTCTTAGCTTCAGTGGTTGCTGCTGAGTCACCTCAGCAGGATGTCAGCAGTATTCCTGTTGTGTGCGAGTTCCCTGATGTGTTCCCTGACGAGTTGCCGGGCTTACCTCCACAGCGAGAGATTGAGATGTTAATCGAGTTGATTCCGGGTACGGCACCCTTAGCCAAGACACCGTATCGGATGGCTCCAGCTGAATTGAAAGAACTGTGGGCGCAGTTGCTTGAGTTCCTAGATAAGGGTTATATCCGACCCAGTTTTTCTCCTTAGGGTGCTCCTGTTCTGTTTGTGAAGAAGAAAGATGGGAGCCTGAGGTTGTGTATTGACTACAGACAGTTGAATCAGGTGACTATCAAAAACAAGTATCCTTTGCCCAGGATCGATGATTTATTTGATCAGTTACAGTCTGCCTCTGTCTTTTCTCGGATTGATCTCCGTTCTGGTTATTACCAGTTGAGAATCCAGGAATCTGATGTTGAAAAGACTGGTTTCAACACGCGGTATGGTCATTTCGAGTTTTTGGTTATGTCTTTTGGGCTGACCAATGCTCCTGTGACTTTTATGGACTTAATGCAGCGAGAATTTCGGCCTTATTTGGACCAATTTATGGTAATCTTTGTCGATGATATTCTTGTCTATTCGGCTTCTGAGAAAGAACATACACAGCATTTGAGGATCGTGTTGCAGACTCTACGAGACCATCAGCTCTTTGCTAAATTCAGTAAGTGTGAGTTCTGGCTTCGGAAAATTTATTTTCTAGGCCACGTGATTTCTGGTGATGGAGTCGCAATGGATCCAACTAAGATTGAGGTTGTTCTTCAATGGCAGAGACCGAGGACAGTGATAGAGATCAGAAGTTTTCTGGGTCTTGCAGGTTATTACCGCAGGTTTATCCAAGACTTTGCGAAGATTGCAGCACCAATGACTAGACTGACCCGTAAAGATGTTCCTTTTGTGTGGTTAGATCAATGTGAGTAGAGCTTTAATGAATTGAAAAGGCTACTCACTTCTTCTCCAGTGCTGGTGTTACCTTCTGGCTCGGGCGGATTTGTGGTCTGCATAGATGCTTCTCGGGTTGGCCTTGGAGCAGTGTTGATACAACATGGTAAAGTTATTGCTTATGCATCCCGGCAATTGAAACAGCATGAGGAGAACTATCCGACTCATGATTTAGAACTTGCTGCAGTGATCTTTGCTTTGAAAATCTAGAGGCACTATCTGTATGGTGAAAAGTTTGAGATCTTTACAGATCACCAGAGTTTGCAGTATGTGTTCTCTCAAAAGGACCTCAATCTCAGACAGCGTCGATGGATGGAATATATGAAGGACTATGACTTTACACTCTCCTATCAGCCAGGTAAAATGAATGTTGTGGCTGATGCTCTGAGCAGGAAAGTGCAAGTCTGTCAGCTATTGCTTCAGGAATGGAAATTGTGGGAACAGCTTCCTAGTGAGGCGGTTAGCGTGGACATTCCAACTGATCCAGTGGCAGCTGTGTGTGCTAGTTTGGCCATGTCTTCAACTCTATATCAGCAGATTAGAGAGGCCCAACGGGCTGACTCTGATTTGACCCGCGTCATATCGATGCATGACATTGAATTTGATGATGAGCTGGTCGTCAGTTTTTGTTGCCGGTTATATGTTCCAACTGTTGAAGAATTGAGAAATGCAATTCTGAGCTAGGCTCACGGATCCCGTTTTGATATTCACCCCGGCACTACCAAGATGTATCAGAATCTAAAAAGGTAGTTCTGGTGGCCAGACATGAAGCGAGATGTGGCTGTGTTTGTTTCCAAGTGCTTAACTTGTCAGCAGGTGAAAGTCGAACACCAAAAGCCAGGTGGATTGCTTCAGCCGTTGGAAGTTCTACAATGGAAGTGGGATCATGTCACAACCGATTTTGTGGTGGGTTTGCCTCGGACTTCTCAGGGCTTTGATGGAATCTAGCTGTTAGTTGATAGATTGACTAAGACAGCTCGACTTTTGCCGATTAAAGTTACTTGGAGTGTGCAGAGATTGGCCGACCTATACATTGAAAATATTGTGCCACTGCATGGTGTTCTAGTCTCACTTGTGTCAGATCGTGACCCACGTTTTACCTCCGGCTTCTGGCGCAGTTTCCAAAAGGCCTTGGGCACTGAGTTGGCTTTTTCTCCAGCTTATCATCCACAGTCTGATGGTCAGTAAGAAAGGACGATTCAGACTCTTGAAGATATGCTGAGATCGTGTTGCCTTGAGTGGCAGGGTTCGTGAGGTCAGCATTTACCACTTGTGGAGTTTGCTTATAATAATAGTTTTCACTCCAGCATCGGCATGGCACCTTATGAAACACTATACGGCCGTCCTTGTCGTACCCCTTTGAACTGGTTTGATGCCAGTGACCGGATTTTGACAGGACCTGACATGGTGTAACAATGTGCTGATGTGGTCCGTCTGATCAGGCAGAAAACGTTGACAGCTCAGAGTCGACAGAAGAGTTACGCGGATCAGCGTAGGCGACCACTGCAGTTTGAACCTGGAGATATGGTGTTTGTTAAAGTATCTCCGATGAAAGGAGTTTCCAGATTTGGGAAGCGTGGGAAGCTCAGTTTGCGGTACATTGGTCCGTTTCCTATTGTGGAGTGTGTGGGCCATGTGGCTTATCGGCTTCAGCTACCAGTGGCAACGCAGGCTATTCATGACGTGTTCCACGTCTCCCAGTTGAGGAAATATGTCTTTGATCCATCTCATGTCCTCGATGATGCTGTTTGGCCAGAAGTGACTGTCGACCTGTCTACACCAGAGTATCACATCAGAATTGAAGACCGTCGTGAGCAACGGTTGAGAAATAAAGTGATTCCGCTGGTTAAGGTCGTCTGGCAACGTCACTCGGGCAACGAGGCTACTTGGGAGCGTGAAGATGAGATGAGACAGCTTTTTCCTTTCTTGTTCGCTTGAGGTATGATTCCTTTGCAGCTTCCTCTTTGTTCTCCTTCTTAAATTTCGGGGTCAAAATTTTTATTAGGAGGGAGGGACTGTAAGGCCCATGTCTTAACGGATCTTTGATGGTGAAACACCCTGGTTAAATAATAAAATGTAAAAGTAAAATTTTGAAATATGTATTGGAATTAAAGCTATTTTTGACTTCAATAATTTCTCTTAATTAAATAATACTATTTATTTTGAAAGTGGCTAAATTATATCAATAAAAAGGAATAATTATTATTTTTCTACAATTACCATAAAAGAACTTTCATATTTCGTGAGATAATGGAATTTTTCATGATATTCTGAATTTTATATGTATATAGATTAAATTAATTGAATTTCACTCGTAGGCTACAGTTTTGACTAATTTATAAAAATATGGAAAAAATCACATCTTGTAGAGAACGAAGAGTTTAACAATATTGTCAACTAGGCTGACCCCTAATAAAAATTTTATTGGGCTGAATTAAGGAGTTTTTAGCCAAAATCGTTATTTTTCTTAGAACAACCTTAAAAGACCAAATTCGAGTCCATTTCTCAACCATTCGAGCTCAAACCAGGCCCATTTGATAGATAAACCCTAGGAATTCGTTCCCCTCTATAACCCTAACCTCTGGTTCCTTGTATTGGCGGCGGCAGCGTGGATTAGGTAGAAGAACCGAGTTTTTCGCCGAGTTTAAACCCTTGGACTCTCGAGTCCAATTCGATCCCTAGCACGACCTATATGCTCTATAAATTGAGGGCTTTCACAGTCCTAGACCTCCTTTTAGTTTTCCAACAGGTGGCATGGGCGATTGTGGTCGAACCTAGACGAATTTAGGCGTTTGGTGGCGGCGTGTATTAGGGTTTCGGCGAGCGTGCCTTCCCTTCTTCTTTACAAATCGGTAGGTTTCTCTCAGGCTAAACCCACGGATAATATATCATTTTGTTCGTCTCTGAATCCTCTTTCCATTTGTAGGCAAAGCCCTAAATTTCATGTAGTATCCTATGCGAGTTTACGGATTTAGTGGAAGCATGTCAAAATTAGGGTTTCTATGTTCCGTCTCGATTTAAGTAGGAATTTCAAGCCTTAAACGTTAAATTGATTATCCTATCTTGTGTAACTTTTCGTGCTTGTTCTATTGATTATAAAAGCCCCAATTTTCATACTCTATATACTGTGTATTTAGCTATTGTTCTTAACCCTAGCCAAACTCGTCGGAGGCGGGCAGGGCGAAGGGAGCAGAGACTGTTTTGGGATGGGCGGCCATGCGATAGACCGTTTGTCTATATGCACGGCCAGTCCATGACCGCCTATGTTACTTGCATTATCATGTTTTTATAAGATGAGTGGTCACTCTATAGACCGCATGTCTATATGAACGGCCAGACTGCAACCGCCTGTGTTCCTTGCGTTATTGAGTTTTCTTGAGTCAACGGCTAATCTAGAACCGCCCAACAAGTCGTGCGGCCATCTATAGACCGCTCATAAGAGCGTGAACGGCCTATGAACGACCGCACATGTCTTTGAAAGGTTCTGGACGAACCGTTCATCTCCCCAGAAACTGTGTTAAGTTTGAAACCTAGCATGTTTTCTCTCTAGTTACTTAATCTTAATGATAGGCTAACAACCAACATGAAAAGGGATCATACGGAAGATTAAATGTTATAAGTGCTGGTTTATTTTCTTCATGACCTTGATTTAGTATTTCAATAAAGTAAATTTCAAACATGATTATATGAACCATGTTACTATGATTGTTTGACAGTCGTTCTACTCCGGTAGGATGGACTGACCGCTATACTTGTTCTCGATGTTTTGTCAGCCTCTTTTCCTTGTAATGGTTGGAACTCTTCGCCGGATACTCCTTCCGTCGGACTAGGACCTCCATTACGGGACCTCCGTAAGCCCCCGCGAGCCTGGGATTCTCACTAGGACGCCGGGCATGTTGTACCATCACGACATGAACCTGTCACGTGATCAAATCGCTTGGATTACTATGTTGTGAGTCACGGCTCAATTGGGACCAACTGAGTCTTGAACGGCCGGAATTGGACCGTTTTACTCAGTGTGCGGCCCGTTCTTGACCGTCTATACTAGTGGAAAGGCCCATTTATAACCTTCTTCCCTAAGAGCGGCCCAGAATCGTTCGTTTATCATTAAGCTCTGGCTGGAGCCATTCATCCTTGAACGGCCCAGTTTGGACCGTATATATCTTGAGCGGCCCGATACTGACCGCGTATCTTCCTGTTTCCCGGAAAGCGATGTTTCGTGGTTTTGATTTGTGTGAGCTGCTCTAGCCTATCCAGGCTATGGTATTTCATGTGGCGACCTATTGTTAGGACAATTAATCCATTCTAAGTCATTTTGAACGACTCTTCCTCTTGATTAAAGAGCTTATTGTTTGGAATCTCAAGAAAAATCAATATTCTCATGCAATTTACCTTGATTACATGAACTTGATCTTGGAACTCTTGACCATTATATTCGTGGATGTCTAGATTTCGTGGGATCTATGATCCAAGTAAATCAATGCCAAGGTAATCATATTTAAGGGCCCAGTCTGGTCCTGGGAGGCGCACCCGAAAAGTACTTGATCCCCAGGGAGGTGAATGACTAGGTGTGGCATTTGGCACCGGTACTATCTAGTGTGTTGGGTTGGACGCGTTACATCGGAACCCGGATGGAATGACAAGTGAGCAAGGGCTAGCTAGGGCGTTCCCCGTAAGCGACGCGTTACATCGGAACCCGGATGGAATGACAAGTGAGCAAGGGCTAGCTAGGGCGTTCCCCGTAAGCGACGCGCCGCAATGGCGCCCGATTGCGGTGTCAAATAGGCAAGGGTTCTCGTGTAGGGTTGGACGCACACGGGTAAAGAAGTAAGTCCAAAAATATAGGATCCGTCTAGCTACTTGGAATATAGGAACTTTAACGGGTAAGGGTTTAGAATTAGTTAAGTTAATGAAGGATAGGAGGGTTAACATAGCTTGCCTACAAGAAACTAGGTGGAAAGGACATAAAGCTAAAGACATTGATGGATATAAAATTTGGTATACGGGTAATAATAACTCTAGAAATGGTGTTGCTATAATAATAGATAAAAACTTAAAAGACAGAGTTGTGGAAGTAAATAGATTGGGGGATAGACTAATGGTAATTAAACTTATCTTAGGTGAGGATATTTTGAATATAATTAGTGCATATGCACCTCAAGTAGGATTAGAAGAAAGCATTAAAAAGTAATTTTGGGAGGCTATTGATAGTTTGATCCAAAATATCCCTAGTGAAGAGAGAATCTTTATTGGAGGGGATCTTAATGGTCATGTGGGTATAGATAATAGAGGCTATGAGAGGATTCATGGAGGGCTTGGTTTTGGCAATAGAAATGATATGGGTAACACTATTTTTAATTTTGCTATGGCCTATGATCTAGCAATTATTAATACCTTCTTTAAGAAGCGAGACGAACACTTAATAACATACAAGAGTGGAATACATATAAGTCAAATAGACTATTTTCTCATTAGGAAGGTCGATAGAGTTTTATGTAAAGATTGCAAAGTTGTTCCTGGTGAGAGTCTAGCCCCTCAACATAGGTTGTTAGTAATGGATGTCACTATCCCTAAATTCAAAAGAAAGATCATTATAAATAATTATTCCAAGATTAAATGGTGGAATTTAAAAGGTAAAAGTTTGGAAACTTTTAAAAATCATATATTCAAGGAAAATATTTGTAATTTAGAACAAGAAACTAATGTAATGTGGAATAATGTTACAAATTGTATAACGAGGATTGCAAAACAACTCTTAGGCGAATCTAAAGGTAAAAAGAATTTATAAAAAGAGACTTGGTGGTGGAGTGAGGAAATTCAAAATACCATTAGAGTAAAAAAGGAATGCTTTAAAGTTTGGCAAACTAACAAAAATGCTCAAACCCTAGAAGCCTATAAAATCGCTAAAAAGAGAGCTAAGAAAATAGTTAGCGAAGCTAAATCAAAGGCATTTGAAGATTTATATAATAAATTAGGAACCCGAGAGGGTGAAAAGAACATATTTAAACTTGCTAAATTAAGAGAAAGGAAAACTAGAAATTTAGATCATGTTCGGTGCATTAAAGGTGAAGATCAAAGGGTTTTAACTAAGGATCTTGAGATTAAAGGGAGGTGGCATAGCTATTTTCAGAAGTTACTTAATGGAGATTCCGTCAAGGATTTATCTTTAGAAGGTACCCAAGAGTCCACAATATTTGATAAATATCAATATTTTAGGCGTATTAAGATGTCAGAAGTGGAGGATGCTTTAAGGAAAATGAAAGTGGGCAAGGCCTTAGGACTAGATGGCTTACCTATTGAAGTATGGAAAGGCCTAGGAGATATTGATATTCAGTGGCTAACTAAATTTTTTAATAAAATTTTAAAGGAACGGAGAATGCCAGAAGTTTAGAGAAAAAGTGTTGTAGTTCCTTTCTATAAAAACAAAGGAGATATTCAAAGTTGTAATAATTATCATGGAATTAAGCTTATGAGTCATACTATGAAACTTTGGGAAAGAGTAATTGAAAAACGCCTCCGTTGTATGACTACTGTATCGGATAATCAGTTTAGTTTTATGCCAAATAGATCTACTACAGAAGCTATTTTCTTACTACGACAGCTAATGGAGAAGTATAGAGAGATGAGAAAAGATTTGTATATAGTTTTTCTTGATTTAGAGAAGGCGTACGATCGAGTCATCATCATCATCATCAGAGCCTTATCCCAATTAATTGGGGTCGGCTACATGAATCCTGTTCCGCCAAAGATTTCTATCAAGTGCAATATTCGTATTTAAACCCAAGAAACTAATGTCCTTCCTAATAACATCGCACCATCTCATTTTAGGCCTTCCCCGAGCTCTTTTACTAGCATCCACTAAGATTTGGTCACATCTTTTAACCGGCGCTGAGTTAGGGCGACGACACACATGCCCAAACCACCTGAGTCTATTTTCTCTCATTTTACTATCAATTAGAGCTATCCCTAAGTCCTTACGGATATGCTCATTCCTAATCTTGTCTTTCTTAGTCTTGCCACACATCTATCTCAACATCCTCATCTCTGCTACACACATTTTGTGGATGTGTTCTATTCGTACTGCCCAACACTCGGTACCATATAACAAAGTAGGTCTCACAGCTGTTCTATAAAACCTCCCTTTGAGTTTCACAGGCATACGACGATCACAAAGGACACCTGATGCACTTCTCCATCTTAACCAGCCTGCCTTAATCCTATGTACGATCGAGTACCGAGAGAATTGATTTGGTGGACATTAAGAAAGAAAGGAATCTCTCAAGGATATGTTGATTTGATTAAGGATATGTACGGCGATGCTATAACTAGTGTTCGAACTATTGCTGGGGAGACTGGTGAATTTCCCGTTTCTATAGGTTTGCATCAAGGTTCTGTACTAAGTCCGTATCTCTTTACCTTAGTTATGGATGAAGTAACTAAACAATTGCATGAGGATATCCCTTGGTGTATGCTATTTGCAGACGATATTATTTTAATTGATGAGAGTATTGATGCTCTAAATGCTAAGGTAGAGCGTTGGAGACTTGTTTTGGAGTCTAAAGGTTTTAAAATTAGTAGGAGTAAGTCAGAGTTTATGCACTGTAATTTTAGTAATGGGAGAGTGGTTCAGGAAGACATGGTTCTAATTGATGGACATAACATTCCGAAGAGCAGTAGCATTCGATACTTAGGGTCTATCATACAAGAGAATGGGGAGATTTATGATGACGTTACACATAGGATTAAGGCAGGCTGGTTAAGATGGAGAAGTGCATCAGGTGTCCTTTGTGATCGTCGTATGCCTGTGAAACTCAAAGGGAGGTTTTATAGAATGGCTGTGAGACCTACTTTGTTATATGGTACCGAGTGTTGGACAGTACGAAAAGAACACATCCACAAAATGTGTGTAGCAGAGATGAGGATGTTGAGATGGATGTGTGGCAAGACTAAGAAAGATAAGATTAGGAATGAGCGTATCCGTAAGGACTTAGGGATAGCTCCAATTGATAGTAAAATGAGAGAAAATAGACTCAGGTGATTTGGACATGTGTTTCGTCGCCCTAACTCAGCGCCGGTTAAAAGATGTGACCAAATCTTAGTGGATACTAGTAAAAGAGCTCGAGGAAGGCCTAAAATGAGATGGTGCGATGTTATTAGGAAGGACATTAGTTCCTTGAGTTTAAATATGAATATTCCACTTGATAGAAATCTTTGGCGGAACAGGATTCATGTAGCCGACCCCAATTAATTGGGATAAGACTCTGATGATGATGATGATGATGATGATGATGATGATGATGATGATGATGATGATGACTATCTAGCGTGTTGGGTCTACGACATTCCATATTCTCGTGAACTTGTTATTCGTGCTTGAAAGTATGAAGTACTTGCTTGCATGACTCGACTTGATATATGGCCATTCACTTGAAGTTCTATTTATTTGCTCTTGCTATCGTGACTTGCAATCTTTATCGTGCTAGTTATCTTGTTATCTTGCTTAATTATTTTCTCGCGTTATTCATGTATTCATGAAATGGTTAATTACTTAAACTATGCCTGATGATAGAGTGTAATTCTTAATGAGCTGCTTGCTCACCCTTACTTTTCAAACCTTTTCAGGCAACGCGGTAGACGGAACGTTTGCAATTGGGATCGGGACAGTGTGATCGAGTGAACTTGGAGCTTTAGAGACCGGAGTCTGTCTTTTTATTTTTTTTCTTGAGTCTAGATAATATAGTGAGTCTTTTCATTTTCTCTTCTTTTATCTTTATTGAGTCAGAATTGTAAAATTTAATTTCAATTTTTAATATAAATATATTTTTATCAAATTGTATGGCATCCATGTGTCTAATTGTGTTTATTTATTTTGCTCTTATTATCATGACTGTTTTGCTGTACGTTCCGAACGCTGCTTCCCGCTACTATCGGTTCGGGGCATGACAGAAGTGGTATCAGAGCCTCAGTTGTTTGTCTTCTAGGTTCTTGTCTATAAGTATAGGTTACCTGTGTCATCCCTTTTGTCGCCTGGTGAGATCGGGTAGTATCTCGGGTTAAGTAATAAAATATGTATAAGATTGCGTAGCACCACGCGTAAGGTTAATAACTTTCTAACTTTATAATTATTTTTGTAGGTATTAAAGCCCTTTTTGAAATGGAAGCAAAGGGGTTCCCGAGTAAGCTAAGGTTCGGTTTCGCTAAAAAGTGGCGAGTCCATTATAAAAAGATTCAAAGTAATAAGAAGAAAAGACATAACCTTTTACAAATGAAATGTTTTCACTGTCACAAAGTTGGTCATCTAATCATGGAGTGCTGGCGAAGGAGCGGAGCGTGTCTTCGTTGCGGAAATAAAGAACATGTAATGGCTAATTGCCCTACGTTACTTCCACAAGCAAATTACAACTGATTTCTTTCAAATGAAGAATTTTTTATAATGTATCATTCTCATTCTTGACTATAGTTAAATTCTTTTGCATTCTATTAGTGGTATGATTAACATATTATTTTGTATAAATAAGATTATCTTAGTTTAAATGTTCAAATAGTTAATGACGTCTGACGAATTTGGGGACCAAATTCCTTGAAGTGGGGGAGGATGTAACACCCCGGTTAAATAATAAAATGTAAAAGTAAAATTTTTAAATATGTATTGGAATTAAAGCTATTTTTGACTTCAATGATTTCTCTTAATTAAAGAATACTATTTATTTTAAAAGTGGCTAAATTATATCAATAAAAAGGAATAATTATTTTTTTTTCTACAACTATCATAAAAGAACTTTCATATTTCATGAGATAATTAAAATTTTCATGATAATCTGAATTTTATATGTATATAGATTAAATTAATTGAATTTCACCCGTAGGCTAAAGTTTTGACTAATTTATAAAAATATGAAAAAAAATCACATCTTGTAGAGAACGAAGAGTTAAACAATATTGTCAACTAGGCTGACCCCTAATAAAAATTATATTAGGCTAAATTAAGGAGTTTTTAGCCAAAATAGTTATTTTTCTTAGAACAATCTTAAAAGACCAAATTCGAGCCCATTTCTCAACCATTCGAGCCCAAACCAGGCCCATTTGATAGATAAACTCTAGGAGTTCGTTCCCCTCTGTAACCCTAACCTCTAGAGCCTTCTATTGGCGGCGGCGGCGTGGATTAGGTAGAAGAACCGAGTTTTTCGCCGAGTTTAAACCCTTGGACTCTCGAGTCCATTTCGATCCCTAGAACGACTTATAGGCATTATAAATTGAGGGCTTTCATAGCGCTAGACCTCCTTTTATTTTTCCAACATGTGGCGTGGGCGATTGTGGTCGAACCTAGGCGAATTTAGGCATTTGGTGGCGGCGTGTATTAGGGTTCCGGCGAGCGCGCCTTCCCTTCTTCTTCCCAAATCGGTAGGTTTCTCTCAGACTAAACCCACGAAAAATATATCATTTTGTTCGTCTCTGAATCCTCTTTCCATTGGTAGGCAAAGCCCTAAATTCCATGTAGTATCATGCGCGAATTTACGGATTTAGTGGAAGCATGTCAAAATTAGGGTTTCTATGTTCCGCCTCAATTTAAGTAAGAATTTCAAGCCTTAAACGTTAAATTGATTATCCTATCTTGTGTAACTTTTCGTGCTCGTTCTATTGATTATAAAAGCCCCAATTTTCATGCTCTATATACTGTGTATTTAGCTATTGTTCCTAACCCTAGCCAAACTCGTCGGAGGCGGGCAAGGCGAAGGTAGCAGAGACTGTTTTGGGATGGGCGACCATGCGATAGACCGTTTGTCTATATGCACGGCCAGTCCATGACCGCCAATGTTACTTGCGTTATCATATTTTTATAAGATGAGCGGCCACTCTATAGACCACATGTCTATATGAACGGCCAGATTGCAACCGCCTGTGTTCCTTGCGTTATTGAGTTTTCTTGAGTCAACGGCTAATCCAGAACCGCCCAATAAGTCGTGTGGCCATCTATAGACCGCTCATAAGAGCGTGAATGGCCTATGAACGACCGCACATGTCCTTGAAAGGTTCTGGACGAACCGTTCATCTCCCCAGAAACTGTGTTAAGTTTGAAACCTAGCATGTTTTCTCTCTAGTTACTTAATCTTAATGATAGGCTAACAACCAACATGAAAAGGGATCATACGGAAGATTAAATGTTATAAGTGCTGGTTTATTTTCTTCATGACCTTGATTTTGTATTTCAATAAAGTAAATTTCAAACATGATTATATGAACCATGTTACTATGATTGTTTGACAGTCGTTTTACTCCGGTAGGATGGACTGACCGCTATACTTGTTCTCGATGTTTTGTCAGCCTCTTTTCCTTGTAATGGTTGGAACTCTTCGCCGGATACTCCTTCCGTCGGACTAGGACCTCCATTACGGGACCTCCGTAAGCCCCCGCGAGCCTGGGATTCCCACTAGGACGCCGGGCAGGTTGTACCATCACGACCTGAACCTGTCACGTGATCAAATCGCTTGGATTACTATGTTGTGAGTCACGGCTCAATTGGGACCAACTGAGTCTTGAACGGCCGGAATTGGACCGTTTTACTCAGTGTGCGGCCCGTTCTTGACCGTCTATACTAGTTGAAAGGCCCATTTATAACCGTTCTTCCCTAAGAGCGGCCCAGAATCGTCCGTTTATCATTAAGCTCTGGCTGGAGCCAGTCATCCTTGAACGGCCCAGTTTGGACCGTATATATCTTGAGCGGCCCGATACTGACCGCTCATCTTCCTATTTCCCGGAAAGCGATGTTTCGTGGTTTTGATTTGTGTGAGCTGCTCTAGCCTATCCAGGCTATGGTATTTCATGTGGCGACCTATTGTTAGGTCTATTAATCCATTCTAAGTCATTTTGAACGACTCTTCCCCTTGATTAAAGAGCTTATTGTTTGGAATCTCAAGAAAAATCAATATTCTCATGCAATTTACCTTGATTACATGAACTTGATCTTGGAACTCTTGGCCATTATATTCGTGGATGTCTAGATTTTATGGGATCTATGATCCAAGTAAATTAATGCCAAGGCAATCATATTTAAGGGCCCAGTCTGGTCCTGGGAGGCGCACCCAAAAAGTACTTGATCCCCGGGGAGGTGAATGACTAGGTGTGACATTTGGCACCGGTACTATCTAGCGTGTTGGGTCTACGACATTCCACATTCTCGTGAACTTGCTATTCGTGCTTGAAAGTATGAAGTACTTGCTTGCATGACTCGACTTGAGTTGACTTGATATATGGCAATTCACTTGAAGTTCTGTTTATTTGCTCTTGCTATCGTGACTTGCAATCTTTATCGTGCTAGTTATCTTGTTATCTTGCTTAATTATTTTCTCGCGTTATTCATGTATTCATGAAATGGTTAATTACTTAAACTATGCCTGATGATAGAATGTAATTCCTAATGAGCTGCTTGCTCACCCTTACTTTTCAAACCTTTTCAGGTAACGCGGTAGACGGAACGTTTGTAATTGGGATCGGGACAGTGTGATCGAGTGAACTTGGAGCTTTAGAGACCGGAGTCTATCTTTTTATTTTTTTTCTTGAGTCTAGATAGTATAGTGAGTCTTGTCATTTTCTCTTCTTTTATCTTTATTGAGTCAGAATTGTAAAATTTAATTTCAATCTTCAATAAAAATATATATTTATCAAATTGTATGGCCTCCATGTGTCTAATTGTGTTTATTTATTTTGCTCTTATTATCATGATTGTTTCGCAGTACGTTCCGAACGCTGCTTCCCGCTGCTATCGGTTCGGGGCGTGACAGAAGTGATATCAGGGCCTCAATTGTTTGTGTTCTAGGTTCTTGTCTATAAGTATAGGTTACCCGTGTCATCCCTTTTGTCGCCTGGTGAGATCGGATAATATCTTGGGTTAAGTAATAAAATATGTATAAGATTGCGTAGCACCACGCGTAAGGTTAATAACTTTCTAACTTTATAATTATTTTTGCAGGTATTAAAGCCCTTTTTGAAATGGAAGCAAAGGGGTTCCTGAGTAAGCTAAGGTTCGGTTTCGCTAGAAGGTGGCGAGTCCATTATAAAAAGATTCAAAGTAATAAGAAGAAAAGGCATAACCTTTTACAAATGAAATGTTTTCACTGTCATAAAGTTGGTCATCTAATCATGGAGTGCTGGCGAAGGAGCGGAGCGTGTCTTCGTTGCGGAAATAAAGAACATGTAATGGCTAATTGCCCTACGCTACTTCCACAAGCAAATTACAACTGATTTCTTTCAAATGAAGAATTTTATATAAGGTATCATTCTCATTCTTAACTATAGTGAAATTCTTTTGCATTCCATTAGTGGTATGATTAACATATTATTTTGTATAAATAAGATCATCTTAGTTTAAATGTTCAAATAGTTAATGACGTCCGACAAATTTGGGGACCAAATTCCTTGAAATGGGGGAGGATGTAACACCACGATTAAATAATAAATTGTAAAAGTAAAATTTTGAAAGATGTATTGAAATTAAAGCTATTTTTGACTTCAATGATTTCTCTTAATTAAAGAATACTATTTATTTTGAAAGTAGCTAAATTATATCAATAAAAAGGAATAATTATTTTTTTTCTACAATTATCATAAAAGAACTTTCATATTTCATGAGATAATTAAAATTTTCATGATAATCTGAATTTTATATGTATATAGATTAAATTAATTGAATTTCACCCGTAGGCTAAAGTTTTGACTCATATATAAAAATATAGAAAAAATCACATCTTGTAGAGAACGAAGAGTTTAACAATATTGTCAACTAGGTTGACCCCTAATATAAATTTTATTAGGCTGAATTAAGGAGTTTTTAGCCAAAATCGTTGTTTTTCTTAGAACAACCTTAAAAGATCAAATTCGAGCTCATTTATCAACCATTCAAGCCCAAACCATGCCCATTTGATAGATAAACTCTAGGAGTTCGTTTCACTCTGTAACCCTAACCTCTAGAGCCTTCTATTGGCGGCGGTGGCGTGGATTAGGTAGAAGAACCGAATTTTTTGTCGAGTTTAAACCCTTGGACTCTCGAGTCCATTTCGATCTCTAGAACGACCTATAGGCATTATAAATTGAGGGCTTTCACAGCCTTAGACCTCCTTTTATTTTTCCAACAGGTGGCGTGGGCGATTGTGGTCGAACCTAGGCGAATTTAGGCATTTGGTGGCGGCGTGTATTTGGGTTCCGGCGAGCGCGCCTTCCCTTCTTCTTCCCAAATCAGTAGGTTTCTCTCAGGCTAAATCCACGGATAATATATCATTTTGTTCGTCTCTGAATCCTCTTTCCATTGGTAGGCAAAGCCCTAAATTCCATGTAGTATCCTGCGCGAATTTACGGATTTAGTGGAAGCATGTCAAAATTAGGGTTTCTATGTTCCGCCTTAAACATTAAATGTCTTTGAAAGGTTCTGGATGGACCGTTCATCTCCCCAGAAATTGTGTTAAGTTTGAAACCTAGCATGTTTACTCTCTAGTTACTTAATCTTAATGATAGGCTAACAACCAACATGAAAAGGGATCATACGGAAGATTAAATGTTATAAGTGCTGGTTTATTTTCTTCATGACCTTGATTTAGTATTTCAATAAAGTAAATTTCAAACATGATTATATGAACCATGTTACTATGATTGTTTGACAGTCATTATACTCCGGTAGGATGGACTGACCGCTATACTTGTTCTTGATATTTTGTCAGCCTCTTTTCCTTGTAATGGTTGGAACTCTCCGCCGGATACTCCTTCCGTCGGACTAGGACCTCTATTACGGGACCTCCGTAAGCCTCCGCGAGCCTGGGATTCCCACTAGGACGCCGGGCAGGTTGTACCATCACGACCTGAACCTGTCACGTGATCAAATCGCTTGGATTACTATGTTGTGAGTCACGGCTCAGTTGGGACCAACTGAGTCTTGAACGGCCGGAATTGGACCGTTTTACTCAGTGTGCGGCCCGTTCTTGACCGTCTATACTAGTTGAAAGGCCCATTTATAACCGTTCTTCCCTAAGAGCGGCCCAGAATCATCCGTTTATCATTAAGCTCTGGTTGGAGCCAGTCATCCTTGAACGGCCCAGTTTGGACCGTATATATCTTGAGCGGCCCGATACTGACCGCGTATCTTCCTGTTTCCCGAAAAGCGATGTTTCGTGGTTTTAATTTGTCTGAGCTCCTCTAGCCTATCCATGCTATGGTATTTCATGTGGCGACCTATTGTTAGGTCTATTAATCCATTCTAAGTCATTTTAAATGACTCTTCCTCTTGATTAAAGAGCTTATTATTTGGAATCTCAAGAAAAATCAATATTCCCATGCAATTTTCCTTGATTACATGAACTTGATCTTGGAACTCTTGGCCATTATATTCATGGATGTCTAGATTTCATGAAATCTATGATCCAAGCAAATCAATGCCAAGGCAATCATATTTAAGGGCCCAGTCTGGTCCTGGGAGACGCACCCGAAAAGTACTTGATCCCCGGGGAGGTGAATGACTAGGTGTGCATTTGGCACCGGTACTATCTAGCGTGTTGGGTCTATGACATTCCACATTCTCGTGAACTTGCTATTCGTGCTTGAAAGTATGAAGTACTTGCTTGCATGACTCGACTTGACTTGACTTGATATATGGCCATTCACTTGGGGCCACTTTGATAACGGGTTAAGCCGGGTTAGGGTGGGTTAACTGGGGTCGCGTGGGTTACTCCTTGTTTGATAGTTTTTTTCTTAACCCGGGTCGGATAGGGTTAAAGTGGATTAACTCATTCCTAAGAAATAGGTGGAATGAGTTAATCCACCCGGGTTAGGCTTAGGGGTGGGGTGGGCTAACCCGGGTAAGCCACCCTCCCCTAATCTAACCCGTTACCAAAGTGGCCCTTGAAGTTCTGTTTATTTGCTGTTGCTATCGTGACTTGTAATCTTTATCATGCTAGTTATCTTGTTATCTTACTTAATTATTTTCTCGCGTTATTCATGCATTCATGAAATTATTAATTACTTAAACTATGCCTGATGATAGAGTGTAATTCCTACTGAGCTGCTTGCTCACCCTTACTTTTCAAACCTTTTCAGGTAACGCGGTAGACGGAATGTTTGCAATTGGGATCGGGACAGTGTGATCGAGTGAACTTGGAGCTTTAGAGACCAGAGTCTGTCTTTTTATTTTTTTTCTTCTTGAGTCTAGATAGTATAGTGAGTCTTGTCATTTTCTCTTCTTTTATCTTTATTGAGTCAGAATTGTAAAATTTAATTTCAATCTTCAATAAAAATATATTTTTATCAAATTGTATGGCCTCCATGTGTCTAATTGTGTTTATTTATTTTGCTCTTGTTATCATGACTGTTTCGCTGTACGTTCCGAACGCTGCTTCCCGCTGCTATCGGTTCGGGACACCCTCAAATATAGATAAGTTGTACTCTATATCACTAAGGTGCCTTTTGAAGTATCGGCTCAGTTCTTGTAAAGAACTCCGAAGTTAAGCGTGCTTAATGGGGAGTAGTACTAGGATGGGTGACCTGCCCGGGAAGTCTTCCATTCTGGAGCCGATCACCCTTAAAAAGGGACAAAACCGTGAGGTCGATAGGCCAAAGCGGACAATACCTCGACGGTATAGAGTACAGGGCGCGACAGAATGGTATCAGAGCGATACCCCAGCCGGAAGTGTGGGAACTAACTGCCATGCAGGGCAAAGTGCTACGCTATGGAAGCCACCTCTTGAGTCCGTAATGGAGCAAAGTGCTACATAGTGGGAGCCACCTCTTGAGCCTGTAGGGGCCACCTCTAGAGTCCTACCTGCCTGGGGACTTGATTGCGTGATTGCGTGCTATATGTGCCCAGCGACAAGGACGTCGCCTATATAAGAGGGGTAGATTGTAACACCCTCAAATATAGCTAAGTTGTACTCTATATCACCGCGGCGCCTTTTGAAGTATCGGCTCAGTTCTTGTAAAGAACTCCGAAGTTAAGCGTGCTTAATGGGGATTAGTACTAGGATGGGTGACCTGCCCGGGAAGTCCTCCATTCTGGAGCCGATCACCCTTAAAAAGGGACAAAACCGTGAGGCCGATAGGTCAAAGCGGACAATACCTCGACGGTATAGAGTACGAGGCGTGACAGATGGTGCGGGTTTCGGATTTATTCCGCGAACCCCGGCCATTTTTCCAGATTTTTAGGTCATTTTCTGGTATTTATTCAGATTAAGTTATATTGTTTATGGATTTGATTGGGCATTTCCCTAATATTGGTGGGTTGGGGGTTCTTTTTGCAAAAGGTGACTTTTTAAAAAAGAACTATATTTGCCAACCCCATTTTTCTCCCCTCCTCACGTCTCCACCTCACCTCCACCTCTCCACCCCTCTTGATCTCCCTCTCTCCCCATTTCCTCTCCCCCTCTCCCTCACGATCTCTCTCTCTCTCTCTCCCTGGGCAAGCGGGCGAGACGGCGACGGATCACGGTGTGGAGGGCGCCGTGGTGACGAGTGGAGCGCGTTGACGCCCACCTCGGCACGGATCGTGGCCCGAGGAGACGGGACGGGGCGAGGAGGAGCGTGAACATTTCGCCCTTGCATGCGGCCGGTCGTCCACTTTCGGCTTGAATGAGGTAGGGGGATGGAATCCTTACCTGACTAGGATCGTCTGGACACCACTTGCACCGCCATGCACGGCCGTTTTCTCCATTTTCGGTGAAATCCCCATGTTAGTGTGATTTAGCTCAATTTCATGAAAAATCACTCCTTGGGCTTTGTTTTTATGTTTCCTAGTGTTTAATTGATGGTATGGATATGTGCATGAGCAGGGAACAGGTTGTTAGCGCGAGCCCCGTCGATTTCGGTCGATCGGGGGATGTTCCGGTTTCAATACGGACATACTCGCAACCCAGCTCGTGTGACGGTCATCCCAGCGACCGTCACACACGTAACGCACCCAACCTGGTGCGTTACGTGAGTGTGACGGCCCCATCCGGTTGCGTCACAGCTTCTGGGCAACTGGGCGGAGGGTTCACCTAACGGACCTAGATAGGGCCGTTAGGGTGTTGTAACGCACCAGCCTAGGCGCGTTACATTCCCCTGATACCTGTGTGTGGTTTATCCCTCGGGTGGGTGTAACGGCCTCGAATGGTGCGTTACACCAGTGTAACGCCCCTACCTTAGACCGTCACACCCTGTGTTTCTGTATTTTAGTGGAATAGCCTCGGGTGCCTCTAACGCACCTAAGGGGGTGCGTTACAGTCATGTAACGCACTGCTCCCGGTGCGTTACGCACTGTTGTCCCCTGCGTGTGGGGAAGTTGCCTCGGGTGAGTCTGACGGCCCCCGGTAGGCGCGTTACAGTGACGTAACGCACCTACCCTAGACCGTCACACTCTGTAACGGTCCAGGCTAGACCGTCACACCCTCTGGCATTTTAAAAGATGGTCGGTTCATCTTCTAATGCATTTCATGTTGCATAACCGCTATGTTTAAGTTATTTTATAAACAATGGCGCACTTTTAGATCCCGGTAGAGTACTTCAACTTTCCTTGTGATGGAATCACTAGACTTAGCCATAAGACTTTCAGTGTCGCTCTGCCTGGCAAAGGTGGAAGGGCGTACCCGTTGAGCGGTTTGTAAGCTAGTCACCGTGGGCCCCCGGTTCTTTACCGTAGCGTCCTTAGGGGGGAACTAGCTAGGTAGAGGCCTGGCTCTAGGCAGGAGTCAGTGTGTGCACATGTTGTCAGAGGCCTGAACTAACACTGACGAGTGTTACTCTGACTAGTTCTTGGTTCGGTACTGTTACGCCACTCGCTTGTTGTCAGCCTGACTTGCGAGTTCCTTGAGACACAGTGTAAGCCGTCAGTGGACGCTTCTGGTCTTTGTTTTTTAGTGGGTACCTTCTGCGGTCTCTTGTCACTTGGAGAAGTTGGGATTCTTTCTACTGGTAGATTTAGCTTCAGACGCTAATGTATACATTTGTATTGGCATATAGTTAGCTGTTTTGACTGTTAGTTAGGTTTTACAGCTTTGCTACACTTGTGTTATTTATGCCAATGCATGTTTACTACATTAAATGCATGCTCTAATTACTTTATATTTGCATGCATGCTTGTTGGCGTAAGGTGGGGATCCGCGTGACCCCTACTGAGTCTGGCTGTGACTCACTCCTCCTTCTTTCAGGTGAGCAGCCGCAGCCTCCCGTTGCCGGTGGTTCCCGCATTTTTGGGGATCGCTTGTAGAGTGCCAGCGTTAGTTCGACAGTCCTTTTTGGGTACTTTTGACCGGGGTATGTCCCGTGTAGTTGTACTTTTGGGACTTCCTTGGTGTTGTGGACTTTTCGTTTGTGGCTCTGGACTAGTGTATATACTATTTATCACTCTGATATTTTGAGATTTACTTCCGCTCAAATCTTTAGCTTTCCATATAATTATCATGCGCTTGCGTGTGATTCCAATTCGTTGTGCGCCTCCTCAGCAAACGTACTAACCCTTCAGGGGCCTCATCAGCCTCTTGGGTGGCTTCCCTAGTTCTTTGTATCGGTATATCGATATCCGGATCTCCGGGTCGTTATAGGCCCTGTGTTTGGGCTTGGACTGCGAGTCTAGTTATCCGGCATGGGGCTGGAGGTTTCCCGCTTTCCTTGGGATGGGGAATCGGTGTGGCGGCTTGTGTGCTGCCCTGAGAATCGTGCTTCTACACTTTCTGCGTGGCCGAGTGTATGGCCCGTGGACTGTGAGTCCCGTCTCTTCTCCGACCGTGGTCACCGTGCGACGGTGCTGGTATGTGGGACGGTCCCCGTACTTCATCGGGTTTGGACGTTGTTTTCCGTTGACTTGAGAGTCTACTCCGCTGTGACCCTCCACTAGTCGTAGCCCACCAGTACGTGTGTGCTGGTCTCACTTGAGAGTAGGTGTACGGGCTTACCCTGAGAACGGTTTTGGACTGGTTTTCGTCGGGCCCCGTGTCTAGCAGCCAGAGTCCGGCTGAGGGGAAAACTGATCAGAGGGCCAGACCAGGGACGGACGGTCTATGTGTGAACACGTGGTTGGGGGCGGTTGGACCCACGCTGACGGGCGTGACCCTAGCTTGATGCGGGACGAGACCACGGACACGACAAGCTCGCGATTGTCCCTTAATGAGGGAAGCGTCGGACGTGCACGGTTGAGAAACCGGCAGTGAGCTAGGGTGGTCGGCTCTCTCGTGTGCCCGGATCGGGTCACGGGACGGTCACGCTCTCTCTCGCAGCAGCGGTGATATGAAAATATATAGCAAGGTAGGTTCTAAAACATGCTCTCTAGCAGCAGCATATAAAGCATATATGAAAATAAGCGAAATGCCAAGCAAGGAGCGAATACGATACCTCCACGCAGTTGGCATGGGGAAGACGGTCCCGGCCGAAACTCGTACTCCCGGAACAATACTACATAATATTACAGCAATACAAGTTGCTGCCCACTCCACGCAGGGAGGTAAAGGGCTACACAATGGGGTCTGGGAGGACCGAATTCGGGTTGATGGGCGGCTTCTCGCGTTGATTCGGCAACACCCGAACTAGTGACGGTGGGGCCCACGTGCTGTCCGGAGGGGCCGTGTGGGACCCGATGGCACCGCTGTAGTGGAGGATGCCTGGAAGGGCGCTCCCTGGAGTGGAGGCGCGCTGGTTCACCGGCCGGAGGCCGGGCGGCTCCGATCGGCACCGGTCGGAACAACCGGCCACGGATCTACAGCTTCTGGGTTTCAGCGCGCGTCCCGGTAAGAACGGACGCGACGATCAGCCTCGATGTCGGATCGACACGAAACTGGCGCCTTTGGAAAGCTAACTTCAAATCCTTCAATCTAGGCCTAGAGATCTGGTCTGGATCTGCACGGATCTTGGACTTAATGAATTTTTGAGTTGCTGTTGTACAGTGACCGGATTCTCAGATCTGTAGAGAACTTATCTGAGAACTGCTATTGACCGATATGTGAACGTCCGAATCTGAAGTGGTGGTCTTCAGCAAAGTTGTAGGAAATCAAGCTAGGAAAACGAACATAGTTTTTATGAAAGGTTTGGAGGTGGCTGTGATTTTTTTCGATTTTTGAAATAGAAGGTGGTCGGATCTGGAACTTGGCTGAAAGCACTGTAGCAAAGATAGAACACGAATTTTGAAAAATGAATAGAGGGCGGATCAAAAATCAAGAAAAATGGTTATGTAGGGGATGATGGAGAGAACCCCCAGTAAAATTGGTAGCCCTAAAAAAAATAAAAAAGAAGGTCGGAGATGGGAAACTCAGAGCTGTTGTCACTGTAGACAGAGACAGGATAGATCTGGGAGTGATTGAAGACCGAAATTACAAAAATATCAAACGAAGGATTTTCGACCTGAATGTTTTTGTGGATGATGGGATGGAAGATAGGAACACACCATAAAAATTACAAACCACGAAGAGGCCGTGGCTGGTATCAGGAATTTCGGGAAGACACCTCTGTCTAGCAGGACAGAAAATCGAAGACGGATTCGCGGCTGCTCGAAGGCGGCACGAACGGCGGCGGCACCGATGAAGATCAGAGGTTGAGAGGGGGAGATAGAAGATTGATACACTCTAGAACTGGAGGTTTGAGGAGAGGAAACCAGGGGGAGAGGGCTGGGGGCGCAAGAGCCTTCTTGGCATTCAACAAAATTTCTGATTTTTCACTAATTTTCACATGAAAATACAACATTTTATATGCTACCAATCTAATCTAATGTACACCGTTGGATCTAGGGAGGGGGATTGAAGGGCTAGGATGAGGTTTGAACAACACACACAAAAAAACATAAAATAATAGGGGAGAGGGGCGGCCTATTGACTATAAGAAATGGTGGAATGGGGTAGGTGGCCAACCATTGGAATATTGACCCATTTGTCTCCCATGTGTCCATATGACTAGTCCAACTTTCTAGATGTCCACCTAGGATGGTTGACCAGCCCCACAAGGTGACATGGACCAATGGGAAAGGGCTGAGGGCCCCCTAGCTGGACCTACTACAAAATTACATAAAAACCGACACAATCCATGGGAATGACTCATTGACTTATAAAGCCTTACATTTGCGTACATACTTTCCCAATGATATAAACACAAACTAAAAGGACATAAATGCAAAAGTAAATGTACATGCTCGGCGTCGATTCCCATCAACTCTCCCCGGGTGGGAGGAACTCGACCCCGTCGAGTAGGGGTATGGGTGCTCGGGTACTCCGGCGGATCCGTCACCGTGCCAAGTAACGCGGGTATACTCCACTCCAAGTGACCGTCACCTGCTCATTCCATATATACTCGATATGCACAAGCTGCTATGGGCTAAAGGTGGACACTCCGGGTGGGGCACTCTCAAAAGGGAAGGGAGCAGACTCGAAGACTCACTAGGAAGCACCGCTGAGTCCCTATAGGTGACTGATCCTGGTATAGATGTGGAACCGATCCCATACTCATCGAATGAGTCCACTCGCGTCTTACGCATAAGAGAACGACAACGAGCTTGCACAAGACACATGCAGACTCACCAAACACTAACACACATATGCAAACAACACAAATAAGAAACAGACTCATGCATGACTCTAGATAAAACTAGTGTTAGTCAGACCCGTACATGGATGACGGCGGACCAGGACACCCGAATATGTGCCATACATGCATTTGACGTAACCGGAGGTTGACGTCATGGGGAACTCCTAGACATGCTACGATGCACCAATCATGGACATTGGGCTTGGATGCGAGAAGTCCGGGAGGTGCGGGTGGTTTAGAGGGATCGGGGAAACCAAAGTCTTCCTTACCCCCGAATGATGGTTCGGACCTATGGCTATGTGGAGGTTGTTTGGCCCGAGTGGAAAAGGCTTGATAGTGAACTCCACGGAGGAAGTGGAGTGAAGATGGCGGCTCGGGAGATTCACTAGTGAGGGGATCAAAAGGGTCAAAGAAGATATGATCCCGTGAGATGGGTTCCAACATGACATGGTCCCAAGTTTAGAATTCATAATCACCGCCATACATTATGATCGGTGGGACGACGGACATGTGTAGAAAATAAGATTCCTCCCTTGGGCAAAAGGGAACGAAGTCGGACTCGGTCGGCATCGGGAGGAGTAGAAGAATCTCCGTGGTGACACACTCCACGGTGCACACGGAGGTAATGGACCCTAAGGCCGGATGGGTGAAGCTAAGACTAGCGGGTTGGTCAAAGCCTCGGGTCAAAAGATGCGTCAACTCCCATTGTGAATCTAATCCCATGACAAGATCGTCCAACGTATCAACATGGTGACGAGATCGAAATGTGGTATGGAAGGAGTTGACCGACACTAAAGGGAGGATGGGGTCCATAGGTGGGAAGGAAGGTGGGATCAAGCCATCCTTGAGCTAACTAAGAAGCGGCTCGACTATATATAGTGTACCCGTAAGAAACACGGGTGGCTCGGGGTGAGGTGGTTCCAAGCATGATGGCTCCGGATGAGGGTCGGAAGGTAAGGGTGGTAACGGAGCACTCACGGGTGGTGAAGGCAATGGGGTAGGCAGTCCGATCGGCTCGAGACTCGGTTGGGAGTTAGATGTTTGCCGAAGGGCAGCCAGGGCAGCATCGGCTCGCTGTAGGTCGTCATTAAATGGAGACTCAAATGGCTTGACCTCAAGAGCGACCTTATAGGACTGCGCTAGAGAGAATGCATTGCGGACAAGACATTGGATTTGAAAGTAAATCCGCAAACCTCTCCGGAACTGAAATGCGGCTATGGTGCTCTCCTATCCCAAGCCATATTCCAACCAATACGTATGATATGCCCGAATGTACTCGGACACGGACCTATCACCTTGGACGGGTCGACAAGGGTTGGCCATTGGTGCCGAAAAGGTGGGAATGGATCCCTAGGAATGGGTATGCAAGGCCATTTAGACAAGACACTAGATCGACTATGCATGGTTTGGGATGCATGCACACTAAGGACAAGACACCAAGACTCGGTACGTGGCGGAGTTAATCGATCTGAAGATCACTCGCGTAAGTGTGCGGCCTTCCCGATAGGTGTAGCCTAACGTTCGGACAACACCTTTTGATATACCGGGTTATTGGGATGCAATGCAAAAAAGACACACTTTTTTTTAAAAACATTGATGACCCTAAACATGACTTAGACAATGATTAATGACTAGACATAAATGACACTTTTTTTTGACACCCTAGACTCAAACTCGCTCTGATATCAAATTGATGCGGGACGAGACCACAGACACGACAAGCTCGCGATTGTCCCTTAACGAGGGAAGCGTCGGACGTGCACGGTTGAGAAACCGGCAGTGAGCTAGGGTGGTCGGCTCTCTCGTGTGCCCGGATCAGGTCACGGGACGGTCACGCTCTCTCTCGCAGCAGCGGTGATATAAAAATATATAGCAAGCTAGGTCCTAAAATATGCTCTCTAGTAGCAGCATATAAAGCATATATGAAAATAAGCGAAATGCCAAGTAAGGAGCGAATACCATACCTCCACGCACTCGGCGTGGGGAAGACGGTCCCGGTCGAAACTCATACTCCCGGAACAATACTACACAATATTACAACAATACAAGTCGCTGCCCACTCCACGCAGGGAGGTAAAGGGCTACACAATGGGGTCTGGGAGGACCGAATTCGGGTTGACGGGCGGCTTCTCGCGTTGATTCGGCAACACCCGAACTAGTGACGGTGGGGGCCACCTGCTGTCCGGAGGGGCCGTGTGGGACCCGATGGCACCGCTGTAGTGGAGGATGCCTGGAAGGGCACTCCCTGGAGTGGAGGCGCGCTGGTTCACCGGTCGGAGGCCGGGCGGCTCCGATCGGCACCGATCGGAACAACCGGCCACGGATCTGCAGCTTCTGGGTTTCAGCGCGCGTCTCGGCAAGAACGGACGCGACGATCAGCCTTGATGTCGGATCGACACGAAACTGGCGCCTTTGAAAAACTAACTTCAAATCCTTCAATTTAGGCCTGGAGATCTGGTCTGGATCTGCACGGATTTTGGCCTTAATGAATTTTTGAGTTGCTGTTGTAGAGTGACCGGATTCTCAGATCTGCATAGAACTTGTCTGAGAACTACCTTTGAACGATATGTGAACGTCCGAATCTGAAGTGGTGGTCTTCAGCAAAGTTGTAGGAAATCAAGCTAGAAAAATGGACATAGTTTTTATGAAAGGTTTGGAGGTGGCTGTGATTTTTTATAATTTTTGAATTGGAAGGTGGTCGGATCTGGAACTTGGCTGAAAGTACTGTAGCAGAGATAGAACACGAATTTTGAAAAATGAATAGAGGGCGGATCAAAAATCAAGAAAAATGGTGGATGTAGGGGATGATGGAGAGAACCCCCAGTAAAATTGGTAGCCCTAAAAAAAATAAAAAAGAAGGTCGGAGATGGGAAACTCAGAGCTGTTGTCACTGTAGACAGAGACAGGATAGATCTGGGAGTGATTGAAGACCGAAATTACAAAAATATCAAACGAAGGATTTTCGACCTGAATGTTTTTGTGGATGATGGGATGGAAGATAGGAACACACCATAAAAATTACAAACCACGAAGAGGCCGTGGCTGGTATCAGGAATTTCGGGAAGACACCTCTGTCTAGCAGGACAGAAAATCGAAGACGGATTCGCGGCTGCTCGAAGGCGGCACGAACGGCGGCGGCACCGATGAAGATCAGAGGTTGAGAGGGGGAGATAGAAGATTGATACACTCTAGAACTGGAGGTTTGAGGAGACGAAACCAGGGGGAGAGGGCTGGGGGCGCAAGAGCCTTCTTGGCATTCAACAAAATTTCTGATTTTTCACTAATTTTCACATGAAAATACAACATTTTATATGTTACCAATCTAATCTAATGTACACCCTTGGATCTAGGGAGGGGGATTGAAGGGCTAGGATGAGGTTTGAACAACACACACAAAAAAACATAAAATAATAGGGGAGAGGGGCGGCCTATTGACTATAAGAAAGGGTGGAATGGGGTAGGTGGCCAACCATTGGAATATTGACCCATTTGTCTCCCATGTGTCCATATGACTAGTCCAACTTTCTAGATGTCCACCTAGGATGGTTGACCAGCCCCACAAGGTGACATGGACCAATGGGAAAGGGCTGAGGGCCCCCTAGCTGGACCTACTACAAAATTGCACAAAAACCCACACAATCCATGGGAATGACTCATTGGCTTATAATGCCTTACATTTGCGTACATACTTTCCCAATGATATAAACACAAACTAAAAGGACATAAATGCAAAAGTAAATATACATGCTCGGCGTCGATTCCCATCACAGCTAGTCACTTGTTTGTGGTTACTTGTACGGTGTCCGTGCCTCTGGTAGGCGCTACCATGTCAGGCAGTTCAGCTGCGGTGCGGTGTAAGTCGTCAGGGGATGCTACCGACTGTGCTTCTAGTGGGAGGTACTCCTGTCGAGTCGGGAGTGACAGACTGTCAGTCAGTTTCTGTGACTTCGACCTTCGAGCTTTGGTCATGTTGACCGTTGAGTTCCGATTGTTTCGACGTGGCGCGTGTGTCGATTCTCGTGCCGTGAGACTGGTGCTAGTAGCTTTACCGAGGTTGCGTCTGGTTGGTGCGGTGTCTGCGACCGGGTGGTCGCGGTTGCACCTTGGACAGCGTGTCCAGGTTGGCCGTGTCCTGGGAGACAGGCCTCTACGGCGTGGTTGCCGTGGGTTTTTACTTCGGTAAATAATGCTGGTGTGGTCTGGTTCCCGATTGTGAGATCGGTGTCTTCCTTTCCGGTACAGTAGGAGTAGATGTAGTGCCGAGTTTTGACCGGCCACCGGTTTGCCGTTCCTGCTGTAGTTGTAGCTTTCCTTTTCGCTACCGCCGTTGTTTCCGGTTGGGGTTCCGCGGGACCCCTGCTGAGTCTCTGTTTTGGAGACTCATCCCTACTTTTCAAGTGTGGCGGTTCTTCCTCGAGGTTCGAGGTTGCTGTTCAGAGGTTCTTAGTTGCCAGCTCGTCGGGCCAGTGTTCACTCGGCATGTGATACATTTTTACTGCTTTAGATTGTACTTTCTGTTGGACTGGACTCTGTTGTTGTAGTTATTTATTTATTTCTATTAATTGTTGAATTGTCCTACTTTATTTTCTATTTCTTTGTGCCTCCACACTCCTTTTAGCCCTTCCGAACCCTCCCGACTCGTGGGCGGCGGTTCGAGTCTCGGATTATCGGGCCTTCCCGGTAATCGGATTCTTGGAGCATTATAATAATCTTTCCAATATTTCAAAATTTTTGACATCATCCTTTCAGCCATTAAATGCACAAAAGCATGGAGAGATTTCAACATTTTAAACAAATGAATGTGCACATCATACACGTCATGAAAGTATAAATTAACTGTAACATACTTATTTCGTGAGAGAGTCAAAGTTGCATCATAAAGTATCTTCAAGTTGTCAGTATAACATGCCCTACTTCTCACTCATCATCAAAAGACATACTCTTATAGTTACGATCATATTCAGATAAACGTTCAAATGCAACACGTAGTTCTAGTGCAATCTCAAACATCAAATATATAGAGTTCCATCGCGTAGGGACATCAATGTAAATCATTTTCTTACGTTTCAATTTCTCTTGAGCAACAACTTGTTCAAATATTTCCTTTTGTTTTGGTGATGACCTCACAAACTTTGAACTTTCATTATTTTTTTTCAACAATCCAGATATTCTATTTAATCTATCTTTCATAATTAAGTTAAGAATGTGTGCACTACATTGAACATGTAAAATAATACCATGACATGGTAATACAGTTTCACCACAAAGTCAAAATTTCAAATCTCTAATCATTACAACATTAGTACTTGCATTATCAATAATGATGGCAAATATTTTTTTATCAATGTTTCGTGTCAACATTTGATCTTTCATAATCTTGAAGAGTGTCTCAACATTATGTGGAGTCTTCACAGATAAAAAAGTAATAATTTTCTTATGCAACTTCCATTTAGTATCAATAAAATGTGCAGTGGCACAACAATAACCAAGATTTTGATATCCACATATCAGTTGTGAGACTAATTCAGAAATCGATATTATCAAAGATTGAGTATAATTTTTTCTTTTCCTCATTATATACTTTCATCACATCTGCTCTAACATTGTTTCTCGAAATCACCTTAAACTGTGGTGGAAGATTATCACAAAATATTTGAAAATACTTATGCTCAACCAAGTTAAAAGGAAAATATTGCTTCATTATCATCCTTGCAAGGTCACACCGACTACGCTCTTGGTCAAATTTAAAATTTGCTATTTTTGCAAGTGTCTCATTTTTTGTTGCAGCCACTGCAATCATTTGTTGTACTATATGAGGATGTTTTTTTTCTTAGACATCTTATTGCATGATTCTTCAAATGGGTTATCCCTTTAGCAATAGAATTATCAAATTTTCTCTTGCAATGTTTGCATATGGTTACTTCACTGCCATCCGAACATGTTGTTTTATCAAAATCTTCTTGTGCTTTATATCTTAACTTCTTTTCAGGTGAAGATGACTCTTGTGATGCATTCACAACTATATTTGGCTCGTCATTTTGTTGCACATGAAAAATATTTTGAAAAAGAACAATATTATTGGCAGGCAATGCGTCGGTATTAATGAGATCTCCCATCATTGATGCTATGTTATTCTGAAAAATAAATAAGAATAGATAATAAAATAACATTCACGTATTAAAACTTCATAAAAGTGATATCAATATTATTTTATTATTTATATATGCAAACAATACTTCTTTCATAGGAGGCTTGGTGTACACTTTTCAACCTCCTATATTTTGTACTCGTGTAATTATATACTCATTTACTTTACACAAAATTTTAACTATGATACGGCAAGATGAGAGAATCATGTGAGAGAGAGAAAGAAATATATTATATATAAAGAGGGTGGTGGCGTAAGATAGAAAGAGAGCAAGGTACATATATATAAAGTTGCATTTGGTATCCAATGTGGAGGGCATTTCAATCATTGATAATTCTGGACAACACTTAAGTGTTATCAAACGTGTATATATAGTCGCATTGGCTTTTGTGCACCCATTATTTTTCGTCGGAAGAGAGAGATAGACATAATGATAATGATGGTAGTCGGTCCTCAAAAGCTCAGACAGAGTTGCTTCTCAAGCGTCCATGGGAGATTTTAAAAGGAATATACATTTTTGCCCCCAAAAAATTGAGCACTACGTAAATTCAAATTCGTCATAGTAAATTAAGAGGGCGTAAAGTAATTGTATTATCCTTGACATTGAATGTAGTGAGAGAGAGAGAGTGAGATGGTGGAGATTTTCAAAAGTCATCGGACAAATCTGGGCAATGTCAGACCGGCTGCAAGAGAGAGGATTCCGAGCATGTTAGAAATATGAAGGGTGGTTACCAAACACTGCCTAAAAGAGAGTAACATACACATAAAAGATTGAGGAGGCAGCCTGAGTATTGGTACACGTCTCCCTTGAGTCTACCATAAGTAAGAGGGTGGAGCAAGGTACGATAGATGAAAGAGACACATAAAATAAGATAGAGAGCCAACAACATATCGAGAAAAGAGGCAGGTAAACCTAAGTCCTCTTGGTACACGTCTCCCTCCCCCTGTTGTTTCTCACGTTCTCCCAACTCCTATCTTCTTGTGTGTTTTACTTGCTCTGTTTTAGAGTGATGGATGACATAAGATTTTGAAAGATCTAAATTTGAAGGAAGACGTCAGGTCTCATTAGGGATGGTATGGTGCATTTTAATTTTAGAAGTCAAACAGTCATCGGAGAGTGTAATAGTCTTCAATCTTAATTATCACATTTTTCATATTTTATATTTATAATATATTATTAAATATATATTTATATTATATGAATATGATATTACGGATTGATATTTTACAAAGTGAATAGTATAATATCCGTATCCATTCTGATTCAAATTAATTTACATCTGAAAAAGAAAATATGAATTTAAATATTTTCCGTTAATATGATTTCAGACTCAAAGTGAATCTAGATAATATTCAGATATGTTGACACGTCCATCTAGACACAATAGTTAGATAACTTTGACTACAAAATCACGAGGGGAACTCAATATCATATTTTATAAAAGTTTGTCGAGATATCAAATCAAAATTCTTAGACAATGAGGGGAGAAGACATCACTATTTCAAATATAATTTATTTTTATTTTTGTCTCTACCATGTGCAAGTTGACAGAGAGTCCATTACGTGAGCAGTGACAAATACAAGGTGTCCGGCCAAGATCATGATTATAGATTTTGGTATTATATAAAATTTTTTCGACCATCTGACACAAAATCTTAAACTAGAGTGGGAAAGATCATACTAATTTTAAATGTATTTTACTTTTTTTCTCCACTTAATATAAATCTATTCTAATATGTTTTTCATGCAAAAAACTACTTCAATTTTTGTCACATTGACAACGATAACTAGATACGTGATATTAACTGTAACCTCAGACTCCAACACAACCGTTGGAAATTGAAGACTATGGTACGCCTGCCGGGCTGCAATGGTGGCTATTCACATTTATGTTCATATGTGATAAGAAAGAGAAATACTAATTGCACTTAGTCTACTAATTACACATAATGATATAATTAATATAACACTTAATTTTTTTAATGGTCTCCACCTCAAGTTTTTATTTTTACTTGCCCGCCCCCACTTTACGTCACCTAATGACATGACGTGAGAGCCATTCAATCTTTTAACAAAATAAATATTATATTAATTACATCAATAGATGTAATTAGTACACTCAATGCACAAAATATTTGTAAATAAGAAAAGAACAAACATAATGAGAGAATTCCCATAATTGAGTACTCGTTGGGCTCCAACTCAAATCTCTCACATTTCTGGTGGACCCAATTATTATTATACTAAGTTAGTCATCATTAATAAAAAAAGTGAATACTCCAAGGGTCAGTTTGAGAACCAGTTAAGATGGGAGAGCATATGAGAGAGAGAGAGCGGTGGGCTCCATCTCTCTCCTCACACACAAGGGTGTTAACTGGACTCGATCAACGCAAACGACTCCCGAGAGGCGTTTGTGTCAACCGGGCTCAATTATCAAACGGGTGGTCAATCGATAGGGGACACTTATTTCAATATGTGTCAAGTCATTTATCTCAAGATGAGAAGATCTCGGGTTCGATTGCTATTTGAGGTTGATAGTGGACGTTTATTTGACTCATATTTAATTTTGGAGAGATGCGAGATAGCGATTTACTAACCACGGGAAAAAGGGACACGTGTCCATTAGACATAGTTAGATTTGAGTTCAAATCTCCCGTATTTTGTGTAGATTCAAACATCGCTATGTTAAATTTGAAATTATTAAAAAATATGAAGAAAAGAAAAAGGGTTGATGGATGAACCCAGGGGTGAAGGAGGTAACCGGGGTCTACTACGGCGGCCGAGGATGCGGGGTCTCCAATCCCCCATGTCATCAGCTTGCATTCCTTATTCACGAGGGCTGAAGGAAAGAGGCAGCACATTATACTACCATACATATTATATGACAAGAAAACAAAAGAAGAACTTGACGTTGATCAGAGGTCCCAAGTGTTGAGCACTCACTGGCTCACCCTCCAAAGGCCGTACACAAATCTTTCTTCGTTCCCATCATGTGATGTGAGCATCTTTTAATAACCTTCTCATTTCGTAGTGAGGAGGGCCAAGGCCTGTCTTCATCATCACGTACGCAAATGCGAGTCGGAACCATCGCCTACATTCTTCACTCACCGCAGGAGGAGAAAGAAAGTTGCGTTGGGGGAGAGGGTAATGGTATTTGAAATGTTTTGTGTTTTTTTTTCTTTCATTTAAAAAGATCGAAACTTAAGTTTTATAATTTGAGAATATTGAACTTGATTTTTGAATAAAACTCATCTCAACGATTAGATCATGAGATGGAATGGTCAAGATGGGAGTGATATGATGGGTGATCAAAAAGAGTGACACTATATATATCATTGCTCTTTCTGATATGTATCTGAAATTGTCAGTTTTAAATGGTCACAAAGTTGTGATAAGAATTTTGTTGGAATGTTCTTTGGGCCTCATTGATAGACACATCTTTTGTCTTTAAGAATAATAATGGTTTTTTTAATCATGCTATATATATATATATATATATATATATATGAATGACGAGGCAAGGCTGTTTAGTGCATAGTTTTTCAAACCGTTCCGGGACAATCCGAACCGGCCGTCCCGGACCGTGCCAGGCAGATTATGGGACGGACCGGTTGTGAGACGCTACCGAGACGATATATATAATATATTATATTTTATAATCAAATCTAATTGGTGGGTCAGTTAGTTTAAGTCGTTTCACCCCGATCATGGAGTACTGTGTTTGAATTTTTAAAGATGCATCAAAATTTTAAATTTTTTTCACTTTTCTTTAAACTGTTTAATGCAAAAATACGTTAAAATTCTGCTTGTTGATATAACAAGAATCGAACGCTCGCCCTTTCATTCACGCATAAGACTATTTACCCAATTCAGCTATAATTTTTTTCATAATATTTTACATATGTTATATATATATAGCTTACGAGACAGAGCGGGACGGAGCGGTACAATATCATACCGTACCATCTCAACAGAAAACCGGGACGGTACGACCGGTCCGTCAAACCCTGGTTTAGTGTGGAATATCCCTCCCCAATCCAAACTAGTTTTCTTCAAAAATTTGTCTCGACCCCTTTTTTTATAGGAAAAATTATTCTTATACTTTTTAAATCTTTCAAAATTATCTTTATATCTCTACGTTTATCGTATTTATCATAATAATTCTAAAATCCTTAAAAAAATAGTCAGTATGTCCTTTTGCAAGGATATCGAGATAATTATCTGTTTTAAGGAGTTTTAAAGATAGAGACATAATGACTATTTTTTAAGAATTTTAGAAGTATTATAATAAATACGATGGAAGTAGAGATATAGGAGTAATTTCACATGACTTCAAGGGTATATAAGTAATTTTCTTTTTAAAAAAAAGAGCAATACTTTTGGCTGCACCGACAGTTTGTGGTGAAGCAAAAAAATTGTTTCGGTCGATTTCAATCAGATTTGTACGTCTGCCTGTCCGTATTGTTCGATCTCCTCCTTGGACGGATAAAAAAATCACTAAAAAAAGAAAATCAGAATCTATTTGCTTTCCAATCAATATAATTCTAAGAAATTAGGTGCTTATAAATTAACTACCAAGGATTCTATTGATAAAGAATCTTTTTCATAGTTATTGTAAAACTCTATCATATTAACAAGGAGATAATAAAGTTGGGCGTGCTCATAATCACTCCCAATTTTGCCGATAAAGACAGACGAATAATTCAAACCCACCACCATCGATCGGATCCGAATAAGGTGGGCCCCAATCTACCTAATGAGATTGGGCCGGGTTCACTGGATCATGCCATGCCACATGACGTTGATGGCGTCCACTTCCAACTCCCCCTGGCATGGACGTGTCACAAGGGAAGACACAGCTCGTTTATATATAATAAATAATCTCACACATAATTATAACCAGGTAATAGGAGGGGAAAAAAGATAATCTAATAAAACCTACCACATCAATCAATCAATCCACTATCATTCATGAAAATTGACAATGGAGTACTCCAAAAGTGTCAGCTGTAAACAACCTTAATTTATATCTATAATCCCAATGATTTACCATTTTATACCTGCACACCTAACTGCATGTGGACTTGCCAAGAATACCTTAAACATGCACGTCTAAATGGCTGTGTCGATATCATCCCCCCATTTGGTTAATACAATTTTAAGTACGATTTAAATGCTCAAATGACAATATTAAATTTTATAGGGACATGATGAAATCACATGAATCTTAAGATTAAAAAAGTGAACTTAAATTCATAAAAATGTCATGCTATTGTTAATGTTTGCTTGATCGAATCACATCGACATGTATCGGCCGTGTTGGATCGTGCCAGCACAGAATCAGCACACTGACACGTCGACACGGACGTGATCTAGTGCAAGTCTCCAAGGTTCGCCGGTGACCTGGCCAGAGACGACAACAACCGACGAGGGGATCGGCACACGAGAGGGTGCCATCCTAGTGCCTGGTGGGCACTAGTATTCGCTCCCCTTCCTTGGGCATTCTCCCCGACAATCGCGACGACACCCTCTCTGTGGGGCATGGTACTGCAACTGTGGCTGCTCCCACCCAGTGTCCCCAACGCGATCGTTGCTTGCCATCATCATGCCTCCCCTTCCTCCAGTCGATCCCAAATCCCACATGCCTTGGAACAATATATAGAGGGATCCCGTCCCCAATGGACCCTCCTCCCTCTCTCTGAAGCAGAAGTGGCACCCTTGATCCCCTTAGCTCCCTCTCTCTCTCCACTCAGATAAGGTTATATATATATATATATTATTCACATTATAGTATGATACCGTATCGTACGTGTAGCGGCAGGAATCTGGTTCCTCTATCACGTACCGCACCTTTCTATTTATTTGTTGGGAAAGATTATCCGGCACCTGTGGAAGCCTGCAATCACCAGAAGGAAGAGCGTCAGAAGGAGTCCTGGGTACTATCTCAGGGACAACCCTCCGATGCTTAAGCCAGCAACGCCTCTAGTAATGAATAGAGAAGAGTAGGAGAGAGTGGAGAGGGAGGCCGCTGTAGGAGATCTGAGAGACTTGTAGACCCTTTAGACAAGTGCTCGCCGGCCCCAGTGGTCACTCAGAGAGTGCTCGCTGGGCAGTAAGGTTGTTCAGGAGGGGTTTCTCTTCTCAGGGAATGAACAGTCGTGACCTCTCTAGTAGTAGGACATGCATCTCTTTAGTTAGCTTCTCTGTAGACGTTTTGTTGGTGAGATCCACCGTGGGTTGTCCTTCGTCGGGGTCCCTTTTATAGGGGGTTGCCTTGGTGAAGGCGGTCGATGCCTTCACAAGGAAGGGCGTGCGTCGTGAGATGACGTTCCCCGCGGTTATGACTGGAGTTTCTCGTTGAGGGGCGATTACCCTAGGGTCGGCCGGTTCCTCGGCGAGTCTCACGGTGCCCGTGGGGCGTGTTTGCCCTTAGTGGAGTCGTTACCTGCGTCGTGGGAGGTAACGGTCGATCTTCGGAAACCTATCCGGCGGTCCTTCCGCTCGGAGTAAGGCCTTTCCCGCTGTCGAATCCAAAGACTGTCGTCTTAAGCCATTCGCTATGGGCCGCGGCCATAGACCGAGGCCCGTTAGACGTGTTGTGAATCGTAAATCGAGTTGGACTCGATGCAACCGAGCCTTATTTGGGCCGGATCGGATTTACCCTCCTCGGTACCGAATCACACCAACATTGTTTGATACGCCAATCTGATAAACCTTGGCTCTCGATCATAACCCATTTCTTATTGGATTTGAACCACCTATGGATATCGGTTTATCATGAGATTGGGTATTGTATACACCCTGACTTGAGAACAGGTCACTTATTTGTTATAGTACTCATTAAAATTTACATTTAAATATAGGGACATTGGCAGGGTGTTGCCCCTTACTCACCTATCCCTGTTCTCCATCACGACCGAAAGTATTATCCCCGGCAGAGCAAATGCGCACACCATCTTAGCGGCCGCCCTAGCGGTTGTGGCTTAAGAAAAGCGTGATTACAAGCACAAACAAACGTTTAACCTGGTGCCACGCGTTCTTCGCCGTCACAATCCTCTACCCTTTTCTTCTTCCTCGCTCCACCGAGGTGGTGGAGCTCGTCGCCCGTTGTTTTCGTGGGCGCCGAGCTGAATGAGATGCGTGTGGCTCAGCGCCCCCTGTCGTGTTCTTCCCATAAACCTTGTTTTATTTTAATTTTTTCCCCCTCCACACTGGACAAATGATCAGGAGGCCCCCCCACGGCTTTTCTCCCCATCTTCCATTCGCCTCCTGTGGCCTCTTCTTGAGCACCCACCTCCCGCAACTCTCCCTCTCTCTCGATCTCTCTCCCCGCGGTGCGGCCCTTCTGTCTTTAGTGGGTGCAGCAGCGCTTCTTGTAGGGCCCTGACATGTTGGGCGATCAAAGGCTTGGCAGCAGCAACAACAACGGCAACAGTGTCAACGACACCAACAACAACAGCGGAGTAGGAGGAGGAGATGATGAGTATGAAGTGATCAGGGATATCCATCCCCTGGCACCGCCGCCGCCCGCATCGGTCCGAAGCCGGCGGAGGGAGTCGTGGGAGAACGGCAGCCACCGGTCGTCCTCGCTGTCGACGGTGGCCAGCGAGGCGCTGAGCGAGCAGCTCGCGAGCATGAGCCGGGAGTTCAACGCCATGGTCGTCGCAGGCTCCACGATGCAGAACGGCGAGAGTAGGGTCGACGCTGCTGGGAACAACAACCACCACAACTTGGGTAGGATCGGGGAGGAGGAGCCGGAGGAGACGAACCCGCTGGCCATCGTCCCCGACGTCGGCGGCCACCGGCTGGATCCCCCCGTCTCCTCCCCGCGGCGGCTGCTGCCCGCGCCCGGCGACCACGGCGCCGTGGAGGAGGTGTCGCTGCAGAGGGTGAAGGAGGAGGAGGTGGAGTCGAAGATATAGGCGTGGCAGACTGCGAAGGCCGCCAAGATCAACAACCGGTTCAAGCGGGAGGACGTGGTCATCAACGGGTGGGAGAGCGCGCAGGTTGAGAAGGCCACAGCCCGGTTCAAGAAAGTAGAGGTAAGTGAAGTGTTGTTCCTTGCGTATAGCTGCTTCTTCTGTGATCTCTAGCTAGCTAGTACTGTCTGAGAACGCTTTACGGTTTATATATGTATATATATAATGGTTTTGATGGTGTACGTTTTTGCAGAGGAAGCTGGACGAGAAGAGAGCCCGGGCCATGGAGGCGATGCAGAACGAGGTGGCCAAGGCGCACCAGAAGGCCGAGGAGAAGCGGGCCTCGGCGGAGGCCAAGAGGGGGACGAAGGTGGCCAGGATCCTGGAGCTGGCCAACTTGATGAGGGCCGTGCGCAGGGCCCCCTCCAAGCGTTCCTTCTTCTAGTATTAATCGGTGGACGCTACATATAAACACACACCTTTCTCGTTCCCAAGTCCAAAGAAAACACTACATGAAACTAGCAGAAGAAACTAAGAGCAAGAGCTCGAAGTTACTACTGTTGTCATTAATTAGGGTTCGGTGCTGCTGCTGCTGCAGGTAGTCTCCTCGATTGAAGCAGTTAGTCTACGGTTAATTTGATCGATGCCTTGTACACTGAATATACAAAAGAGAGATCTACAGAGAGAGAGAGAGCGCAAGTGTATGTGCCTTGTAATATATATAAACTTATAAGACAAAGTGTGATGCATGCTTGAGATGATTAATTAATTTGTAAGCTTTTGTGTGACATATTGATGCCGTATACGTATTCTTCCGTGTGGGCATATATATATATATATATATATATATATATATCTCGTCTGCGAGAATATAAATATATATATATATACGTCTCCTCCTGCTTGGAATATATACAAATCGTGATGAATGAATGCTTGCAAGCAACATCGTGGGGCGCCATGTTATATGTCCAACCCCTGTCGATCGATCGATCGATCGATCGGCGCCATAAATTTGTCCATATATTGTTCACATAGCAAGCATACAATGGGTGGGGGATGGCATGGGCGGAGGTGTTCGATCTACCGACTGGCCGGGTGTCTTAATCTGTGGGTACGTAGGGACCTCATCTTCGAGATTATTGCAAGGATATGAGGCCAGATTTGACCAACATGCATGCAACACTACTATCTCTGGAGAAGAGATATGCTCCGCCCGTGGGCGCTTGATCATGTGAGGGTGGGTACCCACGTCCCCAAGTCCGATCTCATAGCATGCATGGGAGAACTGGGTTGGGAGCTGTTCATGTGCAGAGCACATTCTATTGATCTTCATCCTAAAGGACAAGACTGGCTCTTCTCAGTATGTATTAAGTTTACGAATTATTGTAAGGTCACCCTCGGCATATGTATACAGTTCCGTACGTGTTGAACATGTAAAAAATCAAGCTACCCACCGCTTTGATGCTTCCAAAATATCCATGCAAAGGGATGTAAAAGGTTACTTAACGGTGAGGGTAGTAGTTATATATAAGCTTGGCCTTGTCTTTAAAATAAAAAGGACTACCCTTACTCTTATCTTTGTCTTTAAAAATTAATAAAAAAAGTTACATAATAATAAATCATAGTTCACTTGATGGTAGAGGTATAACATAGATTCATCCCGTCGAATCCCACTCCAGCTAGACTTAGTTTACCTGCTCTACGCGCGCGTGTGGAAGAAGCTTCCTTCACTTAAATCCTCCTACCCTATCAAAAGGGAAAAGTGTAGCACATTACATCACAGAGAAGAGCTTCACGTTGAGCAGAGGCCCCAAGTGTCGAGACTTGGCTGGTGAACACCAGAGCCCGGGAGCGACTCATCTTCCTTTTTATCCACCCGAGTGACATGGGAAAACCGTACCAATAACAATCCCCTGCCCTTCTTCCTTCCTTCTCCCATCTACAGTAAGGCGGCTTTGCCCGTCTCTATCACCACCAACATCATGCACGCAGTGCATAAAGAACTCTTGGCTCCACAGAGAGAGAGAGAGAGAGAGAGAGGTGCCCTCTTTCGACAGGCATGAGGTCATCGCCCTCCCCGCAGTGGGGGGCGGAGAGGGGAGGGGAAGGCCCCACGAGGCTGTTGGTGCCACGCCCACACGGCGGGAGGGCGCCCACCTCCACCGCCCACCGCGTGGCCGACCTTGTCGCCGTCCGTGTTTCGTCCTCACCGCATTATGACCGGATAGTAGGAAGGGAAAATATAACCCGACGGTCGGGCAGGGCAGGCCAAGAATTTAATGGGGGCATTTAACATAACCCAATGAATGAACAGCATCAAACGGTACAGCAAAAATCTGCACATGTGACCCAAAATAAACTCTAGGGTCTACTCATGCATGTGGCAATCCAATCTTGTGATGAAAAGTGAAAACCTAACAAGATCCTTGATTATAGAAATGCATAGGTAGATATGGTGGGTGCTTGACAAAGATCAAAAGTGCTAACCCAAGTTAAAGATCGGGATATATAATTAATCATAAGCATACGAGATTCCATATGTTAGAATAGTCCCGGAATATAATTAAGCACCGGATTATATAGTTAATGGCCCAATATCCAATAAAATTTAATACCATGGCACTTGTATATTGGCTTGAGAAAATCTTAATAATTTTAGTATGGATTTTTATGAATAAATCAATGTCAGAATTGAATATACAAAAAAATTATTTTTAAAAATACATTAGTAGACGTACCACTATCACCACGTAAAATCAAATAGTGTATAAATGACATCGTCGTAACCATCCGGTACCACACGTGAGGTTAATCATGGTTAATTTTAACTAGACTTACGAAAAGATCAAAATATCCTCAGTTAAAAAAATAAAGAATAAAAAAACCCTGCACAACCCTCCCCTCCCTCCCGTCGGCCCCTCCCTCACCCTGCCGGAACCCCCGGCACCCGGCCCCCCTCTCTCTCCCATCGGCCCGTCCCTCACCCTGCCGGAACCCCCCACCACATGTCGCCAGCACCCAGCCCCCCTCTCGCTCCCCCTCCACATCCTAGAGCCGCCATGAAGCCCCTTCCCCTTCCACGGGCACCCCTCCCCTTGTACTGGTGAAGCTCCCTCCCCATCTTGGAGCTACCGCGAACCCCCCTCCCCCTTTTTACTCCACCCCCACCCCCTCCCAACCTCCGGTGAAGGCCCCCTCCACCCCCCTCCCATTCTCCCTGCTACTCTTCCCCGGCCCCCACCCCCCCCGCCACCACCCCTCCCACCTCTGGTGAAGTCCCTCCTCTTCCTGCTACTCCGCCCCTCCCACCTCCAGCACCCCCCCAATCCCTATTGCTCTGCCCCACCCCTCCCACATCCGGTGAAACCCCCTCTCTCTACTACTATGACGAAGGCCCCCCTCCTAACTACTTCGGCGAAGCGCCCCCTCTCCTTGCTGCTCCGCCTCCACCCCCTCCCACCTCCGTCGAACCGTTCCCCCTCCCTCGCCACCACCCCTGCCACATCTGTCAAAGACCCCCTCTCCCTATTACTTCGTCCCTCCCACATATGGCAACTCCCCCATCCTTGCTGCTCTGCACCTCCCTCTCCTCTTCTGGTTCTCATCCCCTTGTTCACTAACCCTAACTGAGTTCTTGGACTTGTAGAGAATCGTGAGCGTGCAGCGCCATTGCCTCCGCACGTTGGGGCCTCCTCAGATCTCATATGGCAGTGTTTGGAGACTGTTGGTGGTGGTGGTGGTGGTGGTTGCGAATGGAAGAATTGAGGAAGACAGGGCACCGGCGTCGAGCAGGATGAGCTCTCAGGCCGTTGCCCACTCGGAGTCGGTGAAAAAGTAGAGTCACTTGCTTTTCGTGCTGGTGGGAGAGTCAATAGAGGTGCGATAGCAGGAGCCAATGCCGGTGGTTGAATTAAGATTGCGGGACTTCGTCTTGCCCACGGCCATCTCTCTCTCTCTCTCTCTCTATATATATATATATATATAGAGAGAGAGAGAGAGAGAGAGAGAGAGAGAGTTATATATATGAGAGAGTATAGAGAGAGAGAGAGTTATATATATGAGAGAGTAGAGAGAGAGAGAGAGAGAGAGAGAGAGTTATATATATGAGAGAGTATAGAGAGAGAGAGAGTTATATATATGAGAGAGTAATATATATATATATATATATAGAGAGAGAGAGAGAGAGAGAGTACTTGTCACTTAATACTCAAATAATAAATATATATGAATCTTTTTAACATATTCACTCTCTTATTGACATAAATTAATAACGATAAAATTTATGAATTATTTGATTTTAAGTAATGATATATATGTTACTATATTTTTAAAATATTTTTATAATTTTAATTTCAATAATACTTTATTAATAAAAATCTCGTCAAGATAAAATGTCTAAGAATAGTGGGTGCCACGTATGGTCGTTTCTACTATAATCTTGCTGCGGCTGCTGCTTCTTGGGTTCTTCCCACTGAGATGGTGGTGGATCTTGTCACCAGTTATTTTCGTGTCACTGCCCTGAATAGGATAGGTGCCTCAGGGCGTCCTGCGCTGTTCCCATGACCTTGTTATTTGTTCGAGACACTGGACAAAGGGCGAGCACCTGCTGAGAGGGCCCTCCACCCCCCTTCCCGTTCTTCTGGCCTCCCCCCCCTCCCCCACCCCACACGCCTGCGCCCTCTATTTCTGAAGCTGCCCATCTCTCTCTGTAGTCGGGGAGTAGGAGCTCTACTAGTTGAGCCCCTGACATGTTGAGAGATCAAAGGCCCGGAAGTAGCAGCAACAACAACGGCAGCGGCAGTAGCAGGAACGAGGGTAACAGCAACGGGGGAGACGATGAATACGACGTCCGGGACATCCACGCCCTGACGCCGCCGCCGGCGGCCTCGGTCCGGACCCGGCGGAGGGCGTCGTGGGACAACGGTAGCCACCGGTCGACCTCGCTGTCGCTGGGCAGCGAGGCCCTGAGCGAGCAGTTCACTACTATGAGCCGGGAGTTCAGCGCCATGGTAATCGCAGGTTCCACGATGGCGACGCAGAACAGCGACGGGGACGGAGGAAACAACAACAACAACAACTTGGGCAGGATCGGGGAGGAGGAGACGGAGGAGACGAACCCACTGGCCATCGTCCCCGACGTCGGCGGCCACCCCCTGGACCCACCCCAGTCCTCCCCGCGGCGGCTGCTGGCCGCGCCCCGCGACCACGACATGGAGGAGGTGTCGCTGCTGCGGGTGAAGAAGGAGGAGGTGGAGTCGAAGATATCGGCATGGCAGACGGCTAAAATTGCCAAGATCAACAACAGGCTCAAGCGGGAGGACGTGGTCATCCACGGGTGGGAGAGCGCGCAGATTGAGAAAGCCACCGCCTTGCTCAAGAGAACAGAGGTAGGTGAAGCTATCCTTCATATAGCTTCTTCTCTGATCTCTGCTATCTGATAACTATGCTTAACGGGTTATGCGGTTTTGATGGTGGTGCAGAGGAAGCTGGACGAGAAGAGAGCCCGGGCCATGGAGAAGATGCAGAACGATGTGGCCAAAGCGCACCAGAAGGCCGAAGAAAAGCGTGCCTCGGCGGAGGCCAAGAGAGGGACGAAGGTGGCCAAAATACTGGAGCTGGCCAACTTGATGAGGGCCGTCGGCAGGGCTCCCTCCAAGCGCTCCTTCTTCTAGCAGCACTGCTGATTCCTCGTCTCCATTCAAATAAGGCTTGCCTTTTTTCACAGGGTATAACGTGAAGAAGAAGAAGAAGTTCACTTGTGATTGTTATCGAGTTCCGTTCTGCAGGGAGCCTTCTCTGCTGAACTAGCTAGTTCATGGCTTCATACCCTGTACAGTAAGGAGCCAAGAAAACAAAAAATATAGATAGATAGAGAGAGAGAGAGAGAGTTACGTGTTTGTGCTTTTGCTTTTGCCTGGTATAGAGGTTTGATGTTAGAAATGATTGGGTAAGTTCTGTGTTTGAACCAATGTACAGATTTTCCCCCTCCTTTGCTCTGTTTGCCTTCTTCTAGACATGATTTTTTTGTTGTTGATTGGATTGCGATAGATGATGCTTGGAAGCAACAACGTGGCCACCACCTGGTGCTATCACTGTCCCCCGTTGGTTGCACAAGCTGGTCCATGGACCAAGGCACTCTCTAGAACGAATCTGCAACTAGGACTGGTGGCTGTGGTACTGGTCAGGGAATGGGATGGATATGCTTGAGGGCTTTCCCGCGAGCCAAGGGAATCCCTGGAGTTAAATGGCGCTGGAGCAGCAAAGATAATAGCTATCTGACTTTCTTTAGTATCTAGATCGGCTATGACCCCCACAGCCACGACGACCCCCTCCTCCATCTCCTTCTTGCCGTTCTTCTAGGTCACCTGTGTTTGGACTTTTTTTACTGCCTCAGTTGGACCGGTCTCAGTCCCGTTGGCAGGTCTTTCAAGTTTGACTCGTGATGGGGAGAGGGTTATTTGGTTCATATTAATTTTTAAAATTATTCAAATTTTATAATTATAATTATTATTAAAAAAAGTGGACGATCTTACCACCCGGTCAATTTGCATGTACATTGTTGGATGTATCTTGTCAATTCTTGAGAAAACACAATGATGACACTTTATAACACAGTACATTGTACATAGTGAGGAGGGTGAAATCAGTACGGCCCACATGCAGCCCGGTAGTGCCAGACTCAAGCCGGCCCAAGATCCGCACAGCGCAAAGCGGACTCCTGACAGCCGGCGGCCTACGCCAAGTGGCCCAGTAAAGATGGGCACATGATTCGTCAACCCACAAGGGGCATCGATCCAGGCATCTCGGACGCCAGATAACCCTCCGACGACCGAACCTTACTCCCGCCATCATCGGCCTCTACTACAGTAAGGGCGAGCACGCTCCAAGGGTGCCGTAAGACTTGTCTGAAGACTGCGTGACCCGGATAAACAGGCACACGACGGGAAACTCCACATGATCGCGGAGAAACGTTACCCCACGACTCACGCCCTTTCCGATTAAGGGATGTGTCTCCACTGCCAGGATAACTGCTATAAATGGACCCCCAATCAGAGGGACGGAGACACGGACAGACAGATACTAACGCTGCGAGACGGAGAGAGCCATCTACAGGGAAGAGCCTAGATCTGCTTCCAAGCACGCCTCGAGCCCTGCGAGCACTCCCTGAGCACTCGCTGGATCCGACGAGCACCCTCAGAAGCTCCCTCCCGACTCCAAGCTTGATCACTCTGATCTCATCCTCCTCTTTCTCTCCATCCTCTATTGGTCCTCACGTAACACGGTCCTTACTTAAGCATCGGAGGGTTGTCCCCTGGGGTAACGCCCAAGGCTCCTTCTGACGCCTTCTTCTGGGTGTTTGCAGGCTTCCACGGGTAGCTAGACATTCTTCCCCAATAAATAAATCTTAAAAGTGTGGTACAAGACTCGGGAGATCATTTTTCTGTCTCTACACTTTTTGGCATCCTCTGTGAGAAATGAACAAAAAGCCATGGCACCCAGTGGGAGCTATCGCTACACCAGCAACCGTGGATGAGGGTCCCACTAGGCCCCCAGTTCCTGTCGAGGGTCACAAGAGGCCTCCTCATCCACGCGGCCACAATGAAACATTGCCGCCGCCGAGTTAGCGGAGGTGCGTCGCTAGCTCCAGGCGTTGACGAATCTCTGCCAAGGCCTCCTCAACAGACCGACGGGGCAGGAGTGCGCCTCGACAGAGCAACCTCAGAATGGGGGGGGGGGGGGGGGGCTCAGACCGTGGCAGACTCTCACCGAGTTCGAGAGCCCTCCCATGCCTCCACTGCGCAAGCCCGGCGTCCGCACAGTTCGCCTATACCAAGGCCTCACAGCCCTCTCCACTCCAACCCAGAGATGGCTTAGCGGCTACGCCGCTACGAGGAGGTGGAGTGCGAAATAGAAGACAAAGTCCAATACCTGGACGATGTCCTACACGCTGTGAGAACCGGGGGTTTAATCAACGCCGACGTCGACTTCCATGCCCCCTTCTCCAAGGAAATCATGGAAGCCCCCATTCCTCCGAAGTTCCAATTGCCGTCGTTTACCCCCTACGATGGCACCACCGATCCCGCCGACCACAAGCACAGAACTTGGTGTTCCACAGGGCCTCGGACGCCGTGAAATATTTGGCGTTCGTCACCACCCTCCAGGAGAATGCCCGGACCTGGTTTGAGTCCCTGCCCTCCGGGATCATTATCTCTTTCCAACAGCTGAAGAAGCTGTTCAAGGAGAACTTCATAAGCTACCGAAAGGAGGCTAAGTCAACAGTAAGCCTGCTCGCCATCAGGCAGGGGCGCGAGGGGACCCTCTGGGACTACGTGTCCCATTTCTGGGTAGAGGCTCTCTGCATTCCCCACCTGGACGTCAGCATTGCCACCACCGCCCTAACCCAAGGGACTCGGGACTCCATCCTTCGACGCTCGCTCAGGGTAGAAGCCCCAATGACGTTGATGGACCTCCTCGCCCTGGCCCAGAAACATGCTAGCTATGAGGAGAACACTACGACATTAGGCCGCACGGTCGGGACTGGTCAACCCGACCGGAAGAAACCTACCGACTCCCCATGGGAAGGGCGGAGCAAACGAGAGCGGCAAGACCGAGAACGTCGTGACCGCTCAGAGACTAAAGAAAGGGGCCAGTATCAACGTTACACGCCCCTGACGGTTCCACCCGAGCAAATCCTCATGGAGATCTGGGAGGAGCCCTACCTCCGGTGGCCCCCAAAGATGAAGTCCGATTCAAAGACCAGGAGCAAGAGAGGTACTACCGCTTCCATTGCGACCATGGGCATGACACGGCCGACTGCATCCAGCTCAAGGATGCAATCGAAGACCTGATTTGGTGAGGACTCCTCGATAAGTTCGTTGCCAACACCACAGAGAAGCGACAACAAGAGCGGACCCCTCTGCCCATCGACAACCGACCCAACGAGAAAGAGATCATGATGATATCTGGAAGGCCGGCATCGAGCGGATATAGCTCCAGAAGACGTCGTCGGTACGCGTCAGAAGTAAACTCCATGGATCAAGGCGACGAGAGCCGCCGTGAGTCCACTGCTCGGGACCACCTCAAAGATCCAATTATCTTTTCGGATGACGACCTTGAAGGTGTAACCACTCCCCATTCTGACACTTTGGTGGTCACAGCAACCATCAATCAATGTGCTGTACGATGAATCCTTGTTGATAATAGGAGCGGGCCCAACATAATTTCTTACGACTGCCTCGTACTTATGGGTGTGGACTTGTCATGAATAACACCGCCACACACACCCCTATATAGCTTTTCCAGCACGATCGTTCTCCCCGAGGGACTCATATCGCTGCTGATCATGTTTGAGGTCGCACCCAGAGACGTGACGTTCCTAGCAGACTTCACGTTCGTACGTAGGATGACTAGGTACAACGCCATAATAGGAAGAGGCATCCTTGGCACCTTGAGGGGCGTCCCCTCATCCTACCATCAGAAGGTGAAGTTCCCTACTCCTCACGGAGTAGGGGAAGTCCGAGGGGACCAAGGCGAGTCACATAGATGTTACCTAATCTCCACTAGAGAAAGGCAAGCTGAGGAAACTCCCCCCGAGAAGAAGATGAGGACAGAGGACCTAGGGCCCAGCGGCAACACCCCGGCCGAAGACCTGTACCTCATTCAAGTGGGGGAAGATCCGAGCATGACTCTCTGCATCGGTGCCATGCTATCCGAGCAAGAAAAGGAGATCTACATGAGTTTCCTGGTCAAAACCAGGATGTATTTGCCTGGTCTGAGGATGAGCTCGGGATCCCGCCAGAGGTCATAACCCACAAGTTGAGGCTAGATCCAAGCTGCCGCCCGGTTCAGCAACACAGGAGGCACTGTAACACTGAGTGGCAGGCGATCATAAAGGAACAAGTGAGCGAGAAGCTACATTCAGGACTCCTACGACCTACCCAGTATCCCGACTGGGTTGCCAACATAGTCTTAGTCCCCAAGAGCAACGGGAAGTGGCGAATGTGTGTAGATTACACAGACCTTAATAAAGCCACCCTCAAGGATAGCTTCCCTATGCCCCGAATCGACCAACTAGTCGACACCACAACCGGGCATGAAATGCTGAGCTTCCTAGATGCTGATAGTATGATGTTGAAAGAGATTAGTCACCTTCGTGTAGTCAAGTCTATGGTCGAGGTGGCACAGAATGTCACGAAATACATCTACAACCACACACTTATATTTGCATGGATGAGAGAGTATTGTGGTGGTGAACTGTTGAGGCCTGGTATCACACGATTTGCCACCAACTACATCGCATTGCAGAGTCTTCTGAAGCACAAGGATGGGTTGAAGCAAATGTTTAGGGGTGGGCCTTGGTTGAGTTCCTCTTTTGCCGCTTTACATGAAGGAGGGGAGGTCGTAGGGATTGTCAACACCAGCAACTTTTACGACAGAGTCAAGATATTTGTTTCATTGATAGAGCCATTGTATGAGGTATTGAGATGTAATGATGGGGATAGAGTACCAACCATGGAGTTGGTGTACAACAAAATTGAAGCTGCAAAGTGGAAGATTCTTGCAACGTCCAAGAAATATGGATCCACCATCTTAGACATTGTGGAGGACAGATGGGACAGGCAAATGAGCCGTGATCTTCACATGACAAGTAAACATTTAGAGTCTCTAATGTCGGTATCTATAGTTACATGACATTTTTTTTAATATCCTATGATTGCAGTGTACTACCTACACCCGGCCTTTTAGTATGCTCGGGGTCTCGCTTATGACGATACTTTGATAGAACCCGTCAACATTGTGATAGACTGACTGTCTCATAGCCCAACAGATGCTACTGATACGTTGAATGAGATATATTTTTATACTTTACCCTTTTGGACATGAAAATAATTATGTACCTATTTTTTTCTGATAATGTAGATGAGAATATTTAGAGAGGCAATTGGTTCATTTGCAACACCTAATGCCGTTGCCAGCCATGACAGACTTGATGCAGGTAATGTACTTTGACAATGCACATTCTATAGCTTGACAAGTAATTATTGCATCTAATTATTATAATGTTCATCATCCGCTGTAATAACAGCTGGGTGACTCAATTACGGCACAAGTGCACTGACATTAATTAAGATTGCAATGAAAGTTCTATCACAAATATCATCCTCGAGTGGGTGCGATCGGAATTGGTCGACACTCTCCTTCTTATATATCAAGCTCATGAATAGACTAACACACAGAAGGCTTGACAAAATGGTCTATGTTCATTACAACATGAAGCTAAAGGTTAAGCATGTGCAGATGGATGCAATGAGAGGAGAGGGAGATTATGACCCAATAGATGTTGTGTACTTGCGAGACGATGATGACTCTATAGTTTCATGGGTTGCAAGAACAACAACCGAGCGTGGTGAGGCGGAATTGGACGAGGAGGGCGAAGAATCAGGCGAGATACCACGACCTAATACTTTTCTTGCAGTAGCTGTGCAGCAGACAGTGGGGGAGGAAGATGACACCAATGTGCAGACGGTTGGAGACGAGTCAACGGCAGGACGTGATGAGGAGGTTAATTTGGATGAAGACCTCATCATTGGGGGCGGAGACACATCATATGCGTACGATGATGCAGCATGGGAGCGATTGATGCAGCCTCCAGTAAATCCACTTCCACTAGTTGCTCAGGTGAAATAATATATACATATTGAATCGTATATTTGATTAGAGAGCATAGACATATATCTATGTACCATGATGTAAGAAATAAATTACAGGCCGATCTGACAACTGAATAGTGGTCTTGAGTTGCTGCACCATGACATTCATTATCTACAGAACCCAGAAGGATATCCACTTCTAGAGAGGCTAGGGGGAGTTTGTCATTTAGAGAGGTGAAATTATATGGCTACAAGAAGATTTATATGCTATATTCCATTGCTAATTGAATATGTTGTCATTTCAATTGTGTAGCCTTCAGCAACATCCAAACAAACATCTCAGTCTGCTGCGCTACGACGCTCAGCGTCTAAGGCACCCACTCAGTCGTCTCAAGTATACTCATACGTATAGACTTACACAGTACAAAATTACTTGAACTTCTTATCTATCAAAACCTCCGCTTCTCAGGCATCCAAAGGGAAACAACATGCAGCAGATAAGCCACTGCTTGCTCCACAAAATAAGAAATCATCATGGACTACATTACTCTAGAGCAAAAAGGACACGCAACCACCAGGAAATCCGATGGACATTGTAGACTTGGAGACATTAGATCCCAATGCAGATGATGACACTCCCGAGCCATCTGTTGAGTCTCGCATTGGTGGGAGTCATGACTCCGATGACGACAGTACACCGACAGGGTTTTCATCCCATAGTCATGGTGGTTCTCGAGGTGGTTAACAGAGTCATTGTGGGGATACTAGTGCTGGTGGCCGAGAGTGTAGCAGTGGTCAAGGCAGAGGTCATGGAGGCGACGAACGTGTGGTATGGATAGAGGAGCAGCACTTCACACATGCGTCGCAAGATGAAGACCATGGTGCTCCACTACCAGGGGCAAGGCGGGCAGTTGATTATTGGGATCCCTACTATGGAAGTTCTATTGCAGACAGTACCAACTATCAAGGCATGCTGTCTGATTTTGAGAGGATGAGTACACATGACTCTCAGGGATCTAGAAGTGAGTATGGATGGTCATGGCAGCAGCAGCTGCCCATATATCATGATGATTCTGAGAGTAGTAGTTCATTCTTCCCATCGTATCTATATCCTCATGCCCATGCTTCAATGCCGCAATATACTGAAGGATACGGTCAGCTCTCTACTACACCACCGCTAGTCATGTACTCACAAGGTTCCCAATAGTATGAATACTACGTACACATGTACATGGAGCATAATGCAGATTCCATGCGTTATGAAGACTATTTATCCTATCTGTGGAGCACACATAATGTCAGATTGTTTGGAGATGAGATGTGGCCAAGTCTGGGCCCATATGATTATGAGTGTGTATCATTTGTTTATATTTATAAGTAACTATAAATTAATCCTAAATTTCTTCATATCTTGAGTTTTACACTTGCCATTTAAGTTACTAATGCAAACTTTTTCAACATTTGCAGGTCATCATGGACGGACGACGTCACCCTGCGTGGGAGCATGGGTACACTGTTGAGGGTGATTGACATGTGCACTGTAGATACTGTGGACATCACATCACTGGTATATATAGATTTGCAGAGCACCTTGCGGGAGTGGGATGGGATTGTCGTGCATGCTCCTTAGTTCCAGAGGATGTCTGAGAATACTTTCGGACACAGTTACGGCAGGGATATGTTCTCGCAGTAGAGTCGGGGCATCATCTTCCACGTTCAGAGCACCCCCACCACTGGGCGGATCAGGATCTTCCTCCACGTCTAGAGTTCGAGCACCACCAACATCAGTCCCACCAGTAGCAGATGATAGACATGCATGTATAGATGTAATTAGAACTTTTTTTACAGAATTTTATGTACCCTCCACCGCTACACATGACCCATTATTTGTGCAGATGGTTACATATTTTCAGACTCACCCACATGCACGTCCACCCACTAGGATAGAGTTAGATTATACGGGTCATGTGTCTCATATATCTAATTCTGATTGGGATTTGGGATTCACAGAAGAGTCAGTTGAGTGACTTTTGACATTTTGTACTTTATGAGTGGAGTTGAATGATGTCATGAATTATGTATATGTTCACTTTAACAGATTAACATATCTTTTTTATCTCTTCAAATAAGATGTTTAATTGAGAGGTGTAATAGGTTATTTCAATAGATAAGGAATTAATAATTATATATATATATTTATTTATTGTTACATAATATATTTACTAATGTGTAGTCACTCACCATTTGTATCTTAATAATTGTTGGAAGAGTCAATAAAATTAATCCTGTTGATAACAAAAAAAGAACTCAGCATTCTATTATTTTTCAATGCATATATTATTTTACAATCTAAATGAACAATTATTAGAATTTTATTTTTAAAAATTAAAAATTTTAAAATTTTAAAAAAAATAAAAAAATCACATCGTCGCTGTCCGTACTGATACCCTACCCATACCAACCGTGTCCTCCCGTATCGGGCCGTAACCGGTACAACCGGTACTACAAACCTTGGACTGAGTATGCCATTGGTCACCACAGAGAGGTGCTTCTTCTTATGGGGATTTGGGGCAGAGGTCGGACCCTTAGAGGGGACAGAGTAGTCTGGTGGTTGATTCTCCATGCTACCTTGTGGTCTTTGTGGGGAGAACGCAACAACAAAACCTTCAGAAGAGAAGCGAGGGCTGAGGAGTCTCTTATTTTGTTTATTTGTAATAGAGTGAAGGAGTGAGTTGTACTTCGTAATGTGAGCTCCTAAAACTCCCCCCTTTTTATTTTGTTGGGGGGTTAGAGGGGGGGGACACCACCTTGGTGTTATTTGTGCTTGTTCTGGGTTTTTTGGAACTTCATAATTATACTTGTACATCATCTTTCCATTTTTTAAATATTAGTGGTAAAATTCACTTAAAAAAACAAAATAAAGAATTAATCTTCATCAGATAATAACCTTAATAAAAGTAGTTTCGTAACTTACGGGAGTTCTTTGATCTCATATCACCAGCCAACTAAGCATTTTTATTTAGGGATTTTTACATATTAGTCCCTACAAACTTAGTGAATTATCGATTAGTCCCTCAAATCCGACTATTACCTTAAAAGTCCCTACAATCTTCGTTATTATACATATAAATCCCTACCGTTCAATCTGTCGTACCAAAGTTAACTAAACTATAGCTAATTTATACTCCAGGAGAGTAAAATACCAAATTACCCCTTGTTAAGTGTGAGTGTGTGTGTGTGTGTGTGTGTGTGTGTGTGTGTGTGTGTGTGTGTGTGTGTGTGTGTGTGTGTGTGTGTGAGTGAGAGAGAGAGAGAGAGAGAGAGAGAGAGAGAGAGAGAGAGAGAGAGAGAGAGAGAGAGAGAGAGAGAGAGAGAGAGAGAGAGAACGCGCACTGCAATGGCAGTGGGTACGCTCCCGGAGGGGGGACGTTGGAGGCATCTCCCGCTCAGATAGTGACGGAGGGAGGGAGGGGCAGGGAGAGAGAGAGGGATGGGAGGGAGAGAGAGGGAGGGAGGGAGAGAGGGGGGAGGAGACGGGTGTAGACACGCCATCTCTGAAATTACCATGGGTAAATCTCATATTACACTATAATGTCCCGAAGTGGCTTTCACATTTTGAATTACTTGGGTGATTTCCTATTTTTCTGGTATTTTTCTCTATTTTTTTTCGGGAGAAGTTTTTAAACGTGGCGGGGGAGGGTGACGCCTCTTTTAACAGCGTCCGAGAGGAAAGATGCCTCACTAAGAAAATCGTGCAGCACACAGACGGCGCCGCTCCCGCCGTTCAACTTGACGTTTCGAAAGAATCCAAACACAAAGATGTCTTGTTGAAGTAACGATTAGGCGCCAAAATCACTCGCTTTCTCCGCTGTCGACGGCTTTCGGTGCCGATCTAGTGGAAATTAATGGGCGCGTCTGGAACATGGGGCGCCTCAATTTGAGGCGTCTGGGACCCAGGACACCTCAAACAAAAGATTGTGCAGCACGCGGGTGGCGCCGCTCCGCCGCTCAGTTTGACATTTCGAAAGAATCCAAAAATAATGACGTCTTGCCGACCAGACGTGTCTTTCAAAAGTCACGGGTACGCGTCGAAATCACTCGCTTTCTCCGCTGTCGACGACTTTCGGCGCCAATTTAGTGGATGGAAGTGCGCGCGTCTGGGGTCCTGGACGCCTCAAGTTGAGACGTCCAGAAGCCTAGACATGCCAATAGGGTAAAAATAATAAAAAAATAATGGAAGCGTCTGGACAGAGGGACGTGTCAACAATGACGCGTCCCCTATGCTAGATGCCTCAATCAAATTTTCCTCTATAAATAGGAGCCCCCCCTCCCTCGAAATGAGAGAGCTTCAAATCTGACAGAGGAGGGGGAGACTCTGTCAGATTCCTTTTCTAACCCATGGGTTTTGTAGGAGGAGGTTCTGCCGGATTTTCGGGTGCCCGCGCTCACGAGAGGAAGGCTATCTTCGTCCACCGTGCTTCCACGTCATCCCTACGCTACCGAAGCTCCGTCGAATCCCGCCATCGGCGCCCTCAATAAGTCATTCTCTCCCCCCACTTTCTTTTGTCGTTTCTGTTGCATGCATTATCCCGTCATCCGTTATCTCTCTTCTTAAGAGAGCCCTGTTTCTATGTACGTTTGTACGTCATCCCATTCATCATAGCATTTTCCTCATACTCGTGTCCGAGAGGGGTTTAAAATAACACCAACCAGGTGTGTGTCTCGCCATGGTTTCACTGCTTTCATCACAAGGGACTAATAGTCCACTGTCATTTTTCTGATTCATTTGCTATTTGTCTATCTTTGCAAGGGTAACCAAAGAAGGCCCTCTCCGTCGGCCGACCGGAGGGAGAGGAAGAAGCAACCCACCATTTCCCACTTTTGAGGTAAACACAATCACTCTTCCCATTTTTGGGGTCTCCGACCCCTGGTGATCACATCATCTCTTCGAGGCCGCGGCGAGTCATTTTTCGCTATGGCCGTTTAAATTTCTGTCATTTAAATTCTGCACTGTTCCCATCTCTTCGAGGCTGCGGCGAGTCATTTCCCGCTATGGTCGTTTAAATTTCTGTCATTTAAATTCTGCACTATTCCCAACCCTTCGAAGCCGAGGCGAGTCATCTCCCACTATGGCCGTTTAAATTTCTGTCATTTAAATTCTGCACCATTCCCATCCCCCCGAGGTCGCGGAGAGTCATTTCTCGCTATGGCCGTTTAATCCCCGCATTTTATTACGCTATATCTATTCTGCATACTCCGCCGGAGCAATCTCCCGTGGTGGTCTCTCTCTTTCTCTTTCTCTTTCTGTGTCACAGCAAAACGAGCACGCGCTCCATCTCTGCCGCATCCGTGTGACATCGCTCACATCTTGGCGATCACGGTGAGACACCTTTCGCTTTCTTTTAGTTACCCTTGTTGTCTCTCTTGGGTGTTGTTATACCTTTGTTGTCTCTGTTATTTTGTTGTGGCTTATATAACTGCTCAACACTGCATTGCATACATCTCCCCCTTTCTTTTCAGTTTTTTAAGGATCACCCTCTCTCGGTGAAGGAAAGACTCTCCATTCGGGAATTCCTCTCGACGGAATAGGATCTCCTCTACCGGGACCTCCGTAAGTCCCTGACAGTGAAAGATTCCCTCTTCGTTCACTGGGCTGGTTGTACCATTGAAGTTCCCCGGAGTTAGTTGACCCATTCGTGGTGAGATGAGTGACCCTAGTTGACACGGCGGTGAAACAAACTGAAATCAGGGTCCTTCCTATTTTTGTGTGAACTTTAGATCTGGTTAAAACAAAAAAAATCATCAAAACATAAATGAAAAAAGGGGCGTAAAAACATCTACTTGTTTGATAATCTCTTCTATTTGTTTGTTGGTGCATATTTTTACGTTCCGGAAGAACTTTGAAAATGGCCCACGAGTCTTTTGAGGAGAACCACCCTGGTCGTGGTCAGCCAGTTGAGACATGTGTCCATGCTATGGACTCGGGCCCTTCCTACGAGCCCCCATGCGAGGTGCAGGCTACTATAGGGGACGCATCCCCGCCACAGGACATCTCCTCCTTGTTGGGTGCCCTCGCCAACACAGAGCTCACCTCCGAGTAACTCCGAGCCTTCCAGGCCATTCTAAAAGGGAAATCTGTTTCTCCCGCTCCCCAAGAGTCAACTCCAGCCATCACACCCCTCCACGAGTCGGTGCAAGCCATCCCCTCTCCTACACCAGTACAAGTCATTCCTTATCCCTCACTCTAAGGGTAGGCAAGCCAACAACCTCCCTCTTTCTAGTTCCCTTCACAATCTCAAACCCCTGACGTTCCTCACACACCACTCCAGCCAGGGCCAGCTACCGACAGGCCGCCATATCCTTCCCATTCGGGGTTCCCTCCTCAGGCCTCCGGGAGGCCTCTTCCTCCCCAGTGGCACGTGTCGCCTTCACCTACCAAGGAGCTCACCCAATCACTCCTCAACAAGTTTAACAAAATGGATGAACAGTTCCAGAATCTAAAGAAAATGGTGGACATAAAATCCACCCCAGATGTCTCTTTGCCAATCCTTCCGGTGATCCATCTTCCTCCCTCCGAAATGCCTACGTACCGCAGGTACAATGGCACTGGCAACCCCTTTATTCACCACAAGGATTTCATGTATGAATCCTCCTATTGGCAAAATGACTAGAGATCCCTGGCATACCTCTTTCGGAGATCATTGGACGGTCTCACGCTAGAATGGTTCTATTCTCTAGAGCCGGGCGAGGTCGAGAATTTTGATGCAGTGTAAAGAAAATTCTTACAAAAGTATCGGGATAGGGTTGGTCCCTCTCTTTCTATTACCGACCTAGTGGCCGAGAAAATGAGGCCGGACGAAGATTTTGTCCACTATGCTCACAGATGGAGGTCTCTGGTAGAGAGGATAAGAGATACCCTCTCAGAGCCCGAACAAGTGAAGATGATTGGGTCCAATGTTACCCCACAGTTCAGGCACGTCCTGGCCATGAACAAGCTTACAACAATGGAAGAGCTCTATGAGAGGGCCGGGTATATCCAGACCCAGTTAAAAGATTCCCCTATCATGCACATGTTTGAGCCGCTGAAGCCCAACATGGTCAGAAAGACAGGCACTTGTGTCCTAAGTGAAGCGACAGAAGAGGTTGTAACAAATGAGCAGGTGAGTGCAGTCAACAACACCAACTATGCAGCCAACCCAAGGCATCCACAAATGCCACGACTTCCCCTCCAGCAAGGTCCTTTCCCCTCTCGTCCTCCGCCCCAAAACAATCCACCCCAGAACAATATACCTCAACCATTTCAACCCCAGCAACAACCCCGACCCCAGCAACAACCCCAGCAACAACAACCACCACCTCAATACCACCAGGTTCCACCCCCAGGAAATTACGGCCCCCCACAACAACAGAGAAGGCCGATTGGCCCCAAGAGAGCACATTATCCGCCATTGCCAGAAACTTTGACGGATATTTTCAACGCCCTCATGGCCTCGAATATAGTCATTCTGCCCAGGGAGAAGCTCGCATGGCCCTCGAATGTTGACACCTCCAGATACTGTGTTTACCACAGGCAGCCAGGACATACGGTAGATAAATGTTTCCATTTTAAAGACTACATCTATAATATGAATGATGAAGGCATAATTGACTGGGATGAAATGAGGCGATACATCGTCACTCTCAAAGTCAGGAGACCTCCTCCTAGACCATAGTTCCAACAACAATAGTTACAACAGCAGCCACAACAACAACCATAACAACAAAAACAGCCTCAGCAGGCCCAACAACAGCAGCCCAACATGGGCATAATCCAGAATCCATTACCGGAGTACCAACAACCCAACCATCAGGTCAACCCTATCTCCTCCTTCTCGGAAGTTGGGAGAGAGCAAGGTTGGTACTCAGAAAGCACCTCCGTTCTCGTTGTCGCCAACCCTATCACCAAGCAACCCCCTCGCCTTGCCCGGGTAGCACCTCTCTCTCATCAACAAGCATCACAACCTATAATGAGGTCTTTACCATTTCTACAGCCATCACGCCCTCTCATCCGTACCCCTCCCACTAACTCACTAATGACCTATCAGTCAACGCCCTCCACTACGCCCTCAAGCCCTCTCATCCTCTCTCATCCCTCCATTTCACCATCTACCCCTACTACGCCTTCACCTATGCCTTCCAAACCTCTCATTATCCGCCGTCTGTACGAGGCCCCGTCTACCCCCACCATGCCTCCACCAATGCCCTCAAAGCCACTCATTACCCACTATCCATCTCAGAACCATTATCCATCTCAGGCCTTATCAACTTCCACTTTGCCTCTGCCTCCACCTTCCAAGCCCCTTGTCATCCATAACCCGTATGAGGCACCGTCTACCTCCACCTCACCTTCACTCGTGCCTTCCAAGCCCCTTATCCTCCATAGCCCATATGAGGTCCCCTCTACCTCCACCATGCCTCCATCTAACAAACCCCTCATCAGAGTCCCCACTCCCATCGTCACCCCTACTTCACCAACCATTCCTCCGCCACTACCCCTCAAACCCCTGCTAAAACCCATATCTAACCCCATAGAGGTGCAAAAGCCGCAAGCAATGGTGCTCCGGAGTGGAAGAATTTTTCACTGGGTTTTCCCCCAGAACAGTCAGGACCCTAAGCAGTCTCAGCCAGAGAAAGATAATGAAGAGCAGCTAGAAAAATCCATCCCTGGAACACAGTATGATTTGTTAAAACACTTGGACAAGACGCCCACTCGGATCTCCATCCTTGAGCTGCTTCAGAGATCCACGTCCCATCAGGCAGCCTTAATGGAATATCTTCAAAGGGTCATGGTGAATGAGGACCTCCCTGTAGAGAAGATTTCGGCCGTTCTAACGCCGACGGACACACAGCCGGCCATTATGTTCCACAACCACGAGCTTGCCCCCAAGGAAGCTCGAAAATATGCAATGTGTGTTTCGATAAAAATCAATGGAGTGTGTTTCGATAAAAATCAATGGAGTGTCCATAAACCCGTGCTTGGTGGACACGAGTGCATCTATAAATGTGATCTCCATGAGCACCCTTCAGTTGTGTGGGGTCGGTGAGGAACAGATAAGACCTTCTTCAATCACAGTTACAGCTTATGACAATAGCAAAAGGCCACCACATAGGATGATTATCCTGAAGGCAGAGTTAGGCCCTGCGTCAGTCTCTACAGAATTCCATGTCCTCGATATGGATCCCACATTCAAGGCTATACTAGGCCGCCCCTATATTGAAGTCATGGATGATGTGCCTTCCACCAACCACCAATGCCTAAAGTTTTCGTACAATAGGAGGATTATTAACGTGATCAATACACATGTTCTTCATACAGTGGATGCTATTAATACCTCTCTGCCCTCTGTTTGGCCGTCTCATCGGCCCATATTGTCACTACTGGATATGTATGACCCATCCCGCATTCCGCTAACACCAAAGAAGCCACTTTCGGTACCAACGTCACGTCTCCCTTTTCATTCTAAAGGATGAGAGATTATGAGGAATATCGACTATCAACAGGGCAAAGGCTTGGGCGCGCAATTGCAAGGAAGGCTGAAACCGCCAAAGAAAATAAGGTTGAGCCGCAAGGTTGGCCTAAGCTTTGAAGGACCGCTCGAGACAGATGGGAAACCCCTCACGTTGACCCTATCCTCTCACTTCAAGAAGGGGCCCATTGTTCAGATAGGGGATTACCCACAAGAAACACATGGGGGATCGCATGATGTATACTGTTGAGTAGTGGATGGCGGATCTAGAGGGGAGGGGTGAATAGATCTATCCCTCTTTTCGCAGAACACCCCTCTTTATAGCTAGTTAAAAAGAATCGCAGCGGAATATAACTAGCTAAATAAAGGACACAATCATTTACTTAACAAGATGAACAAGCAATGTAGAAATTAAACCTAAGCATGCATCTATCACGAAGCAATCACACGAGCAAACCACAACACAAAAGATTTTAAGGTGGTTCGGACTGAATCTCCAGTCCTACGTCCACCTCTCACCAAATCCGGTGAGGCACCACTAGTGCAACGCACTGAACCGCAAATCGGAAAGACCTCCGATTGCCTTCCTACTAACCATCGGTAGGGACGTCAACACCGCAGATCGGACAGCTTCCGATTACCTTCCTACTAACCACCGGTAGGGATGATCTTCAGTTTCAAATGTTTGAATGAAATGGAAAGAGAACAAATATGAAAACACTCAAACAAGATATAGAATATGCTCAAAGAGAAGAGATCTTATCTGAGATTGTTGGAGCTTGAATCTGATGCTTCAATGGTATCTTCTTCATTGTGAAAAGATCTTGCTTGGATCACCTTGAGTTGATGAAGAAGATGAAGGATGCAGATTTGATCTCCCTTGAGAATGGGCTTCTTTGGATCACCTTGAGATGATGAAGAGGATGATGGTTGCAGCTTTATCTTCACTTGGCTTGGGGTTGATCTCCTCTTGAAGTAGCTTGAATCACTTGAGGATTTCATAAAGAACTTCTTCCCGGAGTACTGTTCACAGTTACAGTACTCGAACTCCTCTCCCTTGAACACACCCTTGCAGCCTCCTTTGATCTTCCCTCTTAGCCTTGCTTGCTTCTACTCTTCCTTGGAGGTTGCTGGATTGAGATATGAGCTTGAATCACCTTGAGTTGATGGAGAGAGTGTTGGATGTAGCTTTGATCTTTCGTTTGATCCTCTTGAGTTGATGAAGAGGTTTAAGAATGCAGCTTTGATCACCTTTGATAATCTTGATTGCTTCTAGCTTCCTTGGAGGTTGCTTGCTTCAGATATATACTTGAATCACCTTGGAATAGATGAAGAACTTCTGCACAGAGTACTGTTCACGGCTATAGTACCTCTTCTTCCAACCTCCTTCTCTAGCCTCTCTAGATCTCTCCTTTGTTGCTCTTGAAGCATTAGGGTTTCTAACCCTCTTATATGTGTTTTATAGACTTTGAATGGTCCATAGACACCCCCCAGACCAGATCCACATTTTGTGGGTGATTAGGTGACTTTAGGATTAAACAATTACAAGGAAAGAGGCTCTTCTCGAAGTGGAAAACAAAGTCAACATTGATGGCTCGGGGCTGGCGGTCGACCGCTACTGAGAAACGTTGTAAACGGATGTTCCCTGGGATTTCTGGTCGACTGCTACTGGGCTGGCGGTCAACCGCCACTGAAAGAATTGCAGACGGTGGGCTACTGGCTGGGGCGGTCGATCGCCCCTGTGCTGGCGGTCGACCGCCAGCTGGGCAGATCCCGGGTTTTCCCGGGTCGATCCGTTAACTGCTTTAGCTCCGTCGCTTAAGTTCTTTAGGACCCCATTCATGTCTGTAGCATCACCCTTGACAGTCTAGAAGGTGTCCACTGAGTCTTTGACTTTGGGTTCTCTTGGTTATGCTTCTTTGTTCATCGACCTTAACTATCATTGAGCTTTCACTTTTGCCATCTCCACTCCATTCCTTGGCATATCTGTCATGAAAGAACATCAAGTAGTTTAGTCATATAAGAGTGGTAAAACATCAATGACTTATAGTGTTTAGCCATTATCAAAACCAAGAATATCAAATAACTTAAATGACCACAGGATGATGTCGAATGACCCAAGTGACCACAAGATGACTCAATTGACCACATGGGCACAACATTCTCCCCCTTTTTGATGATGGCAACACTGTGAGTCATTATGTGGCAGTAATATCCAAAATGGTAAAGTTTTTGACATATGCAACATGTGCAGCTCAAGATCCATGATAGTGAAAGCATGTGAATACGGATATGTCTGCATGGATGATCAAAGCATGTGAATGCTATGCACAAACCCCTATCACATATGCAGACTCAAAGCTCACAAGGTTCTCTCCCCCGTAGACTCTCTCCCGTCCACAATTCACTCATCCCCCAATGACAACTCACAAAGCAAAGGACGACTCACAACAAAATATTCTCCCCCTTTGACAGCAGCAAAAAGGAGGGATAAGATAGAGAAGGGGACTAATGTCTGAGAGACCAGAGCTGAATGAGAGTGGAGAGCAAGCCATTATATGCAAACCTGAAACATACCACGAGCAACATATATGGTTCAAAGCTAATGAAATCCGAGATCATCAACAGAGTTCGAAAAGGAGCTACATCCAAGATTTAATAGAAATGAACCAAAGGTGCATATCATGGCAGTGTTTAACCTTCCCTTGTCTTATATATCCATATTCAATAACTACAAAGGGAATAACACAAAAACTAGTATTGAGGCTAAACAATCACGACTAAAGCATGGAATTTTATGAGTTCAACAAATTTGATTTTCAATATCTTTTGAATTTGAAGACACATGACTTATATTTTACGAGCAATCAAGTCTAGTACATGCCTCCTAGCCGTAAGAATACACGTTGTTTAGACGCCAGTATCCCTAGGTATTTGGCAAGACTGACGGTTATGCTTCTGAATGAACAGTGATAGCAAAGTCACGTCATGACATATCCAATCTCATTTCTGTGATGAGAAGATATATTTCTCAGTAATTATGCCAATGCTCTGCTTAGAGTCTAAATATAATTAAGACAGAGATAACAGGGGCACATCATGACATATCATTCGTCACTTGATTTGATGACGTGACATATTTCTCCGTGCAATAATATCATTGCTCTGTCAAATAGATTTTCAAGACTTCTAGCTCATCAAGATGTTTAAGAACAATACTAAGCCTGAGTGTATCACCAAGATGGTCATGAATTTTGAATTTTCAGATATCAGGATAGTCATGCAAAGCACAATATGCAATCTCTAGTTAAGGTCTATTAAAAGCACATAACATAGATGATTTCAGAATAAATATTTTGAACTTCAAGGAAATCATTAAATCTGAACCATTTTCAGTGGATGGACAATCATCAGGGCATATAATAGAAAGCTCTTACGTTGTAGTTCTGTCGGTCTCATGATCTCATATTCAGACTATAAGCCATGAAGTTCAGATTGCAAGAGAGTAAGAATAGCAGCAAGACTCCCCCTAAGGATATGCAATGAATGCACTCAAGGAGTTATGTTTGCAATCAAGTGGAATGACGAATGTCAAGGAGAGGTTGACTAGAACCATACAGGGGTTGACCTGATCAAACATGAAGTTGGCAGACATGAAATGCATGACCCAGCACATGGTTTTGCACTTATTAAATGCACAGAATGAAGATTAAACAAATGCATGAATGCGTCAAAGAGACAACTCCCCCTTACTATATGGCCTATATGTGACAGTGACGCATGGTACTTGGCGGAGGTGAAACCTCACACATATTGAGTGCTTCTAGGTAAGCATAACCTGCCTTTCCATACATCAACATTTGATATACTATGGTCATGCAAGAATGGAGCTACACCACATGCAATGCATCGTTATCATGAATTCAACTTTATTATGCAACTACATGCAATGCTACACCATATGCAAAATGACATATTTACATATAAACAATGCATGGACACCAATCTGCAAAAATACACAACTAAATTGAACAAAATCATCATTTCAATTTTTATTGGCCTGAGGTCGGCAAAGACCAAGCTCCCTTCTGAGTGTTGAAAACCTGTCATTACACAAGGGCTTGGTGAAAATATCAACAATTTGATTTAGAGTATCAACAAAATGCAGTTCAAAATTTTTCTTACCGACCTCATCTTTAATGAAGTAATGCCTTATCTCAATATGCTTGGTCCTACTCTAGGACTAGCTTGAAATCTAGCACAGAGGCATACACTAAACTGGATATCTGGTCGGGATGTAGTCAAATAAATCAAAGAGTTGATCATACCTCTATAGATTTTTACATCCACTAATTTACCATTTTCATCCGAATCCAGTGATATTGTGGTGCTCATAGGAGTTGTAATTATTTTACTGCTTATCATGTCAAATCTTTTCAGCAGCTCCTTGATGTATTTGGTTTGACTTATGAAGCACATATCTTCTCCTTGGTTGACCTGCAAATCGAGAAAAAATTGGAGTTCTCTCATTAGGCTCATCTCAAATTCGCTAGTCATGAGGTTAGCAAATTCCTCACACATTTTAGATTTAGTAGAGCCAAACATAATATCATCAATATAAATGTAAACAATCAAAATATTCTTACCTTGCTTCTTGGTGAAAAGTGTTTGATCTACCTTACCTCGTGTGTACCCTTTCTCAATGAGGAACAAGCTTAGTCTCTCATACCAAGCTCTTGGTTCTTGCTTCAAGCCATAAAGTGCCCTGTCTAGCTTGTATACAAAATCTGCATAGTTAGAGTTCTCAAAGCCAGGGGGCTGCTCCACACAGACTTCTTCCTTGATCAAATCATTCAAGAAAGCACTTTTTACATCCATTTGATACAACTTTATTCTAAGGGAGCATGCAGCTTGGTTTTAGATGTTGACTCCTACTGAAAGCATGCATGGGTTGGCAATGAACTATGCAGCCTAAGACTTATGTGAATGCATAATGCAATGAAGATGCTGCATGATGATTGCACATTTTTTGTGTTTTCCTAAACATGATTTGTATAGAAGTACATGAGATCACACGATGATGCAAACATAAATCATTCACAATTGATTTTGAACTGAATGCAACATTATGATGCCAAATGCTAGACTCCCCCTTTGAACAATGCTAACATGAATAACGAGTTGAAAATGCAGCCATGATATGCATCATCAAAACCAAAATTTAAGAATTTCATATGGCTGATATCAGGTACCAAACAACTCATCGTCACATCAACTTCATCAGCATAACAAGTTTCTCATGAATTAAACAGCTGAAATAATTGATCTCTGGTACACGGCGGAGGTTTTGATCTTAGATCATTCTCACGCATAGTAAGAGTTCTAGGCAAGCATGACTTGCCTTTAAACTCTAGACCATTTAAAATGCCAGAGGTTAAGCAGGGTGTGAGCAATTAATCTAACACATGTGTTCATCTTCACACCACGAGGGATAAATCATCATTTCAAACAAGCAATTCAGTTTTGCAGAAGTTTATTGAACAAAATGGGCAAACTTATGATGCAGTATCTATATGTTAAGACTAAACATGCAAAATGATAAAAAAAATATTTACATACCTGTCCCTTGAGCTTTTATTTACCTGACCATTCATTTCTGAGCTCCAAGGCATCCTGCACCCAAAATTCTCATTTAGAATTTTTAGGTACCCAAGCTTGCTTGGGTCCTTGTGGGTTCGCAACATGTTTAGCATCTTGGCCCATCTTTTTCAGGGCAATCACATCATCCTCCCTCATTGTGAGGCAATCATATATCTCATGCCCATTTTTCCCACAATAGAAACAACATACAAAATATTGATTTTTCTTTTTATGTTCATGTGCATGTGCGTGTGGACTATGCTTTTGTGGGCGAGTATGATTTTTACCTTTCATGGTATGAGGGTGATATCTTTCTTTCAGATGTCAGTATTCCTGGTCAGTGTAACTAGTTTTACCACAATGAAAGCAGCAACGAGAAGCATTTCTTTTGAAGGCCATGGGGAGTGTCGACCTGTTTGGATGGGAATGTCGACACTTTTGATTCTCCATCCGATTCTGTGTAGAGTTCTGCTGAGCAGGCCCTCTGCCAGTGTTGACCTGTTTCTTTCCTTGCCCTTTCACTTATTGTCCTGTTCTAAGCTCATAATTTCTCAGAATGAAACAATCATGCACAGTGTGACCATGTCTACCACAATAATAACAATGGACATTCGTTTTGTGGAAAGCATGGTATTTAGCATTGGACTTGTTGTGGTGCATGTTTGGATGAGCATGCTGAATTTTACTTTTCTTTCAAGCTGTATGCCCTTTTTGGTGACCACAGGAAGTGGTGGCTTCTGATGAGCCAGAATCGTGGTCTTGGGCAAACATTGACAGGAAATCATTCAAATCTTGAATTTTATTTTCAAGTGAGGAAATATGCTGTTTAGATTCATCAAGATGCTCTTCGCATGCTGCCAATTGCTCATTGAGCATGGCATTTACCGCTTTAAGATTTTGATTTTCTTGTTCTAAAGCATGCAATGTTTCAGAGCAATCATCAATGACAGTCTTACCTTTTCCAAGTGCAACCAATTTTTCATTCACTTCTTCATCTTGTTCAAGTTCAATTTTCTTTTCCAACAATTCTCTATTTTCTTCTTTCAGAGAATCAATCAGATTTTGTTGCCATTCAAGATCATCATGGAGACCCATATTTATCTTTTTCATGAACAAGCATTCTTTGCATGCAAAATTAGTAGAACATGAAACTTCAGTTTCTTTTAGGACCTTTTCACTTTGAGTTTCAGAATTTTTACTTTCTCCAATCAACCTCTCATCATGAATTAGCCCATCGGCCACAGTTTGATCATTAGAGATTGATTTAGGTTGGTTTTAAAGTTTTAGTACAATTTCTTCCAACCTAGTGATTTCATCATGAAGATTTTCATTTTCATCCCTTAGACATGCAATGCTTTGTTTATGCGTATCTAGATCAAAAGAAAGAGTGTCGTTAAGCTCTTCAAAAGCAGAACAGTTTTTACAATAAGAGCTTTCATTTTGGTTACTTTTCTTGAGATCCTTTTTCAAATTTTTGTTTTCTGATTTTACCTTTTTGTATTGAGTAATCAACTCATCATAGGCTTCCATAAGCTCTTCAAAAGTGAATTCCTCGGAGTCAGAGTTTACCTGTGATGAGGATGTATTACTGGACTGTTCTGCACAGTCGGCCATGAAGCATTCTTGTTCTTGTTCCTTCCCTTCATGGATTTTCACCAACCTGTCCAGTACTTGCTTGGCTGTGCTGCAGGAGGACACAAGATGAGTTAGTCTGAGATCAAATGCAGCTATAATTAAGTTATATACAGCAAGATTATCATTGTGTTTGGACTCATGTTCGGCTGACCAATCAATTGAATTTGATGGCAGCTCATGAGGACCATCGTATATCAGAGTCCACAATTGTGGATCTATGGAGCTAACATAGATGAACATTCTCCCTACCCATGTAGAAAAATCAGAACCATCATAAATGGGCGGAGAAACCATCGAAGCATGTGTAGCATATGAAGCCATCTAAATAAAATACATCGGGATCTTTCCCTGCAGATCGTTGGATCTGGGAATGGCTGAGCCTCGCTCTGATACCACTTGTTGAGTAGTGGATGACGGATCTAGAGGGGAGGGGTGAATAGATCTGCCCATCTTTTCGCAGAACACCCCTCTTTATAGCTAGTTAAAAAGAATCGCAGCGGAATGTAACTAGCTAAACAAAGGACACAATCATTTGCTTAACAAGATGAACAAGCAATGTAGAAATTAAACCTAAGCATACATCTATCACGAAGCAATCGCACGAGCAAACCATAACACAAAGGATTTTAAGGTGGTTCGGACTGAATCCCCAGTCCTATGTCCACCCCTCACCAAATCCGGTGAGGCTCCACTAGTGCAACGCACTGAACCGTAAATCGGAAAGACCTCCGATTGCCTTCCTACTAACCACCGGTAGGGACGTCAACACCGCAGATCGGACAGCTTCCGATTGCCTTCCTACTAACCACCGGTAGGGACGATCTTCAGTTTCAAATGTTTGAATGAAATGGAAAGAGAACAAATATGAAAACACTCAAACAAGATATAGAATATGCTCAAAGAGAAGAGATCTTGTCTGAGATTGCTGGAGCTTGAATCTGATGCTTTAATGGTATCTTCTTCCTTGTGAAAAGATCTTGCTTGGATTACCTTGAGTTGATGAAGAAGATGAAGGATGCAGATTTGATCTCCCTTGAGAATGGGCTTCTTTGGATCACCTTGAGATGATGAAGAGGATGATGGTTGCAGCTTTATCTTCACTTGGCTTGGGGTTGATCTCCTCTTGAAGTAGCTTTAATCACTTGAGGATTTGATGAAGAACTTCATCCGGAGTACTGTTCACAGCTACAGTACTCGAACTCCTCTCCCTTGAACACACCCTTGCAGCCTCCTTTGATCTTCCCTCTTAGCCTTGCTTGCTTCTACTCTTCCTTGGAGGTTGCTGGATTGAGATATGAGCTTGAATCACCTTGAGTTGATGGAGAGAGTGTTGGATGTAGCTTTGATCTTTCTTTTGATCCTCTTGAGTTGATGAAGAGGTTTAAGGATGCAGTTTTGATCACCTTTGAGAATCTTGATTGCTTTTAGCTTCCTTGGAGGTTGCTTGCTTCAGATCTATGCTTGAATCACCTTGGAATAGATGAAGAACTTCTGCACGGAGTACTGTTCACGGCTACAGTACCTCTTCTTCCAACCTCTTTCTCTAGCCTCTCTAGATCTCTCCTTTGTTGCTCTTGAAGCATTAGGGTTTCTAACCCTCTTGTATGTGTTTTATAGACTTTGAATGGTCCATAGACACCCCCAGACCAGATCCACATTTTGTGGGTGATTAGGTGACTTTAGGATTAAACAATTACAAGGAAAGAGGCTCTTCTCGAAGTGGAAAATAAAGTCAACATTGATGGCTCGGGGCTGGCGGTCGACCTGTGGCTTCTGGCAGTCGACCGCTACTGTGAAACGTTGTAGACGGATGTTCCCTGGGATTTTCGGTCGACCGCTACTGGGCTGGCAGTCGACCGCCACTGAAAGAACTGCAGACGGTGGGCTGCTGGCTGGGGTGGTCGACCGCCCCTGTGCTGGCGGTCGACCGCCAGCTGGGCAGACCCCGAGTTTTCCCGGGTCACTCCGTTAACTACTTTAGCTCCATCGCTTAAGTTCTTTAGCACCCCATTCATGCCTGTAGCATCACCCTTGACAGTCTAGAAGGTGTCAACTGAGTCTTTGACTTTAGGTTCTCTTGGTTATGCTTCTTTGTGCATTGACCTTAACTGTCATTGAGTTTTCACTTTTGCCATCTCCACTCCATTCCTTGGCATATCTGTCATGAAAGAACATCAAGTAGTTTAGTCATATAAGAGTGGTAAAACATCAATGACTTATAGTGTTTAGCCATTATCAAAACCAAGAATATCAAACAACTCAAATGACCACAGGATGATGTCGAATGACCCAAGTGACCACAAGATGACTCAATTGACCACAGGGGCACAACATATACTTTGCTGAAAAATGTTCAAGGGCCACCAAGAGAGGCAAGATCGAAGATCCGGAGTGCGAATGGAACAAATGGTTTGACATACAAGATGTTTCCATCGCACTAGAAAGAATGTTCTCGCCTCCACAGCTGGAAGGGCCACCATTGATCTCTGAAATGCCAGGGGATATCACTATTATTGTCAGAGTTCCGAACCATCCTCGCCATGAGGACTGTGTCATCGACGGATCTTCATCCATCATCCACTTTACCATCGACGGCTCATTAGCCGTCATCTTCTCCATTTACTCGTCTCAGCCCTCATTGCTGTCTTCTTCCTAGGCCAGACGATTGTCTGATGATCTTCCCAGGTGCCCTTCTTACTTACATACCTGCGCATGATGGGGACATCGCTTACCACTTCCCACTTCTCCACGGGTCCGGATGATTGCCATTATGTTCAGCTTGATTTCCTAAGTTCAGCTATGTATTTTTATATCTTTCTTGAGTCATTTTGATGTAATTTCCCCTTTGTTTTGAGTCATGTCCCTAGGTCATCATGCTATTTACCTATGTTTGCTAGGCTAGGGGGTCATATGGGCCCAATTAAATGGGCCTGGCCCATGGGCGCCCTCTTCCTTCCCCACCCCCTTGCTTATTTTCTTTTAGCACTTTCTCCAGGGACTTTTTGTAAATGTTGGGATTCCTATAAATAGGACCCCAACTCCACTTGAGTTCAGTAATGAAAGTTTGAATGAATTTTGAGCATTAGTGCACCTCTCTCTCTCTCTAGCTCTCTCTCTCTCTCCTCTTCTCTCTTTCTCTAAAGGGGGCGACCCTTTCTCTCTCCTCTCCCCTCTCTCTCTCTAGGTCGACCAGCTCTCTCTCTCCTCCCCTTGCCACCTCATCCTCCACATCAGCCCTCCCCACCCTTTCACCTTCCCAAGGCCATTAACCCCCATTTACTCCCACCACTCCCCAAGCAACCCTCCCCCTTCCCCATACAACCTTCCATCTTCCCAAGAGGAATCCCCACTTCCCAAGCAACTCTTCCCCTCCCCAAGGCAACTCCTCCCCTTCCCTAGGCTTCCATTAAACACCTCCATTAACCCTCCACCCAAATCAAAGGAACATCCCCCCATTCCCTAGGCCATTTTGCGCCCCCACCTCCTCCTAGCTAGATCCCTCCTCCTAGCTAGACCTCTTGCGCATCCACCCTCTCCCCTGCTGGCTCCGCCCCTACCATCCTCCCTCACCTCCCCTTGCCACCACTCAACCATTCCCCACCACCGAAGCAACCTCATCCCCTTCCCCTTCACCAAAAGAACCACCCCTCCACCCATTCTCTCTTCAATTTGTGTGTGCAGCCACGACCTACAGATCAGCAGCCTGTTGCAGTGCCGCCCACGACCTCATCTCGGAACTCCTGGGGGCGTGGCCTACATCGACAGAAAGGTCTACGAGTCTTCTTCCAAAGCGAGGTGGAATCATCTCATTCCGACGTCGCTACAGTTCGTGGTGCCCCATTCTTCCCCGGCTACACTGGGCTCCCTCTGCAGAGTACCTGAACCTGGTTCGACGCTGCACCACGCCAAACAGCAGAAGATTCAGACCACGAGCCCTTCAAAAAACTTCTTCCTCCTCCAGTCCTCTACCAGAAGCAAGAAGCAGAACTGCATTCGGCATCCGGAGGCCAGAGTTCTCTTTTTTCTCCCTCGGCTGGTCGGGTCTGCCTCCCACAGTATGCAGCGACCAACCTCCACTCTTCGGAGTCTCCCCGTCCACTCCGGCATCAGACGGCTTCCCCGTCAGTTTTGCTACGAAGAGGGCTTGTCCACGGTTCCAGAAACTCTTGCGGTTCATGATTTGGAGTCCAGGAGCGGTCGGGGAAACCTCTGCAAGTTGCTGTTAGAAACAAGAATCTGCTGCGTCCAGATTCAGTCACTCTGTTCGAAGCTCTTCCCGGACCAGCACCTTCTTCAGAAGAATTCAGAAAAATTCTGAGGCATCCCCGTTCCAGTTACAACGCGTTCGCCACTGGTCTCGTCATCAGCAAAATTACAGAACGAGATCTACGACCTTGACATCGACCATCAGTCAGCCATCGCAGACAGCCGGCAGATTCGGTGTCGGCTTCTCCGCCCGCTTTTCGGCGAATCTCCCCTCCCCGCCTGGCCGGCTCACCGCCCCTCCCTACGTGGAGGTAGTGTTTGCATGTAATACAAATCATCCCCACCCCAAGTCCACCCTCCTGCGTGAGGAGTAGTGAATGTTATTATTAAACAGGGATCAAGCTACACCGGCGCAGTGTGCGGGGAACCCACACTTCCCCGCTCGCCCTCGTCTCTGAACGGGGTTGGTTTCTTCAAACCAACCAGGTGAGCTCTGACCTTTGCTCCATTTCCTTCTGGTGCTTGTTCATTTAATATCCGTAGAATCCGCTCCGTTGAGCAAGCGAGAGAGTGTCCGACCCCACGTGCTCCACTTACGAGCGGTCACCATGGAGTGTGTGAGAGAGGGACCTAGTGCTCCAAGTGGCACCCGACCAGCCCCTTAATTGTGGGCTTCGTACCTTCGGGAGGGCAACCCTAGCCTTGCTGGCACTCTTCCAGCAAGGGTCTTGATCCATCACCTCCCCTTAGCATCATTTAGTCACCCCGGGCTCGTGTGTGTGCGACGGCGAATTGGCCCGATCTGCCAACTGAATTGCTATGTGGTTGTGATTGCGGAATAGGTTCTAAGTTTCTGTTTTCTTGCTGCATACCCCGTGGTTTGTTTCACATCAGCGCATGTTTCTCAACCCGCGCCAGATTTTCAATCATGATCTGCTCTATGAGCCTCCCAACCCTTCAGCCATAATCACTTTTCTCCCTCCTCCGATTTCTTTTCATTGCTTTGTCATAAAAAATGAAAACAAAAAAAAATGTCAATTTTAAAACTCCTCAACAACACATCTTCGTTGTGGAAACCTCCTACATCTCCCACGAGTGCGTCCCGACCTACGAGCCGCTCATCCAAGGCCCTATGAGCGACCTTTTCTACCCCTCCTCTGAGGGATCCTTCCCTGTACATTCTTCGACATCTTCTTTAGCTTCTTCTTCTTCCGTAGGACAGCTCAGTCAACTTAGGAATAATGGGTCAAGGGTAGTACCCAAAAAGAAATCCAAGGGTAAGCAGATCCCTCGTCGATTCCTTCTAGATCTAGCTAGTAGGTGTCGAGCGTGCCTATCCATTCCTCAATTGCTAGAAAATCTCATCCAACTGCCAGAGATAGATTGTGAGGAGAATTGCACAATTGATGAAGGGTATGGAGTCTACGAGATCACAGATGAAGAATACCATATTGAAGAGGAGGATGAAGAATATGAGCACGCCACTAGCACATATGCTAGTGGAATGAGGAGATTTGACGAGTCGTCAGCCGCCGTAGAAGAGTCCACCAAAGAAGTCAACTTGGAAGCTGAGGAAGACCCTAGGATCGTCCTCATAAGTGATAATTTGCCATCATCCGAAGAACATGCATTAATTGAAGTTCTCAAAGAGTATAAGGGAACGTTTGCATGGAGCTATGAGGATATGCCGGGCTTGGACTCCACCCTGGTCGAACACCGCTTAACTCTAAAAGCAGGGTCCGTCTCGGTAAAACAAAGGTTAAGGCATTTTCACCCTCAGATGACTTTGAAAATGAAAGAAGAGGTCGACAAGCTCCACAAAGCCATATTTATTAGAGTCGTCCTTTATGCTCAATGAATGGCGAACATTGTCTCGATCATGAAGAAGGATGGGAAAGTCAGGATTTGCATCGAAAAGGATGATTTCCCCTTGTCTCACATTGATATGTTAATTGATAACACGGCAGGCTATGAAACCCTCTTATTTATGGATGGATTTTCGGGATATAATCAAATTCGTTTGGCAGAAGAGGATCAGGAGAAGACGTCACTCACTATACCTTGGGGAACATATTGTTATGTGGTCATGCCGTTTGGGTTAAAGAATGCTGGAGCTACTTACCAAAGAGCTATGATGGCCATATTTCATGACATGATGCATATATATCTAGAGGTGTATGTGGATGATTTATTGGTGAAATCGAGAACTAGGGCGGAACATCCAAAAGTCTTGGCTAAGGTATTGCAGAGATCAAGGGAGTTCCAATTGAAAATGAATCCGAAAAAGTGTGTGTTTGGTGTATCATCGAGCAAATTACTAGGCTTCATTGTGAGTAAAAGGGGGATTGAGATAGATCCCAACAAAGCTAAGGCCATCAGGGATATGCCGCCCCCCAAAAATTTGAGGGAAGTTCAAGGTTTAATTGGGAGGTTATAATTTATTCGTCGATTTGTGTCTCAGCACTCACAAAGGTGTAGACCTTTCTAGGAGTTGACCAAGCCAGGAGTAGAATTCCATTAGGATTCTAAATGCCAGAAAGCTTTTGAAGGGTTAAAGGAATATCTGGCTAATCCACCCGTTCTCATTCCACCTAAGCCGGGAAAACCTCTGATCCTTTATATCTCAGTCTTAGATGACTCTGTGGGAGCCGTCCTCGCACAAGCCGATGAAGAAGGCAATGAATGGGTAACCTATTACTTGTCCAAACTCCTCAATCCCTATGAGCAGAAGTACACGACCATGAACAAAACATGTGCTGCCCTCGTTTGGGTAGTGCAGAAATTGAAGCACTACTTCCTGGCTCATGAGATCCATTTGATTGCTCGCATGAACCCTATCAAGTTCCTCCTGGAGAAATCTATCCTTACTGATAGGCTAGCACACTGGCAGAGTTTCCTATCTCAATTTGACATCACCTATATCCAGCAAAAGGTAATTAAAGGCTATGCTATAGCCGAGCATCTCGCTCACCATCCTCTCCCCAAGTTTGATCATGTCCAATCAAAGTTTCTAGATGAGGAACTAATGTCCATCACCCAATCCGACGAGCCAATGTGGACATTATATTTTGATGGAGCTCTGAATTCTCAAGGGAGGGGTATTGGCATTGTCCTTCTGATGCCCGAAGGCGTTACCATCCCAGAGGCGTTTCATCTCGCATTCCCAGTCACCAACAACATTGCTGAATATGAAGCTCTTCTAGCTGGCCTGGAACTAGCCCATTCTTTTTATATCACCGAATTACGAGTCATGGGTGATAGTCAACTTGTTCTCCGCCAGGTGCTTACCAAATATCGCACCCTTAATCCCAAGCTCAAGCCTTATCAGGAGTTGGTCTCCACTTATGCCAAATTATTCACCAAGCTGATCTTTGTCCATGTCCCTCACGAACAGAATATTCTGACTGATGCCATCGCCTCCTTGGCGTCATCTTTTAGATTCCCTTTAGGTATATGGTTTGAGTCCATCACCATCTACAAGCATCTCGTCCCTGCTGTTCAAGACCCTTATCTTTTAAGAATCAAAGAAAGGGTCTTACGGAAGGTTCGAGAGGGGGGAATTATTGAGAAGAGGGAAATCATGTTGGTAGAATTTGAAGAAGAACTGGATGATGAGGAGAAACCATGGTTCTATGAAATTGTCAAATATTGTAAAGATCAGTCTTACCCTAAAGAAGCCACCGCAGAAGATAAGAAAGCCATAAGAAGGGTGACCCAGAAATACACGTTGGTTGGAGGTCTGCTGTATAAGAGAAGCCTTACTGGTGTTCTTTTCAGATGTCTTGATGACAATGAGGTCTGAAAATGCGTAGAGGAAGCACACTCAGGTGTGTGCGGTGGCCATGTAAATAGCCAAATGTTCGCTAAGAAGATCATTCGGCAAGGCTTTTAATGGCCCACTATGGAAGATGATTGTGCTATCTATGTCCGTAGGTGTGTTAAGTGTCAGCTTCACGCCGACAAGATTCATTATCCGTCTTCCGCACTTCATCCAGTATCCTCCCCATAGTTTTTTTCCATGTGGGCATTCGAAATCATTGGTCCCCTAGGTGATCCCAACTCCCTCACCAAGCAGAAATCCTTCATCCTCACTGCGACAGAGTACTTCATCAAATGGGCCGAAGCTGAAGCTTACGCGGAAATCAAGATGTCAATAATCTACAAATTCATCATAAAGAACATCCTCACCAGGTTCGGCATTCCAAGCATAATTGTCACCGACAATGGGCCACAGTTCATTTCTAAGGACCTTCAGGACCTCTGCAAAAGGTACGTAATCGTATTACATCATTCATCACCTTATTACCCACAAGGCAATGGCCAGGCGGAGGCCACCAACAAAATATTGATCAAAATCATAAAGAAAACTTACGAGTCTAGTAAATTCTCAGACTGGCCAGAAAAGCTTATCGAAGCTCTATGGGCCTACGGCACTTCAATCCGTACACTCACTGGGCAAACTCCGTTGGCCCTTACTTATGGGATGAAGGCGGTAGTCCCGTACGAAACTCTGATTCCTTCTCTCCGGGTATAATTGGACAAGGATCTTCCCCTCGACGAACGTCGTGATTCACTCCTTACCCAGTTGGAACTCTTAGACCAGAAGCGACTGACCGCTGTGGAGCATGCACGTGTTTATCAAAATAGACTCACCCATTTTTACGAAAAGAAGGTCGTTGAGAGAAAATTCAAAGTCGGCGAGATGGTCGTAAAAAGAATTTTTGTCAAACCTGGAGGGCCGCGTTCTAAATTCTAACCCAATTGGGAAGGATCGTATGTGGTTCAGGCTGTGTACCCTGACAACGCCTACAAGCTAGTCAATGTTGAGGGGACCGAGTTATCCCATCCTTGGAATGGGCTTTATCTTAAAAAATACTACCCTTAGCTAGGTGTAATAACTGGCATGGTACGAGGACCATCGGAGTTGAAAATTCACTATTCGGTTTTTATAGTCTAACTCAGGGTTAACCTGCGCGCACTCTCACACCCCGCTTTCGAGAACAAATGAAGCGGAACTTGAGGGAAGCTAAAAACAAAAAAAACACAAAAAAACAAACAAACAAAAAACAAAATAAAACAAACAAAACAAAAGAATAAAAAAGAAGAGAAAAAGGAAAAAAGGAAAAAAACTAATGCTTGGTGTTCATCATGTAGTCAAGTCTTTGCATCTATCCTCCCTATTAGGATAGGACCCATTAAGGTTCGGTAGGTCTCGGGTCTTGGTCTGCCAGAACCGTGGAGATTCTTATCCGATCATGTCGGCTTATGCCCACTAAAAGAAGGCAACACACACACACGCATGTGTTTTAGCCAAGAAAGTTGGTAGTATTGCTTATTGTGGGGCTATACTCGAAGGACTCCAGAAAAGTCGCAATCTTTGTTCTCTTCTTTCTTGACCCAATGAGACAGCCGGCGCCCTTAAAACGCTGAGCATAAGGAATCAAAATACAATACCCTGAAGGCAAGAGTAGGATTCATCTCCTCGAACCTGAGTTAGAGCATGAGAAGAGGGCAGTGTCCCCGCAGGCATACAAGAGGGATTCTAACATATCAAATTATCATGTCTCTCTCAAAAAAAAATGATAAATCAAAGTCAAATAAAAGCCTGGTCGTGGCCGTGCCTGATTTCAACAAACGAAATCGCTCAAAACAAAGGCCAAATTCCACAAAGGGGGCAACGTAATTCTGTTCGAGGTTTGGTCCAAAGTCACCCAAAAAGGGAAGGTCGAGTAGGTCTTGGTTAGCTCGTCAGGTTAACGGTTCTGCCGGTCCTCTCAGAAGGTTTATCCCCTTGTACTCTTCCTTCTCCCCTCAAAGATGAAAGCTTAATGGAAATCCCAAAAGGCGTGCCCCGCTAAGGCAAGCGACCTCGTTGTAGAAAAACACACATGTACTTGTCTACTTTGAAAAGCAAAAGCCATCGCCGCGAAGGAGTCTCGGTGTTTCTGGCCAGTCAAGATCTCTATCTACCACCTTGATGGCTTCTTATTTTAACCTCGGGCTTAGGTCAATGCAAGCGCGTCACCAACATGTGCGACGGTGTCTGATTTCGGGTCAGTGTCGCGCGGTTGGCCGTTAGGGTTCCAAGGTGTTCCATCCTATACCGTCTATAATTGTGAGGAAATAGACCCGGGTCGGGCAAATCATTTACCTTGAACACTCTTTTGGTGTTTCCTTGCAGTCGGAAGCGACTGGGAGCCTAAGCAAGGCATGACGGTTTTGTCATCAGGTTAAGTCTTAACCGGCATGATTATCGTTTGAGGAGTCTAGGGTCCTAAATCAATCTAGATGTACAGACAGGATGCCAGGGAGGTTAGTAAGAAACCCCATCTTCATAAAGGTCAGGTGCCATAAGAATGGTCACCAGGCGTTAGTTACAAAATACGCCGAATCCAAAACAAAAAAAATTGGCTGAGATAGGATAAAGCGGCCCTTGGAAGACGCTGTCAGATGAGTTCATGAGTGAGAAAAATTGTGGAGCATGTTAACCCTGTATTAAGCTAATTAAGAACGGTATAAGCACCCCTGATCCAAGAACCATGTCGATTGTTATTATGAGTGTACTTCATGTCAAAACAAACAAAAAAGTCAAAAAAAGTAAAAAAAAAGAAGAACCAACCAAAAAAAATCAAACAAACAAAATAAAAGACAAAACAAAACAAATAAAATAAAAATAAACAAACAATTTGCATCTGTGTGATCTCATATGTGTGCTACATTTCATTTTTAAATTTCCGTTCACATTTGTGTGCCTGTGTGTTGCATTCATCATCTTTACTTTTGCCTTAATTGATAAAGGCTTGGCCCCTTGACTCATTAACAAGGCTAGTTTCAAAATAATCACCCACTCATTGAGCAAGGGGTCAAGTCAGAACAGAGAAACTGACTTGTTTTTACTGAGCGATGTATGCAGGGTTCAAAAAAAAATAATGTTAGAAAGAGGGCAGAAAATAGAAACCGAACATTCCTTTATTTCCTTACATAAATTATGCATTACATTCCGTCCTCTCTCTCAGCATTACCTCTCTCCCCACTCTCCAGGCGAGAAGCCCTGGTGGGTGTTGTCAAACCATGCGAGACGGTGCCTCTACTGCTCTGTGCTCCTCTTCCCATCTCTGCTCTCCGTCGATCGATGGGGACAGCAAAGAAGTTACAAACATGAAAGCCACGCTCTTCACCATCCCTTAGCCATTGTTCAGCAAAACCAAGGCTGGTTCGGAGCTCAAATAATTGGGCCTCCATCGCCCTCCGTTCCTCCCTCTCAGCCAATCTGTCGGCTCTCTCTCTTTCGGTGTCTCTTTCCCTCTCCGCACGTTCTCTCTCTCTGTCCTCCCTTTCCAGCTGAAGGGTGATCCTCAACTCCATGGCGTCCCAAGAAGAGCCATCATCTGGACGACGCTGCAGTTCTTCCTCCAGCTCCGCTATTCTGGCTTCCCCATGAGCGGCATGGGCAAGAGCATCTTGCACCTATTTCATCTGCCATGACCACCATTTCAGATATGTGGAGGCACGAATAAGTGAAATTCAATGGTGAAATTCTCACCTGTGTCGAGAGCATCCCTTCTGCCTCCGTGGCTCGCTGCGTAGCGCGAGCAAGTTGCTCATGAAGTATATCAAGTTTAGAGGTGAGAATCCATAAACTGGAAGAGACACCATCCGCACCCATTGCTGAAGAGGCTGCGTCGAGCTGAGCGCGCTGCAACACACATAAGGTGGCACTGAGATCCTAGCACCAGGAATCTTGGTCTATGATCATGTGTATGCAGGCTTACCGAAGAACTCAAGGCTACGCGAGTATCACATAGCTGCGGCTCCGTGCCTATCAGGCGAGCTTGCAAGTTCGCTATCATGGTGTCACGGACATCCTGTGGTCAGGGCATAGGTTAGCACACACGATAAAAATAAAAAAAGAAAATAAAAGATAAAAAAATATAAAAAAACACACACAAAAAAGAAGAAAACAAAAAAATATGTTCACCTCCACAATCCCCTCGGGTCAGAGTCACTCTGCGTACATCACCTTATAGAGGCGTAGATAATCCTCGCTGTCTTGAGCATGTGACTCCACGAGTGTGCCACCCCATTGTCAATCTTCATATTGCTTGGGGAACTGCACTCGCCAATCAACGAAGGTCGTTGGCCCACGCGTCTTCCTCCCGACACGTGGTGTTGTAGTCATGTCCATCCATTCCTGGGCGAGCCCTAAGGTCCTCATGGCCAATAGTAGCCGAAGTGGCTCGATTTCATTCAGACACTGGATCCAGAGGTCGCATCCAAACTGGGCACGACTCATTATGACCCATGGCTGATCGGCGTCGATCATGTCCGCATAAGGTCTCCAGATCACCTAGGTCAGGTCACACGTCTGTTTAGTAAAAAAAAGGGAGACAAAACAAAACAAAAAGGGGTGAAGAAAAAAAAATTATAACCACCATCACTGCGGGGAACTCTTGCAGCTCGCGTCTTAACACCATCAACTGGTAGGTTAGAGGGGCTGGGCTCATGATGGGCTACCACCGCCTCGCCAGCGGCACCACCGCTGGGCGCCAATGACGGGCCTTTTCCATTGGGAGGTAATAAGAGCTCCACAACTGCACCATCATGTGTCGTTAACATCATCAAAAAAAATAAATAAAAAATAAACAAAAAAAATAAAAAAAATGTTGAGTCCCAGAGGGTGGCAATCAAGAGGGGAGGGGTGAATTGATGGCCAAATAAAAATTAAAAACGAGCTACACGGAACCAAGGCAAGATAAACAACAAACTCAAAACTAGCATCAACAAAAACACACACGTGAATGCGTGATGATGGGGTGATTTATTAACAAGCAATTGAATTCTCTCCTCACCGTGAAGCCCACACGGTTTATAGCAGAAAACCAAACCACAAAGTGCACACGGAATTTTTAGGTGGTTCGGGTACACACCGTGTCCCCTACGTCCACCCCTCACACGGAGGATTAACTTCCACTAGACAGTGAAACACACACACCCGCTGTTTACAACAGCAACCACACACACACGCTGTGTAGAACAGCAAGCACAAACACACACACACGTTCGTGTTGTCGAACACGAACACACACACACAAATCTCAAATTTACTGATTACAAACAGATGATGAAGTTAAACGCAAGTTGTTGTTGCATGCCCTCCAAAGTCTCCCCATAAGTGTCTAACCGGTCATCTATCGAATCCAACCGATCCATGAGTAGCTGAACCGCCTCAGAAGGCATATCTTCGGCAGGTGGGGCCTATTCATATTCATCAGATTCATCCTCAGAACGGATCTCTTGTTCTGTACTTTTCAGAGTGCGAACTAAGTTTGCATCAAGCAGCTCATATCCCATATTATGGCAAATGGAATGAATTGTGAAAATGTCAGCCTCTCGTATAGTTTGTGAGATTCGGTGGAGAGATCAATACCCAAATGTGTAAACACGGCAGTGAGTGCAGCAGCATATGGAATGGTGCGGTTCTTGTGCTTCATGCTATTGCTCATATGAAATAAAAGCATGGCTGGGAAATTCACAGGAATACCACTTAAAATGCAGTAGAAAAGAAACATGTGAATTTCAGTGACCTTGTCATGACCGCCGCCCCGTGGAAGTAGAATTATGGTGATCATTCTGTGTAAAATGTGTTGCATAGGCGAAAATGATTTGCATTCAGTCCTGCCACAGAACGGTTACCCCTTTCTTCACCTTTCATCATTTGAAAAACTGCATCTTCAGGAATTTCAATATCTCCAAGCATAAAACCTTCAGTCGGGAGATTAAATGCTGCTCCCAAAAATTCTGTAGTGAGAATTAACCGATGGCCATGAACCAATGTAGTTGGGTGCTCCCCGGACATGATAAAATTGTCATAAAATTGATGTACCAAGTTGGGATATATACGTCGATGTGCAGACATGAAATATTCTAGATTCGGCTGATTGCATAACATATCAACGAGTCCCGGAAGATGACGATGTAAGTTTACAAGAGATACCGACCGTGGCTGGAGGACTTTTCTATCCAATACTTTGGGTGGCGGCGCCGGTCCTCTGCCTTGGATGCCCGCCCGACCACGTCGTGCTGGGGCCGCACTCGACTCTCCACGTACGGCTGCGAGAAGCTTGCCTCTTTGGCGCCATCTAACCACAAATCGACGGAGCCGGAGATGAGGGAATAGATCAAAATGGCTCAACTTGGAGAGAGGTGCTTCCACGAGAGAGAATGGGGATCCTCCACACATCAAGAACTTACCTCAGTGAAGGGAAGAACAACGAGACGCGATGCTAGCGTCGGAAGAATGATCCGCGCGGGTAGCCACCGAGAGGGCCGCGCTAGGGCACAAAGGGGGATGCCAAGGAGGGGTGTAATGTTTGGAGAAAGAGGTGGCTTTAGGCTAGAAGGGGGCTTGAGGGGTTTTAAGGGATGGGAGGGGAGGAAACTTAGGGTTTCCTCCCTTATTGGAGCCGGTTCGGACGCGGCGAAGCCGCCCGACCGGAACAGGTCGACCCTATGGGTCGTCCCCTTTTAAACCCCGTCCCAGAACATTACCCGTTAGCGAGGGTCGACCCTTAGGGTCGACCCTTTCAGGGTTTGCTGCAAAAGCTGAAGAAAACGTAAGTTTAAGGAAGCGAATGATATGGCTCGAGTCCCCAGTGATTATATTGAGTTGGAATCAAGAAATTGGAGTTATATGAATGGGTATACACACTGGGGAACTTGTTTCAAGAATGAATTAGACCATAGAAGGTGTTCATTGTTTCCCATCTTCGAAAATTCAGATTTTGATATCAATTGCTCTTTTCCTGGCCTTAAGAAAATTCAAGGAATTATCGGCCATAGAATTTGCAAAGCCAATGGTTGTATTCTATAATAAGAACATGCATACCATGCAATCAAGGTTTTCATGCAAAAGAAATAGAAAATTTTTGTGGTTTTTCAAGCACAACTATGCACATGCATGACAAAAAAAATGACACACTACATGCAATGCAATGACATTGATGCACATGATTAAGACTCAGATTGATCTATCCTACAAACCCCTAGTTCCCTTCAAAATGATGTGAACTTATCTACACTAAGAGGTTTGGTGAAAATGTCGGCAATTTGATGATCTGTCTCAACAAAACTGATGTTAATATCACCCTTACTCACATGGTCTCTGATGAAATGATGTCTAATTTCAATATGCTTGGTGCGGGAGTGATGAACTGGATTTTTGGACAGATTTATGGCGGATGTGTTATCACAAAGAATTGGGGTGTTTTTAAAGGAAATGCCATAATCAATCATTTGCTGTTGGATCCATAGCACTTGGGTAACGCAACTACCGACAGCCACATACTCGGCTTCGGCTGTTGATAATGCCACTGAATTTTGTTTCTTGGAGGCCCATGAGACCACACAACCCCCAAGAAAATGGCAATAACCACTAGTGCTTTTCCGATCCATCTTACAGCCCGCGTAATCGGCGTCAGAAAAAGCGACAAGTTCAAAGCATGAATTCCGTGGAAACCACAATCCTAAGTTAACTGTACCAGCAATATATCTAAAAATCCGTTTCACAGCCGACAAATGAGATTCCTTTGGATTTGACTGAAATCTTGCACATAGACAAACAGCAAATTGTATGTCGGGCCTGCTGGCAGTTAGATACAATAGTGAACCTATCATACTTCTAAAGAGTTTTTGGTCCACTGATGTACCTTTCTCATCTTGATCAATTTTCAATGAAGTGGACATGGGTGTTGGTTGTGGCTTAGTTGATGCCAAACCGAATTTTTTCAGCAACTCCATTGCATATTTCTTTTGGTGTATGAACAACCCGTCCACCGTTTGATGTACCTGCAATCCCAAAAAGAAGGTTAACTCTCCCATGAGGCTCATTTCGAACTCACTTTGCATCAATTTTGCAAAGTCGTTGCTAAGGGCATCTTTAGTGGAGCCAAAAATAATGTCATCAACGTAAACTTGAACAATCAAGATTTCCTCATCATTCAATTTCGTGAAGAGGGTTTGATCAACATTACCTCGTTTGAATTCATGTTGAATGAGGAATTCACTTAACCTTTCATACCATGCACGGGGTGCTTGTTTCAGACCGTAAAGTGCCTTGTCCAGCTTGTACACATGGTCTAAATGCTTTGTGTCTTCAAACCCCGGTGGTTGCTCCACATACACGTCTTCCTGGATATAGCCATTCAAAAATGCACTCTTAACATCCATTTGAAATAATTTGATGTTATGACAACATGCAAATGCTAAGAGAACCCTCACTGCCTCAAGTCTTGCTACTGGAGCAAAAGACTCATCGAAGTCAACTCCTAATTCTTGGCTATAACCCATGGCTACAAGCCTGGCCTTGTTCCTAATTACCACTCCTTGATCGTTTGTTTTATTTCGAAACACCCATTTGGTTCCGATCACGGAGTGATTCTTAGGACATGGTACGAGGAACCACACCTTGTTCCTTTGAAACTGGTGTAGTTCTTCTTGCATGGCCATGATCCATGACTCATCTTTCAAGGCCTCTTCAATGGAGTGAGGTTCAAATTGAGAGAGCAAGGCTAATAAGTCATGAGTTTCAACTTCCCTGAAGGAGGCTCGTGTCCTTATCCCTTCGTGTACATTTCCTAATACATTCTCCAGAGGATGGTTTCTTTGCAAATGTCCATTGCAACGGTAGCTCCTGTTCAAGTTGAGTTTCCTGATTTACATCTTCTTCTTTTGGTTCTTCCTCTTCTTGTTTTTCTGAATTTTCTTGCTTCTTCTCGATATTGTCATCTTTCAACACATCATCCTGCAAAATAGATTTTTCATCAGTTCTAAATGGAGATGATTCATCAATAATAACATGTGGACTTTCTTCAACTACGAGAGTTCACAAATTATATACTCGATATGCTCTCGAATTGAGAGAGTACCCAAGCAATATGCCTTTGTCACTTTTGGGATCAAATTTAGTCAAGTCCTTCTTACCATTGTTATGAATGTAGCATATTGAGCCAAACGGTCTCAAATATGAAATGTTTGGCTTCTTACCTCGGTATAGCTCATATGGAGTTTTCTTCAACAATGGTCTTACCATGGCTTGATTTATGATGTAGCAGGCCGTGTTCACTGCTTCAGCCCAAAAGTACCTTGATATTTTATTCTCATTCAGCATGGTTCTTGCCATCTCAACTAGCGTTTTGTTCTTCCTTTCCACAACTCCATTCTGTTCGGAGTTCTAGGTGCGGAGAAGTCATACATATAGCCTTGAGCCCTGCAAAAATTGCTGAACTCATGGTTATCAAATTCTCGACCGTGATCACTCCGCACAGCTTTGATGCAATACCCTTTATCATTTAGAACAAATCTGTAAAATGCTTCAAATTCCGTCAGGGCATCATTTTTATGAGAGAGAAAATAGACCCAACAGAATCTTGAATAATAATCCACAATCACAAATCCATATAGTTTACCACCCAAGCTGTGAGTTCTACTTGGTCCGAAGAGATCAATGTGGATGAGTTCAAGAGGTCTTGATGTGGTCACATCTTGTTTGGACTTGAATGATGTCCTTGTTTGTTTGCCCATGCTGCAAGCTCTACAAATTCCATCATTGACGGCCTTCAACTTGGGCAGTCCAACCACCAAATCCTTTCTGGATAATTTCAGCAATACATTGAAGCTAGCATGCCCAAGCCGCCGATGCCAGAGCCAAGCATCATCGTTGCTCCTTGCAGTTAAACATAAGTTTTCATGAGAAGCATCATTCAAGTCTATCATGTAAACATTGTTATACCTGAAACCAATGAATTTGATCTCTTGAGTATTCCTATTCAAAACAGTGCAGTGGTTAGAATCAAAAATCACATTGCATCCCTTATCACAAAGTTGACTTATGCTTAAAAGATTATGTTGCAAACCCTTCACAAGCAATACATTTTCAATGGTATGATTTTGATTCTTACCTATCTTACCTTCCCCAATAATTTTACCTTTGTCTTTACCACCGAATGCTACCGTTCCACCATCCTTTTCTTGCAGGTCCACAAACCATTCCTTGTTTCCCGTCATATGTCGAGAGCAACCGCTGTCCAAATACCATTTGTTCCTTTGAGCTCTCGAGTGGACCTGCAATTCAACCAAAGTTCTTATGGAGATTTTGGTACCCAAGCAAGCTTGGGTCCATGATGGTTAGAGACATGATGCATATATGATCTTTTTCTGAATCCAACAGAATTTTCTTCAACATATTTCAGAATTTTACAATCATACATATCATGACCCATTTTTCCACAATAGAAACAAGTGATGGCTCTATCTCTTTTTCTCCATCTACCAACATTCGAAAAGGAGTTATGCATGTGTTTCTTTGGTTTAAGAGATGCTGAACTTGATCTTTCAAGGATGGCAAGGGCATCCTTCAACATTTTTATTTCAGCCAATTGAGATTGACTTTGTTTTTCAGCCTTTTCTTTGGCTTCATTACAAGCCGAGATTTGAAGCTTTTCTTGTTCCATGTCATCTTTCAATTCTTCATGCATTTTCAGAAATGTAGATTGTTCTTCTCTCATACATGAAATCTCTTCTTCAAATAGTTCAATTTTGGATGAAAGAATTTCATTTTTTGATTTTAAAGCATGGCACTCTTCACATGATTTTTTAGTATGCACAAAATGATCAATTTTCTTTTTCAAATTTCTATTTTCAGATTTGAATCTCTTACATTTTTCATATAAAGATTCATATGCAATTTGCCATTGTTCAGAGGTGAGAGTTTCAGTTTCAGAATCTACCTCATTTCCTTCGTCGTCATTTGCCATGAGGCATAGATTCTGGACTAGCTCCTCTAGTCCATCTTCATTTCCGGACTCCTCTTGATCTTCATCGCTCCATGTGGCCATCATGGCCTTGGACTTTCTGAACTTGCCTTTCTTTACCTTCTTGATGAGATCGGGGCACTCACCCCGCATATGGCCGGGTTTCTTGCATTCATAGCAAATCACTTCTTCTCTCTTGCTATTTTCTCCTCTGTTTGGACCTTGCCTTCTTAGTCCTTTTCTGAACTGACCACCAAAATTTCTGGTTCGTTTCACAAACCGTCTTGCCCTTTGTGTGATCATGGCAACTAATTCTTCATCTTCAGTGTTGCCTATTGAATCATTTTCACTACCCTTTGAGTCGTGTGGATTCACCTTTAGAGCCATTGTGGTAACAACTTTCTTTTTCTTGTGATCCTCCTCACTCCTTTTGATGTTTATCTCGTAAGTCATCAGCGAGCCAATTAACTCGTCAAGGGTTAAGGTACTTAGATCCTTGGAGTCTTCAATTACAGTGGCCTTTGTATGCCACTGTGGAGTGAGGGATCTTAGGACTTTTCTGACGAGTTCCTTGTTGGAATACTCCTTGCCAAGTTCCTTTAGTCCATTGGTAATCTCGGTTAGCCTTGCAAACATCTCAGAATTGATTCTTCTGACTTCATTGCGAATAGCTCATAGTCCTGAACTAGGAGGTTGGCTTTTGTTTCCTTGACTTCCGATGTTCCTTCATATATAAGCCGTAGCTTATCCCACATCTCCTGCGCAGAGGCACACATAGATGTTCGTGAGTATTCGTTAGGATGAACGGCACATTGAATTATATTCATAGCCTTAAAGTTCGTTGAACACTTCTCTATATCTTCTTCATCCCATTCATCTTCTTTTTCAGATAAAACATATGGACCCTTACTTATGACACGCCAAACATCATAGTCCTGGGCACGTAGGAAAACATACATTCTATTCTTCCAATAAGGGTAGTTCGATCCATCAAAGAACGGAGGTCTTTGAATGGAATGCCCTTCGGGCATCATCCCTCTGTTTGCCATTAAACGGGATCTGCTCTGACAACCGTGAGATCGTAAAACAACCAGAGCACAAGGCTCTGGTACCAATTGTTGAGTCCCGGAGGGTGGCAATCAAGAGGGGAGGGGTGAATTGATGGCCCAATAAAAACTAAAAATGAGCTACACGGAACCAAGGCAAGATAAACAACAAACTCAAAACTAGCATCAACAAAAACACACACGTGAATGCGTGATGATGGGGTGATTTATTAACAAGCAATTGAATTCTCTCCTCACCGTGAAGCCCACACGGTTTATAGCAGAAAACCAAACCACAAAGTGCACACGGAATTTTTAGGTGGTTCGGGTACACACCGTGTCCCCTACGTCCACCCCTCACACGGAGGATTAACTTCCACTAGACAGTGAAACACACACACGCGCTGTTTACAACAGCAACCACACACACACACTGTGTAGAACAGCAAGCACAAACACACACACACGTTCGTGTTGTCGAACACGAACACACACACACAAATCTCAAATTTACTGATTACAAACAGATGATGAAGTTAAACTCAAGGTATTCAAAGTGAGAGGAGTGAAAAGAGGTTGGATTATCCTGGTTGGAGCTCCCCCTATCACTTCCACGAATTTAATCGAACACTTTATGCAGCACGGTGACGATCTTGGCTTGAATGAAGCTTTAGGTTGATTTTGGATCGCATCCAGCAGCTGTGGCTTGTATGGAAGTAGTTCTCCTCCTCCTTCCCTTCACTTTCACGCACTCTTCAAGCTGGAACCAGGTCAGGAGGTGGCGACTTCAACCTGCCAACACAAGGGGTTAGAAAGAAAGCTTACAGCTCAACATACGATTTTTCCCCTTAGGGTTTTCATCAACCAAGCGACATTATATATGCTAAGAGAGTTCTGGGGACGGTCAAGGGACCAGATCCACAAAATGTGGAGCAAAGCACAGGCCCCCAACCTAAAACAAATGACCCATGAGGTCGAAATTCCAAGGGTCAACAAATACGGCTCGGCCCGGAAATGAAGGGGTCGACCCTTGGGGTCGACCCTCGTGGGTGGTTTTTCTGCCCAGAAGGCATGGGTCGACCCCTGGGGTCGACCCTCTCAGGAACAGCTTGCTGTTTAAGAATTTTTACTGAAGGGGTCGACCCTTGGGGTCGACCCACAGCCTGAGGGGTCGACCCTTGGGGTCGACCCTCGCAGGTCCAGAACCAACAGCCAGCGGGCCAAAAAATAAAGACCACAGGGGGCGACCCCTGGGGTCGACCCTTGGCTAGGGGTCGACCCTTTCAGCCAGAACACGAATTTGCCGAGAACGCGATCCAAATGACCGAGTCAAGTTCCAGAACGTCTAAAATAAACATGCAAACCATGAAAAGTGTTCAAGAACAAGTTTATGAGCTACAATAAAATGGTTCTTAAAGCATGTCAATCAATTAAGCTTAAACCATTTCATACTTAGACATAATTCAAATGAGAGACGATCTTAAAGGACTTCAATCACAAAATTGAAAATCAAGGTTGAAGTCGATCTCACCAAACGTCCCAGAGCATTGAAATTCTTGTCCTTGAAGATTGGCTTGTCAAAATATCTCACAGTTAATTCTTTCATCCAAACTGTCAAATTAACTCACTTACCCTCAAGAAGATTGCATTGAGCCTTCATAACACGCCAAAACCTCATATGACGGAGTTGGGATTCAAGACGTTAGAAGGACTCATTTTCAGTTCAAAAAGAATTTGGTCAACATCAAAACCATAAGGCATTTTACATGAGGAGGGGGTTCAACAAAAAATAAAAGAAGGGAGGTACCTAGATGAACGGCGTGAAACCACTCACTGTTATTTCTCGATCTACCCTTTCAGACAGACCCGCAAATAGATGCGCTAGCATGGCTGCTCCCCGGGCATATCGCTCCACTCTCTCAGGGTCTACCAGAAATTCTAAGAAGCGACAATGGATGATGTCTCCTTTCGAGCCCAGTAGCAACCTCCCCAACATGAAGAAGAGAAATCTCCTCAAATCCATGTTGGATCTCTCCCAATTACTCGCATCTACACAGTAGACGGCGCGGCATCCTCTTTCAGTCCTCTCCATGAACTCTTCCAAGGACTCATCATCACGGGGACGAACGTCAGTAAGCCCCAATGCCTCCATGATAGGCGCCTTGGCTATTGACCTGTTCTTACGATCGTCCAGGTCCACCCCTAGTAACCTCTGAGCAACCTCTCTGTAATCAGAGTAGGTGATACCAGTCAGCGCCTCGCCATTCACTTTAAGGCTCGAGATTCGGACCACATTTTCTAGGCTGGGCACCATGTGCCCCCAAGGCATCAAGAAGGCGCGACTCATTGGATCCCACCTTTCACCCAATGCCTGGATGAGGGCGAGGTCGAGCTTGATTGGCTCGATCCGGAGAAAGGCTCTAAACCCCATCACGTCTAGTCTGGCCTCCTGACAGTCCGGGAGACCTCTGTATGCTGCCACTACTAGTTCCTATGAAATGTGTGATTTCATCACGCTCTGCGCATACACAAGAAATGGAAAAAGGGGCCTTTGTCAAGAAAGAAAAAGGAAGAAAGAACGAGAGAAGGGGCGAGAAGGCTCATTTTACGAGTTACGATTGGGTCCTCTCACTGAATTGCCCTTCGAGGTCTGAGAGTCTCCTGGAACTGCTACCGCTGGACCTACTTCTCTTCGAGGAGTGGGAAGATTCGCCCTCCATTCTGAACCTTAGAACTCTTAGTTCTTCCTCTTTCGTGGAAACTTGTACTCTTCGAGTTGGCTCTTGATGCACCTGGGAGAACGAAGGAGGGAGGTATTTATAGGAATGAGAAGGGTGAGCCAAAACTGCCTCCATCACCTTTAACGATAGACCTCGTGATAGGGCACCTTCATTGCAGACCCATGTGTCACTTCACCGCTTGCACAGGGTAGTCGATTGAGTGATGTGACACGATGACTCGCCCCCCCTACACAATTTAGGGGTGGCCTGTCGTGTTGTAAATAATCAAAATAAAAAAAACAAACAAAAAATAATAAAAAAATAGGGTGCATCTGTATGGAGTTTGAAAGGACGTCCCGAAAAAGGGGCTAGAGCCACCATTGCTGACTTCACCAGCAGTTTCCCGTGGAAAAGAACGGTCGCAGTGAGACACGATTCCCCGTTTAGGGCGGGGTCTCGGCAAGCACGTCACATGGGAACAGTATACAGGAGAAGAGCAAGCATAGGGGAGAAGGAACGCGCACGAGAACAAACGAGCAACAGGGAACCAAATCACTCCATTCATAGGTCTACATAAACCGTCATGAACATCACAAGAGAAGGGCCGAGTATGCTAACTCGCTAACCCTCACCATCACTTCCACGCTCGTCCCTTCGGCCATTCTCTCCCCTAAGGTGAGGGTCCCTAAGGGGCCTCCTGGAGCTCTGTGAGGCCGCACTTGCCTCACCCCGCAATGCCCGCTCTGCTTCGTCGGCTCGCTGCTGCTCCCTTGGCATGGCGAAGAAGCTACCTACGGAAAGGTAGCCAGACTGGCGAAGGCGCGCACCGAATTCTCGTGCTCTCTCGTAGCGCTCCTCCATGTCCTTCAGCCTCCGCTCCACAACTCGAAGGCCTAGATGGAGCTCCATCACCTGGGCCTCTAGGGCCTTTCTCTCATCCCAAGCCCGCTGTCGCTCTGCCCTTCTTTCCTCTCTCTCCTTCTCCCTCTCCACTCTCTCCCTCTCCGCCTCCCTCCTCGCGACCTGCAGGAAGACCCTCAGCTCGAGGATGCCTTGAGGCAGTCCCTCCGCCTCGTGACACCGTAGCTCTGCTACGGTGGCCGCCCAGGCCTCACGCTCCTCCTCAGCTCGGACCGCGCGAGCTAGCACGTCTTGAATCTCCAACGCCTGCCAGAACCAAATCATCTCACAAAGTCAGTGAAAAGCGGTGAATGTTTAACACCCAAGTAAGGCAGGTACTCGCCCGAGCTGAGACTTCACACTCCACCTCACCAGCGCGAGCTACTGCACTGGCAAGTTGCTCCCGGAGGAAGGAGATCTCCATAAGAGGAGCCTAGGAGCTGGAAGATGCCCCACCGACCATCCCTGCCGTCGCTGCCTGCTAAGCATGCTAAAATAAATAAATAACAATCATCGGCTAAGCCCCATGTTTCAACAAAGAAAAAAGAAGAAAAAAAGAGGCATATATATATATGTATATGAAATAATGCGTTACATAAATTTACCAGGATGTCTAGCTCCTGTCGAGCGACAGTCAGCTGTTGCCTAGCGTCCGCCAGTTGGGCACGCAAGCCATTAATGATGGCGTCACGGGCATCCTGCATTCATAGGCGTTTGGTTATGTATGAAAAAAAAAAGAAAAAAAGGGAAAAAAAGGGGGGGATCCTTTTTCACCTCTGCTGGTCTCTCGAACTGGGGATGCTCCGTATGGCTCTCCCTGCACTGTCGCAGGTAGTCAGCACTGTCCTGCACGGGGACATCACCTTGCTGCCAGTCATGGAACTGGGCAGGGAGACGTGTGCGCCAGTCTTCAAGTTTCGCCTTGCCGCGACTCTTTCCCCCGACGCGGCTCGGCTCATCGGCACTCTCCCACTCATCGGCCAAGCCCAGAGTCCTTATCATATCCTGTGCCTCAAAAGGAGGGCCCACACCAGTCAAAAAAAGAAGAAGAAGAAAAATGTGTCTCCTGTCAAAGACGCGTTCATCATTCAAGAACCACACTCACCGAACCCTCCTCCCCTCTCACACGGCTCGCTACCAAACCAAAACAAATTAAGGAAGTGGAGATCGAGGAGTCTACCGGGCCATGCTCGCCTCCCTCTGCGCCACCGGGCCTCACGGGCCCCTCAATGGCCAAAAGAGGCCTTTCCTCCTCCGCGGTAGCTGCTGCGTGCTCTTGCACGACCCTCCTCGGGCAAGGATTTGTTCGCCCCTCTTTCCCTCCGTCACGGCTTGGCCCGCCGTATTCCATAGATCAAGGGTGGGGAAGGACGAAGCAAGGTGAGTGAATTTCGGCGAGAAGAAGAATCGGGTGCAGGTGAAATGGGGAAGAAGAAGGGCCGCTCTACGATTTTCGGTGGTAAATTTGAATTCAAGAGGTTAGAACGCGTCTTTGCGCCTAGACGTTTCCAAAAAAAAGAGGGAAAAAAAAGAAGAAATAAAAGGAGAAGGTGGCATGCTTCTGCAAGAGACGTAATTCCCCGTTTTCGGGACAAAATCCTGTAAAGCGTGTCACGTAGAGAAGAGGTGTGTAAAAAGGAATGCGCACATGAAACAACCAAGTGATAGAAAAGAAACCATTCCATTTTATATAACAAACTTTCTATCATGTACATCATAAGTGAGGGTGGCGGGTGTACAAACAACTCTCTAACACTCGCCGCCACCCTCTTGGCCACCCTCTTGGTCGCCCCTCTCCTCTCTCCTAAGTCAAAGATCCCTAGGGGGCCTTCGAGAGCTCTGCGAGGCAGTACTCGCCTGGCCCCGCGGTGCTTGACCAGCCTCGGTGGCGCGGCACCGCTCCTCAGCCGAGGAGACCAGATAGCTACCAACCGAGTACGAACCAGACTGACGAAGTCGTACACCGCGCTCCTTCACCCTCTGGTAGCGCTCCTCGCTCTCCCGTAGCCTCTCCTCCGCTATACTGAACCTCTGCTCCACCGTGCTGAGGCTTAGCCGGAGCTCCATAACTTGGGCCTCTAAAGCCCTCCTCTCATCCCAATCTCTCTGTCGCTCGGCTCTCCTCTCCTCTCTCTCTCTCTCCTCTTTCACATGATCTGCCTCCCTCCTCGACACATCGAGGGTGATCCTCACCTCTAGCACGTCGCTAGGCAACTCCTCAGCCTCCCGTCGTCATCGATCCTCCTCCAGCTCCGCAATCCGGGCATCACGCTCTGCCACCCAGGCGTCGTGCTCCCTCTCTGCCCGGACTGCACGAGCCAGTGCATCCCGAACCTCCACTACTTGTCAAGGACCAATCATCTCTTCAAGTTAGCAAAAGAACAGAAACATGTAACGAAGGTCCAAGGCAAGCAAACACTTATTCGAGTCGCGAGGTCGCGCTCGGCCTCCTCAGCGCGGGCCACCGCTCCCGCCAACTGCTCCTAGACTGAAGAGACCTCCGGTGGAGGGGCTTGGGAGCTAGAGGACGCTCCGCCAGCCACCCCGGCTGTCGCTCCCTGATGGGCACGCTAAAAAAAATGATAGTCAATGGTTAAGCATAAATAATCTAGGTAACAAAAAAAAAGATATAATAAAATATGATGAAAAAAATGCATTGCATAGACTCACCAGGATGTCCAGCTCCTGGCGAGTGACTGCCAGCTGTTGCCTGGCATCTATCAGCTGGGCCTGCAGGTCAGTGATGATGGCGTCACGAGCATCCTGCATTCATGAGCATATAGATTAATGTCACATGCATATACACAAATAAAAATATAAAAAACAGAGAAAAATAAATCCTCGTTTCATACTGTGGACACCAAAAATTGCACACCCAGATATCCTGCTCGGCCCAGCATCAACAACGGCACCGAGTGAAGAAGCCCCGGAGGGACTGGTCATCCGGACTCCCCAAATATGCACACTACCGTGAAGCCGTCTCTGGAGTCACGACAGAGAAGAGAAATCAATCACCAAGAGCCCTACAATCCATGGGCCTCGAAGAAAATCAAATGGGCCGCAACTCGTGCTCACAACGGGCTCAAAACTGCCCATTTAGCCGTTCAACGGCACGCCCAAGGCCCTTCAGCGGCACGCACCTGGCCCCTCTCAGCGGCACACCCCCAAGGGCCTTCAGCGGCACACCCCCAGGGAGCGCCAGCGGCACACCCTCCAGGGTCCTCCAGCGGCACACTCCCGTGGAGCCCTTCGGCGGCACACCATGGCAAGCCCCAACGGCACGGCCATTTGCCCCTCCAGCGGCACGCCCTTTTGGCCCTCCTGCGGCACACTTCTTGAGCCCGCCAGCGGCACAGCGTGAAGGCATTTCAACGGCCGAACGACGTGATGCCCATGCCCTGCGTATCCTTGGCGCGCAGTGGGTTGCCCGAGGTGTCGGCCGGAGGTTAGGCCACGTTGCCTACTCCTCCTGCCACCCAGGACAAGGGAGTCAACTCCCATTAAATGCACTTCGGACGCCTCCCGCCTTCAAACGCTTCCGCCGTGTGGGGTATAAAAAACCCCTCTCCTTCGCTGCGAACAGGGAGAGGAAGAGGAGGAGACAACAAAGAAGAGGAAGCCACACACACAGGCAGAAGAGAAGAAGAGGGAAGAGGGGAAGAGAAGAAGAGAAGAAAGAAGAGGAGGGGAGGCTCTGCCTCCCCTTCCTGCTACTCCGTCCACCCGCCACCGCCGTCCACGCGAAGAGAAGAAGAAGAAGAAGAGAAGAAGAGGAACTGGCCGTTCCACCTACCGCCGCCGCCTGTGCGAAGAGGAGAAGAGAATAAGAAGAAGAGAAGAAGAGGAGCTCGTCGCTCCACCCACCACCACCGTCTGTGTGAAGAGAAGAAGAGAAGAAGAGTGGGTGGAGAGAGGGAGTGAGGTCCGGGAGGGGAGGAGTCCACGCTCTGTTCCCCCCGCTGTATTTCTTTTTTTTCTCTTTCTTTCCTTTAATTCCCTATTTTGCCGATGTTGCAATGTATTAGTCCCCTCGGGACATTTTTCTTGTAAGAATAGAAATAGAAGGCTTGCAAATATTTTTTGGGCGTCTTCCTCAGGCACCTCTTCCGTGTCTGCATCCTTCGGTGTTTCACGCCCCTTTCTTTTTTTCCTTCCTTAGGGTTTACTTCTTGCCAAGCGTTTTCACTTTCGTTCGCCCCAGTCGTGTCTTCAACAGCATGCCCTGATTGTGCCTCCAACGGCACGCCCAGTCGTGCCTTCAGCGGCATGCCCTCTTTGAACCCTTCGCCGGCGCGCCTGATCAGGCCTTCGCCGGCACACCCTTGGCCAAGCCCTTCGCCGGCACACCACCCAGCTACTTTTCCCGGCACGCCTTGGCCAAGCCTTCAGCAGCACGCCCTCCTGTGCCCTTCCCTGGCACGGTCCTTTGGACCCTTGCCCGGCACGCCTTGGCCAAGCCTTCAGCGGCACGCCCTCTCGTGCCTTCCTTGCCCAGCACACTCGCCCCTCCTTCTTGCCCGGTGCACTCCCTCTTTGGCCAGTCCTAGGAGTAGTCTTCCACTCGCCAGTCCCTCCAAGTTTTCCAAGGTTTTATTAAGGTGTTACCGCTCTCGGGCGCCCACCTCTAGTTGTCGGGTTCCGCCACTCCTTGTGGGCGCGTTCCCTGTATCTCCCTTACGCTCGGGTCAAGGGGCGGTGCTGTCGAATTTTTGTTAGAAACAATAACATGTTAATAAGATAAAAAAAAATAACAAACAAATAAAAAAGAGAACAACGGTAAAATGCTTTAACCAAAGCAAAGGGACCGCAACCAACTCAAAGAGAACCAAATCGAACGACAACTAAACAACTTGAACATTCATCCTCATGGGAGAAAGAATGGAAGCTAATCAAGAGAAGAAAAGAAGAAACCCATGCAAACTTAATAAAATCAGAAAAGAAGAAAAGAAAAGCCTTAAAAGAAACGGAGGAGGAGTGGGCTCCCCATGCCCTTCGCCGGTACGCCCCTCTAGCTACCCTTGGCCGGCACGCCCTTCGCTGGTACACCCTACAGCGCCCTTCGCCGGCACGCCCCAACCCAGCTTCCCCCGGCACGCCTCGTTTGGCCTTTCGCCGACACGTTCCCCTTGCGCTCAGCGGCACGCCTGCTCCAACCCTTCGGCGGTACGCCCTCAAGCTCCTTCGACGGCACGCTCCCTTGACCCCTTCGTCGGCACGCTCTCCCCTGTTCAAACCTTCGCCGGCACGCTCGGCCAGGCCCTTTGCCGGCACACCTAAGGCTCCTTCAACGGTACGCCTCCCATTGCCACCACACCTGCCCCTTCACCGGCACCCTTGGCCAAGCCCTTCCCCGGTACACCTCCCGCGAACCTTCAGCGGCGCACTCCCTCAGCTCCCTCAGCGGTGCACCCTTCCACCTTCAGCGGCAGGCTCCTTCAGCCCCCGTTTGGCCCCCCAACGGCCCACTCTCTGTCCAGAAGAATATGTATAATAATAATAATAATAATAATAATAAATTAATAAAAACTATGATGAATAAATAAATCTGAATATATATATGAAATAAACAAAAAATTTAAAATAATAATAAACAAAAAAGGAGAGAAAATATAATAGTAATAATAATAAACAAAACGGATAAATCATCCAGAATAAATACATAAGAGGGAAATAAGCAATATATATATATAATTTAAAACTCAGATAAAAAAATGGTAAAATCCACTTTGCAGCCCCGTCTCTCTCGTGACCCGGTGCTGAAGGAACAACAATGTCGCCCTTCCAGGTTGGGCCTGAGTCTTGGGAATTATCCCGAAATGGCCATGGTCCGACCTCGCCTCGGGCTGACATTCTGATCAAATTGGACTCGTTTCTCAGGTCGGATCCCTTCCGAGCCACTACTAAAATTGTCGCACGCTCAGTAGACATTTGAACGGGTTCACCTCGGTTTTCGCCGCGTTTCTATTACGGACCTGTGTCTGAACATGAAAAGACCCGTGAGCAACCAATATGGCCGACGGCTCCCTCCCCGACATGGTCGTGAGCCGGCATTGCTCCGGGCCGATAGCCCGTTAAATCGGATTCATTCTAATGGGATTCGTTCCCGTTCTTTCATTGAAACTGCCGTAAACTCGGCATACATCTATACGGGATCGTTTCCATCCACGTCGTACTTTCAATATGGGCCCTTGCCCGAACATGAAAAGGTCCGTGAGTGACCGACAAAATCGAAATAGAACGAGACGGTCCTCGCCACCCCTGGACCCCTTCCATGGGAATATCAATAAGACCTCAGTGGGCCACGCTTAGACCTCGGGTCCGTCCTAATTGTGGTCGCCGTTCAGCTCATATCCTCGGTCTACAGCCCGCTCCCTTCGAACACGTTTTCGGTTTTGGAGTCTAGTCCTGGGACTCTCCCCCGTTGCCCTCTGGCACCGGAAATATTAATGATGCCCGCGCAAGCCTCGTTCGGACCACGGGAGGCGCCCCCGGTATGGTCTTGACTCAATCTTGCACCGGGCCAACAAACTCATTGGTTTCCTGCTACACTAACCGAGATTTAACCGAATATTTTTAGAGTCTCAGAATAATATGTTTGCCGTGTCCCGGCATACATATGTTCCAAGTCCTTCTACGACGATTATGATATTCTCAAGCCGGACACTCGTCCGAATATTAAACGGTCTCCCGAATGACCGACACATTTCGAACGTCCGCTTCCCTAGACATAGGGCTTTTCAGCCTATTCAAGGGATATTCCCTCGTTGTCCCTTGGCACTGGAAATATTAATGATGCTCATGCGAGTCTGACTTTGACCGCGGGGGGCCCACCGCAGTATGGTCGCAGCTTGATCTCGTACCGGGCCAACAGACTTACCGGTTCCTGACCGCTCTAACCGAGATTTGGCCGAACGTTTTCCTTTCTTCTGAATAATAAATTTGCCGTACCTCGGCATACATGCGTTCCGATTTTCCCGCGACTACCGCGCTTTTCTCCAGCCGGACATTCGTCTGAGTATTAAATGGTCAGCACATGACTGACACGATCTCGAATGTTTTCTTTTCACCCTCGTACGGGGATTTTAATACTTCCTAATAGGCCTTTTATGCAATTAATTTCCTGGCCATGAGGCCCTAATTCTCGACGATTAATCAAGGGTGTTCCCTCGTATGGGGGATGTAAATAACGCCGTGACCTTTACGGCACGGCGGGTTTTGGTCCCGACCCGAACCACACAATCGTCTGACAAAGTCAGATCGAGCGCACCATGGGCTCTTCGGAGCCCGAATAAATTGTCACTCGGTGACTGGCACGTCCACGCACTTAATAGACGAATCAACCATCCGAATAGACAGACGAGCATAATAAATGAACGAAAAGTGCGTCCACAAGTCTGGCACGTCCGGTGGGACCAAACCACCCTTCATCTCTTCGCCGGGATTCAGGGCCTCATGGCCCCCTAATAAATGATGTTTGCCTGCTTTGATGAATTGCAGGTGCTGTCTTCGCCTGCCCTATGGGGAGAAAAGCCGGACTAGGCAAAATTATCTTTGTCACCTCGACGATGCTACTCCGAGGCACCTACAGCTTCCAGGAATCATGGGGGGCTGTGATAAAAAAAGGAGAGAAAGAGAAGAGAAGGGAGGGGAAATCAAGCACCCCCCCGTTTCCCTCAAGAAGAAAGAGAAGAAAAGAAGAAAAGAAGAAGAGAAGAAAAGAAAAAAAAAGAGAAAAGAAAGAAGCAAAAAAAAGGAAGAGAAAGAGCCGGCGAGAAAGGGTTGTATGGCCACGTCCGCCGAGACCCGTGCTGAATAAAGATTACCATTATGGGGTTTATGCGGTAGAGCGAACCACTCATCCCCTCCCTGAGGGGGTGAGCGCTCTCCTGCACCTCCACCCTGGTCAATCATACAAAAAAGAAGAGAAGAGGAGAAGGGACAAAAAAAAGAAAAAAAAAGAAAAAAAAGAGAAGAAAGAAGAAAAGAAGAAAAGTCGGTCAGCATCGCCAACCAAAAGAGCAAAAAGAAACCCGGCGTCCCGCCCGACTCTAGGAGGCTCTGAGTCCGTGGTGTAATGACCCGGTCCGTCCCTCCTTCCTGCTGCCTCTATCCGGCACAAAACGGCCCCTCGAGTGGTTGTCAAAGGACCCAGCGAGCCACAATTGTAGCTTGATGAATGGCTGCCTGCTTTGGGGAATGCTTTATAGCAATGAGGCCAAGCACGGCCACCACTCTCGAAGAGAGCATGCACATACCCTGCCATGGGGGATAAGAAGAAGATATATACCCCGCCATGGGGGCATAGGAGGCAAAAAAAAGGATATACACCCCGCTCCTGGGGGCACGTGAAGAGATTCTACCCCGTCCGGGGGCACAACAGACAACAAAGCTACACCCCGACTCAGGGACACTCGAAGAAAAGTCTACCCCGGCTTAGGGGCACAAGGAGCAAAACATGTCCCGTCCAGGACATAGAAGCCATAAGAGAATACACCCATGTTCTAGGGGTGTTTGAAAAAGAAACACACACCCCGGTCTGGGGGCATAAGAAGCAGAAGAATTCACCCCGACTTGGGAGTATGAGAAGAAATAGAGTTGCACCTCGGCTTAGGGGCATCTGAAGAAGTTACATCCCGTCTCGGGAGCACAAGAAAGAGAAGAATACGCCCTGGTCTAGGGGTATTTGAAGAAGAAACATACCCCGCCAGGGGGCATAGAAGCCATGAAGAGTACGCCCTGGCTTAGGGGCATCTGAAGAAGTTACATCCCGTCTCGGGAGCACAAGAAAGAGAAGAATATGCCCCGATCTAGGGGTATTTGAAGAAGAAACATACCCCGCCAAGGGGGCATAGAAGCCATGAAGAGTACGCCCCGGCTTAGGGGCATATGAAGAAGTGACATCCCGTCTCGGGAGCACGAGAAAGAGAAGAACACACCCCGACTCAGGGGCACATGAAGAGAAGTCCACCCCAGCTTAGGGGTGTTTGAAGAAGAAACATACCCCGCCTGGGGGCATAGAAGCCTTAAAGAATGCGCTTTGGCTTAGGGGCATGTGAAGAAGCTGCATCCCGCCTTGGGAGCATAAGAAGAAAAGAGTCCACCCCGGCTTAGGGGCATCTGAAGAAGGAATACATCCCGGCCTCAGGATCTATGAAGCAACATACACCCCCCCCCCCCTTTGGGGGCATTTGAAGCAGGACAAACAACATTCCCCAGCTTAGGGGCGCATGAAGAAAGGAATGCACCCCGCTTAGGGGCACATAAGCATAAGAGGAAGAGGCTGCCCCGGCCTGGGGTCATGAGAAGAAGTAGAGTTGCACCCCGACTTAGGGGCATATGAAGAGAAGTGTACCCCACCCTGGGGCATAAGAGGCAGAAGAATCAACCCCGACTCAGGGGTAACTGAAGAGAAATTCACCCCGTCTCGGGGGGCACAGGAAGCAAGAATTCCACCCCCGCCATGGGGGCACAAGAAGCAACACCCCGATTCGGGGGGGGGGGGGGGGGGGGGGGGGCATCTGAGACAAAGAATACACCCCGTCTTAGGAGCATTTAAAAATACATACACCCCCGCCTCGGGGGGGGGGGGGCATAAGAAGTAAAATGTAACGACCCGAGAATCCGATTACCGGGAAGGCCCGATAACCCGAGACTCGCACCGCCACCCACGAGCCCGAAGACTCGGAAGGGTTAAAAGGATGGTGTGGAGACTACACAAGTATCACAAATAATTGCAAAAATTAAACAGTTATAATATTAAGCAGGAAATAAATTAACATTTTACATGGTCCACAATATAAAATAACAACAATAACAATAGTCCACGACTAGTACAGTGACAAGGAAGAAAAGTACAGCTACACGGGGCATACCCCGGCTTTGATCTCTGGCACTACCTCTGGGCACCAGCACCACGTTGCACTCCTGACGCGCTCCCCGAAGGTGGCGCCTCACCTGAAACACGGTGAAAACACGCAGGGAATGAGTCTCGGAACAAGACTCAGTAGGGATCACTCGAACCCTACCTCGTAAAACGAGAAACCACTACACTAGCGGTAGAAAAGTACCTCGAAAAGGGAAGCTCTGTACTCTACAAGACAATACCCTACGGCACGCAAACCGACACACGTGCCACGGTAAGAAGACCAAAGCTCAAAGGTCGAACTGGTAAAATCTGAAGGTCGGAAACACTCGACTGACAGTCTGTCACTCCGTACTCGACAGGAGTACCAGCCACTAGAAGCACAGCCGGTAGCGTCCCCTGACGTCTTACACCGCACCGCAGGTGAATCGCCTGACGTGGTAGGTCCTACCCGAGGTGCAGACACCAAACAAGTAACCACGACAAGTGACTAGTTGGGGTCACGCCCGTCGACGTGCGTCCACTGTCCCCAACCACGTGTGCACACACAGACCACGCGTCCTAGGTCTGGCCCTCTGACCGGTTTTCCCCTGGCACTGGACTCTGATTTGACGAGGGGCCCGACGGTAACCAGTCTAAAATCGTCCTCAGGGTAAGCCCGTACACCACTCCCTGGTGCGATCAGCACACGCGTACTGATAGGCTACGACTAGTGGAGGGTCACTGAAGGAGTAGACTCTCAAGACAACGGAAAATAACGTCCGAACCTGACGAAGTACGGGGGGCTGTCCCACGTACCATCACCATCGCACGGTGACCACGGTCGGAGAAGAAACGGACGCACCACCCACAGCCAAACGCATGACCAAGGCAAACGGAACCTCCGAACACCCAAACACACGGTCCCGAAACTCCGCGGGGTGTCCAGGACACACACCCGGCCCAAAAGGAACACCCGACAGCAGGACAGATCGTGCTAGGGATTCCTAGCGCGACAAGAAGAATGCGCTAGGACCCCCTAGCGCGACAAGGAATATCGCGCTAGGGCCTCCTAGCGCGACAAGACAGGTCGCGCTAGGGACCCCCAGCGCGACAAGGATGATCGCGCTAGGAACCCCTAGCACGACAAGACAGATCGCGCTAGGACCCCATAGCGCGACCAGAACCGCCCTACTGTTCATCTTCTCCGATGAACGCGCCCTGTCGGGACAGCGCGACCATCCAGAACGCGCTACTGGAGTATAGCGCATTCTCGGTCTGCAGCCCGAATACGGCGGAAACGCCCAAAAACTCCAACCACGCCCCCATGCCTCCACCGGAGAGGGGGAAAACAAGGGGAATGACCCCTAAGGACCCCTAGCATGATTCTAGGCCATCAAAACGTGAATCCATGCATCAAATCCATAGATCGGGCGGCTCTCCCAAATCATGGAAAAACCCCATACGTGCTCGATCTAGCCCCTCTCGGCCTCCCCGCGACCTACAAACCACGGAAATGAACGGCATGAGGCTAAGGAACGTGACCCTACCTCAATGGAGCGAATGCTCTGCCGAATCGCCCACAAACCACGAAGAACGCTTTAAGCTTCACGAACTCCCCACGCTTGCCGCACGCCCACGAGCTCGCCTCGCCGCCACCCACGCGTCTGCGCCGTCGCCCTGCCGCCGTCAACAGCCGGGGAGGGGCTCACCGCGTCCGAATGGGAGAGAGGGAGAGAGAGGAGGGCGGCCACGGTTGGGGAAGGAAGGAGAAAGAAGGAGAAAGAGAAAGAGGAAAAGAAAAAGAAAAGAAATAGGGTTATATAGAAAATCCGAATTTTCGAAAAAAATTGAAAAATAGAAAAATATATTTTCGGAATCCTCGGAACGCACCGATCGCAACGGTACCACTCGTGCCTGGGGGAACCGCCTGGTTCGCCCGCAGCAAGCTTCCGAAGGAAAAGTCGAAACACACACCGGAAATCGGAAAACACACGCGGAAAAGCCGCGGAACGCCTCCGGGCCTCCGAAATAACTCCGGATCACGCCGATCCGAACACGAAAGATGTCCGAAACGAAATTTCAGACACAATAGAGCCAGGCGCTCCGAAAACCAGATCCGGGACCCACGAAGAAAGGATCCGAAAGGTCCAGGATATTACAGCCCTCCCCCCTTAAGGAATTTCATCCTCGAAATTGAGAACAACCCAAGGGGAAAGAAGAGGAAGACTCACTCAAACAGGTACGGGACTGCTGACGCATCTTGTCCTCACGTTCCCACGAAGCCTCACCACCAGAGTGTCGTTGCCACACGACCTTTACCAAGGGAATAACCTTGTTCCGCAGGCGCTGCTCTCGCCTATCCTCTACGCGGATCGGAAACTCTGGGAGAGAAAGATCTGGAGTCACCTCTGGCCAAACGGAAAACTCGAGCACATGAGAGTCATCGGGCATATACTTCCGCAACATCGAGACATGGAACATGTCATGCACCGACGCCAACTCAGGAGGTAACTGTAACCGGTAAGCAACCTCACCGATGCGCTCCACAATCGTGAAAGGACCAATATAGCGGGGACTCAGCTTCCCACGCCGTCCAAACCGCATCACCCCCTTTGTCGGAGAAACTCTCAAGAACACATGATCGTCCACGGCGAACTCGAGGGGTTGCCTCCTACGGTCAGCATAGCTCTTCTGCCGACTCTGGGCCGCCAACATGTTCTGACGAACCAGGTGCACAACGTCCACACATTGCTGCACCAATTCCGGTCCCGTCAAAACACGCTCACCCACCTCAAACCAATCAAGTGGAGTCCGACAAGAACGCCCATACAATGCCTCATAAGGAGCCATGTCGATGCTCGAATGATAGCTGTTGTTAGGCAAACTCCACCAATGGTAGGTGATGAATCCAACTCCCCTGCCACTCTAGACAGCAAGATCTCAGCATGTCCTCCAAAGTCTGAATGGTCCCCTCGGACTGACCATCTGACTGTGGATGATACGCCGAGCTAAATGCCAACTCCGTGCCAAGAGCTCGCTGGAAACTCCTCCAGAATCCAGAAGTGAAGCGCGGATCTCGATCCGACACGATCGAAATAGGAACCCCATGCAACGGCAGGATCCGCTCCACATAAAGACGAGCCAACTTAGACACGCTCCAGCTGACCTTGACCGGTAACAACCGCGTCACCTTCGTCAGCTGATCCACCAGCAACCAAATACTGTCCTGCCCACTCGGGGTCCTCGGCAATCCCACCACGAAATCTGTGGTCACATGGTCCCACTTCCAAGCAGGAACATCCAAGGGCTGGAGAGGACCTCCTGGTCGCTGATGCTCCGCCTTCACCTGCTGACAGATCAGGCACCTGGCCACAAACTCTGCGACATCTCTCTTCATGCCAGGCCACCAGAACTGCCTCCGCAAGTTCCGATACATCTTCGTCGCACCCGGGTGTACAGTGTACCTGCTCCCATGAGCCTCGCGTAACACCGCACGACGAACCTGCTCCTCCGCTGGGACGTACAGCCTGCCACGAAACCTCGCAGCACCGTCCTCACCGAGCTCTACGTCAGCCATAGCCAGAATCCGGGGCAACTCAGGGTCCGCATGCTAAGCCTCTGTCACCTAACGACGGATAGCAGGAGTGACAGTTAGACTCGCAAGCACTGCCAACCCTCGCTCCTGGGGAATCTTGAGCCTGAAAGATACCTCGGGCACTTGTTCCCAGAGCCTCCACTCCCTCAACATCAAGGTACTGACCGCCACCTTCCGACTCAAGGCATCAGCAACGACATTCATCCTGCCCGGCTGATAAGACAGGGTGAAGTCATAATCCTTCATGAACTCCATCCAACGCCTTTGCCTGAGGTTCAGATCTCTTTGCGAGAACACATACCTCAAACTCTAATGGTCAGTAAACAACTCGAACTTCTCGCCGTACAGATAATGCCTCCAGATCTTCAGCGCGAAGATCACCACCGCCAACTCAAGGTCATGGGTAGGGTAGTTCTCCTCATGGGGCTTTAGCTGCCGAGATGCATAAGCCACCACTCTACCATGCTACATCAACACAGCACCCAATCCAACGCCGGAAGCATCTGTACACACGATGAAACCTCCCGATCCAGAAGGCAAAACCAACACCGGAGCCGAGGTGAGCAATCTCTTCAGTTCTCTGAAGCCCTGCTCACACTCCTCGCGCTATGGAAACATAGCGCGACCCGCCTTGTCACGCTATAGGCTCCTAGCGCGTTCTGCTTGAACGCGCTATGGACCTATAGCGTGTTATTGAAGTGACCATCTGGGCTGCCCGGGGCGGGCGGTCTGCGGCTGATCGTGCCCCCCTTGAGCCGTGTCTGTCCTGGACACCCCGTGGAGTTCCGTGACCGTGTTTTTGGGTGTCCAGAGGTTTGGGTTACCTCGATTAGCATGCCCATGAGTTTAAGGGTCCGAGTGACCTTCTAGTGTTCCGATTGTGTTGTGTTGGTCTCCGGTCGACCCGGTTGTGACCCAGTGGTCGACCTTTGGCCTTGCGAGTGTCCCGGGCACCCCGTGGGTTTTGTTACCATGTTTTGGGGTGTCTGGAGGTACCGTGCTACCTCGATAAGCGTGCCCGTGGGCTTGGTGGGTCCAGGTGACCCCAGGTGTTCCGGGCTCCCGTGTTCGTGCCAGATCGTGTCACCGTGTGTTGGTGTATGCGCGGTAGGGTCTCCCCCGCATGTCGTGGGTTTCTTTGGAAGGTGATTCCTGTGTGGGCCACGTGTTTGGCCTTGGACTGCGAGTCCAATTATCCGGCCTGGGGCTGGAGGTTTCCCGCTTGTTCCAAGAATGGAAATCGGCAAGGCGGCTTGTGTACTACCCCGGGAATCGTGCCTCTGTGTTTTTCCATGTGGCCGTGGTCCCTTGCGTTCCCTTCCTGAGGGAACAGTCTTGGTGGCTTGTGGGCTGTCTCGGTATTCGTGATATCATGGTTCTGGACCTAGAGATTGGGCTAGATCGACGGCCTTGTGCTGTTGCGTGCAACGGTCTTGACCCCGAGTCTTGTGACTCAAGGACCGTTGGCTGTAGTGTGTCTAGAGGACTGTCCAGAGTCTAGTGGCTTAAGTGCCACTCGAGTTTTCTCGACTCTCGTGCACGGTGCGTGCGTGGCCGTGGACTGCGAGTCCTGTTTCTTCTCCGACTGTGGTCACTGTGCGACGGGGCCGGTACGCGGGATTGTCCCCGTACGTCATCGGAGTCGGACGTTGTTTTCTGTTGAGTTGAGAGTCTACTCCTTCAGTGACCCTCCACTAGTCGTAGCCTGCTTACACACGCGTGCTCCCACCTGGGAGTAGGTGGAGAGGCTTACCCTGAGGACGGTTTGTGGACCGGTTACCGTCGGGCCCCTCGTCGGTAGCCAGAGTCCAGCTACGGGGGAAAACCGGTCAGAGGGCCAGACCTAGTGACGCGTGGTCTGTGTGTGCACACGTGGTTGGGGGCGGTTGGACCCACGTCGACGGGCGTGACCCCAGCTAGTTACTTGTTTGTGGTTACTTGTTCGGTGTTCGCGCCTCGGGTAGGACCTACCACGTCAGGCGGTTCACCTGCGGTGCGGTGTAAGACGTCAGGGGACGCTACCGGCTGTGCTTCTAGTGGGTGGTACTCCTGTCGAGTACGGAGTGACAGACTATCAGTCTCTGTGTCTTTGACCTTCGGGTTTTCGGTCATGTTGACCGGTGAGTTCGGTTGTTTCACCTTGGCGCGTGTGTCGGTTCTTGCGCCGTGAGACTAGTGCTAGTGGCTTTACCGAGGTGGCGTCTCGTGGTGCGGTACCCGCGATCGGATGGTCGGGGTTGCACCTTGGACAGCGTCTCTAGGTTGGCTGTCCGGGGGACAGGCCTCTACGGCGTGGTTGCCGTGTGTTTTTACTTCGTTAGGTGGTACTAGCGTGGTTCGGTAGCTTCTACTTCGTGATTGAGGTGTGCCTTCTGGCAGTAGGAGTAGCTGTAGTGCCGAGTTTTGACCGGCCACCGGTTTGCTGTTCCTGCTGTAGTTGTAGCTCTCCTTTCCGCTACCGCCGTTATTTCCGGTTGGGGTTCCGCGGGATCCCTGCTGAGTCTCTGTTTTGGAGACTCATTCCCTGCTTTTCAGGTGTAGCGGTTCTTCCTCGCGGTTCGAGGGTGCGGGGCGGAGGTTCTCAGTTGCCAGCTTGCCGGGCCGAGTGTTCACTTGGCATGTGGTACGTTTTACTACTTTAGACTGTACTTTCTGTTGGACTGGACTCTGTTGTAGCTGTAGTTGTTCTTTCTTTCAGCTTGTTGTTGTTGGTTGTCCTGCTTTATTTCCTATTTCTTTGTGCCTCCACACTCCTTTTAGCCCTTCCGAGCCCTCCCGGCTCGTGGGCGGCGGTTCGAGTCTCGGATTATCGGGCCTTCCCGGTAATCGGATTCTCGGGTAGTTACATAAAAGATACACCCCGTGCTAGGGGCATACGAAGAGGATACACCCCGATCTGGGGGCATAAGAAGAAGAAGAAACACACTCCGCCACGGGGTCATAAGAAGCAAAAGAATACACCCCGACATGGGGACACATGCAGAGCATCTACCCTACTCTAGGGGCACAAAAAAGAGATACACCCCGCCCTCGGCACATAAGAAGCAGTAGCACATACCCTGCTTCGGGGGCACAGAAGCCGTAAAGAGACGACATACATCCCGATCCGGGAACACATGAAGAAAGGCATACCCCCGCCCTGGGGACACTTGAAGAAAGAAGCACATCCTGTCACGGGGGCACATGAAGAGAACCCCTCCCGCCTCGGGAGTATAAGAAAGAGAAGAATACACCCTGGTCTGGGGGCTTTTGAAGAAACAACACACCCCCTCCATGGGAGACAAAGCTACACCCCTACCCGGGGACACATGCAGAGCATCTACCCCGCTCTAGGGGCAAAAAAAAAGAGATACACTCCGCCCTGGGCGCATAAGAAGCAGAAGCACCTACCCCGCTCTGGGGGCACAGAAAGAGACACACTCACCCTTGGCCCATAAGAAGCAGAAGCATCTACCCCGACTCGGGGCACAGATGTGAAGAGACATACATCCCGATCTGGGAGCATAAGAAGAAAGATCTACCCCACCGAAGCGGCATTTGAAGAAACAACACACCCCGCCTCGGGGGCACAGAAGCCGTAAAGAGATACACCCCTGCCTCAGGGGGGCATAAAAAGCAAAAGATGCACCCTTGTGCCGGGGACATATGAAGAGAAGCACTCCTCCGCCTTCAGGGGTAGAAAGAGAGTAGAATTCGCCCCCGCCATGGGGGGTATAAAAAACAAAAGACACGCCCCGTACCAGGGGCATATGAAGAAGAAACATACCCCGTCTGGGGGCATAGAAGCCGTGAAGAGTATACCCCGGCTTGGGGGGGCATTTGAAGAAGCTACATCCCGCCTTGGGAGCAAAAGAAGAAAAAAGAATCCACCCAGCTTAGGGGCATATGAAGAAGAAACATACCTCACCTCGAGGGCCTAGAAGCTATAAAGAACACGCCCCGGCTCAGGGGCATATGAAGAGAAGTCCACCCTGGCTTAGGGGTATTTGAAGAAGAAACATACCCCTCCTGGGGGCATAGAAGCCGTGAAGAGAATACACCCTGGTCTGGGAGCATTTGAAGAGAACTACACCCCGCCTCGGGGGCATAAAAAAAATAAACACACCCTGGTCTGGGGACATAGAAGCCAAAAAAATACACCCCGCCTGGGGGCACAGAAGCAAAGAGGCAAAACACACCCCTCAGGGGGGGATGCACACCAAATGAAGCTACACCCCAACCCGGGGGCACATTAAGAGAAATACACTCCAGCGCGAAAGCATCAATGAGAAGAGAAGAGCAGAATAAAGAAAGAAAAGACATGAGGCAGCCGTGGTCCTCGAGCCCGCCTCATCACATAAAAAGAAAAAAAAAGAGACATGAGGCAGACATGGTTCTGAACCCGCCTCTTCACACAAAAGAAGAAGAGCAGAACCAAAAGAAGACACATGAGGCAGACGTGGTCCTCGAGCCCGCCTCATCATGCAAAAGAAGAGAAGAAAAGGAAGAAGAGACACATGAGGTAGACGTGGTCCTTGAACCCTCCTCTCCACAAAAGAAGAAAAGAAAGAACAGTCACGAGGTAAACATGGTCTTTGCACCTGCCTCTCCACAAAAGAAGAAGAGAAGAATAGAAAGAAAAGTCACGAGGGGAACATGGTCTTTGCACCCGCCTCTTCATACAAAAGAAGAAGAGCAGAACCAAAAGAGGACAAATGAGGCAGACGTGATCCTCGAGCCCGCCTCATCACGCAAAAGAAGAGAAGAAAAGGAAGAAGAGACGCATGAGGCAGACGTGGTCCTTGAACCCACCTCTTCACACAAAAGAAGAAGAGCAGAACTAAAAGAAGACACATGAGGACGACGTGGTCCTCGAGCCCGCCTCATCACGCAAAGGAAGAGAAGAAAAGGAAGAAGAGACGCATGAGGCAGACGTGATCCTTGAACCCGCCTCTCCACAAAAGAAGAAAAGAAAGAACAGTCATGAGGCGAACATGGTCCTTGCACCTGTCTCTCCATAAAAGAAGAAGAGAAGAAGAGAAAGAGCAGTCACGGGGCGAACATGGTCTCTGCACCTGCCTCTCTACAAAAGAAGAAGAGAAGAGAAAAAGGAGACATGAGGCGAACATGGTCCTTACACCTGCCGCTCCATAAAAGAAGAAGAGAAGAAGAGAAAGAGCAGTCACGGGGCGAACATGGTCTCTGCACCTGCCTCTCTACAAAATAAGAAGAGAAGAGAAAAATGAGACATGAGGCAAACATGGTCCTTGCACCTGCCTCTCCATAAAAGAAGAAGAGAAGAAGAGAAAGAACAGTCACGAGGCGAACATGGTCTCTGCACCTGCCTCTCCATGAAAGAAGAAGAGAAGAAGAGAAAGAACAGTCATGGGACGAACACAGTCCTTGAACCCGCCTCTTCACACAAAAGAAAAGAAGAAAAGAAAGAAATGACCATGAGGTAAGCATGATCTTTGCACCGTCTCTCCATAATAGAAGAAGAGAAGAAGAGAAAGAAGAGTCACGAGGCAGACATGGTCTTTGCACCTGTCTCCCCACACAAAAGAAGAAGAAAAAAAAAGAGACATGAGACAGACGTGGTCTTCGAACCCGCCGCTTCACAAACCCTTCTCCTCGGCTCACGTATCCTACTACCCGACGCCCTTTGGCTCAGTCATTCCGACCAAGGCCCACTGTCTTGATTAATTCACCCGTCCCACCGCGCTCTCTGATATCTTTTCGACTTTACAGCCTACTCCTAACATCTCTCGGCTTGTCAGCCTGCTCCCAATATCCCTTGGCTTTTTAGCCTACTTCCCAATATCTTCGGCTCTTGCAGCCTGCTTCCCAGAATTCGGCTTTCACGGCCTGCTTCCCAGAATTTGACCTTCACGGCTCGCTTCCCATAATTTCGGCTCCTGTAGCCCGCTTCCCAATATCTTTGGCTCTCGCAGCCTGCTTCCCAGAATTCGGCCTTCACGGCCTGCTTCCCAGAATTCGGCCTTCACGGCCCGCTTCCCAATTTTGGCTTTTACAGCCCGCTTCCCAGAATTCGGCCCTTGCTGCCTGCTTCCCATAATTCGGCCCTTGCGGCCTGCTTCCCAGAATTCGGCCTTCACGGCCCGCTTCCCAATTTCGGCTTCTGCAGCCCGCTTCCCAATATCTTTGGCTCTCGCAGCATGCTTCCCAGAATTCGGCCTTTACGGCCTACTTCCCAAAATTCGGCCTTCACGGCCCGCTTCCCGTAACTTCGGCCCCTGCAGCTCGCTTCCCAACTTCGGCTCCTGCAACATGTTTCCCATAATTTGGCTCTCACAGTCCGCTCTCCTCCATTTTTGGCTATTGTGGCCTACTTTCAATATCAACTTCGGCCTTCACGGCCCGCTTCCCTAATGTCCTTTCAGCCGTTCGTGGTCTGCTTCCCTAATACCTTTACTACCACTACATTTATACGTAACAGTAATATTTTATTATGCAAAGAAAAAATAAACAAACAAACAAATAAAAACAAAACAAAAAAGAAACAAAACAAAATGAACACAACAAAATGAACACAAAAAAAGAAAGAGAAAAGAAAGAAGAGAATGCATGATTGCCCTGCTTGCATGGTTACTTAATATAGAATAATACACCTCCTTGGAATTTTCTAGGACCGTGCTTCCTTGCTAAATAATATCGCCCCGATTCCTGATGCACGGGCGTCACGGCGCACGCTCAAAGGGAACCCAATTATGGTAGGTGCACACGTCAAGGGGAAGAGTCATGGCTGAATCGCTAAGCCCAGCTCATAAAATAAACCTGAGGCAACGCTCTCACACTTAGCACTTAATGTGTTCAATAGCCTTCGACTATAGGGATTGCCCAAATTTCTTCTTAGCACTCTACGGAGACTTGAATTCCTGCACTCACGTGAAAGGTAATCGTGAGGAAAAAGCTACCTACCCCCACTATAAAAAAAAGAGAGAGAAGAGAAAAAAAAGAAGAAAAAAAAGAAGAGAGAGAGAAACGCGGATCCGAGTAGCCGGGAATCCCCACTGAAACAAATGAGGAGACTCGCGCGAAATGGTGAAGCGAATCACAATAAGGACAAATCCTAGTAGTCGGGAATCCCCATTGAGACACATGAGGAGACTCGCGTCGAACGGTGAAATCCGCTACCAAAATAAAAAAATGGGGGCTGTGTGAAGCTACCGAAAGTCGAGAGCCTGGAACTAATGTGTAGGCGCTAGAGTGATCCTTGAGTGTCACCAGGAAAACCTGCATATCCCTATGGTTAGGGCTCTTTGTTCACACATTTACACTGCCACGCCACAGAGAATTACCTCGGGTGAAATGTGTGAATTTAGGCTATGCATGCAAGACATGCGATATCTTCTTGACGGGTGCACCACCCCTCAATTGTGCCTCGCGGCCCGCACCGCATCTACGAATTACGGGCGATGTCCCTATCCTATCCCCTATAGAGGGAGCTGCCTTACTCATATCTATGATATGCCTGCTAATGAATGCTTGCATGCTTGAATAAAAAATTATATATAGTAATATATATATATATATATATATAATAATAATAATAATAATAATAAAAATGTGCGTATACAATAAACTCAATTTCGGCTATCGAAGCCTACTTTCCCTGTGCTGGCTCGTAGAGCCCAATCTTGGCCCCCATGGCCAACCTCTTGCCCTCACGGCTCGTTAATCTCCCAACTCCGGCTTCTATAGTCCGCTTCCCCGATTTGGGCTTTCACATCTTGCGCCCTAATTTCGACTCTTGCAGCCTACTTCCCAATATCTTCGGCTCTTGCAGCCTACTTCCCAGAATTCGGCCTTCACTGCCTGCTTCCCAGAATTTGGCCTTTACGGCCCGCTGCCCATAATCTCGGCTCCTGTAGCCCGCTTCCTAATTTTGGCTCTTGTTGCCTGCTTCCCCGATTTGACTTCCGTAGCCTGCTCCCTATAATTTCGGCCTTCATGGCCCGCTCCCCAGCTTTGGCTCTCATAGCCTGCTTCCCCTCGACCTTCATAGCCTACTTCCCTTTGGGCCCTCGTGGCCTGCTTCCCAATTCTGGCTCTCATAGCCTGCTTCCTAGAATTCGGCCTTCATGGCCCGCTTCCCATAATTTCAGCTCTTGCAGCCCTCTTCCCAATATCTTTGACTCTTGCAACCTGCTTCCCAAAATTCGGCTCTCATAGCCTGCTTCCCAGAATTCGGCCTTCACGGCCCGCTTCCCATAATTTCGGCTCCTGTAGCCCGCTTCCCAATATCTTTGGCTCTTGCAGCCTGCTTCCCGAAATTCGGCTCTCATAGCCTGCTTCCCAGAATTTGGCCTTCGCGGCTCACTTCCCATAATTTTGGCTCTTGCAGCCCGCCTCCCAATATCCTTGGCTTTATAAGCTGCTCCCCCAATTCGGCCTCCGCGGCCCGCTTCCCGACTTTGGCTCTTCTGGCCTACTTCCCTTTGGCTTTTATAGCCTGCTTCCCAACTTTGGCTCTTGTAGCCTGCTTACCTCGGCCCCCATGGCCCGCTTTCCCAAGTCTGGCTCTGGCAGCTTGCTCCCCAAATTTTGGCTTTCGCAGCCCGCTTCCCTAATTTGAGGACACTAAATAGATTCTCACCCCATGTTTACGTGCAAGGGAATATAGAAGAGGAGAAAAGAGAAGAGAAGAAAAATAAGAGAAGAAGAGACGAACAAACCAGGTCAACTCTCAGCGCCCTGTCGGCACTGATTATGAAGAGAAGAAGAGACAAACATACTACGTCAGTTCCCGCCACCCCGTCGGCACTGATGAAGAGAAGAAGAGACCAACAAACCAGGTCAGCTCCCGGCACCCTGTCGACGCTGACAAAGAGACCAACAAACCAGGTAAGCTCCCGGCACCCTGTCGACGCTGACGAAGAGACAAAGAGACCAACAAACCAGGTCAGCTCCCGGCACCCTGTCGGCACTGACAAAGAGACCAACACATCATGTCAGCTCTCGGCACCCTGTCGACGCTGACGAAGAGACAAAGAGACCAACAGAGCATGTCAGCTCCCGACGCCCTGTCGGCACTGACGAACAGACAAAGAGACCAACAAACCAGGTCAGCTCTCGGCGCCCTGTCGGCTCTGATGATGAAGAGAAGAAGAGACAAACAAACTACGTCAGTTCCCGCCACCCCGTCGGCACTGATGAAGAGAAGAAGAGACCAACAAACCAGGTCAGCTCCCGGCACCCTATCGACGCTGACGAAGAGACAAAGAGACCAACAAACTAGGTCAGCTCCCGGCACCCTGTCGGTGCTGACAAAGAGACAAAGAGACCAACACATCATGTCATCTCCCGGCACCCTGTCGGCGCTGACGAAGAGACAAAGAGACCAACAGAGCATGTCAGCTCCCGACGCCCTGTCGACATTGACGAAGAGACAAAGAGACCAACAAACCAGGTCAACTCCCGGTGCCCTGTCGGCACTGATGATGAAGAGAAGAAGAGACAAACATACTACGTCAGTTCCCGCCACCCCGTCGGCACTGATGAAGAGAAGAAGAGACCAACAAACGAGGTCAACTCCTGGCACTCTGTCGACGCTGACGAAGAGACAAAGAGACTAACAAACCAGGTCTGCTCCCAGCACCCTGTCGACGCTGACGAAGAGACAAAGAGACCAACCAACCAGGTCACCTCTCGGCACCCTGTCGGCGCTAACAAAGAGACAAAGAGACAAACACATCATGTCAGCTCCCGACACCATGTCGGCGCTGACGAAGAGACAAAGAGACCAACAGAGCATGTCATCTCCCGACGCCCCGTCGACGCTGACGAAGAGATAAAGAGACCAATAAACCAGGTCAGCTCCCGACACCCCGTCAGCACTGATGAAGAAAAGAGGAGACAAACAAGTCATGTCGACTCCCGACACCCCGGCGGCACCGACGATGAGAAAAAGAGGCCAGTACACCCGCGGGCACCGCCCGGCTCATCCTTCTCCTGCGCTACCTGTGGGTGGGGGGCATTTGTGGACACCAAAAATTGCACACCCAGATACCCTACTCGGCCCAGCATCAACAACGGCACCGAGTGAAGAAGTCCCGGAGGGACTGGTCATCCGGACTCCCCAAATATGCACACTACCGTGAAGCCGTCTCCGGAGTCATGACAGTGAAGATAAATTAACCACCAAGAGCCCCACAATCCATGGGCCTCGAAGAAAATCAAATGGGCCGCAACTCATGCTCACAGCGGGCTCAAAACTGCCCATTTAGCCATTCAACGGCACGCCCAAGGCCCTTCAGTGGCACGCCCCTAGCCCCTCTCAGCGGCACACCCCCTACGGCACACTTCTTGAGCTCGCCAGCGGCACAGCGTGAAGGCATTTCAACGGTCGAACGACGTGACGCCCATGCCCTGCGTATCCTTGGCGCGCAGTGGGTTGCCCGAGGTGTCGACCGGAGGTTGGGCTATGTTGCCTACTCCTCCTGCCACCCAGGACAAGGGAGTCAACTCCCATTAAATGCACTTCGGATGCCTCCTACCTTCGAACGCTTCCGCCGTGTGGGGTATAAAAAACCCCTGCCCTTCGCTGCGAACAGAGAGAGGAAGAGGAGGAGACAACAAAGAAGAGGGAGCCACACACACAGGCAGAAGAGAAGAAGAGGGAAGAGGGGAAGAGAAGAAGAGAAGAAAGAAGAGGAGGGGAGGCGGAGCCTACCCCTTCCTGCTGCTCCGTCCACCCGCCACCACCGTCCGCGCGAAGAGAAGAAGAAGAAGAAGAGAAGAAGAGGAACTGGCCGTTCCACCTACCGCCGCCGCCTGTGCGAAGAGGAGAAGAGAAGAAGAAGAAGAGAAGAAGAGGAGCTCGTCGCTCCACCCACCACCACCGTCTGTGTGAAGAGAAGAAGAGTGGGTGGAGAGAGGGAGTGAGGTCCGGGAGGGGAGGAGTCCACACTCCGTTCCCCCCGCTATATTTTTTTTTCTCTTTCTTTCCTTTCATTCCCTGTTTTGCCGATGTTGCAATGTATTAGTCCCCTGTGGACACATAAAATTGCACGTCCATATGTCCCGCTAAGCTCCGCATTAATGTCAAAGTCAAAGGAAGAAGACCCGGAGAGACTGGCCATCCAGGGCTCCGAGAAGATACTACCGCCCAGCAAGTCCCCGCATTTGCATGAGCGCACTAAAAGACCGAGAAGTCACAGGATGTCCTCCTGAATTAACACACTGCTAGGGACCCTCCCTCGGGCCCCTAACGGTGAAGAAATATCCCAAAGAATGCACGGCTTCAAGCTACTTAAGCAAGAGTAAAGGCCCTCCAGCGGCACGGCCATGAGCCCCCAGTGGCACGGCCCTTCAGCCTCAGCGGCACGGCCATGAGCCCCCAGCGGCACGGCCCTTCAGCGGCACGCTTCGTGCAAGGTTTCACCAATTCTATACATTCATGCCTGAAGTCTGTACAGGCTCATGCATGCTCACAATGTGAAGTCTGTACAGAGTCCATGACCACGAAGTCTATACGCCCATGTTTGAAGTCTGTACAGAGTTCAGGCAAACGCGAAGTCCATACACTAATGTGGCAAGTCCGCACATTCACCAGTTCAACTTCCAAAGTCTACACATTGGTGAAGTCTGTACATCCGTCGGTTGAGCTTCCAAGTCTATACACCGGCCCTTGCAAGTCTATACATTGCAGCACAATTAAAGTCTGTACAGCCTTTGCATTGCCAAAGTCTATACATTGATGAAGTCTGTACACCGCTTTTGACGCAAGCCCCTGCAAGTCTATACATTGCAGCTGAGCTGATGTCTGTACAGCCTTTGCTCTGTCAAAGTATGGACATTGTGAACTCTCAAGTCTGTACATCGTCCGGTTGCCTTGCCCACGAAGTCTATACACTCATTCACCAAGTCTTGGCCCTTCCAGCGGCACAGGGCTTCCTGGCCCCTTCAGCGGCAAGGCCTTTGGCCCTTTAGCGGCACAGCCTTTCTGCCCTCAACGCCATGCGCCCTTTCCCCAGCGGTACAGCGCTGAAAGCCTCCCGATGGCATGCACCGACAGAAGACACAACTGTCAATAGGCAGACCCATTGGCACGCAGTCCAGCCACTTCAAAGCCAGCTAGCGCCTGTCTCCGTGTCACCTTCTGGCTGGAGGAGGGGAGATCTTCGCCTGACGAGGAAGATACCGAAGTCAACCTCGGATGGCAGTGCCATCATGAGGCGACCTCGTCAACCGCCCGCATATAAAAGGCCCCCCACAGACAGAAAAAAAGGAAGGAGGGATTTCTGCTAGAGGAAAAAAAATGGAAAGAGAAGAGAGCATCTTCGTGCGAAGAGGCCCGTTCGAGGCAAGGAAGAAGAGAAGAAGAAGGTAGGGGGGTGAAGAAGAAGAGAGGAGTGTTGCATGTAGCAGAGGGGGGAGGAATAGAGGATAGGGAATGGTTACCCTTCCTCGTTCCAGCCCTCTGTCCAACTCTTTTTTTTTCTAGTCTTTGTTTTCTTCCCTCCGTTTGTTCAGGGATGCATTGTATGATGTGTGGTCTTCGGGCCACGATTCCTTTTTTTCTTATCATCCTGAATCTTCCATGAATGAAATGGTGTTTGGTTCTGCTTCATACTGCATTTGTTATCTTCTTCTCACCGGTCTCTTGTGGTTTTACTTTCTCTTCCTCAACCTCCCAACTCCCTGTTCTACTTGATTTCCCGTAGTGCTGGTTTATGCAGTCAATAGAGTATGGCCAGCTTCGTCCCTCTTCAATGGCTCTCCGTTGCACAACAACCCTTGATATCCCCTTCTATCTCGGGTCTGTGGGAGCCCATTCTCTTTGATACATTGGAGTCACGTGATGCCCAGAGCATCCTCCTTTGCCCTCCCTCGGGACCAGTGGCATGCCCACACACCCTTAAGCTCTCAGTCACTCTACCACTCAGCCCCCCCCAGCGGTATGCCTCCCTCATTTGGCTGTTCGACGGTACAGCCTTCCTTGAGTCTGCCTGGCGGCACACTCTCCATAGGGCCATTCAGCGGTGCACCCTTTCTCTTCTTGTCAGCGGCACACTTCCCTTCCTTGGCCGCCCAGCGGCACACCCTTGAACTGTCAGCCCGGTCCTCTTTGGCCACCACCTCCCCTGTATACTCATAGCTTGAATCAGTCTACTGGTTCCTTATTCGTTGTTTTCTCCGAGTTTTCCAAGGTTTCCCTAAAGGCGGCTGCTCAGGCACCCTCCTCAGATGTTGGTTCATGCCACCCCTGTGGGCATGTTCCTTGTTATTCCTTTACCTCCTAGGTCAGGGGGAGGTGCTGTCGAATTTTTGCCAGGAATAACAATCAATCTAAAAAAGATGAAAAGAAGCGACAGACATATGGACTGAGCAACAGTGAAAACATTCTAATCAACTAAAAGAACTATGCAAGATTCAAGGAACTGAACTGAACGAGACTTTAAGCACTGCATTGCTAAAAATATGACTTGGGACTCAATCTCGTGACAGGAAAAATGAGAGCTTAACCATCTAAGATGCTTCATCCTGAGCTGAACAAGATGCCCTCCCTTGAGTCCTGGCCACCCCTTTAGCAGCACACTCTGCTTGATTTCGTCTGCCACTTTTCCTAGCGGTACACTCTCCTTTACCTTCAGCAACACATCTTCTATCCTCCAGCGGTACGCTCCTCTTTGGCCCTCTAGCGGCGCACTCCCCCAGTTCCTTTCCCAGCGGTACGCCCCCCCCCCCTTCTTGCCCTCCGAGCGGTACGCATCCTCCCAGCGGCATTGTATTATTTGAGTTGAAGTCTGTACAGCCTGTGCATGAAGTCTGCACACTGTCTGGTCGCATACACTTATAAGTCTATACATTGGCAGTTCTACCTACGTTGCGCTCATAAGTCTGTACGTTATGAACTCTCAAGTCTGTACAGACCTCGCTTTGCTCAAGTCTGTACATCGTCTAGTTGCCTTGGCTAAGTCTACACGTTGATTATCTGCTCACGCATCACTCCTTCGGTAAGTCCATACATTGTGAAAGTCTATACATTCCTCATTGGCTTGCTTCATGCACCAAGTCTGCACATTCCTTTCTAAAGTCTGTACGTTGCATTGCATGAAGTCTGCACATTCCACGCCGGCAAAGTCTGTCTAAGTCTATACATTGCTTCTTCATGCATCGCACGAAGTCTACACATTGTGTGATGCATGCTCATCAAGTCCATACACTGGCTAGTCTGCACAAGTGTATAAGTCTATATATTGGCTGCCGAACGCTCTTCAAGTCTACACATCGCAGCATGCCTTCGTTTCAAGTCTGTACAGCGCATCATGCGCTTCAAAGCATTTCCAAGTCTATACACTGCACCGTCTCATTCATCGTCTTGCAAAGTCCATACATCGCCGCTATGTGTGTGCATCATTGAGCAAGTCTATACATCGTGTGCATCTCGCTGCTAAGTCTATACGTTCACTGTACCGCTTGTCAAGTCTATACATCGTCCGTTGCATAACACGCAAGTCTGTACATCCCTCGTGGCTTGCTCGCGCACCGTCTCCTCCAGCCCTTCCAGCGGTACGCTCCCAGTCCCCCGGCGGTGCGCTCCACAGTCTTCCAGCGGTACGCTCTCAGTCCCCCAGCGGTACGCTCCACCCTTTACCCTTCAGCGGTACGCCCATCTTCATTCTTCCAGCGGTACGCTCCCCAGCGGTACACCCTTCTTTACACTTTGAACCGCACACACCATTCATCTCTCAGCGGTACACCCTAGTCTCCATCATCTCCCCTACGAATACACACAGGTATGCAGTAAAAAGGGGAGGGGGCTATATGATAAAGGAACAATGAACAGTAATAATAATAATGAGATAAAAGGGGTGGTTCCAACCAAGATGACAACAAGGGAAAATAATAACAAAGAAAGGGTAGTGTCAATAAATAAATGGTAATAACAAGCATCAACAATCATCGCGAATACGATAATGTGGCAGCAGTCTCTCCTTCCTGGATTCCGAATTCGGGGATATTAATGGTGCTCCTGTAGGCCGGAAGTCACTCCCGGGAGTTCTCTCTCTTGTCATGGTGACCGCCCGGCCTTACCTCGGGCCAATAATTCATCAGGGTCCCCTCCCTCGTCAGGATCCGATTTGCCTCCCTGTATTAAAATTACCGTCCCTCGGCAAACATTTGTACGGATTCGTCTCCTAGGTTATCTCGTTTTCCGTGTGAACTTGTGTCCAAACATGAAATGGTCCATCAGTGACCGACATGTCCCGAGTATTCAGGCCCCCACCTCGGGCTCACCGCATGACCCGACGAGTGGTTTCCTTCCCGCGTTAATCAGTATTTCTTTTGACCGTGGAGCCCTTATTTCTGGCAATTAATCAAGGGTATTCCCCTCTCCGAGGGGATGTAAATGACGTTGTGGCCTTTATGGCACAACGGGTCTCAGTCCCGACCCGAACCACACAGTCACCTGACTGATTCAGATCGAGCGCACCATGGGCTCTCCGGAGCCTGAACAAATCGTCACTTTGTGACTGGCACGCCCACACACTTAATAAATCAATAAAAAAATCAATCCGACATCTGTTAATAAAAAGTGCATCCACATCCCCTCGGGACATTTTTCTTGTAAGAATAGAAATAGAAGGCTTGCAAATATTTTTTGAGCGTCTTCCTCAGGCACCTCTTCCGTGTCTACATCCTTCGGTGTTTCACGCCCCCTTTTTTTCCTTCCTTAGGGTTTACTTCTTGCCAAGCGTTTTCCCTTTCGTTCGCCCCAGTCATGCCTTCAACGGCACACCCTGATTGTGCCTCCAACGGCACGCCCAGTCGTGCCTTCAGCGGCACGCCCTCTTTGAACCCTTCGCCGGCGCGCCTGATCAGGCCTTCGCCGGCACACCCTCGGCCAAGCCCTTCGCCGACACACCACCCAGCTACTTTGCCCGACACGCCCTGGCCAAGCCTTCAGTGGTACGCCCTCCTGTGCCCTTCCCCGGCACGGTCCTTTGGACCCTTGCCCGGCACGCCCTGGCCAAGCCTTCAGCGGCACGCCCTCTCGTGCCTTCCTTGCCCGGCACACTCGCCCCTCCTTCTTGCCCGGTACACTCCCTCTTTGGCCAGTCCTAGGAGTAGTCTTCCACTCGCCGGTCCCTCCAAGTTTTCCAAGGTTTTATTAAGGTGTTACCGCTCTCGGGCGCCCACCTCTAGTTGAAGGGTTCCGCCACTCCTTGTGGGCGCGTTCCCTGTATCTCCCTTACGCTCGGGTCAAGGGGCGGTGCTGTCGAATTTTTGTTAGAAACAATAACATGTTAATAAGATAAAAAAAAATAACAAACAAATAAAAAAGAGAACAACGGTAAAATGCTTTAACCAAAGCAAAGGGACCGCAACCAACTCAAAGAGAACCAAATCGAACGACAACTAAACAACTTGAACATTCATCCTCATGGGAGAAAGAATGGAAGCTAATCAAGAGAAGAAAAGAAGAAACCCATGCAAACTTAATAAAATCAGAAAAGAAGAAAAGAAAATCCTTAAAAGAAACGGAGGAGGAGTGGGCTCCCCATGCCCTTCGCCGGTACGCCCCTCTAGCCACCCTTGGCCGGCAAGCCCTTCGCCGGTACACCATACAGCGCCCTTCGCCGGCACGCCCCAGCCCAGCTTCCCCTGGCACGCCTCGTTTGGCCTTTTGCCGACACGCTCCCCCTGCGCTCAGCGGCACGCCTGCTCCAACCCTTTGGCGGTACGCCCTCAAGCTCCTTCCACGGCACGCTCCCGTGACCCCTTCGCCGGCACGCTCTCCCCTGTTCAACCCTTCGCCGGCACGCTCGGCCAGGCCCTTCGCCGGCACACCTAAGGCTCCTTCATCGGTACGCCTCCCATAGCCACCACACCTGCCCCTTCGCCGGCACCCTTGGCCAAGCCCTTCCCCGGTACACCTCCCGCGAACCTTCAGCGACGCACACCCTCAGCTCCCTCAGCGGTGCACCCTTCCACCTTCAACGGCACGCTCCTTCAGCCCCCGTTTGGCCCCCTAACGGCTCACTCTCTGTCCAGAAGAATATGTATAATAATAATAATAATAAAATTAATAAAAACTATGATGAATAAATAAATCTGAATATATATATGAAATAAACAAAAAATGTAAAATAATAATAAACAAAAAAGGAGAGAAAATATAATAGTAATAATAATAAACAAAACTGATAAATCATCCAAAATAAATACATAAGAGGGAAATAAGCAATAAATAAAAATATATATATATAATTTAAAACCCAGATAAAAAAATGGTGAAATCCACTTTGCAGCCCCGTCTCTCTCATGACCCGGTGCTGAAGGAACAACAATGCCGCCCTTCCAGGTTGGGCCTAAGTCTTGGGAATTATCCCGAAATGGCCATGGTCCGACCTCGCCTCGGGCTGACATTCCGATCAAACCGGACTCGTTTCTCAGGCCGGATCCCTTCCGAGCCCACTACTAAAATTACCGCACGCTCGGTAGACATTTGAACGGGTTCACCTTGGTTTTTGCCGCGTTTCTATTACGGACCTGTGTCTGAATATGAAAAGACTCGTGAGCAACCAATATGGCCGACGGCTCCCTCCCCGACATGGTCGTGAGCCGGCATTGCTCCGGGCCGATAGCCCGTTAAATCGGATTCATTCTAATGGGATTCGTTCCCGTTCTTTCATTGAAACTGCCATAAACTCGGCATACATCTGTATGGGATCGTTTCCATCCATGTCATACTTTCAATATGGGCCCTTGCCCGATCATGAAAAGGTCTGTGAGTGACCGACAAAATCAAAGTAGAACGAGACGATCCTCGCCACCCCTGGACCCCTTCCATGGGAATATCAATAAGACCTCCGTGGGCCACGCTTAGACCTCGGGTCCATCCTAATTGTGGTCGCCATTCTGCTCATATCCTCGGTCGACAGCCCGCTCCCTTCGAACACGTTTTCGGTTTTGTAGTCTAGTCTTGGGACTCTCCCCCGTTGCCCTCCGGCACCAGAAATATTAATGATGCCCGTGCAAGCCTCGTTCTGACCACGGGAGGTGCCCCCGGTATGGTCTTGACTCGATCTTGCACCGGGCCAACAAACTCATTGGTTTCCTGCTACACTAACCGAGATTTAACCGAATGTTTTCAGAGTCTCGGAATAATATGTTTGCCGTGTCCCGGCATACATATGTTCTAGGTCCTTCTGCGACGATTACGATATTCTCAAGCTGGACACCCGTCTGAATATTAAATGGTCTCCCGAATGACTGACACGTTTCGAACGTCCGCTTCCCTAGACATAGGGCTTTTCAGCCTATTCAAGGGATATTCTCTCGTTGCCCCTTGGCACCGGAAATATTAATGGCGCTCATGCGAGTCTGACTTTGACTGCGGGGGGCCCACCGCAGTATGGTCGCAGCTTGATCTCATACCGGGCCAACAGACTTACCAGTTCCTGACCGCTCTAACCGAGATTTGGCTGAACATTTTCCTTTCTTCTGAATAATAAATTTGCCGTACCTCGGCATACATGCGTTCCGATTTTCCCGCGACTACCGCGCTTTTCTCCAGCCAGACATTCGTCTGATTATTAAATGGTCAGCACATGACCGACACGATCTCGAATGTTTTCTTTTCACCCTCGTACGGGGATTTAAATACTTCCTAATATGCCTTTTATGCAATTAATTTCCTGGCCATGAGGCCCTGATTCTCGGCGATTAATCAAGGGTGTTCCCTCGTATGGGGGATGTAAATAACGCCATGACGTTTACGGGGCGGCGGGTTTTGGTCCCGACCCAAACCACACAATCGTCTGACGAAGTCAGATCGAGCGCACCATGGGCTCTTCGGAGCCCGAATAAATTGTCACTCGGTGACTGGCACGCCCACACACTTAATAGATGAATCAACCATCCGAATAGACAGACGAGCATAATAAACGAACGAAAAGTGCGTGCACACATACTTACCCCTCCTGGCCTCCCAAGGTAGAGGCGTCCTGCGTACGTATCTCGGTTCCGTCGCAGGTAGTCGGTGCTGTCTTGCACGTGGGACACCACTGGAATGCCACCCTCCTGCCAGTCCTAGTACTGTGCTTGGAAGCGCGTCCTTCAATCCACGAGCTTCGCCTTGCCCCGAGTCTTTTGCACGATGCGGCTCGGCTCGTCCACCTCCAACCATTCCTGGGCAAGCCCCAGGGTCCTCATAGCGAGCTTGAGTCGTAGTGGCTCGATCTCGTTCAGGCAATGGACCCACAGGTCTCGCCCGAAACGAGGTCGGCCCGCCACGACCCAAGGCTGGGTAGCATCGGCCATGCCCAAATAGGGCCTCCATACCACCTGCATCACCATTCATGCATCATGTCAGTTCCCACCTTAGTAAACAAAATAAATGCGCAATTATATATATATATATATATATAATAAAAAAATTGTACCATGGCCTCGGGATACTCAGTCAGCTCCCGTCGAAGCGACGTCAGCTGGTAGGTGTGTGGAGCCACGGTCATGACCGGCCTCCACCGCCGTGCTAGGAGTACGAGCGTCTGGTCCCACTGCCTGGCTCTCCCCATCGGGAAGTAGTAGTAACTCCACACCTGCATCCATCGCATGTAATTAGTGCAAACAATTCCATGACCATAAACTAGGACTCAATGTAAAATACATAAATGAAATGTTTACCTGGACGAAAGGCACGAAGCTGCCGACTATCGTCTCCTTCTCTACCTCCTGAGATAGATCAACAATCAAGTGGGCGAGTAGGGCTGCTCCCCACGCATAGTGCCCCAGTCGGTCTAGGTCCACCAGGATCCCGAGGAAATGATAGTGGATGTCGTCCCCCTTCTTCCCCAGCAGAAGGCGGCCCAGTAGGAAGAAGAGGAACCTCCGGAGGTCCAGGTCCACCCGCTCCCGGTCACCCGTGTCCTGGCCAAAAGCTCCCCGAATTGCTCCCTCTAGCCGCACCAGGAACTCTGCCCCGCTCTCGCCGACGTGCTAATGAGAGTCGACGAACCCAAGTGCCTCCATGATGTCTGCCCGGCCGACTGTTCTACTGTCTCTGTCGGTCGCGCTCGTCTCCAGCCCTAACAGCTCTAGGGCGCTCTCTCTGTAGTCAGGGTAGGTGACCCCGCTGACGGCCTCCCCGTCCACCCGTAGTCCAATGATCCGGACTACATCCTCCAGTGACGGCACCATATGCCCCCAGGGCATCAGAAACGCTCGGCTCGGCGCATGCCACCGCTCCCTCAGCGCCTGGACGAGGGGCAAGTCGAGCCGAAAAGGCTCAATCTGTAGGAACGCTTCGAACCCCATGGCGTCCACTCGGGCCCTCTGCAAGTCCGACAGACCTCAGTACGCCGCCACCACCAAGAACCAGCTGATCCGGGTCCTCATCACACCCTGCACACCACAAAATAAAAAAAGAAAAGGAGTTACATCAGTAAAAAGAGAGAGAGAGAGAGAGAGTCAACAATAATGAACAACACAATACACAAAAAAAAAGAAAATAAAAAGAAAAAGAAAAGGATGAAGGCGTGTAGGCGCTTAGACGTTTCTATAATTTCTTTTTTCTATTTGGTTTTTGTTATTTTTTAATATATATATATATATATATATATATATATATATATATATATATATATATATAATAACAATAAAAAAACACAAACGCATCAAGGCGCTTGGACGCCTCTATATTTTTGCATTTTTTAATTATATATTATAATTATAAAAATGTCTGAGAGGCTAGACGCTTTCATCATTTTCTTTTTTTACTAAAATTAAATATAATAAACACGTCTTTCTCCCATGACGCTTCTAATAATTTTTCTAAAAATTATTATATATATATATATATAATAAAATAATAAATAAAATATGGAAGCGTCCACTGTTTGGGACGCCTTCATCATCCCGAAAGCGCCACCGCTATTCCATCATCCCTCGCCCCATTTCTCACAGAAAATCATAAAATAATGCAATAAAAAGATGTTTTGGGGGGGCCTACCGGATCATGTTCATCCTCTCCCGCGCCACCGGATCCCTCGGGGCCCTCAACGGCCAAAGGGAGTTCCTCCTCCACGGCGGCCTCCGCATGCAGGTCCCGGGGCCTCCTCAGGCGGCGAGCGGCGAGCTTCCGCTTCTCTCCACCTTGGCTTGTGCCTCCACGCTCCATGGGGACGAAGAATAGGTTGTTTAGGGTCGAAAATGGGGAAGAATGGGCAGATGAGAGATGGTTCGGTCGGTTGGGAATGGGGAAGAAGAAAGGCTGCCGCGGGCGGCCAGGGGGTTTTGAATTCAAAAAAAGTGAGGCGTCTAGGCGCGAAGACGCGTCAACGTGATGCGCCCTAGCGCCCAGACGTGTCACTTAAAAAGAAGAAGAAGAAGAAAAATGGAATAATATGGAGACATCTTGAAGATTAGACGCCTCCACTAAAAGCGTCCAAGACACGTCCCCCCCCAAAAAAAAAGAGAAAAAAGAAAAAAAAATTGCACATACAATGGCATTAGAACTCCACATTTATTTCATTAAAATAACAAAGTGAACTACATCAGGGGTTTAGACGCTTCGGGCCTTAATCTCCCCAGTTCAGTTACATAGGCTCTCCACAGCTCGCGCTCTTCCTCTACATGCACTAGTGCCTTTCCGGGAACTCTCGTCTTCCACGATGCTTTGATGGCCTTCACATCTTTTGCATCTCCTTCTGTACTCAGCTCTCTCTTCCTCAGAGGAGGAATGTCGGATAACATTGGGAACAAATGGCGGGGAATGCCGATTTGAATACAACACCGATGTGCATTATAAAGAACAAACTCATTCGTGCCAATAAGTTGGAGTTCAGCTTCAGGGGAAGTCCTCGTGAGGAGTTCGCACGAGAGTAAACATGTCAGTGCAGAAGTGAAAAAGTTTTGCATCATAGTTTTGAAGTGAGACCTCCAGTCTTCACGTTTCTTCAGCCATGGACCACAATTTACTATATTGCCACCAAAGCCTAACACATCGGCTATGTGGTAAAGGGGGCTTTGTTGGAAGATCTTCGAGGCAGTTGGCATCCCTTCACGGTGGTCAAATTTGAAATGCAAGTCGACTCAGTAATTCAGAAGTAGCGCGCAACCAAAAGGAGACTTACCCATGCTGGAAGCAGTAAGACCGCTGTAAAGGTAAGCAAGAACGGCAGGCCCCACCCTTTTACCATTCCAAATTCCGCAAATGGCGCTCAACTGATCTTCCTCCACTATGTTGTCGGTGTAAGGGAACAAGAGAGCACCCGCCAAACAGATTGTGAACCCCTTCATAATGTAATATCCCGGACCTTTCGGATCCTTCTTCGTGGCTCCCGGATCTGGTTTTCGGAGCGTCCGGCTCCGTTGCGTCCAAAATTTCGTTTCGGACATCTTTCGTGTTCGGATCGGCGCGATCCGGAGTTGTTTCGGAGGCCCGGAGGCGTTCCGCGACTTTTCCGCGTGTGTTTTCTGATTCCCGGTGTGTGTTTCGGCTTTTCTCTTCGGACGCTCGCTGCGGGTGAACCGGGCTGTTCACACGGGCACGAGTGGTACCATTGCGATCGGTACGTTCCGAGGATCGTGGGGGTGTAATTTCCTAATTTTTGGTATTTTCCACATTTTCCAGGTTTTTCTATAAAACCCTTTTTCTTTTCTCTCTCCCCCACCATCTTCTTCTTCCTCTCTTCTTCTTCCTCCTTCCTCCTCCACCGTGTCTCCCTCCCTCTCCCTCTCTTCCTCCCGGTTGGCCACGGCGAGCTCCCCTCCGGCTGCAGACGGCGGCGGGGCGACGGCGCGGTGACGTGGGCGGCGGCAAGGCGGTCGTGGGGGCGTGCGGCGAGCGTGAGAAGCTTAAGGAAGAACGAGGGTTTTCAAGCGTTCTTCGCGATTCGTGGACGATCCGGCGGAGCATTCGCTCCATTGAGGTAGGGTGACGTTCCTTAGCCTCATGCCGATCTTTTCCGCGATTTATAGGCCGCGGGGAGGCTGAGAGGGGATCGTTTGAGCGTTTTTGGGTTTTTCCATGATTTGGGGAGAGCTCGCCCGATCTATGGATTCAATGCATGGATTCGTGTTTTGATGGCCTAGAATCATGCTAGGGGTCCCCAGGGGTCTTCCCCTTTGTTTTCCCCCTCTCCTATGGAGGCATGGGGGCGTGGTTAGAATTTTTGGGCGTTTCTACCGTTTTCGGCCGCGGACTGAGAACGCGCTATACTCCAGTAGCGCGTTCTTGGAGGTCGCGCTGCCCCGACCGAGCGCGTTCATCGGAGAAGATGAACAGTAGGGTGGTTCGTGTCGCGCTATGGGGTCCTAGCGCGATCATCCTTGTCGCGCTAGAAGGACCTAGCGTGATGGTCCTTGTCGCGCTAGGGTTCCCTAGCGCGACGGTCCCTGTCGCGCTAGGGAGACCTAGCGCGATCTTCCCTGTTGCGCTAGGGTTCCCTAGCGCGTTCTTCCGTGTCGCGCTAGGTATCCCTAGCGCGATTTGGCTGTTGTTGGGTGTTCCCCTTGGGCCGTGTGTGCGTCCCGGGCACCCCGTGGAGTTCCGTGACCGTGTCTTTGGTGTCTGGAGGTTCCGTTTGCCTTGGTCATGAGTTTGGCCGTGGGCGGTGAGTCCGTTTTTCTCCGACTGTGGCCACCGTGCGACGGGGCTGGTGCGTGGGGTGATTCCCACACGTTGTCGGTTTCGGACGTCGTTTTCCGTTGACTTGAGAGTCTACTCCTTCAGTGACCCTCCACTAGTCGTAGCCCACCAGTACGAGGTGCTGGTCTCACCTGGGAGTGGTGTACGGGCACCCACCTTTCGAGACGGTTTGTGGACCGGTTACCGTAGGCCCCTCGTCGTAGCCAGAGTCTGGCTGCGGGGGAAAACCGGTCAGAGGGCCAGACCTAGGACGCGTGGTCTGTGTGTGCACACGTGGTTGGGGGCGGTTGGACCCACGTCGACGGGCGTGATCCCAGCTAGTCACTTGTTTGTGGTTACTTGTACGGTGTTTGCGCCTCGGGTAGGACCTACCACGTCAGGCGGTTCACCTGCGGTGCGGTGTAAGACGTCAGGGGACGCTACCGGCTGTGCTTCTAGTGGGTGGTACTCCTGTCGAGTACGGAGTGTCAGACTGTCAGTCGTGTGTTTCCGACCTTCGGGTTTGTCGGTGACCGTTGAGCTTCGGTCTTCTCTTCGTAGCACGTGTGTCGGTTTGCGTGCCGTAGAGTCTTGCTTTGTAGAGTACAGGGCTTTCCTTTCCGAGGTACTCTCCCACCGCTAGAGTAGTGGTTTCTCGCTTTGCGAGGTAGGGTTCGAGTGATCCCTACTGAGTCTTGTTCCGAGACTCATTCCCTGCATGTTTTCACCGTGTTTCAGGTGAGGCGCCACCTTCGGGGAGCGCGTCAGGAGCGCAGCGTGGTGCGGGTGCCCAGCGGTAGTGCCAGAGGTCTGAGCCGGGGGATGCCCCGTGTAGCTGTACTTTTCCTTCTTGTCACTGTACTAGTCGTGGACTATTGTCGTGGTTATTTTATTTTGTGGACCATGTAAATTGTTATCTTATTTCCTGCTTAATATCATAACTATTTAATTTCTGCAATTACTTGTGATAACTATGTAGTTTCCACACCATCCTTTTAACCCTTCCGAGTCTTCGGACTCGTAGGTGACGGTGCGAGTCTCGGGTTATCGGGCCTTCCCGGTAATCGGATTCTCGGGTCGTTACAGCTGGTATCAGAGCGCGGTTGTGGAATTACATGGGAATCATAGGTAATTATAGTGGTCCACTAGTCCATGGCGATGATGTACAGGTGACGCTGGCCTTGGGCACCGCGTGTTTTATTCTGACATTGCCGTTTTCGTGTTTTCTGTCTTGTGCTTCAGGAGCGAGGATGGCGCCGAGGAGGAGTTCTCGCTCTCAGCAGGGGCAGTCGGCTGGAGGTCAGGAGATCCAGCAGGGGGTCCAGAGGGACCAGGAGGAGCATAGCAGAGTTTCGGGAGCTACCGAGGCCGCGGATGCTGTGAGAGCTCCGGGGGCCGAGGATTTCTTCCGTGGCATGTACCATCTCATGTCTCAGCAGTTCGGCGGAGAGACTGGTGAGGGCTCGTCAGTCAGGGGTGGGCCGGGCCGAGCAGTGAGGGACTTCATGCAGTTCCATCCACCTTACTTTAGCGGCCAGGCAGACCCTGATGCGGCTCGTGATTGGCTTGATGAGATGGAGCGGGTGTTCAGTTCTGCGAAGAGTACTGCCGAGGACAGAGTGGTGTTGGCCTACAACCAGTTGCAGGGTACGGCTCAGAGGTGGTGGTCTTCCAAGTGGAAGACGTCCTTTCAGCTTCGTCCACTTGAGCAGGTCGAGTGGGATGACTTTGTCAGTGCTTTCGAGCGTACGTACTGTCCAGACGTCGTTGCTACGCAGCGGATGAGGGAGTTTCTGGAGCTGGTGTAGGGTGACATGTCCGTGTTGCAGTACAGGGCCCGATTTGTCGAGCTGGGTCGGTATGCACCTCATATCATAGAGCATGAGAGGGTGAGGATGACGCAGTTTGTGCAGGGCTTGAGGCTGGAGCTGAGGCACCATTTGATCGCGAATGGGGCCACTGATCTAGAGATGGCGTCTCGTGTTGCGATTTCCTTGGAGATGGATATGCAGAGGACTCGAGGACCGATCAGCCAGGGGCAGTCCGTGTCAGGTCGCAGCCAGCAGTCGGCTACCCAGCAGCAGGGTTTCTTCCAGCATGCGTCGGGTGGTTCAGGAGTACCGGCATCGGCAGCTTCAGTGACAGGATCTGCGTCTTTTAGCTCGAAGGTCAAGAAGTTCTTGAAGAAGAATTTCCGTAAGAAGCACAAGGATCAGGGGCAAGCTTCATCGGGCAGTGTACAACAGCCGTTTCCTTTGCAGCGTTAGGGATCGGTGGGTGGATCGCGAGGACCTTGTCCACGGTGTGGTGGGACCCACCCAGGCAGGCAGTGCACGGCGCCGATCATCTATTTTCGGTGTGACCAGCCAGGGCATATGGCACGTGACTGTCCTCAGAGGCCGCCGCAGCAGCAGGTTCCCCAGCAGCAGCAGCAGCAACAGGGACAGTATCCGCCGCTACCCAGGTCAGCTAGTGTGGGAGGCAGGCAGAGAGCTCGTGGCCAGATCACGCACTTGACCAGGGCAGAGGCAGTGGCGTCGCAGCTCGTGGAAGGTACCGTTCAGATTTTGCGTTGTGCGGCTCGGGTTTTATTTGATTCTGGCGCGTCTCATTCGTTTATTTCGGAGGATTTCACGTCGAGCGTCGAGGAGCCGGTGACCCAGTTGTCCTGTGATTTGGCAGTGGAGTTGCCTTCGGGTGATTTTATGGTCACTCCGTATTGCTTCGACCAGGTTCCGGTGTGGATCGATGGGCGGAGTATGCCAGACAGGTTGTATGCGTTGCAGCTTCGGGATTACGACGTGATTCTAGGCATGGATTGGCTCGAGACTCATGGAGCGGTGGTGGATTGTGGAATGAAGAGGGTCTACTTCCAGCATCCGAGCAAGAGGACCTTCTATTTCCAAGGTATCCGTTCCACCTCTTCTCGATTCCTTATCTCTGCTATTCGTGCCCGTCGATTGCTTGATTCAGGTTGTCAGGGTTTTCTCGCGTCTGTGGTTGTGTCTGACCGGATGGAGCCGGATGTCGAGGACATTGCGGTGGTGTGCGAGTTTCCCGATATTTTTCCTGAGGAGTTGCCTGGATTACCTCCCCAGCGGGAGATCGATTTCGTGATCGAGGTTGTACCTGGTACGGGACCTTTGGCGAAGGCTCCCTACCGTATGGCCCCCGCTGAGCTGAGGGAGTTGAGGGCGCAGTTGCAGGAACTGTTGGCCAAGGGGTACATTCGTCCGAGCTTTTCCCCTTGGGGTGCGCCCGTGTTGTTCGTGAAGAAGAAGGACGGTAGTCTGCGGTTGTGCATTGACTATCGGCAGCTAAATGAAGTGACCATTAAGAACAAGTATCCGTTGCCGCGGATTGATGATTTATTCGACCAGCTGCAGTCTGCGCGAGTGTTCTCGCGGATTGATTTGCGGTCCGGTTACTATCAGCTGAGAATTCGTGAGTCCGATGTGGAGAAGACTGCATTCAGTACGAGGTACGGGCATTATGAGTTTCTGGTGATGCCGTTTGGGCTCACCAATGCCCCAGCAGCCTTCATGGACTTGATGCAGAGGGTGTTCCATCCGTATTTGGACCAGTTCGTGGTCATCTTTGTGGATGACATCCTTGTCTATTCGCGGTCTACTGAGGAGCATGCGTACCATTTGAGTGTGGTGCTGCAGACGTTGCGAGATCACCAGTTGTATGCGAAGCTCAGCAAGTGCGAGTTTTGGCTCAGCGAGGTGCACTTTCTGGGGCACGTGATTTCTGGTGATGGTATTTCCGTGGATCCCGCCAAGGTCGAGGCTGTGATGCAATGGCCGAGGCCGAGGTCGGTGACGGAGATCCGGAGTTTCTTGGGGCTTGCGGGGTATTATCGCCAGTTTATCCAGAATTTTTCCCGCATTACGACCCCGATGACGAGGCTCACGCGGAAGGATGTGCCTTTCGTTTGGTCCGAGGAGTGTGAGCAGAGCTTCAGGGAACTGAAGAGATTGCTCACCTCGGCTCCGGTGTTGGTTTTACCTTCTGGATCGGGAGGTTTCGTGGTGTGTACAGATGCTTCCGGCGTCGGATTGGGTGCTGTTCTGATGCAGCATGGTAGAGTGGTGGCTTATGCATCTCGGCAGCTAAAGCCCCACGAGGAAAACTACCCTACCCATGACCTTGAGTTGGCGGCGGTGATCTTCACGCTGAAGATCTGGAGGCATTATCTGTACGGCGAGCAGTTCGAGGTGTTCACTGACCATCAGAGTTTGAGGTATGTGTTCTCGCAGAGAGATCTGAACCTCAGACAAAGGCGTTGGATGGAGTTCATGAAGGACTATGACTTCACCCTGTCTTATCAGCCGGGCAGGATGAATGTCGTCGCCGATGCCTTGAGTCGGAAGGTGGCGGTCAGTACCTTGATGCTGAGGAAGTGGAGGCTCTGGGAACAGGTGCCCGAAGTTTCTTTCAGGCTCAAGATTCCCCAGGAGCGAGGGTTGGCAGTGCTTGCGAGTCTGACTGTCACTCCTGCTATCCGTCGTCAGGTGACAGAGGCTCAGCATGCGGACCCTGAGTTGCCCCGGACTCTTGCGATGGCTGACGTAGAGCTCGGCGAGGACGGTGCTGCGAGGTTTCGTGGCAGGTTGTACGTCCCAGCGGAGGAGCAGGTTCGTCGTGCGGTGTTACGCGAGGCTCATGGGAGCAGGTACACTGTGCACCCGGGTGCGACGAAGATGTATCGGAACTTGCGGAGGCAGTTTTGGTGGCCTGGCATGAAGAGAGATGTCGTCGAATTTCTGGCCAGGTGCCTGATCTGTCAGCAGGTGAAGGCGGAGCATCAGCGACCAGGAGGTACTCTCCAGCCCTTGGATGTTCCTGCTTGGAAGTGGGACCATGTGACCACAGATTTTGTGGTGGGGTTGCCAAGGACCCCGAGTGGGCAGGACAGTATTTGGTTACTGGTGGATCGGCTGACGAAGGTGACGCGGTTGCTACTGGTCAAGGTCAGCTGGAGCGTGCCCAGGTTGGCTCGGTTGTATGTGGAGCGGATCGTGCCGTTGCATGGGGTTCCCATTTCGATCGTGTCGGATCGGATCCGCGCTTCACTTCTAGGTTCTGGAGGAGTTTCCAGCGAGCTCTTGGCACGGAGTTGGCATTTAGCTCGGCGTATCATCCTCAGTCAGATGGTCAGTCTGAGAGGACCATTCAGACTTTGGAGGACATGCTGAGATCCTGCTGCCTGGAGTGGCAGGGGAGTTGGATTCATCACCTACCGTTGGTGGAGTTTGCCTATAACAACAGCTATCATTCGAGCATCGGCATGGCTCCTTATGAGGCACTGTATGGGCGTCCTTGTCGGACTCCGCTTGATTGGTTTGAGGTGGGTGAGCGTGTTTTGACGGGACCGGAGTTGGTGCAGCAATGTGTGGATGTTGTGCACCTAGTTCGTCAGAACATGTTGGCGGCCCAGAGTCGGCAGAAGAGCTATGCTGACCGTAGGAGGCAACCCCTCGAGTTCGCCGTGGGCGATCATGTGTTCTTGAGAGTTTCTCCGATGAAGGGGGTGGTGCGTTTTGGACGGCGTGGGAAGCTGAGTCCCCGCTATATTGGTCCTTTCGCGATTGTGGAACGCATCGGTGAGGTTGCTTACCGGTTGCAGTTACCTCCTGAGTTGGCGTCGGTGCATGACGTGTTCCACGTCTCGATGTTGTGGAAGTATATGCCCGATGACTCTCATGTGCTCGAGTTTTCTGTTTGGCCTGAGGTGACTCCAGATCTTTCTCTCCCAGAGTTTCCGATCCGTGTGGAGGATAGGCGAGAGCAGCGCCTGCGGAACAAGGTCATTCCCTTGGTAAAGGTCGTGTGGCAACGACACTCTGGTGGTGAGGCTTCGTGGGAACGTGAGGATGAGATGCGTCAGCAGTTTCCGTATCTGTTTGAGTGAGTCTTCCTCTTCTTTCCCCTTGGGTTGTTCTCAATTTCGAGGACGAAATTCCTTAAGGGGGGAGGGCTGTAATATCCCGGACCTTTCGGATCCTTCTTCGTGGGTCCCGGATCTGGTTTTCGGAGCGTCCGGCTCCGTTGTGTCCGAAATATCGTTTCGGACATCTTTCGTGTTCGGATCGGCGCGATCCGGAGTTGTTTCGGAGGCCCAGAGGCGTTCCGCGGCTTTTCCGCGTGTGTTTTCCGATTCCCGGTGTGTGTTTCGGCTTTTCTCTTCGGACGCTCGCTGCGGGTGAACCGGGCTGTTCACACTGGCACGAGTGGTACCATTACGATCGGTACGTTCCGAGGATCGTGGGGGTGTAATTTCCTAATTTTTGGTATTTTTCGCATTTTCCAGGTTTTTCTATAAAACCCTTTTTCTTTTCTCTCTCCCCCACCATCTTCTTCTTCCTCTCTTCTTCTTCCTCCTTCCTCCTCCACCGTGTCTCCCTCCCTCTCCCTCTCTTCCTCCCGGTTGGCCACGGCGAGCTCCCCTCCGGCTGCAGACGGCGGCGGGGCGACGGCGCGGTGACGTGGGCGGCGGCGAGGCGGTCGTGGGGGCGTGCGGCGAGCGTGAGAAGCTTAAGGAAGAACGAGGGTTTTCAAGCGTTCTTCGCGATTCGTGGACGATCCGGCGGAGCATTCGCTCCATTGAGGTAGGGTGACGTTCCTTAGCCTCATGCCGATCTTTTCCGCGATTTATAGGCCGCGGGGAGGCCGAGAGGGGATCGTTTGAGCGTTTTTGGGTTTTTCCATGATTTGGGGAGAGCTCGCCCGATCTATGGATTCAATGCATGGATTCGTGTTTTGATGGCCTAGAATCATGCTAGGGGTCCCCAGGGGTCTTCCCCTTTGTTTTCCCCCTCTCCTATGGAGGCATGGGGGCGTGGCTAGAATTTTTGGGCGTTTCTACCATTTTCGGCCGCGGACTGAGAACGCGCTATACTCCAATAGCGCGTTCTTGGAGGTCGCGCTGCCCCGACCGAGCGCGTTCATCGGAGAAGATGAACAGTAGGGCGGTTCGTGTCGTGCTATGGGGTCCTAGCGCGATCATCCTTGTCGCGCTCGAAGGACCTAGCGCGATGGTCCTTGTCGCGCTAGGGTTCCCTAGCGCGACGGTCCCTGTCGCGCTAGGGAGACCTAGCGCGATCTTCCCTGTTGCGCTAGGGTTCCCTAGCGCGTTCTTCCGTGTCGCGCTAGGTATCCCTAGCGCGATTTGGCTGTTGTTGGGTGTTCCCCTTGGGCCGTGTGTGCGTCCCGGGCACCCCGTGGAGTTTCGTGACCGTGTCTTTGGTGTCTGGAGGTTCCGTTTGCCTTGGTCATGAGTTTGGCCGTGGGCGGTGAGTCCATTTTTCTCCGACTGTGGCCACCGTGCGACGGGGCTGGTGCGTGGGGTGATTCCCACACGTTGTCGGTTTCGGACGTCATTTTCCGTTGACTTGAGAGTCTACTCCTTCAGTGACCCTCCACTAGTCGTAGCCCACCAGTACGAGGTGCTGGTCTCACCTGGGAGTGGTGTACGGGCACCCACCTTTCGAGACGGTTTGTGGACCGGTTACCGTAGGCCCCTCGTCGTAGCCAGAGTCCGGCTGCGGGGGAAAACCGGTCAGAGGGCCAGACCTAGGACGCGTGGTCTGTGTGTGCACACGTGGTTGGGGGCGGTTGGACCCACGTCGACGGGCGTGACCCCAGCTAGTCACTTGTTTGTGGTTACTTGTACGGTGTTTGCGCCTCGGGTAGGACCTACCACGTCAGGCGGTTCACCTGCGGTGCGGTGTAAGACGTCAGGGGACGCTACCGGCTGTGCTTCTAGTGGGTGGTACTCCTATCGAGTACGGAGTGTCAGACTGTCAGTCGTGTGTTTCCGACCTTCGGGTTTGTCGGTGACCGTTGAGCTTCGGTCTTCTCTTCGTAGCACGTGTGTCAGTTTGCGTGCCGTAGAGTCTTGCTTTGTAGAGTACAGGGCTTTCCTTTCCGAGGTACTCTCCCACCGCTAGAGTAGTGATTTCTCGCTTTGCGAGGTAGGGTTCGAGTGATCCCTACTGAGTCTTGTTCCGAGACTCATTCCCTACGTGTTTTCACCGTGTTTCAGGTGAGGCGCCACCTTCGGGGAGCGCGTCAGGAGCGCAGCGTGGTGCGGGTGCCCAGCGGTAGTGCCAGAGGTCTGAGCCGGGGGATGCCCCGTATAGCTGTACTTTTCTTCTTGTCACTGTACTAGTCGTGGACTGTTGTCGTGGTTATTTTATTTTGTGGACCATGTAAATTGTTATCTTATTTCCTGCTTAATATCATAACTGTTTAATTTCTGCAATTACTTGTGATAACTATGTAGTTTCCACACCATCCTTTTAACCCTTCCGAGTCTTCGGACTCGTGGGTGGCGGTGCGAGTCTCGGGTTATCGGGCCTTCCCGGTAATCGGATTCTCGGGTCGTTACACATAATTTCTTCCATGCGATCATCGTCTGGCAATTCTCTCATGGCATCCATAACCCATTCCGCGAGCTTTTGCAGGTTAACTCCCTTCTGAGTCTGGACGTTTCTAATAGCCCCAGACGGTATGAAGCTCCTGAGGACTTCCTTGGAAGTTACCTTTTTTAGCATTGGCATGATCTTTATCCTGCTATCCCTTTTGAATCTTTTCAAACCGAGTAGGAGTTCCACCTCCTCAAGAAGGATGGTCACCTCGAAAGTGGAGAAAATGAAAGTGTGAGTCTGAGGATGCCAGATCTCTATCAGCACACCCATAGCTGCCCAATCCATGCGAATCTTCTCATAATGCTTGGCATGAACCAGGAGCCCTTGAAGGTGCAACCTCGTGATTATAGCCCTCATGCCGATGGAGATGTTGGAAGTAAGCTTCGAAATCCATGGGAGTTTGGAGAATTTCCTTGGGCCCGGGAAGAGGGGGTACGGCTGGAAAAAAAAGGGGGAGGAGATGAAGGAGAGGTCGCGCAGGAAATTTAAAAATGAATCAACTCCCCATACGCGATCGGACCTTCTCACTCAGATGCCATTCGAGGTCGGAGAGCCGTTTGAACTCGCTGCTAGGCCTGCTCCTCTTCACGGGACGGGAAGACTCGCCTTCCATCTCGAAAAGCCAAGATTCTTCTCTTCCTCCTCTTAAGTCCCTCCTCTTAGGTTCCAAGACTCTAAACTCACTCCTTGATGTCTTTGGCTAAACTAAGCAAGGGGGGAGTATTTATAGGAAGGGAAGGGTTTGAAAGTCAAACACAACACATCAATGATGAGTCATCATTGTTGACTTTGGTGAAATGTGTTTTGCCTTGTTCTCCTTTGTGTTGTTCTCCTGTTGTGATGAATGAGGTGCAATTCTGTGGTTTTGAAATAATGTTGTTTATTGCGCTAAATGATGAGTGCAGGTTCCAAGCTAGTACCAATGGGCACCACTGTACCACCTTGTCTTGCCATGTGCCACCATCCGTCACCATAGTGATTGGTCTCACCATGTCATGCATTGTATTATATGATATTTTACATTATTAGAACATGTCAAGGGCCATACGACCTGGACAAATATAAAATTTGAGTTCCCCTTCAACAAAAACAATGATAATTTTGGAGAAATTCGGGTTGTGCGGATAGGCCGTTAAGTTGTAAAAGCGTGGGGACGATGGTTCCATTCGGTGCGTCGGTTCGTGGACAAACGGGCCCCGACTCAGTATCAGCTCACCGGATTGGTATCTTGACCATTTCTTAACAACTTAACAATATTACCCTTGGCCATCTTCTATTTTAAATTGTTTTAATTTTTCCTTTAAACCCAACATGCATTCATGTAGGACTTTGATATCATTGTGGAACGTCACTCATTTAATTCAATTGTGAAAGCCGCTGTGCTTGATTTCTTAACTAATATGAGATATTCCATTCCGAATTAAGTGTCGAGTTTCCTTGAAACTGCCCAGGGCTGTTTTTCTGAAAGAGACACTTGTTTGGATTGATCCTCAAATATTCTTTTGCTTTTACTCCGTTTGAGCCACCTTGGCCGCAACACTTCCACATTGGCTGGTAACCGCTCCCCAAAGGTGAAACCTGTAGGTTTACGACCCAGGTACTTCCGCGCAGAGAAGTTGGTCTCCTTTTTTTTTCGTGCCTGAGTGTACACACTCCCCTTCCTTGTTTGATTACTGTCCAAACAAACGTTGAATTCGGAAGACCTTCTTCAAGGTTGCTTCGTTGAAACTCAGGGAAAAATTCCAACCACGTAATGTCGAGAGTGTGTCTCATCGCACCTTGGCATCAACTTTTCAGTCCCTTCTCACTCCATTCCATTACACTTCCCTCCCATGCCATTACGTGTCACTCATTTGCAAAGCAGATGCCAAGGCGGGACAGCTGTAGACACGCCATCTCTGACATTACCATGGGTAAATCTCATATTACACTATGATGTCCCGAAGTGGCTTTCACATTTTGAATTACTTGGGTGATTTCCTATTTTTTTGGTATTTTTCTCTTTTTTTTTTCGGGAGAAGTTTTTAAATGTGGCGGGGGAGGGTGACGCCTCTTTTAACAGCGTCCGAGAGGAAAGATGCCTCACTAAGAAAATCGTGCAGCACGCAGACGGCGCCGCTCCCGCCATTCAGCTTGACGTTTCGAAAGAATCCAAACATAAAGGCGTCTTGCTGAAGTAACGGTTAGGCGCCGAAATCACTTGCTTTCTCCGCTGTCAACGGCTTTCGGTGTCGATCTAGTGGAAATTAATGGGCGCGTCTAGAACATGGGACGCCTCAATTTGAGAAGTCTGGGACCCAGGATGCCTCAAACAGAAGATTGTGCAGCACGTGGGCGGCGCCGCTCCGCCGCTCAGTTTGACGTTTCGAAAGAATCCAAAAATAACGACGTCTTGCCGACCAGACATGTCTTTCAAAAGTCACGGGTACGCGCCGAAATCACTCGCTTTCTCCGTTGTCGACAGCTTTCGGCGTCAATTTAGTGGACGAAAGTGGGCGCGTCTGGGGTCCTAGACGCCTCAAGTTGAGGCATCCAGAAGCCTAGACGCGCCAATAGGGTAAAAATAATAAAAAAATAATGGAAGCGTCTAGATAGAGGGACGCGTCAACAATGACGCATCCCCTATGCTAGAAGCCTCAATCAAATTTTCCTCTATAAATATGAGCCCCCCCACCCTCGAAATGAGAGAGCTTCAGATTTGACAGAGGAGGGGGAGACTCTGTTGGATTCATTTTCTAACCCGTGGATTTTGTAGGAGGAGATTCTGCCAGATTTTCGGGTACCCGCGCTCGCGAGAGGAAGGCTATCTTCATCCACAGTGCTTCCACGTCATCCCTATACTGCCGAAGCTTCGCCGGATCCCACCATCGGTGCCCTCTATAAGCCATTCTCTCCCCCCACTTTCTTTTATCATTTCCGTTGCATACATCATCCCGTCATCCGTTATCTCTCTTCTTAAGAGAGCCCTGTTTCTATGTACGTTTGTACGTCATCCCATTCATCATAGCATTTTCCTCCTACTCATGTCCGAGAGGGGTTTAAAACAACACCAACCAGGTGTGTGTCTCGCCATGGTTTCACTGCTTTCATCACAAGGGACTAACACTACATTGCCGCGTTGAGTCAGCAATCGGACAGAGTTCTCTCTCTAGATTTTTAGAGTGAGAGACTCCGGTTGTTCTCTCGCCTTCGTCTCCCTTGGTTGCCACCGGCGCCCCCCTTGCCGACCATGGAAGGTGTGGCAAGGGAGGTCCCTTCCCTTCCGGAGAGTAATGAAGCTGGCAGTGCTGAAGCTGTGGTCGCTCCACGGAAGACATATGCTCAAATGCTCTTGGAAGTCCAGCCTCGGTCGAGAATAGCTGTCCAGGTGAAGCCTCCAGCGTACACCGATCAAGGCGAAACTACAGTCTTTTTCTCCCAGGAAGAAATCAAGGCATCATGTTTGCAGTTGTAGAACGCTATAATTGCCAAGTGCTCGTATGGTCGACCTTCGATTCTCGAGGTTAAAGCCTGTCTTTCTCAGCGACTTCATTTATGTACATATTTCATCGTCAGTTGGATGAATACTAGGCACATATTGATCCGACTGGGCTGCGAAGCAGATTTCATTAAAATTCTTTTTCAGAAGAATTTGTATATCAAGGGATTTTTGTTCTGGTTCTTCAAATGGTCGCATGATTTTGACTTCGATTCCGATCCATCGGTAGTTCTGGTGTGGATTGGTTTTCCTTCACTTCCAGTCAATTTCTATCAGGAAGAAATGATCGGTTCCATCGTAGGTAACGTAGGTCCTGTACTGCGAATCCATGATGTTACCACTGCCATGTAGAAACTACTGAAGCTCTGTTGTGTGTTGAGCTCGATCTCTCTGTTCGGAGAAAGGAAAGGATCTGGATCGGAATGGAAAGTGGAGGTTTCTGGCAGAGGATCAACTATCACAGAGTGCCACACCTTTGCTCCCACTGTCACAAGATTGGGCATATGGAAGTCGATTGTAAAAAGATACAGAGCAAAAGGCTAAGGCGTGGTCAGTTAGTGAGGAATGCTCCTCCCACTGTTAAATAGCACACTGCCCGATAGGAGTACATGCCTCGGTTGCCTAAGTTGGCTGATCCTAAGATAACAGTAATTGATTCTAACAGATTTTCTGCTTTGAACCAATTTATTGATGCTTCCGATCAGGAGGAAACCAATGATCAAGATAAATGTGTTTCTAGGGTTGGAGACTTATCTGTAGAGTTGGAATGTTGTCAAAATATTTCTAAGGACAATAACTCTGCACCCGTTCCTATGGACTCATCAGGTCCCTCACCACCTGTTTGTGCAATTGACAATAGTAAGATTGTTGTTACAATTCTGCCTCGGATAGAGGAGACCGCAATAGTGGTTGAGCTTCCTTCAATCCATCATATCAATGGGGCCACTCAATCTCAAGAAGTCCCCGATACAGAATTAAATATCACCAATACAAGCAATTTGAAAGATGTCTCAAATTTATCTGCAATGGAAAATTCAAGGATGTTGTGTCAAGTTAATGACACTAAAAATCATCCTCAAGACTTGAAGTGGAGCAAAATTTATGTCTTGCCTGGAGTTCTGTTCAGTGATGCTCGGTTGACTAGAGCCAAGGCCAAGGTACTGGCTGCCAATTTATATTCTTCCTCTGATCATGTTTAATTCAGTGCTGATATGGAATGTGAGAGGAATTGGCAATAAGGCTACTGTTAGAAGTTTAGCCCAACACATTAAAGCTCATGATGCTTGCATTGCTGCCATATCTAAACCTCGTATAGACTTTAGCCGTGCTCAGAATGTGGCTCAGCGCATAAATCTCTGTGCCTTCAGTGGTAATAATGGTGGCTCTTCTAAGATCTGGTTATTTCATAAGCCTAGTATATGTCTTGATATTATAGAACTTCATCCCCAATATATGACAATTGCCCTTAAGGAGAATAATTCAGTAACTTTGTTCCTCACTGTTATATATGCTTCATGCTCCATAAGTACCTGCAGAGAGATGTTTGATTCTGTTATGGAGTTTAGCCATGGGGTGTCTATTCCATGGATTATTGGAGGTGATTTTAATTGTATAGCTTCTCCTGAAGAAAAGATAGGAAGCTCTCTCTCTTCTATGACTACCATGACATATTTCCAAGGATTCATGTCGGCCACTGGCTTGATTGATACTGGTTACTCAGGTCCCACCTATACCTGGACTAATAATCAGACTGGGCTTTCTCACATTAGAGCTCGCTTGTACAGGGTTTTATACAATACGCATTGGCTGCAACTTGGTAATAATATGTCTGTCAGGCACTTGGTGAGAGATCCTTCAGATCATGCTCCACTTCTTCTACATATGAATATTGTTCATCCCTCTTCAGGGAGGTTTTAATATCAGCACAAGTGACACACTCATGAGGGATTTATGGAATTTGTGAAATTGCAGTGGAGTAATTACAGCCATGTGGATATCCACCCGTTTCAAACCCTACAAAGGAAGCTCATTCATCTTAAGGCTGCTTTAAGGGTCTGGAACAAAGAAGTTTTTGGCAATATTATTCAAACCAAAGTTAGAACTGAAAATCAAGTTGAGCAAGCCCAAGCTGCATATGATGCTAATCCAAATGTGGAAAATCGTATTAACCTTCAGAAAGCTAATGCTGAGATGCGTAGTATTCTGTATAGAGAAGAGATATTTTGGTATCAAAAATCCAGAATTCAATGGCTCTCTAGTGGAGACAGGAATACTCAGTTTTTCCACCATTATACCAAACTTAAAAGGCAGAGGAACTTTATTCAAAAACTCAAATTAAATGACTGCTGGGTAGAAGATCATGATATTTTATCTAATGGTGCTGTTAAATATTACAAAGCTCTCCTCTCTTCTGAAGATCACTGTATGGAGGAAACCCTTTTCTCAGTCATTCCTCGGCTGATTACTGATGACCATAATAAAGTCTTGTGTTCCATCCCTTCGGCTGAAGAAGTTAAATCCTCAGTTTTCTCTTTATCTGGCAATAGTTCTCCTGGGCCAGATGGCTTCACTGGTGGGTTCTTTACTCATTGCTGGGATATTGTTAATGATGATGTAATCAGGGCTGTGCCGAGCTTTTTCCAGGGTTGGGGTCTCCCTCGGGGTGTCACTTCTACTATTATCTACTTAATTCCGAAGGTGAAAATCCCATTACTTATGCTGAATTCAGACCCATCAGTTTATACATTTACATATAAGATTGTCTCAAAAACTATATGTGATCGGCTACGCCCCATACTGCCTCTCATTATATCCAATGAGCAAAGTGGTTTTGTAAGTGGTAGACAAATTACTGATAATTTTTTGCTGGCCAAGGAAATGTTCATGGAGATTGATAGGCCGGTTAGAGGCCACAACATGCTTCTCAAGCTAGATATGGCTAAGGCATATGACCGCCTAGAGTGGGATTTTCTCCTTATGGTTCTGAAAACATTTGGGTTTTCTAATAGATTTACTTCTCTTATTGCTCAAATGCTGACCAACTGTTGGTTCTCCATTTCCTTTAATGGTCATATCCATGGTTTCTTTAAATCTTCAAGAGGAGTCAGGCAAGGGGATCCTTTAGCCCCTGCTCTTTTCATTCTTGTTGAGGAAGTGCTGAGTAGGGGTTTAAATCAGCTATTTGCTTCTGGTCAATGCAAATATTTTCATCTTCCAACAGGGGTTCATCCCATTTCCCATATTCTCTATGCTGATGATTCTATTATCTTTATGAATGGTGGGGCCTCATCTATTAAACACCTTCTTCAGTTTTTGGAAAGATATGAACTCTCTTCAGGTCAGCGGATCAATGCCACTAAAAGCTGCTTCATGGTGGCTAAAAAGATGCCTCATTGCTCGATCGAGCGTATATGTTAATTATCTGGTTATCAATATAAATCTAGTAGCATTAAATACCTGGGTATACCCCTGTTTAAAGGAAGAGTAAAAGTTCCCTACTTCAAATTCTTACAGGATAAAGTAACTGCCAAGCTTGCTGGTTGGCAGAGCAGGCTTCTTTCCCAGGCAGGAAGACTTGTCCTGATTCTGGCAGTCATGGCATCCATCCCAATTTACTCTGCTACTGCAGCTTATATTCCACACATTATTCTCAAACAAATTGGTCAAGTCTATTCCAATTTTCTATGGCAGGGTTTTGAAATCACCCACAAGAAGCACTGGGTCTCTTGGGAAAAGATATGATGTCCTATTACAGAAGGAGGACTTGGCATCCGAAGCCTACTTGACTCTCAGCTGTGCTTTTATGTAAAGCATCTATGGCTGTCTTTGCAAAGCAACTCACTTTGGGCCAAGTTTGTAAGAAGCAAGTACCTCCAGGGATTACACATTTAAGATTGCAAAAAACCTTACCCCCTTCGGGGATAAAAACTAGTGATTTTGAGAAAGCCCGCTCTGTTATCATGGCAGGAGTTAGAATGATTGTCCATGATGGTGCTTCCACCAATTTTTTAAAAGATAAGTGGTATAAAGATAAAGTCTTGATGGATTATATTCCCAGACAGAATTACTCTCTGATTGAAGATGGTTGTACTGTTCAAACTGCTTTGGCAAATCCTCATCATCCGATATGGCTCCTTTTGGGTGATCAACAGTTGAGGAATGATATTCAGAACTTTGCTACCCAAAATGGGAATGATATACCCATCTGGTCCTTCTCTAATTCTGGCAAATTCAGTATTAAAACTGCCTATTATTTTATCAGAAGGCAAGGGCAGAGAGCTGACTTTGAGCCTATGTTATATAAACTGTGGAATCAAAGACTCCCCCCGAGAGCCTCCCTTTTCTGTTGGAGAATTCTCAGGCATGCTGTCCTTGTTGACATACAAATTCAAGCTTGTGGAATTCCTTTAGCATCTTGCTGTGTTTGCTGTCATGCTTCTCATAACATTGAGGATGAGGATCACTTATTTATTAACAGTGATCTAGCAAAGTTCCTATGGAGTAAATTTACCCCATTGCTAACCACTCCATGTTTGGAAGCTACTTCTATTAGCGGTAGGCTGAGAGCTGCCATACATGGAGCTGCCATTTATAAACCTAAAGGATTTATCTCTCTGCTGGTTACTATCTTGATTGTTTGGGAAATCTGGAAACATAGATGTCGGGTCAAATATGAAGATCTTCAAACAGATTTTATGAGGATCTCAGATTTGATTCTTTCAGAAATCAAGCACACTGTTACTCAACTCAAATTTAAGCGAGGGCCCAGTTCTGGATATCTAAATACTCTACAGGAATTTGGTATCAGAATTAACTATATCCGGCCTGTTTGCATCACTGTCCGATGGCTAGCCGCTGTCATTAATTTTTCCCTTAATGTGGACGGTGCAAGTAAAGGTAATCCCGGCCCCTCTGGTGGTGGTGGATGTTTCAGAAATATTTATGGCCAAGTAAAGATGAGTTTTTCTTATTACTATGGTATTGGCTCTAACATGGTGGCTGAAGGTCGGGCCTTACTAGATGGATTTCGGCTTGCACATACTCATTCTATTCCTATTTCAGTCATTATCACTGATTCCATGATATTGATTGATCTGTTAAACAATAAAAAGGACCCTCCGTGGTCTCTTCTTCCTTGGTGGAGCAGTCTTCTACAATCATTTTCTACACTTCAATGCCCTATTGTTCATTCATACAGATAAGCTAACCAGCTTGCCGACGCCTTAGCCAATAATGCGGTTCTCATGGAATGCAACAAGGAGTTTAGGTCTATTGGGGAGCTACCTTTGCTTGCCAAAGGGTATGCCATAGCTGATGCTATTGGCATTCCAAATATTCGCAGGAGACTTGTATAGTTTTATCTTTTTTCTTTATTCTTTAGAGGCATTGCCTCCTCTGAATCTGTACATGTTTCTGATAAAGCAATAAAATAAAGCATCTAATGGTGAGGTGGTGGAGTGGGAACATCCCCGTCCTTTGGAATGGGTGTGCACTCTCCCTGCGTCCTATTAGATGACTTGGTTCATAAAAAAAACTAATACTACACTGTCATTTTTCTGCTTCATTTACTATTTGTCTGTCTTTGCAAGGGCAACCAAAGAAGGCCCTCTCTGTCGGCCGGCCGGAGGGAGAGGAAGAAGCAACCCACCATTCTCACTTTTGAGGTAAACACAATCACTCTTCCCATTTTTGGGGTCTCCGGCCCCTGGCGATCACATCATCTCTTCGAGGCTGCAGCGAGTCATTTCCCGCTATGGCCGTTTAAATTTCTGTCATTTAAATTCTGCACTATTCCCATCTCTTCGAGGCCGCGGAGAGCCATTTTCCACTATGGCCGTTAAAATTTCTGTCATTTAAATTCTACACTATTCCCATCCCTTCGAGGCCGCGGAGAGTCATCTCCCGCTATGGCCGTTTAAATTTCTATCATTTAAATTCTGCACCATTCCCATCCTCCCAAGATCGCGGAGAGTCATTTCCCGCTATGGCCGTTTAATCCCTGCATTTTATTACGCTATATCTATTCTGCATACCCCGCAGGAGCAATCTCCCGTGGTGGTCTCTCTATTTCTCTTTCTCTTTCGGTGTCACAGCAAAACTAGCACACACTCCTTCTCCGCGGAATCCGCGTGACGTCGCCCACAACGGGGTGAGAGGGAAAGAGATAGTGAAGGGAGGAGGACGTAGGAGTCGTCTCCCCCTCCGAGGGTGACAGATAGAGGGAGGCGAGGAAGAGGAAGAGAGAAAGAGGGGATGGTAGATAGAAAGAGGGAGAGAGAGAAATGGTGACAGAGAGAGGGAGGGGGAGGGAGAGGGAGAGAGAGAGAGGAAGGGGATGGGGTGTGAGAGAGTGTGTACAGGGAGGGGAGACTTCCCTTCCGATGGCAACAGAGAGGGAGAGGGAGAGGGAGAGGGAGGGAGAAAGATGGTGGAGAGATGTTGGCGATTAAAAAAAAGAAGGGGAAAGTTGGGCCCAAACATGAAAAGTGGCCCAATTGAAGTAAAAAGGGCATGGGAAAGGGCATATTTATAAAACCAAGCAAAAGAGGGGCCAAGAGAAATGGAGAAGGGAATTTCAAAAATATATATAGGAAATAGAAGGAAATTAGGCTGACACTGTTCACCCAGTGTCTGTCTCACACCTCCCGTGTCTCCCTTCACCCATGTGTTTTCTTTTTCTCTCACACGTGGAGCCCTCGCGTTGGCCGGCACCTGCGACCAACAGTCCGCAGCGGTGACCAGCAGGCTCCCCTGGTGCCCAATGGACCTTTGTGCTAGTCTAAACGAAGGCCCCTACTCCCCGTCCTGTGCATTCAATATTCGTAGGGCTCCTCCCTCAAGGGCAATGGTGCGCAGCACGTCTCCGGTAAACCTTGATCGGCCAATAGGGAAGGTGGACGCATAGCCATTCCACAAAGGGAAACCTTCCTCCACCATACCCTTGCAAAGAAGCAATGGCTATGACAGCGGCAGGAAGAGCATCAGCGGCGATAGGTGAAAGCAACGTCGTTGAATCAAAAAAAATGAGAAGAAAGAAGATATGGAGGCGGCTCCTCTGAACGAAAAGGTTTTCGAATCCCCTATAAGAAGGCCTCCGTGATGAAGAAAAAGGGGTTGGCTGTTGAAAATCCTGGAGAGTCACTCCGGCTTCCATTTCTGAGTTTCAGGAGTCGCCGTTGTGGGGGAGAAAGAAGAGAGTGTGTGAGATGTTATAAAAGGGTGGGTCCCCTGTTCTTTTCATCTTTTTGTAATTCTACCCCCCCTCCCTGGCTGTGTGTTGTATGGCACGGGGTCTCCATGGTGTAACATTTTTTTTCCAGAAGAAATAAGATGTAGGGTTTTGTTCCCTAATTCCTTTTTATAAGCATGGCCCAGCTCTCCACTCTACGTGCATATAGGTGTAGTATACGTATATGTCGGTTGTTTTCTCTTTTTTTGTTTATATCCGTTGTGAATATACCACTATGCATTTCTCCCTTGTCACGTTTTATCGCTTGGAGGGGGTTGTGATATTGTGAGAAGGGCCAAAGCTCGGCCAATCCAACTGCGATGGATTGGGTCTGGCTATTCCTCTACAGAGATTCAGAATGGACAACTGATGGGCGCCAAATTTCAAGTAAAATCAACCATGATGAAGTGCAATGTTCAGACTTGACAATATATGACTAACATGTGCTGTACAGACTTCGAATCACTATATGCACGATGCACAGACTTCAACTCAAAGGAGACGGTGGATGTACATACTTTAAGTTCAACTGAGACGGTGCATGTATATACTTGACACTGTATAGGCTAGTATGTTCTGAACAATGTATAGGCTGTACAGACTTGGCATGAGACTCAAGTTGAGACGATGGATGATGTACAGACTTAGCCAGACTTCAGCTCGATGTACACACTTTGCCAGACGCTACACTGCACAAGGCAACCGGTGTATAGACTTGACTGCCTGCAAGCATGTGTAGACATTATTGTGCAGATAGGACCTCACATGCATTAGTGTATAGACTGTATGCCTGATGGATGCACTGATGCAGTATATGCACAGAGGAAGCAATGCACTGATGCAATGCATGCACATAGCAGGTATTGACCTGAAGCAATGGATGTATAGACTTGTGTTGACACTGCATGACAACTGCCAAGGAAAAGGCTGTACAGACTTGAGCAAAGTAAAGCAATTGAATGTATAGACTTCACGATGTGAAGACTTGCCAAAGATAACTGAACGATGTACAGACTTGAGCGAAGCAAAGTCTGTACAGACTTGAAGGTTCACAATGTAAAGACTTTGGCAAAGCAGCAATGTACAGACTTGCATAGTTCTGGGATGTATAGACTTTATCTGAAAGCCCAATGTACAGACTTGCAAAACTGAACGTAGGTAAAGATCCCAATGTATAGACTTCGAAGTTCAACTGGTGAATGTACAGACTTTGAAGGTTCAACTGGTGAATGTACAAACTTCACCAATGTATAGACTTGGAAGTTCACTGATGGATGTACATACTTCACCTCGAGCAAGCTACAGTACAGTGTATGGACTTTGAAGAATGATGCATGACACTGTACAGACTTCACTAATGTATGGACTTAGATGAATGTGCATGCATTGTATAGACTTTGAGCACAAACACAACAATGTAATGTATAGACTCCCTAGTTATGCCTGCACAGTCGAATGTATAGACTTGAACAGTGAAACACAAAGAGAGACGCTGAATGAGACGCTGAAGTCTGTATAGACTTTAACAGTGAGACACGAGCGTGTGTGTGCAGAATGTACAGACTTGCCGAATGCACTAAGACGCTAAGTGAGACAGTGTATAGACTTTCAGCAACACACGATGTACAGACTTTCTCAACTCTGTGGTGTGCAACTAATCAATGTGTAGACTATATGAATGCATGAAACAGCTGTGCCTGCGAGGAATGCAGTGTACAGACTTTGTGAATGTGCAACACATGCAATGTGTAGACTATGCTCGTCTGCAACACATGCAATGTATAGACTTAAGATGTCTGCTACACATGCAATGTAAAGACTGTGCTGAGAGTGATTATGCATGAATGTATGGACTGTATAGACATAAAGATTAACATATGCACAGATCTGAGATTAGATAGAACATTACCTGATCTAACTGTGCATTGACTGTACCTGTCAGAGATTTGACTTTGACATAGGTTGACTTCATGTGTGTGAGTCATCCTTCAACCTGTTCTGACAGTTCCTCATATTTCATCAGGATTAGATCATCAATACATAATGAGCCATAACAGTTGTCATCATCAAAACCACAGAACCTCATAACATTTGTCATCATCAAAACCACAGAGCCACAGGGGACACAACAGTTTATGCTCAGCCACTGTTCGATGTGTAAGATTTCCCGGGGAAATGAGCATTGGCCTCCTCACCCGTGTCCATGGGTTGTGGGGACCTTGGCTCAGTCCCAGATTAAGCACCGGCTACCAAAGTTCATAGTTCTTCTACTATCTTCTTATACCCGAGTTCAGTCCGTTGACAATCTACTCCCCGTTGCACAGAGTCGCCATGACTCCTATGTCGACCACGCACCTTCATCATGCTGCTTACGAGAATGTCCGGTAGGTTGCTACGTAAACGCTCTCACCATGGTAACACTTGTGCCTTTACACTTCTCGCACCTTGTGCACATCTTGCCTCAATCTTGAGCATACAGTCCGCGAGTCAAGGTTTGTTGATGCTTTGAATATTGGAGTCTCACGCCTCTGTGAGGAGCACATGCCCGTCCATTCTTTAAGCCTGGCCTGCGATCCCTATCAGCAGAGCAATTGCGTATTCTCGCTGATTTAATTGTTTAATTGATTGATTTGTGATATGAGACCTGCCAAAAGGGGAAGGGATTGTGGACGCACTAAAATTCGCTCATTAGGCTATGTTCGTCTATTCGGGAATAGTTTGTTCGTCTATTAAGTGCGTGGGCATGCCAGTCACGAAGTGACAATTTATTCGGGCTCCGAAGAGCCCATGGTGCGCTCGATCTGACTCGGTCAGACGATTGTATAGTTCGTGTCGGGACCAAAACCCGCCGCGCCATAAAGGTCACGACGTCATTTACATCCCCCATACGAGGGAACACCCTTGATTAATCGCCGAGAATCAGGGCCTCATGGCAGGACATTAATTGCATGGAAAGGCCTATTAGGAAGCATCAAAATCCCCGTATGAGGGTGAGAAGAAAACATTCGCAGTCATGTCGGTCGTGTACTGACCATTTAATGTTCGGACGAATGTCCGGCTCGAGAAAAGCACGATCGTCACGGGAAAACCGGAGCATATGTATGCCAGGATATGACAATTTTATTATCGAGAGGAACGAGAAATGTTCAGTTAAATCCCGATTAAAGTGGTCGGGAACGGATAAGTTTGTCGGCTCGGTGCAAGATCAAGCCGCGACCAAACTGCGGTGGGCCCCCTCGCGGTCGAAACAAGACTTGCATGAGCATCTTTAATATTTTCGGTGCCAAGGGGCAACGGGGGAGTATCCCTTGAACCAGCTGGAAAGCTCTATGTCTTGGGGAGCGAACGTTCGAAACGTGTCGGTCATTCAGGGGACCAGTTACTATTCGGATCGGTGTCCGGCTTGAGAATATCACAATCGTCGCGGGAAGACCCGGAACATATGTATGCCGGGATACGGCAAATATATTATTCTGAGGCACTGAAAACATTCGGTTAAATCTCGGCTAGTATAGCAGGAAACTAGTGAATTTATCAGCCCAGTGCGAGATCGAGTCAGGACCATACCGGGGGCGCCTCTCGCGGTCCAGACGGGGCTTACGTGGGCATCATTAATGTTTCCGGTGCCGGAGGGCAACGAGGAAGAGTCCCGGGACTAGATTCCAAAAAAATCATTAAAAAATGTGTTCGAAGGGAGCGGGCTATAGGCCGAGGATATGGGTCATACACCATCTCATTCTATTCCGATTTTGTCGGTCACTCATGGACCTTTTCATGTTCGGACGCAGGTCCGTATTGAAGGTACGACGTAGGTGAAAACAACCCCGTACAAATGTGTGCCGAGGTCGCGGCACTTTCAACGAAACAGCGGGAACGAATCCCAATAGAATGAATCCGATTTGACGAACCAACGGCCCAGAGCAATGCCGGATTATGACCATGTCGAGATGGGAGCCGTTGGCCATGTTGGTCACTCACGGACCCTTTCATGTTCGGACACGGGTCCGTAATAGAAATGCGGCGAAAATCGAGGTGAACCTGTTCAAATGTCCGTCGAATGTACAACGATTTTAATAATGGCTCGGAAGGGATCCGGCCTGAGAAATGAGTCCGACTTGATCGGAATGTCGGCCCAACACGAGGTCAGGTCATGGCCATTTCGGGATAATTCCCAAGACTCAGGCCCAGCCTCCAAGGGCGGCATTATTGTTCCTTCAGCGTCGGGTCACGGGAGAGACAGGGCTGTAATGTAGATTTTACCATTTTTTTATCTGGGATTTAAATTATATGCATATATATATTTTATTGCCTATTTCCCTTTTATGTATTTATTCTGGATGATTTCTCCGTTTTATTTACTATTATTACTACTATATTTTCTCTTTTTTTACTATTATTATTATTATTTCACATTTTTTATTTATTTCTTATATATATATTCATGTTTATTTATTTATCATGATTTTATTAATTTATTATCATTATTATTATTATCATTATCATGACATATATATATATATATATATATATATATACTTTTATTTTGGAAGGAAAAGTGGGCCGTTAGGGGAAAAAAGGGGTGTACCGGCGAAGGCAGGGAGAGCGTGTCGGAGAGGGGCTGGGAGAGAGTGCCGGCGAAGGGGCAAGCGGGCGTGAACGGGCGTGCCGGCAAAGGACGTGCAGCGTGCCGCTGAGCGTAAGGGGGAGCGTGCTGGTAAAGGTGTCACAGGAGCGAGCCGGCGAAGGTGGCTAAAGGGGCGTGCCGGCGAAGGGTGCGGGCGGGTGTGCCGGTGAAGAGCCGCTAGGCTGGGGCGTGCCGGAGAAGGGCGCGGGCGTGCCGACGAAGGGCGAGCAGGTGTGCCGGCGAGGGACGCATTGAGCGTGCCGGTGAAGGGCCAAGCGGGTGTGTCGGCGAGGGGCCATGAAGGGTGTGCCGGGGAGGGCACAGATAGGGTGTACCGATGAAGGGCACGGCTAGATGTGCCGGGCAAGGCTCCAAGAGGGCGTGCTGGGGAAGCACAGGCTGGGGTGTGTCGGCCAAGGGCGACCGGGAAGGCATGCCGACGAAGGGTTGAAGGCGTGCCGGGGGAGAGTTTGGAAAGGGCCCACCCCTCCTTCATTCTTACATCTTCTTCCTTTTTATTTCTCTCTTGATTTTATTCAATTCGCATGAATTTCTTCTTTCTTTCCCTTGATTATCTTTCATTCTTTCTCACCTGAGGACGGATACTCAAGTTGCTTAGTCGTCGTTCGTTTCGACTCTCTTTGTGTTGATTACGGTTCCCTTGCCTTGGTTAAAGCGTTTTACCGTTGTTCTTTTTATTTGTTTGTTGCTTTCTCTCTGCCTTTTAATTCGTTATTGCCCCATTTGTTTGTTGCTTTCTTTTGCCTTTTCAACATATTATTATTTCTAACAAAAATTCGGCAACATCTCCCCTTGACCCGAGCATAAGGGAGATACAGGGAATGCGCCCACAAGGAGTGGCGGAACCCGACAACTGGAGGTGGGCGCCCGAGAGCAGCAACACCTTAATGAAACCCCCGAAAACTCGGAGGGAACGACGGACGGGAAACCTCTTCAAGGCTGGCCGGGGGTGCACCGGGCAAGAAGGAGGGGAGTGGTGGCTGGTGTGTCGACCAGGAAGCCTCGAGGGCGTGCCGGACTAGGAGGAGCCCGGGTGTGCCTCTGAGGGGCTGCGCCGGGGAAGGAGGGAAAAAGGGCGTACCGGGCAAGGATCCAAGGGACCGTGCCGGGGAAGGCCGTAACAAGGGCTGAGCCGGTGAACGGGGGGCCAAGACGCATCGGGTAAAGCGCCAAGGGGGGGGTAGTGTGTCGGCCAAGGAGGGCGTACCGGCCAGGGAACTGTGCCGGTGAACGAGGGGCAAGGTGCGCCAGGCAAGGAAGGCACGGGGTGTGCCGGGCAAGGGTCCAAGGGACCGTGTCGGGGAAGAGTGACTAGGCAGCGTGCCGCTGAGGGGTGGCAGGAGCGTGCCGCTGAAGGAGCGTGTCGGCGAAGCACCCCATGGGTGTGCCGCTGAAGGCCGCCAGAGGCGTGCCGCTGAAGGGCCCTGGGTGAGAGCAGGCCGTTGAGAGGCCAAGGGGAGTAACCCCCCCCCCCAAAGGCTAACGGGCGAGGGTGAGGGTCAGAGGTCCTACGAGGGTGAAACGCAAAGGGGGAAAGATCACTATCGGAGGCCAAACCGATGGGGAAGAGGAGGGAGAGGAAAACACCAAGGGATGCAAACACGCGAGGAATGCCTTAGAAAGACATCAAAAATATTCGCAAGCCTTCTATTTCTATTCTCACAAGAGGAATGCCCCGAGGGGACTAATACATTATAGCAAAAGGAAAATGGGGAAAAAGGGAAAGCAAGAAAGAACAAGACATGGTGGGGGGTGGAACACCGGCCCCTCTCCTCCCAGACCTCACTCCCTCTCTTCACTCACTCCTCTTCTCTTCTTCTTCTCTTCGCGCGGACGGCGGCGGACGGAGCAGCAGGAAGGAGGAGGCAGAGCCTCCCCTCCTCTTCTTCTCCTCTTCCTCTCTTCCCTCTTCGCATAGACGGCGGCGGTGGGTGGAGCGGCGAGCCCTCTCCACTCTCTTCCCTCTTCTTACGAACGGCGGCGGTGGGTGGAGCGGTGAGCCCTCTCCCCTCTCTTCCTCTCTTCCCTCTTCTTCTCTTCTCCTCCTCTTCTCTTTCTCTTCTTCTCTTCCCTGTCCGCTGTCCTCCTCTCTGTGTATCGAAGGAGTGGGGTTTTTATATCCTCCACGGTGGAAGTGTTCGAGCACGGTAGTCGGAGGCGGGAAGCGACCAGTCATGATGGGGTTTGACTTCCCCCGTCCTTGGTGGCAGAGGAGTAGCCTACGTGGCCCAACCTCCGGCCGACATCTCGGACAGCTCACTGCGCACCAAGGATCTATAGGGCATGGCGCAAGATCTCGTCTGCCGAAACGTGCCGTTGAAGAGCCTGAATGGCGTGCCGCTGGCAGGCACAACAAGCGTGTCGCTGAGAGGGCCAAAAGGGCGTGCCGCTGGAAGACACGGCAAGCGTGCCGCTAAAGGGCCTAAAGGGCGTGCCGCTGAAGAGGGCAAAGGGTGTGCCGCTGAAGGCGAACGGGGTGTGTCGCTGAAGAGCTCAAAGGGCGTGCCGCTGAAGGGGCATGGAGTGTGCCGCTGGAGGGTGCTGAGGGCGTGCCGCTGAAGTGGCGTGCCGCTGAAGAGCCCTGGAGGCGTGCCACTGAAGAGGCGTGCCGCTGAAGGGCCCTGGGGGCGTGCCGCTGAAGGGGTGTGCCGCTTAAGGCGCTAAATGGGCAGTTCTGAGCCCGTTGTGAGCGCGAGTTGTGGCCCATCCGATTTTCTTCGAGGCCCATGGATTGTGGGGCTCTTGGTGGTTGATTTATCTTCACTGTCGAGACTCCGGGTACGGCTTCACGGCAGTATATGCGTTTGTTTGGAGAGTTCGGATGGCCCATCTTCCCCGTGGTTTTTTATTTGGAGTCGTTGTTGATGCTAGACTAGTTGGGACGTATGGGCGTGTAATTTTGCATGTCCACAAATGCCCCCCACCCACAGGTAGCGCAGGCGAAGGATGAGCCGGGCAGTGCCCGTGGGTGTACTGGTCTCTTTTTCTCTTCGTCGGTGCCAACGGGGTGTCGGAAGCTGACGTGGCATGCTTGTCTCTTCTCTTCTTCATCAATGCCGACAGGTAGTCGGGAGCTGACGTGGTCTGTTTGTCTCTTTTTCTCTTCATCAGTGCCGACAGGGCGTCGGGAGCTGACATGGTTTGCTGATCTCTTCTTCTCTTCATCAGTGCCGATAGGGTGTCGAGAACTGACGTGGTTTGTTGGTCTCTTCTTCTCTTTATCAGTGCCAACGGGGTGCCGGGAACTGATGTAGTATATTTGTCTCTTCTTCTCTTCATCAGTGCCGACGGGGTGCCGGGGACTGACGTGGTATGTTGGTCTCTTCTTCTCTTTGTCAGTGCCGACGGGGTGCCGGGGACTGACGTAACATGTTGGTCTCTTTGTCTCTTCATCAGTGCCGGCGAGGTGCCGGGACCTGACGTGGTATATTGGTCTCTTCTTCTCTTCATCAGTGCCGACGGTGTGTCGGGAACTGACATGGTTTATTCATCTCTTCTTCTCTTCATCAGTGCCGACAGGGTGCCAGGAACTGACGTGGTTTGTTGGTCTCTTTATCTCTTCGTCGGTGCCGACAGGGTGCCGGGAGCTGACCTGGTTTGTTGGTCTCTTTGTCTCTTCGTTAGTGTCGACAGGGTGCCAGGAGCTGACATGGTTTGTTGGTCTCTTTGTCTCTTCGTCAGTGCCGACAGGGTGTCCGGAGCTGACATGGTTTGTTGGTCTCTTCTTCTCTTCATCAGTGCCGACAGGGTGCCGGGAGCTGACATGGTTTGTTGGTCTCTTTGTCTCTTCATCAGTGCCGACAGGGTGCAAGGAGCTGACATGGTTGTTGTCTCTTTGTCTCTTCGCCAGGGCGAAGGTGCCGGGAGCTGACATGTTTGTTGGTCTCTTCTTCTCTTCATCAGTGCCGACAGGTGCCGGGAGCTGACATGGTTTGTTGGTCTCTTTGTCTCTTCATCAGTGCCGACGGGGTGTCAGAAACTGACGTTGGGGCGGCAGAAGGGCGTGCCGCTGGAGGCTTCACAATGAGTGTGCCGCTGAGGGCACTTAGTAGTGTGCCGCTGGAGGGCTTGCAGGCTACTGTGCCGTTGGAGCACTTCAAGAGTGTTTCCTTTTCTTCTTTTCGCCTCTTTACCTTCCCTCCTCTTTTCTCCTCTTCTATATTCCCCTGCACGTAAACATGGGGTGAGAATTTATTTAGTGTCCACAAATCAGGGAAGCGGGCTGCGAAAGCCAAAATTTGGGGGGCAGGCTGCTAGAGCCAAAATTTGGAAAGTGGGCCACGGGGGCCGAAGTATACCGAAAAGTGGGCTACGGGAGCCGAAGGGAAGCAGACTACGAGTGCCGAAATTGGGAAGCAGGCCACGAGGGCCAAAGGGGAGCAGGCTACAAGAGTCAAAACTGGGAAGCAGGCTACAAGAGCCGAAATTGAGAGAGCAAGCTAGAGAAGTCAATAAAGTAAAGAGATTGGCGAGCCGTGAGGGCGGGAGGTAGGTCGTGAGGGCCAAGATTGGGCTCTACGAGCCAGAGCTGGGAAAGTAGGCTGCGATAGCCGAGATTGAGTTTATTGTATACACACACATTTTATTATTATTATTTATTTATTATTATTTTTATTCAAACATGCAGGCATTCATTAGCAGGCATAACGTAAATATACGTAAGGCATCTCCCTCTATAGGGGATAGGATAGGGACATCGCCCACAATTCGCAGACGCAGCGCGGGTTAGGAGGTACAATTGAGGGGTGGTACACCCGTCAAGAGGATATCGTACGTCTTGCATGCATAGCCTAAATTCACGCATTTCACCCGAGGCAATTCTCTATAGCATGTCAGTGCAAATGTGTGAACAAAGGGCCCTAATCATAGGGATATGCAGGTTTTCCTAGTGACACTCGAGGATCACTCTAGCGCCTACACATTAGTTTCAGGCTTTCGACTTTCGGTAGCTTCACACAGCCCCCATCTGTTTATTTTGGTAGCGGATTTCACCATTCGACGCGAGTCTCCTCATGTATCTCAATGGGGATTCCCGGCTACTAGGATCCGTCCTTATTGTGACTCTATTACGGATTCCACCGTTTGGCGCGAGTCTCCTCATGTGTCTCAATGGGGATTCCCCGACTACTAGGCTTCGTCCTTGTTGCAATTCGCTTCACCATTTCGCGCGAGTCTCCTCATATGTCTCAATGGGGATTCCCGGCTACTCGGATTCACGTTTCTCTCTTTTTTCTTGCATCATCTTTTTCTCTCTCTTTTTTTCTCTCTTTTTTTTTACAGTGGGGGTAGGCAGCTTTTTCCTCACAATTACCTTTCACGCGAGTGCAGGAATTCAAGTCTCCGTAGAGTGCTAAAGAGGAATTCAGGCAATCCCTATGGTTGAAAGCTATTGAACACATTAAGTGCTAAGTGTGGGTGGCACTGCCTCAGGTTTATTTTGTGAGTTGGGCTTAGCAATTCAGCCATGACTCTTCCCCTTGACGTGTGCACCCGCCATAATTGGGTTCCCTTTGAGCGTGTGCCGTGACGCACGTGGATCCGGAATCGGGGCGATATTATTTAGGAAGGAAGCACGGTCCTAGAAAATTCCAAGGAGGTGTATTATTCTATATTATAAGCAAGCATGCAAATAGGGTGATCAAACATTCTTCTTTTTTTTTTTACGTAAGAACATACTGTCGTTACGTATATGTATCTTGTATGTGCATATAGAATCAAAGCAGCAACCAAGGTGCTGAGGAAGGAGACCATGAAGGGCCGGAAGGACATTGGTGAAGCGGGCTATAAGAGCCGAAGTTGATATCGGAAGTAGGCCGCAATTGCCAAAAATTGAGGAGAGCGGGTTGCGAGAGCCAAATTATGGGAAGCAGGCTGCAGGAGCCGAAGTTACGGGAAGCGGGCTGTGCAAGCCGAATTCTGGGAAGCAGGCTGTAAAGGTCAAATTCTGGGAAGGTGGCTGCAAGAGCCAAAGATATTGGGAAGCGGGCTGCAAGAGCCGAAATTATGGGAAGTAGGCTGCGGGAGCCAAATCGGGGAAGCAGGCCACGAGGGCCAAAGGTAAGTAGGCTACAAGAGCCAAAATTGGGAAGCAGGCCACGAAGGCCAAAGGTAAGCAGGCTGCAAGAGCTAAAATTGGGAAGCAGGCCACGAAGGCCAAAGGTAAGCAGGCTACAAGAGCCAAAATTGGGAAGCAAGCTACAAGAGCCAAAATTGGAAGCGGGCTGCAGGAGTCGAAGGTGGGAAGCGGACTGCGAGAGTCGAAGGAAGGGGTCTTTTTTGTTCTCTGGCCAGGGAAGGGTCCGGACCAACACGGAAGGTTTATTCTTCTATTCTCTAGCCGGGGAAGGATTCGAGCCAAGGTGAGAGGTCTATTTTTTAGCTGGGAAGCTGTCGGCTAGGAGCCAATGATTATATAGGTGTCGACTCGAAGGCCGATAATGAGGTAGCTGTCGGCTAGGGGGCCGATGATGAGGTAGCTGTCGGCTCAGGGGCCGATGATTGAATAGCTGTCGACCCGGAGGTCGATAATTGAATAGCTGTCGGCTCAGAGGCCGATGATTGTATAGCTGTCAGCTCAGGGGCCGATGATTGAATAGCTGTCAACCCGGAGGTCAATAATTGAATAGCTATCGGCTCAGAGGCCGATGGTGGGATATCTGTCGGTTTGAAGCCCCGATGGCTGAGAGTTGGTCGGTTTAGCGCCCCGTCGACGGAAGGTTTAGTCGGTTTAACGCCCCGTCGGCGGAAGGTCTAGTCGATTTAACGTCCCATCGGCGGAAGGTCTAGTCGATTTAACGCCCCATCGGCGGAAGGTCTAGTCGGTTTAACGCCCCGTCGGCGGAAGGTCTAGTCGGTTTAACGTCCCGTCGGTGGAAGATCTAGTCGGTTTAACGCCCCGTCGGTGGAAGATCTAGTCAGTTTTACGCCCCGTCGGTGTAAGGTCTAGTCGGTTTAACGCCCCATCGGTGGAAGGTTTAGTTGGTTTCTATTTGTTTAATGGCTGAAGGTCGGAGGTAAAAGTTATCCTCGTGACTCTTCTTTCTCTTCTTTTCTTCTTCTTCTTTGTGTAAAGAGACAGGTGCAAAGACCATGTTCATCTCGTGACTCTTTTTTTCTTCTTCTCTTCTTCTTTTGTGGAGAGGCGGGTGCAAAAGACCATGTTCACCTCGTGACTGTTCTTTCTCTTCTCCTCTTCTTCTTTTATGGAGAGGCGGGTGTAAAGACCGCGTTTGTCTCGTGACTCTTTTTCCTCCTTCTCTTCTTCTTTGTGGAGAGGCAGGTGCAAAGACCATGTTCGCCTCATGACTGTTCTTTCTCTTCTTCTCTTCTTCTTTTATGGAGAGACAGGTGCAAAGACCATGTTCGCCTCATGACTGTTCTTTCTCTTCTTCTCTTCTTCTTTTATGGAGAGGCAGGTGCAAAGACCATGTTCGCCTCATGATTGTTCTTTATCTTCTTCTCTTCTTCTTTTATGTGGAGAGGCGGGTGCAAAGACCACGTCTGCTTCGTGACTCTTCTTTCTCTTCTTCTCTTCTTCTTTTATGTGATGAGGCGGTCTCGAGGACCACGTTTTCCTCACATGTCTTTTCTTTCTTTTCTTCTCTTCCTTTGTGGGATGAGGCGGGCTCGAAGACCACGTCTGCCTCTTGTGTCCCTTTTTCTTTCTTTTCTTCTCTTCTTTTGTGTGATGAGGCGGGCTCGAGGACCACGTTTGCCTCACATGTCTTTTCCTTCTTTTCTTCTCTTCCTTTGTGGGATGAGGCGGGCTCGAAGACCACGTTTGCCTCATGTGTCCATTTTTCTTTATTCTGCTCTTCTTTTCTCATTAATGCTTCCGCGCTGGAGTGTATTTCTCTTAATGTACCCCCAGGTTGGGGTGTAGCTTTATTTCGTAGGCGTCCCCCTGAGGGGTGTGTTTTGCCTCTTCGCTTCTGTGCCCCCAGGCGGGGTGTATTTTTCATGGCTTCTATGCCCCCAGACCAAGGTGTGTTTCTTCTTCAAATGCCCCCAAGGCGGGCTGTAGCTCTCTTCAAATGCCCCCAATCCAGGGTATACTCTTCACGGTTTCTATGCCCCCAGGTGGGGTATGTCTCTTCTTCAAATGCCCCCAAGGCGGGTGTAGCTCTCTTCAAATGCCCCTAAGCTGGGTGCGTTCCTTTCTTTGTGTGCCCCCAGGCCGAGGTGTGTGTTTTTTTTTAAATGCCCCCAAGGCGGGGTGTAGCTCTCTTCAAATGCCCCCAAGCCGGGGTATACTCTTCACGGCTTCTATGCCCCTAGGTGGGGTATGTTTCTTCTTCAAATGCCCCCAAGGCGGGGTGTAGCTCTCTTCAAATGCCCCCTAAGCTGGGTGCATTCCTTTCTTTGTGTGCCCCCAGGCCGAGGTGTGTTTTTTTTTCTTCTTATGCCCCTAAGCTAGGGTGAATTCCTCTGCTTCTTATGCCCCCCATAGCAGGGTGTATGTTTCTCCTTTTGACGCCCCTAAGCCAGGGTGTATTCTTTCTTCATATGCTCCCAGGTCGGGATGTATGTCTCTTCGCTTCTGTGCCCCCGGGTCGGGGTAAATGCTTCTGCTTCTTATGCGCCAAGGGCGGAGTGTATCTCTTTGTGCCCCCTGAGCGGGGTGGATGCTCTGCATGTGTCCCCGGGTCGGGGTGTAGCTTTGTCTCCCATGGAGGGGGTGTGTTGTTTCTTAAAAAGCCCCCAGACCAGGGTGTATTCTTCTCTTTCTTATGCTCCCGAGGCGGGAGGGGTTCTCTTCATGTGCCCCCGTGGCGGGATATGCTTCTTTCTTCAAGTGTCCCCAGGTCGGGGTGAATTCTTTTCTTCTGCCCAGACACACCGGGGGGAATGTTTGCTTCTTGTGCTCCCAAGGTGGGGTGTATTTCTACTTTTGATGCCCCCAAGATGGGGCGTATTGCTGCTTCTGATGCCCCAGAGCGAGGTATCTTTCTCTTCACATGCCCCCGGCACGGGGTATATTCTGCTTCTAGTGCCCCTAAAGTGGAGTGTATTACCGCCCCTGAGGCGGAGTGTAGTTTTTGCTTCTTTTTTTTTGCACCCGAGGCGGGGTGAATTCTTCTTCTTCACGTACGTGCCCCCATATCGGGGTGTATTCCTTCCTTCATATGCCCCTCGTAAGTCGGGGGATGTTGTTTGTTCTGCTTCAGATGTCCCCCGGGGGGCGGTGCGTGTTGCTTCATGGACCCCGAGCCTGGAGTATACTCCTTCAAATGCCCCTAAGCCGGGGTGGATTCTCTTTTCTTCTTATGCTCCCAAGGTGGGATGTAGCTTCTTCAAATACCCCTAAGCCGGAGCGTATTCTTTATGGCTTCTATGCCCCCGGGTGGGGTATGTTTCTTCTTAAAATACCCCTAGGCCGGGGTGGACCTCTCTTCATATACCCCTGAGTCGGGGCGTGTTCTTTATAGCTTCTAGGCCCTCGAGGCGAGGTATGCTTCTTCTTCAAATGCCCCCAAGACGGGGGTGTGATTCTTGACTTCATATGCCCCCAAGGCGGGGTGTATTCTTCTGCTTCCTCTGCCCATAGTGGGGTATATTTCTCTTTGTATTCCCCTAAGTCGGGGTGTATTATTTGGTTTCATACGCCCCTATACAGGGTATGATCTTTGCTTCTTTGCACCCAAGGTGGGGTGTGTCCTCCGCTTCTTATGCCCCCAGGCAGGGGTGGATTCTTCTGCTTCTTACGCCCCTGGGATGAAGTGTATTCTCTTCATATGCCCCCGGCACGAGGGTGTATTTGTTGCTTGTTGTGCCCCCAAAGGGAGGTGTCTTTCTCTCCATGTGCCCCGGGCACCAGGTATATCTTTGCTTTTTATGCCCCCGAGGGGGGAATTGTTCTTCTTCTGCCCCGACATGCTGGGGGATGTTTGCTTCTTGTGCACCCAAAGTGGGGTGTGTTCTCGATGGCTCCTGTGCCCCCGTTGGTGGGGTGTATGCTTCTTCTTCAGATTCCCCTAAGGCGGGGTGTATTCTTTGTTGGTTCATGTTCCCCCGAGTCGGGGTGGATCCTCTTCATGTGCCCCCATGGCGGGGTGTACTCTCTTTATGTGCCCCCAGGAGCGGGGTGTGGTTTGCTTCCTGTGCACCCAAGCAGGGTGTATCGCTGCTTGCAATGTCCCCCGAGGCGGGGTATCTTTCTTCTTCAAATACCCCTAAGCCGGGGCGTATTCTTTATGACCTCTATGCCCCCAGGTGGAGTATGTTTCTTCTTCAAATACCCCTAAGATGGGGTGGACTCTTTTCTTCTTATGCTCCCAAGGCAGGATGTAGCTTCTTCAAATGCCCCTGAGCCGAGGCGTGTTCTTTGCGGCTTCTATGCCCCCAGGCGGGGTATGTTTCTTCTTCAAATACCCCTAAGCCGGGGTGGACTTCTCTTTATCTGCCCCTGAGCCGGGGTGCAGCTGTTGCTTCTTGTGCCCCCATGGTGGAGTATGTTTCCTCCTTCTTATCCCCCATGACGGAGTGTGTTTCTTCCGCTTCTTAAGCCCCTGGGATGGAGTGTATTCTCTTCATATGCCCCCGGCACGAGGTGTATCTTTTGCTTCTTATGCCCCCCGTGCGGGGGTGTATGTATTTTTTTTTAAATGTCCCTAAGCCGGGGTGTATTCTTTGTCCCACATGCCCCCACGAATCGGGGGTGTTGCTTCTTGTGCCCTTATGGCGGGGGTGGAATTCTTGCTTCTTGTGCCCCCCGAGGCGGGGGTGGATTTCTCTTCAGTTACCCCTGAGTCGGGGTTGATTCTTCTGCCTCTTATGCCCCAGGGTGGGGTACACTTCTCTTCATATGCCCCCTAAGCCGGGGTGCAACTCTGCTTCTTCTCATGACCCCAGGCCGGGGCAGTCTCTTCTTCTTATGCTTATGTGCCCCTAAGCGGGGTGCATTCCTTTCTTCACGCGCCCCTAAGCCAGGGAATGTCGTTTGTCCTACTTCAAATGCCCCCAAAGGGGGAGGTGTGTGTTGCTTCATGGACTCCGAGGCTGGGGCACATTTCTTCTTCAAATGCCCCTAAGCCGGGGTGAGTTTCTCTCTTTGTGTGCCCCTGGGCCGGGGTGTTTTTTTTTTGCTTCTCATGCTTATGTGCCCCCGAGCGGGGTGTATCCCTTCCTCCATACACCCCTAAACCAGGGAATATTATTTATTCTGCTTCAGATGCCCCCCCCTAAGTCGGGGTGGACTCTTTTCTTCTTATGCTCCCAAGGCGGGATGTTGCTTCTTCAAATGCCCCTGCGCCGAAGCGCATTCTTTATGGCTTCTATGCCCCCAGGCGGGGTATGTTTCTTCTTCAAATGCCCCTAAGCCGGGGTGAATTCTTTTCTTCTTATGCCCCCATGGCGGGATATGTCTTTTGCTCCAGGTGCCCCCATATCGGGGTGTATTTCTTCTTCAAGTGCCCCTAAGCCGGGGTGCAACTCTATTTCTTCTTATGTCCCCAGGTCAAGGCGGATTCTTCTTCAAATGCCCCGAAGCCGGGGGGTAGCTTTTGCTTTGTGTGCCCCTGAGTCGGGGTGGATTCTCTTCATGTGCCCCTGGGAACGGGGTATATCTCCCTCTTTTTTTTTGCCTCTTATGCCCCCGTGGCAAGGTATATCTCTCCTTCTTATCCCCCATGGCGGGGTATGTGCATGCTCTCTTCGGGAGTGGTGGCCGTGCATGGCCTCATTGCTGTAAAGCATTCCCCGCAGCGGGCAGCACTTCATCAAGCTACAGTTGCGGCTTGCTGGGTCTTTCAACAGCCACTCGAGAGGCCGTCTCATGCCGGATAGAGGCAGCAAGAAGAAGGAACGGGCTGGGTCATTGCACCGCGGACTTGGACCCTCCTAGAGTTAGGCGGGATGCTGGGTTTCTTCTTACTCTTTTGGTCGACAATGCTTGCCAACTTTTTTTTTTGTCTTTTCTCTTTTTTCTCTTTTTTTTCCTTCCTTTAATTGTGTAATAAACCAAGGCGGGTGCGCGGGAGAGCGCTCACCCCCTCAGGGAGGGGATGAGTGGTTCGCTCCACCGCATCAACCCCACAGTGGTAGTGTTTGTTCAACACGGGTGTCGACGGATGCGGGCATACAACCCTCTCTCGCCGATTCTTTCTCTTCCTTTTTTTACTTCTTTCTTTTCTACTTTTCTTCTTTTCTCCTTTTCTTCTTTTCTTCTCTTTCTTCTTGAGGAAAGGGGGTATGATTTCCCCTCCCTTCTCTTCTCTTTCTCTTCTCTTTTTTTTTATAACAGCCCCCATGATTCTGGAAGCTGCATATGCTTCGAAGCAGCGTCCTCGAGGCCACGAAGGCAACTGCACCGAGTCTGGCTTTTCTCCCCATAGGACTGGCGAAGACAGCACCTGCCATTCATCAAAGCAGGCAAACATCGTTAATTAGGAGGCCATGAGGCCCTAAATCTCGGTGAAGAGATGAAAGGTGGTTTAAGTCCCACCGGGTGTGCCGGACTTGTGGACGCACTAAAATTCGCTTATTAGGTTATGTTCGTCTATTCGGGAATGGTTGGTTCGTCTATTAAGTGCGTGGGCGTGCCAGTCATGAAGTGACAATTTATTCGGGCTCCGAAGAGCCCATGGTGCGCTCGATCTGACTCGGTCAGACGATTATGTGGTTCGTGTCGGGACCAAAACCCGCCACGCCATAAAGGTCACGACGTCATTTACATCCCCCATACGAGGGAACACCCTTGATTAATCGTCGAGAATCAGGGCCTCATGGCCAGGACATTAATTGCATGGAAAGGCCTATTAGGAAGCATTAAAATCCCCGTATGAGGGTGAGAAGAAAACATTCGCGGTCATGTCGGTCGTGTACTGACCATTTAATGTTCGGACGAATGTCCGGCTCGAGAAAAGCGCGATCGTCACAGGAAAATCGGAGCATATGTATGCCAGGATATGGCAATTTTATTATCGAGAGGAACGAGAAATGTTCAGTTAAATCTCGGTTAAAGTGGTCGGGAACGGATAAGTTTGTCGGATCGGTGCAAGATCAAGCCGCGACCATACTGCGGTGGGCCCCCCACGGTCGAAACAAGACTTGCATGAGCATCTTTAATATTTCCGGTGCCAAGGGGCAATGGGGGAGTATCCCTTGAACCAGCTGGAAAGCCCTATGTCTTGGGGAGCGAACGTTCGAAACGTGTCGATCATTCAGGGGACCAGTTACTATTCGGACCGGTGTCCGGCTTGAGAATATCGCAATCATCGCGGGAAGACCCGGAACATATGTATGCCGGGATACGGCAAATATATTATTCCGAGGCACTGAAAACATTCGGTTAAATCTCGGCTAGTATAGCAGGAAACTGGTGAATTTATCAGCCCAGTGCGAGATCGAGTCAGGACCATACCGGGGGCGCCTCTCGCGGTCCAGACGGGGCTTGCGTGGGCACCATTAATGTTTCTGGTGCCGGAGGGCAACGAGGAAGAGTCCCGGGACTAGATTCCCAAAAAAAACCACAAAAAAATGTGTTCGAAGGGAGCGGGCTATAGGCCGAGGATATGGGTCATACACCATCTCGTTCTATTCTGATTTTGTCGGTCACTCACGGACCTTTTCATGTTCGGACGCAGGTCCGTATTGAAGGTACGACGTAGGTGAAAACAACCCCGTACAAATGTGTGCCGAGGTCGCGGCACTTTCAACGAAACAGCGGGAACGAATCCCAATAGAATGAATCCGATTTGACGAAGCATCGGCCCGGAGCAATGCCGGATTATGACCATGTCGAGATGGGAGCCGTTGGCCATGTTGGTCACTCACGGACCCTTTCATGTTTGGACATGGGTCCGTAATAGAAACGCAGCGAAAATCGAGGTGAACCCATTCAAATGTCCGCCGAATGTACGGCGATTTTAATAATGGCTCGGAAGGGATCCGGCCTGAGAAACGAGTCCGGCTTGATCGGAATGTCGGCCCAACGCGAGGTCAGGTCATGGCTATTTCGGGATAATTCCCAAGACTCAGGCCCAGCCTGCAAGGGCGGCATTAGTGTTCCTTCAGCGTCGGGTCACGGGAGAGACGGGGCTGCAATGTAGATTTTACCATTTTTTTTATCTGGGCTTTAAATTATATGCATATATATATTTTATTGCCTATTTCCCTTTTATGTATTTATTCTGGATGATTTCTCCGTTTTGTTTATTATTATTACTACTATATTTTCTCTCTTTTTTTACTATTATTATTATTATTTTACATTTTTTGTTTATTTCTTATATATATATTCAGATTTATTTATTTATCATGATTTTTATTAATTTATTATCATTATTATTATTATCATTATCATGACATATTATATATATATATATACTTTTATTTTGGAAGGAAAAGTGGGCCGTCGGGGGCAAAAAGGGGTGTACCGGCGAAGGCAGGGAGAGTGTGCCGGAGAGGGGATGGGAGAGAGTGCCGGCGAAGGGGCAAGCGGGCGTGCCGGCGAGGGGCGCGAATGGGCATGCCGGCGAAGGACGTGCAGCGTGCCGCTGAGCGTAAGGGGGAGCGTGCCGGTAAAGGGGTCACAGGAGCGTGCCGACGAAGGTGGCTAAAGGGGCGTGCCGGCGAAGGGCCAAGCGGGTGTGCCGGCGAGGGGCCATGAAGGGTGTGCCGGGGAGGGCACGGATAGGGTGTACCGGTGAAGGGCGCGGTTAGATGTGCCGGGCAAAGCTCCAAGAGGGCATGCCGGGGAAGCACAGGCTGGGGTGTGTCGGCCAAGGGCGACCGGGAAGGCGTGCCGGCGAAGGGTTGAAGGCGTGCCTGGGGAGAGTTTGGAAAGGGCCCACCCCTCCTTCATTCTTACATCTTCTTCCTTTTTATTTCTCTCTTGATTTTATTCAATTCGCATGAATTTCTTCTTTCCTTCCCTTGATTATCTTTCATTCTTTCTCTCCTGAGGACGGATACTCAAGTTGCTTAGTCGTCGTTCGTTTCGACTCTCTTTGTGTTGATTACGATTCCCTTGCCTTGGTTAAAGCGTTTTACCATTGTTCTTTTTATTTGTTTGTTGCTTTCTCTCTGCCTTTTAATTCGTTATTGCCCCATTTCTTTGTTGCTTTCTTTTACCTTTTCAACGTATTATTATTTCTAACAAAAATTCAGCAGTATCTCCCCTTGACCCGAGCGTAAGGGAGATACAGGGAACGCGCCCACAAGGAGTGGCGGAACCCGACAACTGGAGGTGGGCGCCCGAGAGCAGCAACACCTTAATGAAACCTCCAAAAACTCAGAGGGAACGACGGACGGGAAACCTCTTCAAGGTTGGCCGGGGGTGCACCGGGCAAGAAGGAGGGGAGTGGTGGCTGGTGTGTCGGCCAGGAAGCCTCGAGGGCGTGCCGGACTAGGAGGAGCCCGGGTGTGCCACTGAGGGGCTGTGCCGGGGAAGGAGGGAAAAAGGGCGTGTTGGGCAAGGGTCCAAGGGACCGTGCTGGGGAAGGCCCTAACAAGGGCTGTGCCGGTGAACGGGGCGCGCCAAGACGCGTCGGGCAAAGGGCCAAGGGGGGGTAGTGTGCCGGCCAAGGGGGGCGTACCGGCCAGGGAACTGTGCCGGTGAACGAGGGGCAAGGTGCGCCAGGCAAGGAAGGCACGGGGTGTGCCGGGCAAGGGTCCAAGGGACCGTGCCGGGGAAGAGTGACTAGGCAGCGTGCCGCTGAGGGGTGGCAGGAGCGTGCCGCTGAAGGAGCGCATAGAGCGTGTCGGCGAAGCGCCCCATGGGTGTGCCGCTGAAGGCCGCCAGAGGCGTGCCGCTGAAGGGCCCTGGGTGAGAGCAGGCCGTTGAGAGGCCAAGGGAAGTAACCCCCCCCCCCCCCCCCAAAGGTGAACGGGCGAGGGTCAGGGTCAGGGGTCCTACGAGGGTGAAACGCAAAGGGGGAAAGATCACTGTCGGAGGCCAAACCGATGGGGAAGAGGAGGGAGAGGAAAACACCAAGGGATGCAAACATGCGAGGAATGTCTTAGAAAGACATCAAAAATATTCGCAAGCCTTCTATTTCTATTCTCACAAGAGGAATGCCCCGAGGGGACTAATACATTGTAACAAAAGGAAAACGGGGAAAAAGGGAAAGCAAGAAAGAACAAGACATGGTGGGGGGTGGAACACCGGCCCCTCTCCTCCCATACCTCACTCCCTCTCTTCACTCACTCCTCTTCTCTTCTTCTTCTCTTCGCGCGGACGGCGGCGGACGGAGCAGCAAGAAGGAGGACGCAGAGCCTCCCCTCCTCTTATTCTCCTCTTCCTCTCTTCCCTCTTCGCACAGACGGCGGCGGTGCGTGGAGCGGCGAGCCCTCTCTCCTCTCTTCCTCTCTTCCCTCTTCGCACGAACGGCGGCGGTGGGTGGAGCGGCGAGCCCTCTCCCCTCTCTTCCTCTCTTCCCTCTTCTTACGAACGGTGGCGGTGGGTGGAGCTGCGAGCCCTCTCCCCTCTCTTCCTCTCTTCCCTCTTCTTCTCTTCTCCTCCTCTTCTCTTTCTCTTCTTCTCTTCCCTGTCCGCTGTCCTCCTCTCTGTGTATCGAAGGAGAGGGGTTTTTATATCCTCCATGGTGGAAGCGTTCGAGCACGGTAGTCGGAGGCGGGAAGCGACCCGTCATGATGGGGTTTGACTTCCCCCGTCCTTGGTGGCAGAGGAGTAGCATGCGTGGCCCAACCTCCGGTCGACACCTCAGACAGCTCACTGCGCGCCAAGGATCTATAGGGCATGGGCGCAAGATCTCGTATGCCGGAACGTGCCGTTGAAGAGCCTGAATGGCGTGCCGCTGGCAGGCACAACAAGCGTGTCACTGAGAGGGCCAAAAGGGCGTGCCGCTGGATGACACGGTAAGCGTGCCGCTAAAGGGCCTAAAGGGCATGCCGCTGAAGAGGGCAAAGGGTGTGCCGCTGTTGGCCAGCGGGGTGTGTCGCTGAAGAGCCCAAAGGGCGTGACGCTGAAGGGGCATAGAGTGTGCCGCTGATGGGGCCTGAGGGCGTGCCGCTGAAGAGCCCTGGAGGCGTGCCGCTGAAGAGGCGTGCCGCTGAAGGGCCCTGGGGGCGTGCCGCTGAAGGGGCGTGCCGCTGAAGGGGCTAAATGGGCAGTTCTGAGCCCGTTGTGAGCGCGAGTTGTGGCCCATCCAATTTTCTTCAAGGCCCATGGATTGTGGGGCTCTTGGTGGTTGATTTCTCTTCACTGTCGAGACTCTGGGGACGGCTTCACGGAAATATATGCGTTTATTTGGAGAGTTCGGATGGCCCATCTTCCCCGTGGTTTTTTATTTGGAGTCGTTGTTGATGCTAGACTAGTTGGGACGTATGGACGTGTAATTTTGCATGTCCACAGGGATACATCGTTATTTCTTATAGTTCAAATTTTGGCTTTATACACTGCAAGAAAAAGTGGATTTAGCGACGACATTTTACGACGGATATTAATCCGTCGCAAATATGTCTGTAAATTTAGACGGACCTATTTCGTCTAAATATTTAAGACAGAAAATTATTCGTCTGAATATCCTTCGCAAGTAGGGACGGATTTGCAGACGAAAATTAAGACGTCTGAAAGTAGAGACGGATATTGAGACGAATATTGAGACGAATTATTTTCTGTCTTAAATTTGAGACGAAAATTTTTTCCGTCCCAAATACCATCGCAAAAATTCACTCGATTCCCCCTCATTCCCCCCCGCTCTCCCTCTCACTCTCACTCCCCACGCCCCCCCATTCCCCCCCGCTCTCCCTCTCACTCTCACTCCCCCCCGTTCTCCCTCTCACTCTCACACCGTCGCCGCCGTCACCGTCGGAGGTGCACCATCGCCGCCGTTGCCGGAGGAGCTACGCCGTCGCCGCCGGCCTCGATCATCTCCCCCCATCGGTAAGCCCCTCCCTCCCCCTCTTGCTGACCCCCCTCACCCAGCGACCCCCTCCCCCTCCACTGCACCCCCCTCCCCCTCCTGCGACCCCCCTCCACCGCCTGTGACCCCCTCCCCCTACACCGCACCTCCTCCCCCTCCTGCGACCCCCCTCCACCGCCTGCGACCCCCTCCCCCTACACCGCACCCCCTCCCCCTCCTACGACCCCCCCTCTACCCCACCCCCTCCCCCTCCTGCGACCCCCCTCCCCCTCCTGCCACCCCCTCCACCGGCAGCCCTCCCCCTCCTGCTGACCCCCCTCCCCGTGCACAGCCCCTCCCCTCCACCGCACCCCCTCCCCCTCCTGCCACCCCCTCCACCGACAGGCCTCCCCCGCCTGCTGACCCCCCTCCACCGTACCCCCCCTCCCCCTCCTGCGACCCCCGCCACCGCACCCTCCCCTCCTGACCCCCTCCCCTCCTGCGACCCCCCTCCCCCTCCTGCGACCACCCCCCTCCACCGCACCCTCTCCCCCTCATGCGACCCCCCTCCCCCTCCTGCGACCACCCCCCTCCACCGCACCCCCCTCCCCCTCCATTAAAGGATCCAAATTAAGCAGTCAAAAAATAAAAATAAATCTATCAACACTTGGCAACGATTCAAAGCTAAGTTGGGTGATTGAAACTTAGTTGATATGTAATCAAGTAAGAGTCATTTTTCAACGTGTAAAACCTGATTTTCTTGTGTGATTGCCCCATTTGGCAGATCATCCTCAATTTTAATTTCTTCAGTAAACAGAGATATTATGTTTAATTTGCCTGCAAATGGCCGGTATGTGTTTTTCTTGATGGCACTGGCTAGTTGGGTTCTATCTTCTATGTATATCTATTAACCGTGTGACATATATATAAACTCTTATCAGCTTATTCCTTATTATCTTCCTTTCGCGTTGTCTGCGTTGAGATGGCATGTATATATATATATATACAAACATAAGATTCTATTCTCACAAGATTATTTTTACGAAAGCTAATTATAAATTGGTGTTTCTATTTTATTATGTTGGATATGTCGGTTGAGATTGGCCTTATCACCCACATGAGAGCTCATAAGAGACTCCGGAGTACCGGGACAAACTTGGACGGTTTGCTCTATGCTGGTGATTTATTATGTTAAAGCCGATGAGTGAGAGAAATCGTAATCTTTTATAATTGATTATATTATATTCGAAAATTTGTCAATATAAGATGGTAGAGAAATGTCACCGGCATCCAATCCCAATTGGTTCACCCCTCTTGGAATTATGAAACGTTTGACGTTTCAACTCCAAAACAAACGTCTTGTTATTAATAAAAGCCGAGAACTGGCTTTAACGCTCTAAGCAAAACATAGATATGGTTAATTTTAGCGTTTGTTATTAATAAAAACACGACACCAATGCAAATTTAAGCAGAAGAACATTGATGCTAACCTTGCTAACAATTGATTAGATTCCCTTATCACGCTTTATTTTCAGAATAGCGGAGGCGGATATCGCATCTGATGAAAGAGTGAAATCCCATTCCATCCTATCATACGCTTTTGCCATGTCTAACTTGAAAATGACATTATGACCATGGACCTTCCTATAAATATCCCTGACCAATTGTCTGGAAAGAGATATGTTATCCAGAATGAAATGTCCTTTGCTAAAGCTCCTTGTTCTTGGGATATAATGACAGGCAGCAAAGGAGCCATGTGCTCACATATAAGGCAAATGTTAATGTAATAAATAAAGTTGCACAGCCTCCCCTCTCTACTTTGGGTAAAACGAAAAAGAAAGAGAGAAAGAAGAAAAAAAGAGGGAATCATAGCGGCATATCTCCATGTCATGGGACCCTCTAGGCTGCCCCTTCCCTAGGTCGGCAGACCCGAACTCATTTAAATGAGATCATTCACCTCAAAAAAAGGGACCCTCTGGGCTGCCCTCGCACTAAACAAACGAAACAACTAGATAAATAGATGAATAAAATTATTATTTAAAATTTAGTGCGTCCACAGCAACAGTCGACTTATAGCAATAGGTAAATACTCTAAAGATTATGCTTGTGCTTTCAAACTTTGTGAATGTTAATTGCATATAAATGTGTTTTTAGATGGATATGCATAGAAATTTGATGTTGACCTGACTCAAAAATGTGGATTGTTTAGCTTTGATGTTCTTCATGTGAGTATTTTTTTAAATTAGATATTATTTAGATGGATGTATGCAGAATGTTAAGTGCGATGTTATTTAATTTTATGTTATATAAACACATGGGATATTCCATGTGAGCTGAGGTGCGTGGGTGCGACCTAACATTACACGCACCTCAGGAGAGCGTGTTAAACCCGTGTCAATGAACCTTCCCGTTCAAGACTTTGGGATTGATGTGTATGTTCTCTTTTTTTTTAATGAGAATGTATATATCTACCTCAAAGTCTTGAATTGTCCCGTTTGGACAGTCTGTGAATGTTTGATCGCACTTAGGCAGTCATTTACTATATGTGTTTGTATGGTTTGCTGAAAATGTCAGTTGCGTCTCCTCACTCTTCTTCGATTTACCTTTATTGATTTTGAGTGTTTTTTTAACCACTTACTTATAAGTGTTTAAGAAAACTTAAAAATTAATAAATATTTTTGGTATATCGGAGAAGTGTGGGGAGATGCTGCCGAAATTTTCAGTAAATTGTGTAACACATATAGTAATTGATTGTGCGATCAAACCTTCATGGATGGGTTAAAAAGTGATAATCTAAATAATAGTCCTCATCCAACTACAAATGGTCTGCGACCAATGATGTGAGGAATGGGTCGGGTTTATTTTCAAGAGTAATGATTTAAACGTTACTTGTGTATTAACATTTATTGGGTGCAGGCGAAATGTTGACAGATCGTTCATGGATGTATCGTAGAATAGTTGACCGGGTGGTGTCGAATGATTTTAAGCATAGAGTTGAGAGTTTCATTCAGTTTGCATTGGGGAATCCAAACGCATCAATAGACCGCGACGGTCACATTCGTTGCCCTTGTTCAAGTTGTAGAAACTTGAGGTGGCGTTCACCATGGGATGTGCAACATCATTTGTACAAGAAAGGGTTTGTGGATGGTTATACGAATTGGACGTGTCATGGTGAGCAATTCTTGAGGTATGAGCCCGACAATATTGCAGGCACAAGTGGGTACGTGGATATGGTTATAGATGCTGCTGGTCTTAGTTTTAATGTTCATGAGGAAGCGCCGAATAAGACAGCCGGAAGATTTTATGAACTACTTAGGGATGCTGATGAGCCGCTGTGGGATGGTTGTGAAAAGTACACTCGATTGTCTGTAGTGTCACAGTTGTTGAACTTGAAATCTGAATTTCACATCAGTGAGACTTGTTTTGACCGTCTCCTCCTCTTGATCAAGAGTATGTTGCCTCAAGACGAGAAGTTGCCAGAAACTTATTATCGTGCAAAAAGGATGGTCAATGAGCTAGGACTTGGATATTTGAAAATAGATGCATGCCCGAATCATTGTATGTTATATTACAAAGATGATGCAGATAAGATATCATGTTCTATTTGCGGCCATGACAGATTCAAACCTAAGGGAGGTGTCAATTCAAAGCGAAAAGATGTACCTTACAAGACATTGCAATACTTCCCTCTTGTGCCTAGGCTGCAGCGGCTGTATATGTCCTCAAAGATAGCTGTACATATGACATGGCACAATGACAGAGTACGCCATGCCGATGATATAATAAGTCATCCTGCCGATGGTGAAGCTTGGACCCACTTCAATCGTACTCATCTTGCTTTCTCAAAGGAGCCATGTAATGTTAGGTTGTGTTTATGCACAGATGGTTTTAATCCATTCGGTGGTTCAGTGGCATCTTACTCTTTTTGGCCAGTGTTCATGACACCGTACAACCTTTCGCCAGACATGTGCATGAAGCGAGAAAATCTATTTTTGTCTTTAGTAATTCCTGGTCCAAAAAGTCCCGGAAAAAATTTGGACATAAATCTCAGGCCGTTGATTGATGAGCTCAAATTTTTATGATGTGATAGAGTTGTTACTTATGATGCACGTAGGAAGCAAAATTTTATTATGAAAGCTGCACTGATGTGGAAAATAAGTGACTTCCCTGCATATGGAATGCTATCTGGTTGGAGCACACATGGGAGGTTAGCATGTCCCTACTGTATGGAAGATATCAAATCATTTGTATTGAAACATGGTGGAAAAGCATGCTGGTTTGATTGCCATTAGCGGTTGCTACCAAGTGATGGGGACATCGCTTACTCCTTCACATACCTCCGAGGGTCCTGCTACACGCCATTTTGCACGCCATGATTTTTGGAGTCTAGCTATATAATTTCCACAATTTTCTTGAGTCATTATCATGTAATTTTGCCTTTTATTGAGTCTATTACCTAAGTTAGTTAGTCATTTACCTAAGTCCAAGTTTCATTAACTAGCTTAGTAGGCTATTGGGCCTGGCCCATGGGCGCCCCCTTCCCCAACCTTTGGTCTTCTGTCAGTTGTCCACAATGTGAGGACTTATTGTAAATTGTGGCTTTCCTATATAAGAACCCCAATCCCCCACTTGAAGAGGGTAATTGATGAATGAATGAAAATTGAACCCACTGAATCCCCTTGAGTCTTCTCTCTCTCTCCCTCTAGTTCTCTCTCTCTCTCTCTAGTTCTCTCCCTCTCTCCTAGGGGCGAAACCCCTCTCTCTCCTCCCTCCTTCTCTCTCTAAAATTTGAAATTCCCCTCTTTCCTCACCCCTTGCCACCTCACTTGCCACCTAGGCAAGTCTCTTCACCTCCCAAGACCCCCATTACTTCACCATTAATCACTCCACCTCCCCAAGCACCCTTTCACCTTCCCAAGGCATCCCTCCCCCTTCCCCAAGCAACCTTCCACCTCCCAAGGGCCCTTTCCCCTCCCCAAGGAGCCCCTTCACCTCCCTAGGTCGTCCACCCCCTTCCCCTCCCTCCTAGGGTCGACCCCCTCAACCCCTCTCCACCCTCTCATTGCCTTGGCCGACCCCTCTACCCCCCCCCCTTTTGTCAACTTCAGATCTGTCTGCAGGCAGATATACAGACCTGCCTCGAGTTGCAGCGACTACCACGACAACATCTTGAAGCTTCTGGGGGTGTGGCCTACCTTTCTGGAAAGGCCTCCCTATCCTCTTCGCAGGCGAGGTGGAATCACCCCATTCTGAGTTCGTGGCCGTCCGGGAAGGCTGTTCTACCCCGACTGCGCAGAGCTCCATCAGCAGAGTCCCTGAACCCTGTTCAAAGCTACACCACGGCCGACGGTGAGAGATTCAAGCTGTGAGTTCTTCTACAAATATCTTCCTCCACCAGTCCTCTTACTGGATCAAGAAGCGGAAGTGCGTTCGCCATCCGGAGGTCAGAGTTTTGGTCTTTCTCCCTCGACTGGTCGGGTCTGCCTCCCACAGTGGGCAGTGACCTGCCTCCACTCATTGGCATCCCCCAGTCCACCCCGACATCAGACGGCTTCCCCGTCAGTTTATCAGCGTAGAGGGATTGTCCACGGTTCCAGCAACTCCAGCAGCTCGAGATTTGGCATCCGGGAGCGGCCGGGACAACGTCTGCAATCCACTATTCATTTTTGGTAGCCGCTGTGGCCAGAGTCTGCAACCCGGTTCGTTGCTGCACCACGACTAACCGTGGAGGAATCAGGCTGAACTCTCTTCTTCAAAATTCTTCCTCCATCTGTCCAAGACCAGAAGCAAGAAACGGAACGACATTCGGCATCTAGGATCTAGAGTTAAAAATTTTATCCCTCCGTCGTGCGGATCTGCCTCCTACAGTCTGCAGCGACCAGTGCCTACTCTTCAGGGCACACCGACCGTCCACGGCCTTGGATCGCAGCCCCATTGACTCCAGCTGAAAGCTACCTCGACCACGGAGACGACGACGCTGGTTTCGTGCCATTCGGAGTTCGGGAGAGCTCACAACAGCGTCTGCAACCTGCTGCTACAGAACAGGTCCGGCCAGAGACCACATCTGCCGACTCGGTTCAGTCGCTGGTGTCGCCAGTCCCTCGCTCCAGAGGCCGCCCAAAAATTCAGACAACACCGGCTTCAAGTTAGGAATCATTGTGAGGTGGTTTCGCTCAATTCGGAGTCCGGACGAGCCCGGGACAGAGCCAACAACAGCACCCTATCCAGCAGTCTAGATTGCAGCTGAACCCACATTGATTTCCTTTTTAACCACTTCGGTCCGTCCTCCCATCCCCGCCTGGCCGGCTTACCGCCCCACCCTGCGTGGTGGTAGTGTTTGTCTGTAATTAACCAATTCCCACCCCCGAGATCACCCTCCTGCGCGAGGTGTAGTAATTGTACTCTTGAACAGGTTTTGAAGCTTCACCAGCGCAGTGTGCGGGGAGCACACTTCCCCACTCGCCCTCGTCTCCGACCGGGATCGGCGTCTTCACGCCGATCAGGTGAGCTCCTGGTCACTCTTCGCTGCTGGTTATTACCATTGCTAGCTTAGTATCGCTTTTTTTGTTGCCCGTCGGAAGTGAGACGAGCGATCGACCCGCCATTCAATCAATTTGTGTGTTCGCCGCGGAGCAAGTTGAGAGAGAGCCATTGCATCCCACGCCCTCGGCGTGCCGGCCGCCCTTGAAATCGGGCATCCCTGGCCCATTGGGGTCCCTTCCGAGCTAGCCAAACCCTTGGAACCTTGAGGTCCAACCCCGGACCCTCACCGTCATCGCCGGTCCTCCTTCGGACCCGAGTGTGCCTACGCGAGTGAGTCCGCTAGTGCGACGTTGCCAACTCATGTGTTGCTTGCTATCCTAGGTCCAAGGGAGTCATATCACATCAAATTGGTATCATTGTCCTCCACTGCATGTTGTGTCACATCACCAAGTGACCATCATTTTCGAAGGTAAAAAGACTCTTTTAAAAAAAAATACTGTTGAAGTAGATGAAGCAGACTTGCAACGGGTGTCGGGTCGACATATGGCGACACGGGTGCAAAATTTACCAGATGTAGTATAATTATCTGGTAGCACATGACAACTGAATAGTTTTGGAAAGGATCACAACTGGAACAAGAAAAGTATTTTTTGGGAATTGCCTTATTGGTCAACTCTTCTTGTACGACACAATCTAGATGTCATGCATATCGAGAAGAATTTTTTTGATAATGTGTTCAACACGGTCATGAATGTTAAAGGCAAAACAAAGGACAACGCCAAAGCGCGCATGGATTTAAAGATGCTTTGTAAACGTCCAGAACTGGAACTACAAAACATAAATGGAAGGGTTGTGCAGCCAAAAGCAGCTTACGTGCTTAATAATACACAGATCAAGGAAGTGTGCCAGTGGGTGAAACAATTGAGATTTTCAGATGGATATGCATCCAACATAGCCCGTTGTGTGAATATTAACGAGGGAAAAATATATGGTCTGAAAAGTCACGACTGTCATGTGTTCATGGAAAGGCTACTGCCCATTGCATTTCGTGATTTGTTGCCGAAGCCTATATGGGGAGCACTGACCGAGCTGAGTCAGTTTTTCAAGATTTTATGTGCCTCAGAACTCAGACTTCGGGACGTACAAACTCTTGAAGAAAATGTGGTCAAAACTATTTGCAAGTTAGAGAAGATATTTCCTCCGGCATTCTTTGATTCGATGGAGCACCTGGTCGTCCATCTGCCATACGAGGCTATTGTCGGAGGGCCAATACAATACCGATGGATGTATCCATTTGAGAGGTATGCGAGAATTTTTATGAAGACATTCATGTTGTCCATGGTCGCTACATGTCATTGCCATCTGAATTGTTGTTGTAGGTGCATGCATGAATTGAAAATGAAAGTTCGCAATAAGGCAAAGGTGGAAGGTTCGAATGCTGAGGCATATGTTATTGAAGAAATTTCGAACTTCTGTTCCATGTACTTTGAGCCAGATATTCAAGCTCGTCATACTCGACCTGCACGTAATGATGATGGGGGAGTTGATGATTTGTCAGATCGGCATTCCATATTTAAGCATCCTGGACGTGCTTTCGGATGTTGCTCGACCCGCACGCTCGAAGATAGAGAGTTGTACGCTGCTGAGATATATATTCTTATAAATTGTACTGAGATTGAACCTTATGTTGTGTAGGTTCTTAACCCACATTTCCGGCAATGCCATGACTTGTTCAACCTTCTTCTGTAGTTCAATTAAAGTAGTAGTGCATTTATATTGCAGACAATTTGATTCAGAATTAGCACAAAAATGTCCAAATATCCAGGACGTAGAGATTGAAAAAGAACGTGAGAAGTTTTTTGCCAAATGGTTGAGATATCAAGTTAGTGTCGATCGTTCAATATATATGATTGCATTTACTAATGTTGACGTAATTGTTCAAAAATATTTAACTACTCTACTTGACATATAGGTTGAACAAGGTCTCATTAGTGATCAGAGAGTACAAGAGATAAGTTATGGCCCCTCCAACGTTGCACATGCCTATCCAGGATATATTGTGAATGGATACAGATTTCATACGAGGGATTATGGACGAAGTAAGTCTACGATGAACAGCGGCGTATCTATTAAGGGAAGTGTATACAATGAAGTGGAATTAGACTACTATGGTATTCTTGAGGAAGTCATAGAACTTCAGTATTTGGGACGAGACAATCATGTATAGTTATTTAAGTGTCATTGGTTTGATCCTAATTCAGTTCGACATGACACGTCTACTGGGATTGTCGATGTCAAACATAGGTACAAACTTAATACCTATGAACCGTTCATTTTAGCCGCACAAGCCCACCAAGTGTATTATTCAAGGTATCCATCGTCCAAGAATAAAGATTGGTGGGAAGTTTGCTGGGTTAAAGCAAAATATTTTCCCACTTATGAGTTAAATATGAGTCAAAATGTCTCAGAGCTTGGCAACGTCGAATATTTTCAATCAGATGAAGTTGGCATTATCAGCTCCACACATGTTAAATTGGATGAATCTGATGAGCCACTATCATTACATAAGGAAGATGAAGTGGAAGAAATCGATCCGACGGAGTTAAATGTTCATGTTAGAGGGGAGGAGGAGTCAGATGAAGAGGAAGAGTTCCAATCTGATGAGACTACGATGGATGACGAAGATGATGATGATGAGCTAGATATATCAACATGAGGGAGGCATGTTTTGATAATTTAGTAAGCTGATTCTAACTTTTTAAGCATGATTTTAAATAACATTTGTCTAGCCTTATATAATTATGGATTAATATGTATTAATTGTTTTGTTATTAATAAGGAAATAGTGCGAGGAGGTCGTACTAGGAGTGGGAGGAGACAAGGTAGTGAGAGGGGCGCTACTCCCTCCTCGTTAGCATCTTCTTCAGACACAGGTATATTTGATCAATAAGTTAGCTATATGAATATTTTAATTGTTTACTAACTTAAAAGAATTTTTTTATAGGTCCAAGTGTCAGCTCACCACCACATGTACAGACGCCACCACCACTTCCCGCTAGTGCCCTCCCACCAGCTCCCGCTACTGGTATATTTATTTTAATTTTCAGTAACATGTTGCATTTCCTTATGAAAATTAATATTTTCCCACCTATGTATTTCTTTGAATTTCTAGCAAAATATTCATTTATCTAATGTGAATTAATTCTTACAGGTCCTAGTGCCCTCCCACCACCTGTCCCGACGCCACCCCCACCAGCTGTCGGTACAGGTATATCTATTTTAATTTTCAGTAACGTGCTGCATTTACTTATGGAAATTAATGATTTCCCACCTATGTATTTCTATGAATTCCTAGCAAAATATTCATTTATCTAATGTGAATTAATTCTTACAGGTCCTAGTGCCCTCCCACCAGCTCCCACTACAGGTATATCTATTTTAATTTTCAGTAACGTGCTGCATTTACTTATGGAAATTAATGCTTTCCCACCTATGTATTTCTTTGAATTTCCAGCAAAATATTCATTTATCTAATGTGAATTAATTCTTACAAGTCCTAGTGCCCTCCCACCAGCTCCCTCTACAGGTATATCTATTTTAATTTTCAGTAACGTGCTGCATTTACTTATGGAAATTAATGCTTTCCCACCTATGTATTTCTTTGAATTTCCAGCAAAATATTCATTTATCTAATGTGAATTAATTCTTACAGGTCCTAGTGCCCTCCCACCAGCTCCCGCTACAGGTATATCTATTTTAATTTTCAGTAACGTGCTGCATTTACTTATGAAAATTAATGCTTTCCCACCTATGTATTTCTTTGAATTTCCAACAAAATATTCATTTATCTAATGTGAATTAATGCTTACAGGTCCTAGTGCCCTCCCACCAGCTCCCACTACAGGTATATCTATTTTAATTTTCAGTAACGTGCTGCATTTACTTATGGAAATTAATACTTTCCCACCTATGTATTTCTTTGAATTTCCAGCAAAATATTCATTTATCTAATGTGAATTAATTCTTACAGGTCCTAGTGCCCTCCCACCAGCTCCCGCTACAGGTATATCTATTTTAATTTTCAGTAACGTGATGCATTTACTTATGGCAATTAATGCTTTCCCACCTATGTATTTCTTTGAATTTCTAGCAAAATATTCATTTATCTAATGTGAATTAATTCTTACAGGTCCTAGTGCCCTCCCACCAGCTCCCGCTACAGGTATATCTATTTTAATTTTCAGTAACGTGCTGCATTTACTTATGGAAATTAATGCTTTCCCACCTATGTATTTCTTTGAATTTTCAGCAAAATATTCATTTATCTAATGTGAATTAATTCTTACAGGTCCTAGTGCCCTCCCACCAGCTCCCGCTACAGGTATATCTATTTTAATTTTCAGTAACGTGCTGCATTTACTTATGGAAATTAATAATTTCCCACCAAAATATTCATTTATCTAATGTGAATTAATTCTTACAGGTCTTAGTGCCCTCCCACCACCTGTCGCTACAGGTATATCTATTTTAATTTTCAGTAACATGTTGCATTTACTTATGAAAATTGGTTCTTACAACCCTCCCACCACCTCTGACTTCTACAGGGCCCCCCCCACCACTCAGCAGCCAATTGACGATGCCAGTAGTCATCACGAGGGAGGCACTGTCCACGATGGACGTCGCCCCTGCTGGATCTCCGGGTATATTTATAAGGCTAGTTTACATTCATTAATTATTAGCGGTAAGTTTCTAATATGAATACTTTGACATTTGCAATTGCAGGAAAAAATTAGAACCTCGCACCGCTGTCCATCATGCTATTAGCCTACTAATGGCACATGTGCCCGGGCCACATTTGTCTTACAAAGAATTTCCGATGGGCGTCCGCGATTCATTGTTCGACATGTTCTTAGTAAGTAACTATGTCATTTAATTCAAGTCTTTTCCAAACTCATTTCACAACAGTCTATTAATTGTGAAGCTTAATTCATTTACAGCGGACTTATCAATTCACTGGTGGACATGATGCGGCACGATGTCGTTCTGGCTGGGAGTCCACTGTGAAGACAAATTATCGAAAGAGAGTATATGCGGCTCAGAAGAAGGCCCAAAAAATTGCTGGTGGGAGTGAAGACCGACAGCTGTGGAAGGAGCACCGTCCTCTATGGATCAGGAAGGAGGATTGGGATATACTATGTGACAAATTTGCCGACCCCAAGTGGATAAAAAAGTCCCAAAAAGCCAAATCAAATAGGGCGTCACAGCCGGAGGCAAATTTGCATACATGTGGGTCCGTCTCTTTTGTGACTCATAAAAATAAAATGGTAAGTAATGTTTCAAATCTTCTTACATTTTATTAACATATATGACAATTTTTTACTATGAACTATATAACATGCTGTGGAGCTTAATCGAGCTCCGACGTTCCTCGAGGTGTTCGACAGATCACACAAAAAGAAGGCGACAGGTCAATTTGTGAGTACAAAAGCTCGTTCAGTCGTGGTAAGTTTATCTTCGTGTGCAACTTCTACCGTTCATTTAATTCAGATTGAATCATATGAAATTGATTAATTATTTTATTTTATTTGTAGGAAACATATAGCAGAGCTGTGACAGAGAAGTACGGGGAGGGAGAGGGGGAGCAGCCAGACTTGGATCTGGCAGAATGGGTGGCCGCAGCTGGTGTAACGAAGAAGGGCCGAATATATGGTTTTGGGGACAGCATGGACTCTAGCACGGTGATATCATCGTGTGCGAGTTCGAACTCTGCCCAAACCAGTACTTCTGCCTTCAGTATACCTCATTCTGCCCCCAGTACTTCTGGTAGCGACGTCAGAGACATCGTCTGATCCGAGATGTCTAGCCAGATTTCTGATTTGCAGCTGCAGATGCAGCGGCAGTTCCGAGAGGAGATGTCTACCTAGCAGTCTACCATGTTGCAGGCACTCACTGCCCTGCTCTCCCAAGTGGGAATTCTCCCTCATGCATCCACCACCACGGCACAAGCGGCACAGGTGATTCTTTTCCATGGGTCTTTTCTATGGGTTCAGTTTATATGAGTTTTATAAATGCACTTGGTTTCAAATCAAAGCAGCCGGGGTCCGGGGGTCTAGAATGTGAAATACTGATCCGACCGACATTCCGATCATTCCAACACGACCTGGGAGGTAGACGTGACTTGTCAGAGCTGACGGATTCCAAATTGGACATCTGGTTCGAGCCCCACGCTCAAAAGTGCATTTTATAAATGCACTTGGTTTCAAATCAAAGCAGCCGGGGTCCGGGGGTCCAGAATGTGAAATACTGATCCGACCGGCATTCTGATCGTTCCAACACGACCTGGGAGGTAGACGTGACTTGTCAGAGCTGACGGATTCTAAATAGGACATCCGGTTCGAGCCCCACGCTCAAAAGTGCATTTTGTAAATGCACTTGGTTTGAAATCAAAGTAGCCGGGGTCCGGGGGTCCAGAATGTGAAATACTGATCCGACCAGCATTCCGATCGTTCCAACACGACCTGCGAGGTAGACGTGACTTGTCAGAGCTGACGGATTCCAAATCGGACATCCGGTTCGAGCCCCACGCTCAAAAGTGCATTTTGTAAATGCACTTGGTTTCAAATCAAAGCAGCCGGGGTCCGGGGGTCCAGAATGTGAAATACTGATCCGACTGATATTCCGATCATTCCAACACAACCTGGGAGGTAGACGTGACTTGTCAGAGCTGACGGATTCCAAATCGGACATCCGGTTCGAGCCCCACGCTCAAAAGTGCATTTTGTAAATGCACTTGGTTTCAAATCAAAGCAGCCGGGGTCCGGGGGTCCAGAATGTGAAATACTGATCCGACAGGCATTCTGATCGTTCCAACACGACCTGAGAGGTAGACGGGACTTGTCAGAGCTGACGGATTCTAAATCGGACATCCGGTTCGAGCCCCACGCTCAAAAGTGCATTTTGTAAATGCACTTGGTTTGAAATCAAAGCAGCCGGGGTCCGGGGGTCCAGAATGTGAAATACTGATCTGACCAGCATTCCGATCATTCCAACATAACCTGTGAGATAGACGTGACTTGTCAGAGCTGACGGATTCCAAATCGGACATCCGGTTCGAGCCCCACGCTCAAAAGTGCATTTTGTAAATGCACTTGGTTTCAAATCAAAGCAGCCGGGGTCCGGGGGTCCAGAATGTGAAATACTGATCCGACCGGCATTCCGATCATTCCAACATGACCGGGGAGGTAGACGTGACTTGTCAGAGCTGACGGATTCCAAATCAGACATCCGGTTTGAGCCCCACGCTCAAAAGTGTATTTTGTAAATGCACTTGGTTTCAAATCAAAGCAGCCGGGGCCCGGGGGTCCAGAATGTGAAATACTGATCCGACCAGCATTCTGATTGTTCCAACACGACCTGGGAGGTATACGTGACTTGTCAGAGCTGACGGATTCTAAATCGGATATCCGGTTCGAGCCCCACGCTCAAAAGTGCATTTTGTAAATGCACTTGGTTTCAAATCAAAGCAGCCGGGGTCCGGGGGTCCAGAATGTGAAATACTGATCTGACCGGCATTCCGATCGTTCCAACACGACCTGGGAGGTAGACGTGACTTGTTAGAGCTGACGGATTCAAATCGGACATCCGGTTCGAGCCCCACGCTAAAATAACTCAATTCAAAATTATGTTAGTTTTCAAATTTTAGTTTAGAATAATTCAAAGAAGTAGGTTCTACAATTGATATCTTTACAGTCCTTGATATTATGTTTGATTTAAATTCATGTAATCTAATAAAATATTTAATTTATCTTTATACTAATCTTTTTATCTATGTATGTTTTTTTTAATATAGGAGGATCCTTCTGCAAGCGGTACCAGAGGGGATGAGCAGGGTGGTGGGGATAAAGATATGGATGATCTGGAGGACATTTGTTGATTCCGTCGCCAAATTTTTTTTATGTAACGTTGATGAGTTTATTCTGATATTTGATGTAATTTTAATTAAGTTTGATTTCGGATTTTTGTTCGTATGTATTTTTATTTTCGATGATTTTGTAAACAGGTTTTTAATACAAATTTGTACTTTTTTAAAAAAAGAAGAAAATAAATTTCAGACGGATTTTGAGACGTATCCGTCTCAAACGTTAGACGGATTTAGGGACGGAAATGATAACCGTGCGAAATTGGCGACGGAAATTACAACGGAAATTAGGCCATCTCCAATTTATGTTGGGAAGTTTCAGACCGATAGGGAGACGGAATTTAGTCCGCCTCTATTGCAGTGTATACGTTGCGACGGAAATAACGACAGGAACTATTTTGCGTCGCAATTTTCAGATGGATGTTGAGACGGATTTTCTCCGTCGCAATATTTAGACGGATTTGTAGACGGAAGTTTCCGTCCGAATTTGTCTCGTTAACGACGAAATTGGCGACGAATTATTTTTCCGTCGCTACTTTGGGATGGATATTAGGACGGAATAAAATCCGCCGGTTATTTGTGACCCTTTTTTTTAGACGGCCATATTCCGTCCGAATTCCGTCGCAAGTCCATCGTAAAAATGTTTAGCGACGGATTTTGCGACGAATTTGGGACGGAATATGGCCGTCGCTAAAACCGCTTTTTCTTGTAGTGATAACCACTCTCATGCTCCCAGGGATCTGCTTCTCTATAGCATGTTCTCTGAAAGGCGCTTGTTGAGGGTTGGATATCAATGGCCTTAGGGCCAGCAAAGATCCAATGCGCATTCTGGTGATGGAAATACAATTAACCTTAATGGAGCTCCTTGTACGCTAGTCCTCAGAGTGTCCATGCCCAATCTGGGTAGGATGTTGCCGCTTCCGCGCCATCCTTCTTTGTCGGGGCCACCTCGGATTGTCCCTAGATGCGCTTCTATTTTCACCCTCAAAACCCGGGTCCGGGGAAGGTACTGCCCAGTTTTTCTCAGAATTATGGACTTAACGAAAACCTGAGCTAATGCTAAAACATGAACTTAGTAATTGCCTTAATGCTAAAACAAGCACATCAGATGCAAAGAAGCAACATGAATAATAGATACAATGTTGATACAAATACATCACAAGGGACTTAAGACAGTACTGAACTAAGAACGATGCTCATCTAGAGCGATGCTGAAATGGGGAAAGTGATCAAACAAACAAAAATGGCATCCTGGTGATAATAATCTAAAAAAAAGAAAAGAAAAAATTGTCATGCTAATAGCAGAGTCGACTCCACCCTTGCATGGAGTCGACTCCCCTTCACATATTCACCTTTAGCAACCCACTGTTCACCTGTAGAAGCCATTTGTCCCCCTTGAAGTCCATATGACACCCATAAGAACCTATTTGTCACCCATGTGGCTTATTTGTCACTCATAGGAACCTATTTGTCATCACTAATGTGCATTTGTCACCCATAGGAACCTATTTGTCACCCATGTGGCTTATTTGTCACCCATAAGAATCTATTTGTCACCACTAATGTAATACCATGGATTCTTATCGAATCTTTCGGATCCTTATCGGAGAGCTGTCGGATCATCTATTTGTCACCACTAATGTAATACCATCTATTTGTGGGTCATGAGTTGAGTTTTACGATCCACGTGGGTTTTTCTCTCGTACAAGTTACGGAACCCTGTGGTGAGTTTATTTCTCATTTCATCGACTAGAGGACGCTACAGTTGCGTTCTACTCTTCTCGAGGATCGTTTCGACTATTTTTCTATATTTTTCTGAATTAGTGAAATTTTAGGCATAAAAATCAGAATTTGGGAAAATTAGGAAAATTCCTAATTTTCTTCTTTTTATTCTTTACTTCCCTCTCTCCTCCCTCATTATCACATTTCCTTCCTCTCTCTCGTTTTCTCTCCCCTCTGCTCTTCTCGACGCGGGGCGCGCACCGTTGGCGAGCTGGCTGAGACGGGGACGCGATGGAGTGAACCTGGGGTGTGATGGAGTGGTGGATTGAGCGTGGCGCAGCGTGATCACTCCGTGGATTCAAAGCCGACGCGGTTCGTTGGTTTGGCGGTTTTCGGCGCGGTTTAGTCGCTTCGGCTTGCGGAATCGTCGGTGGAGGTAGGGAGATGGAAGCTCTACTTCTCTACTGCGTTCCCTCACAGTTTCACGTCGAACGGTGCGAGAATGAGTGGGTTTCATTCAAGTTTGGGAAAATCATGCCTTTGGGGTGTTCGTCGGGTTCGCCGGAAAACGACGATGGTTTTTAGATCAGTTGGTGTCATTCAAACCCCTCGAATGTCAGCATTCCATTCCCACTGATTTCGTTGTGATTGGTGGTCATTTGGGACCGGTAGGAGCCCGGGAACCCATGTGATTCCATTTGGGTCAATTCGGTAGAATTGCCCGTTTCTAGCCGTTTGTGCATCGATTTGACCCCTTCCGGAGTGTGGAAGGTCGCTATTGTCATTGTGGTTGTATCCCCTTCCTTTCGGAGCGAACGGGACGTAGAAAGGCCGAGATCCGGCCGATCCCATGGTTTTTCCGCCGTAACACCTGAACGTTCGTTATAGTGACGATTTAGGTTATTACGCAGTCCAATGTGTGACCGTTTTATGTATGTCGGTTTGGGTCTTCGCGGTCATGCGATAGACCATCTTCCGTGGTTCGTGGTCCAGTAGAGAACCGTTTCTATCCTTTGAACGGCCCTTGGGTGACCATTCTGGTTCCTTAGTCGTTCGAGTCAACGAAGCGGTCTCATGATAGACCGTGTAGCGTGTGTAAGGGGTCCTTTGCTAGACCGCTTAGTGTTGTTGACCATAGTCAACAGGTTTAGGGCGGTTGGTGAAGCGTTCCTTTTCTAGACCGTTTCTTGTGTTTAGCGGTCCATTCCTAGACCGCTATTGACCGCTTTGACCGAGTTACTGTTTTAAGTCAGTTTGATCTAGCGGCCTTCTCTTAGACCGTCTAGACCCTTTAGCGGCCTATTGGTAGACCACGTAGGTCTGCAAATGGTCCATGTGTAAACCGGGTTTAGTGTTCATTCGGGTCTCTGAGTGTAGCGGCCATCACCGTGACCGTTTACCTTAGATGGCAGCCCCTTGATGAACCGTTTATGTCTTTACACGGCCCATCATACGACTGCCTAGTGTCTGTGTTCTCTGCGGCTGGTAAGCGACCCTTTACTTGACCGCCTACGTTGCTGAGCGGCCAAGCATTAGACCGCTTACTACTAGAGAGCTGTGTTTCTGTTGTTTTGACTTCTAATCATCTTGGTTTGACCTTATGGTTTGCCCGTTGTCCTGTGGATGTCTTTTGATATCCTTTGAGGGCTATGACCATATTATAAGGTGGCCAAGAGTGTCATTAGCTCAAGTAGTGTTTTGTACTGCTTCAGAGTCGTTATTTACGTTCTGGTTAACCCGGTGAGACCCAGTGGTCGACAAGTAACCTTGTGTGTGTCTCGACTATTCTGGATAGCTCGAGACAGTGGTTCTAGATGCCTAGAGGTGGTGTCTTACCTCGGTTTGCATATCCAGGTGCGTTGAGGGTCTTGGTGAACCCTCAGGTCTCCGTGTTTCGTTTTATACGGATGTGTCCTTTTCCTGTACCTTAGGATTAGGCTGATTGGCGACTTGTCACCGCCGTTGTCTGACGATCTTGACCCCGAGTCATGAGACTCAAGGATCGTTGTATCAGCAGGCCTAGTTACCCTATCCTGAGTCTGTTGGCAGTTTGATGTATTGCCTTTGTGCTTCGCAGTACGTGTGACAGTGCTTGCTTAGCCTGTCCATATTTCAGCATTCGTGTTTTAGAGTCTCTATGTCTAGTGAGCCTCCACTAGTCGTAGCCTGACGACCTTGAGTGTCGGCCCACCTAGGAGTGGTGGTGGGGCAGTTCCCGAGATACGGTTTGTAGGCTAGTTTCCGTGGGCTCCCTTGCCTTCTAGTAGTGTCCTGTTGGGGGAGAAAACTAGCTAGAGGCCTGGCTCAAGACATTGAGGTTGTGTGTGCACATGTGGTCAGGGGCGTTTTGGACAAACGCCGATGGGTGTGACCCTTACTAGTCACTCGTTACTGTAGTTCCTGGTTCCGTTCAGTTAGTATCTCAGTCTCCGTCGTTCTTGGTGTCCGTAGCGAGATACTTATGGCGCAGTGTAAGACGTCAGTGGACGCATCTGGCTGTTCTGCTAGTGAGGAGGTGCTTCTGTCACTTGGCGCGTGACTCTCGTGTTTCTCGAAGTCTGTGTTCCCCTTCCGAGTCGGTCTGCTCTTGGCTTCGTCCAAGATCAGTTTGTTGTTGCGTGCATGATGATCTAGTAATGTATGCATTAGTGTCTGTGTCTATCTAGGTCTTTTCTAGGATTTTTACCTAGTTTTGTAAGACCCTTGCTTTGGGCCTTGTGCCTACCGACGGATCGACAACTCCTGACTTTGGGAGATCTGGGTTCGCCCTTCTGTTGCTGTTCAGAGTAATTTAGGGAACCGTACTTCCTTCGGCAGTCATGTTTTGTCGGGTACGGCCTCTTCCCCTTTTCTTTAGTAGTTCCTACTCTTTCTTTTACAGCTTTCTAGTTGTAGTTTAGCTTTTCTTGCTTTACTAATGCTGCTGCTTTAGCTCTTGTTCCATGTTACTGCGTTATTTTTTAGTGGGGATCGGCGTGACCCCTACTGAGTCAGTGACACGAGGCTCACCCCTATTTTTCAGGTGTGGCGCTCTTCTTCCTTCGCGGTTCCTGGTGTGGCGTTTTCGTAGTTGCCAGCGGTACCTACGCCGGGTTTCCCCCGACCTCAGTGTACGTTTTTCTTTCTGTTGGATTGTACTTGTCTTTCCTTTGGGCTGGACTCTGGTATAATTGTTAATCTAAACTGTTAATTAAAAAGTAATTTTATTTTTGCTACTTTAGCAAACCTGATTAATGAAATTTAATTGTTTACTGTTATATCTGTGACTTCAATGTACTACACGACAATCCTTTTATCCCTTCGGAGCTTTACAGCTCTTGGGAGGCTTCACGGATTCCAAGTGGTATCGGGTCTACTTGGTATTCCTATCGGGTATATTCGGTATTCGGAGTCCGAGTCGTCACAGGTGGTATCAGAGCTCTGTTGTGTGAAGTACATGGGAATCCGAGATATACAGTATCCAGAGTCCTGAAAGTCCAGTACAGTCTTTTCGCTGGCTTAGGTTTCGCGATTCTTTGTCGCTTTGTTTCCATGTGTTGTCTTGTGCGTGCTGTGCTAGCACTGTACGAGATGGTCTTGCTCTCGTTAGGATGTGACTGGACGTTCTTTTTCGTCGCGATGTTTGTCTCAATCATGTTGTACTCGACAGAGTTCGCCGATAGGCTTGAATCTGCAGTACATTGTTCGAGATTTTTCCGTGCCTTATTCAGGTGGCTGGTGACTTTTCGAGTTGGTGTGATGGCCGTACACGTTCTTACGTTATTTTGGTCGTCCCAACTTGAGTCTGTTCAGCTACTGAGGTGTCTCACTTCTGTTGAAGTGGTCGATTAGATTCCTTGTTTGAGGAGATGCTCGGGCGAGCCTAGGATTTTCCTCCTAGTGAGCTGCTGTTAGTCGAGCTTGATGCTTCTCATCCTGTTTGGCGGAGTCTTTTCGAGATAAGCCTGGAAGTGTTGTCTTAGTGAGACCTTTGTCATGTGTCTACTTAAGTGTGGACTGTGTTTATTCTGAGCCTGATATGCTCCTTGTTCTAGAGTTGCTTGGCTTTGGACATAGTTTTGTGTTAAGAGCCATTGTGCACCGTGTTCGTCATGCTGTGTCTAGCAGCTAATGCATTGCGAAGGTTCAGTAATTGTTTCAGGACATAAGGGTAAGCGGAGATTTGCCTTTCTTTGTGCTTTGTGCTAAAGCTAGTACTCTCCTTCGTTTGCACTTAGGCGACTTGTTATCGGTTGTTAACAGGATCAGTACTCGTGGCGTGATACATTACGATTTTCATGAATTACGATGGCACCGAGTGTGTGCTGAGATGCGGATATCGGGATATTTCTGATGCCTGTGTGCGTTGTATGAGTGCGCAGTGGGAGCATGTGGGCTGATAACCCACGGGTCGAGGATCGTTGGTTGTAAGATTATGGCCGGTCGAGAGAATTGTTTTTCTCGATGTGACTTCATCTTGGCTTCTTGTGCCTTGATGTTGTTTGTTGCCGTGCCGCTGTTCTTGAAGGCATTCTAACATTGGCATCGACGTTGGTGAGTGTTGGGGAATCTGTCGGCATTTCTGCTGGTTGAGTACCCTCTGCTCTTCTGTAACTTTTCTGGGGTGTTGCATTCTCTGGACGTGATCGTGACCCTTGAGATGCGTTTTCCTGAGATTGTTGTCCCTGTTGTTGTGGGTCTTTTCTTGGTGAGCTGCTCGATGCATGACTAGTACCTTATAGTCATGTGCTCAGCTGTTATCGTGCCTTGATGTGATCCAACTTGCGGTTGTGTTCCGTGGTTCTGTGTTAAGTACGGAGCCGGGATTCTGCAAGTGTTGTTGCCGTCATTGTTGTTGTTTGTCGTTGTTTCCCTGTGATTCTATCTTGGCACTGTGTGGACCGAAGTCTTGTCAGTTGGTTGTGCCGTACTCTTCTTTCCTGATAAAGTTGGCATGTGACTCAAATCAGATGTAACGTCTGAGTGAGGACTGACTTGATTGTGCTTGCGGTCCAGTGCTGTCGTTGGCATCCTGTATGCCAGGTTTCGTTGTTGCCTTTGGCGCTGGAGCCGATGATGTCGAGTTGTCAACTGAGAGGACAATGCTTCCTTGTTTAAGCTGATGCTTGTCGTGTCTGTCGTTTTGTTTTATCGGTAGCTATTTTTATGGCATGAGTCATGTCTCCTTTCCTGTGAGACGTAAGCGACGTTGCCTTGCTTCGGAGGTGTCAGACTTGTGTTCACTGGTGTGCCATGCTCGTTCTGTGGATCGGTTTACCTTGAGATCCAGAACGTGTGCTTGTGATTATGGTCTGGCAGTATTCTTCTGAATTGTATTTCTCGAGATTCGTGTTGTTTCATGATTAATGTGTTGGGTTGTTCTTCCTTGCTTCTTCTTGGTAGTTCCTTAAATTTTGAGGATGAAATTTCTTGAAGGAGGGGAGGCTGTAATACCCTGGATTTTTATCGAATCTTTCGGATCCTAATCGGAGAGCTGTCGGATCGCTTTTGTGGGTCCTGAGTTGAGTTTTACGATCCACGTGGATTTTTCTCTCGTACAAGTTACGGAACCGTGTGGTGAGTTTATTTATCAGTTCATCAACTCGAGGATGCTACAGTTGCGTTGTACTCTTCTCGAGGATCGTTTCGACTATTTTTTCGTATTTTTCTAAATTAGTGAATTTTCGGACACAAAAATCAGAATTTCAGAAAATTAGGAAAATTCCTAATTTTCTTCTTTTTATTCTTTTCTTCCCTATCTCCTCCCACTCGTTTTCTCTCCCCTCTGCTCCTCTCGACGTGGGGCGTGCACCGTTGACGAGCTGGCTGAGGCGGGGACGCGATGGAGTGAACCTGGAGCATGATGGAGTGGCGGATTGAGCGTGGCGCGGCGCGATCCCTCTGTGGATTCAAAGCCGATGCGGTTCATTGGTTTGGCGATTTTCGACGCAGTTTAGACACTTCAGCGCGCGGAATCGTCGGTGGTGGTAGGGAGATAGAAGCTCTACTTCTCTGCTATGTTCCCTCGTAGTTTCACGTCGAACGGTGCGAGAACGAGTGGGTTTCATTTAAGTTTGGGAAAATCATGCCTTTGCGGTGTTCGTCGGGTTCGCCGAATAATGGCGACGATTTTCAGATCCGTTGGTGTCATTCGAATCCCTGGAATGTCAGCATTCCATTCCCACTGATTTTGTTGTGATTGGTGGTCATTTGGGACCGGTAGGATCCCGGGAACCCATGTGATTCCATTTGGGTCAATTCGGTAGAATTACCCGTTTCTAGCCGTTTGTGCGTCGATTTGACCCCTTCCAGATTGTGGAAGGTCGCTATCGTCATTGTGGTTGTATCCCCTTCGTTTCGGAGCGAACGGGGCGTGGAAAGGCCAAGATCCGACTGATCCCATGGTTTTTCCGCCGTAACGCCTGAACGGTCGTTACAGTGACCGTTTAGGTTATTATGCGGTCCAATGTGTGACCGTTTTATGTATGTCGGTTTGGGTCTTCGCGGTCACGCGATAGACCGTCTTCAGTGGTTCGCGGTCCATTAGAGAACCGTTTCTATCCTTTGAACGGCCCTTGGGTGACCGTTCAGGTTCCTTAGTCGTTCGAGTCAGCGAAGCGGTCTCACGATAGACTGTGTAGCGTGTGTAAGTGTTCCTTTGCTAGATCGCTTAGTGTTGTTGACCATAGTCAACAGGTTAAGGGTGGTTGGTGAAGCGGTCCTTTTCTAGACCGTTTCTTGTATTTAGTGGTCCATTGCTAGATCGCTATTGACCGTTTTGACCGAGTTACAATTTTAAGTCGGTTTGATCTAGCGGCCTTCTCTTAGACCGTCTAGACCCTTTAGCGGCCTATTGGTAGACCGCGTAGGTCTGTAAATGGTCCATGTGTAGACCGTGTTTAGTGTTCATTCGGGTCTCTGAGTGTAGCGGCCATCACCGTGATCGTTTACCTCAGATGGTGGCCCCTTGATGGACCGTTTATGTCTTTACATGGCCCATCATACGACCGCCTAGTGTCTATGTTCTCTGCGGCTGGTAAGCGGCCCTTTACTTCGGATGCAGCCCTTTACTTCGGCTGAATCACTGCTTTCTGCTCCCTTGTGCTCTGTCCCTGAGCTTGTTATTGGCGTGGCACCTGTGGGAACCACCTCTTCGGATGCAGCCCCACCTGCACCCCCCTCGGTGCCTGATCCTGCTGCTATCCACACTCCTGCCCGTGGAGGTGAGGGGCCTCCCGCCCCTGCCGTGGAGTTCCCTTTTTCTGTGCGCCCCACTATTCAAGTGCTCTCGTTGCCAGGTTTGGAGCCCCTTTCTCACTTCCCAGACTTGCCCGCAGCACATGCTAGATTTGTTGGCCTCGCCCCTCCTCCGGACCCAGGTGATCGTGGTGTTTGCCCTCCGTCTCCTCCGACAGTGGGCATCGCGTCCCCTCACCCTTCCGAGAAGGGCGATCCCCTTCCGTGCTCAGATGTGCCCGCGGGTGTCCCTCCTGCGGCCCGAGTGTCATCCTCTTTGGTTCTTGGCCTCCCGACGCCGGATGCTCATCCCCTTGGGGGACCTTGCTTGCCTCATGCTGGGCTTAACGCCGGTGCGGTAGCTTGGTCCCCAGGGGCGCAGCCCACCTCCCAGGCGGCTAGCGTTGAAGGGTCCTTGGCTACCTCCTCTTCTCCGACGGCCGCCCCTCGTCTCTCCTTCGCCCAAGCTTTGAAGAAGAAAATCAACCGGGCCCCACCTTGGCCGATCGTCGACTCCGCCCTGCCTCCTACTCCGGTGCATCCCGTGGGTGCTGTGCCCCCCCCCCCCCGGATCTTGGCATGCCTCTCAGGTTCCCCTCGCTCATCCAGGCTCTCCTTGTCCCCGGGCTTGAGCCTGCTTCGGGGTTTCGCGACCTCACGGCGGCCCATACGGCTCGTGAGCACCTCTGGATTGGACCGCTCTCGGCCACCCTCGAGGATGGAAGGTGGAGCTCCTCGGCGTTCCTTCCGGCACTCCAACTCCACTTCCTCCTCGCGTGATCGGCAGTGTATGTTTGAGGACGCTGGTCTCCTTCCCCGTCGATCTCTCCGGCTCCAGTCTTCTTCGATGGCGCCCCCGCCGCCAGCCGACCCTTCCTTCTCGGGCGTGCTCGATCCCGACGGTTCGGAGGTTGATCCTCTTGACTGGCCTTGCTCTCCGGGTCGTCAGCGTGGTGTCCGTTCAGTGTTCTCGTCTGATTCTGAAGGGGTCTTCGACGAAGATTCCTATTTGTAGGGGCTTGGTCTCTTCTGTGGGTTCTCGGGCTTTAGTTTCTGCCCTTGCTTGGGTTCTTTGGTCTCCTTTTATGCTTTCTTGGGCCTTAGGCCTTGTTCGCTTCTTGGCCCTCTTTGGCCGTTTCCCCTCCCCCCCTCTGTACCCCTTTCTCTTTTATGCTTTCATATATGAAAATCGCTTGCCTGGTGGCCAGGATAGTGGTTTCATCGTCTTCCGCAATGAAGAGATGAACCCCCTCTCCCGTCTCCTCCCTTGCAAGTATCAACTTTAGTTAAAAAAAAGCGGCCCTTTACTTGACCACCTACGTTGCTGAGCGGCCAAGCATTAGACCGCTTACTACCAGAGAGCTGTGTTTCCATTGTTTTGACTTATATTCATCTTGGCTTGACCTTATGGTTTGCCCGTTGTCCCATGGATGTCTTTTGATATCCTATGAGGGCTATGACCATATTATAAGATAGCCAAGAGTGTCCTTAGCTCAAGTAGTGTTTTGTACTGCTTCAGAGTCGTTATTTAGGTTTTGGTCAACCCGGTGAGATCTAGTGGTCGACAAGTAACCTTGTGTGTGTCTCAACTATTCTGGATAGCTCGAGACAGTGGTTCTGGATGCCTAGAGTTGCTGTCTTACCTCGGTTTGCATGTCCAGGTGCGTTGAGGGTCTTGGTGAACCCTCAGGTCTCTGTGTTTCATTTTATACGGATGTGTCATTTTCATATAGCTTAGGATTAGGCTAATTGGTGGCTTGTCACCGTCGTTGTGCGAAGATCTTGACCCCAAGTCATGAGACTCAAGGATTGTTGTATCAGCAGGTCTAGTTGCCCTGTCCTGAGTTTGTTGGCAGTTTGGTGTACTGCCTTGGTGCTTCGCAGTACGTGTGACACCGCTTGCTTAGCCTGTCTGTACTTGTGGACACATAAAATCACATGACCACTTGTCCCGCCAAGTCCGGCATTAATGTGAAAGTCAAAAGGAGAAGACTCGGGGAGACTGGCCATCCAGGGCTCCGGGAGAACACCCCGTCCGGCAGAAACTCCATATTTGCACGGGCGCATTAAAAGACCGAGAAAGCACAGGATCTCCTCCTGAAATTATACACTGCTGTGGGCCCACCCTCGGGTCCCTAACGGTGAAGAAATAACCCAAGGAATGCACAGCCTAAGTCCTTGAATCAGGAACCCGTGTCCCTTCCAACGACATGCCCCAGACGGCCTTCAGCGGCACACTCTTCGAGTGCCCCAGCGGCACGCCTGAAGAGTCCCAGCGATACGCCCTTGAAGTGCCCCAGCGGCACGTTGCCTGAGAAGCCCCAGTGGCACGGGTCTTCTGCCCTTCAGCGACACGGCCTCAAGCCCCCAGCGGCACGGGCTTTCTGCCCTTCAGCGGTACGACCTCAAGTCCCCAGCAGCACGGCCCTTCTGCCCTTCAGCGGCACGGCCCTTCTGCCCTTCAGCGGCACGGCCTCAAGCTCCCAGCGGCACGGGCATTCTGCCCCCAACGCCCTTTCCCCAGCGGCACAGCGTTGAATTCCCCTGAACGGCACGCACCGGTAGAAGATACAATGGTCAATAGGCAGACCCATTGGCGCGCAGTTCGGCCACTTCAAAGCCAGCTAGCACCCGCCTCGGTGTCACCTTCCGGCTGGAGGAGGGAGATCTTCACCTGACGAGGAAGATACCGAAGTCAACCTCGGATGGCAGTGCCATCATGAGGTCGGCTCCGTCAAGGCCCACGTATAAAAAGCCACACACAGAGAAGAAAGGAGGAGGACACACAGAGAGAGAGCAATAGAAGAGGATTGTCCCGTTCGAAGAAGAGCAGGACCGAAGGAAAAGAAGAGGAAGAAAGAAGAAGGTAGAAGACAGTGGGGAGATTGAGAGAGATAGAGTGAGCCACCTGTATGGGGCAGAGGAGGAATGGGATGAAGGGAGGCACCCTCCCTTGTTCCAACTCTCCCCCGGCGCTATTTTTTTTATTTTGCTTCTCTTTCCCTTTCTCAGTTCCTCTTCTTCCTTCACAGTTTTTTTTTCTTCTCTTTTGTTGTTGTTCTGCAGTATATTGTATTCGGCCCTCAGGCCATGATCTTTGTCACCTTGAGTTTGCCATGAATGAAATGCCCTTTGGCTTTGCCTTCGTTTGTTGCATTTGCTGATTTCTTCTTACCGTTGGTCCGTGAGTCTGGCGTCTGTCTCCGGTCCCCCAACTTCCTGCTTGACCTCACTTCCCATGGCATGGGTCTGCTTGATTGAAAGGTTTAGCCCTTGGTTTGACGGGGCAGGGCCGGCCTTTTTCCCCCTCGTAATGGCTTTCCTTAGTGTAGCATCCCCCCTGATTTCTGGCATACGTGTCTATGGGAGTCCACTCCCCTTCTAACACTTTGGATCCCATCAGTGCCTACACTGTCCCCCTTTGCCCTCCAGTGGCACCTCTTTCTGGGTTTGCTCAGTGGCACGGTTCTTCCGTTGATTGCCCCAGCGGTATGCCTCTTCCTTTGGCTGCCTCGACGGTACGCCTCTTCATTTGGCTGCCCCAGCGGCGTGCCCCTTCCTTTGGCTACCTCAGCGGCACACCTCTTCTTTTGGCTGCCCCAGCGACACGCCCCTGTGCCAAGCCCCAGCGGCACACACCGTGCCCTGCTTCCAGCGGCGCGCCCGTGCCTGCTCCCAACGGCACACCTCCTCTATTGGCCCGCCCAGCGGCACACCCTCGGCCTGTCAACCTAACACACCTTGACTATCATTTCTCCGGTATACTCATAGCTTGCACCAGTCCACCAATTCCTTGTTCGACGTTTTCTCCGAGTTTTCCGAAGTTTCCCCAAAGGTGGCTGCTCAGGCACCCCCCTCAGTTGTTGGTTCATGCCACTCCTTGTGGGCATGTTCCTTGTTATTCCTTTACCTCCCGGGTCAAGGGGAGGTGCTGCCGAATTTTCGTTAGGAATGATAATAAATTAAAAAAAAAGGTGGAAGGAAGCAACAAACGAACGAAGTAAGTAACAATAAAACATTCTAATCAACCAAAGGAACGATTCACGGCTCTAAGAATTGGCTGAATAAGACTCCAAGAACTGCACTACTAAACATGACTTGGGACTCAATCTCATGACAGGAAACTGAAAGCTTAACCATCTAAGATGCTTCATCATGAACTGAACAAGGGACCCTCTCTCGAACCTTGGCCCACTCTTTGAACAACATACTTTGCTTGGTTTTACTCTCCATTCTTCCCAACGGTACGCTCCCACCTCCCTCCAGCGGTACGCTCCTTCATCCTTCAGCGATACACCCTTCAGCGATACGCCTACCTCCAACTCTCAGCGGCACGACCTCGTCCCCTTGCATGAACATGCATTGCACTGACTCAGCCCTCAGGCTGCACTTTCTATGCCTTGCATTGCATGGACTTCATCCCCTCACATGAATATACATTGCACTGGTGTAGCCCCCAGGCTGCACTGACTATGCCTAGCATTGCATGGACCTCGCCCCTTGCATGAACATGCATTGCACTGACTCAGCCCCCAGGCCGCACCGACTATGCCTAGCGTTGCACTGACTTCATCCCCTTGCATGAACCTGCATTGCACTGACTCAGCCCTCAGGCTGCACTGACTATGCCTTGCATTGCATGGACTTTGTCCCCTCGCACGAATATACATTGCACTGGTGCAGCCCCCACGCTGCACTGACTATGCCTAGCATTGCATGGACTTCGTCCCCTTGCATGAACATACATTGCACTGGTGCAACTCCCATGCTGCACTGACTATGCCCAGCATTGCACTGACTTTGTCCCCTTGCATGAACCCACGTCACACCGATACAACATGCCTTGCACCGACACATCCCCCTCCAGGCTGCACTGACTACGCTTCCCAACCGTACGGCGGTACCCCTAGTCTTCATCTTCCAGCGGTACACTCGCTCCCAGTCTTCAGCGGCATACCCCCAACTCCACCAGCGGTACGCTCCCAGGGCTTCAGCGGTACACTCCCCTTGGCCCTCTAGCAGCACACACCCTAATTCCCCAGCAGTACACGCCATCGTCGCTCCAATAAATATATAGATATAATGAAAATCACAATAAAAGGGACAATAAGTAATAATAATAATGATAAGATAAAAAGGGGGGATGGCCCCAATCAAACAATGAGCGCAAAGAGGACAACAAAAGGGAGTAACACTAATAAATGAGTGATAATGATACATGTTACTCAAGGCAACCCACGAACATAACGGCATGGTCCCCGTCTCTCCTTCTTGGATTCCGAACCCGGGAACATTAATGATGCTCTTGTAAGTCGGGCTTCACCCTCGGGAGTTCTCTCTCTCCTCATGGTGACCGCTCGGCCTTACCTCGGGCCAATACCTCATCAAGATCCCCTCCCTCGCCGGGATCTGACCTTCCTCCTTGTATTAAAATTGCCATCCCTCGGCAGACATTCGCACGGATTCGTCTCCCGTTACCGTCTTATTTTCTGAATGAACTATTGTCCAAATATGGAGTGGTCCATCGGCGACCGACATAATCTGAGTACTCATGCCCTCATCTTGGGCTCACCGCATAGCCCTGCATTAATTAGTATTTCTTTTGGTCGTGGAGCCCTTATTTCTGGCAATTAATCAAAGGTATTCCCCTCTCCGAGGGGATGTAAATGACATTGTGACCTTCATGGCACAACGGGCCTTAGTCCCGACCCGAACCACACAATCGTCTGATTAGTCAGATCGAGCGCACAATGAATCGTCACTCTGTGACTAGCACGCCCACACACTTAATAAATGAACAAAACATAAAAACATAACAAGTGAAAATAAGTGCGTCCATAGTACTTCAGCACTCGTGCTTCAGAGTCTCTGTGTCTAGTGAGTCTCCACTAGTCGTAGCCTGACGACCTCGAGTGTCGGCCCACCTGGGAGTGATGGTGGGGCAGTTCCCGAGATACAGTTTGTAGGCTAGTTTCTGTGGGCTCCCTTGCCTTGTAGTAGCGTCCTGCTGGGGGAGAAAACTAGCTAGAGGCCTTGCTCAAGGTATTGAGGTTGTGTGTGCACACATGGTCAGGGGCATTTTGGACAAACGTCGACGGGCGTGACCCTGACTATTCACTCGTTACTGTAGTTCCTGGTTCGTTCAGTGAGTATCTCAGTCTCCGTCATTCTCGGCGTCCATAGCGAGATACTTGTGGCGCAGTGTAAGACGTCAGTGGACGCATCTGGCTGTTCTTCTAGTGAGGAGGTGTTTCCGTCACTTGGCGCATGACTCTCGTGTTTCTCGGAGTCTGTGTTCCCCTTCCGAGTCGGTCTGCTCTTGGCTTTGTCCAAGATCAGTTTGTTGTTGAGTGCATGACGATCTAGTCATGTATGCATTAGTGTCTGTGTCTGTCTAGGTCTTTTCTAGGGTTTTTGCCTAGTTTTGTAAGACCTTTGCTTTGGGCCTTGTGCCTGTCGACGGATCGGCAACTCCTGACTTTGGGAGATTAGGGTTCGCCCTTCTGTTGCTATTCAGAGTAGTTTAGGGAACCGTACTTCCTTCGGCAATCGTGTTTTGTCTGGTACGGTCTATTCCCCTTTTCTTTAGTAGTTCCTACTCTTTCTCTTACAGCTTTCTAGTTGTAGTTTTACTTTTCCTGCTTTACTACTACTGCTGCTTTAGCTGTTGTTCCATGTTACTGTGTTATTTTTCAGTGGGGATCCGCGTGACCCCTACTGAGTCAGTGACACGAGGCTCACCCCTGTTTTCAGGTGTGGCGCTCTTCTTCTTTCGCAGTTCTGGTGTGGCGTGTTCGTAGTTGCCAGCGGTACCTGTGCCGGGTTTCTCCCGACCTTTGTGTACGTTTTTCTTTCTTTTGGACTGTACTTATCTTTCCTTTGGACCGGACTCTGGTATAATTGTTAATCTAAACTGTCAATTAAAAAGTAATTTTATTTCTGCTACTTTAGCAAACCTGATTAATGAAATTTAATTACTTACTGTTATATCTGCGACTTCAATGTACTACACGACAATCCTTTTAGCCCTTCGGAGCTTTACAACTCTTGGGAGGCTTCACGGGTTCCAAGTGGTATTGGGTCTACTCGGGTATTCCTATCGGGTATATCCGATATCCGGAGTCCGGGTCGTCACAATTAATGTGCATTTGTCACCCATAGGAACCTATTTGTCACCACTAATGTGCATTTATCACCCATAGGAACCTATTTGTCACCCATGTGGCTTATTTGTCACCCATAAGAACCTATTTGTCACCACTAATGTGCATTTGTCACCCATAGGAACTTATTTGTCACCCATGTGGCTTATTTGTCACCCATAAGAACCCATTTGTCACCCATATACTCATTTGTCACCTATATTATATATTTGTCACCATTATCATCTAATGGTAATAAGATGGCTAAGAAAAAGACAAAAAATATAAGGGACGATAAATAACAAACGTGAAAGCATGATAACAATAAAATAATTATAAAAATGGTAAAAAATCATAAAAAAGTGGTAGTTCATAAATGTAACAATATAATAATGATAAAATAATTATGAAAATAGTAGAAAATCATAAAACTGATAATCAATTAATACAATAATAATAGTATAATTGTAAAAAATGCAAGAAAGTCATAAGAATGATAATCAACAAATACAATAATAATAAAATGGTTACGAAGATAACAGAAAAACTATAAAGGTTATAACCAATAAATATAATAATGATAAAATAATTATGAAAATGACAAAAAAAGGATAATTAATAAACGTGGTAGAATAATAATAATAAAATGATATGAAATAATTATAAAATGACAAAAAAATCAAAAAAACGTAAATGATGACGATAAATAATAAATACCAACAGTAATAACAAAAATTCATAAAAAATGATAAAAAAAATACCATAAATGCTAGGAAATTCATAAAAATATCCCCATTAAAAGATTCAACGAAGAATCATCTGGATTCCTCCCCTTTGACCTCACGTAAGGGAAAATACCAAAGGGGCCTTCGCAAGGCATGCCCGATTTTCGGGGACTGCCCCCCGTCATGACCGTCGCACGACCTGGCACCGGGCTGATAATGTCCGAAATTTGACCCATTCAGTCAGAATTCTGTTGAATTTCGTCTCTCCTCATATATCGAACTTGTCGTGTCCCGGCATACACACGTTTTGATTTTACCGATATGTCTACAATGATTTTTCACCCGGACGTTGGTCCGAACATGATATGATCGACGTATGACCGATATGACTCTGAATATCCTTTCACACCCAGATATAGGGGCTTTCAATGCTTTTCAATACATTGTTCCTTCTTTTCATAAAAATTGATATTCAGGCCATGAGGCCCCATTTCTTGGCGATTAATCAAAGATTTTCCCCTCTCCGAGGGGATGTAATTAACGCCATGGCCTTTATGGCACGGTGGGTCTCCAGTCCTAACCCGATATCCATAATCGTCTGATTAGTCAAACGGAGTGCACTTCGGATTCTAAACCACTCCAATCTTGGAACCCGAACACCTTGTCACACACGTGACTGGCACGCCCTCGCACTTAATAATAAAATAATAAATAATAACACGAACACTAATGATACCCAAGTGCGTCCAACAAGTTGGCATGCCGGTGGGACTGGATCACATTTCATCTCTTCACCAAGATTTGGGGACTTATGGCCTCTTTCTAAAATTCTGACATCCTCAATTTTAATTGCAGGAAGGAAAGCGAATTCCGAGCGAACTCAATGGCAGTCACGTTCGGCCCCCTCGTGGTGGCAAGCCACGTCGAGCACGGCTACCTCGCCGTGCCCATCAAGTTTGGAGACTTCCCCCCTGTTGTGGGGTTCCCCAACTTCTTGGGGGTTGTGTTCGTCAACCTCTTGGAAGCCCAGGAGGTCGAGCCTGCTGTCACTGCAAAGGCGGCGGTCAAAGGAGAAACGAAGGCAGTGGGCTGCTTCATCCACCATGTTCATACAGGGAAGAAGCATACTCCGACTGCCAGGAGGGCAGCTAAGAAGCACGCCGGCAGAATGCAAGGTAAGCTTTCTGTTTCAGGCAAGTCCGTGATGATCGGAGGCGTCCGAGTCTATCTGAATGGCTGCCAGGCCACAATTGTGCCCGACAAGGTGATCTCAACTGTCCCAGTGCACAACCAGTTCCAAGCATTGGCACAGGACCGAGCGGACCGCACTAGGTGCAAACCAAAGGAGGGGTCGGCCCCAAGGCCAACCAGATTCAAGAAAGTTTGGGTCCCGAAGCAGCAGGCCCCATCCCCAGTACAACCAGAACCTATTATGACAGGCAGGTTTGAAAGAAGAAGAAGAAATGAAAAAGAAGAAGAGCCTGAGGTGCCAGCCCCAGTGTCTCGGAGGCCGGCTTTCCATGCTTATGGCCGACAGGCCAATACCTATTCGAATGATAGAAGAAAGGGCGGGAGGTCCAAGCAGCGGCGCCTCAACTACAAACCACCGGCATCGGCCAGGGTGCCATCTCCTGTGATCTACCCTACCAATGGGCGAGATGATATTACTCAGGCCATGCGCGGATATCTCTATGGTCTTGGAAACACTCTACAGGAGATGCAGTGTAATATCTAGGACCTTTCGGATCCTTTTTCATGGATCCCGGATCTGGTTTCTCGGAGTGTCTTGCTCCGTTGTGTCTGAAATTTTATTTCGGACATCTTTCGTGTTCTGATCGTGTGATCCAGAGTTATTTCGGAGGCCCGGAAGCGTTCCGCGGCTTTTCCACGCGTGTTTTTCGATTACCGGTGTGCGTTTTGGTAATTCCTTCGGAACCTCGTTGCGGGTGAACCGGGCCGTTCACCTAGGCGAGAGTGGTACCGTTGCGATCGGTGCGTTCTGAGGATCGTGGAAATATAATTTTCTATTTTTTGGTATTTTTCAGAATTTTAAAAATTTCCTATAAATACCCCCATTTTTCTCTCTCTTCCCCACCCTCTTCTTCTTCTTCTTCTTCCTCCTTTCTCCCCCACCGTGCGACGCCCTCTCTCCCTCTCTTCTTCGACCGGCGAGACCGCGGCGAGCCCCTCCGGCTGCAGACGGCTGTGGGTGAAGGAGTGGTGACGACGGCGACGGCGAGGTGATCGTGGAGGCGTACGTGAACCGTGGGAGCTCAAGGAAGAACGAGGGTTTTCGAGCACTCTTCACGATTCGTGGTCGATCCGGCGCGTCTCGAGACGCAATTGAGGTAGGGTGACGTTCCCTAGCCTCTACCTTTCCTTTCCCGCGATTTGTAGGCCGAGGGGAGGCCGAGAGATGGGATTCCTTACGGGTTTGGGGTTTTCCATGATTTGGGGAGAGCTCGCCCGATCTATGGATTCGATGCATGATTTCACGTTTTGATGGCCTAAAATCATGCTAGGGGTCCCCAGGGGTCTTCCCCTTTGATTTCCCCCTCTCCGGTGGAGGCATGGGGGCGTGGCCAATTTTTTTGGGCGTTTCCCGCCGTTTCACCCTCGGGCGGGTGTGACCGTCCTTCCAGTGACCGTCACACAATGTAACGCGCCCAGATGGGTGCGTTACAGCCCTGAGTGCAGCCAATTGGGGTCTGTGGGCTGTGACGGTCCCACGATAGACTGCCACGGTGCTATGACGCACCTAGGTTGGATCGTCAGGGGCGTTCGACTGTTGGCTACCGACCGTTGGTTTTTGACCGTTGGGGGTCAAGGCATGTGACGCACCTGGCTTGGCGCGTCACAGCCATGTGACGCCCCTATGTGGGTGCGTTAGAGCAGACGCATTCTCACGTTGTAACGCACCAGGGTTGGTCCGTTACACACTGTGACGCACCGAGTGGCACGCGTCACAGTTGTTCTCTGTTGTCTTGTGACGCACCAGGGTAGGCGCGTCACAGACTATAACGCACCATGGTAGGTGCGTTACGCCATATTTTGCACCGAGTGTGTGACGCCCCTACGTTGAGCCGTCAGGTGATTGTGACGGTCCTGCCTAGACCGTCAGAGCCTGTGACGCGTCTAGGGTAGACCGTCAGGCTCTGGGTTGCTCCGGGTGATTTGCAACCCCGTTTCTGTTCCGACCGTGGTCACCGTGCGATGGTGCTGGTATGTGGGGCGGTCCCCGTACGTCGTCGGATGCGGACGTTGTTTTCCGTTGACTTGAGAGTCTACTCCGTAGTGACCCTCCACTAGTCGTAGCCTGCTTACACGCGAGTGGTCCCACCAGGAGTGGTGGAGAGGCTACCCTTAGAGACAATTTGTGGACCGGTTTCCGTCGGGCCCTACGTCTATCAGCCAGAGTCCGGCTGAGGGGAAAACCGGTCAGAGGGCCAGACCAGGGACGCATGGTCTGTGTGTGCACACGTGGTTGGGGGTGGTTGGACCCACGCCGATGGGCGTGACCCCAGCTAGTCACTTGTTTGTGGTTACTTGTACGGTGTCTCAATTCCCGCGGGGCCGGAGGGAGACACCTGAGGCGCGGACTAAGACGTCAGTGGACGCTTTCGGCCTTGCTTCTAGTGGGAGGTACTTCTGTCGAGTTGTAGTGATAGGCCGTCAGTCGTTGAGACTTCGACCTTCAGGTTTTGTCTTGTTAGCCGTGGTGTTCCGATCGTTCCTCCGTGGCACGCATGTTGGTTTTCGTGCCAGAAGATCAGAGTTTTGTAGACAGCAGGGTTCCCTCTCTGAGGTACTCGCTTACTGCTAGCGTAGCGGTTTCTCCGTTCGCGAGGTAGGGTTCGAGTGATCCCTACTGAGTCTTATCCCGAGACTCATTCCCTGCTTGTTTTCACCATGTTTCAGGTGAGTCGTGGCCTCAGGGGAGTGCGTTTGAGGCTCAGCGTGATTCAGGTGCCCAGCGTTAGTGCCAGAGGTCAGAGCCGGGGTATGCCCCGTGTAGCTGTACTTTTCTTTCTTGTCTTTGTACTAGTTGTGGACTACTATTATTGTTATTTTATTGTTATCTTGTGGACCATGTATCATGTAAACTGTTAATTTATTTCTTGCTTAATAATATAACTGTTCATTTCTGCAATTATTTGTGATACTTGTGTAGTCCCCACACCATTCCTTTAACCCTTCCGGGTCTTCGGGCTCGTGGGTGGCGGTACGAGTCTCGGGTTATCGGGCCTTCCCGATAACCGGATTCTCGGGTCGTTACAGCTGGCATCAAAGCAGCGGTTGTGGTATTATATGAGAATCATAAGTGATTGCAGTGGTCCACTAGTCCACAATGATGATGTACAGTTGACGTTGGCATCGGACATCGTGTCTTTTTCTTGACCTTGTTGTTTCCGTATTTTCTGTCTTTTGCTTCAAGTGCGAGCATGGCGCCGAGGCGAGCACTCGCTCTCAGCAGGGACAGTCGGCTGGAGGTCAGGAGATCCAGCAAGGGGTTCAGCGAGATCAGGAGGAGCATAGTAGAGCGCCACCGGGGGCCGCCGAGGTAGTGGATATGGCGAGGTTTCCGGGGGGCCGAGGATTTCTTCTGTGGCATGTACCAGCTTATGTCTCAGCAGTTCAGCGGAGAGGGTGGTGATGGCTCGTCGACCAGGGGTGGGCCATGCCGAGCAGTGAAGGATTTCATGCAGTTTCATCCCCCTTACTACAGCGGTCAGCCAGACCCTGATTTGGCTCGAAGTTGGCTCGACGAGATGGAGCGGGTGTTCAGTTCTGCGTGGACTACTGCGGAGCACAGGGTGATATTGGCGACCAGCCAGTTGTAGGGTACGGCTCGGGAGTGGTGGTCTTCCGAGTGTAAGACATCTTTCAGCTTCGTCCACTTGAGCAGATTACGTGGGGTGACTTTGTTAGTGCTTTTGAGCGTACCTACTGTCCAGAGTATATTGCTACGCAGCGGATGCGTCAGTCTCTGGAGCTGGTTCAGGGCGACATGTCCGTGTTGCAGTACAGGGCCCGATTTGTTAAGCTGGGTCGGTATGCACCTCATATCATGGAGCATGAGAGGGTGAAGATCGCACAGTTCGTTCAGGGCTTGAGGCAGGAGCTAAGGCACCATTTGATCGCGAATGCGGCCACTGATCTGGAGACAGTGTCTCATGTTGCGACTTCTTTGGAGATGGATATGCAGAGGACTCGAGGATCGATTAGCCAGGGGCAGTCCTTGTTGGGTCATAGCCAGCAGTTGATTACCCAGCAGCAGGGTTCTTTTCAGCATGCGTTGGGCGGTTCAGGAGCACCGGCACCAGCAGCGTCGGTGACAGGATCTGTGTCTTTTGGCTCAAAGGTCAAGAAGTTCCTTAAGAAGGGTTTCCGTAAGAAGCACAAGGATCAGGGGCAGGCATCATCGGGTAGTGTACAACAGCCGGTCCCGTTTCTGCGTCAGGGATCAGTGGGTGGATCGCGAGGACCGTGTCCACGGTGTAGTGAGCTTCACCCAGGCAGGCAGTTCACGGTGCCGATTGTTTGTTTTCGGTGTGACCAGCCAGGGCACATGGCACGTGACTGTCCTCCGAAAGGTCACGACACGCAAGAAACGTGAAGAGCAGTGGAGAGCCACGCGTCACAGACGAACGCACCTCCCCACCAGAGCAACGGCCAGCTGCGTCCACTGACGTCTTATGCTGTGTCACAGGTGTCTCGCCTACAATACTGCCGAAGCCACGGTAGAGTCGCAGACACCCGCACAGAACCAAACAGCATCAAGTAACCAATCAGGGTCACGCCCGTCGACGCTTGTCCTCAGCCCTTGACCACGTGTGCACACGCTGGCTCTAGCCTAAGCCAGGTACTCCGGCTAGTTTTCTCCCTCGGTAAGACGCTACCGTTGGCTGGGAGCCCACGGATCTAGCTTACAAATCGTATCTCGGGAACACCCCTCCGCCATCACCAGGCGGGTCGGCACTCAAAGGCCTGGGGCAAAAACAATCGGAGGCGCACAAAACACAAGACTCCGAAACACAAGTGCTAGAGTACTGACAGGCAGACACGTTGTCACACGTACTACGAAGCACCACCGGCAGTACGGCAACTGCCAATAGACTCAAGACTAGGCAACTAGACCTACCACGTAACGATCCTGAGTCGAACGACTCAAAGGCAAGATCGTCACAGACAGCGGGACAAGCCGCCAATCGGTCTAATCCTAAGCCACGAGAAACAACGCTCCTCAGAAAATGACTCACGGAGACCTGAGGGAACATCGAAAACCCTCAGCACACTCGGACACACAAACCGAGGTAAGGCAACACCTCGAGACATCCAGAACCAGTGTCTCGGACTGGACAGAACTGCCAAGACACCCACACAAGGTCACCTGTCAACCATTGGGTCACCCCGTGCTGACCGGAACCAGACAAAGACGCACACAAGAGTAGGATAGAGAATCCTACCCCAAGCAAGAAGACTCCTTGCCACCTTACAACGTAGTCTTAGCCCTCATAGGACATCAGGAGACATCCACGGGACAGCGGGCAGACCACAAGGACAAGCCAATACAAGCAGAAACCAAAATGAAGGAAATCGGAGCAGAAGGATTGTAACGCACCACCCCTAGACCGTTACACGAACGTGACGGTCTGGCACTGGCCGTTACATTCCAACCGTGACGGTCTAAAGCAGACGCGTCACAACCACGTGACGGTCAAGAGGAGAGCCGTCACACACACCGCCCTAACCAATATCTAAAACACACAAGGCACGTAACGCATGAGGCCAAGCACGTTACAGCACCTAACGCATTAGGGCAGACGCGTCAGGGCCAACAGACCTCACGCTAAAAACCACGACTGGAGCCTAACGCATGAGACCGAGCGTGTTATAGCACCTAATGCATCAGGACAGACGCGTCAGGGCCAACAAGCTCAAGTCAAGAAACCACTGGCCAACAGGCATGTAACGGTCCATAACGGACGCGTTACAGACACCTAACGCATGGGGGCGCGACTGTTAAATCCAACGACACAACCACCCACACTCAGCCAAACAGCATGTAACGGCCTGGGGCAGACGCGTTACAACGCTGTGACGCACGGGAGCACCACCGTCAGGCGAAACCGCCTCAAACGGTCAACGCTGGTCAAATAGACCGTAACGGCCAACTGTAGGCGCGTTACACACACCTGATGCACTAGGGCAGGCGCGTCAGGGGAACCGACTTAACTAAACTACTAAACGACAAAACAGGCGTAACGCGTCGCGCCGGACGCGTCAGGAGGCTATGACGCGCCACCCCTGGGCCGTCACACTCCCAAAACCACGAAAAGCTTAAAAACGCCCAGACGCTGTGACGGTCTGTCGTGGGGCCGTCAGGGACTGTGACGGTCCCTGGAACGACCGCCACACCAGTCACGGCGGGAAAGCAGAGGGTTGGCCAAAACGGCCCGTTCCACGCCCCATTCACGCCGAAGCGCAGGGGAAACAAACCTAGATGATAGAAAACAACACCAGGAGACTAAAAAGCCCACATGCAAGCATTAAAATGAGAGATCGGGGCGATTTAAACAAATCGACCCTAAACGAGCCAACGAGGTTCCCGGACTCCTACCGGTCTCGAATGACCACCGATCAACACGAAACTAGCATGGATGGGATCCAGACATCCCAGCGGTCAGTTAGACACTAACCACACCGCGAATGGTTTCCGTTTTCCTGCTAACCCTGAAAACCCCAAAAACCACGGTTTTCATAAACCCGGCCCGATCTTCCCCGATCGAGCACCAAATCATGCACGGAAACAGAGGAAACGTGCAGAACAAGGTGGCGGTCCATCTCCCTACCTCCACCGAAGAAACTGTGCCCCGAAGGGACTAAACCGCGCCCAAAATCACGCCGCGAGCTCAAACACCGGCTTTGAATCCACCGTTCGGGATCGCGCCAGAATCACTCCATCCTCGCCCTATCGCGCACCCAGTCAGCTCCACAGCATCCCCAACACTCGCTCCTAGGTCCTCCGTCTGCAGCCGGAGCCGAGGTAGCTCGAGAGGAGAGAAAACGGGAGAGAGAGACGGCGGCGGCGAAATGAGAAGGGAGGAGAGATGAAGGAAAAGAAAAAGGAAAAGAAATTAGGAATTTTCCTAATTTCTGAAAAATCTGATTTCTGATCCTATCTCCGAAAAATACGTAAAAATAGTCGAAATGACCGGCTCGAAGAGTACATCGTCGCTGCAACATCCACGAGTCGAGGAACTGACAACTAAACTCACCGTAGGGTTCCGTAGCTAGTATGAGAGAAAAACCCACACGGATCGTAAAGCTCAACTCGGAAGCCACAAAAGCGAACCGAAACTCACCGAAACAGATCCGAAAGATCCAATGAAGATCTACCAAGGATCCAGGGCATTACATCCTCCCCTCCTTTAAGAAATTTCATTCTCGAAATTAAAGACTAACAAAGGAGAAGCAGGGAAGAACAACCCAACAACGTAAACACGAAAACGACATAAATCTCGAGAAGCACAGCTCAGAGGAACATTGTTAGACCACAACCCCGAGCACATGCTCTGGATCGAGCACGGCACAAGTGGACACAAGTCCGACACCTACGAAACAAGGCAACGTCGCTTACGTCTCACAGGGGAAAGAGACACGACTGCCACAACCACAATTATCGAAGAAATGAAACAACAAACACGGCGAGTATCAGCTCAAACATGGAGGCACAATCCTCACAGCTGACAGCTCGACCACATCATCGGCTCTAGTGCCAAAGGCAACAGGGAACACCTGGCACACAGGACACCAATGACAACACTGGACCACAGGCACAACCAAGTCAGTTCTCACTCAGATATTACATCTGAACGAGTCGCAAGCTAACTCTAGGGAAGAAGAGTACAACAAGCTAACCGACAAGACTTGGTCCACACAGAGACACAAAATCATAGAGAAACATCACCAAAACAACAACAACCTCAGGGAACGCTACTCAAGGACTACGAACACGCCTCGAGAGCGCAACACCCAAGAGAAGAATATGCAGAGTAGAGGGTACTCAATCAGCAAGAATGCCAAAAAATTCCCCAATACTCGCAAATGCCAATGCCAATGCCAGAATAACTCCATCAACGGCACGGCTACAGACGACATCAAGGCACAGGGAGCCAAGATGAAGTCACATCGAGAAGGAACAAACCTCTCGACCAGTGAGTAGCCAACTCACAAGCTTCTACCGCGCACTCAACAACGCACACAGACATCAGAACAACCTCGGTAGTCGCATCTCAGCACACACCAGACGCCATCGCAACCAATGAAGATCATAAATAACACGCCACAAGTACCAATCCAGCGAACAACCGATCACCAGGAGCCCAAGTGCAACAAGAAAAGAGTACCAGCTTCAGCACAAAGCCCAAGGAAAAGCGTTAATCTCAGCTTACCTTCACGTCCTGACAACGATAAATGAGCCTTCACAATACATCGGCCGCTGGACACGGCACGACAAATATAGTACACAACAGCTCTTAACACCCTTATGGAGTCCAAAGCCAAGCAACCGTATAGCAAAGAGCAGATCAGGCTCAGAACAAAATTGTCCACACTTAAGTCGACACAGAAAAAAGGCATCACTAAGACAGCAATTCCAAGGCAAACCTCGAGAAAGATTCCACCAGAAGGGACGAGAAGCAACAAGCTCAACCACAAAAGCTCACCAGGAAAGGAAAATCCTAGCTTGCCTGCGCAACTTCTCAACCACGGAATCTAATCTAGCACTTCAACAGAAGCAAGACACATCAAGAGCCTTACAGACTCAAGCCGAGATGACCAAGACAACGTGAGAACGTGTACGGTCATCAGACCAAGGCTAAAGGTCAACAGCAACCTGAACGACATACAAAGAAAAACCTCGAACAACGTACTGCAGATTCAAGCCTTCCGGTAAACACTGACAAGTACAACTTGATCAAAATAAACACAACGACAAAAAGAAACATCTCGTCACAACCTGACGAGAGCAGGACCATCTCGTACAGTGCTAGAGCAGCATGCACAAGACAACATACGAAGAAAACAACGCGATAAACCATCGCAACACTAAAGCCAGCTGAAGACTGTACTGGACTTTCACGACTCTGGATACCGTATATCTCGGATTCCCATGTACTTCACACAACAATGCTCTGACAGCTCAGAAAAGAACTCCGAACATCTCAGAACACTGCTCTGATACCACTCTGTAGCGACCCAGATTCCGGATACCCGGTGTACATGGTAGGACTACCGAATACACGTGATACCACTTGGAACCCGCGAGGCCTCCCAAGAGCGGGAAAGCTCCGAAGGGAAAAAGGCATGTGTAGAGTACATTGAAGCCACAGAGATATAACAGAAGCAATTAAATTTCATTAGATCGGTTTGCTAAAGTAGCAGAAATAAAATTACTTTTTAATTAACAGTTTTAATTTAACAATTATACACCACCAGAGTCAGTCCAAAGCTAAAGACAACAAGTCTAGCACAGTACAATCGACAGAAAGGAAAGACGTACCAAGAAGTCGGGGGACACCCAACGTAGGTACCAACTGGCAACAACGACACGCTACGAGCAAGCGCTCTAGGAACCACGCAGAAGCAGAACGAACGATGTCACCCCACCTGAAAAGCAGGGGTGAGCCTCGTCTCACTGGCTCAGTAGGGGTCACGCGGTTCCCCACTGAAAAATACGCAGTAACACGGAACAACAACAATAAAATAACAGGTGTAGTAAAGCAGGAAAACTACACTACAAAGCTGTAAAACTACGCTACAAGTAATAGTAAACAGACGGGAAGTAGGAGTAGGGAACAAGCAAGGAAGGGGAAGAACCCGCGCCAGACAAGCGGCGGCCAAACTAACCTCGGCACCCCAAACTACTCCAAGCAGCGACAAAAGGGCGACTCTGATCTAACAAAGTCAGAAGTTACCGATCTACCCACCCAACACCAGGTCTAAGACGAAGACCTGCAAGAATAGGCAAAAGGCCTAGAAAAGACCCACACAGACGACCGACAGACTCGACAACACGCACGATCAGAACATCGTGCACACTGCCCCACGCACGACCAGAACATCGTGCACACTACCCCACGCATGACCAGAACATCGTGCACACTGCCCCACGCATGACCAGAACATCATGCATGTGACAGGACACTAACCTCGGGTGCAGCCACGGAAAGGCCAACCCGGAAAGGTCACGACGGGCAAGAAACACAAAGAGCAGTGGAGAGCCACGCGTCACAGACGGACGCACCTCCCCACCAGAGCAACGGCAAGCTGCGTCCATAGACGTCTTATACTGCGCCACAGGTGTCTCGCCTATAATACCGCCGAAGCTACGGTAGAGTCGCAGACACCCGCACAGAACCAAATAGCATCAAGTAACCAGTCAGGGTCACGCTCGTCGACGCATGTCCTCAGCCCCTGACCACGTGTGCACAAACTGGCTCTAGCCTAAGCCAGGTACTCCAGCTAGTTTTCTCCCTCGGTAGGACGCTACCGTTGGCTGGGAGCCCACGGAACTAGCTTACAAACCGTATCTCGGGAACACCCCTCCGCCATCACCAGGCGGGTCGGCACTCAAAGGCCTAGGGCAAAAATAATCGGAGGCTCACAAAACACAAGACTCCGAAACACAAGTGCTAGATTATTGACAGGCAGACACGCTGTCACACGTACTACGAAGCACCACCGGTAGTACGGTAACTGCCAACAGACTTAGGACTAGGCAACTAGACCTACCACGTAACGATCCTGAGTCGAACGACTCAAAGGCAAGATCATCACAGACATCGGGAGGATCCGCCAATCGGTCTAATCCTAAGCCACGAGAAACAACGCTCCGCAGAAAATGACTCACGGAGACCTAGGGAACACCGAAAACCCTCAGCACACCCGAACACACAAACCGAGGTAAGGCAACACCTCGAGACATCCAGAACCAGTGTCTCGGACTGGACAGAACCGCCAAGACACCCACACAAGGTCACCTATCAACCACTGGGTCACCCCGGGTTGACCGGAACCAGACAAAGACGCACACAAGAGTAGGATAGAGAATCCTACCCCAAGCAAGAAGACTCATTGCCACCTTACAACGTAGTCTTAGCCCTCATAGGACATCAGGAGACATCCACGGGACAGCGGGTAGACCACAAGGACAAGCCAAGACAAGCAGAAACCAAAACGACAGAAATCGGAGCAGAAGGACTGTAACGCACCACCCCTAGACCGTTATACGAACGTGACGGTCTGGCGCTGGCCGTTACATTCCAACCGTGACGGTCTAAAGCGGACGCGTCACAACCACGTGACGGTCAGAGGAGAGCCGTCACACACACACCGCCCTAACCAATATCTAAAACACACAAGGCACGTAATGCATGAGGCCAAGTGCGTTACAGCACCTAACGCATCAGGGCAGACGCGTCAGGGCCAACAGACCTCACGCTAAAAACCATGACTTGAGCCTAACGCACGAGACCGAGCGCGTTACAGCACCTAACGCATCAGGGCAGACACGCCAGGGCCAACAAGCTCAAGTCAAGAAACCACTGACCAACAGGCATGTAACGGTCCATAACGGACGCGTTACAGACACCTAACGCATGGGGGCGCGACCGTTAAATCCAAAGACACAGCCACCCACACTCAGCCAAACAGCATGTAACGGCCTGGGGCAGGCGCGTTACAACGCTGTGACGCACGGGAGCACAGCCGTCAGGCGAACCGCCTCAAACGGTCAACACTGGTCAAACATAACGTAACGGCCAACTGTAGGCGCGTTACACACACCTGACGCACTAGGGTAGGCGCGTCAGGGGAACCGACTTAACCAAACTACTAAACGACAAAACAGGCGTAACGCGTCGCGCCGGACGTGTCAGGAGGCTGTGACGCCCCACCCCTGGGCCGTCACACTCCCAAAACCATGAAAAGCTTAAAAACGCCCAGACGCTGTGACGGTCTGTCGTGGGACCGTCAGGGACTGTGACGGTCCCTGGAACGATCGACACACCAGTCACGGCGAAAAAATAGAGGGTTGGCCAAAACGGCCCGTTCCACGCCCCATTCACGCCGAAGCGCAGGGGAAACAAACCTAGATGATAGAAAACAACACTAGGAGGCTAAAAAGCCCACATGCAAGCATTAAAACGAGAGATCGGGGTGATTTAAACAAATCGACCCTAAACGAGCCAACGAGGTTCCTGGACTCCTACCGGCCTCGAATGACCACCGATCAACACGAAACTAGCATGGATGGGCCAGCGGTCAGTTAGACACTAACCACACCACGAATGGTTGCCATTTTTCGGCGAACCCTGAAAACCCCAAAAACCACAGTTTTCACAAACCCAGCCCGATCTTCCCCGATAGAGCACCAAATCATGCATGAAAACAGAGGAAACGTGCAGAACAAGGTGGCGGTCCTTCTCCCTACCTCTACCGAAGAAACCGTGCCCCGAAGGGACTAAACTGCGCCCAAAATCACGCCGCGAGCTCAAACATCGGCTTTGAATCCACCGTTCGGGATCGCGCTAGAACCACTCCATCCTCACCCCTATCGCGCACCCAGTCAGCTCCACAGCATCCCCAACACTCGCTCCTAGGTCCTCCGTCTGCAGTCGGAGCCGAGGAAGCTCGAGAGGAGAGAAAACGGGAGAGAGAGACGGCGGCGGTGAAATGAGAAGGGAGGAGAGAGGAAGGAAAAGAAAAAGGAAAAGAAATTAGGAATTTTACTAATTTCCAAAAAATCCGATTTCTGGTCCTATCTCCGAAAAATACGTAAAAATAGTCAAAAAGTACATCGTCAATGTAGCATCCACGAGTCGAGGAACTGACAACTAAACTCACCGTAGGGTTCCGTAGCTAGTACGAGAGAAAAACTCACACGGATCGTAAAGCTCAACTCGGAAGCCACAAAAGCGAACCGAAACTCACCGAAACAGATCCGAAAGATCCAATGAAGATCTACCAAGGATCCGGGGCATTACACAGGGTCCTGATTGACCCCGGTGCAGCGGTAACATTCTCCCTTATCGGGTCTATCAAAAGCACTACTTCAATGTACACCTGGTAGAGGTCAGAGATATGAAGATAGTCGGGTTCAACCAAAAGTTTGAGGTCCCGATGGGCGTGGCGGAGTTTGAACTCGCACTGGGAGACTTGACCACTAACGTGTAGTTCCATGTTATCAACTCTGATACCTCATATAAAGCATTATTGGGCCGGCCATGGCTGCATCAGAACCAAGTGGTGCCTTCTACGCTTCACCAGTGCATGAAATTTCCCCGAGATGGCAAAGAAGAAAGAATATTTGCCGACTTACACCCCTTCGAGGTGTTTGAATGCCACTTGCTTGATGCGTCACTCTACATGGAGAGGCCGGAGCAAGTTCCCCAATCATCTCAAAACAAAGGATAGAAGATACAAGAAACCGACGACTGGTTCCCTCCGCCTCCGCCTGATTATGTGGGCCAATAGGAGGTATCACATATTGCTGAAGTTAAAGGGGTGTTCAAAGCAATCCCCTCTGATATTTACCTCGAGCCGGAGATGTCAAGGCTCAAGGATCTTCTCGATTATGTGAGAGTTCCTCCGGGAGTCACAAAACCCCTCACAAATATAGACTGTCAAACAGTCGAACTGTTGAGGATTGTGGAGGTACCCAACACTGAAGGCCAACCCATAATATTTTATACGGCTAGTGAACAGCCTGTGAGAGGGGATGATGATTGCAAATTCCCCGAAGAAATCTGAGATCCAGTTGTCCTGATTATGGGACTTCCTGATATATCTAGCAAGGCAGCGAAGATGGCCGAGAAGCAACAGATTCCTTTCTTACAGGCCGAAAGCTGAAAGTAAATGTTTAAAGAGGTGTGGTATCCACCCAACCTGGACAGGGAACTATTGAAGATTACCCGACATCCGGGTTTGGGCTTCTCAATAGAAGAATATTATGAGGCAAACGTGATATCTGTCTCGACTTCCGCCGATAAAGATCCTCCAGAAGAATCAAATATACAAGGAGCCGAGAGCCAGGGGTAGCATATGCCCCCAGAAGATGAAAGCCAAGATGAATAGGTTTTCCTCTAGAATCCACCTACCTTCAAGGATATCGGGTTGGTCCCATCTGCTTCTGAAGGACCGACTCCAGATAGTCGTAGGGACAGGGCATTGCCACCCCCACTCAACGACAGAATGGAAAGCATTAGCCAAAGCCCCACTCCGGATCTCGCCCAATACGATCCAGCTGTGCTCACATTATTGTATGGGCAGCATCAGGAGATCAAAAGATTGAAGGAACAGCTGGCTGAAATGACCAGACTCCTATCTGATCTAATTGGGGGCATTCTCCTCCGACCAAGCAGTCCCACAAGCCCAGGACACCCTCTCATAACTAAGGCGGAACTGTATAGCCACAGGCAATAAGATTATGAATCGGCCGAGGATTATATTAAGAAGTGGAGGTCCCTCCACAAAAGATGCGAGCCCCCTCTAAGCTTCGAGACCGCTATCGGGGTTTGCAGACGAAGCCTGAAATAAGGAATCTCCCAAAGGATAGAGGGCGTCAGATTCCAATCCTTTGATCACCTGAGCACAATGGCAGTTGATATCGAAGCCCTGTTATCAAGGCATCGTCCAACCATTGCTATGGTAGAACAGGAGAGTCAATCCCCATGCATCAACTTCAGTGCCTTCATGCACTTGAGAAGGAAAGCGAAGGAGGTGGCCTATCCTTCAACTAGCCAACAGCAGGAGAAACAAATCTCCTCATTGCGGGAGAAAATGAAGAAGCCTTACTCTTTCCCGAGGGATAAAACTCGGGTAATTTTTGAATGGGCTTGTCACTATGGCAAGGTCACTCTGCCAAAGTCCAAGAGGCCAGAGGATGCCGAAAGAAGTGATGACCCACGATTCTACCCCTACCACCGGATACTGGGGCACCCTATCAAAGATTGTTACATCTTCAAGGACATCGCTCAAGGCCTAATGGAGGAGGGCAAGCTCCAGATGGGTGCACATGAAGTAAACCCACCGCGCCCACATGAGGCGGGTGTTTATGAAAAGGGGGTCCATATGATCTCAGTTCATTATGGAGCTTCCGAAGATACATCAGAGGCTGTCTATGATGACTACCAAGAAGATCCTGAAAGAATCCTGCGGCTCTGTACGTCAGGAGGCACTTCAAAGCCCCATACAACAATATATGAAGGGCCCAAGGCCGATACCCCCTACAAATGCTGGGAATCTATCGCGACGGAGGCCACCACAACCCCCGATAATGCTCCGCAAGGGCAAGAGAATGAAGAGCCCACTGCCAACCCCAGGGGTAATCCACTTTCGGGTCAATGTCTAGGCTGCCCAGATGATGTACTACCGGCACCAACGCTGAATCAAGAACTAGAAACAGAAGCAGGCAATGCTCCGCCATGTGGCGAGACAAATCAAGGGGACACCTATGATGCCCTCGAAGCTGAAGAAGATGATGAGGGCCTCATCGATTTACATCTGGCTCCCCCGGAGACAGAAGATGGTGGCCAGGCTACCGTTGATGAGCTGGTCGAGGTAAACCTCGGCACGGAAGGTGAGCCCAGGCCGACCTTCCTCAGCATCCTCCTACCCTCAGAAGCGAAAGGCCAATATATCCAACTGCTCTAGGAGTTCCGGGATTGCTTCGTTTGGAACTACAAGGAGATGCCAGGCCTTAGCCCTAAGGTCGCTCAGCATATACTCACCATTGACCCCGAAGCTGAACTGGTGAAACAATCGCCTCAACGGATGAGGCCAGAACTGATAAGCCAGGTATGCAAAGAGGTCGACAAGCTCATAGACGTTGACTTCATGGCAGAAAATGAATACACCACTTGGCTGGCCAATATTGTACCCGTCAAAAAGAAAAATGACCAGATCACAATCTGTGTGGACTTTCGGGACATGAACAAGGCGTATCTAAAGGATGATTTCCCGGTGCCCATCACTGAAGTTATGATAGACGCAACCACTGGCCACGAAGAACTATCATTCATGGACGGGTCATCCGGATACAACCAAATATAGATCACCGGGCAGGACAGAATCCATACGGCTTTCCGATCACCTAAGGGGATATTTCACTATAAAAGAATGCCTTTCGACCTCAAGAACGTTGGCGCCACCTATTAGAGGGTGATGACAAAGATATTTGATGAATTGCTGTATCACAAAGTCGAATGCTACATCGACGATTTGGTCGTTAAGACCAGGAAGAAAGAAGACCACCTGAGTGACCTCAGGATCATATTTGAAATGCTTTGGCAATATGACTTGAAGATGAACCCGATGAAATGTGCCTTCGACGTGTCTAGTGGAAAATTTTTGGGCTTTATTGTACGATATCGGAGAATAGAAATTGACCCCTCCAAGATAAAGGCCATCCAAGAGTTGTCGCCTCTGAAGAATTTGACAGAACTACAGTCGTTGCACGGCCGATTAGCCTATATTCGCAGGTTCATCTCCAACTTGTCCAGACGATGTCAACCAATTCACAAGCTTATGATGAAGGATACACACTTTTGCTACAACCAAGAATGCCAGAAGGGTTTTGACCAATTGAAGGAATATCTGAACACCCTGCCTGTGTTGGGGGCACCAGTCAAGGCGCAGCCCCTGATTCTCTACATAGCCGCCACTTAATACTCACTGGGGGTAATACTGTAACGACCCGAGAATCCGATTACCGGGAAGGCCCGATAACCCGAGACTCGCACCGCCGCCCACGAGCCAGGAGGGCTCGGAAGGGCTAAAAGGAGTGTGGAGGCACAAAGAACAAGGAAATAAAGCAGGACAACTCAATAATTAACAGAAATAAATAAACAACTACAACAGAGTCCAGTCCAACAGAAAGTACAGTCTAAAGTAATAAAGCGTACCACATGCCAAGTGAACACTCGGCCCGGCAAGCTGGCAACTGAGAACCTCCGCTCCGCACCCTCGAACCTCGAGGAAGAACCGCCACACCTGAAAAGCAGGGAATGAGTCTCCAAAACAGAGACTCAGCAGGGATCCCGCGGAACCCCAACCGGAAACAACGGCGGTAACGGAAAGGAGAGCTACAACTATAGCAGGAATAGTAAATCGGTGGCCGGTCAAAAACTCGGCACTACAGCTACTCCTACTGCCAGAAGGCAGACCTCGATCACGCAGTCAAAGCTACCGAACCACGCTTTTACCACCTACCGAAGTAAGAACACACGGCAACCACACCGTAGAGGCCTGTTCCCTGGACACAGCCGACCTGGACACGCTGTCCAAGGTGCAACCCCGACCATCCGATCGCGGGTACCGCACAACAAGACCCAACCTCGGTAAAGCCACTAGCACTAATCTCATGACGCGAAAACCAACACACGCGTCACGGCGAACCAACCGAACTCAACGGTCAACACGACCGAAAACCTGAAGGTCAAAGACACAGAGACTGACAGTCTGTCACTCCGTACTCGACAGGAGTACCACCCACTAGAAGCACAGCCGGTAGCGTCCCCTGACGTCTTACACCGCACCGCAGGTGAACCGCCTGACGTGGTAGCTCCTACCAGAGGCGCGAACACCGTACAAGTAACCACAAACAAGTGACTAGCTGGGGTCACGCCCGTCGACGTGCGTCCACTGTCCCCAACCACGTGTGCACCCACAGACCACGCGTCCTAGGTCTGGCCCTCTGACTGGTTTTCCCCCGGCACTGGACTCTGATTTGACGAGGGGCCAGACGGTAACCAGTCTAAAACCGTCCTCAGGGTAAGCCCGTACACCACTCCCTGGTGCGACCAGCATACGCGTACTGACAGGCTACGACTAGTGGAGGGTCACTGAAGGAGTAGACTCTCAACTCAACGGAAAATAACGTCCGAATCTGACGACGTACGGGGACCACCCCACGTACCGGCCGCGTCACACGGTGACCACAGTCGGAGAAGAAACAGGACTCACAGTCCACGGCCACGCACGCACCGTGCGCTAGAGTCGAGAAAACTCAAGTGGCGATAAGCCACTAGACTCTGAACAGTCCTCTAGACACACTACAGCCAACGGTCCTTGAGTCACAAGACTCGGGGTCAAGACCGTTGTACGCAACAGCACAAGGCCGTCAATCTAGTCCAATCTCTAGGTCTAAAACCACGGTAGCACGAGTACCGAGACAATTCACGAGCCGCCAAGACCACTCCCTCGGGAAGGGAACGCAAGGGACTAAGGCCACCCACACGGGCCACATGGAAAACACAGAAGCACGATTCCCAGGGCAGCACACAAGCCACCACGACGATTTCCCATCTTGTAGCAAGCGGGAAACCTCCAGCCCCAGGCCGGATAGCTGGACTCGCAGTCCAAGGCCAAACACGTGGCCCACACGGGAATCACCTTCCAAAGAGACCCACTACATGCGGGGGAGACCCCACCGCACGCACACCGATGCCCGGTGACTCGATCGAGCGTAACACGAAAGCTCGGAACACGTGGGGTCACCCGGACCCACCACACCTACGGGCACGCTAATCGAGGCAACACGGTCCCTCCCGACACCCCAAAAACATGGACACAGAACCCATGGGGTGTCCGGGATACTCACAACGTCGGAGGTCGACCACTGGGTCACAACCGAGCCGACCGGAGACCAACACAACACAATCGGGACGCTAAAAGGTCACCTAGACCCTTAAGCTCACGACACGCAAAACGAGGTAAGTGGGACCTCTGGACACCCAAAGACACGGTCACGGAACTCCACGGGGTGTTCGAGACACTCACGAGACCTAAAGTCAACCATTGGGTCACAACCGGGTTGACCGGAGGTCAAAACAGTGCAAATAGGAACCAGAACATGGTAGTGGTCACCTGGTGACCGCGACCAGATAGTAGCGGTCGACCGGCGACCGCGACCATGCTGTCACGGTCATCTCGCGACCGCGACCAGTCACGCACAACCCCGATGGTAGCGGTCGCCCGAGGACTGCGACCAGATAGTAGCGGTCATCCCATGACCGCGACTAGACCAAGGCGGTCTATCGCACGACCGCGACGCTCGAAGGCCTCCTCGACCAAACACAAGGATGAAGGCGGTTCTCCCACGACCGCGACCAGATGGTAGCGGTTTTTGGTGGACCGCGACCATTTCGGAAAACCGTGAACGGCGGGAAAACCCCAAAAATCCACGCCACGCCCCCAAACATCCACGGATGAGGGGGAAAACATAGGTGAGGCCCCCAAATAACCCCTAGCATGCATCTACGGCCTCGGATCGGCCTAAAACGCAACGAATCGCTAGATCGGGCGATCACTCCCCAAATCATGGTTTTCCCCAAAACGCCCCAAACGGCTCGCTCGGCTCACCACGGCCTACGAAACTTGCGGGAAAGAAAGCGCACGAGCTGGGGGTCCATCACCCTACCTCCACCGAAGATTTCGCCACCGTGGACGCCGATCCACGAAGAAAACGCCGTTGAAGCCTCGCCGTTCCACGAACCCACGGCCGAGCTTCACCACGCCTCCACCGACTCGATCCTCATCCATCCTCACCCGCGCCTCGCCCGCGCCGTCCCCGCCTCGCCCGTACTCCGCCCCGTCGGCCGCCGGAGAGAGAGGGAGAGAGGAGAGAGCGTGAGAAGAGAGAGGGAGAGAAGAGAGAAATGAGAGGGGAGAGAGAGGGTGGGTTAATATATAGGAAAATCCAGAAATTCAAAAAAATCCCAAAAAATAGAAAATCACACCCTCGCGATCCTCGGAACGAACCGATCGCAACGGTACCACACTCGCCTAGGTGAACGGCCTGGTTCACCCGCAACGAGGTTCCGAAGGGAAAGCTGAAACCCATGCCGGGAAACGGAAAACACACGAGGAAAAAGTCGCGGAACGCCTCCGGACCTCCGAAACGACTCCGGATCGCGCCGCTCCGAACCCGAAAGATGTCCGCAACGAAATTTCGGACACAACGGAGTCGGACGCTCCGAGAAACCAGATCCGGGACCCATGAACGAGGATCTAAAAAAACCCGGGGCATTACAGCCCTCCCCCCTTAAAGGAATTTCATCCTCGAAATTCACGACCAAGCACGAAGTCACAGGGGAAGAACACTGAACGAACTGACAACGCTGTCAGAGCCCCAGCATAGAAAATCTCGGTTCTCATGAAAACACCGGTCCTGAGGGACACAGCCAGACTTACAATCACAAGCAACACCTCGCTCCTCGCGCCGAGCACACTGGCCAACAGAGCAGGCATATACCAAAGGACACAGTCCGACATCACCTCAGACAACGCGAGAATCCATCATGGCACCGCAGCCACAATCTCGCTCACCGAGGAATCACAACCCTCGACACGAGCAACAACTACCGATTTATCCAATGGTCGGCAGACAAATCGCACATCAGCTTCGCAGCCAGCTGACAGGTCGCACACCCTCCTCAAGGGAGCAACCAAAACAGAGCCTCCACCAGCTCAAGCAGTCCTCTCCGCAGACCACAACCAGAACATCGGCTCAGCACCAAGGAACACCTCACACATGGCAAGCCGAAAGCCGGACATAACACCGTGCCAACTCTTGTCAGAAGACAAACTTCGACAAAGTCCAGATCCCATCCGGAAAGGCACATCACAGAAACGACCACCAAAGGTCTCGCTGGCACACGGCTCTCGCCACGCTCGAGCCCCAACAACCAGCATCTTCTGTCTCTGAAAAGACCATCCACTGGTCACCAACTGCTCGTCAACGGGAAACCTCCGCTTGCTCAGCTTCTTCCTTCTTTCCTGGTCCCCGACCGGGTCCAAAGGAAACATTCCAAACCTCGGCAAGCCATCCGTCGACTCACACACAGACTGATGCCGCATCTTGAGCTGCACTCCTCTCGGACACCGCATCCGAGCTCGAACATCGCTCCAACTCGACCCTCTCGGGGAGCACAACGAAACCAAATGATGGATCCTGGTGTCTTCAGTCATCACCTCACTGGACTCAGACTTACAGGGGAATCATCCCATGCTGGTCACCAACCCAGGGATAACTATTGCGACACCAACGTCCCATCAAGGACCACCCACCGATGCCAACCTCACAAAATGCCTCCGCCCACAGACGTCACTCTTCCATCTGGTCTCATCAAATCCTTTGATCAATGCAAGTGGACACCTGCCAATCCCGATTCCGCCCTTACCACAGAGCCACGGGACACCACCTGAACAGTGCTCACGGGTCCCTAAGCAATAAACATCTCACCGTCACAATCTGACAAGACCGTAGAACCAACAGACACTGCTGTGGTCGGTCACATGGTTAGGCTCACCAACCACTCATAGCCGTCAACCGGGACCCATAGTCTGCCAGAGACCACTTCCCCAAAAATGATCTCAACCGAGGACACGACTGGGAACACAAGTCGGACACCAAGCCACCGACTCTGACCAACACGTCCTCGACCTCCGTCAGGTGACATCCTCAAAAATCTCATCCATGTCCAACACCGACTCCTGACACGGCTTCCAACACAGGAACAGGGTACTCATGCGGTGTACTAGTCAGCACTTTTCCCCAACACTCCATCCTGCCAGTGCCAATAACCATAATACCTCGAGCAACGGCACGGCAACAACACGTTTCACATCGAGGAACCCATCCTCCAATGCTCAACGCAAACTCAGGAATCCGCCCGTAGCAACCAACGCTACGATCCTGAACCAGTGGGTTATGGGCCCACCACGCTTCCACTGCGCACTCAAATCCGCGCGCACAGCCGAGAAAGCAAACACCGCCCAACCAGCACTCGTCCTTCCGGAACAGCGCCAGCACCCTCACACGATAAGGGAATGGGCACAACTTCTCACAGGCAACCACCCTGCCAAGACAAGGAGCACGTCTCGCACGGACTTCATGGCACACAAGGCCAACCAATCCGAACACACAATGCAAGATGATGATCCTTAGCCGAACGCAATCTCTCCAACCAAAGGAGAAACCAGCGTACTTTCGACCAACGGAAGAACTCCACGCTCGACCTGATCTCAAACCTCGCGCACGCTTGAAACAGCACCATCCAGCACCATCCAACACCAAGGAAAACCATCGCTTCCATCAGGTCAGCACCTCCGACACATTCGGCGAGTGTCACGTCGGACCACAATCACAGCATCTCTCGATGCACCACCGCTACAATCCCCCGAACTGCAACACGGCATGCCAAGAGCCGCAACACGAGCCATAACCGACAACCGCCGACGCTCATCCTCGAGTCCCGAACTCGTCGCGGAGCCTTCACATCTCAAACCAACTCCAGGGCGAACACACCCCATTCGCACACAAGAGCGCAGGAGCAAGACTTACTGGGACACCACAGCCCAATCCTGCCTCGAAATCCATAAAACAATCGGGACCGACACGTCATTTCTGACGCCACAGAGCACGACAAGGACATCAGGCTCGACAAATCAGCAACTCACCGAGAAGACATTCCGCTCACCGGAGCACACTTCTCGATCAGAACACCCGCTCTGCCACCTTAAACCACGACCTGAAAGCCTCAGGGGCTAGACAAACCTCAAGCTGGAGTGGCCAATACCGACAGCAGCTCCCTCAGAGCACGCTCACGGCCTCTTAACCACGAACAGTCCTCTCCAGCCACCTGACCACGCCGCAGATTCCTCGAACGCAGCACCGTGAACTCACGCCTGCCAGCAACCTCTGCCCAACGCAGCACAACCAGGGCCACCACCGATGAGGGAGAAGGCTCTCGACCCCGATCCTTAGACCCCACGCTGGCACGAAAGCCGCAGACAACAACCACCTTCACAGCGCCGCACAGCGCACTCAAGCTCTCAAGCGAGAAACTAGGCGGAAAGCGAACACAAAACCCTATGCCAACTGCCGACTGTACTGGACCTTATGGACTCTGATCACTGCAACATTTCGAATTCCTATGTACGTCCACAACCACCGCTCTGATACCAGCTGTAACGACCCGAGAATCTGATTACCGGGAAGGCCCGATAACCCGAGACTCGCACCGCCGCCCACGAGCCGGGAGGGCTCGGAAGGGCTAAAAGGAGTGTGGAGGTACAAAGAAATAGGGAATAAAGCAGGACAACTCAATAATTAACAAAAATAAATAAACAACTACAATAGAGTCCAGTCCAACAGAAAGTACAGTCTAAAGCAGTAAAGCGTACCACATGCCAAGTGAACACTCGGCCTGGCAAGCTGGCAACTGAGAACCTCCGCTCCGCACCCTCGAACCTCGAGGAAGAACCGCCACACCTGAAAAGCAGGGAATGAGTCTACAAAACAGAGACTCAGCAGGGATCCCGCGGAACCCCAACCGGAAACAACGGCGGTAGCGGAAAGGAGAGCTACAACTACAGCAGGAACAGCAAACCGGTGGCCGGTCAAAAACTTGGCACTACAGCTACTCCTACTGCCAGAAGACAGACCTCGATCACGCAGTCGAAGCTACCGAACCACGCTAGTACCACCTACCGAAGTAAGAACACACGGCAACCACGCCGTAGAGACCTGGTCCCCGGACACAGCCGACCTGGACACGCTATCCAAGGTGCAACCCTGACCATCCGATCGCGGGTACCGCACAACAAGACCCAACCTCGGTAAAGCCACTAGCACTAATCTCATGACGCGAAAATCAACACACGCGTCACGGCGAACCAACCGAACTCAACGGTCAACACGACCGAAAACCCGAAGGTCAAAGACACAGAGACTGACAGTCTGTCACTCTGTACTCGACAGGAGTACCACCCACTAGAAGCACAACCAGTAGCGTCCCCTGACGTCTTACACCGCACCGCAGGTGAACCGCCTGACGTGGTAGCTCCTACCAGAGGCGCGAACACCGTACAAGTAACCACAAACAAGTGACTAGCTGGGGTCATGCCCGTCGACGTGCGTCCACTGTCCCCAACCACGTGTGCACACACAGACCACGCGTCCTAGGTCTGGCCCTCTGACTGGTTTTCCCCCGGCACTGGACTCTGATTTGACGAGGGGCCCGACGGTAACCAGTCTAAAACCGTCCTCAGGGTAAGCCCGTACACCACTCCCTGGTGTGACCAGCACACGCGTACTGACAGGCTACGACTAGTGGAGGGTCACTGAAGGAGTAGACTCTCAACTCAACGGAAAACAACGTCCGAATCCGACGACGTACGGGGACCACCCCACGTACCGGCCCCGTCGCACGGTGACCACAGTCGGAGAAGAAACAGGACTCACAGTCCACGGCCACGCACGCACCGTGCGCTAGAGTCGAGAAAACTCAAGTGGCGCTAAGCCACTGGACTCTGAACAGTCCTCTAGACACACTACAGCCAACGGTCCTTGAGTCACAAGACTCGGGGTCAAGACCGTTGTACGCAACAGCACAAGGTCGTCAATCTAGTCCAATCTCTAGGTCTAAAACCACGGTAGCACGAGTACCGAGACAATTCACGAGCCGCCAAGACCACTCCCTCGGGAAGGGAACGCAAGGGACTAAGGCCACCCACACGGGCCACACGGAAAACACAGAAGCACGATTCCCAGGGCAGCACACAAGCCACCACGACGATTTCCCATCTTGTAGCAAGCGGGAAACCTCCAGCCCCAGGCCGGATAGCTGGACTCGCAGTCCAAGGCCAAACACGTGGCCCACACGGGAATCGCCCTCCAAAGAGACCCACTACATGCGGGGGAGACCCCACCGCACGCACACCGATGCACGGTGACTCGATCGAGCGTAACACGAAAGCCCGAACACGTGGGGTCACCCGGACCCACCACACCTATGGGCACGCTAATCGAGGTAACACTGTCTCTCCCGACACCCCAAAAACATGGACACAGAACCCATGGGGTGTCCGGGATACTCACAAGGCCGGAGGTCGACTACTGGGTCACAACCGAGTCGACCGGAGACCAACACAACACAATCGGGACGCTAAAAGGTCACCCAGACCCTTAAGCTCACGACACGCAAAATGAGGTAAGTGGGACCTCTGGACACCCAAAGACACGGTCACGGAACTCCACGGGGTGTCCGAGACACTCACGAGACCTAAAGTCAACCACTATGTCACAACCGGGTTGACCGGAGGTCAAAACAGCGCAAACAGGAACCAGAACATGGTAGTGGTCACCTGGTGACCGCGACCAGATAGTAGCGGTCGACCGGCGACCGCGACCATGCTGTCACGGTCATCTCGCGACCGCGACCAGCCACGCGCAACCCCGATAGTAGCGATCGCCCGAGGACCACGACCAGATAGTAGCGGTCATCCCATGACCGCGACTAGACCAAGGCGGTCTATCGCACAACTGCGACGCTCGAAGGCCTCCTCGACCAAACACATGGATGACGGCGGTTCTCCCACGACCGCGACCAGATGGTAGCGGTTTCTTGTGGACCGCGACCATTTCGGAAAACCGTGAACGGCGGGAAAACCCCAAAAATCCACGCCACGCCCCCAAACATCCACGGATGAGGGGGAAATCATAGGGGAAGCCCCCAAATAACCCCTAGCATGCATCTACGGCCTCGGATCGGCCTAAAACGCAACGAATCGCTAGATCGGGCGATCACTCCCCAAATCATGGTTTTCCCCAAAACACCCCAAACGACCCGCTCGGCTCACCATGGCCTACGAAACTTGCGGGAAAGAAAGCGCACGAGCTGGGGGTCCATCACCCTACCTCCACCGAAGATTTCGCGCACCGTGGACGCCGATCCACGAAGAAAACGCCGTTGAAGCCTCGCCGTTCCACGAACCCACGGCCGAGCTTCACCACGCCTCCACCGCCTCGATCCTCATCCATCCTCACCCGCGCCTCGCCCGCGCCGTCCCCGCCTCGCCCATACTCCGCCCCGTCGGTCGCCGGAGAGAGAGGGAGAGAGGAGAGAGTGTGAGAAGAGAGAGGGAGAGAAGAGAGAAATGAGAGGGGAGAGAGAGGGTGGGTTAATATATAGGAAAATCCGAAAATTCAGAAAAATCTCAAAAAATAGAAAATCACGCCCTCGCGATCCTCGGATCGCACCGATTGCAACGGTACCACACTCGCCTAGGTGAACGGCCCGGTTCACCCGCAACGAGGTTCCGAAGGGAAAGCCGAAACCCACGTCGCGAATCAGAAAACACACGCGGAAAAAGCCGCGGAACGCCTCCGGGCCTCCGAAACGACTCCGGATCGCGCCGCTCCGAACCCGAAAGATGTCCGAAACGAAATTTCGGACACAACGGAGTCGAAGGCTCCGAGAAACTAGATCCGGGACCCATGAATGAGGATCCAAAAAAACCCGGGGCATTACAAATACTTTCCCAGAATAATGACGAAGGGAAAGAGCAAGCGCTTTACTACCTTAGTCGAAGATTGGTTGGGGCCGAAGTAAAATACACCCCAATCGAGAAAGTTTGCCTTGCCTTGGTCTTTACAGCCAAGAGGATGAGGCATTACATGCTTTCGCATGAGATACAACTGATATCAAGGGCCGATCTGGTCAAATATATATTGTCCCAACCGGCACTGAAAGGATGACTTGGCAAATGGGTTGTCATGTTAATGGAGTTTGATACCACTTATGTGCCGCATAAGGCCATTAAAGGCCATGCGATAGCAGATTTCTTCACAGCACATCCAGTGCTTGAGGATTCTCCTCTAGTCACGAAGCTCCCGGAAGATGAAACGATAATAGCGGATCAAATCCGTTAGGCTATATGGGAGCTGTACTTTGATGGGGAATCTAGAACAGAAACATCTCAACAGGGGTGCACGAGGGTAAGAGCCGGAGTAGGCATCATCCTCAGATCCCCGGAAGGAGAAGTATTGCATACATCGTGCTCAATCAACAGACCATGCACGAATAATGAGGCAGAATATGAAGCCTTGATCATCGGCCTTCAGATTGCCCTCCATATGGAGATCCAGATGCTGCAAGTATTCTGCGACTCGATGTTGATCGTCAAACAGACAGAAGGTCATTTTGATGTCCAAAAGCCGGAGTTGCTCCCCTATTGTGCCAAGGCGAAGGAGCTCATGGCACGATTTTACTTCATCGAGATAGGCCATGTCGGCCGAAGCCAAAACATGCAGGCAGATGCGCTGGCGAAAATAGCAAGCTCACTGGCAGTCCTGCCTGATCAACCTCTTAATATAACGGTGATAAACAGATGCCAGGTCCCTAGCATGATAGAGGAGCCAGGTGAACAAGAATGTGAAGCTACGACAGCATAAGCAGTCGGCCCACCCAACTGGACGGAGCCTCTGACGCAGTGGTTCAAATACCAACAATTGCCCAAGCAAAGAGAAGAAAGGATCAGATTAATCTGAGCGAAAGATTCCTATGAGCTTAGGAATGAAACTTTGTTCCGGATTGTGACAGATGCCAAGAAAAAGGTGCTTCTCCGATGCTTGTCCATGGAGGAGGCCTGGACGGTCATGAAGTAAGTTCATGCCAAAACAGCTGGGGCCCATCAAGCTTGCCCGAAAATGAAGATTGAGATCAATAAATTAGGATACTACATGCCAACTATATTCGATGATTGTTGAAAGTATGCCAAATCATTCCATAAATGCCAGGAACATGCTACGGTCCCGAGGAGACCTCCTATATAACTACATCCGACGGCGCCCAGCTGGCCTTTCGCTCAATGGGATACCGATGTTGTGGGCCCACTGCCCTCGTCGTCATCAGGATGCAAATACATCTTAGCAGCGATAGATTATTTCTCTCGTTGGGCAGAAGCTGTGGCTCTGAGAGAAGTGACAGGGGAGATCATGGTCAGATTCATCCATCGAAACATCATATTCCAATTCGACGTGCCCGATCGGATCGTCTCCGACAACGGAAGCCATTTCAGGAACCAAAAGGTCTACAAACTGGCCGATAAATTTAAGATCGACTGGAGGACGTCCACTCCATACAACCCGCAAGCAAATGGGTTAGCAGAAGCCTTCAATAAAATGCTTTGCACACTTCTTGCCAAGACGGTCAGCTCCAACAAGAAGGATTGGGAGGACAGGATGTATGAAGCACTGTGGGCGTACCGCACTATGTACAAAACCCCGATAGGTTGCTCACCATTTTCACTGGTGTACGGCTCAGAAGCGGTCGTCCTGATAGAGCTAGAGATACCCTCACTGCGGGTCACGATACAGCATGAACTGATCAAAGATAATCAAGCAAATATAGAGAGAAGACTGGAGGAGCTCTCCGATTTGGACGGTCGGCGGCTTAAGGCCCAACAGAACATACAGGTTTACCAAGCCCGTATGTCGCGCGCCTTCGATAAGCTCGTCAAAGAGCGAGAATTCAAGAAAGATGACCTAGTCATGGTCAAACGGAAAGAAGTCATGGCAGCCAATCCCAAGGGCAAATTGAATGAAAATTGGATAGGACCCAATGTGGTCCAGAAAGTTTATGAAGGCGGCGCTTATGTTGTCGTCAACCATCGGGGGGAAGTTCAATTTTCACCTCTCAATGCGAAACATCTGAAGCTATACCATGCGCCACTTCCCCAGCTTGGCGATCAACTAAAATCGATATCCCACAATGAACAAGAATATATTTTGGAGCTCTTTACGTGAGTCGCCAGAATCCACTTAACTCGGTGCTCATGGCCTTCTGGGGTCTTAACCGAGGGATACGGCCTAGACCTTTCATCTAAGTCAGAGAAACCCGATCTCCTTGCGTCGGTGCAATCCCAGCATCGATGATCCACTTAACTCGGTGCTCATGGCCTTCTGGGGTCTTAATCGAGGGGTACGGCCTAGACCTTTCATCTAAGTCGGAGAAACATGATCTCCTTGCGTCGACGCAATCCCAGCATCGATGATCCACTTAACTCGGTGCTCATGGTCTTCCGGGGTCTTAACCGAGGGGTACGGCCTAGACCTTTTGTCTAAGTCGGAGAAACCCGATCTCCTTGCGTCGGTGCAATCCCAGCATCAATGATCCACTTAACTTGGTGCCCATCGCCTTCTAGGGTCTTAACCGAGGGGTACGGCCTAGACCTTTCATCTACATTGGAGAAACCCGATCTCCTTGCGTCAGTGTAATCCCAGCATCGATGATCCACTTAACTCGGTGCTCATGGCCTTCCGGGTCTTAACCGAGGGGTACGGCCTAGACCTTTCGTCTAAGTCAGAGAAACCCGATCTGCTTGCATCGGTGCAATCCCAGCATCGATGATCCACTTAACTCAGTGCTCATGGCCTTCCGTGGTCTTGGCCAATGGGTACGGCCTAGACCTTTTTTCAAAGTCGGAGAAACCCGATCTCCTTGCGTCGGTGCAATCCCAGCATCGATGATCCACTTAACTCGGTGCTCATGGCCTTCCAGAGTCTTAACCGAGGGGTACAGCCTAGACCTTTCGTCTAAGTCGGAGAAACCCGATCTCCTTGCGTCGGTGCAATCCCAGCATCGATGATCCACATAACTCGGTGCTCATGGCCTTCCGGGGTCTTAACCTAGGGGTACGACCTAGGTCTTTTGTCTAAGTCAGAGAAACCCGATCCCCTTGCATCGGTGCAATCCCAGCATCGATGATCCACTTAACTCGGTGCCCATGGCCTTCCGGGGTCTTAGCCGAGGTGTCACGCCCCGAACCGATAGTAGCGGGAAGCATTGCTCGGAACGTGACAGTGAAACAGTCAGGTTAATCAGAGTAGTACAATAACAAATGAAGAATAATAGCAAAGATATATAGAGGCCATTAATTTGATAAAAATATAATTTTATTGATATTGAGAATTTAAGTTTACAAATCTGCTTCCATTGCTACAATAATAGACTCAATAAAAAAAAATAAAGAAAAGAGAATAACAAGACTCACTACACTCAGCTAGACTCAAGAAATAAAAAGACTCAGGTCTCTAAGTTCCAGGTTCACTCGATCATGCTGACCCGTTCCCAGTTTCAAGCGTCCATCTACCGCGTTACCTGAAAAATGTTAAAGTAGGGAGTGAGCGAGAAGCTCAGTAGGAATTACACTCTATCACTAGATAATATTTAAATAATTTACCATTTCATGAAGATGCATAAATGATGCGTAAAATACGAGCAAAGCAGACTAAATAAACAGCACGAATAGGTGATTACTAACATAAGGCTGGAATAGAGATATTACAGTCAAGATATCAATAACAAGTAACTAGAACTTCATGTGAATAGCCATTTATCAAGTCAAGTCATGTCACACAAGCAAGCACTTCATGCATTCAAGCAAGTATAGCAAGTATCACGAGAGTGTGGAATGTCATAGACTTAACACACTAGATAGTACTCGGTGACAATGCCACACCCAGTCATTTCACCTCCCCAGGGTATAAGTACATTTCTGATGCTCCTCCCAGGACCAGACTGGGCCCTTAATATGATTGCCTTGGCATTGATTTGTTTAGATCGTAGATCCCACGAAATCTAGACATCTACAATATTTAATGGCCAAGAGTTCCAAGGTCAAGCTATGTAGCAAAAGACAATACATGTAGGAAAAGGAAATTCTTGAAGGATTTCCAAGGATAAGCTCTTTAACGAGAAGGAATATTCATACATAAGTCATTACAGGGAATGACTTGCAAGGAAAAGATTACGCTGTAGACCCATCAAGGTCACATTCCCGGGATAGAATAGCCTGGAGAGGCTAAAGGGGATAACATGCAATCAAACCACGAAATCACAAATCCGGAAAAACTGGCTATGAGGCGGTCAAAGAACAACTACAATCAACATAAAAATGGTCTATACTAGACCGCTAGAGTCGTTTACTGGGCCAAAGAACGAAGCCCAGCTAGTCTGAAGAAAACGGTATGGGGGGATGATCGCAAGGGTTGGTTTACGATCCAGGGCATGACCGCAAGCAGGCCCAAGCAGACAGGCCATACGAACTTGGTTTGCCTAGCACAAAAATCACGAGTCGACAGGTGCAGGCTTTGATGGTACAACCTGCCCGGCGTCCTAGTGGGAATCCCAGGCTTGCGGGGTCTTACGGAGGCCTTAAAATAAGAATACCTAGTCTGGCGGAAGGAGTATCCGACGGAGAGGCACTCATGTTCAAGAAATTAGGCTTATAAACAAGCAAAAAATGAGTGTGATCGGTCCAGTCATTTCCACCAGAGTGTATGACCTTAACACAATTCCGAACCATTCATAATAGAAGTGAAAGTAAGACCAATTCCATTTATAAAGTATTAATCTACTCCCTTTTCAAATACATGAAAGATTGGACAGAACAATTATAAGAAAGAGAGTTAAACTTAATTCACTTTAGTGCGTTAATACCATGTAATTGGCCTGACCAACAAGCTGTTTAACAAGACAAAACATGTCGGGACGATCAATACACTTTACTGCAATAGGGGCGAAAACGGTCATGGGTACACCGCCTGATGACCAGAAACGGTCGAGAGGAAGGCCGCCAAGCTTCGGTGTAAACCCGAGTTTTATTAATGCCACCCTGCCATAAGCGGTCTGTCGTACGGCTGCCTGAAGATGGTAAACGGTCTATCGCGTGACCGCTTTAAACCTAGCGGTCCCTGGTACGACCGTTTCACCGAACCTGAGCCCAAAAATGGCAAACTTGACACATGTTTGATAAAAGCACGGTTGAGACCTAAATACGGCATGAAAATTAGGCAATCAACTATCAATAGATAGAGGACGTAAAAATGTAAAACATGGCATGATCAATTTCAAGATTTGACTTCGATTAGCCTACACAAATCAAACAGAAAAGGAAGGTAGAAAACCCTAATCACATGCTTTCAATGAATTAATAAATACGCATGGTATAGATGACAAAAATTGGGCAAAATAGGACCAATAGAAGGCTAACGTCAAGCTTTATAGATTAGCATATTTTAATTTAGGTTTATCCCAAGAGTAACCTACCAATTTAGATCAAAGTTGGACGGTGCGAAGAAAACCCTAATCTCGAACCCTTGCCGTTCCTCGCCGAAATTCGCCCTCGATTGACCACGTCCGTGGCTGCAGCGGCCAAATAGGTTTTATGGGATTTTTAGATGTCGATTTATAGAGGTGGGGTCGAAGGAAGAGGCGTGAAGGGGCTTGGAGATAGACGGGAAGAGGTGGCGCGTGAAACTCGCGGTTTAACCGGGTCCATGGGTTATCTGCCAAAATTCAGCGGCTAGGGTTAGGTTTTTCACGAGCAAATAGAGGAGAAATGGGCTTCAAGGATGGATCTATCTATTGGATCTGGTTTGAGCTCAAATGGTTGAGATTTGGGCTAGAATTAGATTGATTAAGGTTGAACTATCAAAAACTCCGAGTTTTGCTCAAAAACCTTAATTTGGGCTTAATTAAATTTTTGTTAGAGATCGGCCTTGTTGACAATATTGTTAGACATTTCATTCCCTATAAGAATATAATTTTTCTATATTTTTAAAAATTGGTCAAAACTTTGGCTTACGACGAAATTAAATTAATTTAATCTATATACATATTAAATTCAGATTATCATGAAAAATTCAATTACATCTTGAAATATGAAATTCCTTTTATGGTAATTGTATAAAATAATTATTCCTTCTTATTTACATAATTTGGCCACTTGCAAAATAAATAATGTCCTTTAACTAAGAAAATTATTGAAATCATAGCAAGTTAAATAACTTTAATCCGTTTTAATATATCTTATGTTGAATTAGTAATTCGATTAGTCATTCTATTTTTATAAACATTAGATTCCATTTTCTTTTCTTTTATTTATTTCTTCACATGAGATTTAATTATTTAAGCGATAATTAACCGTACGTTTTTCATTTACTTCTATTTATCACATTTTATTCCAATACATATTATAAAATTTTAATTTTATATTTTATTATTTAACCGGGATGTTACACGAGGGGTACGGCCTAGACCTTTCATCTAAGTCGGAGAAACCCGTTCTCCTTGCGTCGGTGCAATCCCAACATCGATGATCCACTTAACTCGGTGCCCATGTCCTTCCGGGGTCTTAACCGAGGGGTACGGCCTAGACCTTTTGTTTAAGTCAGAGAAACTTGATCTCCTTGTGTTGGTGCAATCCCAGCATCGATGATCCACTTAACTCGGTGCCCATGGCCTTCCGGGGTCTTAACCTAGGGGTACGGCCTAGGCCTTTCGTCTAAGCTGGAGAAACCCGATCTCCTTGCGTTGGTACAATCCCAGCATCGATGATCCACTTTACTCGGTGTCCATCGCCTTCTGGGGTCTTAACCGAGGGGTACGCCTAGGCCTTTCGTCTAAGTCGGAGAAACCTGATCTTCTTATGTCGGTGCAATCTCAGCATCGATGATCCACTTAACTCGGTGTCCATGGCCTTCCGGGGCCTTAATCGAGGGGTACGGCCTAGGCCCTTCGTCTAAGTCGGAGAAACCCGATCTCCTTGCGTCGGTGCAATCCCAGCATCGATGATCCACTTAACCCGGTGCCCATGACCTTTCGAGGTCCCAACCGAGAGCCGTGGCTTGGACCTTTCATCTGAGCCATGATAGACCCAGCTCCTTGTGTGGATGTAAACCCAATATCGACGATCCCATCTTGATTGGTGCCCGACTCTCTATCGGGACCGATCGATATAGTTCGCGGCCAAGTTTGCTCATTTGAAGCCGAGGGAAGCCTCCCGATACCAACTGCCTACTGGTCGAGCAAGAGGTTGCGCCCGTGGGTCCCGCTCCCTCGTCCCTCATCCGCGACACCTGTAGGTGGGGGACATTTGTTGGCGAAAAAAAAAAGAAGGGGAAAGTTGGGCCCAAACATGAAAAGAGGCCCAATTGAAGTAAAATGGGCATGGGAAAGGGCATATGCATAAAACCAAGGAAAAGAGGGGCCAAGAGAAATGGAAAATGGAAATTTAAAAAAAAAAAGGAAATAGATGGAAATTAGGTGGACACTGTTCACCCAATGTCTGTCTCACACCTCTTGTGTCTCCCTTCACCCATGCGTTTTCTTTTTCTCTAACATACGGAGCCCTCGCGTTGGCCGGTGCCTGCGACCAGCAGTCCGTAGCGGCGACTAGCAGGCTCCCCCAAGTGCCCGGTGGGCCTTCGCGCCAGTCTGAACGGAGGCCCCTGCTCCCTGTCCTGTGCATTCAATATTCGCAGGGCTCCTCCCTCAAGGGCAATGGCATGCAGCACGTCTCCGGCAAACCTCGATCGGCCAATAGGGAAGGTGGACGCATAGCCATCCCACAAGGGGAAACCTTCCTCCACCATGCCCTTGCAAAGAAGCAATGGCTGCGACAATAGCGGGAAGAGCATCAGCGGCGACAGGTGAAAGCAATGTCAGTGAATAAAAAAAAATGAGAATAAAGAAGATATGGATGCGGCTCCTCCGAACGAAGAGGTTTTTGAATCCCCTATAAGAAGGCCTCTGCAATGAAGAAAAAGGGGTTGGCTGCTGAAAATCCTAGAGAGTCACTCTGGCTTCCATTTATAAGTTTCAGGAGTCGCCGCTGTGGGGGAGAAAGAAGAGAGTGTGTGAGACGTTGTAAAAAGGTGAGTCCCTTGTTCTTTTCTTCTTTTGCAATTCTTCTCCCCCCTCCCTGGCTGTGTGTTGTATGGCACATGGTCTCCATGGTGTAACATTTTTCTTTCAGAAGAAATAAGATGCAGGGTTTTGTTCCCTAATTCCTTTTGATAAGCATGGCCCAGCTCTCCACTCTACATGCGTATAGGTGTAGTATACGTATATGTCGGTTGTTTTCTCTTTTTTTCTTTATATCCGCTGTAAATATACCAATGTGCATTTCCCTTGTCACGTTTTATCGCTTGGAGGGGGTTGTGATATTGTGAGAAGGCCCCAAGCTCGGCCAATCCAACTGCGATGGATTGGGTCGGGCTATTCCTCTACAGAGAGTGTGGAACAATGCCTCCCCTGCATGTGTGTCTCACATCCAATTGTTTATGCTCGGCCACTGTTCGATGTGTAAGATTTCCCAGGGAAATGAGCATTGGCCTCCTCACCCGTGTCCATGGGTTGTGGGCACCTTGGCTCAGTCCCAGATTAACCACCGGCTGCCGAAGTTCATAGTTCTTCTACTATCTTCTTATACCCAAGTTCAGTGCGTTGAGAATCTGCTCCCCGTTGCACAGGGTGACCTTGACTCCTATGTCGACCATGCACCTTCATCATGCTGCTTGCGAGAATGTCCGGTAGGTTGCTACGTAAACGCTCTCACCATGGTAACACTCGTGTCTTTACACTTCTCGCACCTTGTGCACATCTTGCCTCAATCTTGAGCATACAGTCCGCGAGTCATGGTTCGCTGATACTTTGTGTAACGACCCGAGAATCCGATTACCGGGAAGGCCCGATAATCCGAGACTCGCACCGTCACCCACGAGTCCAAAGACTCGGAAGGGTTAGAAGGATGGTGTGGAAACTACACAAGTATCACAAGTAATTGCAGAAATTAAACAGTTATAATATTAAGCAGGAAATAAATTAACATTTTACATGGTCCACAATAGAAAAATAACAACAACAGTAGTAGTCCTCAACTAGTACAGAGACAAGAATGAAAAGTACAGCTACACGGGGCATACCCCGGCTCTGACCTCTGGCACTACCTCTGGGCACCCGCACCACGCAACGGTGACGCGCTCCCCGAAGGTGGCGCCTCACCTGAAACATGGTGAAAAACACGCAGGGAATGAGTCTCGGAACAAGACTCAGTAGGGATCACTCGAACCCTACCTCGAAGACGGGAAACCACTACGCTAGCGGTAAAAGAGTACCTCGGAAAGGGAAGCCCTGTCCTCAACCGAACGAAGCCCTGCGGCACGTGAACCGGCAAACGTGTCACGGTGAGAAGACCAAACTCAACGGTCAACCCGGTCACACTCGAAGGTCGAAAATGCCCGACTGACAGTCTGACACTCCGTACTCGACAGGAGTACCACCCACTAGAAGCACAGCTGGTAGCGTCCCCTGACGTCTTACACCGCGCCGCTGGTGAACCGCCTGACGTGGTAGCTCCTACCAAAGGCGCAAACACCGCACAAGTAACCACAAACAAGTGACTAGCTGGGGTCACGCCTGTCGACGTGGGTCCAACCGCCCCCAACCACGTGTGCACACACAGACCACGCGTCCTAGGTCTAGCCCTCTGACCGGTTTTCCCCCGTAGCCAGACTCTGGCTACCGACGAGGGGCCTACGGTAACCGGTCCACAAACCGTCTCAAGGTGAGTGCCCGTACACCACTCCCAGGTGAGACCAGCACCTCGTACTGGTGGGCTACAACTAGTGGAGGGTCACTGAAGGAGTAGACTCTCAAGACAACGGAAAACAACGTCCGAACCTAACTAAGTACGGAGGCCGTCCCATGTACCAGCACCATCGCACGGTGACCACGGTCGGAAAAGAAACGGACGCATCGCCCACGGCCAAACACATGACCCACTCGGGGTTCATCTTCCAGGAAGACTCACGACAAGCGGGGGAACTCCACCGCGCACACATCGATACACGGTGACTCGATCGAGCGAGAACACAGAAACCCGAAACGCCTGGGGTCACCCGGACCCACCAAGCCCACGGGCACGCTAATCAAGGTAAACGAGACCTCCGGACACCCAAAGACACGGTCACGGAACTCCACGGGGTGTCCAGGACACACACGGCCCAAGAGGAACATCAGACGACAGGACAGATCGCGCTAGGGCCTCCTAGCGCGACAAGACAAGTCGCGCTAGGGACCCCTAGCGCAACAAGGCAGATCACGCTAGGAACCCCTAGCGCGACAAGGCAGATCGCGCTAGGACCCCATAGCGCAACCAGAACTGCCCTACTGTTCATCTTCTCCGATGAACGCGCCCCGTCAGGGCAGCGCGACCATCAAGAACGCGCTACTGGAGCATAGCGCGTTCTCAGTCCGCGCCCGAAAAACGGTGGAAACTCCCAAAAACTCCAACCACGCCCCCATGCCTCCACCGGAGAGGGGGAAATCAAGGGGAACGACCCTAAGGACCCCTAGCATGCTTCTAAGCCATCAAAACATGAAATAGCGGGCTAAAACCATAGATCGCGCGAGCTCTCCCCAAATCATGGAAAATCCCAAATCCGCTCAAACAAGCCTCTCTCGGCCTCCCCGCGGCCCACAAATCACGGAAACGAACGGCAAGAGGTTAAGGAACATCACCCTACCTCAATGGAGCGAATGCTCCACCGGATCGTCCACAAACCACGAAGAACGCCCTTGGAAACCCTGCCTCCTCGCGTTTCCCACGCTTGCCGCACGCACGCCCACGAGCTCGCCTCACCGCCGCCCACGCGTCCGCACCGTCGCCCTGCCGCCGTCTGCAGCCGGAGAAGGGCTCACCGCGTCCGAATGGGAGAGAGAGGGGGAGAGGGGCGATGGTCACGGTGGGGAGGAAGGAGGAAGGAGGAAGAAGAAGAAGAAGAAAGAGAAGGTGGGGGAAGAGAGAGAAAATAGGGGGGTATTTATAGAAAATCCGGAAAATTTCAAAAATAGAAAATTACACCCCCGCGATCCTCGGAACGCACCGATCGCAACGGTACCACTCGTGCCCAGGTGAATGGCCCAGTTCACCCGCAGCGAGCTTCCGAAGGAAAAGCCGAAACACACACCGGAAATCGGAAAACACGCGCGGAAAAAGCCGCGGAACGCCTCCAGGCCTCCGTAACGACCCCGGATCGCGCCGATCCGAGCACGAACAATGTTCGAAGCGAAAGTTTGGACTCAGCGGAGCCAAACACTCCGAAATCCAGTTCCGGGACCCGCGAAGAAGGATCCGAAAGGTCTGGGATATTACAGCCCTCCCCCCTTAAGGAATTTCGTCCTCGAAATTGAGAACAACCCAAGGGGAAAGAAGAGGAAGACTCACTCAAACAGGTAAGGGAACTGCTGACGCATCTCATCCTCACGTTCCCAAGATGTCTCACCACCAGAGTGTCGCTGCCACACGACCTTCACCAAGGGAATGACCTTGTTCCGTAGGCGCTGCTCTCGCCTATCCTCCACGCGGATCGAAAACTCTGGGAGAGAAAGATCTGGAGTCACCTCAGGCCAAACGGAAAACTCGAGCACATGAGAGTCATCGGGCATATACTTTCCGCAACATCGAGACGTGGAACACGTCATGCACCGACGCCAACTCAGGAGGTAACTGCAATCGGTAAGCAACCTCACCGATGCGCTCCACAATCGCGAAAGGACCAATATAGCGGGGACTCAGCTTCCCACGCCGTCCAAAACGCATCACCCCCTTCATCGGAGAAACTCTCAAGAACACATGATCGCCCACGGTGAACTCGAGGGGCTGCCTCCTACGGTCAGCATAGCTCTTCTGCCGACTCTGGGCCGCCAACATGTTCTGACGAACCAGGTGCACAACATCCACACATTGCTGCACCAAATCTGGTCCCGTCAAAACACGCTCACCCACCTCAAACCAATCAAGCGGAGTCCTACACGGACACCCGTACAACGCCTCATATGGAGCCATGCTGATGCTCGAATGGAAGCTGTTGTTATAGGTAAACTCCACCAACGGTAGGTGATGAATCCAACTCCCCTGCCACTCCAGGCAGCAGGATCTCAGCATGTCCTCCAAAGTCTGAATGGTCCTCTCAGACTGACCATCTGACTGAGGATGATACGCCGAGCTAAATGCCAACTCCGTGCCAAGAGCTCGCTGGAAACTCCTCCAGAATCCAGAAGTGGAGCGCGGATCCCGATCCGATACGATCGAAATGGGGACTCCATGCAACGGCACGATCCGCTCCACATAAAGACGAGCTAACTTGGACACGCTCCAGCTGACTTTGACCGGTAACAACTGCGTCACCTTTGTCAGCCGATCCACCAGCAACCAAATACTATCCTGCCCACTTGGGGTCCTCGGCAACCCCACCATAAAATCCGTGGTCACGTGGTCCCACTTCCACGCAAGAACATCCAAGGGCTGGAGAGTACCTCCTAGTCGCTAATGCTCCGCCTTCACCTGCTGACAGATCAGGCACCTGGCCACAAATTCGGCAACATCTCTCTTCATGCCAGGCCACCAGAACTGCCTCCGCAAGTTCGATACATCTTCGTCGCACCTGGGTGTACGGTGTACCTTCTCCCATGAGCCTCGCGCAACACTGCACGACGAACCTGCTCCTCCGCTGGAACATACAGCCTGCCGCGAAACCTCGCAGCACCGTCCTCGCCGAGCTCCACATCAGCCATTGCCAGAATCCGGGACAACTCAGGGTCCGCATGCTGAGCCTCTGTCACCTGACGACGGATAGCAGGAGTGACAGTCAGACTCGCGAGCACTGCCAACCCTGGCTCCTGGGGAATCTTGAGCCTGAAAGATATTTTGACCACTTGTTCCCAGAGCCTCCACTTCCTCAACATCAAGGCACTGACCGCAACCTTCCGACTCAAGGCATCGGCGACGACATTCATCCTGCCTGACTAATAAGACAGGGTGAAGTCATAATCCTTCATGAACTCCATCCAACGCCTTTGTCTGAGGTTCAGGTCCCTCTGAGAGAACACATACCTCAAACTCTGATGGTCAGTGAACACCTCGAACTTCTCGCCGTACAGATAATGCCTCCAGATCTTCAGCGCGAAGGTCACCGCCGCCAACTCAAGGTCATGGGTAGGGTAGTGCTCCTCGTGGGGCTTTAGCTACCGAGATGCATAAGCCACCACTCTACGATGCTGCATCAACACAGCTCCCAATCTAACGTCGGAAGCATCTGTACACATCACGAAACCTCCCGATCCAGAAGGCAAAACCAACACCGGAGCCAAGGTGAGCAATCTCTTCAGTTCCCTGAAGCTCTGCTCACACTCCTCAGACCAGACGAACGGCACATCCTTCTGCATGAGTCTAGTCATCGGGGTCGGAATGCGAGAAAAATCCTGGATAAACCGGCGATAATAACTCGCAAGCCCCAAGAAACTCCGGATCTCCGTCACTAACCTCGGCCTCGGCCACTGCATTACTGCCTCGACCTTGGCGGGGTCCACGGAAATGCCATCACCAGAAATCACGTGCCCCAGAAAGTGCACCTCGCTGAGTCAAAACTCGCACTTGCTGAGCTTCGCATACAACTGGTGACCTCGCAACGTCTGCAGCACCACACCCAAATGGTACGCGTGCTCCTCAGCAGACTGCGAATAAACAAGGATGTCGTCCACGAAGATGACCACGAACTGGTCCAAATACGGATGAAACACCCTCTGCATCAAGTCCATGAAGGCTGCTAGGGCATTGGTGAGCCCGAACGGCATCACCAAAAACTCATAATGCCCGTACCTCGTACTGAACGCAGTCTTCTCCACATCGGACTCGCGAATTCTCAGCTGATAGTAACCTGACCGTAAATCAATCCGCGAGAACACTCGCGCGGACTGAAGCTGGTCGAACAAGTCATCAATCCGCGGCAACGGATACTTGTTCTTAATGGTCACTTCATTCAGCTGTCGATAGTCAATGCACAACCGCAGACTACCATCCTTCTTCTTCACAAACAACACGGGCGCACCCCAAGGGGAAAAGCTAGGACGAACATACCCCTTGGCCAACAGCTCCTGCAACTGCGCCCTCAATTCCCTCAACTCAGCGGGGGCCATACGGTAGGGAGCCTTCGCCAAAGGTCCCGTACCAGACACAACCTCGATCACAAAATCGATCTCCCGCTGGGGAGGCAATCCAGACAACTCCTCAGGAAAAATATCGGGAAACTCGCACACCACCGGAATGTCCTCGACATTCGGTTCCATCCGGTCAGACACAATCACGGACGCGAGAAAACCCTGACAACCAGAATCAAGCAACCGATGGGCTCGAATAGCAGAAATGAGGAATCGAGAAGAGGTGGAACGGATACCTTGGAAATAGAAGGTCCGCTTGCTCGGATGCTGGAAGTAGACCCTCTTCATCCCACAATCCACCACCGCTCCATGAATTTCGAGCCAATCCATGCCTAAAATCACGTCGTAATCCTGAAGCTGCAACGCGTACAACCTGCCTGGCATACTCCGCCCATCGATCCAAACCGGAACCTGATCGAAGCAATACGGGGTAATCATAAAGTCACCCGAAAGCAACTCCACTGTCAAATCACAGGCAACTGGGTCACCGGCTCCTCGATGCTCAACGCGAAATCCTCCGAAATGAACGAATGAGAAGCACCGGAATCAAACAAAACCCGAGCCGCACAACCCAAAATATGAATGGTACCTTCCACGAGCTGCGACGACACTGCCTCTGCCCTGGTCATATGCGTGATCTGGCCCTGAGCCCTCTTGCCTGCCTCCCACACTAGCTGACCTGGGTAGCGGCGGATACTGTCCCTGCTGCTGCTGCCTCTGCTGCTGGGGAACCTGCTGCTTCTGAGGAAACTACTGCTGCGGCGGCCTCTGAGGACAGTCGCGCGCCATATGCCTGGCTGGTCACACCGAAATAGATGATCGGGGCCGTGCACTGCCTACCTGGGTGGGTCCCACCACACCGTGGACAAGGTCCTCGTGATCCACCCACTGATCCCTGACGCTGCAAAGGAATCGGCTGCTGTACACTGCCCGATGAAGCCTGCCCCTGGTCCATGTGCTTCTTACGAAAACTCTTCTTCAAGAACTTCTTGACCTTCGAGCCGAAGGACGTAGATCCTGCTACCGACGCTGCCGGTGTCGGCACTCCCAAATCACCCGACGCATGCTGAAAGGAACCCTGCTGCTGGGTAACTGACTGATGGCTGTGACCTGACAAAGACTGTCCCTGGCTGATCGGTCCTCGAGTCCTCTGCATATCCATCTCCAAAGAAACCGCAACACGAGACCCTGTCTCTAGATCAGTGGCCCCATTCGCGATCAGATGGTGCCTCAGCTCCAGCCTCAAGCCCTGTACAAACTGCGTGGTCCTCACTCTCTCATGCTCCATGATGTGAGGTGCATACCGACCCAGCTCGATAAATCGGGCCCTGTACTGCAACACGGACATGTCGCCCTGCACCAGCTCTAGAAACTCCCGCATCCGCTGCGTAGCCACAATATCTGGACAGTACGTACGCTCGAAAGCACTAACGAAGTCATCCCACTCGATCTGCTCAAGTGGACGAAGCTGAAAAGACATCTTCCACTCGGAAGACCACCACCTCCGAGCCGTACCCTGTAACTGGTTGTAGGCCAACACCACTCTGTCCTCGGCAGTACTCCTTGCAGAACTGAACACCCGCTCCATCTCATCAAGTCAATCACGAGCTGCATCAGGGTCTGCCTGGCCGCTGAAGTAAGGTGGATGGAACTGCAGAAAGTCCCTCACTGCTCGGCCTGGGCCACCCCTAGCTGACGAGCCCTCACCAGCCTCTCCGCCGAACTGCTGAGACATAAGCTGGTACATGCCACGGAAGAAATCCTCGGCCCCCGGAACCCTCGCAGTAGCCGCGGCCTCGGTATCTCCCGGTGGCGCTCTGCTATGCTCCTCCTGGTCCCCCTGGACCCCCTGCTGGATCTCCTGACCTCCAGCCGACTGCCCCTGCTGAGAGTGAGAACTCCTCCTCGGCGCCATGCTCGCTCCTGAAGCAAAAGACAGAGAACACGAAAAAAGACAAGGTCAAAACAAACACGCGGTGCCCAATGCCAGCGTCACCTGTACATCATCGCTGTGGACTAGTGGACCACTACAATTACTCATGATTTTCGTATAATCCCACAACCGCGCTCTGATACCAGCTGTAACGACCTGAGAATCCGATTACCGGGAAGGCCCGATAACCCGAGACTCGCACCGCCACCCACGAGTCTAAAGACTCAGAAGGGTTAGAAGGATGGTGTGGAAACTACACAAGTATCACAAGTAATTGCAGAAATTAAACAGTTATCATATTAAGTAGGAAATAAATTAACATTTTACATGGTCCACAATAGAAAAATAACAACAACAGTAGTAGTCCTCAACTAGTACAGAGACAAGAAGGAAAAGTACAGCTACACGGGACATACCCCGGCTCTGACCTCTGGCACTACCTCTGGGCACCCTCACCACGCAGCGGTGAGGCGCTCCCCAAAGGTGGCGCCTCACCTGAAACACGGTGAAAAACACGCAGGGAATGAGTCTCGGAACAAGACTCAGTAGGGATCACTCGAACCCTACCTCGAAGATGGGAAACCACTACGCTAGCGGTAAAAGAGTACCTCGGAAAGGGAAGCCTTGTCCTCAACCGAACGAAGCCCTGCGGCACGTGAACCGGAAAACGTGTCACGGTGAGAAGACCAAACTCAACGGTCAACCCGGCCACACTCGAAGGTCGAAAACGCCTGACTGACAGTCTGACACTCCGTACTCGACAGGAGTACCACCCACTAGAAGCACAGTCGGTAGCGTCCCCTGACGTCTTACACCGCGCCGCTGGTGAACCGCCTGACGTGGTAGCTCCTACCAAAGGCGCAAACACCGCACAAGTAACCACAAACAAGTGACTAGCTGGGGTCACGCCCATCGACGTGGGTCCAATCGCCCCCAACCACGTGTGCACACACAGACCACGCGTCCTAGGTCTGGCCCTCTGACCGGTTTTCCCCCGTAGCCGGACTCTGGCTACCGACGAGGGTCCTACGGTAACCGGTCCACAAACCGTCTCAAGGTGAGTGCCCGTACACCACTCCCAGGTGAGACCAGCACCTCGTACTGGTGGGCTACGACTAGTGGAGGGTCACTGAAGGAGTAGACTCTCAAGACAACGGAAAACAACGTCCGAACCTGACTAAGTACGGAGGCCGTCCCACGTACCAGCACCATCGCACGGTGACCACGGTCGGAAAAGAAACGGACGCACCGCCCACGGCCAAACACATGACCCACTCGGGGTTCATCTTCCAGGAAGACTCACGACATGCGGGGGAACTCCACCGCGCACACATCGATACACGGTGACTCGATCGAGCGAGAACACGGAAACCCGAAAAGCCTGGGGTCACCCGGACCCACCAAGCCCACGGGCACGCTAATCAAGGTAAACGGAACCTCCGGACATCCAAAGACACGGTCACGGAACTCCACGGGGTGTCCAGGACACACACGGCCCAAGAGGAACACCAAACGATAGGACAGATCGCGCTAGGCACCCCTAGCGCGACAAGGAAGAACGTGCTAGGACCCCCGATCTGCCTTGTCACGCTAGGGGTTCCTAGCGCGATCTGCCTTGTCGCGCTAGGGGTCCCTAGCGCGACCTGTCTTGTCGCGCTAGGACCCCCTAGCGCGACAGGGAAGATCGCGCTAGGGCCTCCTTGCGCGACAAGACAGGTCGCGCTAGGGACCCCTAGCGTGACAAGGCAGATCGCGCTAGGAACCCCTAGCGCGACAAGGCAGATCGCGCTAGGACCCCATAGCGCGACCAGAACCGCCCTACTGTTCATCTTCTCCGATGAACGCACCCTGTCGAGGCAACGCGACCATCAAGAACGTGCTACTGGAGCATAGCGCGTTCTCAGTCCGCGCCCGAAAAACGGTGGAATCTCTTAAAAACTCCAACCACGCCCCCATGCCTCCACCGGAGAGGGGGAAATCAAGGGGAATGACCCCTAAGGACCCCTAGCATGCTTCTAAGCCATCAAAACATGAAATAGCGGGCTAAAACCATAGATCGGGCGAGCTCTCCCCAAATCATGGAAAACTCCAAACCCGCTCAAACAAGCCTCTCTCGGCCTCCCCGCGGCCCACAAATCACGGAAACGAACGGCAAGAGGCTAAGGAACGTCACCCTACCTCAATGGAGCGAATGCTCCGCCGGATCGTCCACAAACCACGAAGAACGCCCTTGTAAACCCCGCCTCCTCGCGTTTCCACGCTTGCCGCATGCCCACGAGCTCGCCTCACCGCCGCCCACGCGTCCGCGCCGTCGCCCTGCCGCCATCTGCAGCCGGAGAAGGGCTCACCGCGTCCGAATGGGAGAGAGAGGGGGAGAGGGGCGATGGTCACGGTGGGGAGGAAGGAGGAAGAAGAAGAAGAAGAAAGAGAAGGTGGGGGAAGAGAGAGAAAATAGGGAGGTATTTATAGAAAATCCAGAAAATTCCGAAAAATAGAAAATTACACCCCCGCGATCCTCGGAACGCACCAATCGAAACGGTACCACTCGTGCCCAGGTGAATAGCCCGGTTCACCTGCAGCGAGCTTCCGAAGGAAAAGTCGAAACACACACCGAAAATCAGAAAACACGCGCGGAAAAAGCCGCGGAACGCCTCCGGACCTCCGTAACGACCCCGGATCGCGCCGATCCGAGCACGAACAATGTTCGAAGCGAAAGTTCGGACTCAGCGGAGCCGAACACTCCGAAAACCAGATCCGAGACCCGCGAAGAAGGATCCGAAGGTCCAGGATATTACACTTTGAATACTGGAGTCTCACGCCTTTGTGAGGAGCACAGGCTCGTCCATTCTTTAAGCCTGGCCTGCGATTTCTATCCGCAGAGCAATTGCGTATTCCCGCTGATTTAATTGATTGATTTGTGATATGAGACCTCCCAAAAGGGGAAGGGATACATCGTGATTTCTTATCGTTCAAAATTTGGCTTTCTGACCACTCTCATGCCCCCAGGGATCTGCTTCTCTATAGCATGTTCTCTGAAGGGCACTTGTTGAGGGTTGGATATCAATGGCCTTAGGGCCAGCAAAGATCCAATGCACATTCTGGTGATGGAAATACAATTAACCCCTGGGTTAATGGAGCTCCTTGTAGGCTAGTCCTCGAAGTGTCCATGCACAATATGTGTTTTAAGGATGTTGCCGCTTCCGCGCCATCCTTCTTTGTCGGGGCCATCTCAGATTGTCTGTGGATGCGCTCCTATTTTTCACCCACAAAATCAGAGTCCGGGGGAGGTGCAGCCCAATTTTTCTAGAATTATGGACTTAATGAAAACCTGAGCTAATGCTAAAACATGCACTAAGCAATTGCCTTAATGCTAAAACAAGCACGTCAGATGCAAAGAAGCAACATGAATAATGGATACAATGTTGATACAGATACATAAAACACAAGGGACTCAAGACAGTACTGAACTAAGAACGATGCTCATCAAGAGCGATGCTGAAATGGGGAAACTTATCAAATAAACAAAAATGGCATCCTGGCGATAATAATATATAAAAAAACTATCCTACTGATGGCGGAGTTGACTCCACCCTTGCATGGAGTCGACTCCCCTTCACATATTCACCTTTAGCAACCCACTATTCACCTGTAGAAGTCATTTGTCCCCCTTAAAGTCCATATGACACCCATAAGAATCTATTTGTCACCCATGTGGCTTATTTGTCACCCATAGGAACCTATTTGTCACCACTAATGTGCATTTGTCACCTATACGAATCTATTTGTCACCCATGTGGCTTATTTGTCACCCATAAGAACATATTTGTCACCACTAATGTGTATTTGTCACCCATAAGAACATATTTATCACCCATGTGGCTTATTTGTCACCCATGGGAACCTATTTGTCACCCATGTGGCTTATTTGTCACTTGTATTATATATTTGTCACCCTTATCATCTAATGGCAATAAGATGGCTACGAAAAAGATAAAAAATATAAGAGACGATAATTAACAAACGTGAAACCATGATAACAATAAAATAATTTCAAAAATGGTAGAAAATCATAAAAAAATGGTAGTTCATAAATGTAACAGTGTAATAATGATAAAATAGTTATAAAAATGTCAGAAAATCATAAAAATGATAATTAATAAATAGAATAATAATAGAATAATTGTAAAAATGTAAGAAAGTCATAAGAATGAAAATCAATAAATATAATAATAATAAAATGGTTACGAAGATAACAGAAAAACTGTAAAGGTGATAACCAATAAATATAATAATGATAAAATAATTATGAAAATGACAAAAAAGGATAATTAATAAATGCAGCAGAATAATAATAATAAAATGATATAAAATAATTATAAAAATGATAAAAAATAAAAAAAATGAAAATGATGGCGATAATTAATAAAAACAATAGCAATAACAAAAATTCGTAAAAAATGTTAACAAAAATACCATAAATGCTTGGAAATTCATAAAAATATCCCCATTAAAAGATTCAACGGAGAATCGTCCAGATTCCTCCCCTTTGACCTCGGGAAAGGGAAAATACCAAAGAGGCCTTCGCAAGGCATGCCGGATTTTCGGGGACTGTCCCCCGTCATGGTCGTGGCACGACCTCGCACCGGGCTGATAATTTACGGAATTTTACACATTCAATCGGAATTCGGTTGAATTTCGTCTCTCCTCATATATCGAACTTGCCGTGCCCCGACATACACACGTTTTGATTTTATCGATACGTCTACAATGATTTTTCAGCTGGACGTTGGTCCGAACATGAAATGGTCGACGTATGACCAATATGACTATGAATATCCTTTTACACCCCGATATAGGGGCTTTCAATGCTTTTCAAAACATTGTTCCTTATTTCCATAAAAATCGATATTCAGGCCATGAGGCCCCATTTCTTGACGATTAATCAAAGGTTTTCCCCTCTCCGAGGGGATGTAATTAACACCGTGGCCTTTATAGCACGGCGAGTCTCCAGTCCTGACCCGATACCCATAATCGTCTGATTAGTCAGACGGAGCGCACTCCAGGTTTTAGACCACCCCAGTCTTGGAACCCGAACACCTTGTCACACACGTGACTGGCACGCCCTCACACTTAATAATGAAACAATAAACAATAACATGAACACTAACGATACCCAAGTGAGTCCAGCAAGAGTGAGAGGGGGGAGGGAGAGACGGAGGAGACGGGGTGAGAGAGAAAGAGATAATGGAGGGAGGGGGAGGCAGAGGGAGAGAGAGAGGGGATGGTAGATAGAAAGAGAGAGAGAGAGAGAGAGAGAGAGAGAGAGAGAGAGAAATAGTGACAGAGAGAGGGAGGGGACGGGGTGAGAGAGAGTGTGTACAAGGAGGGGGGACTTCCCCTCCGACAGTGACAAAGAGGGAGAGGGAGGGAGAAAAATGGTGGAGAGAGAGAGGCAGGGGAGGGAGAGAGAGTGCAGGGAGGGAGAGAGACGGTGGAGAGAAAGAGAGGGAGGAGGAGGGAGGGGAGAGAGAGAGACGGTGACAGAGAGAGGGAGAGGGAGGGGGAGGGAGAGAGAGAGACTTACGGTGGGGAGAGAGAGAGAACAGATAAACTCGCTCCGTGTAGGAGTGACTTCATCTACTGTAATGACCTGAGAATCCGATTACCGGGAAAGACCCGATAATCCGAGACTCGAACCGCCGCCCACGAGCCGGGAGGGCTCGGAAGGGCTAAAAGGAGTGTGAAGGCACAAAGAAATAGGAAATAAAGTAGGATAATTCAATAATTAATAGAAATAAATAAACAACTACTGCTACAATAGAGTCTTGCCCAACCGAAAGTACAGTGTAAAGCAGTAAAGCGTACCACATGTCGAGTGAACACTCGGCCCGATGAGCTGGCAACTGAGAACCTCCGTACCGCACCCTCGAACCTCGATGAAGAACCGCCACACCTGAAAAGCAGGGAATGAGTCTCCAAAACAGAGACTCAGCAGGGATCCCGCGGAACCCCAACCGGAAATGACACCGGTAGCGGAAAGGAAAGCTACAACGACAGCAGGAACAACGGTGGCCGGTCAAAACTCGGCAGAAAAAGCGGGATTACAGACGAAAATTTCAGACGAAATTTGTGACGGAAATTTCCGTCTGAAATTTGTGACGGATTTTTTTCCGTCGGAAATCCCGTCTGAAATATGCAAGTACACACCGAATTTCAGATGGAAAGTTGTGACGGAATATTTTCCGTCACAAATTTCAGACGGAATTTGTGACGGATACATTAAACTGTCACAAATTTGTAACCAAGAATTTGTGACGGCCACGTCCGTCTGAAATCCGTCTGACAATCCCTCACAAATGTGTCTTCTCACTGATTTTAAGACGGAAATTAATCCGTCACAAATTTTTTGCGCCCAAATCCGTCGCAAATAGGCCTTTGCGACGGATTTGGGGCGCAATAAATTTTGTGACGGACTTATTTCCGTTTGAAAATCCGTGACAAGATACATTTGTGACGGACGGACGTGGCCGTCACAAATTATTGGTTACAAATTTGTGACAGTTTAATGTATCCGTCACAAATTCCGTCTGAAATTTGTGACGGAATATTTTCCGTCACAAATTCCGTCTGAAATTCGGTGTGTACTTGCATATTTCAGACGGGATTTCGACGGAAAAAAATCGTCACAAATTTCAGACGAAATTTCTGTCACAAATTTTCGTCTGAAATTTCTGTCTGTAATCCCGCTTTTTTCTGGTAGTACAGCTACTCCTACTGTACCAGAAAGCAGACCCCGATCTAACGGTCGGGAGCTACCGAACCATACTAGTACCGCTTACCAAAGTAAAAACCCACGGCAACCCTACCGTAGAGGCCTGTCCTCCAGGACACGGCCAACCTAGACACGTTGTCCAAGGTGCAACCCCGACCACCCCGGTCACGGACACCGCACTAACAAGATGCAACCTCGGTAAAGCTACTAGCACCAGTCTCATGGCACGAAAACTGACACACACGCCATGGCGAAACAACCGAAACTCAACGGTCAACATGACCAAAACACGAAGGTTGAAGTCACTGAAGCTGACGGTCTGTCACTCTCTGTCCAAGATAGGAGTACCTCCCCCTAGAAGCACAGTCGGTAGCGTCCCCTGACGTCTTACACCGCACCGCAGGTGCCCTGCCTAACGTGGTAGCGCCTACCAGAGGCACGGACACCGTACAAGTAACCACAAAGCAAGTGACTAACTGGGGTCACGCCCGTCGACGTGGGTCCAACCGCCCCCAACCACGTGTGCACACACAGACTGTCCGTCCCTAGTCTGGCCCTCTGACCGGTTTTCCCCTCAGCCAGACTTTGGCTGCTAGACGCGGGGCCCGACGAAAACCAGTCTAAAAACCGTCCTCAAGGTAAGCCTCTCCACCTACTCCCAGGTGAGACCACTAAACGTGTAAGCAGGCTACGACTAGTGGAGGGTCGCTGAGAGAGTAGACTCTCAAGTCAACGGAAAATAACGTCCAAACCCGATGAAGTATGGGGACCATCCCACGTACCAGCATCGTCCCAAGGTGACCACGGTCGGAAAAGAAACGGGACTCACAATCCACGGGCCACGCACCCGGCCACGCAGAAATGCAGAAGCACGGTTCCCAAGGTAGCTCACAGGCCGCCAAACCGAATCCCACTCACAAGGAAAAGCGGGAACCCTCCAGCCCCAGGTTGGGCAATTGGACTCGCGGTCCAAGGCCTTACTCATGGCCCACTCGAAAACCTCTTCCCGAAGAAACTCACGACGTGTGGGGAACCCTCGCCGCACTCGCATCGATAGACGATGACTCGGTCAAGCGTAACACAAAAGCCCGGAACACGAGGAGTCACCCAAACTCTCAAACCCATGGGCACGCTAAATGAGGTAACACGGTCCTCCTGACACCCACAAGACACGGACACAGAACCCTCGGGATGTCTGGGACATCCAAGAGACTGCAAGTCGACCACTGGGTCGCAACTGGGTCGACTAGGGACCTACATAACGCAAAACGATCACGGCAAGCACGAAGAACCACTTCGGCTTGACACAGTGCCTGGCGGTCTATCTTTGGGCCGTCACAGACCGTAACGATCCAAAGGTAGGCTGTCACAGCACCCTGACGGTCCAACTCAGGGGCGTCAGACACTCGGTGTGAAATGAACTGTAACGCGCCCACGCAGGTGCGTCACAGCACCTGACGGACCTAAACAGGTGCGTCAGGACATGAGTGAAAACTGAACGTAACGCGCTCCTCTAGGAGCGTTACGGAACCTAATGGATCACGCTAGTGCATTAGGCCACGGAATAACACAGGCCATGACGCATGCCGCTCGGTGCGTCACGCTCTCTAACACACCTACCCAAGTGCGTTAGGGAGAGGGGTGGATGCGTTAACTCTAAGGCTCCCACCCAGGGGCGTCACACTACCCTGACGCCCCACTCTGGGTGCGTCAGGTGTCTATGACCCTCAACGGTCATAAACCACGGTCGAATCACTGTAACGGTCTAACACCAGGGCGTCACAACACTGTGGCGGTCTATCGTGGGACCGTCAGGCCCACGAACGCCAGGCCCAAAAGCCAACGAAGTGTAACGCACCTCCCTGGGCGTGTTACACCCTGTGGCGGTCTCTGGAACGACCGCCACAGCGCACCGACGGTGAAAACGGCGAACAAGCACAAAAATGGCAACCACACCCCCATGCCTCCATGGGAGAGGGGGAAATCAAGGGGGAAGCCCCCTGGGGACCCCTAACATGATTCTGAGCCATCAAAACGCCGAATCGCGGCTCAAATCCATAGATCGGGTAAACTCTCCCCAAAACATGATTTTACCCCAAAAATCCCAAACAGGCCTGCTCGGCTCACCACGGCCTACGAAACTTACGGGAAAGGGAATGCACGAGCTGGGGGTCCATCTCCCTACCTCCACCGAAGAAACGACGCGCCGTGGACGCCGATCCACGAAGAAAACGCCCCGAAACCCTCGCCGCTCCACGAACCCGAGGCCGAACTTCCACGCGCCACCGGCCCTCGATCCTCGACCCATTCCTCGTTCCTCACCTCCCGCCATCGCCGCCTCGCCCTCCTCCACCACCGTCGGCCGCCCGAGGAGAGGGGGAGAGAAAGAGAAGAGAGAGAGTGAGAAAGAGAGAATGAGAGGGGGAGAGAGAAAAAGGGTTAATATATAGAAAAACTTGGAAATTATAGAAATTCAGAAAATTATGAAAAATTACCTCCGCGATCCTCGGGAGGAGCACAACACATTGGTAATGTCCTGGAGTCAGAGAGCGCCACGGTTCACCCTGCACAGAGTTCTGAAGGCACATCAGGGAAAAACACGTGTAAAGCACAAAATACACTCCGAGACTCACTAAAATGATCCGAAAAATATCCAAAAAAAAATCCGAGGTATTACATCTACTCTCTCCACCTCGTCGCGCCCCCTCCCCCTCCACCTCTTATTCCCACCACCTCCCCCCTCCCCCCTCCCCTTCCCCCTCCGGTCCATCGTCTCCCCTCTCCTCCAGCCCCCTCCGATCCACCTCCCCCTCTGGTCCACCATCTCCCATCCCCCTCCACCTTTTGTGGACGCCCCCCTACCTTCAAACCCCCCCTCCGGACCCCTCCCCTTCCCCCTCTAGTCCACCATCTCCCCTCCCCCTCCGACCCCCCTCCGGACCCCTCCCCTTCCCCCTCCGGTCCACCGTCTCCCCTCCCCCTCCCTCTCTAATCCCACTCCCCTTCTCATCCCACTCCGCCTTCCCCTTCACCTCTGGCGGTCTCCCTCCCCTCCCCTTCCGGTGTTCCCCTCCGCCTCCCCCCTCCCCTCCCCCTCCGGTGGACCGCCACCCCTCCGGTCCCCACTCCCTCGACCTCCAAACCTTAGGCACCCACCCCAGAGAGAGAGAGAGAGAGAGAGAGACCCCTCTAATCCCACTCCCCTTCCCGTCCCACTCCGCCTTCCCCTTTACCTCCGGCGGTCTCCCTCCCCTCCCCTTCTCATGTTCTCCTCCGCCTCCCCCTCCCCCTCCACCTCTGGTGGACCGCCCCCCCTCCGGTCTCCTCTCCCTCGACCTCCGACCCTTAGGCACCCACCCCAGTGAGAGGGGTATTTTCGACTTTTTCCATACACTTGATGGAATATTTTACGGAATATTCTTTTTTGTGGACGGCAACAAACTATAGGGATTCATTTATAAAATGTTGAAGATTATAAGAGTTTTCAAGATAATAGTCACATTTGAGGGACTAATCGATAATTCACTAAGTTTGTAGGGACTGACATGTAAAAATCCATTTTATTTATATAGGTATTCCTTGTAGGGACATATCATCGAGAATTCATTCTACAACCTATTTGTATTCTCCAAAAACCTGCCACCTATGGTTCACCTTTCGTATCCTCCAGGAACCTACCTTCTACGGTTCACATGTCTTCATCTAGAAATACATATTATCATTTTCTTCTTTATTGTTTAACTGTGTTGCCCATATGTACTGTATCATCTAATCCTACATTAGAGTTCATACCGTCTAAGTTCTATAATGTTTACTCTTCGTCATCTACCTTTCATCGTCTAATTACGTAGAGCATCACCTAATTTTGTATCGTCTAAATCTCATATTGTTTATTGTTCATCATCTAAATTTCATCGTCTAAATCTTCTAAACTTCATTTATACTTCTGCATAATACCTGATTTCTTAATCTAACTAAATAAACCATTTTAATATCCACTAATTGGCTGTAATATTTTCTAAGAGCAGTGTGTTTGTCAAGAACCATCTCAGTTCACATCCCTCTGTTATGTATAATTCCCCCATGCAAAAGAGGCTTATATTGTTCAGATCTGAATCAGTTTGGATCAGATGTGATGGTTGTAGTGAGTTAACTGCTGAAGGGTCGAAGGAAACACCATTGGACAGGTTTGTTGGTTTACATTTCCCCAAAAGGAAAACCTAACTGACTTAGAAAATATGTGAAAAAAATGTGCAGGCATTTGGCACTTCAACAAGAATTAGATAAGAGTTGATCCAGCGACTTGAAGAACTATCAATTAGAATGATGCAGGGTACTGCCATCCGACACAGAAATTGTAGCTGGATGAACTACAGAAGAGAGGACCAGGCATGATCAGATATGAAATAAGATGGAAGCCGAGAGCAAATGCACAATGGCTGCAAAAAGGTGAGAGGAACACATCACTTTTTCATGCAGTGGCTAGTGCAGAAACAAGGGAACTGAAAATCAATCATGTCAAGGTGGTTCATTCAGTTGTAGAAGGCCAATCTGAAAATTCAGGATGCATTCATCAACCACTTTGAAGGTTTGTTCTGTGAAGAAGAGATGTGACTTGCCTAGAATAAAGGAAGAGGATGCTACCAGCTTGATTATTCCTTTTACGAGAATAAAGTAAAGTGATGCAGTATTTGGAATGGAAGCATCTAAGGTCAAGTTTGGTATGGGGTTCGGCTGAGGTTATCTCCATTTCAACTCCATTCTTCGTTTGGTATGTAAAAAAAATGTGGAGATATCCTAGGTTAAAGGGAATAGGATTAACGCCAAAAATGGGATTAATTTCAGAGATAACTCATTCCAACAAAATATTGAAATGAGTTATCCCTGCTCCCCAATCCCATTTTTCCCTCTCCAATTTTTCCCCCATTCTCATCCATTTCCCTCGTTTCCACTTCACAGCCATCTCCACCATTCACCTTTCTCTTCCTTCTCTCGACGAAACCCTTCCTCCTCTCGCCCTGGCGATCGTGGCTCTTCTCCTCTGTTTGTCGAACCCTATTGCAACTTGCGATCGTGGCTCTTCTCCTCTGTCCGTCGAACCCTGCTGTGGTTGATGATCGCGGCTCTTCTCCTCTATCCATTGAAACCCTTCTCTCGCCCTGGCGATCGTAGATCTTCTCCGTTCGTCCAGCGTACCATGACTGTAGCCGGCCGGCGACGTCGTCTTCTCCTCCAGTGAGGACATCAAACATCTGTACCTCGTCCTGTTGTGCATCTTTTTTTTGTGCCACCACCTTTCTCTTAAGTGAATCCCGATCCTCTCCGACCGGTGAGTAAGCTAACACCATCTATCCCATCACCCATGTGTGGTCCCACCATCCTTCGCTCAGCCCCCTCTCCCCACGAGGAAACCCTACCAAGCCTTTGCAACCGTACATTGCCTTGTCCACGAACTTCGATCTCCTTCGTCTGCGAGCGAACCCCGATCCTCCGACAGTTGTCTCATCCGCATACCCTAATCTGCTTCGTCTGCGAGCGAACCCCTGTTCTCAGTTGCAGGTGATGAAGTTTTATTATAGTTGTTTTTTATCCTTATCAACTGTGATGATTGTTGTATGTTTTTGCGTAGGGTGTTGGCTGCTCCTTCCCCTTTTGCTGTGTCGACGGTTCTTTTCCCTTTTGTTGTGTGGATTACCTTTTACCCCATCAGTATGTACGTTGCTCTGAACCCTATTCTTAGTTGCAAGTGAAGAAGTTTTATTATAGTTATTTTTTTCTCCTTATCAAATGTGGTGATTGTTGTATTTTTGCATAGGCTGTCAACTGCCCCTTCCCCTTTTATTGTCGACAGCTCATTTCCTATTTTATTGTGTGGATTGCTCTTATCCATCAGTTTGTACACTGCTCCTTCCCCCTCAGGTAACATCTAGGCATCGTACTGACTCGGATTTTGAATGTCGGTTCCTATTGTCTGTGTTTGGTTGTGATTGGTAATATGTAGTTTATGATGGATGCCTATGATACTAATATGTAAGACAATATTCATGACTGTTGTGTTGCATAGCATTCTTTTTTTAGCATGATTATAATCAATAGTATGCCTATTTTATATATAACATGTTTTATGTAAAAATTATGTTTAGGACAGGGTAAGTTAGTTTGTTTATTAGGATATGTCATATGAATGTTATTGTAATCATTTTGACCAATAAATTAGTAGTGCGCGTAAATAGTGATTTTTTTATACTAACATGGTAATTTTTTCACAATCATGTGTTCTATATGGATTAGTCTCACATGCAATTTTTTCACAATCTCGTGTGACGTGAATGAATGAGTTTTAATTTTAATACAACCGAGTGTGTCATGTGAATGAATGAGTTTTTATTTTAACACTGTCAAGTGTGTGTTGTGAATGAAGGAGTTTTTATTTTAATACAATCGAGTGTGTGCCGTGAATAAATATATTTTTATTTTAACACAAGCGAGTGTGTGTTTTGAACGAATGAGTTTTTATTTTAACACAATCGAGTGTGTGCTGTGAATGAACGAGTTGTTATCTTAATACAACCGAGTGTGTGCTGTGAGTGAATAAATTTTAATTTTAATACAATCGAGTGTGTATTGCGAATGGAGGATTTTTTATTTTAACACATTCGAGTGTGTGCCGTGCACGAATGGTATGCAATAATGTTATTTAGAGATGTGTTTGAGTAGGATAGAAGGTCATTGCTTTAATTAATAGCACGATAGATCAAACGGGTGAACCCATTTTTGTTTTATTTTGCCATCCATAAATATGATGGTAAAGAGTTTTGTCCTTTGGCCTCGGTTTTGCCCGTGAAAGCTGTATATATCACCATATCTAATATAAATTATACATCTAACAATCACTCGGGCCCGATTTGATAATCGAATAGCGCTGGTGAATTTCTCATCCAATGAGAGAGAAATGTGAGGGGCTCACACTCTCCCCTCACACACAAGTTACTTACCCGGGGGTGAACACCTTGTTCGACCGTCAGAGGTCGAACAAGATATCCCATTCGAAAAACAAACACGATCCTCGTAGAATCTTGGCCTTAAATCGAATTTAGTCACCAATCTCAAATCTAATGTTGCGAAATGCTGGCAAGTTTTGCCATGGTGCAACTTGTGAATTTGCACGTGGATACATCCAAGTCTTTAATTATACATCAGTTCTGATACGGACAAGTCCCTTCTTTTATTTTTTGATATGGACAAGTGTTGTTATGGAGATTTTTTTTTTGAAACAAGGAAAAATCTTTCGATTACCAGCAGTGAGATACATACAATAAGGAATGCAGCATTCCCACGCTAACACAAGGAAAGATAACAGTATCAAAATATCGGACGCCTGACAGATAAACTCAGAGAAAATACAGCAGAGCTCTACCACTCGACACCCAAGGAGGATGAGGATCCCCGAAGAACACGGACATGGAAGATCCAACTGGAGGAAACTGTAGGCCACAGTCGCGCCGGTGTGGATATTGACGAGTTGAAGATGGCTCGGAGAACGTGCTTCATAGATGCACGGAGTATGCTTGTTAGCACGAGACATCCAACTGAGCATAGATGAGTCCGTGGTGGTCTTCAACGGTGCAGAGCTCCTATTCTTGCACTGTGTAATGTGAGTAGATTTTATTACGGTGTTGTTCCACATGTATAGCTAGGCAGATTTTCACACCAGGAAAGTGCGGATATGTTTTAAGTTTTAAACACAATGTTCATGATAACTTAATATATATGGATAGCTAGATTTTAATTGACTTATAATGCTACAGTTAACGGTGGGGATTTACCTGGCTGTGATTCTTTCTCGGTTAGGAGTGGGTGGAGATTTAGCCATGTTTCTCCACTCCCTTCCTCTTTTTCCTACTACGTGATTTTATGCATGTTTTCTTAAGTTCATTTTTAGAGATATCCTGTTGCGACTCTCCCGATGTTTTGTTGTTGAGTAATATTTTGTGCAACACTCCAGGTAATTATATCTCGGGATGTTACACATATAATATTTTTTATTTTTTTGAGTAGTCTTCACGTCTAATTAACTTGGTGTGTCGTTCACGTCACCAGATGACGTGACGTGGGAGTCATATAAAAATAAAATTCTAACCTTATGAATAGTGAAATTAGATCAGTTTTACTATTCACTGGGGGACAAATTTTTTTTATGTGACCTTCGCACCATGTCACCTGATGACGTGAATTACACATCAAATTAATTAGACGTGAAGATTACTCAAAAAAATTAAAATAAATAAATAAATAATATTACATGTGCAACACCCGAGATGTAATTATCCGGAGTGTTACACGGAGCATTACTAGTCCATTGGTTGTTTTTGTTTTAGTCCTATTGAGTGGAATAATGATTCTAATACCTATTATTGTTAGCTCAATACTACCTATTGAGCACCATGACAGAAAACTCCCTCACCTCACTCATGTTAGTTGGTAATCTCATCGGTTCTATGACCATCCAATAAGGATAGTTAGGTTTTTGGTATAGCCTATGACGTACATAGAATCTGCTCTGGATCTCTATTCACGGAAAAGTGGTCAGAAATGGATTATGCTTTCCCCCAATCTCATCTTGTATCATCGTAGAAGGAGACCAGAAGAATTTCTGATCCTACCAATCCATAGTAGTCTTTCAGTTAAACTTGTGATCTTCAATCCACGGTGGGTCACATGTGACATGGGCTATTACCAAATCCAATCAGGCCCATTTCCAGATTTACTGAATATTAGATAAAATAATAATACAAATAAAAATAAAGCAGGATACTACATAACCTAAGACAAAGAAAGAAAAGGGGGAATAGAAAGGTGAAGTGTAAAAGGGTAAATGGAAGGAAAGAGAATGTTTAAGGGGCTAATTTGCGCTTTTGCGTCGGTAAGAGAGTCTAGAGTCTAGTCCTTCGAACATTCTCTTCAGATTTTGTAACCTCTCTTTGGTCTGCTCTTATTGGAAGGCCAGAGTCACCACTAGTACTCCCCAAGGAATAAAAATAGGAAATTCAAAGGTGTTGACTCTCACTTTGATGCACAAAAATAACATCAAACGTTCTTCCAGTTAGTGAAATTTTGTCAATTAATATTTCATTGTTGACGGTCATCTTACTATTTCCGATGATCTTCCGAATGATTTCCATGTTCTTTACCTTGTACCTGATTTTCATTTAGGCCCCCCCCTCTGATAGGGGATATTTCTAATTTATTACAAGGATAAGTCATATTTTATCTATTTTTTACTTTAATAGGGAATAAAGTTAATCCGATTATAACGAGAGACAATCCTCGTGTATCTCGATTAAACTAACCAATAAAATTGATGGAACAATTTTTCCTCTCATTTAACTCGTTATCTATCAAAATAAATAAGGTTAAATTCTGAGATAAATTAACTCACGAGGGATACCCTCCATTTGTCTATCCCTCTATCAAAGAGGGGCTTAGGGCCTGTTTATTTGGAGGATAAGGGCGGATACCCTAACCTTATCCATCCTAATTGATTTGGATGCACATACAAGATATTTCACCTGAGTTAGGATATATGGACTCTTATCCGGGGTAAGAGTGGGATAGACTATTCTAGAAAAACTATAGAATAAGAGGGGTTTATAGGGCTTCTAGTTCTGTTAGGTGTCTTGTGATAGTACATATAAGGAAGAAAAAAAAATTAAGAATAATTGATAAACAGTTACCCTTGTGTTTTTGAAAAGCTCCCCTACTAAAACTTGGGTATGCCCACTTCTGTATGCACTCGCCATTTGTTTTCATTGATCAGTCTTTTAACAACACGAAGAGATTATCCAGTCAAACTCCTGCCCTATTTCCATGCAGATCCCAAAAACAAAAGTATCCAAAGATTTACCCGCAATGCAGGTGCAGAAGGGAATTAAAAAAAAACATCTGGAACTTCTATTAGGTGGTGTCTTCGTTTGGTCACCATCCCATCCACTCCTCCCCATGTTACATGTTCCCCCTTCCTAGTCGGCAACCAACTAAAACCCAGTGTTATCTGCGCAAAGAACCAAACAAACCCAACACATATTCTCTTTTGGGTCTGGAGGATAAGGGTGAGTATCCCACTCTTATCCATCTTAACTGAGTGCTCATGTAAGATATTCCAGTTGAATTAGGATATATAAACTCTTATTCGGGTTAAAATTGGGGTAGATTGTTCTAGAAAAAAGGTAGATGTACGCCTGCCCATCCATATTTTATACAGTAACCGCTGGGCTCAAACGGTCATAATGATGTCAAATACATCCTACTCAACGCATCAGAGGCCAGAGAAATAAAATTTTCATATGAAACTACAAGAGCCCCAGGGGCACCAAGCACTGTGGTTAAATGGATGATTAGGGTCAAACTACATCCTCAAGAGCCAACTTAATTACTTCAGCTGACCAATAGAAGGATGCCACAACCCCATATCAATGAAATGTTCATATAAGATCTTTATCATATCGTGGCACTTCTATATTGGCAGAGTATGAAGATCCGAAGGTTTCAACACAGAAGATTATAATGTCGTGGCACTTATTGAAGGGAATGCATCCTTTTTTTATCAAGAAGAAAATGTATTAAATGATAATGTACCTTTTGTTTTAACACAGCCAATTCATTGTTATGTATATTTGTTGGCACAAGCTAAACATGTTACTGCGAAAAGAAAAAGAACACACACTTCCCTCCTTCCTCATGTCTCATGCTTCATATAATTAAACGGAACACCTTAATAGCATTGTTATGGATTGCAAGGATTGAGTAAATTGATCAAGTTGCACTACTTGTACAATCTTATATATCATCCTAAATGTTATCATCGCCTCCTATTGTTCTCTTGACTTTGACTACGGTTATTTTTAACATTAAACAAATGTGAAAAATATCATACTTATCTCTCTCACTCTGATTATGATCCGTGAGAGATATTTGCTTGCTTATTTTGTTTGCCATTTCTTTCTAAAGTTTATCATGTATTGACATGTACTTATTGAATAGAGTGCTTTTCTTTTTTTCTATCAAAAAAATAATATATCTCTTGATAACGTATCTCTTGACCTATACAAATTATCGTTATACCATTTACATATATCAGGAAAAGGGAAGAAACGTTGTACTTCCATCCAATTAGTTGACATAAGTGCGAGAGATTCAAGATCGTGTATTAGCAGAAGATTTAAAACGAATAATTGAGATGGAGAAATTTTCAGTCGATCAAACTGTGAAGCTATGTGAAGATTTGTGAATAAATTTGATCAATTAAAATTATGTAATAAAAAGTGATTTTAATTTTTTTAAAAATTTTATCTTTTGTAAGGATATATAAACATAAAATTCTTTGTAAATTTTATTTTTTAATAAATTTTATTACCAAAATGTTAAGCAAGAGACTCATTGTAATTATTATCATTTTCACAAATATTCTAAAATTTACACTCATTCATGTTGTCGATTATTGTTATTGAAAAGTTGGTAACTTGATTTGTGCGTGGGCGTTGAGTTATTAGTATTAATAACAAATTCTAAGGGAAAGTTTAAGTAAGATTTGACTTATTGCTTGGGATGATTCTCGAGATGAAGGGTAAATAATTAAGAAGAGATAAATAGTTTAATTATTATTAATAATTTTTAGATAATAAATAAATAATTGATTGAAGTCTATAATTATTGCTAAGTATGTTCTTAAATGAGAAAAATTAATAAGAAACTCATTATTGCTAATTTTCAACATCCCAAAAAATAGATTGATAATGAAGAATTTCAAGGTAGAGAAGTTAATTAGACGTTACATTATCACTAATCATACTTAAAGAGTCTTATTACTATTAATGATGGTAGGATAAAATTATAAATTTAACAATATCAATAATCAAGAGTAGTATTGATAAACATATTAACAAACTCTATGGTACTATTAATTAAGGCAGACTGAGCCTTAGCCAGTGTGCCATGGCCCAACTAGGGCCCAATAAACCTCTATCAGCCTATCGGAGAAATCATCGCGCGTGGCATAAGCGCCATAACGTTCTCCCAATGGGGAAGACACCGTCACCATTACGGGGCCCTTGCCAATAAGGATTAGGTCACACAACAATGCCAAGATTTCCACCACAAGGCCCCCTTTTCGGAGTAGACAAGTGCACAATGGGCAACTCTCCCCACGATCATGGAGACGTTACTCCACGACCCACGTCACTTCCCCATTTAGGAAAGAACAGCCACCAGCAAGATAACCCATATAAATAGGTCCCCCATCAGACCTAGGAGAGAGACACACATACAGATATAGAGACATACAGAGACAGAGGCCAACACATCCACAGACTTCTCTAACGAGAGTAGAGACTATAGCGACCCAAGATTCGGATACCGGGAAAGGAACCCGATACCATTCGAATCCTGGCCCGCCGCCCACAAGCCGGGGCTCGGAAGGGCTAAAAGGATAGGTGTGGTGTACACAGAAATAGGAAATAAAGCATGACAACACATAAAATAACAGAAATAAAAAATAACTACAACAGAGTCCAGTCCAACAGAAAGTACAGTCTAAGGCAGGAAACATACCAAACGCCGAGTGTACACTCGGCTGGACGAGCTGGCAACTAAGAACCTGCACGCAACGCCCTCGAACCCCGAGGAAGAACCGCCGCACCTGAAACGCAGGGGTGAGCCTCCTGTCACAGGCTCAGTAGGGGTCCCGCGGAACCCCAACTGAAAACAACGGCGGCACGGAAAGCAGCAACTACAGCTAGAACAACAGTAACAGCCGGAACAGCAAAACACGGTGGCCGGTAAAACCTCGGCTCTACAGCTACTCCTACTGTACTGGAAAACACGCACCCCGATCTCCTAGTCGGGGGACCACCAGACTACGAACCACCCTAGTCACGCTACTGGGAAAACGACCACGCCGTCGCGAACTCACCACTGTCTAGGGAAAAGCCCTCGGTGACGCTCACCGGAACCCCTAGACCTCGACGTCGGGAAAACACCCGGAACTCCACGCAAGACCACGTCTCGCAGACGTGAAGCGAAACTTGACTCACGAGAAACTCACGTCACGTGACGGGAGCACTACCCACCAGAAGCAAGGCCAGATGCGTCCACTGACGACTTAGTCCACAGCCTCAGGTGTCTCGCTACCACGTCCCAGGCAAAGACTAAGACACCGTACTAGTAACCAGGAACACCAAACAAGGACAGGCTGGTGTCGCACTAGTCAGCGCGGGTCCGACGTCCCCAACCCAGTGTGCACACACAGACCATGCGCCCTAGGTCAGATCCTCTACCTTGTTCTTCCCCCGAAGCCCGGACTCAGCTGCGTGTGGGGGCCCTACGGTAACCAGCCTAAAAACCATCTCTCTCGGGTCACGCTCTCCACCACTCCCAAGTGGGTTTGCATACGCGTGCGCAGGAAAGCTACGTCTAGTGGCAGGTCACTCAACGTGAACACGGAAAGTCACACACACACCCATCGCAAGTAACACGGAGTGACAAGTGGCTCGGACCCACCAGACTCTGGATAGTCCACTAGACCTACCAAATCTAACGGTCTATGAGTCACACGACTCGGGGTCAAGATCGCTGCACGTGACGGCACAATGCCATCAATCTAGCCTAATCCCTAAGTCTAAAACCACGATGACATGATTCCCAAGGTAGCTCACAAACTGCCGAGGCCGTTCCCCCAAAAAGGGAACTCGAGAGCCCTCCAGCCCCAGGCTGGGTGACTGGACTCACAGTCCAAGGCCATACGCACGGCCCACATGGAAACCACCTTCCGGAGAAACTCACGACGTGCGGGGAAATCCCACCGCACTCATACTGACACACGGTGACTCGATCTAGCGAGAACACGGAAGTCCGAAACACATGGGGTCACCTGGATCCCCAAAATCCACGGGCACGCTAATTGAGGCAACTCGGCACCTCCGGACACCCAAAACACGGTCACGGAACCAACGGGGTGTCCAAGACACTCACGAGGCCAAACGTCGGTCATTGGGTCCCAACCGGACCGACCTGAGCCCAAAATGAGCAAAAACTCTGCATTTCGGTCCACCTCCCCACAGGGGTCAGTCGACCTAGCCAGCTCGGTCGACCGCCCCAGAGGGGTGGGTCGACCGAACTGGGCAGAATGCCCAGTTCGAGCCGCACCCGAACTGTCGACCGAGCCGCCCGCGGCGGTCGACCGGTTACGGCGGAAAATAGGCTGAGCTCAACCCTAAAGCCCGGTTCCACGCCCCGTTCGATCCCAATCGAAGGGAAAAACATAGGGGACCATCCCCTAGGCCCAAAAAATCAAAAATGGAGGGAAGAAAGAGGGGAAACCTCGATCGATCCGACGAAACCGTCGCACGCCCTAAAAACGTGATTTTAACCCCCAACGGTGATAGACCCGCGCTCGGCTCACCACGGGCTACCGAACTCACGGAAAATGAAATACACAAGTTGAGGGTCTATTTCCCTACCTCCACCGAAGATTTCAAGCGCCGAGATCGCCGATCCATCGTGAAAACGCCACAAAACCCCCGCCGGTTCATGAACTAGCACCCGAGCTTCAACGTGCCACCACGCCTCGATCCACGACCCGTCCTCGTGCTCCTCGCCCCCATGCCATCTCCACCTCACCCGCCATCGCCTCCGTCGGCCGCCCGGAGGAGAGGGGAAGAGAAAGAGAAGAGAGAGGGAGAGAATGAGAGAATGGGGAGAGAGAGGGGGTTAGGGTGGTTTAAATAGAAAACTAATTTGAGATTTTAAAATCTAAAAAAATTAGAAAATAGGGAAAAATACTCCCCGTGATCCTCAAAAAACACACAACGCAGTGGTAACGTCTCAGAGTCGGAGAACGCAACGGTTCACCCTACACGGGGTTCCGAAGGTCCGACAGCCAAAAACACGCGTAAAACCCAAAACGCAACCCGGGACCCACAAAGGCGCTCTGAAAATTTTAGAAAATTACCGGCGTGCTCCTCACAAAGTCACAGACCCAAGGAAATTCGCAGGCACACCACCAATGGGTCCGAAAATCCTGTATAAAAGTCCGAAGCTCACTCGGACACGATCCGCAACCCGCAAAAAGACGATCCGAAACCCACGGATCCTGATCCGAGCAATAATCCAAAAAATTCGGGGCGTTACAGCCCTCCCCCCTTAAAGAAATTTCATCCTTGAAATTCAGGACAACGCCGAAACACAGGGGAAGATAGCCTTAACCAATTGACAACGCCGTCAGAGCCCCAGCACAGAGAACCTCGATTTTTACGAAAGCACCGATCCTAAGGGACACAGCCAGACTACAATCACGAACGACACCTCGCTCCGCACGCCGCGCACACCGGCCATCAGAGTAGGCATACACCAAAGGACACAGTCCGACATCACCTCAGACAACGCGAGAACCAATCATGGCATCGCTGCCATCACCATGCTCATGAGAAAACACACTCCTCGCCACGAAATCCAAACGACTGGTCAACGCCCATGCTCGGCGGACCAACCAAACGCCAGCTTCACAACCTGCTAAGCGATCTCACGCCCCGCACCGGGGACAACCAACACTGAGCTTCCAACCAGCTTACACAGTCCTTCCGACTAACTGCCGCACAACTGTCGGCTCCACGCCAAGGGCCATCTCACACCTGGCAAGCCGAACGCCAACAACATCACGGGACCAACTCTGTCAGGACTCAAACTTCGATAAAGCCCATATCCCAACCAGAAAGCACCTCACGAAAATGGCCACCAAAGGCCTCGCTTGCACACGGCACTCACCATTCTCGAGCCCTAACAACCAACATCTTCTGTCTGCGAAAGACCACACACCGATCACCAGGCACTCGTCAACGAGAAACCCTTGACTCACTCAGCTTCTTCCCGCTTTCTTGGTCCTTCACCAAGTCCGAAGGGCACATTCCAAATCTCGACAGGCCATCCGTTGACTCACGCACATACCAACACCATATCCTATGCCAACACTACCCTCTCGGGGGAGCACGGCGAAACCACATGACAAGATCTCTCCTCGGTCCTTACGTCACTCGACTCAGACTTACAGGGGAATCCTCCCATGCTGGTCACCAGACCAAGGACCACCATTCCACGCCCATGTCCCATCAAGGACCTTCACGCACAGGCATCAACCACCATCCTTTCTCATCAAATCCTATCTCATCTCAATCGCTCCAACTAGACGCCTGCCCATCCCGATTTCGCTCTTATCACAGAGCCACGGGACACAACCTGAACAATTCACGGCACACAATTCCCATGCAACCAAGTGCCACTTGCCACCACAGCAACCTGGTCGACAGCGCCATGACCAATGCACACGGGTCCCCAAACGATACACATCTCACCATGGTCGACCACTCGGTCAACCTGACCAGCCACTCGCAGCCACCAACAGGGACCCATAATCTCTCAGAGATCACTTCTCAAGAAAACACAACCTCATCCAAGAGCACAACTTCCAACACAAGAACAAGGTACTCATGCGGCGCACTCGCCAACATATTTCCCCAACTCTCCATCCAGTCAGTGCACAACCACAATACCTCAAGCAACGGCACGGCAACACATCTCACGTAACCCGAGATAATATCATATCGAGGAACCAATCCTCCAACGCTCTACACATCCTCAGGAATCCGCCTGTAGCAACCAACGCTACAATCCGCGCACTCTGATCCACATGCTCAACCAATGTAGATGACTCGGGATCCGCCACCCCGAAAATCCTCTGCAACTCCGCAGGCTCCGATTCACAACACCTCAGAAACCACAACACCAACTGCAAATTCTCACAAAAATCACCCAACAGCACACATCCTTCCGGAGCAGCGCCAACACCCTCACACAACAAGGGAACAAGCACGACTTCTCACAGGCAACTGCCTTGCCAAAACACAGGACGCATCTCGCACGGACTTCATGGCACACAAAGGCCAACCAATCTGGACGCACAATGTAAGACGACGAACCTTAGCCAAACGCAATCCTCTCCGACCAAAGGAGGAACCAAGATACCTCCGACCAACGGAAGGTCTCCACGCTCAACTTGACCTCGAACCTTGCATACGCTGGGAACAACACCTTCTAGCACCAGGAAAACCACCACTTCTGTCAGGTCAACTCCTCTGACAACACTCACCAAGTGTTCCGTCGGGCCACAATCACAGCATCTCTCGATGCACCTCCGCTGTAATTCCTCGAACTGCAACACGCCACACCAAGAGCCGCAACACGAGCCATAATCAGCAACCACCAACGCTCATCCTCGAGTCCCAAACTCACCGCGGAACCTTCACATCTCAAGCCAAACCAAGGGCGAACACAACCCATTCACACACAAGAGCGCAGGAGCAAAAGAACTTACTAGGATGCCTCCACCCAATCCCAGAAGATCCTCCACTCATCCGAGCACAATTCTTGACCAGAGCACACGCTCCGCCACCTATAACCATGACCTCAACACCTCAGGGGCTAGATAACCACAAGCTGGAGTGGCTGAACTCAGAAACAGCTCCCTCAGAGCACACTCACGACCACTTAACCACGAGCAATCCTCGCCAGCCACCTGACCTCATCGCAGACTCCTCGAACGCAGCACTGCGAGCTCACGCCTGCCGACAACTTCTGCCCAACGTAGCACAACCGAGACCACCATTGATGAGGGAGAAAGCTCTCGACCTCGGTCCTCAGACCTCATGCCGGCACTCCGACGAAAATAGCAACCACCTTCACAACGCCAACACTGCGCACAAAAACTCTTATGCAAGAAACCAAGCAAAAAATAAGCACAAAACCCTATGCCAGCTGCTGACTGTACTAGACCTTACGGACTCTGATCACCGCAATATCTCGAATTCCCATGTACACACCACAATCATAGCTCTGATACCAACTGTAGCGACCCAAGATCCGGATACCGAGAAAGGAACCCGATACCATTCGAATCCTGGCCCGTCGCCCATGAGCCGGGGCTCGGAAGGGCTAAAAGGATAGGTGTGGTGTACACAGAAATAGAAAATAAAGAAGGACAACCGATATAATAACAGAAATAAACAACAACTACAACAGAGTTCAGTCCAACAAAAAGTACCGTCTAAGGTAGGAAACGTACGAAATGCCGAGTGGACACTCGGCCCGATGAGCTGGCAACTAAGAACCTGCACGCAACGCCCTCGAACCCTGAGGAAGAACCGCCGCACCTGAAACGCAGGGGTGAGCCTCTTGTCACTGGCTCAGTAGAAGTCCCGCGGAACCCCAACTGAAAATAATGGCGGCACGGAAAGTAGCAACTACAGCTAGAACAACAGTAATAGCAGAAATAGCAAAACACGGTGGCCGGTAAAACCTTAGCTCTACAGCTACTCCTACTGTACTGGAAAAGATGCACCCCGATCTCCCAGTCGGGGGACCACCAGACTATGAACCACCCTAGTCACCCTACTAGGAAAATGACCACGCCGTCGCGAACTCACCGCTATCTAGGGAAAAGCCCTCGATGACGCTCACCGGAACTCCTAGACCTCGGCGTCGGGAAAACACCCGGAACTCCACGTAAGACCACGTCTCGCAGACGTGAAGCGGAACTCGACTCACGAGAAACTCACGTTGTGACGACCCGGGATCCGAGTACCGAAAAGGAATCGGCGCGTCTCGAATCTCGGCCCGCCAACCCAAGAGTCCGAAGACTCGGAAGGGTAAAAAGGGGTGGTGTGGGAGTACAAGAGAAGTTGAAACAACTGTAGAGATAGCACACTAAACTAAATAAAATGCACAGCATAATATAAAATAAAATAAACTGCTACAAGGTCCACAGAGTCTCATGTCCAAATAAAAGTACAGTCAACAGAAAGGAAGAGTACAACTACACGGGGCATCCCCCGGAGTACAACTATATGGGACATACCCCGGCTCTGACAGACTGGCGACTAACTCTGGCTAGAAGAACCACGCTGAAACTCCGCCGCACCTCTCGACGACCCCGCCTCACCTGAAAAGTAGGGGTGAGCCTCATTTCATTGGCCGCTGGTCCACAAATCTAGCTCGAACACGAACTCCACCCATGCGCCACGAAAAGGGCACCGTCGCGATCCTCTTGCCGCCACCGTCGTCACCGTGCCGCCGCCGTGGTCCGCCGTCCGTCACCGGAGGAGGAGGAGGCACCGAAAGCTCGAACGGGGAGAGGGGGGTCGCAACGGTTGGGGAGCGGGGGCGGTCACGGGAAGAAGAAAGAAGAAGAAGAAAAGGAGAAAAAGAAAATGGAAAAAAGGGGGGGTATTTATAGAAAATATGGAAAATGCCAAAAATATCAAAAAATAGAAAAATACATATTCTCGATCCTCGGAACGCACAGATCGCAACGGTACCACCCGCGGGTAGGTGAACGACCCGGTTCACCTGCTACGGGGTTCCGTAGGTTTTCCCGAAACAAACATGCGGGAATCGGAAAACACGCGAAAAATGCACGGAACACGTCCCGCAGCCTCCGAAACTGGCCCGAATCGTACGGATCCAAGCACGGAAGATGTCCAGAAAATAATTCCGGGCATGATGAAAACAAATCCTCTGGAAAAGTAGATCCGAGACCCGAAAAGATGTCCGAAAAACTCGGGACATCACACACGTCACGTGACGGGAGCACTTCTCACCAGAAGCAAGGCTGGATGCGTCCACTGACGACTTAGTCCACAGCCTCTGGTGTCTCGCTACCACGCCCCAGGCGGAGACTAAGACACCATACTAGTAACCAGGAACACCAAACAAGTACATGCTGGGGTCGTGCTCGTCAGCACGGGTCCGACGTCCCCAACCCAGTGTGCATACACAGACCATGCGCCATAGGTCAGATCCTCTAGCTTGTTCTTCCCCCGAAGCCCGGACTCAGCTGTGCGTGGGGGCCCTACGGTAACCAGCCTAAAAACCGTCTCTCTCGGGTCACGCTCTCCACCACTCCCAAGTGGGTTCGCACACGCGTGCGCAGGAAAGCTACGTCTAGTGACAGGTCACTCAACGTGAACACGGAAAGCCACACACACACCCATCGCGAGTAACACGGAGTGACAGGTGGCTCGGAGCCACTAGACTCTGGATAGTCCACTAGACCTACCAAATCCAACGGTCTATGAGTCACACGACTCGGGGTCAAGACCGATGCACGTGACGGCACAACGCCGTCAATCTAGCCTAATCCCTAGGTCTAAAACTACGGTGACACGATTCACAAGGTAGCTCACAAGCCGCCGAGGCCGTTCCCTCGATCAAAAAGGGAACTCAAGAGCCCTCCACCCCCAGGCTAGGTGACTGGACTCACAGTGCAAGGCCATACGCATGGCCCACACGGAAACCACCTTCCCGAGAAACTCACGACGTGCGGGGAAATCTCACCGCACTTATACTGACACACGATGACTCGATCTAGCGAGAACACAGAAGCCTGAAATGCATGGGGTCACCTAGATCCCCAAAACCCACGGGCATGCTAATCGAGGTAACTCAACACCTCCGGACATCCAAAAACACGGTCGCGGAACCAACGGGGTGTCCAGGACACTCACGAGGCCAAAGGTCGGTCATTGGGTCCCAACTGGACCGACTTGAGCCTAAAACGAGCAAAAACTCTGCATTTCGGTCGACCTCCCCACAGGGGTCGGTCGACGTGGCCAGCTCGGTTGACCGCCCCAGATGGGTCGGTCGACCGAACTGGGCAGAATGCCCAGTTCGAGCCGCACCTGAACGGTCGACCGAGCCGCCCGCGGTGGTCGACCAGTTACGGCGGAAAACCAGTCGAGTTCAACCCTAGAGCCCGGTTCCACGCTCCATTCGATCCCAATCGAAGGGGAAAACATAGGGGACCATCCCCTAGGCCTAAAAACTCAAAAATGGAGGGAAGAAAGAGGGGAAACCTCGATCTATCCGACGAAACCGTCGCACGCCCTAAAAACGTGATTTTAACCACCAACAGCGATAAACCCACGCTCGGCTCACCACGGGCTACCGAACTCGCGAAAAATGAAATACATGAGCTGATGGTCCATCTCCTTACCTTCACCGAAGATTTCACGCGCCGAGATCGCCGATCCATCCTGAAAATGCCGCGAAACCCCCGCCGGTTCACGAACTCGCACCCGAGCTTCAACGCGTCACCACATCTCGATCCTCGACCCGTCCTCATCCTCCTCACCTCCATGCCGTCTCCACCTCGCCCGCCATCGCCACCATCGGCCACCCGGAGGAGAGGGGAAGAGAAAGAGAAGAGAGGGAGAGAATGGGAGAATGGGGAGAGAGTGGGGGTTTGGGTGGTTTAAATAGAAAATCAATTTGAGATTTTCAAATCCAGAAAATATGAAAAATAGGAAAAAAATACTCCCCATGATCCTCGAAAAATGCACAACGCAGTGGTAACGTCCCAGAGTTAGAGAACGCAACGGTTCACCCTACACAGGGTTCCGAATGTCCGACAGCCAAAAATACGCGTAAAACCCAAAACGCGACCCGGGACCCACAAAGGCGCTCTGAAAATTCCATAAAATTACCGGCTTGCTCCTCACAACGCCACAGACCCAAGAAAATTCGCGGGCACACCACCAATGGGTCCGAAAATCTGGTATAAAAGTCTGAAGCTCACTCGGACACGATCCACAACCCGCGAAAAGACGATCCGAAACCCACGGATCCTAATCCTAGCAATAATCTGAAAAATCTGGGGCGTTTCAGAGGCTATCTCCAGGAGCGATCATGTAACTCCACACGGTTCTCCACACAGGCACAAAGAGAGAAGAGGGCAGGCCCCTGCCCTCCTCCACCAAGGGTGCTCGCCCACTGGGAAGCTGAGTAGACAGGTTCTGACGGTTCTTCCCCTCTACTTCTCCGGGCCTTCACCCACTATTTCGAGCACTCCCCAGACTCTCTGAGTAGTTTAAGAGCTTTCATTCATACAGGCAAGCTTGTTCACTCCACTCCTAAGCTCTCCTATCTCTCTCCCTCCTATAGTTCTCTCTGAAGTACGTCCCTGACTTAAGCATCGGAGGGTTGTCCCCTGATGTCACACCTAAGGCTCCTTCTGATGCCTTTTTCTAGTGTTCGTACGCTTTCACGGGTAGCCGGTTGCTCTTCCCAATAAACAAATCTTAAAAGTGTAGTATGAGGAGTATGAACCACTTTCTTATCTCTACACTTTTCTACAAATAATATTTTTGTTATTAGTAACCAAGATCATCAATTAAAATTAATTTGGTTTGTTATTAGGGGTAATCATGATTTTTAATACTAATTAAGTATTGTACCCTAAGTTAAAGATTTGAAAATTTTAAGTAAGGCATCTTAATCTCAACCAAACTAAGAATAACACTATGTCTTTTAACCCATAATAAGAAGGGTAAAATAGTCTATTTTCAGTACTTATTCTCATTCGTATCCGTATTTTTTTACCAAACGAGTAATAGGGATATTGACATATTTATGCCCTCACATACCAAACGCACATGAGAATAAGAATCGAGATAAATTAACTCAGAATGACTTACGCATATTCTTGTCATAATTTATCTCGATACCAAACATAACATAAGTATCTTGGACCTGATGGCTGGGGAATGAGATTTTACCATCATTTTGAAAATTTATCAAAGGAAAATTGTGGCTATCATTAGAGATTTTAAAGTTACACTCGTAGGCATTAAATAATTTTAATTTCATGGATATTGTATCCCACCCAAAGAAGGGGCTTAAGCACGGTTTGTAGTACCGCCCGATACGTATTTATGTCGGGCAGTACATACCGGTATCGGACCTGACTGGTCTGATCCGGCCAGCTTGGTACCAGTACCAGTAGGTACATGTTAAAAATAAATAACTGGGGCGATGGCGAAGGGGTTGTGGAAGGCCAAGGTAGTGGCTCCGCGGGTTGGCACGATGACGACGACGGTGGAGGTCAGGAGGGAGCGAAGGAGGGAGGAGGGAGAGAGAGAGAGAGGAACCTCGGTGGAAGAAGACGATGGTGGTTTTGAATGGTGCGATGATGACGACTTTGGACGACGGCGACGGTGGTTTCAGATCGCATTGAGGGTGGTGACGGGCGGACGGCTTGTAGAGAAGTGGAGAACCCCCAAACTCTAGAGGGTCACGGGGTGTCGGGGGCTAGGAGGTTTTAAAGTTTTAAACATTTAATAGCCGGATCCGAAAGCTAGATCCGGTTACAGTAGTCGGGTCAACAGACCCAGGTGGGGAAGTGGGCTAGGGATTTAGGGAACCAGAGGGGGAAGTGGGGAACTTGGCTGGTACCAGTTATGTACGATACCAGTGTTATGTTAGATGGACGCAGTCTATTACCACTGAGAGTGGATCTAGAGGGGGGTGAATAGATCTAATGTCTAATTTTAGAACACAGTTGAACTCTAATGCGGAATTAAAACAAGCAACTGTTGAACGACAGAAGGAACACTATGAAATCACACAAACCACAGGCAATCACACAGTAGACACCGATCTTTAAGGTGGTTCGATCTCAATCCAGAGATCTACGTCCACCCCACACTCCAACTGGAATGTGGATCCTGCTGACTCACAGCTTGAACAGCTGGGCTTCACAGCTTGCCAACAGACCGCTGATACACAGCTTCGCTGGGCTTTACAGCTTGCCGACCAGAGGAACAAATCCTCTGCAACCGCTGGGCGATACAGCTTAGCCGTCCGAGACCTGGTCTCGCCTGCTGAGGATTACAGCTTCACCTGTCCAGTGGAAACCTCCACTGCAATTGCTGGCTCACAGCTTGATAACAAAAGAGTTTCGAAAACAGTAAAGACAGAAACAAACGAAATGGAAAACCAAAACGAATGTAGCTCAATTGAGCAGTATCAGCTCTGGTATCTGAACCAAGAGACTGATTTACAAGACTTCGAAAAGACTCTCTCAACTCAACTCTCTCAATCTTCTCTTCTCTCTTTCTCTTCTTCTCTCTGAATCTTCTTCTCTGTGGATCGTGCAGGCGCTCACTCTCTGTTCTTTTCTCTTAGCTCTGGCTGCTTTATTCGATCAGCTTCTTCTGAAGGAAGAAACTCCATATATATACCAGCAGCAGGAAGGGCGTGTGCTCTCCACATCTCCCGCCCAATGGCTTGGACCACGTGGCAGCATCCAGCAGGCTTTCAGTACACGTGTCATAATCTGGTCACTCCCCTTATCCTCGGATCACGTGCCCAGTCATCAGTCTCTGCAAAGAATCCCTGTCAGACAGTCGAAATAGAATTGTCAGTTTAAGGTTTAAGCGATGTACAGACTGTATGAAGGCACTGCTGAAGCAATGTACAGACATTGTGAATGCGAAGCTATGCAGTGTTCAGACTCTACGTATGCAGACCCATGGCGTTGTACAGACTTAGTAAATGCAGTGTTGTAGCCTGTATAGACTTCAGATATGCAAGACTATGCCATGTACAGACTTCCTATATGCAGGACTTATGCCATGTATAGACTCCATATATGCAGAGCTTATGCCATGTATAGACTTCAAATATGCAGAGCTTAAGCCATGTACATACTTCAAATATGCAGAAGTAAACGTGCATCAATGTGTAGACTTAGCAAAACAAAGTATGAACAAAGCAACACAATGTGCAGACTTCGTGCAATGAGTGAAGCAGTGTATAGAGTTATGAGTGGAATACATGAAGCAATGTATAGAGTTAGAGTGCAATGAGTGTTCAAGTGATGTACAGACTCAACGTTATGCAAGCAGACAATGTATAGAGTTGATGAAGCGATGCTCAACAAAAAGACGCCTTACACTTAGGCGTTTGTTTCAGAAGTGATGCCACTTCTGGTGGGCGTCAAATCTCGAGCATAGAGAATGTATAGACTTGCTACGGCACAAGGCAGCATAACGATGTACAGACTCTGCCAAGAGCAATGCACAATGCACATATGAATGTACAGACTTTGTTTGTGCTGTGCAAGCATGCTAAGATGCAATGTATAGACTTTATGCGAGCATGCTGCAGCCAGTGTACATACTTAGACCTGCGTGCATGCAATGCGATGTATAGACTTGCCCATGGCTGTCTAGACTTTGCATGCGTGCTTATAGCAATGTGCAGACTTGCAGACAATGCGTTGTGCAGACTTTGCGTGCCATAATGTATAGACTTGGTGGCGAGTGACTTACACAAAGACGCTAAGTGAGACGGTCCAGTGTATAGACTTAGTGTCCACTTGAGACGCTCAGTGAGACGGACCAGTGTATAGACTTATGCTGTGCTGCAAGATGGCAGTGTACAGACTTGGTTAAGACTGTCTAGACTCGGCATGCGAGCTATGGCGATGTATAGTCTTGCTAATAAGGGGTTGTGCAGACTGCACGATGTATGGACTTACAAGTGCAACGTAGATAAAATCACCAGTGTACAGACTTGCTAGTTGTAACGTAGGTAAAATATACCAATGTATAGACTTGCGAGTTGCAACGTAGGTAAAGATACCTAATGTACAGACTTGCTAGTGTGCATGCCACAATGTAGTGTATGGACTTTGAGTGTGTGTGCAGTGCTGCAACCGATGTATGGACTTGTGTTGACGCTGCAGGACAACAGCCAATGTATAGACTTTGTAAATGCAAGCAATGCAGCAATGTATAGACTTGTGACTCATAAGTTTGCTATCATCAAAACTATAGATCATCAAAAACTACAGGGGCACAATAATCTCCCCCTTTTTGATGATGGCAATACTATGAGTTACACTGACTCCTAATGCATACTATGAGAATGCAAGTTCTAACAAGATCTCCCCCTTTGCCATAACAATGAATACACTCCCCTGGAATTCAACAAACAGACAATATTCTCCCCCTTTGCCATCAACAAAGAGGAGGGAAAGTGATTACAAGGGAAGGAACAAGAGAGATCATCTGACTGGCATTCTGAACAAGTAGTTCAGGAATAAGCATTCTAAAGCACAGAGTCTTCAGTCATATGAATTTAGAAACTGCTTTGAGATAGAATTCTGGTTTAAAGGTTATAAATTTTGAGTTCATGCACTACAATCAATGGATAAGTTTTCTGTGCATGATAAAACAATAAACCAGAATCACATTTGCATGAGAGATTCAGTTTCAAAATATCTTACTTTCATAGACTCAGTAAAAAAATGGTTAAGAGATACCAGGTCATGTATTGAAATTAAACAAATTGACATCCTGAAATTTCTTTTGAAGGAACAGCATTTTCAATATTATTTCATTAAGGGCATTCAGGTACCATTTATCTTTTTGCGTAAGGGTATACGTTTATCAGACGCCAATACCCCTAGATACTCAACATGATGGACCATTCTGCCTATGATCAAACTCAATAAAACTGATTTACACCTTTTTGTGTGAGGGTACACGTTTATCAGACGCCAGTTACCCCCAGGTACTCAGTGAAACCACCCTACTGTTTTGATCATTTTATACAGAGATAACTGATACACCTCATGACTTAAGTATTGTCCATTTCTTTGATGGATCACTTAGTTTCTCAGTATTTTACCAGTCATTACTCTGCCAATGTTATTTTTAATTAATTTTAATATTTTTCAATATCTTTCTTAGCTGTCCTTTATTTGTTTCAGAATGACTTGTTTAAGGACAATACACATACTTAGCCTTCTCTAACAGGATTTTAGATGAGTTTTTAGATTTCAGATATAATTGGCTTTGTCTGACATGAAATAAGATAAGGGTTGAGAGCTTTATCAATTTTCAGCTTTCTTATTTACTGATTGCAATCTTTAAACTTTAAAGTTTATAAAATTTAAACCATTAAGTCAGTCTTCAAGCAATTAAAGTTCTTATAAATGAAGAAGTCTGTTTTCTATTGCTTAGGAATCAGAACTGACTAACAGATTGCCATATTGTCAGACTCAACTCATTCAGGGTCAAAGAATTTGGATTTCAATAAAGTTGATGACCACTCTGAATTTCTAACAATACTCCCCCTGTCTATATGCATGTGGTTTTAGATGAGAGAGAGCTTAGACACAGTCATGACTAAATGATATGCAATGATGATCATGAGTGTGATGCCAAAAAAAATATGAATGTCATGCATGATCATGAGTCTGTTGCAACATTCAACATTCACAAGGTTTATTCAAGCCATCAGAGAGTTTATTCATTATGCTGAAATTTACACAAGCCAAGTTCTCTTCTAAGAAATTTAAACCTTTCATTCCCAAGAGGCTTAGTAAAAATATCAGCAATTTATTTTTCAGTTTCAATGAAGTTCATTTCAATTTCCTTTTTATTTACAACATCTCTAAGAAAATGGTGTTTTATCTCTATATGCTTAGTCCTAGAATGATGAACATGATTTTTAGCAAGGCATATAGCACTAGTATTATCACACAAGATTGGAATATATTCCAGTTTTATCTGATAATCATCTAGTTGGTGCTTGATCCAAAGTACTTGGGCAGCACAATTACCAGCTGCAACATATTCAGCCTCAGCTGTAGACAAGGCTACAGTGTGTTGCTTCTTAGATGCCCAAGATACTAGACAGCCACCAAGGAATTGACAATAGCCACTAGTACTTTTTCTCTCTACTCGACACCCAGCATAATATGCATCAGTGTAGGCTAGAAGTTCTAACTCACACTTGGCAGGATACCAAAGACCTAGCTCTTGGGTGCCTAGTAAATACCTAAAAATCCTTTTCACAGATTTAAGATGTGATTCTTTAGGACTAGCCTGAAATCTAGAGCATAAACACACTGCAAATTGAATATCAGGCCTAGATGCTGTAAGATATAGAAGGGATCCGATCATACCTCTATATAGCCTTTGGTCCACTGGTTTACCTTGAGGATTTTCATCTAAATTGGTTGAGGTACCCATTGGAGCAGCTATTTCCTTGAGGTTATCCATCTTGTACTTCTTCAATAAATCCCTTATGTACTTGGACTGAGAGATGAAAGTTCCATCTTTTGACTGTGTCACCTGCAGTCCAAGAAATAATTTGAGCTCACCCATTGAGCTCATTTCAAACTCATTAGTCATTATCTGAGAGAATTCCTCACACAATTTGGGGTTAGTTGACCCAAAGATAATGTCATCCACATAAATTTGAATGATAAGAATATCTGAATGACTTACCTTAGTAAACATGGTTTGATCAACTACACCTCTTGTGAAGTTCTTATCAGTGAGGAATTTGCTCAACCTGTCATACCAAGCTCTAGGAGCTTGCTTAAGACCATAGAGAGCTTTTCGAAGTTTATACACATGATTGGGGAAGTCTAAACATTCAAAGCCAGGAGGCTGCCTCACATAGACATCCTCACTGATTTCCCCATTCAGAAAAGTAGATTTTACATCCATCTGCTGAAGATTTATTCCTAGGGAACATGCATAAGCCAATAAGATTCTGATAGCTTCTAACCTGGCTACAGGGGCAAAAGACTCTTCAAAGTCAATTCCAAATTCCTGGTTATACCCCTGAGCTACAAGTCTGGCCTTATTTTTAATGACATTCCCTGATTCATCAGTTTTATTTCTGAATACCCATTTAGTCCCTATGACTGTTTCATGATCAGGAGGTGGAACCAAGTGCCACACCTTATTCCTGTCAAATTGATTGAGCTCTTCATGCATGGCATTAATCCAATGCACATCCTTAAGAGCACAGTCAATGGACTTGGGTTCTACATTTGATACAAAGGCATATGCATTCAATTCATTTTGAATTCTTAAGTGGCCTCTAGTCCTAGGAGGGTCATGCAAATTGCCAATCACATTATCTACAGGATGATCTTTTAGATATCTAATGTTGACAATTTCATTATCATGATTTTCATTTACCTCCCCCTGAACTGTAGGCTCTTCTTCATTAAGCTCTTCATTTCCTTCCTCATCTTCGGATTTGTCTGCAGGATTCCCTTCTTTCAGAATATCACCATTGTCTTCATTCCTGCATTGACCAATATTAGACTTTACCAAAGATTCATCAAAAATAATATGTGGAGATTCTTCAACAGTTTTGGAATTCAGATTATACACTCTATATGCTCGGGTGTTTTCAGAGTAACCAAGAAAAATTCCTGGTTCACCTTTAGGTTCAAATTTATCAAGGTCTCTTTTATCATTTATATGAATAAAACATTTACAACCAAAAACCTTGAAATGAGCAATAGAAGGTTTCTTACCCTTTATGATCTCATAGGGTGTTTTCTGGGTAGAAGGTCTTACCATGGCTCTGTTAATTACATAACAGGCAGTATTTACTGCTTCAGCCCAGAACTTCCTTGGCAGACCACCTTCAACCAAGAGTGTACGACCCATCTCCACCAAGGTTCTGTTCCTCCTCTCCACAACTCCATTCTGCTCGGGTGTCCTTGGTGAGGAGTACTTGTGATGAATTCCATTTGACCTGCAGAATTCATCAAACTGTGAGTTTTCAAACTCACCTCCATGATCAGTTAAAATATTTTCAATTTTCTGATTTTTCTTAAGACAGAACTCCTGAAATTCTGAGAATGCATCACTTTTATGTGATAAGAAATATACCCAAGTATACCTAGAGAAGTCATCTACCATGACAAACCCATACTTCCTCCCTGATAAGCTGACAGACCTGGTTGGCCCAAAAAGGTCCATGTGTATCAGCTCATAGGGTTTAGAAGACAGATTTTCTGTTCTAGATTTAAATGACTTTCTAGTTAACTTTGACTGAGTGCATGCATCACAGATTTTATTTTCTTTCTTAAAGGAAACTTCAGGAAGTCCTCTAACCATGCTATGCTTATTCAGTTTATGCAATACAGTGTAACTAGCATGGCCTAACCTACGATGCCATAAAAATGCTAAGTCCTCTCTACTAGCAGTAAGGCATAGGTTAGAATGTTGTATATCATCTAAGTCTATCATGTAAGTGTTATTTATCCTTTTACCAGAAAATTTAACAGTTTCGGAATCAGGTTCAAAAACTTTGCAGCATTGAGAGTCAAAAAGAACTTTGCATCCTTTATCACATAGTTGGCTGATGCTAAGTAAATTATATGCTAAACCTTCAACCAACATGACATCTTCAATGCAACAGGTAGTACACTTACCTACCTTACATGTCCCAACAATCTTACCCTTTGTGTTGCTACCAAAGGTGACAAGGCCTCCTTGTTTCTCTGTCAGCATGCAGAACTTGGCCTTATCTCCTGTCATATGCCTGGAGCAGCCACTATCCAAGTACCACAAATTGTTCTTGGCTGCCAGGCATACCTGCACACACAATCAGGTAGAGAAGTTTGGAACCCAAGACTGATTGGGCTCCAGAGAAGATGAAAAGTAATTAAAACAAGAAAGCAGACTTTTAGGAATCCACATTTGTTTGAAACAGTTCTGTTCAGTGGATTTTCCAGATTTCTTTTTGTTATGCTTTTTCTTGTTGACACTAGCATGATTATTTACAGATTGATTATTTCTGTGCCAGTGCCTTGGCCAGGGTGTATTCACGAAATTTTGGCCATAGTAATCATTGGGCTGGCTGTGGAAATGTTGGTTCCTAGGTGTCCAAGAGCCATACCCATTAACCCAATTTCTAGTGTAAGGTTTATAGGACTGTGTAGCCTGATGTCCATAACCTGTAAACCTTCCTTGAGTCCTAGTCCATCCTGACCTATTTGGATAGGTTGACTGTGCAAAGAAGTGGGACTGGGCTCTAGGTTGGTAGAAATGTTTGGGTTGAGCTCTAAAAGCATTCTGCCTCCCCTGCACCTTGGACCCTGCTGACCTATTCATAGGTGTGTATTGGGTCTTCTTCAGAGGTGGTGGTGATGGTGGAGACTTGGTGACCTTAACATGTGGTTTATAAGACTGTGTAGGTTGACCCCTAACCTGAGACTGAGCTTTGGGATTTTGCTTGGATGTGCTAGCTCTACTAGGCTCACTCAGCTTTTGTTTGCCCTTCTCCTCAGCACTGGGCTTTTTCAGATTTACAGCTTTGTTCACTGAAATGTTTGACTTCATGTTGATTAGAGGTCCTTTCTCTTTTTGTGCGACAAATGAAATAGTTTTCATTCCAAAGCTTTTTGTTGCACTAGAATTAAATCCAAGGCCCTCTTTTCTGAAGTTGACTTTTGACCCTAACAAAGCATTTAGGTTATCTGAACCTTGGGTCATTTTCTCAATAGTTTTAAGCTTGTCCTCATTATCCTTTTGAATGTCTTCAATGGATTTTTTCAGTTCTGTATTCACACTTAGGACAGCTTGATATTTTTCATTCACAATTTTTATCTCACTTTCATATTTCTGAATTTTCAACTTCCATTCATCAGCTTCTTTTTCTAACCTCTCATTATCTTCTTTAGAGGCTTTTGACTCATTCTTGATTTCTTCTAATTCAGAACATGTGAGTTTGAGTTTATTATTCTCAGATTCAAGACATGCAATTTTATCAGTTAGAGTTGTATCATTTTGCATGGAGTTAATCTTTCTTCTTAGATGCATGTTTTCCCTTCTAATGTCATCTGCTTTATCAGCTATTTCATGATAGGCATCTACCCAATCAGCAATAGTAAAATTATCGAATCGAGAAGTTACCTCATCTGAATCCTCCTCTCTGTCTTCAGAGCTTGTTGCCATAAGGCAAATGGGCTTTTCAGATTCGGCTTCACTGTCAGAGGTATTGCTCAAGGAGCCTTCATCTTCATCACTCCAGGTACTCACCATAGCTTTCCCTTTCGTGTTCCTCTTCTTTGACTTGTCCTTGTATTTCTGATTCTCTGGACAGTCAGCTTTCAGATGGCCTGTCTTCCTGCATTGATAACAAGTATTAGTTTCAATTTTCTTTGCAGGGTTATGTTTATACCTTTTATCCCTTCGGCCGCCACTATACTTCTTTTGGCTGAATCGTCCTCCTTCTTTCCTGAGGAACCGCCTGAACTCTCTGGTCATCATTGCCATCTCAGTACGAGTTATATCTTGTTCATTCAGGCTCTCCTCGGATGATGATCCACTAGAGCTGGATCTGCTGGACTTGCTGGATTTGCTGGCACCAGCTTTCAGAGCGATTGGCTTCTTCTTCTTTTCAGCTTCCTCTATCTTTGGCAGATTAATCTCATATGCCATCAGCGAGCCAATTAGCTCATCTGCCCTTGTATTTCGCAAATCCCTTGACTCCTCCATTACTGTAGCTTTAGTATGCCAAGCATGAGTCAGGGAACGCAATATCTTCCTCACTACATCGTATTCTGTCTGAGCCTTCCCGAGACCTCTAAGACCATTTGTGATGATAGTTAATCGAGAGTACATCTCCTTGATGGTCTCATTTGGCTTCATCTTGAAGGCTTCATATTCTGACACAAGGAAATTAGCCTTCGTCTCTCTAACCTGAGAAGTCCCTTCATGAATAACTTCCAGTGCATCCCACATCTCCTTAGCTGAGCTGCAAGCTGATACTCGAGAAAATTCCGTGGGGTGCAGAGAGCATTGAATAGCGTTTATGGCGCTCCAGTTTAGAGTAGACCTTCTGATCTCCTCCTTGGTCCAGACTTCCTCATTAGGGGACAGCTCATAAGGTCCCTTGCTGACTACCTTCCAGATCTCATAATCCTTCGCCCTCAAAAATACTTGCATACGGTTCTTCCAGTATGCATAGTTAGATCCATCGAAGAAAGGGGGCTTGGTGGTTGAGTGTCCTTCAGCGATCATCCCTCGAGCATCCATCTGTACCTTCCTCTTCGGGCTGTAAGTCCCTGTAGAAGAGTTAGGCTCTGATACCAACTGTTATGTTAGATGGACGCAGTCTATTACCACTGAGAGTGGATCTAGAGGGGGGTGAATAGATCTAATGTCTAATTTTAGAACACAGTTGAACTCTAATGCGGAATTAAAACAAGCAACTGTTGAACGACAGAAGGAACACTATGAAATCACACAAACCACAGGCAATCACACAGTAGACACCGATCTTTAAGGTGGTTCGATCTCAATCCAGAGATCTACGTCCACCCCACACTCCAACTGGAATGTGGATCCTGCTGACTCACAGCTTGAACAGCTGGGCTTCACAGCTTGCCAACAGACCGCTGATACACAGCTTCGCTGGGCTTTACAGCTTGCCGACCAGAGGAACAAATCCTCTGCAACCGCTGGGCGATACAGCTTAGCCGTCCGAGACCTGGTCTCGCCTGCTGAGGATTACAGCTTCACCTGTCCAGTGGAAACCTCCACTGCAATTGCTGGCTCACAGCTTGATAACAAAAGAGTTTCGAAAACAGTAAAGACAGAAACAAACGAAATGGAAAACCAAAACGAATGTAGCTCAATTGAGCAGTATCAGCTCTGGTATCTGAACCAAGAGACTGATTTACAAGACTTCGAAAAGACTCTCTCAACTCAACTCTCTCAATCTTCTCTTCTCTCTTTCTCTTCTTCTCTCTGAATCTTCTTCTCTCTTTTTCTTCTTCTCTGTGGATCGTGCAGGCGCTCACTCTCTGTTCTTTTCTCTTAGCTCTGGCTGCTTCTATTCGATCAGCTTCTTCTGAAGGAAGAAACTCCATATATATACCAGCAGCAGGAAGGGCGTGTGCTCTCCACATCTCCCGCCCAATGGCTTGGACCACGTGGCAGCATCCAGCAGGCTTTCAGTACACGTGTCATAATCTGGTCACTCCCCTTATCCTCGGATCACGTGCCCAGTCATCAGTCTCTGCAAAGAATCCCTGTCAGACAGTCGAAATAGAATTGTCAGTTTAAGGTTTAAGCGATGTACAGACTGTATGAAGGCACTGCTGAAGCAATGTACAGACATTGTGAATGCGAAGCTATGCAGTGTTCAGACTCTACGTATGCAGACCCATGGCGTTGTACAGACTTAGTAAATGCAGTGCTGTAGCCTGTATAGACTTCAGATATGCAAGACTATGCCATGTACAGACTTCCTATATGCAGGACTTATGCCATGTATAGACTCCATATATGCAGAGCTTATGCCATGTATAGACTTCAAATATGCAGAGCTTAAGCCATGTACATACTTCAAATATGCAGAAGTAAACGTGCATCAATGTGTAGACTTAGCAAAACAAAGTATGAACAAAGCAACACAATGTGCAGACTTCGTGCAATGAGTGAAGCAGTGTATAGAGTTATGAGTGGAATACATGAAGCAATGTATAGAGTTAGAGTGCAATGAGTGTTCAAGTGATGTACAGACTCAACGTTATGCAAGCAGACAATGTATAGAGTTGATGAAGCGATGCTCAACAAAAAGATGCCTTACACTTAGGCGTTTGTTTCAGAAGTGACGCCACTTCTGGTGGGCGTCAAATCTCGAGCATAGAGAATGTATAGACTTGCTACGGCACAAGGCAGCATAACGATGTACAGACTCTGCCAAGAGCAATGCACAATGCACATATGAATGTACAGACTTTGTTTGTGCTGTGCAAGCATGCTAAGATGCAATGTATAGACTTTATGCGAGCATGCTGCAGCCAGTGTACATACTTAGACCTGCGTGCATGCAATGCGATGTATAGACTTGCCCATGGCTGTCTAGACTTTGCATGCGTGCTTATAGCAACGTGCAGACTTGCAGACAATACGTTGTGCAGACTTTGCGTGCCATAATGTATAGACTTGGTGGCGAGTGACTTACACAAAGATGCTAAGTGAGACGATCCAGTGTATAGACTTAGTGTCCACTTGAGACGCTCAGTGAGACGGACCAGTGTATAGACTTATGCTGTGCTACAAGATGGCAGTGTACAGACTTGGTTAAGACTGTCTAGACTCTGCATGCGAGCTATGGCGATGTATAGTCTTGCTAACAAGGCGTTGTGCAGACTGCACGATGTATGGACTTGCAAGTGCAACGTAGGTAAAATCACCAGTGTACAGACTTGCTAGTTGTAACGTAGGTAAAATATACCAATGTATAGACTTGCGAGTTGCAACGTAGGTAAAGATACCTAATGTACAGACTTGCTAGTGTGCATGCCACAATGTAGTGTATGGACTTTGAGTGTGCGTGCAGTGCTGCAACCGATGTATGGACTTGTGTTGACGTTGCAGAACAACAGCCAATGTATAGACTTTGCAAATGCAAGCAATGCAGTAATGTATAGACTTGTGACTCATAAGTTTGCTATCATCAAAACTACAGATCATCAAAAACTACAGGGGCACAACAACCATGATGGGGCATCAAAGGCGATTGCCATACACGGGTGAAGTGTATTTGTGTGTTATGGCTTGTATGAGATTGTAATTGTGTAATTTCTTTCATTTGGGCTCCTTGTAAGGCTTATATCAAGCCAATGGGCCATTTGTAATGTAGATTCTATGGCTAGGTTGCCATTAGTAAAGTCCATTAGCGAGCTTATGCCATATTGGGTCATTAGGTGTCTAATGGGTCACTAATGCACTTAAGGCCCAAATTGGGTTACACTCCCTCATGGGCCAACTAAGTGGGAAGGGTCCAAGTCTAGCATGGGCTTGTGGATGGTTCATGGCCCATGAGAGGCCCTTGGCCCATGAAGGGGGGCGCCCCCTCTTTTGGCTCCATTAGGCTAGGTTGTTTAGTTTTTTTTTCTTTCCTTCCTTTCTTTGACCACATGTTGTAACAATTAGGAATTGGCTTCCTTTAAATATTGTATTTTGTGGTTTGTCATACCTCATCCCAGCCCTTCAATCCACACCCCTAGATCCAAGGGTTGAGGTTGAATTAGGTTGGCATCCTATATAATGTTGTATTTTTCATGAGAAATTCAATGAAAATCAGAAATTTTTGTGAAATTGTGAAGCTAGCTGCGCCCCCAGCCCTCTCCCTCTGGTTTCTCTCTTCCCAAACCTCCATTCTAGAGTGGTATCACCTTTCCCCCACCTCCGGTGATCATCGGTGCCGCCGCCGCCGCCGTTCATGCCGCCTTCGAGCTGCCACGGGATCGTCTTCGGTGGTCTGTCCTGCTGGATAGAGGTGCAGCTCAAAAATTCCTCAAGCCAGCCACGAGTTCCAATTGACGTGAAATTTTGAGGGTTGGTTTATATCTTATAGTCCCTTCTCCACAAAACAATTCAGGTCCAAATTCCCACGTTTCATAGTGTTTCCACTTCGTTCATTCCCCAAACTCAGATCAGATCTGTCTCTGTCTACAATGACAGAACCTTTGAGTTTTTCCCCTTCTACCACCCTTTTGAATTTCTTTTGACCTCCCAATTTAACTGGGATTTCTGTCCATTTTTCCCTACCACCACCATTTTTATTAATTTGTTTGGAGTCTTTTACCTATTTTTCAAAATTCATGTTCTACCAGAGCTACAGTACTTCCAGCCAGATCCCAGATCCGACCTTCTTCCAGTAAACAAATCATACAAATTCATAGACACATCTAAACGTGTCCAAACTAATTTTTCCATCTTCCCAACTCAAAATCCTACAACTTTCATGAAGAAGTCAAAGTCTGAATCCAAGGTCTTCCTAGAGGTCAACGGCAGTTATCAGAGATCAGCTCTGCAGATCTGAGTGTTCAGTTACTGTACAATAGGAGGTTGTAAATTCCATAAGTCCAGATCAGCGAAGATCCAGGCCAGATCTCTAGGCCTACATTGAAGTACTTCGAGTCAGCTTTCCAACGGCGCTAATTTCGTGTCAATCCGACATCGGATCTGACCGCAGCGTTCGTTCTCGCCGGACAGCGCGCTGAAAACCAGAAACTACAGATCCGTGGGAAGTTTTCCCGACGGGCGCCGGCCTGAGCCGCCCGGCCTCCGATCGTCGTTCCAGCGTGCCGCCAGCCCGGGGATCGCTTCCGTCAGTGTCCCCCACCACAGCGGTGACCCGGGTCCCACACGGCCCCTCCGGACAGCACGTGGGCCCCACCGTCATTAGTTCGGGTGCTGCCGAAGCTACGCGGAAAGCCGCCCGTCAACCCGAAATCGGCCCTCCCGGGCTCCATTGTGTCGCCCTTTACCTCCCTGCGTGGAGTGGGCTTTACATCATTGCTGTAATCTTTATATAATAACTGTCCCGGGAGTACGAGATCGGCCGGGTCCGTCGTCCCCACGCCGAGCGCGTGGAGGTATCGTATTCGCTCCTTGCTTGGCATTTCGCTTATTTCTATATATGCTTGTTTATGCCGCTGCTAGAGAGCATGTGTAGGGATATCTAGCTTGATATATTTTCATATCACCGCTGTTGTGAGAGAGAGCGTTACCGTCCCGTGACCCGATCCCGGGCACAAGTGAGAGCCGACCACCCTAGCTCACAGCCGGTTTCTCAACCGCGCACATCCGACGCTTCCCTCGTTAAGGGGCAGTCACGAGCTTGTCGTGTCCGTGGTCCCGTCCCGCATCAATTTGGTATCAGAGCGAGTTTGAGTCTAGAGTGTCAAAAAGAAAAACAAAGAGTGTCATTTACGTCTAGTCATTAGTCGGGTTAAGTCGAGTCTAGGATCATCATATTTCTAAAACAAAAAAAAGGGGAGTGTTTTTAAATTGCATTTCATCCCGATAATTCGGTATATCAAAAGGTGTTGTCTGAACGTTAGGCTACGCCTATCGGGAAGGCCGCACACTTGCGCGAGTGACCCTCGGGTCGATTACCTCCGCCCCGTACCGGATATTGGTTTAAGTCTAGGCGCATCATTTCGCATTAGTGTGTTTGCTTTAGTCGGCGTCATCTAGTCGGTGTGTTTGCATGCCCACTCGTAGGGGTACTCAGTACTCACCCCCACCCCCACCTATGGCGGATCCCCGATCCACTAGTCTCGATGCGTCAGCTGTGCTCGAAATGTTCCAAAATCTTATGGGACAAGTGCAAGGATTGCATACATGTCTAGATGGGTTAGACACGTAAATGGGTGATTTAAGTACCCGAATGGATAGGATGGAAGGAGTGAGTACCCGAGTGAACAGTCTAGGCACCCGCCTAGAAGAGAGGATGAAAGCCGTAGAGGATAGGGCCGCCGGGTCGAACCAGTCCATTCAAGGATTGGTCGGGAGAGTTGCCGCACTAGAGAAAGGACCCGCCCAGACACCCATCCCACCTACCTAAGGTCAACCGGAGCCGGATCACCAACCCGCGACTCCAAGGGTTCAAGGGGTAGCTATTAGGAGGCGCGAAGCCCCCGAGGTGCATGACTACGGGTCCGATAATGAGCAACGGGGACATGGTCATGATCACCGCCCTACTCGGCGTACCCACGACCAAGACATGGATGAACGGGCCATTCGGACCGTTCGGGTCGACCCACCCACCTTTGACGGGTCCTTAGACCCAAAGGTCTATCTTGATTGGGAGGCTGGTATGGACCGATATTTTGAGTGGTTCGAGATGTCGGACCAACGAAAAGTGAAATACGCCAGGATGAAACTTTTAGGCCAAGCACAAACCTATTGGAGGAACATGGAGAACCTATTGTTTCATCGTCAAGAACCCCCGATTGATACGTGGACCGAGATGAGGAAGAAGCTTAGGAAGAAGTACCTCCCCACCTCCTACCGCCAGCGTCTTATAGAGAGGTGGCAAAGTCTCATCCAAGGAGACCGGTCCGTCTCGGATTACATCACCGAATTTGATGAATACTACTTGCGATGTGATGCCACGGAGGAGGATTCCCTTACCGTCTCTCGGTTTCGGCGTGGTCTACGCCCACACCTACGGTATGAGCTCCTCCGCCGCAAGGTGGAGAAGCTGGAGGATGCTTATCAAGTTGCTCTCGAGATGGAGTAATTCGAGGGAGAGTTCGAGTCTATTCCCCGGTGGAGCCCCGCTCCTCCCCGTAGTGACACACGTGGCTCCTTAGGTTCATACCCGAGGGTACCCATGGCGCGTCCACAGGAGCCCGCCTGTCAGGAGCACTTTGCTCCTAGACCTCGACCTCCCCCACCACGGGATCTACCTTCACCCAACCACCGGCACCCTTTGCCCGTCCCCCAGCTCCTATAGCCCGTCCTCTGGCACCGGCACCCCCTCCACTCTTGTCCAAGGCACCTACACCTCCCCCATTGTTACCTACACCCCCTACCCGTCGGGATGATAAGGGTAAGGCCCCTCTTATCGGGGAGAGTAGTCGATCGCGAATACAGTGTTTCCACTGTCACGGGTATGGCCACATTGCTAGTGAGTGTCCCGCTCGCACCACCCTAGCCTTAGGTGTTGGAGGATCCGCACCTCCCGAGCTTGAGCATGTCGATTACGAGACCGATGAGGCACTGGCCGATGAATACTATGCCATGGGGGAAGAGCTGGGCGACCCTTCGGCCGCCCAGGATGTCGCCACCTAGTGGGTTTGATGCTACCACCTTAGTCTAGAGTCGTGCATGAGTCAGTGTGCTTTCTTTGTGTGGTTTGTTTGTGTGGTGTGTTTTGAGTCGGTTGTTTGCATGGTTTGCATTCATGTGTCCGTGCATGGTGAGTCTGCATGTGTCTTGTGCAAGCTCGTTGTCGTTCTCTTATGAGTGTGGAGCGAGTCGATTCACTTGATGAGTACGGGATCGGTTTTACTTCTATACCGGGATCAGTCACCTATAGGGACTCAGCGGTGATTCCTAGTGAGTCTTCGAGCTGTTTCCTTCCTTTGAGAGTGCCCTTCGGAGTGACCACCTTTAGCCCATAGCAGTTCGCATATCGAGTATATATGTAATGAGCAGGTGACGATCACTTGGAGTGGAGCATACCCGCGCTACGTGGCACGGTGACGGATCCGCCGGAGTACCGGAGCAGCCATACCCCTACTCGACGGGGTCGAGTTCCTCCCACCCGGGGAGAATTGATGGGGCATCAAAGGCGATTGCCATACACGGGTGAAGTGTATTTGTGTGTTATGGCTTGTATGAGATTGTAATTATGTAATTTCTTTCATTTGGGCTCCTTGTAAGGCTTATATCAAGCCAATGGGCCATTTGTAATGTAGAGTCCATGGCTAGGTTGCCATTACTAGAGTCCATTAGCGAGCTTATGCCATATTGGGTTATTAGGTGTCTAATGGGTCACTAATGCACTTAAGGCCCAAATTGGGTTACACTCCCTCATGGGCCAACTAAGTGGGAAGGGTCCAAGTCTAGCATGGGCTTGTGGATGGTTCATGGCCCATGAGAGGCCCTTGACCCATGAAGGGGGGCGCCCCCTCTTTTGGCTCCATTAGGCTAGGTTGTTTAATTTTTTTTTCTTTCCTTCCTTTCTTTGACCACATGTTGTAAAAATTAGGAATTGGCTTCCTTTAAATATTGTATTTTGTGGTTGGTCGTACCTCATCCCAGCCCTTCAATCCACACCCCTAGATCCAAGGGTTGAGGTTGAATTAGGTTGGCATCCTATATAATGTTGTATTTTTCATGAGAAATTCAATGAAAATCAGAAATTTTTGTGAAATTGTGAAGCTAGCTGCGCCCCCAGCCCTCTCCCTCTGGTTTCTCTCTTCCCAAACCTCCATTCTAGAGTGGTATCACCTTTCCCCCACCTCCGGTGATCATCGGTGCCGCCGCCGCCGCCGTTCGTGCCGCCTTCGAGCCGCCACGGGATCGTCTTCGGTGTTCTGTCCTGCTGGACAGAGGTGCAGCTCGAAAATTCTTCAAGCCAGCCACGAGTTCCAATCGACGTGAAATTTTGAGGGTTGGTTTATATCTTATAGTCCCTTCTCCAAAAAAAAATTCAGGTCCAAATTCCCCCGTTTCATAGTGTTTCCACTTCGTTCATTCTCCAAACTCAGATCAGATCTGTCTCTATCTACAGTGACAGAACCTTTGCGTTCTTCCCCTTCTACCACTCTTTTGAATTTCTTTTGACCTCCCAATTTAACTGGGGTTTCTGTCCATTTTTCCCTACCACCACCATTTTTATTAATTTTTTTGGAGTCTTTTACCTATTTTTCAAAATTCATGTTCTACCGGAGCTACAGTACTTCCAGCCAGATCCCATATCCGACCTTCTTCCAGTAAACAAATCATACAAATTCATAGACACATCCAAACGTGTCCAAACTAATTTTTCCATCTTCCCAACTCAAAATCCTACAACTTTCATGAAGAAGTCGAAGTTTGAATCTAAGGTCTTCTTAGGGGTCAACGGCAGTTATCAGAGATCAGCTCTGCAGATCTGAGTGTTCAGTTACTATACAACAGGAGGTTGTAAATTCCATAAGTCTAGATCAGCGAAGATCCAGGCCAGATCTCTAGGCCTACATTGAAGTACTTTGAGTCAGCTTTCCAACGGCGCTAATTTCGTGTCAATCCGACATCGGATCTGACCGCAACGTCCATTCTCGCCGGACAGCGCGCTGAAAACCAGAAACTGCAGATCCGTGGGAAGTTTTCCCGACGGGCGCCGGCCGGAGCCGCCCGGCCTCCGATCGTCGTTCCAGCGTGCCGCTAGCCCGGGGATCGCTTCCGTCAGTGTCCCCCACCACAACGGTGACCCGGGTCCCACACGGCCCCTCCGGACAGCACGTGGGCCCCACCGTCATTAGTTCGGGTGCTGCCGAAGCTACGTGGAAAGCCGCCCGTCAACCCTTTGCCTCCCTGCGTGGAGTGGACTTTACCTCCCTGCGTGGAGTGGACTTTACATCATTGCTATAATCTTTATATAATAACTGTCCCGGGAGTACGAGATCGGCCGGGTCCGTCGTCCCCACGCCGAGCGCGTGGAGGTATCGTATTCGCTCCTTGCTTGGCATTTCGCTTATTTCTATTTATGCTTGTTTATGCCGCTGCTAGAGAGCATGTGTAGGGATATCTAGCTTGATATATTTTCATATCACCACTGCTGCGAGAGAGAGCGTTAACGTCCCGTGACCCGATCCCGGGCACAAGTGAGAGCCGACCACCCTAGCTCACAGCCGGTTTCTCAACCGCGCACATCCGACGCTTCCCTCGTTAAGGGGCAGTCACGAGCTTGTCGTGTCCGTGGTCTCATCCCGCCTCAAACCAGTACTGCAGACCTTGGGTTGAAGAGATGGTACACTTTTGTCTTATGAGTATTCTCGATGGATGTTATAAAATAATAATCACAATGATGGCTAAAAGGTTGAAATTGACGGTGGACAACTTCTCTTGGAATCAGTTTTCATCTGTGCAAGGAAGATCCATCCTTGAGAATTTTATGGCAGCTTATGAATATCTTCGTTTCAAGATTCTAGAGGGAGAAATCTCTTGGGCTGAAACTAGATTTGGAAGATTTTTGATAAAATTAATCGTATATTTAAGATACTAAGTAATCACATAATATCCCCAATATGAGTACTTTGTACTTTTTTTATTTTTTATCTTTTTTTAAATTCAGGAATAGCAACCGTTCAAATAAATAAAATTTGGAATTGTCTCAAACCATTATTCTTGATGGAATAACACAGTAAGAATGGATTGTCCAACTGATGCTATGTTTGATAATCGTGCTTATGGTTCCCATCTGATGTTATACTAGCATCCTAGATTGATTAGTGAATTTGTTGGGTTATAATAGGGACAAAGCAACTTCGAGCTTGCTAGACGTGTTATAAATATTATAGATGCATGGGTACATCAATTATTGTTTCCATGTTTAGTATCAAATCTATTTTATTCAACATGTACAACTCTAAATTCTTTTTTCTTCATTATCTACTGGTAGCGATTTACGTGGGGAAATTAATGATCCATTTTAGCTATACTTAACGACTTATAGCCATTTTAATCTCCTCCTAAATGAATGAATTAACAGTTCTGTTGAAATTATGTTTTTCCATTTTTTCTGGATGATGTGTAGCGTGATATCAGATGTTTTATTTGAATGATGTTTTGTTAATTTGTTTTCTTCTTTGCCGTGCAGGAGCAAAATTTCTTTTTATATAACTGATGCCTTTTTTGCATGGGTGTTTATGAAAATGCATACGCTGTGACAGACAGTTCTTTCATTTCTTTGGCCTCTGGTGGCATTAGCAATATGCTTATTTCCTATCTATCCTTGTCGGTGTAAACTTGTAATTCTTCATTATGTGCAGGAGCCTTACAATTTAGGGATTTTTGCGTGTATATCTCCATAAAATTTAATTTTCTCAAATATATTTCTCATCTGAGTATATTATCATGAATATCTTCAAAATATGGATAATGTCACGATTATGTTCTCGTCGTAACTCCTGTGGATTTTTTAATTTAAGTGTGAGTTAAAAAGTAAGATTTATATATATATTTATATATATATATCCCTGTAAAATTTGATTTTGTCAAATATACCCTAGATCTTACGACTGTGGATGATATATTTTGCGGAATATTCTCCTCCCGTTGACGACAGTAAACTAAACAGTATAACAGTAATATTTCTGTCTAAATAAAGAATATTCATGATAATATATTCAGATGAGAGATGTATTTGACGAAACTAAATTTTACGAGGATCCCTACTATTTATAGTGAACCTGTTTCTAAGTTACACATTTTTGGGCCTCTCTGGTACTTTTGGCATACTGTGTCATTGTTTCCCTTTAGAAATCCTGTAGATACAAAAAGTTAGTTCCATAATAATCGGATTTCTGATGTATATCCCACTAGAGGTTGTTTATTGATCACTGATCCTTAGCGCTTGGATGAGTTGTTTATGGAAACATGGAAGAAAAACTATCATACTTTTGTCCTTTATCTTTGTGCCGAGCTATTTATATTTCGACCCCTACAATTTATACTATATTACACATCAATCCCATTAATATAACTATTTATTTATTAGCCTCCAAAATCTTCTAACCTTTAGTAAAAAGTCCCTACAATTAACCGGTGTCTAAAAAGTAGAATATTCTGAGGAATATTCATTCTCCTCGCTATTTGTTTTCCCTTTCTCCCCATTTTACCCTTCCTCTCTCTCTGTCTCTCGGGAGATACAATGGCGGTCGGCGATGCCATATGGTGGTGGTGGTGCACCAGGACCGGACCTCTCTCCATGCCCCATATGGCGGCCCATCCCCCCTCTCTCATTCTCCCCCGCCTCTCTCTCTCTCTCTCTCCCTACATCTCTCTCGACCCGCCTCGACCCCTATGCTCCCTTTGACGGCCCCATGCCCCCTCTCATTCTTCATCGTTGTGTTCTCTTTTTATCACTGCCACCCCGTGCCCCTGCAAGCCCACCTCGGCCACCACCTTACCCCCTATCACAAACCTCACACCCCGTGGAACCCTAGCCCCACCCAGCCACGTTTCCAAGTTGATGCAAAGCGCCACCTAATCATTGTAGTATCCGTTGCCGCCCTTCTTCTTGAGTGACTCATCCACCAGGTCCAACACTACCCTCGCCTACGCTAGCTGTCGGCACCAGCTGATCAATTTGGCGCGCTCCAACTTTGTCAGATTTTCAGCATCACCCTTAAGAATTTACTGTTCCACGTGGATTATGGGGTCCAAATGGGGCATTGGTGCGTTGGCAACCCATCCCGCCGCATAGATTATGGGGGCCATGTGCGAATCCCCTCATGCTCGCCCACAGCACGTATAAGACATGGAGTTCTGCACTACCATAAGGAAATACGGTCTGCCTTCGCTACCAACTCGAGCTTTTAGCGCAACGGTTGGGGCATGATCCTGTAAACTGGTATCAGAGAGAGGTCGCGGGTTCAAATCCCCCAGGTGCCGCTGGGGGGGGGAGATTGTTGGATTTTCAGCTTCTCCCTTAGGGATTTATTGTTCCACGTGGATTATGGGTCCAAGTGGGGCATCGGTGCGTTGGCAGCCCATCCCGTCGCATGAATTATGGGGTCCATGTGCGAAGCCCCTCATGCTCACCCATAGCACGTATAAGACGTGGGGTTCTGCGCTGCCATAAGGAACAGTTGGGGCATGATCCTGTAAACAAGAGCATCAAACATCATGGGGGAGGACAACACGTGAAGGGGCCGCCGCCTAGAGACAATCACCAGCACCCCCAAGCTGTAGATGTCCATCTTCTCCATCAAATAGCCACAACCGCCGTACTCTGGGGCCACATAGCAGACCATGCCCCACATGCTTTTGGTGCTACTCAGCTCTCAACTTAGGAACATGTCGTTGCTCCACATGTTACTGTTGGCAGAGCGGCTCTACGATTGCTTCTTCCACCTCTTCCAACCCTTTCGAAAGCTGATGTCCATAGTGCCATCGACGGCCCCGCCGTCGGCGGCACTCTCCTCGTCCTCGCCCTCGTGGGTGCCCCTACTACCGGAGGGAAACTATCGAAACTTGGCCTCTCTCTCTCTCTCTCTCTCTCTCTCTCTCTCTCTCTCTCTCTCTCTCTCTCTCTCTCTCTCTCTCTCTCTCTCTCTCTCTCTCTCTCTCTCTCTCTCTCTCTCTCTCTCTCTCTCTCTCTCTCTCTCTCTCTCTCTCTCTCTCTCTCTCTCTCTCTCTCTCTCTCTCTCTCTCTCTCTGTGTGTGTGTGTGTGTGTGTGTGGATTAACCAAAGTTTTTTTTGGTATTTTCCTCCTCTAGGGTTAAGCTACACCTTGGTCGGGTTAAGTTAACCTGACTTTTTCTGATAGAGACGAGCGATAAGGACTATTTTCTGTAACAGAGTAAAACTTGGTGGCTCATTAATAAATAGTGGGATTGGAGGGGTTTATTCCTAATTTTAATTTTTTATAGGGGTTCATTCCTAAAAAAACCCTATGAAGAGATATTTCTCCACGGCAGGATTTGGTGGCTGGTCATATTTTGAACATTATTTAATCTCTTTGCTCTATTTCAAATACAATGCATATCCAAACTTATATATGCAAATTCCCTTGCTTGGAGTATAACATAATTGAATGGATATTGATAACAAAAAGCAACAATCAGATGTGGGGTAGATCTTCTATGCATCAATTATTGCCTATAACTAAAGGGGAAAATGAGACCTTTGAGTATGATTTGACTCTTATAGGGTGTTTGGTTGCTCCTTTTATCCCTCTTTTCTCTAAAAATAAAAAATTAATTTAGGAACCTCCTGAGAACTGTTTGGTAAACCTTCCCTTATTTTTAGGATGGAATCCCGTCCTCTGAAAACTTCCCTTGAAAATGAAAACAAGCTTTGAGTTGAGAGAAGAACTCGCAATCCTCGCAATAACTCATGACCCTAACGCGGCCCTCTCCCTCCCAGGCCGGTCCACTGCCCAGCTGCCCTACCCCTGTGCAGCCACCCTCCCTCCTCCTGCATTTGAAGCCGACAGCCCCCCTACCTAGCTACCCTGCCAGCACAGCTGTAACGACCCGAGAATCCGATTACCGGGAAGGCCTGATAACCCGAGACTCGTACCGCCACCCACGAGTCCGAAGACTCGGAAGGGTTAAAAGGATGGTGTGGAGACTACATAAGTATCACAAATAATTGTAGAAATTAAGTAATTTATATAATTAAGCAGGAAATAAATTAACGTTTTACACGATACATGGTCCACAAGATATAACAAAATAAACAACAGTAGTCCACAACTAGTATAGAGACAAGAAAGAAAAGTACAGCTACACGGGACATACCCCGGCTCTAACCTCGGGCACTAACGCTGAGCACCTGAACCACGCTGAGACTCAGTCGGGCTCCTCTGAGGTCGCGCCTCGCCTGAAACACGGTGAAAACACGCAGGGGATGAGTCTCAGAACAAGACTCAGTAGGGATCACTCGAACCCTACCTCACGAAATGGGAAACCACTACGCTAGCGGTTAAGCGAGTACCTCAGAAGTAACAGCCCTGCAACTTCAACACCGATCTCGCGGCACGAAAATCGACACACGCGCCACGGCGAAACAACCGGAGCTCAACGGTCAACCCGACCAAAACCCGAAGGTGGAAGTCACAAGACCGACAGTCCGTCACTCCCAACTCGACAAGAGTACCTCCCACTAGAAGCATAGTCGGTAGCGTCCCCTGATGACTTACACCGCACCACAGGTGAACTCCCTGACATGGTAGCGCCTACCAGTGGCACGGACACAGAACAAGTAACCACAAAGCAAGTGACTAGCTGGGGTCACGCTCGTTAGTGTGGGTCCAACCGTCCCCAACCACGTGTGCACACACAGACCATGCATCCTAGGTCTGGCCTCTAACTGGTTTTCCTCTTGAGCCGGACTCTGGCTACTGACGAGGGGCCCGACGGAAACCAGTCTAAAAACCATCCTCAGGGTAGCCTCTCCACCACTCCCTGGTGGGTCCACACGCGTGCAGGAAGGCTACGACTAGTGGAGGGTCACTGAAGGAGTAGACTCTCAAGTCAACGGAAAACAACGTCCGCATCCGACGACGTATGGGGACCACCCCACGTACCAGCACCGTCGCATGGTGACCACTGTCAGAGAAGAAATGGGACTGCAAACCACTCGATGCAATCCTGAGCTTGGCGGTCTACTCTCGAAGTAGCACAGGCTCTGAAGGTCTATCGCTGGACCGTCACAGCCATCTGACGGCCCAACATAGGCGCGTCAGACCCTCGGTGTAAAAATGACTGTGACGCGCCTACCCTGGTGCGTCACATGCCCTGACGCACTCAGCCCGGTGCGTCACAAGGCGAGAGGAAATTAACTGTGACGCGTGCCACTCGGTGCGTCACAATCTGTAACGGACCATCTCTTGTGCATCATAGGGTGGGAACGCGTCAGCTCTAACGCACCCACACAGGGGCGTTACAAGGCTGTGACGCGCCACCCTGGGTGCGTCACAGGCCTTGACCCCCCAACGGTCAAAAACCAACGGTCGGATGCCAACGGTCGGATCATCACCTGACGGTCCTACCTAAGCGCATCACAACCCCCTGGCGGTCTATCATGGGGCCGTTACACCAACGGACCACCCAGTTGGCCAAAACAGAACTGTGACACACCCACCCTGGGGCGTCACAAGATGTGACGGTCACTGGAAGGGCCGTCACACTGACCCGACGGTGAAACGGGGTCAAACGTCCAAAAATATCAACCACGCCCCCATGCCTCTATAGGAGAGGGGGAAAACAAGGGGGAAGCCCCCTGGGGACCCCTTGCATACTTCTAAGCCATCAAAACGTCGAATCACAGCCTAAAAACATAGATCGGGCGAGCTCTCCCCAAATCATGGAAGGCATGAAAACCCGTCTCTCGGCCTCCCCTCAGCCTATAAATCACGGGAAAGGAATGCAAGAGGCTAGAGAACGTCACCCTACCTCGATCTCACCTCGAGACGCGCCGGATCGTCCACGAATCGCAAAGAAAGCTTTTACAACCCTCGTTCCTTCACGATTCCCCACAAGCTTTACGCCGCCACGATCGCCTCGCCGTCGCCCACGTCGTCACGTCGTCTCCCCGTGCCATCTGTAGCCAGAGGGGACGCCGCCGCGGTCGAATGGGAGAGAGAGGGGGGCGGTTCTCACGGTGGGGGAGGAAGAAGAAAGAGGAAGAAGAAGAACAGAAAAAGAAAAATGGAAAATAAGGGGGGGTATTTATAGAAAATTCAAAAAATACCAAAAAATTAAAAAATATATTTCCGCGATCCTCGGAATGCACCGATCGCAATGGTACGACTCTCGCCCAGGTGAACGACCCGGTTCACCCGCAACGAGAGTCCGAAGGATTTGTCAGAACCCGTACCGGAAATCAAAAAATACACGCGGAAAAGTCGCGGACGCACTCCGGGCCTCCAAAACAACTCCGGATTGCGCCAATCCGAACATGAAAGATGTCCAAAATAAAATTTTGGACACAACAGAGTCAGACAATCCAAGAAAGTAGATCTAGGACCCAAAAAGAAGGATCCGAAAGGTCCAAAATATTACAGCCCTCCTCCCTTAAAGAAATTTTGTCCTCGGAATTTAAGAACAAAACTTAGGGGAAGAAGAGGGGACTCACTCGAACAAGTAAGGGAACTACTGATGCATCTCATCCTCACGCTCCCAAGAAGTCTCACCACCAGAGTGCCACTGCCACACCACCTTAACCAAGGGGATGACCTTATTCCATAGGCGCTGCTCTCGCCTATCCTCAACGTGGACGGGAAACTCTGGGAGAGAAATATCCGGAGTCACCTCGGGTGATGGGGACATCAACGTCAGCCCACTCACTTTGTGTTTGCATCTACGTCCTTTTGTATTTGTATGTACGCCCTTGTGATATATGGGTACACAATAGTAGGTCTTAGTGGGTTTATTTGCAAAAGGCCATTGGGTTTCTTTGCAAATGTGCATGTAGGCCCTGCAGGGGCCCCCTCCCTCCTCCTTATTGGTCCACCTGGACTCCTGGGTCCAAGGTGGCTGGTCCATGGTCCAACCTTGGACTTGGACCTAGAATTAATTAAAGAAGACAAATGCTAATTGCCTTCTTAAAGGGGGGGGGGGCGAACCTAGTAGTTTAATGGGGTTTAATGTGGTTGTCAAACCACATCTCAACCCTTCATTGATCAACCCTTGATCCAAGGGCTTAGAATAGGTTAGACCCCTTGCATATATATACTTGTATTTTCATATTGAATGAATAAATGAAGGGAAAAAAGGCATTTGCCCCCAATTGGATCTTGAGCCCCTCCCCTCTCTCTCCCTGGTTCCTCCACCTCCAGCCCCCTTTCTAGAGTGTAATCCCTTCCCCCTTGATCCCCTCCAGCATCTGAAGCAACTCCGGTGATCGCCGCCGCCATCGTCTCGCCGCCGACGCGTCGTTGCCAACGGTTTCGGTGTTCTGCCCACTCAGGATAGAACCTTCTTCTCAGAATTCCTGCTATCACTCCCTTCGTCTTCTGAAGCTCAAAATTTCAGGGTTGGTTCCCCTCTAGAACCCTTATCCCCACAAAAAAAATCACATCAAAATTCATCCTTTAGATATTTTTTGATTTTCGTCCAAGTCCAAGTTCCAGATCTGTCCTGGTTCTGTTTACTGTTCATCAGCTCTAAGTTTACCCCATTCGAACCATCTTTTGATTTTTGTTGGGTCGCCCAAATTTATTGGGAGTTCTGTCCACATCCTTCTACCACCAGGAATTTTCTTAATTTTTTGTTCACCCTCCAAGTATTTTACAAAATTCGTCCAAGCTCCCAAGAACAGTCTGCCCACAGTTTCCCAGATCCGACCCAGGTCTAGTTAAAAACTCCCAGAAAATCCATTTCTTCTCCAATCAAAAAACCAAAAATAGTCCCGGATTCCTCTCTCAGAGACCTTCAACTTTACTGAAGAAATCATTGCCAGATTCAGAGGTCTTCTCCCCGGTCAACGTCGATCTTCAGAGAAGATAGATCCTGCCCCTGCAGTTCTGGCCCGAATTCAGCAAGATTGTAAATTCAACAATCAGAAATACAGATCTGATTATTTTTTCTGAATACCCCTACGTCGAAGTATTTTGAGTGCTCTTTCCAACGGCTCTAATTTTGTCGCGTTCCGACGACGGGGCTGATCGCAGCAGCAGTTTCCTCCAAGTCGCGCGCCTGCAAACAGAAGTTTAGGTTTGTGGCCGAGTTCCCCGCGAGCGTCGTCCGAGGGCCGCCCGGCGTCCGGTGGTCGTTCCAGCAGCTCGCCATCCCATGGGAACGCTTCCCAAGTGTCTCCATAACAGAGGAGTCATCAGGCCCCACACGACCCCTCCGGTCAGCACGTGGGCCCCCACTAGCACGAGTACGCGTGAAGCCGAAGCATTGCCCGAAACCGCCCGTCAACCCGAACTTGGTCCTCCCGGGCCCACTTGTGTCGCCCTTTACCTCCCTGCGTGGAGTGGGCTTATTTGTACTGCTGTAAACATAATGTACTAAGTTCCCGGGAGTACGAACTTCGGCCGGGTGCCGTCTTCGCCACGCCGAGAGCGTGGAGGTATCGCCTTCACCCTTACACTTGGCATTAGCTTAATTCTTTATATGCTTTATATGCCGCTGCTAGAGAGCATGTGTAGGGATACCTAGCTCGCCTTCAATTTATAATATCACTGCTGCGAGAGAGAGCGAAGCCGTCCCGTGACCCGATCCGGGCGCAAAAGAGAGCCGACCACCCTAGCTCATTGCCGGTTTCTCAACCGCGCACATCCGACGCTTCCCTCGTTAAGGGACGATCGCGAGCTTGTCGTGTCCGTGGTCCCATCCCGCATCAATTTGGTATCAGAGCGAGTTGAGTCTAGGGTGTTTGCATTAAAAAAAAAAAAGAGTGTCATGTAGTCATTAGTCGGTCTAAGTTGTGTTTAGGATCATCATATTTTTAAAACAACAAAAGAGTCGTTTTTGGGTCGCATACATCCCTTTACTCGGTATATAAAAAGGTGTTGTCCGACCGTTAGGTTACGCCTATCGGGAAGGCCGCACACTTGTGCGAGTGACCTTCGGGTCGATTGTCTCCGCCGCGTACCGAGTCTTGGTTTACGTCTAGGGTCCTTAGTGTGCATTAGTTAGTGCATTCCAACTTTGCATTACTTAGTGTCGTGTCTAGTGTTTTGGTCCGAGTGTCGGCATGGCCATCCACTAGTTTCCCCGTGTCCCATGGAGTCCCAAACTCCCGGATGGTGGCGATACTATCTCAAATGGAAGGACCACCCGAACCACCCCACGAGGCCCGAAACCCGGGATTTCTATGGGTCCGATGACCCGAGTGTCTATCTAGAATGGGAAGCCATTATGGATGATTACTTCGAGGTGTACATCATGTACGAACCCATGCAAGTCGATGTTGCCAAAAGGCGACTTTTTGGTGAAGCCGCTGCAACTTGGAGGGACATCAAATATTGGAGGGAGGATAGGAATCTAAGGCCCATCGAGTCATGGTGGGAAATGAAGAGAGTGCTTAGGAGGGCCTACGTTCCCCGCCCACCTACCTCCAACCACGGAGGTCATTCCACTCACCAACCCCACCAACTCACCCACAATCAAGTGGGCCACACCTCTACCCAATCCCACCCCTTCACCGCCGTCTAAGCCCACCAAAGTGACCCCAATCTAGTGGCCCGCCCATGCACCACCAACCAACCTCCCCTTGGCACTCCCATCCCAACCCACTCAAGCACCTCCAATCGAGTGGAAGTCCCGCTTATAACCGAGCCTAGGCCCACACCCGAGCTGAGAGTTAAGGAGCTAGTCCACCCCAAGGTCCCTCCTCCAACCCGCTCCTTAGAGGAAATAAAGAAAATGATTTCGGATTGGTGGGAAAGGACACAAGCTACTCCACCACCCATGGATGCTCCATTGTTATCTACCTCCGGTCTTCATTCGAAACCATCAAAGTGGGAACTACCAAAGCCCGAGCCACCCGTGTTTCTTACGGGAACACTTTACATAGCCGAGCCACTTCTTAGATGGCTCAAGGATGGCTTGGTCCCACCTCCTTTCCCATCAATGGACCCCACACTACCACTAGTGTCAAGCAACTCATTTCATACCACCTTCCGGTCTCGTCACTATGTGGACACATTGGACGACCTTCTTAAAGGGTTAGACCGGCAGTTGACCTTTACACATTTATTGGCCCGAGGCTTCGACCAACCCACTAGTCGTAGCTTCACCATCCGGCCATAGGGTCCATTACCTCCGAGTGCACCGTGGGTTGTGTCACCACGGATGTTCTTCTACTTCTCCCGCTACCGGATGAGCCCGACTTCATGACTTTGCTTCCGAGGGAGGAGTCATATTTCCTATACACGGTCCCATCTACCATGACGGAGGAAGGTGACCACCCGTACCTTCAAGAATTTCACGATTGGGACCATGTCATGTTGGAACCCACTTCATGGGGTCACACCTTCTTCGACCCTTTTGACCCCTTCACTAGTGACCCTCCCGGGTTTTCATACTCGTTACCCTTCTTCCGCGGAGTTCACTATCCCACCTTTTCCATTCGGGCCAAGCAAACTCCACATAGCCATAGGTCCGAACCATCCCTCGGGGGTAAGGAAGACTTTGGTTTCCCCGATCCCTCTAAACCACCCGCACCTCCCGGACTTCCAGCATCCAAGCCCAATGTCCATGATTGGTGCATCGTAGTATGTCTAGGAGTTCCCCATGACGTCAACCTCCAGTTACGTCAAATGCATGTATGGCACATATTCGGGTGTCCTGGTCCGCCGTCATCCATGTACGGGTCTGACTAACATTAGGTATGTCTAGGGTCATAGATGAGTCGGTGTGTTTTCTTTGTGTGGTTTGTTTGTGTGGTGATTTTGAGTCGATTGTTTGTGTGATTTTCATTCATGTGTCAGTGCATGGTGAGTCTGCATGTGTCTTGTGCAAGCTCGTGTCGTTCTCCTATGAGTGTGAAGCGAGTGGACTCACTTGATGAGTATGGGATCGGTTCTACATCTATACCCGGATCAGTCACCTATAGGGACTCAGCGGTGATTCCTAGTGAGTCTTCGAGCTGTTTCCTTTCTTGTGAGAGTGCCCCTTCGGAGTGACCACCTTTAGCCATAGCAGTGCGTATATCGGGTATATATGGAATGAGCAGGTGCCGATCACTTGGAGTGGAGCATACCCGCGCTACTTAGCACGGTGACGGATCCGCCGGAGTACCGGAGCAGCCATACCCCTACTCGACGGGGTCGAGTTCCTCCCACCCGGGGAGAATTGATGGGGACATCAACGTCAGCCCACTCACTTTGTGTTTGCATCTACGTCCTTTTGTATTTGTATGTACGCCCTTGTGATATATGGGTATACAATAGTAGGTCTTAGTGGGTTTATTTGCAAAAGGCCATTGGGTTTCTTTGCAAATGTGCATGTAGGCCCTGCAGGGGCCCCCTCCCTCCTCCTTATTGGTCCACCTGGACTCCTGGGTCCAAGGTGGCTGGTCCATGGTCCAACCTTGGACTTGGACCTAGAATTAATTAAAGAAGACAAATGCTAATTGCCTTCTTAAAGGGGGGGGGGGGGGGGGGGCGAACCTAGTAGTTTAATGGGGTTTAATGTGGTTGTCAAACCACATCTCAACCCTTCATTGATCAACCCTTGATCCAAGGGCTTAGAATAGGTTAGACCCCTTGCATATATATACTTGTATTTTCATATTGAATGAAAAAATGAAGGAAAAAAAGGCATTTGCCCCCAATTGGATCTTGAGCCCCTCCCCTCTCTCTCCCTGGTTCCTCCACCTCCAGCCCCCTTTCTAGAGTGTAATCCCTTCCCCCTTGATCCCCTCCAGCATCTGAAGCAACTCCGGTGATCGCCGCCGCCATCGTCTCGCCGCCGACGCGTCGTTGCCAACGGTTTCGGTGTTCTGCCCACTCAGGACAGAACCTTCTTCTCCGAATTCCTGCTATCACTCCCTTCGTCTTCTGAAGCTCAAAATTTCAGGGTTAGTTCCCCTCTAGAACCCTTATCCCCACAAAAAAAATCACGTCAAAATTCATCCTTTAGATATTTTTTGATTTTCGTCCAAGTCCAAGTTCCAGATCTGTCCTGGTTCTGTTTACTGTTCATCAGCTCTGAGTTTACCCCATTCGAACCATCTTTTGATTTTTTTTGGGTCGCCCAAATTTATTGGGAGTTCTGTCCACATCCCTCTACCACCAGGAATTTTATTAATTTTTTGTTCACCCTCCAAGTATTTTACAAAATTCGTCCAAGCTCCCAAGAACAGTCTGCCCACAGTTTCCCAGATCCGACCCAGGTCTAGTTAAAAAATCCCAGAAAATCCATTTCTTCTCCAATAAAAAAACAAAAACAATTACCGGATTCCTCTCTCAGAGACCTTCAACTTTGCTGAAGAATTTATTGCCATATTCAGAGGTCTTCTCCCCGGTCAACGTCGATCTTCAGAGAAGATAGATCCTGCCCCTGCAGTTCTGGCCCGAATTCAGCAAGATTGTAAATTCAACAATCAGAAATACATATCTGATTATTTTTTCTGAAGACCCCTACATCGAAGTATTTTGAGTCCTCTTTCCAACGGCTCTAATTTCGTCGCGTTCCGACGACGGGGCTGATTGCAGCAGCAGTTTCCTCCAAGTCGTGCGCCTGCAAACAGAAGTTCAGGTTTGTGGCCGAGTTCCCCGCGAGCGTCATCCGAGGGCCGCCCGGCGTCCGGTGGTCGTTCCAGCAGCTCGCCATCCTAGGGGAACGCTTCCCAAGTGTCTCCACAACAGAGGAGTCATCAGGCCCCACACGACCCCTCCGGTCAGCACGTGGGCCCCCACTAGCACGAGTACGCGTGAAGCCGAAGCATTGCCCGAAACCGCCCGTCAACCCGAACTTGGTCCTCCCGGGCCCACTTGTGTCGCCCTTTACCTCCCTGCGTGGAGTGGGCTTATTTGTACTGCTGTAAACATAATGTACTAAGTTCCCGGGAGTACGAACTTCGGCCGGGTGCCGTCTTCGCCACGCCGAGAGCGTGGAGGTATCGCCTTCACCCTTACACTTGGCATTAGCTTAATTCTTTATATGCTTTATATGCCGCTGCTAGAGAGCATGTGTAGGGATACCTAGCTCGCCTTCAATTTATAATATCACTGCTGCGAGAGAGAGCGAAGCCGTCCCGTGACCCGATCCGGGCGTAAAAGAGAGCCGACCACCCTAGCTCATTGCCGGTTTCTCAACCGCGCACATCCGACGCTTCCCTCGTTAAGGGACGATCGTGAGCTTGTCGTGTCCGTGGTCCCGTCCCGCATCATCGGGTCAAACAGAATCCTCAAGCACATGAGAGTCATCGGGCATATACTTCCGCAACATCGAGACGTGGAACACATCATGCACCGACGCCATCTCAGGAGGTAACTGCAGCCGATAGGCTACCTCACCAATGCGCTCCACAATAAGGAAAGGACCGGCATAGCGGGGACTCAGCTTCCCAAGCCGTCCAAAATGCATCACCCCTTCATCGGAGAAACTCTCAAAAACACACGATCGCCAATGGCGAAAGCAAGAGGCTGCCTCCTCCGGTCAGCATAGCTCTTCTGCCGACTCTGGGCCGCCAACATGTTCTGACGAACCAGGTGCACGACATTCACACACTGCTGCACCAACTCCGGTCCCATCAAAACACGCTCACCAACCTCAAACCAATCAAGTGGAGTCCGACATGGATGCCCGTACAATGCCTCATAAGGAGCCATGCCGATGCTCGAATGGTAGCTGTTGTTGTAGGTAAACTCCACCAACGGAAGGTGGTGAAACCAACTCCCTTGCCATTCCATTGAGCAGGATCTCAGCATATCCTCCAATGTCTGAATGGTCCTCTCTGACTGACCATCTGACTGAGGATTCGAGCTAAACACTAACTCCGTGCCAAGAGCTCGCTGGAAACTCCTCCAGAATCTAGAAGTGAAACGCAGATCTCGATCCGACACAATGGAAATGGGAATCCCATGCAACAGAACGATCCGCTCCACATAAAGACGAGCCAACTTTGTCACGCTCCAACTGACTTTGACCGGTAATAACTGAGCCACTTTCGTCAGCCGATCCACCAGCAACCAGATACTGTCCTGCCCACTCGGAGTCCTCGACAATCCCGCCATAAAATCCATGGTCACGTGGTCCCATTTCCACGCGGAAACATCCAAGGGTTAGAGAGTACCTCCCGGTCGCTGATGCTCCACCTTCACTTGCTGACAGGTCAGGCACCTGGCCACGAACTCGACCACATCTCTCTTCATTCTAGGCCACCAGAACCGCCTCCGCAAGTTCTAATACATCTTCGTAGCACCCGGGTGTACGATGTACCTACTTTCATGAGCCTCGCGCAACACCGCACGATGAACCTGATCCCCGGCCGGGACGTACAGCCTACCACGGAATCTCACAGCACCGTCCACGCCGAGCTCCACCTCAGCCATAGCCAAAATTTGGGGCAACTCAGGGTCTGCATGCTGAGCCTCTGTCACCTGACGGTGGATAGCAGGGGTGACAGTCAAACTCGCAAGCACCGCTAACCCTGGCTCTCGGGGAATCTTGAGCCTGAATGACACTTCGGGCACTTGTTCCCAGAGCCTCCACTTCCTCAACATCAAGGCACTGACCGCGACCTTCTGACTCAAAGCATCGGCAACGACATTCATCCTGCCCGACTGATAAGACAGGGTGAAGTCATAATCCTTCATATACTCCATCCAATGCCTCTACCTGAGGTTAAGGTTCATCTGCGTGAACACATACCTTAAACTTTGATGGTCAGTGAACACCTTGAACTTCTCACCATACAGATAATGCCACCAAATCTTGAGCGCGAAGATCACAGTCACCAACTCCAGGTCATGGGTAGGGTAGTTCTCTTCGTGGGGCTTCAGCTGTCGAGATGCATACGCCACCACTTTACCATGCTGCATCAACACACCACCCAGTCCGACCCCGGAAGCATCTGTACAGACCACAAAACCACCCGATCCAGAAGGCAAAATCAACACCGGAGCCGAGGTGAGCAATCTCTTCAGTTCCCTAAAACTTTGCTCACACTCATCAGTCCAGACGAAAAGTACATCCTTTCGCGTGAGTCTGGTCATCGGGGCCGCAATGCAAGAAAAATCCTGGATAAATCTTCGATAATAGCCCACAAGCCCCAAGAAACTCTAGATCTCTGTCACAGACCTCGGCCTCGGCCACTGCATCACTGCCTCGACCTTGGTGGGTTCCACGGAAATACCATCTCCAGAAATCACGAGCCCCAAAAAGTGCACCTCACGAAGCCAGAACTCGCACTTACTGAGCTTCGCATACAACTGGTGATCTCGCAACGTCTACAGCACCACACCCAAATGGTAAGCGTGCTCCTCGACAGACCACGAATAGACAAGGATGTCTTCCACAAATACGACCATGAACTGGTCCAAGTAGGGACGGAACACCCTCTGTATCAAGTCCATGAAGGCTGCGGGGGCATTGATGAGCCCGAACGGCATCACCAAGAACTTATAATGCCCGTACCTCGTACTGAACGCAGTCTTCTTCACATCGGACTCACGAATCCTCAGCTGATAGTAACCGGACCGCAAATCAATCCGCGAGAACACTCGAGCAGACTGAAGCTGGTCGAACAAGTCATCAATCCGGGGTAATGGATATTTGTTCTTGATGGTCACTTCATTCAGCTGCCGGTAGTCAATGCACAATCTCACACTACCATCCTTCCTCTTTACGAACAACGCGGGCGCACCCCAAGGGGAAAAGCTAGGATGAATGTACCCCTTGGCCAGTAACTCCTGCAACTGCGCCCTCAACTCCCTCAACTCAGCGGGGGCCATACCGTAGGGAGCCTTTGCCAGAGGTCCCGTACCAGGCACAACCTCGATAACGAAATCGATCTCCCTCTGGGGAGGCAATCCAGGCAAATCCTCAAGAAAAACATCGAGAAACTAACATACCACCGGGATGTCCTCGACATCTGAACACGGCTGGTCTACCAAGACCACAGAGGCGAGAAAACCCTGACAACCGGAATCAAGCAAATGACGGGCTCGAATCGCATAATGTTGTGACGACACAGGATCCGATTACCGGAAAGGAACCGACGTGACTCGAATCTCGGCCCGCCAACCCACGAGTCCGAAGACTCGGAAGGGTAAAAAGGGGTGGTGTGGGAGTACAAGAGAAGCTGAAACAACTACAAAGATAGCACACTAAACTAAATAAAATACACAGTATAATATAAAATAAAATAAACTACTACAAGGTCCACAGAGTCTCATGTCCAAATAAAAGCACAGTCAACAGAAAGGAAGAGTACAACTACATGGGGCATCCCCCGGAGTACAACTACACGGGGCATACCCCAGCTCTGGCAGACTGGCGACTAACCCTGGCTAGAAGAACCACGCTGAAACTCCGCCGCACCTATCGACGACCTCGCCTCACCTGAAAAACAGGGGTGAGCCTCATTTCATTGGCCCAGTAGGGATCCCTCAGACCCCCACCGCACAATGAGGAAAATGACGATAAAGCACGAACAACCACGGAAGGTAACGCTACCTAACAGGAGTACGGTAGAACCCACAAGCAGTAATAAATAGAAGAAAAAGCTATCTAACTAACCGTACCATAACACCAAACCTCGGCCCGTCAAAACACGAGTCTGTACCTACCAGCAGATAGCAGCACGACCCACTAGAAGAACGGCCAGATGCGCCCCCTGACGTCTTACATCACGCTACAAGTGTCTAGCTACCACGCCCCGGGCGCAAGACTCAGACACAAACACAGTAACTAGCAGTACCAAAAAATAAGTACTAGCTGAGGTCACGCTCGTCAGCGCGAATCTGAAGCCCTCAGCCCCGTGTGCACACTCAAACCATACGTGTAACGACCTGAGAATTCGATTATCGGGAAGGCCCAATAACCCGAGACTCGCACCGCCACCCACGGGTCCAAAGACTCTGAAGGGTTAAAAGGATGGTGTGGAGACTACACAAGTATCATAAATAATTGTAGAAATTAAACAGTTATATAATTAAGCAGGGAATAAATTAACATTTTACATGATACATGGTCCACAAGATAACAATGAAATAACAACAGTAGTAGTCCACAACTAGTACAGAGACAAGAAGAAAAGTATAGCTACACGAGGCATACCCCGGCTCTGACCTCTGGCACTAACGATGGGAACCTGAACCACGCTGAGCCTCAGACGTGCTCCCTTGAAGCCGCGCCTCACATGAAACATGGTGAAAATACGCAGGGAATGAGTCTCAGAACAAGACTCAGTAGGGATCACTCGAACCCTACCTCGCAAACAGAGAAACCGCTACGCTAGCACTAAGTGAGAACCTCGAAAGGGAAGCCCTGCCATCTACAAAACACCGGTCTCACGGCACGAAAGCCGACACACGTGCCACGGTGAAACGACCGGAACACCACGGTCAACACGACAAAACCCGAAGGTCAAAGTCGCAACGACTGATAGTCTATCACTCCCGACTCGACAGGAGTACCTCCCACTAGAAGCAAGGCAGAATGTGTCCACTAACGTCTTAGTCTGCGCCTCAGGTGTCTCCCTCCGGCCCAGCGGCAACTGAGACACCGTACAAGTAACCACAAACAAGTGACTAGTTGGCGTCACGTCCGTCAGCGTGGGTCCAACGCCCCCAACCACGTGTGTACACACAGAACGCGCATCCCTGGTCTGGCCCTCTGATCGGTTTTCCCCTCAGTCGGACAGAAACCAGTCTAAAACCGTCCTCAGGGTAAGCCCGTACACCTACTCCCAGGCGACACCAACACACGCGTACTGGTGGCCTACGACTAGTGGAGGGTCACTAAAGGAGTAGACTCTCAAGTCAACGGAAAATCACGTCCGCGTCCGACGACGTACCGGGACCGTCCCACGTACCAGCACCGTCGCACGGTGACCACAGTCGGAGAAGAAACAGGACTGCAAACCACCCGGTACAGTCCTGAGCCGGGCGGTCTACGTACTCTAGACGCGCCACAGGCTTTGACGGTCTAAGGCTAGACTGTCACAGCCACTTGATGGCCCAACACAGGGGCGTCAGGCCCTTGGTGCAAAAATGACTGTGACGCGCCTACCCTGGTGCGTCATAGGCCCTGACGCACCCAGCCTGGTGCGTCATAAGGCACGAAGGAAGAAACTGTGACGCGTGCCACTCGGTGCGTCACAGACTATAACGGACCAACCCTGGTGCGTTACAGGGAGGGAATGCATCTGCTCTAACGCACCCACACAGGGGCGTCATAAGGCTGTGACGCGCCAGTCCTGGTGCGTCACAGGCCTTCACCCCCAACGGTCAAAACCAACAGTCGAATCGTCCATGACGGTCCAACCCAGGCGCGTCACAGCGCCCTGACGGTCTATCGTGGGACCGTCACAGCCCACAGACCCCCATTTGACTAAAACAGGGCTGTAACAAACCCTCCTAGGTGCGTCACACTGTGTGACGGTCACTGGAAGGACCGTCACACCGACCCGACGGCGAAACGGCGTAAAACGCCCAAAAATATTGACCACGCCCCCATGCCTCCATAGGAGAGGGGGAAATCAAAGGGGAAGACCCCTGGGGACCCCTAGCATGCTTTTAGGCCATAAAAATGCCGAATCGCGGCTCAAATCCTTAGATCGGACGAACTCTACCCAAAACATGATTTTGCCCTAACCCGCTCAAAAGCACCCCTCTCGGCTCCCATTCGACCTACACATCGCGGGGGATGACGGGATGAGCATAAGGATTCGTCCCCCTACCTCAATGGAGCGAAAGCTCCACCGAATTGAGCTCAAACCACAAAGAATGCTTTTAGAAACCCCGCTCCTTCACGCTTCCCACGAGCACCGCACGCCCACGAGATCGCCTCGCCGCCACTCACGTCCCCGCGCCGTCGCCCTGCCGCCGTCTGCAGCCGGAGAGAGGCCCGCCGCGTCGAAATGGGAGAGAGAGAGGAAGAGGGGGCGGTCACGGTGGGAGGAAGAAGAAGAGGAAGAAGAAGAAGAAAGAGAAGGGTGGGGAGAGAGAGAAAATGAGAGATATTTATAGAAAATCTAGAAATTCCAAAAAATATCAAAAAATTAAAAATTACATTTTCGCGATCCTTAGAACGCACTGATGGCAACGGTACCACTCTCGCCTAGGTGAACGACCCGGTTCACCCACAACAAGGTTCCGAAGGAATTGCTGAAACACACAGCGAGAATCAGAAAACACACGCGGAAAAGTCGCGGACGCACTCCGGGCCTCTGAAACAACTCCGGATCACGCCGACCCGAACACAAAAGATGTCCGAAACAAAATTTCAGACACAATGGAGCCGGACACTTAGAGAAACCAGAATCGGGACCTATGAAGAAGGATCCGAAAGGTCCGGGATATTACAGCCCTCTCCCCTTAAAAGAATTTCATCCCCGAAATTAAGAACAACCCAAGGGGAAAGAAGAGGAAGACTCCCTCAAACAAGTAAGGGAACTTCTGACGCATCTCGTCCTCACATTCCCAAGAAGCCTCACCACCAGAGTGCCGCTGTCACACCACCTTAACCAAGGGGATGACCTTGTTCCGCAGGCGCTGCTCTAGCCTGTCCTCAATGCGGACGGGAAACCGTGGGAGAGAAAGATCTGGAGTCACCTCAGGCCACACAGACTCCTCAGGCACATGAGAGTCATCGGGCATATATTTCCACAACATCGAGACGTAAAACACGTCATGCATCGACGCCAACTCAGAGGGCAACTGTAGCCGATAGGCTACCTCACCAATGCGCTCCACGATGAGGAAAGGACCAATATAGCGGGGACTCAGCTTCCCACACCGTCCAAAGTGCATCACCCCCTTCATCGGAGAAACTCTCAAAAACACACGATCGCCAACGAAGAAACCGAGAGGCTGCCTCCTACGGTCAGCATAGCTCTTCTCCCGACTCGGGGCCGCCAACATGTTCTGACGAACCAGGTGCACAACATCCACACACTGCTGCACCAACTCCGGTCCCGTCAAAACACGCTCACCAACCTCGAACAAATCCAATGGAGTCTGACACGGACGCCCATATAACGCGTCATAAGGAGCCATGCCAATGCTCTAATGATAGATGTTGTTGTAGGTAAACTCCACCAACGGTAGGTGGTGAATCCAACTCCCCTGCCACTCTAGGCAGCAGGATCTCAACATATCCTCCAAAGTCTGGATGGTCCTCTCTGACTGACCATCTGACTGAGGAAGGTACGCTGAGCTAAAAGCCAAATCCGTGCCAAGAGCTTGCTGGAAACTCCTCCAGAATCTAGACGTGAAGCGCGGATCTCGATCTGACACAATGGAGATGGGAATCCCATGCAACGGAATGATCCTCTCCACATAGAGACGAGCCAACTTGGGCACACTCCAGCTGACTTTGATCGGTAATAACCGAGCCACTTTTGTCAACCTATCTACCAGCAACCAAATATTGTCCTGCCCACTCGGAGTCCTCAGTAATCCCACCACAAAATCAGTGGTCACATGGTCCCATTTCCACGCAGGAACATCCAGAGGCTGAAGAGTACCACCTGGTCGCTGATGCTCCACCTTCAGCTGCTGACAGGTCAGGCACCTTGTCACAAACTCGACCACATCTCTCTTCTTGCCAGGCCACCAGAACTGCCTTCGCAAGTTCCGATAGATCTTCGTCGCACCCGGGTGTACGGTGTACCTGTTCCCATGAGCCTCGCGCAACACCGCACGATGAACCTGCTCCTCGACTGGGACGTACAGCCTACCACGGAACCTCACAGCATCATCCTCACCGAGCTCCACATATGCCATAGCCAAAATCCGAGGCAACACAGGGTCCGCATGCTGAGCCTCTGTCACTTGACGGCGGATAGTAGGCGTGACAGTCAGACTTGCAAGCACAACTAACCCTGGCTCCTGAGGAATCTTGAGCCTGAACAAAATTTTGGGCACTTGTTCCCAGAGCCTCCACTTCTTCAACATTGAGGTACTGACCGCGACCTTCCGACTCAAAGCATCGGCGACGACATTCATCCTGCCCTGCTGATAAGATAGGGTGAAGTCATAATCCTTCATAAACTCCATCCAACGCCTCTGCCTGAGGTTAAGGTCCCTCTGCGTGAACACATACCTCAAACTCTGATGGTCAGTGAACACCTCAAACTTCTCACCGTACAGATAATGCCTCCAGATCTTCAGCGCGAAGATCACAACCGCCAACTCCAGGTCATGGGTAAGGTAGTTCTCCTCGTGGGGCTTCAGCTGTCGAGATGCATACGCCACCACTCTACCATGCTGCATCAACACAGCACCCAATCCGACCCTGGAAGCATTTGTACACACCACAAAATCTCCCGATCCAGAAGGTAAAACCAACACCGGAGCCAAGGTGAGCAATCTCTTCAGTTCCCTGAAACTCTGCTCACAGTCATCAGACCAGATGAAAGGCACATCCTTCCATGTGAGCCCTAGGAAACTCCGGATCTCCATCACAAACCTCGGCCTCGGCCACTGCATTACTGCCTCGACCTTGGCAGGGTCCATGGAAATACCATCACTAGAAATCACGTGCCCCAAAAAGTGCACCTCACGAAGCCAGAACTCGCACTTACTGAGCTTCGCATACAACTGGTGATCTCGCAACATCTGCAGCACCACACCCAAATGGTACGCGTGCTCCTCAGCAGACCGCGAATAGACAAGGATGTCGTCCACAAATATGACCACGAACTGGTCTAAATACGAATGAAACACCCTCTGCATCAAATCCATGAAGGCTACGGGGACATTGGTGAGCCCGAACGGCATCACTAAGAACTCATAATGCCCGTATCTCGAGCTGAACGCGGTCTTCTCCACGTCAGACTCTCGAATCCGCAACTGATAATAACCGGACCGCAAATCAATCCGCAAGAAGACTCGAGCAGACTGAAGCTAGTCGAACAAGTCATCAATCCACGGCAATAGATACTTGTTCTTAACGGTTACCTCGTTCAACTGACGTTAGTCAATGCACACCCTCAGACTACCATCCTTCTTCTTCACGAACAACACGGGTGCACCCCAAGGGGAAAAGCTAGGATGAATGTACCCCTTGGCCAACAACTCTTGCAACTGTGCCCTCAACTCCCTCAACTCAGCGGGGACCATACGGTAGGGAGCCTTCGCCAAAGGTCCCGTACCAGGCACAATCTCGATCATGAAATCAATCTCCCGCAGGGGAGGTAATCCAGGTAAGTCCTCCGAAAAAATATCAGGAAACTCGCACACTATCGGAATGTCCTCGACATCCGGCTCCATCCGGTCTTTCACAACCATGGAGGCGAGAAAATCCTGACAACCCGCGTCAAGCAAACGACGAGCTCGAATCACAGAAATAAGAAAGCGGGAAGAGGAAGACCTGATACCTTAGAAATAGAAGGTGGGTCCACGAAGTCGCCGAAAGTAAACTTTCTTCGAGCCACAATCCACCAAAGCATGATGTGCCTCGAGCCAATTCATGCCTAAAATCACATCAAAGTCCTGAAGCGGCAACGCATAGAGCCTAGCCGGCAAACTCCGCCCTTCAACCCACATAGGAACCTCAGCAAAACAATACGGAATGATCATAAAATCACCCGAAGGCAACTCCACTGCCAAATCACAGGACAACTAGGTCACCGGCTCCTCGATGCTCAGCGCCAAATCCTCCGAAATAAACGAATGAGACGCGCCAGAATCAAACAAAACCCGAGTCGCATAACCCAAAATCTGAACGGTACCTTCCACGAGCTGCGACGCCACTGCCTCTGCCCTGGTCATGTGTGTAATCTGGCCTCGAGATCTCTGCCTGCCTCCCACACTCGCTGACCTGGGTAGCGGTGGATACTGTCCCTGCTGCTGCTATTGCTATGGCCTCTACTGTTGAGGAACCTGCTGCTGCTGCTGCTACTGCCTCTGAGGACAGTCACGTGTCATATGCCATGGCTGGTCACACCGAAAACAAACTATCAGCGCCGTGCACTGCCTACCTGAATGGAACTCGCAACACCGTGGACACGGTCCTCGCGATCCACCCACTGATCCCTGACGTTGAAACTGGACCGGCTGCTGTACACTGCCCGATGACGCCTGCATCTGGTCCTTGCGCTTCTTATCGAAACCCTTCTTGAGAAACTTCTTGACCTACGAGCCAAAGGACACAGATCCCGTCACAGACGTTGTCAGTGTCGGCGCTCCTGAACCACCCGACGCATGCTGAAAAGAACCCTGCTACTGGGTAGTCGACTGCTGGCTGCGATCTGACAAAGACTGCCCCTAGCTGATCGGTCCTCGAGTCCTCTACATATCCATCTCCAAGGACGCTGCTACACGAGAAGCTGTCTCCAGATCGGTGGCAGCATTCGCGATTAAATGGTGCCTCAACTCTTACCTCAAGCCCTGTACGAACTGTGCGGTCTTCACCTTCTCATGCTCCATGATATGAAGTGCATACTGACCTAGCTCAACAAATCGGGCCATGTACTGCAACACGGACATGTAGCCCTGAACCAGCTCCAAAAATTGACGCATCCGCTGCGTAGCAATATACTCTGGACAGTAGGTACGCTCGAAAGCACTAACAAAGTCACTCCACGCAATCTGCTCAAGTGGACGAAGCTAGAAAGACGTCTTCCACTCGGAAGACCACCACTCCCGAGCCGTACCCTGCAACTAGTTGTAGGCCAACATCACCTTGTCCTCCGCAGTACACCGCATGGAACTGAACACCCGCTCCATCTCGCCAAGCCAACTCCGAACCATATCAGGGTCTGGCTGACCGCCATAGTAAGGTGGATGGAACTGCATGAAATCCCTCACTGCTCGGCCTAGCCCACCCCTGGTCGATGAGCCCTCACCAGCCTCTCCGCCGAACTGCTGCAACATAGGCTGGTACATGCCACAGAAGAAATCCTCGGCCACCGGAAACCTCGCAGCATCAGCTGCCTCGGTGGCCGCTGGTGGCACTCTACTCTGCTCCTCCTGCTCCTGCTGAACCTCCTGCTGGATCTCCTAACCTCCAGCCGACCGCCCCTGCCGCGAGCGAGTGCCCCACCTCGATGCCATGCTCGCTCCTGAAGCAAAAGACAGGAAACACGGAACAACAAAGTTAAGAAAAACACACGATGCCCGATGCCAGTGTCAACTATACATCATCGCTGTGGACTAGTGGACCACAACAATTACTTATGATTCTCGTATAATTCCACAACCGCGCTCTGAAACCAGCTGTAATGACCCGAGAATCCGATTACCGGGAAGGTCCGATAACCCGAGACTCGCACCGTCACCCACGAGTCCGAAGACTCGGAAGGGTTAAAAGGATGGTGTGAAGACTACACAAGTATCACAAATAATTACAGAAATTTAACAGTTATATAATTAAGCAGGGAATAAATTAACATTTTACATGATACATGGTCCACAAGATAACAATGAAATAACAACAGTAGTAGTCCACAACTAGTACAGAGATAAGAAGAAAATTACAGCTACACGGGGCATACCCCGGCTCTGACCTCTGGCACTAACGCTGGGCACCTGAACCACGCTGAGCCTAAGACACGCTCCCCTGAAGCCGCGCCTCACCTGAAACATAGTGAAAATATGTAGGGAATGAGTATCAAAACAAGACTCAGTAGGGATCACTCGAACCCTACCTCGCAAACGGAGAAACCGCTACGCTAGCAGTAAGTGAGAACCTCGAAAGGGAAGCCCTGGCATCTACAAAACACCTGTCTCACGGCATGAAAGCCGACACACGTGCCACGGTGAAATGACCGGAACACCATGGTCAACATGACAAAACTTGAAGGTCAAAGTCGCAATGACTGATAGTCTGTCACTCCCGACTCGACAGGAGTACCTCCCACTAGAAGCAAGGCCGAATGCGTCCACTGACGTCTTAGTCTGCGCCTCAAGAGTCTCTCTCCGGCCCAGTGGGAACTGAGACACCGTACAAGTAACCACAAACAAGTGACTAGTTGTGGTCACGCCCGTCAGCGTGGGTCCAACGCCCCCAACCATGTGTGCACACACAGACCGCGCGTCCCTGGTCTGGACCTCTGACCGGTTTTTCCCTCAGCCGGACTCTGGCTGTAAGACGTGGGCCCGACGGAGACCAGTCTAAAACTGTCCTCAGGGTAAGCCCATACACCTACTGTCAGGTGAGACCAGCACACGCGTACTGGTGGGCTACGACTAGTGGAGGGTCACTAAAGGAGTAGACTCTCAAGTCAATAGAAAATCACGTCCGCGCCCGATGACGTACGGGGACCGTCCCACGTACCAGCACCGCCGCACGGTGGCCACAGTTGGAGAAGAAACGACACTGCAAACTACCCAGTACAATCCTGAGCCTGACGGACTACTCTAGATGTGCCACAGGCTCTAACGGTCTAAGGCTGGACCATCATAGCCACCTGACGGCCCAACACAGGGTCTTCAGACCCTTGGTGCACAAACAACTGTGACGCGCCTACCCAGGTGCGTCACAGCCCCTGACGCACCCAACCTGGTGCGTCACAAGGCACGAAGCAAGAAACTGTGAGGCGTGCCACTCGGTGCGTCACAGACTGTAACGGACCATCCCTAGTGCGTTACAGGGTGGGAATGCATCCGCTCTGACGCACCCACACAAGGGCGTCACAAGACTGTGACGCGCCAGTCCTGGTGCGTCACAGGCCTTGACCCCCAACGGTCGAATCGTCCATGACGGTCTAACCCAGGCACGTCACAGTGCCCAGGTGATCTATCGTAGGACCGTCACAGCCCACAGAGCCCCATTTGGCTAAAACAGGATTGTAACGCACCCTCCTGGGCGCGTCACACTGTGTGACGGTCACTGGAAGGACCATCACACCGACCCGACGGCGAAATGGCGTGAAACTCCCAAAAACATCGACCACGCCCCCATGCCTCCATAGGAGAGGGGGAAATCAAAGGGGAAGACCCCTGGGGACCCCTAGTATGCTTCTAAGCCATCAAAACGCCGAATCGCGGCTCAAATCCATAGATCGGGCGAACTCTCCCCAAAACATGATTTTGCCCTAACCCGCTCAAAAGCACCCCTCTCGGCTCCGATTCGGCCAACAAATCGCGAGGGATGACAGGATGAGCATAAGGATTCGTCCCCCTACCTCAATGGAGCTAAAGCTCTGCCGAATCGAGCTCAAACCATGAAGAATGCTTTTAGAAACCCCGCTCCTTCACGCTTCCCACGAGCACCGCACGTCCACGAGATCACCACGCCGCCGCCAACGTCGCAGTGCCGTCTCCCCGCCGCCATCTGCAGCCGGAGAGAGGCCCGCCGCGTCGAAATGGGAGAGAGAGAGGAAGAGGGGGCGATCACGGTGGGAGGAAGAAGAAGAGGAAGAAGAAGAAGAAAGAGAAGGGTGGGGAGAGAGAAAATGAGAGATATTTATCAAAAATCCAGAAATTTCAAAAAATACCAAAAAATTAAAAATTATATTTCTGCGATCCTCGGAACGCACCGATCGCAACGGTACCACTCTCGCCTAGGTGAACGACCCGGTTCACCCACAACGAGGTTCCAAAGGAATTGTCGAAACACACACCGGGAATCAGAAAACACACGCGGAAAAGCCGCGGACGCACTCTAGGCCTCCAAAACAGCACGGGATCGCGCCGTCCCGAACACAAAAGATGTCCGAAATGAAATTTTGGACACAACAGAGATGGACACTCCGAGAAACCAGATCTGGGACCCACGAAGAAGGATCTGAAAGGTCCGGGATATTACAATACGCCCTTGGCCTATCCTCTAGCTGGTAATTCCTTCTAAGCCCGGACTTGGCTGTACGTAGGGGCCCTACGGTAACTAGCCTACTCACCGTCTCTCTCGGGTAAGTCGCTCCACCACTCCCGAGTGGGTCAACACCGTGTGCCGTAAGAACGCTACGACTAGTGGACGTGTCACTGGAGGTGAGACTCGACTCACGGAAACCACCGACCACACACTGACACAGACTCTCGGTAACCAAAACGGTGAGTACAGATGTCGGGGACACGTACGAGGTCCGATCATCCCTCAAGTCACGTGGCACCTTTACCGAGGTAACTGATCCTCCAGGGACCCCCGGGCACCCCTGTGGCTTGCACTGGGTGCCCATGGTAACCCTCGGGCCACACGCCGCAACAGGGCCCAAAGCTCACTCGACCGGAGGCTAGACTGCTCAAAAGAAGCACGGCTCGGGCAAGGGGATGAACGCGCTAGGGACCTTGGGCGCCACACTATCGCGCTCTGGTCCCCTAGCGCGACTCTTGAAGAACGCGCTATCAGAGGATAGCGCGTTCTCCAAGAAGGTGCTAGCAGAGGTTAGTGCGTTCTTCAAGAACGCGCTACCCGACCCTGGAGGGACGAAGACCGCCAAACTGTTCATCTTCCTTGATGAATGCGCTCGGACGACACAGCGCATTCCACTAGAATGCGCCCCTGGGACATAGCGCGACAACGGGCCGAGCCCGGTTCACACGGTTCACTAGGGAAGCTCGATCCCACGCCCCATTCACTCCCAAGTGAGGGGGAAACAATAGGGGAAACCTCCCCCAACCTCCCTAGCATGCATCTAAGCCCTTAGATCGGTCAAAAACCCCATAAAATGAAAGATCCGATGCTCAAACCCCAAGAATGCGATTTGACCCTCCCAGCTTAAAAACGCCCCTCTCGACCTCCCCTCGGCCTACAAACCACGGGGAAAGCTGTAAAGAGGGTAAGGAACCGTCCCCCTACCTCAATAAAGCTTGAAATCTGCCGGGAAGCCGCCGATCCACAAATCTAGCTCGAACAAGAACTCCAGCCACGCGCCACGAAAAGGGCACCGCCGCGATCCTCTTGCTGCCACCGTCATCACCGTACCACCGCCGTCCGTCACCGGAGGAGGAGGAGGTGCCGCGAGCTCGAACGGGGAGAGGGGGGTCGCAACGGTCGGGGAGCGGGGGTGGTCACGGGAAGAAGAAAGAAGATGAAGAAAATGAGAAAAAGAAAAGAAAAAATAGGGGGGTATTTATAAAAAATCTAGAAAATGTCAAAAATACCAAAAAATAGAACAATACATATTCTCGATCCTCGAAACGCACTGATCGCAACGGTACCACCCGCGGGTAGGTGAACGACCCGGTTCACCCGCAACGGGATTCCGTAGGTTTTCCCGAAACACACACGTGGGAATCGGAAAACACGTAGAAAACACGCTGAACACGTCCTACAGCCTCCGAAACTGGCCCGAATCGCATGGATCCGAGCACGGAAGATGTCTAGATAATAATTCCGGGCATAATGAAAATAAATCCTCCGGGAAAACAGATCCGGGACCCGAAAAGATGTCCGAAAAACTCAGGACATCACAGCCCTCCCCCCTTAAATGAATTTCATCCTCGAAATTAAGGACAAGGAATAGGGATAAGGGAGAAGACTCACCCGAACAAATAAGGGTACAGCTACCGCATCTCATCCTCACGCTCCCACGACGCCTCGCCACCAGAGTGACGCTGCCAGACTACCTTAACCAGAGGAATAACCTTGTTCCGCAGGCGCTGGTCACGTCGATCCTCAATGCGGATGGGGTACTCCTGTAGGGACAAGTCTGGGGTCACCTCGGGCCAAACGGCATCCTCTAGAACATGGGAATCATCGGGCATATACGTCCGAAGCATAGATACATGAAACACATCATGCACGGAAGACGGCTCCGGGGGTAACTACAACCGATAGGTAACCTCACCAATACGCTCGACGATAAGGAAAGGGCCAATGTAGTGGGGACTCAACTTCCCACGCCTGCCGAAGTGCATCACACCCTTCATGGGAGAAACTCGCAAAAACACCTGATCACCTACAGCAAAACTGAGGGGTCGCCTCCTCTGATCGGCATAGCTCTTCTGTCGGCTCTGCGCAGCCAGCATCTTCTGTCGGATCAGACGCACCACCTCAGTGCACTACTGCACCAAATCCGGTCCTGTCAGGACACGCTCTCCCACCTCGAACCAATCAAGCGGAGTCCGACAAGGTTGCCCGTACAATGCCTTATACGGGGCCATACCAATGCTCGAATGATAGCCATTGTTATAGGCAAACTCCACTAACGGTCAATGGTGGATCCAACTCCCTTGCTACTCCAGGCAACACGACCTCAACATGTCCTCCAAAGTCTGGATGGTCTGCTCAGACTGACCGTCTGACTGAGGATGATAGGCCAAGCTGAATGTCAACTCGGTGCCTAGAGCCTTATGGAAGCTCCTCTAGAACCCAGAAGTGAAGCGGGGATCACGATCAGACACAATGGAGATGGGAACTCCATGCAACGGGATGATCCACTCCACATACAAATGAGCCAATCGATGCACGCTCCAACTGACCTTGACTGGTAGCAACCGCGTCATCTTCGTCAGTCTATCCACCAGTAACCAGATACTATCCTCCCCACTGGATGTCCTCGACAATCCAACCACGAAATCAGTGGTCACGTGGTCCCACTTCCACGCAGGAATCTCCAAGGGCTGAAGTGTACCTCCTGGACGTTGGTGCTTAGCTTTCACCTGCTGATAAATCAAACACATGGCCATGAACTCTGCAACATCTCTCTTCATACCAGGCCACCAAAATTGCCTCTTCATGTTCTGGTACATCTTCGTCGATCCGGGGTGCACGGCATATCGACTCTCATGAGCCTCTCGCAACATTGCACGCCTCATCTGCCCTTTGGCTGGGACGTAAAACCTACCTCGGAACCTCGCAGCTCCATCCTCAATAAACTCCACCTCGGCCAACGAAAAAATCCGAGGTAGCTCGGGGTCCGCACGCTGAGCCTCAGTCACCTGGTGACGAATCGCTGGCGTGACAGTCAAGCTCGCAAGAACAGCCGAACCCTGATCCTGAGGAATCTTGAGCCTAAAAGTCATGGCCGGAACCTGCTCCCATAGCCTCCACTTCCTTAACATCTGACTGACTACCACCTTCCTGCTCAAGGCATCAGCCACGATGTTCATCCTGCCAGGTTGATACGACAGAGTGAAATCATAATCCTTCTTGTACTCCATCCACCTCCTCTGCCTGAGGTTAAGATCATTCTAGGTAAACACATACCTCAAACTCTGATGGTCAGTGAACATCTTGAACCTCTCACCGTACAGATAGTGCCTCCAAATCTTCAGAGCAAAAATCACCGCCGCCAACTCAAGATCATGAGTAGGGTAGTTATCCTCATGTGGCTTTAACTGTCGGGATGCATACGCCACCACTCCATCGTGCTGCATCAGCACAGCACCCAAACCTACCCTGGAAGTATATGTACACACCACGAAACCTCCCGATCCAGAAGGTAACACCAACACCGGAGCGGTCATGAGCAATCTCTTCAACTCCAAAAAGCTCTGCTCACACTCCTCCATCCAGACAAACAGCACATCCTTCCGCGTAAGCCTGGTCATCGGGGCCATAATATGAGAAAATGCTGGATGAATCTTCTATAATAGCCTGCGAGCCCCAGAAAGCTCTGAATCTCTGTGATAGAATTCGGCCTCGGCCACCGCACCACAGCCTCGACCTTGGTCGGGTCCACGGAAACACCGTCACCAGAAATCACGTGCCCCAAAAAGTGCACCTCTCGCAGCCAAAACTCACACTTGCTGAGCTTGGCATACAACTGGTGATCTCGCAAGGTCTGCAACACCACCCTCAAATGATGCACATGCTCCTCAGCAGACCGCGAGTACACAAGGATGTCGTCCACAACCACGACCACGAACTGATCTAGATACGGACGGAACACCCTATGCATCAAATCCATAAATGCCACGGGGGCATTGGTGAGCCCAAACGGCATCACCAAGAACTCATAATGCCCATACCTCGAGCAAAATGCCATCTTCTCAACATCAGACTCTCGAATCCGCAGCTGGTAATAACCCGATCTCAAATCAATCCGCGAAAATACCCGGGCCGACTGAAGCTGATCAAACAAGTCATCAATACGAGGCAACGGATACTTGTTCTTAACAGTTGCCTGGTTCAACTGCCGGTAGTTGATGCACAGTCTCAGACTACCGTCCTTCTTCTTTACAAACAACACCGGCGCACCCCAAGGGAAAAAGCTAGGACGAATGTACCCCTTGGCCAGCAACTCCTGCAACTGCGCCTTCAACTCTCTCAACTCCGCCGGCACCATACGATAAGGGGCCTTCGACATAGGCACCGTACCTTGTACCACCTGTTGACACCTTGAAAATGAACAAGGGTGGAAGCAGATCATACCCACAGTGAAAGACCAATGATGAGGCTCGTCAACCATTTACCCGGCTGAAGCCTTTGTCGGCCGAGCTGACGTCCTGTGCCGATGTCACTCAGATGGCAGCACTAACGAAGCAGTAGTCGTTTGACTAATGAGACCTCCCAGCACACTTTAATAAGAGCTGTGTTAGTGCCTCATCCAAGAATCCACAGATGACATGTCAGCGTAAGTCAGATGTCGGCTTATTGACAGATGTGATGTAAGATAAAGATGAAGCTGGTACCGACAGATGAAGATTGTAAGGGCTTTTGCAAAGTCAGAACACAAGAAGAATCGTCTCCACAGATTATACACCCGGCTGAAGTCTTCCCAGACTAAAGCTGATGTCCGATCTCGTCACCATTCAGGTGACGATATCGATAAAATGATGCCCGGTTTTGTCATCATTCAGATGGCAATACTGATGAAACCCCTGTCCGCAGACTGATGAAAACCCTGCTAATGATCTCAATACAAACTATATCACCAACGGAGGACCCTCTTGGGTACTGATGTACGTGAAGGGCCTATCAAAGGCCTGGTCAAAGAGACCTAAATGGGCCTTTAATGGTGGCGCCGGGAGCCACTTTGTCAAAGCCCAAATGCTGCACAAGGTTGGAGTCCTGCGCGCTGGGAAGCCTTCAGCTGAGGCGCGCCGTGAGGTGTCTGCCGAGAAGGTAAGGAGGGACGGCTATAAAGCCCCTTCCCTTCGAAAGGCTGATAGTGGGTCAAAAGTCAGAGATAGGAAGAAAAAAAGGAGCAGTAGAAGCGAAAACCAGATAAAAAAAGAGCCAGAAGAGAGACCGAGAGGGAAAAAAAGAAGAAGCTTAGAGAAGGAGAAGAAAGGGAGACTCAGGTGGGTAGCCCGGGGAGGGAGAGGAGTCAATGCTCCGCCCTCCCCCCATGCTTTCCTCTTTTTATTTTCTTTTTCTGATGTAATATGGAGAGGCTTTCTCGATGTATCAATGTAGCCGGAGGATTCCGGTCTCGATTTCCATCTCTCTGTCTTTCGTTTACCTTCTACGATCTGTATAGGTTTGGGATGATGCAATAATATGAAAGATGAACATGGCTCGTTTGGGCATTCGATCGATTGAAATATCTGCTGTATTTCTCCTCTTCTTGCATCGGCTGTTCTTCTAAATGTCGTTTTGCCTAGATGTTATAGCTTTCCGATCCATGTTTCGACCTCCCCTCCCTAGCCTGTCCTCTGGTGGAAGATGAAGACGGAGTCTCAACCCTCATCCGGTGGGTTATTAGGCTCTGTCCCTCCTCTTCCTCCCCCTCGAATCATGGTTTCCCCGGATATCACAGATGTTTGTCGAGCTCCCATCTCGTTCAGGGTCAGAGACATCAATCTCTTGACCGTCTGAGCAGCAGGTGAGTATAGAAAACGCCATACGTCCCATGAGGATTCGATAATGGATGATCTGCCCTTCGACTGATGCTAACCCCCGCGTAAACCCCTTCTGCAGTCCAGATCTTGACTCAATCCGAGCCAGAAATCCCAGAAATCTCCTGAGCAGAGTATCGCAGCCAAGCCAGAAACCCCTTTTAGCCCCTTCCCGGCGTGGCCATTTCCCCGCCGAGAACTACTCTGCCGAGAGATCCCCCTTGCTTTAGCCCCTTCGGCAAGGCAAATAAAGCCTATCCCAATACAGCCTTCCCGGCCCGGGGGCCTCCCGGCGCCGGGTTCCCGGCGCGGTCATTACCGCGCCGAGAACCCTTGCGCCGAGAGCATTCCCCCTTGGCCAATAAAACCCACGCCGGGAACCATGCTTCCTGCCACCCCTGCTTTACGTTGTGAATCCTCCATTCCTTGAACCCCGGAGGAAAGCCTTCCTGCTACAGGCCAAGGAACCACACAGATGCCCTCTGAAGTCCGATCAACCAAGCCTTGCATCTTGTCGAAGGATACTCTAGATCATCATATGTGCCTAAGGGATAAACATCATTGGGGATAACTCCCCTACATAACCTTACGAGCCAGAGAAACTCTGCCACTGCATAAGTTTCAATGGCCTCAAAGGGATATTAAGTTGGTGCTGTGATCACATACACGGGCTAGGGGTCCCATACCCCCCTTATTCTGGCTTTCATCCCGGCACTCTGTGGGTGATCGTCTATTACTCCCTGGCATACGCTAGGTACGGGGGAGGTGCTGCTGAAATCCTCCCAGCCGATGAAAAATAATACTGAAGCTGTCCTCTGGGCTCCGTATGGTGATGGTGAAAAGGACCTCTGTGTGGGGCTCTTCCCCTCCAATCCCTCTCAGTTCTCGGCCTCCTTTGAAGCATATACAACTAAAACCAGTTGAACCCCATCTCTAGTCTCCAGAGCCAATCTACTCTGATATAATTCCCAGAAAACTCTCAAAATCCTAAAAACAGGGTACCGTAAAGTCCTAAACCCCTCACGGCGCCCAAACACCCCTTCTCGGCCAGCTACCTCTCGGCGCCACCAGCTCCCGGCGCGGCCTTCAGCGCGCCGGGAACCCCCAGGCCGAGAGCTCCTCTTCCCCCTTTAGCCTACGCCGATAACCCCCTTGGAGAATCTTCAGCGCGCCGGGAAGTCGGCGCCGGGAGCTTCCTGGATTCTTCCCTTTGGCTACGCCGAGAACCTCCATCTTCTTGCTACTCACGCCGGGAGCCTTAGCCTCCCATCTGTGGTCATGCCGAGAGCCTAAGTTGCCACCCTGTGAGCCCAAATGCCCAGAGCTAACCTACACAGAGATATTCGTGGATCACCAGATGTGTCCCGAGGATAAAGTTAAAGGGAGGTAGACTCCCTTATGTTCCATCGATTCGTGTCGAAGTCACAACGACGCGCCTCCCTCTTAGCTCCGGTGAGCCATGCCAATGCATGAGTGCCACCAGCTCCTGTGAGGGAAGAATCAAACATTGCCTTAGGGCATACGTGTGTAACGTGGAGAGGCCCGACCTCTCTCTTTCTTTCGGCTTTCACCCCGGCACTCCGTGGGTGATAGCCTATTTCCCTCTGGGCATGATCCAGACCATGGGGAAGTGCCGCCGAAATGTTAACCGATGCTTTAAACCTCCGTCATGATCGCGGCTCATCCTGTCCGCGATTGATATCCTCTGTTTTACCTTTCCCCTGAGTCTGATTGTTTTTCGAGCCGTCGATTCAGCGATATCGTCTGTTTCTACAATCGATGTTATTATCTTGCCCGCCTTCCTGGCTCTGGTATGAAATTCAAACTGCGCACATAAAAAGAATATCCTTTTTATTATTGCCTCTCGAGGCCTCCTATTTTGGCGTTTAATCAAGGGTTGTCCTTCCTTGGAAGGGCGTAATTAACGTCATAGCCTTTATGGTATGACGGACTTCTGGTCCCGACTCGGACTTCACAATCGACTGACCAAGTCAGATCGAGCGCACAATAAAATCGTCACACACGTGACTGGCACGCCTAATAAACCAATAAATCAAAAATTCAGATAAAAAATAAAAATATAAATAAATAATATAATGAAATAAAATAAAATCCACGTTCCACAAGCTGGCACGCCCGGTGGGACCTAGTCTCCCTTCATCTCTATGCCAAAATAGGAGGCCCAGCGGGCCCCCCTCAAATTTCTGATCCTGTGCGCTTTCCTTATTTTCAGGAAGATGACTACTGGACTTATGTCTGTACGCTTCGGCCAACAACCGATCGATATGCATGTGCGAGAGGGTTACCTGGCGGTACCCCTGTCATTCGGAGCAATGCCCCCTGCTGTCGGGCTACCCAACTGTCTGGGCCTCGTCTTCACCGACCTTCTGCAGGTCAACAACGACGAGCAAGGCACCGCTGCAGGTGCCCCTATGAAGACTACTGGTAAGAAGGCTGGCTTACCGGAGAAGACGACCTCGACGGCCGTCGCCTGCTATGTACACCAAGTTCAAAGGAGGGATACGGTTCCCGCTGCTGCCCAGAGGGGAAAGAGAAATAACCGGAGAAGCCGGTATGCTGCTGCTGAGCGTCGTCTTTCCAATTCTGGGAAGACAATGATGATGGGAGATGTTAGGGTGAACCTCAACGGTCGCCCCAGAGAAGTCCGGCCGGACAGGATTGTCCCGACTGTCCAGACCGACAACAGGTTCCGCGTTCTGGCCGCTAGGAGGGCCAACTGGGAAGCTGATGAAAGGAAGCCGCTGGCGCCCAAGCCAGCAAAATATAAACAGGTCTGGCGACCAAAGAAGATTCAGAGCTGGGCCCCAGCTCGATATGAGAAGAAGACTACTGAGGATGCTGTTGCCCGCTTCAGGGCAGGAAGCAGAAGAGAAGAAAGAAACTACAGAAGAGATGATGTTGCTGCTTACCCCAAAGCTCTGGGGAGGAGAGATGAAAAAAATGATGAAGGAAGAATCTGATTACTACTCGCCCCGTGATGAGGGGCAAAAGATATCAAAAGAATGAAGACCTTACTATCACCCATCCCAGGGCCAAAGGCAAAAGATGGCAAAGGAAGAACTATGATGACACTGCCAACTGCTGCCAAGATGGCGACATGGGAATGAGCGAACCAGTCACGGTTGCCATTCCAAGAAGACCAAGAGCCTGTGCCAGACAGGCTGACATATTCAGATATTCTAAAGCCGAGCATTTGAATGCTCAGATGACAAGACTGGCTCATCAGCAGAAAAGTCAGGAAAGATTGATACTCCGACCAGAGCCGCGAAGGCACGATCCGGAGGAGATGAAACGAGTGGTCCAAGACTACTTCCACTACCTGGGGAACTCTGCCCTCGGTCAGCAAAGATTATCCCGTGCTCTGGGCACCGTGGATGAAGAAGAAGGAGAAGCCCTTCAAGAAGTGATGCTCGGAGTCTCCTCCTCCGATTCAAATGATTATGAAGAAGGCCGCAAGGCCGGATATGATAAAGAAGACCTGTATAGGGAAGAAGCTGAAGAAAGAGTATCGGTCTTCGACCGACTCAAATACCCTGACCAGGCAAAAAGAAAAGTTTGCAGGCAGAGGGGAAGAATGCAAATCTTTGCCTGTAACATGGCTGGAATCGCCAGGGGGCAGGATATGCTACCAACTCAGCCAGATGAACTGCTCAGGCTGGCTACCAGACCAGGCCCCGTCACAAGAAGAGGTCAGGCTGCAAAAGATAAGATGAAGAATGATGAGGAAACCCGCAAGATCACCACCATGACAGTCAATGTGGTGACAACAGAAGAAGAAGACAATCCCTTCGTTGATGATGCTGAAGGGACTTCAGAAGATATACAGATCCCATCGACTCTGGATCCCATGATCCAGATGATGTTTAGAAGATATCAACAGGAGATCAGTGCTCTCAGAAGACAGCTAAATGAGAGGCATGAAGCCACACCGATCTCCAAGCAAGCCGAACCTGTGGGGCAGACTTCCAGCTCAGCAGAAATGGCTATCCCAACTAATCCCCTTCCAGCTGATAAGGGCAAAGCTCCGAGCCAGCCTGTTCTGCAGCAAGCAGCAGCTCAGCCCTCTACATCTCAGACGCAGCCCGCCGCGCCCACCTTGCGCGCAACTGTGATGACGACTCCTCACAGCCAACAACAAGCTCACTTCTTCCCAGAAGAGATAGATCCAGCCCTAGCCCACAAGCTGATGATTGAAAGAATTGTGGAGATGAAGCTGTCTGAGAAGACCGGTGATGGTGTAAGTACCTATGACGTGTACAAAGTACCGTATCCTCCCCAGTATGCTGCTAAAAGACTACCCCCAGGCGTCAGTAAGCCGCCGAAATTTGAGAAATTCAACGGCCAGGGCTCTCCCAGGGAGCACATTGCTTACTATACCATAATTATGGGCGACCTGGCAGCTGATGAAGCCTATCTGCTTAAGTTCTTTGGCTCGTCCCTCACTGGGATAGCCTTTGAATGGTATTCAAGCCTGCCCGCTGGATCAGTGGTTGATTGGCCTGATATGCAAAGAAAATTCCGCGATAGATTTCATGTCACTGAAAGAGAAATTACAATAGCGGAGCTATATGCAACCAAGCAAAGGCAGGATGAAACAGCACTGGATTACATCAAAAGGTGGAGAAACTTAGCCATGAGATGCCGAAGACCTCCTCATCAGGAAGATGCAGTGCAGATATGTAAACAGAGCCTCAAGAGAGAGGTGCTAGAAAAGATGATCGGTGCAGATGTCAGACATTTGACCGGCTGAACAACATAGTGGCGGAAGTCGAGACGTTCTTGTCCAAGCGTCCGACCGCCAATGCTCCCACTATGCGAAGGGTAAAACCAATGATCGACGGCCATCACATACTGAGGCTAACGCCATCGATTTAGAACCTTCGAGCAACAGAAAGGGAAAAAGGAGGCAGATGAAGCTCCCCCGCCTGAGGGTGCAACAGAAAGAAAAGATAAGGTCTCTCTGAGAGACAGAATGAGAAGGGCTTACTCTTTTCCCAAAGATAAGACATCAGCACTATTTAACTGGGCATATAAGTTCAACAAGGTAACGTTGCCTGAACCGAAGAGACCTGCGGATGCAACAAAGAAAGATGATCCGTTGTTCTGTCCATTTCACCGTGCGCTGGGGCACGCAATTGAAGATTGTTATGTCTTCAAGGATATTATGGAAGGAATGGTCAAAAAGGGTGAGCTACAGTTGGGTGATTACCAGGTGAAGCCACCTCATCCGCATGAGCCTCCGCCCTGGAGGATGGCCGCCAATGTGATTTCAGTCTATCAGCAGCTGCCTGAGGAAGCCGTTGAAGAATGTACCAGGCATACTTATGAAGCTTGCCTCCTCACCCCACTGAAAGATCAGGAAGGATGGCAGACGAAGCCCATAAAGAACAGGAAAAAGACTCTTGCAGCCAGCACCAGTGGGGCAACTATCCGGGGTGTCACCCCAAGGCCTGAGCCGCCTCCAGTAAAGCCAGTATGGCGTACAGCTGAGACCGGGCCAGTCATCCGGATCCCTACTCACAACCGGAGGAGACAAACTCCCCTACCTACACATAAAGAAGTAAGTCCTGCAGCCAGGCGTCTACAGCAGTATATCAATGAGCTCGATGAATATGAGTAGAAAAAGCCCAAAAACCTACTGGTAAAAGACTGTATACTCTAGGAGCAGCTCGAAGAATTGAAAATTAAAGAGCAACCAGAGGCAGAACAAGAAAAAGCTGAAAATGAGCCCTTCTGGGGGCAAGAGCCAGCAAAGCCAAATTCCCAGAAGAAGAAGAGACGGCCCAAGTCCAAAAGGGGAAAGAAAGTCACGACAGTACAATGCAACACCCTGTCGGTACTCTTTTCCTTGCCCGGGGAGAATGATGAGGATGAAGCATCAAATGCCCCGCTAGAAGCCAACCATGCTGAGGCCTCTACCTCAGCCCATGCAACACGTTCTGGGAAAAGATGGGGGCGCCCGCCACCAGCCAATCATAATATTATATTCAGAGGGGAGCAACCCTATCAGATCCCCGAGCCAGAGGTACGAGGTGTCCAGGTTCCTCCCCCTGCCAGCTTGTACCAAGAAAAAGAAGAGGCTCCTTCATTCCTGGAATTCTTGTCCAGTTTGGAAAATGAGCAATTGGCTCACACTGCTTCAGCTGAAAATAATAAATGCCAGCAGACTGCAGTTAGAAGCAGAAGCAGCATGAAGAAAATAAAGGAAGTAACCCTCTAGCAGAAACAGGGGTCGTTACTACAGAAGAAGCCTCCCGGGAAACCGATCAAGAGGGTAAAACCGGCACTGGGCAGCAAAGGCCACAGGCACCACATGAACCTCCAAGACCCCGTTGGGTGGAGGAGATGAGACTGTCTAACGTCCGGGTGGGCAGCCGGATCATGAAAATGCTAAAGAAGCTCCCTACCAGGTTCTCCATCTGGGAAATCCTCTCTCTGAGTGAAGAGGCTCGCCAAGCCATTATTGATGCCTTGCAGTCGCCGGCACAGTATGAAGCACTCTTGACAGAAGTGAATTCTGGTCCATCAGTCACATTCACAGAGGATGATATGCTAATCCCAAATTCCGGCCATAACAGACCGCTGTATATGAGGGGTTCCCTGAACTGTCAGCCGATAAGCAGAATACTGATAGATCCCGGGGCTGCTGTGAACATTCTCCCATACCGCATCTATCAGAAATATTACTTTGATCTGCAGCTCACCAAGGTCAGAGACATGAAGATTGCAGGATTCAACCAAAAGTGTGAGACACCTCTTGGGGTAGCTGATTTCAACCTCACATTGGGAGACCTCACTACAGTGGTACGATTCTATGTGATCGACTCCAACACCACGTATAAGCCCTGCTGGGGAGACCGTGGCTGCATGAATATCAAATAGTGCCATCCACGCTACATCAGTGCATCAAATACTGCCATGAAGGAAAAGAAGAAGGGTGTTTGCGGATCTGCATCCTTTCGAAGTGTTCGAGTGCCATATGCTCGATGCATCCTACTATACCGAGGTGTCGCAAAAGTGCGAAAGGAAAGAGGCTGTGGTCAGCCAGAAAAAGCCCGCGACAGAGGCAAGGAATTGGTCTCCACCGCCACCAAAGGCTATATTAAAAAGCATGAGGTATCTCACATCTCTTATGCCGGTGACTTTGCTCGGATTACCCCTCCTAGCGTCCACCCGGATAATGCCGATGAAGAAATGAAGCAAAAGTACACTCAGGTGGAGGTGCCGCAGGGTTTATTTAAACCCATCGTCAGCCTTGAGTACCAAACGGTGCTACCACTGAAGACTATGGAAATCCCTCGCTTCTGCGAGCCTCCTATTATATTCTACACCGGGGAGCCAGTCGAAGAAGATGATCAAGACTGTATGGCCCCTGAAGAAGCTGCAAACCGGATGGTACCGATTACAGGCTTGGATTATACTACCCAACGGGTTTCACAAATGTTCTCCAAGATGCAAATGCCATCAATGCAGCCTGCTGCTCAGAAGAAGGCATTCAAGGAACTGTGGGATCCGCCTCGAGATAGTAAAGAAATGAGGAAGATCACTCAACACCCAGGATTGGGTTATACCCTCCAAGAATACTATGAGGCTGAGGTAGACGTCATATCTGTCTCCTACCAGCATGACGATCCTCCCGAGGTAGGATATGACAAATACCCCTCGGAAGATGAAGAAATCATTTATCAATCCATAATAAGCAATGAAGCCTCAGACAACCTGCCAGAAACAGAGACATCTGATGAGACAAAGAAAGCTTGGTACTGGGAGGACCTATCTTCCAAAGAGGATCTGTTCCAGGCTGAAGCAAAATTTGATACGGGAACCCCGGATGAAGATCAAATAGCCAGAGAGCTGGAGGAGTGTCTGGAGTTCGGGCGCATCCTAGAAGAATTCCGGGCTCTACAGAATGATGACCTTTCAGGGGAGCCCACATTAGAAGAGCCTCTAAGGACGGAGGGGTCCACTTCTGAATTTCCTGCTGAACCAGTCTCGCCCTCGGAGCAGACTGAACAGGATCCGGTAGTATTGGCCCTATATGATGCGCCAGCATCCGCTGATGACCAGTATGATGAAGCAGAGGAGCATGAAACTGAAGAAGATTATATCCCGGGAGGCTTTATTGATTTGCAAGAAGCCCCGCCCGAAGTCGAAGACGGAGGCCAAGCCACCGTCGATGAGCTGATAGAAATAAATTTGGGGTCCGCAGATGAGCAAAGGCCGACATTCCTCAGCGCACTGCTGGAGCCAGATGTCAGGGAACAATATATACAGTTCTTGAAAGAATTCCGAGATTGTTTTGCATGGACATATGATGAAATGCCAGGACTGAGCTCTGATGTGGCACAGCACCGATTGGCAATAAACCCAGAGGCTAACCCTGTAAAGCAGCCTTCCAGGAGAATGCGTCCTGAACTGATAAATCAGATTAACAAAGAGGTTGACAAGCTGATTGACGTAGGCTTTGTCGAAGAAAACCAGTATACTACATGGCTGGCCAATATAGTGCCCGTAAAGAAGAAGAACGGGCAGATCAGAATATGTGTCGATTTTCGGGACCTTAATAAGGCCTGCCCGAAAGATGATTTCCCGGTGCCAATCACTGAGGTGATGATCGATGCAACTACTGGCCATGAGGCCCTATCATTTATGGATGGGTCATCCGGATACAATCAGATCTGGATTGCTGAAGAAGACAGAGTGCACACTGCATTCCGCACTCCGAAGGGATATTTCACTACAAAAGGATGCCGTTCGGCCTCAAGAATGCCGGCGCTACTTACCAAAGAGCTATGACAAAGATCTTTGATGACCTGCTCTTCAAAAAGGTAGAGTGCTACATTGATGATCTGGTGGTAAAAACCAGCAAAAGAGAAGATCATTTGCAAGACCTAAGGATAGTATTCCAGAGGTTGCGCAGATATGAACTCAAGATGAATCCTATGAAATGCGCCTTTGGCGTGTCCAGTGGAAAATTCCTCGGATTTATTGTCCGACATAGGGGTATTGAAATTGATCCATCCAAGATTAAAGCTATCCAGGAGCTCCCTCCACCAAGGAATCTGCACGAGTTGAGATCCCTGCAAGGGCGTCTGGCCTACATCCGACGATTTATATCAAATCTATCGGGAAGATGCCACCCCTTTCACAAACTCATGATGAAAGATGTGCCGTTCCTCTGGGACGATGGCTGTCAGGAAGCCTTTGAGAAGCTGAAAGAATACCTCAAGACCCCTCCGGTGCTGGGGGCACCCATTAAGGGTAGGCCCTTGATACTGTATATCGCAGCCACATACTGTTCCCTGGGGGCAATGCTGGCACAGATAAATGAGGAAGGCAAAGAACAAGCCTTGTACTACCTAAGTAGGAGGCTGATGAGAACTGAAGAAAGCTACAGCTACATAGAGAAGACCTGCTTGGCACTAGTCTTTGCTGTCAAAAAGCTCCGACACTATATGTTGTCACATGAAATCAGATTGATATCTGCAGCAGATCCACTCAAATACATATTGACTCAGCCAGTACTGAAAGGCCGGTTGGGCAAATGGGCAGTAATTCTGATGGAATTCGATATCACATATATACCCCAGAGGGCAATAAAAGGACAGGCCGTGGCTGATTTCTTCGCGGAGCATCCTGTGCCGGAGAATGATATGTTGGGGACTGAATTACCCGATGATGAGACACTCGAGGCCTGTCAAGCTCAGCCAGTTATGTGGCAACTGTTCTTTGATGGAGCATCCAGAACGGAGACAGATTCCGATGGAAAGACCAGAATACGGGCTGGAGCCGGTATTGTGCTGAAATCACCAGAGGGGGAGGTTGTGCATACTTCCTGTTCTATAAACAAGCCATGCACCAATAATGAAGCCGAATATGAAGCTCTGATAATCGGACTCAATATCAGCCTCAACATGGGTATCCAAATGCTTCAGGTATTCGGGGATTCGATGTTGATAATAAAACAAGTCCAAGGGGAGTTCGAAGTGCGGAAGCCAGAACTAGATCCCTATCACCAGAAAGCTGTACGCCTCATGGTAAAGTTCTATCATATTGAACTCAAACATGTGGGCTGTGGACATAATGCCCAGGCTGATGTACTGGCAAAGCTGGCCAGCTCGCTAGCAGTCCCGCCAGATGAAACACTGAACATTATTATTATGAACCGGCGGCAAGTCTCCAGTATGCTAGAAGGGTGCCCCGAAGAGGAAGAAGTTGCCACTATCAGCGCAATACAGGCGTCTGATTGGAGACAACATTTACTACAGTGGTTTCTGCGCCAACAACTGCCACAGAAAAGGGAGGAAAAGATGAAACTCCTGAGAATCAAAGATTCCTATGAATTCGAAAATGGAACTTTATTCCGAATAATGGCAGATGCATGCAAAAAGATTCTACTCCGCTGCCTGTCCACTGACGAAGCTTGGCAAGCGATGAAAGAAATACACGCTGGGACAGTAGGCGCCCACCAGGCTGGCCCCAAAATGAAGATAGAAATCAAAAAGCTGGACTACTATTGGCCTACCATGTTTGAAGACTGCTATAAATTTGCAAAGTCATGCCAGAAGTGTCAGGAGCATGCTACCGTGCCTAGAAGGCCACCTACAACTCTGCACCCTACAGTTCCTAGCTGGCCATTTGCACAATGGGGAACTGATGTAGTCGGGCCACTGCCGACTTCCTCGGCCGGTCATAAGTACATATTGGCCATGACAGATTACTTCTCCCGATGGGCGGAAGCTGTAGCATTAAGAGAAGTGACTGGTGAACTGGTCGCCAGATTTATCAAGCAGAATATTATCTTCCGGTTCGGGATCCCCAACCGATTAATATCTGATAATGGAAGTCATTTCAGAAATCAGAAAATCTATCGGCTTGCCGAGAAGTATAAGATTGAATGGAGAACCTCCACTCCCTACAATCCCCAGGCAAACGGATTGGCAGAAGCTTTTAACAAGACTTTGTGCACCTTGCTAGCCAAGGTTGTCAGTTCTAATAAGAAGGACTGGGAAGAGAAGATGTATGAATCTCTGTGGGCATACCGCACCGTCTTTAAGACACCTACAGGGTGCTCACCATACTCATTGGTATACGGCTCGGAGGCAGTGGTTCCACTAGAGCTAGAAGTCCCGTCACTCAGAGTGTCAATCCAATATGGCCTGGCCCGTGGCGAACAAACAAATGCTGAAAGAAGGTTAGAAGAACTGACTGAATTGGAAGGGAAGCGCCTCCAAGCTCAGAAGAATATCCAAATGTATCAGGCCCGCATGGCCACTGCATTCAATAAACTCGTAAGAGGACAAGAATTCAAGAAAGGTGACCTCGTCATGGTCAAGAAAAAAGAAGTCATGACGTCCAACCCAAAAGGAAAGCTGAATGCTAATTGGGAAGGTCCTTATGTGATACAAAGGGTCTACGAAGGAGGGGCCTACGTAGTTGTTAACCATCGAGGGGAAATTCAGTTCTCGCCACTCAACGGTAAACACCTCAAGCTGTATCATGCTGCACAACCAATATTCTCCGAGTAATCGGGTAAAAACTACCTTTCCTTGGCTTAGTGGCATCCAGCCCTAGCCGAGATACACCTTTTCCTTGGCTTAGTGGCATCCCGTCCTAGCCGAGATACACCCTTTCCTTGGATTAGTGGCACTCCGCCCTAACCAAGCTACCTTTTCCTTGGCTTAGTGGCATCCAGCCCTAGCCGAGATACACCCTTTCCTTGGCTTAGCGGCATCCAGCCCTAGCCGAGATACACCCTTTCCTTGGTCTAGCGGCATCCAGCCCTAGCCGAGATACACCCTTTCCTTGGTCTAGCGGCATCCAGCCCTAGCCGAGATACACTCTTTCCTTGGCTTAGCGGCATCCAGCCCTAGCCGAGATACACCCTTTCCTTGGCTTAGTGGCATCCCGCCCTAGCCGAGATACACCCTTTCCTTGGATTAGTGGCACTCCGCCCTAACCAAGCTATCTTTCTTCGGCTTAGTGGCATCCAGCCCTAGCCGAGATAATACCCTTTCCTTGGCTTAGCGGCATCCAGCCCTAGCCGAGATACACCCTTTCCTTGGCTTAGTGGCATCCCGCCCTAGCCGAGATACACCCTTTCCTTGGATTAGTGGCACTCTGCCCTAACCAAGCTACCTTTCTTCGGCTTAGTAGCAACAAGCCCTAGCCGAAATATACCCTTTCCTTGGATTAGTGGCACTCCACCCTAACCAAGCTACCTTTCCTTGGCTTAGTGGCACTCCGCCCTAACCAAGCTACCTTTCCCTTGGCCTAGTGGCACCCCGCCCTAGCCGAGCCACCTTTTCCTTGGTCTAGCGGCATCCAGCCCTAGCCGAGATACACCCTTTCCTTGGCTTAGCGGCATCCAGCCCTAGTCGAGATACACCCTTTCCTTGGCTTAGTGGCATCCAGCCCTAGCCGAGATACACCTTTCTTCGGCTTAGTGGCATCCAGCCCTAGCCGAGATACACCATTTCCTTGGCTTAGTGGCGTCCCGCCCTAGCCGAGATACACCCTTTCTTCGGCTTAGTGGCATCCAGCCCTAGCCGAGATACACCTTTTCCTTGGCTTAGTGGCATCCAGCCATAGCCGAGATACACCCTTTTCTTGGCTTAGTGGCATCCAGCCCTAGCCGAGATACACCTTTCTTCGGCTTAGTGGCATCCAGCCCTAGCCGAGATACACCCTTTCCTTGGCTTAGTGGCGTCCCGCCCTAGCCGAGATACACCCTTTCTTCGGCTTAGTGGCATCCAGCCCTAGCCGAGATACACATTTTCCTTGGTCTAGCGGCATCCAACACTAGCCGAGATACACCCTTTCCTTGGCTTAGTGGCATCCCGCCCTAGCCGAGATACACCCTTTCCTTGGCTTAGTGGCACTCCACCCTAACCAAGCTACCTTTCCTTGGCTTAGTGGCACTCCGCCCTAACCGAGCTACCTTTCCCTTGGCCTAGTGGCACTCCGCCCTAATCGAGCCACCTCTCCTTGGTCTAGTGGCACTCCGCCCTAACCAAGCTACCTTTCCTTGGTCTAGTGGCACTCCGCCCTGATCAAGCTACCCTTCCTTGGTCTAGTGGCACTCCGCCCTAGCCAAGCCACCTTTTCCTTGGTCTAGCGGCATCCAGCCCTAGCCGAGATACACCCTTTCCTTGGCTTAGCGGCATCTAGCCCTAGCCGAGATACACCCTTTCCTTGGCTTAGCGGCATCCCGCCCTAGCCGAGATACACCCTTTCCTTGGATTAGTGGCACTCCTCCCTAACCAAGCTACCTTTCTTCGACTTAGTGGCATCCAGCCCTAGCCGAGATATACCCTTTCCTTGGTCTAGCAGCATCCCGCCCTAGCCGAGCTACACCCTTTCTTGGTATAGCGGCACTCCGCCCTAGCCAAGCCATCCCTCGTCATGATCTAATGGCATTCCGACTTGTCACCCTCCCAAAAAAGAGGGGAAGAGAGAATAAAAGAATGAAAATAAATAAATAAATAAAAAGATGGGGTTAAAAATAGAGATACCCCGCCGGTCTTGTTCAGGTTTTCTGAGCAAGGGCAAAAATGGCTAAAATCCAGCTGTGGTGAAAACCCGAAAGGGCACTTCAGGTAAAATCGGGTATCCCGCCACGTGAAAACCCGACAGGGCTCGTGGGCAAAAGCAAGAGGGGGCTGGCCCCGGCGAAAACCCGAAAGGGCGCTTGAGTTAGTAACGTGGTGATCCTAAAGAAGCCTCACCTCCCGCCATAAACCTCTCGTCAATCGACCGGCACCTTGCCCGATCAACGATCAAACCCACCCAGTATAGACCCTACGTCTGTCCTGATAAAACCCCCATACCTTGTCCAAAGTCCCACCATGGTGAAGTTCACCGTTGATCGATCGGCATCCTGCCCGATCAATGATGAAACCTGTCCAGTTTAGACCCTACGTCTATCCTGATGAAATATATGAAATCTTTGCATTGGTATAGACCCAATACCGATGATGAAACCTGCTATTGATCGATTGGCGCACTGCTCGATCAGCGATGAAACCTGTCCAGTTTAGACCTTACGTCTATCCTGATGAAACATAAGAAATCTTTGCATTGGTATAAACGCAATACCGATGATGAAACCTACCTTTGGTTGACGGGCTCGCTGTCCGATCGGCAAAGAAATCGGTCAGGTTTAGACCTTACGTCTGTTCCGACTAGATCTGCATATCTCTTTACGTCTCGCCGTGATGAAACCTGCTGTTGATCGGTCGGCATCCTACCCGATCAGCGATGAAACCTGTCCGGGCTAGACCCTACGTCTATCCTGATGAAACATATGAAATCTTTGCAGTGGTATAAACCCAATACCGATGATGAAACCTACTGTTGATCGATTGGCGCACTGCCCGATCAGTGATGAAACCTATCCAGTTTAGACCCTACGTCTATCCTGATGAAACATATGAAATCTTTGCATTGGTATAAACCTAATACCGATGATGAAACCTGCTGTTGATCCGTCGGCATCCTGCCCGATCAGCGATGAAACCTATCCGGGCTAGACCCTACGTCTATCCTGATGAAACATATGAAATCTTTGCATTGGTATAAACCCAATACCGATGATGAAACCTACTGTTGATCGATTGGCGCACTGCCCGATCAATGATAAAACCTGTCCGGGCTAGACCCTACGTCTATCCTGATGAAACATATGAAATCTTTGCATTGGTATAAACCCAATACCGATGATGAAACCTGCTGTTGATCGATTGGCGCACTGCCCGATCAATGATAAAACCTGTCCGGGCTAGACTCTACGTCTATCCTGATGAAACATATGAAATCTTTGCATTGGTATAAACCCAATATCGATGATGAAACCTGTTGTTGATCGATTGGCGCACTGCCCGATCAATGATAAAACCTGTCCAGTTTAGACCCTACGTCTATCCTGATGAAACATATGAAATCTTTGCATTGGTATAAACCCAATACCGATGATGAAACCTGTTGTTGATCGGTCGGCATCCCGCCCGATCAGCGATGAAACCTGTCCGGGCTAGACCCTACGTCTATCCTGATGAAATATATGAAATCTTTGCATTGGTATAAACCCAATACCGATGATGAAACCTGCTGTTGATCGGTCGGCATCCTGCCCGATCAATGATGAAACCTATCCAGTTTAGACCTTACGTCTATCCTGATGAAGCCTATGAAATCCTTGCATCGGTATATACCCAATACCGATGATAAGAGCAGCCACTGATGAAGCAGCACATCGCCTGATCCGTGCTAAAATCCCAATTCAATATATATATATATATATATATATATATATATATATATATATATATATATATATATATATAAAAGGATGGGGTTAAAAATAGAGATACCCCGCCAGACTTGTTCGGACATTCTGAACAAGGGCAAAAATGGCTAAAACCCAGCTGTGGTGAAAACCCGAAAGGGCACTGCAGGCAAAATCGGGTACCCCGCCACGTGAAAATCCGAAAGGGCGCGTGGGCAAAAGCAAGAGGGGGCTGGCTCCGGTGAAAACCCGAAAGGGCGCTTGGGTCAGTAATGTGGTAATTCGAAGTTCCATGCCAACCGGCACGCTGCCTTTACCTCCCCTTCACAGATGAAACCTTCCGTCGGTCAGTTGGCTCCATTCCCCACCGATGATAAAACCCTTCCGGGGTAGACCTTACGTTTACCCTGATGAAATCTACATACCCTCTTTCAAACGTCCCACCGACAATGAAACCCATCACCATTCTGATGAAGCCTGTCCAGCTCAGACCTCACGTCTGTCCTGATGAAGCCTACGCATTTTTTGGCAAGCCCCAACTGCGATAAAACCTGTTGGAATAGACCTTACGTCTGTCCTGACGAGACCTACACCGTCACGTACGTCCCACCGTTGATCGACCGGCACCTCGCCCGATCAATGATGAAATCCTCTGTCCGGTTTAGACTTTACGTCTATTCTGATGAAACTCATGAAATCCCTTTGCATCGATATAAATCCAATATCAATGATGAAACCAACTGTTGATAGATTGGCACCTTGCCCGATCAATGATAATTCCCTATCCAGTTTAGACCTTACGTCTATTCTGATGAAACTCATGAAATCCCTTTGCATCGATATAAACCCAATATCGATGATGAAACCAACTGTTGATCGATTGGCACCTTGCCCGATCAATGATAATACTTTATCCAGTTTAGACCTTACGTCTATTCTGATGAAACTCATGAAATCCCTTTGCATCGATATAAACCCAATATCGATGATGAAACCAACTGTTGATCGATTGGCACCTTGCCCGATCAATGAGAATACCCTATCCAGTTTAGACCTTACGTCTATTCTGATGAAACTCATGAAATCCCTTTGCGTCGATATAAATCCAATATCGATGATGAAACCCGCTATTGATCGACCGGCACCTTGCCCGATCAATGATGAAACCCTACCCAGTTTAGACCTTACGTCTATTCTAAAATTCCCCTTGCATCGATATAAGCTCAATATCGATGATGAAGTCAACCGTTGGCTGATCGGTACATCGCCCGGCCAATGATACAATCTGGCCAGTTCGTACTTTATGTCCGTTCTGATGAGAACCACATATCCTTTTCAATGTCCCACCTGCAATAGTCTCTACCCAGCCTAGACCATACGTCTACTCTGATGAGACCCCCTCATTTGCATTCCGGCAAATCGTCTCCCTTACGACACACATGGCCAATAGGACGTTTGATGCCACCAACAAAGTTCGGTTCAAGCACCTCCTCGGATGCCGTCACGCGGTGGAGCGAGTTCCCCATCCTTTCTCTGAAGGGGTGGATGCTCTCCTGCCAAGGTACGAGCCATTCGCATGAGGGATTGTCAAAACCGCTACCCCACCTTCCAAAGTGATAAAACCACATGCAGAATAAGATGGAAACGCATGAAGCCAAGAGATTCCTTTCCATTAAAAAGGGAGTACATAAAGGGCCCCGAGGGGACACCATATCACAAAAGAGAACAAAAAGAAAAACAAGGGATAGACAATTTATGGCCACCGGAATATATCCTCGAAGGCCAGAAGACCCACATAAGGAGCGGCCCCCAGCTCATGAAGGCGTGCCTCCTCCTCCTGAAGTCCAATGGACATGTCTTGGAGAGACATCACTCGTCCCTCCAGCGAGGCTACCTCCTCTTCGGACCGCGGCCGGATATAGGATAATTGCTGCAGTTCGGCTCGAAGTCCAGAGAGCTCCGTCTCCAAGATGGCCATCCGGTCCCGCACAGCTTCTTCCCGCTAAATAGCACCTTGTAGCTCGGCTCGGTGTTCATCAAGCATAAGCGTCAGCTTCCCCAGCTCAGATTTATATTCTGACCTCTGCAGCTTCAACGCCGTTAGCTTATCAACCATGGTCCGTGCTAGGAAGTCTCTCCGATGCACGAATTTCAGTAGAAGCAGCACCCGCTGAACCCATATGTCCAAAGGGCAGCCCATGGCCTGCAAGCCAGCGGTGAAGCGATTGGCGATTTCCTTCAGTTGCAGATACGTCAAGCCAGCCTGGGATTCTACCAGCTGACGTAGCATATCCAGATGCTGCCAGACAAAGTTGTCAGAGGAAGCGAAACCGAAGGAGGCAGAGGGGATGACTTCAAAGGTCACCTCGCCATCGATATCTTCCCACAATGCAACGTCCAGCTGAGAGGACGAAGACGGCAGATCTGCTGTAAGGGCTGGCCAGTCCTTTTCTGTGCTCTCCTGCTGAGCTGAAGATTCCTCCCCTATCGCTGTATCGGAAGCTATAGCTTGAACATCCACAGGGGGAGAATCGATGAAGGATGGAGCTGCCTCTTCATGAGTCTCTTGAATAGGGGCTTCATCTTCAGCTGCTCTTTCTGGTGACAGGGAAGGAGCTGCTATAGGCGGAAAAGGTAGAAGTCCAGTCTCTATAGCCACTATGGCAGGGACTGCTGACTCGGGCGCAATTGACATTACTGCAGCTGGTATAAAAGCGGAGCTTCTAGATGGATCGGCTTCGGCTCTGAAATTCGAAGCCCTGATAGGAATGCAACTCTCCCCTGAGGCCCCTAAGTCCAACGATGCTAAATCCGTCGAAGACTGTATCCGCACTGGCACAGGGCGAATGACCTCAGGGACTCCCATGCAAGTTAAAGAAAGAAAAAGGACAATAGCCCAGTTTGTAGAGGAAATGTCCATGATAGCTGCGGTTGTGTCTGAGCTAGCAGTGGCAATGCCCTAAGACCAAAGCAAAGCAACTTTCAGCACTAGATGAAAGAAACAGATGAAGCAACAAACATGAAAAGGAACCCACCTTTGAAGCAGGGTCCACACCCTCGAAGTGGGGTGAAAGAGAAGGAAGCTCCGTAGTCGGAATAACAAATGGTGGAGTTATGTCAATCTCGGTGTCGAGCCCGGCAAACTCCTCTTGCAACTCCTCCTCAGAAGATAGCACCAGCAGCTTAGCAGGCTGAAAAGGCAGAGCACCTTTTGCAAATACAAGCGGAGCCTCTGATTCAGGAGCATCCCCCTCACTGCCGCTGAAAGTCGCTTCCTCCTCATCAGAGACGGTCTTAGAACTGCCTGAGGATATTTCCACACTAGCTACACGCTGTGGGGCCACCTCTAAAACATGTCAGGATGTAGACCGGGTAATTATGCGCCTGGCCGGAACAGTACTCTGCTTCGACTGAGTCTTGTGACCCTCCTGTGGTTGAAGCAATTCTTCTGTCATCATAGCTTCAGTCTGCTCTTCGCCTGCCACTGCTGCAAAAGGGACCTCTGAGGAATATAGCAAAGAAGACAATGCAAGTATGAAACAGATGAGGAAAAACACACTTACCCTCCGCCTCACTAGCCGGCGTGGGAGAAGGCAACCTGGTCTCCACCACAGAAGGTGCTACAACTGGCTCTTGGGCTGTGCAAAAGGAAGGGGTCAGATTCAAGGACTTCTTTGAAATCCAGCGAAAGAGAATGAGGAATGCAATTGCAGGCTATTGATGTTACCCTGAACCGATGTCTGAGCAGCCTCCCTTTCAGATTCAAACTCATCAAATGAGGGAATATCAGGGAGAGGGGTCCCGGTGTCCATAGCTACCGAAGCCGATTGCTGAGCATAAACCTTCTTGGCCTTCCTGGCCTTCCCAACAGCAGCCTTAACTACGGAAGCCTTTCTCTTCTTGCCAGGAGGCAGGGGAGTAGTAGTCGGTGCTGCTGCAGGGATTTCAAAATAAGTAGGCTTCTCAGCCTGCGCAATGATTTTTCTATAAAGCCCCTGTCGCTTTATATCAGGCCTGTCTGTTGAAGATGTCAGAGAGGTAATGTGATCAGTGGATGCAAAGTGTGAATACTGAGCAGAAATCACTGCAGTCAGGAAAGAAGAGATCATACCTGCTGGGCCGTCGTAAAAGATAGAGAGCGGCCAATACAGATAAGCTACCTCCTTGGAGCGTGAAGCAGCCTCCTTGATAAGCCAGCATACATCGCCAAGTACCTGGCACTTCTCCACTAAAGCTGCCAGGTCACTATGACCATGAAGGTCAAGACACCGAAACAAGTCGAGGTGGTCCATACCCCAGCCGTCGACATAATGAAAAGAGATAAACAACGGCTTGTTCAATATGCCGGCTATCGGGTTTTCTGCAGATAACCCATGTAAATTCAGCAAAATAAACAACCAAGACGTCTGCTTGTAGTACGTCTAGGTTCTATCTTCCCGGCGCACAAACATCCTATATGGGTGAAATCTATCTGTCGGACCCCTCCAAGAAACTACTGCCGGGAGCGGCTCTTCGACAGGAAATGGATATTGTTGCGCCTCCAAACGAGCGTCCCCTACACGGCTCAAATGTTTCAAGTTCTGCATGAAAGTGTCCTCATTGATAGCAGCAAAGATAGGAGCAGGCGGGTCGGAATCCTTTTCCTTCAAAGCCCGACGCTGGGCCAGATAGTTCTCAGCCTCCCTCTGGTGCTGTGAATAAAGCCTTCTCAGGTGGGCCTCAGGGATGTCAAACACTGGCCCGGGCTATTGTTTCAGAAAGGAACGCTCGGCCACGTCCCAGAATGCACCTCTACTATCCCTGTAGAAGCTGGTTCGAATGTTCCACCATTTGATATATTCTGATGTTACCCGGGGAACACGGTTGGAAACTGTGGGAACTCTGAAAACTGCACCGTCCTGGCGATGGTAGAAATCCCACCACAACCGGCCATCGCCGACAATGGTGGACCCATGCTTAGCCCGGCTATCCAGGGGAAATTGAGCAACCGTTGTGGGGATATGCTGGTCATAACCAAAGTTCCGCCCAAAGCGGCATGGATAGTATGGTTCCAGAAGGAGCAGGCCACCCTTTCTGAAAACTAAGACACTAGGACGGATGGCCATGGCCCATCTGACCAGCTCCGGCTCCAGGATTGGCCGGGCAGTGTTAACCCCTGAGACAGGATGGATATATGTCTCTACCTCTTCTAGCTTGCACTCTCTCTGAGGATCAATCAAAGGAGCTAAACCTGCCACCAAGCTCCAGAAATGAATGCTGCCAGGGGCATCCACCGGCACCTTTATCAGTCGGCCCCTTACTTTGAACAGCTGATCATAGAAAGGACCAGGTTCAGCACTGGCAAACTCAATCATTCTGGGCAGTACTGTGTCTGCCTGCAAATTTCTGGGAGCCAACTCAGGAAATAAACTGCAGACCCAGGCGTTGAATAAATGAAAAGGACCCACGGTCCTCAAAGAACGGGGAGTCTGGTGCTTGTACAGATCCCCCAAAGACTTGTATATCAGACACAGGGCCACTGGGCAGAGCGACAGCCTCATTCCCCAGGCCATCTGACAGGTCGGATATATAGCTTCTGGCCGGATGATTGTCTCGTCCCCTTGAGGGAGAGCGAAAGTGCACAGCCAGAATGTGAAATAAGCCGCACAATGTGTGATGGGGTCTACGCCTGCTGGGTTGGGACCACCGCTGCCTGCACGGCGCAATGAAGATGGCAGCGCCGACTTATAACGGGGAGCCCTTACCTGCTTGCTAGCAGTCGGACCCACGGAAGGGAAGTCTGCATATTTCAGGGGGCCGTCAAAGAAGTACTGAATCCACTGCCCTACCCGGATCCGCAGCTTGCTGCCCTTCTCTCGGGGATGATAACCTTTGGAGGACCCTCTACTGTACGCCAGACAAATGGAGCGATATGCCTTCATCAGGTATCGGTATGAGAAGCCAATGGAATATCTACCTTCACCATCAGAGTTATCCTTCTCAGAATCTGCCAAGCAGACTTCTTCATACGGCTCGCCGTCAATAGGCAGTCCGGAAAGCTGTGACAGACTCTAGAGGTCAAGAGATGTCTCACCCTTTGTTGTATAGAATATGTTGAATAAGGGGCAGAAGACCTCGAACATCCCACAGCATAACCCTCGGGATATAGGATATCGAAATCGGGAAGCAAAAACACTATGATATACCCCGGCTCTGATCAGCAGAGGGGCATATTCCTTCAGAACAAACTCAGTAAATTCCACGGCTCCTACCCGAAATAGGTGGGCGTCAGTGATCTTGGTATCCCCAAACCAACCAGCGGCCAAATGATACTTGAACTGAATGGCCGAACAATTCAGCACAAAAGGCTCTTCGTGGTACCCCCACTTTACTGGCGCCAGGAAGAGACCATAGCCGGGCTTCTCCCTATTGACTCGGCCACTGGCATTATCCCACCGAGCAGGTGTGAACTCCGGGGCCTGAGTCAGCATTTTCTTTTCCGGCTCCAGCTCCGATATGCCAAGGACTGCATCCCAGTCACGCTTCTCCCCGAAAAGATATATAGCCTTTCCGCGATACACTAAATCTTTCAGGCTGTCTCTCTCAACGAGAATTGCGGCTTCAACTGTACGAGCTATTCGGTAGTTCCGCATTCCACCCACGGTGAAGGTCCGGATAAACGGCAGCAAGTGTTTGTCCTTCGGGAAATTCGGGCGATAATCAGTGCCCCGTCTGAAGCATGTTTCCATGGCAGTGGAGTATACCCGGGATGTTGACACCGTATCGGTATCAGAATCGGACGATTCATCAACGGAAGCGATCTTGTCGTATCCGAAGTCAAGGCTGTGCACATTCAGCCAGTTTACTGTGGCCCATGATATATCTGGCTGGGCCGACGAACTGGCCTCGACACCTCCAGGGGATGCCGCAGCAGAGCCTGAAGCCATTGCAGTGTCTGCAATCAGAGAAGAAAAGTGAATTAAAAGTCCTAGAAGAATGGGCAGTCTATTAAAGATTGTAACATGAGACCCTATGAAAATTTCGGCAGCATCTCCCCTTATTTGGGGTCTGCCCAAGAATAATAGGGAGTCACCAACCAAGAGGGGGTGATCCCGGAAACAAAAGGGATTAAATCCCAAAGATCGTCATACCCAGGAGAAATCAAATAAGACGGGAAGAAGCCGGATGGTCGGAGGGGAGGAGCTCGCCGCCACCGCCGAGAGAGAAAAGAAAGTGAAGAGAGAGAAAGGGCTGTGAATAATGAGAAGCCAAGAGGCTTCGGCGCCTCAAATAGAAGGCCGAAGCGAAGGGCTCTCAGCGCGGTAGAATACGCGCCGAGAACCCCCAGGCCGAGAGACCCCCCTCGGCCGAAAGGCGCGCCGAGAAGCCCTCCGCGCCGAGAAGCACCCCGCGCCGAGAAGCCCTCCGCGCCGGGAAGCTAGGCGCGCCGAGACCCCCGTCTCCACGACCGAGAGGTCTTCACGCGCCGAGAAGCCTATGGCCTCGTGCCGAGAAGCTCCAAAAAGCTGAAAATAAAGTCAAACAATATGAAGATAGGAAAGAAAGATACATGTGCAGAATATTCTTGCAACGAGATGATCAGGTCTAAGGACCGGATTGAAAAGAAATTGAGGAAGATACCCTCGAATAATGAAAGTCACCTGCAGGCCCCGTGCCGCTTATTCTGCGCTTACGCCGCCCGCAGGTGGGGGGCATTTGTTGACACCTTGAAAATGAACAAGGGTGGAAGCAGATCATACCCACAGTGAAAGACCAATGATGAGGCTCGTCAACCATTTACCCGGCTGAAGCCTTTGTCGGCCGAGCTGACGTCCTGTGCCGATGTCACTCAGATGGCAGCACTAACGAAGCAGTAGTCGTTTGACTAATAAGACCTCCCAGCACACTTTAATAAGAGCTGTGTTACTGCCTCATCCAAGAATCCACAGATGACATGTCAGCGTAAGTCAGATGTCGGCTTATTGATAGATGCGATGTAAGATAAAGATGAAGCCGGTACCGGCAGATGACGATTGTAAGGGCTTTTGCAAAGTCAGAACACAAGAAGAATCGTCTCCACAGACTATACACCCGGCTGAAGTCTTCCCAGACTAAAGCTGATGTCCGATCTCGTCACCATTCAGGTGACGATATCGATAAAATGATGCCCGGTTTTGTCATCATTCAGATGGCAATACTGATGAAACCCCTGTTCGCGGACTGATGAAAACCCTGCTAATGATCTCAATACAAACTATATCACCAACGGAGGACCCTCTTGGGTACTGATGTACGTGAAGGGCCTATCAAAGGCCTGGTCAAAGAGACGTAAATGGGCCTTTAATGGTGGCGCCAGGAACCACTTTGTCAAAGCCCAAATGCTGCACAAGGTTGGAGTCCTGCGCGCCGGGAAGCCTTCAGCTGAGGCGCGCCGTGAGGTGTCTGCCGAGAAGGCAAGGAGGGACGGCTATAAAGCCCCTTCCCTTCGAAAGGCTGATAGTGGGTCAAAAGTCAGAGATAGGAAGAAAAAAAGGAGCAGTAGAAGTGAAAACCAGATAAAAAAAGAGCCAGAAGAGAGACCGAGAGGGAAAAAAAGAAGAAGCTTAGAGAAGGAGAAGAAAGGGAGACTCAGGTGGGTAGCCCGGGGAGGGAGAGGAGTCAATGCTCCACCCTCCCCCCATGCTTTCCTCTTTTTATTTTCTTTTTCTGATGTAATCTGGCGAGGCTTTCTCGATGTATCAATGTAGCCGGAGGATTCCGGTCTCGATTTCCATCTCTCTGTCTTTCGTTTACCTTCTACGATCTGTACAGGTTTGGGATGATGCAATAATATGAAAGATGAACATGGCTCGTTTGGGCATTCGATCGATTGAAATATCTGCTGTATTTCTCCTCTTCTTACATCGGCTGTTCTTCTAAATGTCATTTTGCCTAGATGTTATAGCTTTCCGATCCATGTTTCGACCTCCCCTCCCTAGCCTGTCCTCTGGTGGAAGACGAAGACGGAGTCTCAACCCTCATCCGGTGGGTTATTAGGCTCTGTCCCTCCTCTTCCTCCCCCTCGAATCATGGTTTCCCCGGATATCACAGATGTCTGTCGAGCTCCCATCTCGTTCAGGGTCAGAGACATCAATCTCTTGACCGTCTGAGCAGCAGGTGAGTATAGAAAACGCCATACGTCCCATGAGGATTCGATAATGGATGATCTGCCCTTCGACTGATGCTAACCCCCGCGTGAACCCCTTCTGCAGTCCAGATCTTGACTCAATCCGAGCCAGAAATCCCAGAAATCTCCTGAGTAGAGTATCGCAGCCAAGCCAGAAACCCCTTTTAGCCCCTTCCCGGCGTGGCCATTTCCCCGCCGAGAACTACTCTGCCGAGAGATCCCCCTTGCTTTAGCCCCTTCGGCAAGGCAAATAAAGCCTATCCCAATACAGCCTTCCCGGCCCGGGGGCCTCCCGGCGCCGGGTTCCCGGCGCGGTCATTATCGCGCCGAGAACCCTTGCGCCGAGAGCATTCCCCCTTGGCCAATAAAACCCACGCCGGGAACCATGCTTCCTGCCAGCCCTGCTTTACGTTGTGAATCCTCCATTCCTTGAACCTCGGAGGAAAGCCTTCTTGCTACAGGCCAAGGAACCACACAGATGCCCTCTGAAGTCCGATCAACCAAGCCTTGCATCTTGTCGAAGGATACTCTAGATCATCATATGTGCCTAAGGGATAAACATCATTGGGGATAACTCCCCTACATAACCTTACGAGCCAGAGAAACTCTGCCACTGCATAAGTTTCAATGGCCTCAAAGGGATATTAAGTTGGTGCTGTGATCACATACACGGGCTAGGGGTCCCATACCCCCCTTATTCTGGGTTTCATCCCGGCACTCTGTGGGTGATCGTCTATTACTCCCTGGCATACGCTAGGTACGGGGGAGGTGCTGCTGAAATCCTCCCAGCAGATGAAAAATAATACTGAAGCTGTCCTCTGGGCTCCGTATGGTGATGGTGAAAAGGACCTCTGTGTGGGGCTCTTCCCCTCCAATCCCTCTCAGTTCTCGGCCTCCTTTGAAGCATATACAACTAAAACCAGTTGAACCCCATCTCTAGTCTCCAGAGCCAATCTACTCTGATATAATTCCCAGAAAACTCTCAAAATCCTAAAAACAGGGTACCGTAAAGTCCTAAACCCCTCACGGCGCCCAAACACCCCTTCTCGGCCAGCTACCTCTCGGCGCCACCAGCTCCCGGCGCGGCCTTCAGCGCGCCGGGAACCCCCAGGCCGAGAGCTCCTCTTCCCCCTTTAGCCTACGCCGATAACCCCCTTAGAGAATCTTCAGCGCACCGGGAAGTCGGCGCCGGGAGCTTCCTGGATTCTTCCCTTTGGCTACGCCGAGAACCTCCATCTTCTTGCTACTTACGCCGGGAGCCTTAGCCTCCCATCTGTGGTCATGCCGAGAGCCTAAGTTGCCACCCTGTGAGCCCAAATGCCCAGAGCTAACCTACACAGAGATATTCGTGGATCACCAGATGTGTCCCGAGGATAAAGTTAAAGGGAGGTAGACTCCCTTATGTTCCATCGATTCGTGTCGAAGTCACAACGACGCGCCTCCCTCTTAGCTCCGGTGAGCCATGCCAATGCATGAGTGCCACCAGCTCCTGTGAGGGAAGAATCAAACATTGCCTTAGGGCATACGTGTGTAATGTGGAGAGGCCCGACCTCTCTCTTTCTTTCGGCTTTCACCCCGGCACTCCGTGGGTGATAGCCTATTTCCCTCTGGGCATGATCCAGACCATGGGGAAGTGCCGCCGAAATGTTAACCGATGCTTTAAACCTCCGTCATGATCGCGGCTCATCCTGTCCATGATTGATATCCTCTATTTTACCTTTCCCCTGAGTCTGATTGTTTTTCGAGCCGTCGATTCAGTGATATCGTCTGTTTCTACAATCGATGTTATTATCTTGCCCGCCTTCCTGGCTCTGGTATGAAATTCAAACTGCGCACATAAAAAGAATATCCTTTTTATTATTGCCTCTCGAGGCCTCCTATTTTGGCGTTTAATCAAGGGTTATCCTTCTTTGGAAGGGCGTAATTAACGTCATAGCCTTTATGATATGACGGACTTCTGGTCCCGACTCGGACTTCACAATCGACTGACCAAGTCAGATCGAGCGCACAATAAAATCGTCACACACGTGACTGGCACGCCTAATAAACCAATAAATCAAAAATTCAGATAAAAAATAAAAATATAAATAAATAATATAATGAAATAAAATAAAATCCACGTTCCACACCACCTCAATCATGAAATCAATCTCTCGCTGCGGTGGCAACCCAGGCAACTCCTCGGGGAAAACATCAGAAACCTCGCACACATTCGAAATGTCCTCCACATCCGGACACTGCCGGTCGACCAAAACCATAGAAGCGAGAAAACCTTGACAACCCATGTCAAGTAATCTACGAGCTCTAATAGCCGAAATAAGAAAATGGGAGGAGGAAGACCGGATACCTTGGTCGTAGAAAGTGGGTCTGCTGGGATGCTGGAAGTAGACCCTCTTCAAGCGACAATCCACCACTGCTCGGTGAGCCTCGAGCCAATCCATGCCCAAGATCACATCATAGTCCTGAAGTGGCAATGCATAAAGTCTAGCTGGTAAGTTCCGCCCATCCACCCACACAGGCATCTTCTCGAAGAAGTACGGGGTGAGCATGAAATCACCTGTAGGCAACTCCACTGCCAGGACACCTCAGTCGCCAACTCCTGGGCACTCTGAGCAAACCCCTCCGAAATAAATGAATGGGATGCACCGGAATCAAACAAAACCCGAGCCGCGTGACCAAAAATTGGAATAGTACCTTCCACCAATTGGGATGCCTCAGTCTCTGCTCTGGTAATGTGGGTAACTCTGCCTCGGGCTCTCTGCCTCCCACCAGTGGCCGACCGAGTCAACTGAGGATACTGACCCTACTGCTGGTACTGCAAGAAATCTCTCAGTGCGCGGTTACTCCCAGAGGATGAGCCCTCACCAGCATCACCGCCCTGCTGCTGCTGCGGCGGCTGCTGGTGCTGGTGCTGCTGAATAACATATTGATACATGCCCCGGAAGAACTCCTCTGGTCCGGGAACTCTCGCCCCTTCAACTGCATCATCCAGAAGCACTGCTCTGCTCTTCCCTTCCTGGCCCCCACCAGACTCTCCCTGCTGGGAACGAGTCAATCTCCTAGGCGCCATAACACCTGCTAACAAAACAATCAACGATGTTAATAAAAACACGCAGAGCCCCTACGCCAGTCGCCAACTGTACAGAACATGCATGGACCTTCTGGACCACTGCAATCATTTCAAGTTCTTATGTACTTCCACAACCTACGCTCTGATACCAACTGTGACGACCCAGGATCCGAGTATCGGAAAGGAACTGGCGCGTCTCGAATCTCGGCCTGCCAACCTATGAGTCCGAAGACTCGGAAGGGCTGAAAAGGGGTGGTGTGGGAGTACAAGAGAAGCTGAAACAACTGCAGAGATAGCACACTAAACTAAATAAAATGCACAGTATAATATAAAATAAAATAAACTGCTACAAGGTCCACAGAGTCTCATGTCTAAATAAAAGTACAGTCAACAGAAAGGAAGAGTACAACTACACGGGGCATCCCCCGGAGTACAACTACATGGGGCATTCCCCGGCTCTGACAGACTGGCGACTAACCCAGGCTAGAAGAACCACGCTGAAACTCGGTCGCACCTCTCAACGACCCTGCCTCACCTGAAAAGTAGGGGTGAGCCTCATTTCATTGGCCCAACAGGGATCCCTCAGACCCCCACCGCACAACGAGGAAAATGACGATAAAGCGTGAACAACCACGAAAGGTAACGCTACCTAACAGGAGTACGGTATAACCCACAAGCAGTAATAAATAGATGAAAAAGCTGTCTAACTAACCATACCGTACAACCAAACCTCGGTCCGTCAAAACTCGAGTCCGTACCTGTCAGCAGACAGGAGCACCACCCACTAGAAGAACGGCTGGATGCGTCCCCTGACGTCTTACATCACGCCACAAGTGTCTAGCTACCACGCCCCGAGCGCGAGACTCAGACACACACACAGTAACCAGTATTACCACAAAATAAGGACTAGCTGAGGTCACGCTCGTCAGTGTGGGTCCGAAGCCCTCAGCCCCGTGTGCACACATCAGACCATACGCCCTAGGCCTGACCTCTAGTTGGTAATTCCTCCTAAGCTTAGACTTGGCTGTACGTGGGGGCCCTACGGTAACCAGCCTACTCACCGTCTCTCTTGAGTAAGCCGCTCCACCACTCCCTGGTGGGTCAGCACCGCATGCCGTAAGAAGGCTACGACTAGTGGATGTGTCACCGGAGGTGAGACTAGACTCACGGAAACCACCGACCACACACTGACACAGACTCTCGGTAACTAAAACGGTGAGTACAGATGCCGGGGACACGTACGAGGTCCGATCGTCCCTCAAGTCACGCGGCACCCCTACGGAGGTAACTGATCCTCCAGGGACCCCCAGGCGTCCCTGTGGCTCGCACTGGGTGCCCATGGCAACCCTAGGGCCACACTCCGCAACAGGGCCCAAAGCTCACTCGACTGGAGGCTAGACTGCTCAAAAGAAGCACGGCTCGGGGAGGGGGATGAACGCGCTAGGAACCCTGGGCGCGACACTGGCGCGCTCTGGTCCCCAAGCACGACTCCTGAAGAACACGCTATCAGAGGATAGCGCGTTCTCCAAGAAGGTACTAGCAGAGGCTAGCGCGTTCTTCAAGAATGCGCTACCCGACCCTGGCGCGACGAAGACCGCCAAACTATTCATCTTCCTTGATGAACGCGCTCGGACGACACAGCACGCTCCACCAGAACGCGTCCCTGGGACATAGCGTGACAACGGGCCTAGCCCTGTTCGCATGGTTCGCTCGAGAAGCTCAATCCCACGCCCCATTCACTCCCAAGTGAAGGGGAAACAAAAGGGGAAACCTCCCCTAACCTCCCTAGCATGCATCTAAGCCCTAAGATCGGTAAAAAACCCCATAAAATGGAAGATCCGGCGCTCAAACCCCAAGCATGCGATTTGACCCTCCCGGCTTAAAAATGCCCCTCTTGACCTCCCCTCGGCGTACAAACCACGGGGAAAGCTGTAAAGAGGGTAATGATCTGTCCCCCTACCTCAATGAAGCTCGAAATCCGTCGGGAAGCCACCGATCCACAAATCTAGCTCGAACACGAACTCCACCCACGCGCCACGAAAAGGGCACCGTCGCGATCCTCTTGCCGCCACCATCATCACTGTGCCGCCGCCATGGTCCGCCGTCCGTCACCAGAGGAGGAGGAGGCGCGGTGAGCTCGAACGGGGAGAGGGGGGTCACAACGGTCAGGGAGCGGGGGCGGTCACGAGAAGAAGAAAAGGAGAAAAAGAAAAGGGAAAATAGGGGGTATTTATAGAAAATCTAAAAAATGTCAATAATACCAAAAAATAGAAAAATACATATTCTCGATCCTCGGAACACATTGATCGCAACGGTAGCACCCGCGGGTAGGTGAACGACCCGGTTCACCCACTACGGGGTTCCGTAGGTTTTCCCGAAACACACACGCGGGAATCGGAAAACACGCGAAAAACACGCGGAACACGTCCCGCGGCCTCCGAAACTGGCCCGAGTCATACGGATCCGAGCACGGAAGATGTCCAGAAAATAATTCCGGGCATGATGAAAACAAATCCTCTGGGAAAGCAGATCCGAGACCCGAAAAGATGTCTGAAAAACTCGGGATATCATACACGTCACGTGACAGAAGCACTGCCCACCAGAAGCAAGGCCGGATGCGTCCACTAATGACTTAGTCCACAACCTTTAGTGTCTTGCTACCACGCCCCAGGCGGAGACTAAGACACCGTACTAGTAACCAGGAACACCAAACAAGTACAGGCTGGGGTCCTGCTCGTCAACACGGGTCCGACGTCCCCAACCCAGTGTGCATACACAGACCATGCGCCCTAGGTCAGATCCTCTAGCTAGTTCTTCCCCCAAAGCCCAGACTCAGCTGTGCGTGGGGGCCCTACGGTAACCAGCCTAAAAATTGTCTCTCTCTGGTCACGCTCTCCACCACTCCCAAGTGGGTTCGCACACGCATGCGCAGGAAAGCTGTGTCTAGTGGCAGGTCACTCAACATGAACACGGAAAGCCACACACACACACCCATCGCGAGTAACATAGAGTGATAGGTGGCTCGGAGCCACCAGACTCTACATAGTCCACTAGACCTACCAAATCCAACGGTCTATGAGTCACACGACTCGGGGTCAAGACCGATGTACGTGATGGCACAACGCCGTCAATCTAGCCTAATCCCTAGGTCTAAAACCACGGTGACACGATTCCCAAGGTAGCTCACAAGTCGCCAAGGCCGTTCCCTCAAAAAGGGAACTCGAGAGCCCTTCAGCCCCAGGCTGGGTGACTGGACTCACAGTCCAAGGCCATACGCATGGCCCACATTGAAACCACCTTCCTGAGAAACTCACGACGTGCGGGGAAACCCCACCGCACTCATACTGACACATGGCGACTCGATCTAGCAAGAACACAGAAGCCCGAAACGCATGGGGTCACCTGGATCCCCAAAACCCACGGGCATGCTAATCGAGGTAACTCGACACCTCCAGATATCCAAAAACACGGTCACGGAACCAACGGGGTGTCCGGGACACTCACGAGGCCAAAGGTCGGTCATTGGGTCCCAACCGGACCGACCTAAGCCTAAAACGAGCAAAAACTCAGCATTTCGGTCGACCTCCCCACAGGGGTCAGTCGACCTGGCCAGCTCAGTCGACCGCCCCAGATGGGTCGATCGACCGAACTGGGTAGAATGCCCAGTTCGAGCCGCGCCTGAACGGTCGACCGAGTCGCCCGTGGTGGTCAATCGATTACGACGGAAAACCAGCCGAGCTCAACCCTAGAGCCCGATTCCACGCCCCATTCGATCCCAATCGAAGGGGAAAACATAGGGGACCATCCCCTAGGCCCAAAAACTCAAAAATAGAGAGAAGAAAGAGGGGAAACCTCGATCGATCCAACGAAACTGTCATACGCCCTAAAAATGTGATTTTAACCCCCAACAGTGATAAACCCACGCTCGGCTCACCACGGGCTACCGAACTCGCAAAAAATGTAATACATGAGCTGAGGGTCCATCTCCCTACCTCCACCGAAGATTTCACGCGCCGAGATTGCCGATCCATCCCGAAAATGCCGCGAAACCCCCATCGGTTCATGAACTCGCACCCGAGCTTCAACATGTTGAGTAGTGGATAGCGGATCTAGAGGGGAGGGGTGAATAGATATGCCCCTCTTTTCGCAATGCAACCCTCTTTAAAACTAGATGATGATAATAGCAGTGGAATATAACTAGCTTAACGAATGACACAAATGATTTGCTTAGCAAGATGATTACGCAATATAGATATTGAACCTAAGCATGCATCTAACACAAAGCAATCGCACAAGCAAACCACAACACACGAGATTTTAAGGTGGTTCGGACTGAATGCCCAGTCCTACGTCCACCCCTCACCAAATCCGGTGAGGCTCCACTAGTGCCACGCACTGAACCGCAAATCAGAAAGACCTCCGATTACCTTCCTACTAACCACAGGTTGGCACGTCAACACCGCAGATCGGACAACTTCTGATTACCTTCCTACTAACCACCGGTAGGGACGATCTTCAGTTTCAAATGATTGAATGAAATGGAAATAGAACAAATATGAAAACACTCAAACAAGATATAGAATATGCTCAAAAAGAAAAGATCTTGTCTGAGATTGCTGGAGCTTGAATCTGATTCTTCAACGGTATCTTCTTCCTTGTGAAATGATCTTCCTTGGATCACCTTGAGTTGATGAAGAAGATAAAGGATGCAGATTTGATCTCCCTTGAAAACCTTGTGAAATCAGCTTCCTTGGATCACCTTGATAGCCTTGCTTGCTTCTACACTTCTCTTGGAGGTTGATGGCTTCAAAAATAAGCTTGAATCACCTTGGATGGATGAAGAACTCCAGCCCGAAGTACTGTTCACGGAGGTGCTATAGTACCCGTGAATCACCTCCTCTAGCCTCCCTTGATCTCTCTTGTTCCAATTGAAGCCTTAGGGTTTCTAACCCCTTATGTGATCGACTTTGAATGGTCCTTGGACATCCCCCAGACCAGATCCACAATCCATGGGGGATTGGGTGACTTTGGGGTTAAACAAATACAAGAAAAGGGGCTCTTCTCGAAGTGGAAAACAAAGTCAACATTGTTGGCTCGGGGCTGGCGATCGATCGGAAGGTATGGGGCGGTCGACAGGAATTTTACAGTCAGTTGATTTTTCATCTCTGGCAAAATCGGTCGACCAGACGCCTAGGGGCGGTCGACCGAAACCTGTAAAAACTGGAGTTTCTCGTTTCTGGAAGAACTGGTCGACCGGCCACTACCCACTGGTTGACCAGAACCTGTAAATTTTGACGTTCTTCGTCTCTGGAAAATTTGGTCGATCGGCCAAGGTGTGTTGGTCGACCGAAAAGACCTATACCTGTAAAAATGAAGTGTTAGACCAAAGAAACATGTCCATAAGTCAAGATACTCATGTCCTTATCAATTCCATGCATTTTTGGGTTTGGTTTATGCTTTAGATCATTTGAGCATTTCTAAATTTGGTTCCGGGTGCTCCGCCCCCGGAAACCTTGCACTGCCCCCTTGACCCCCGCGACCTGACCTGGCAGGTCGATCCCCGCGACCTGACCGTGCAGTTCGATCCGCGTGCGAGGGCTCAATCATTGAGCTTTCACATTTTTCATCTCCACTCCATTCCTTGTCCATTCATTGGCTTACCTGTCATGAACAAAGCATCACGTATGTCAGTCATATGAGAGTGGAAAACAACAATGACTTATAGTGTTTAGCCATTATCAAAACCATGAATATCAAATAACTCAAATGACCACAGGGGCACAACATTCTCCCCCTTTTTGATGATGGCAACACTGTGAGTCATTATAGGACAGTAATGTCCAAGATGACAAATTTTATAACATATGCAGCTCAAGATATGCAACTCAAGATCCATGATAATTAAAGCATGTGAATGTGGATATGTATGCATGGATGATCAAAGCATGTGAATGCTATGCAATCCCCCATCACAGATGAAGGCTCTCTCCCCCTTTGACTCTCCCCCTTTCATAATTCGCTTCTCCCCCTTTGACAAGATGACAAAGGCGCACAGAGTGGACGGACTTACAAAGTGGTACTAACAAACAAGCTCAAGGTAGTAGCTCACAAAGGACTCACATATGCAGATTCTCCTCCTTTGACAACAACAAAAAGGAGGGAGAAGGCAGAAAAGGCTACAAAAGTCTAAGAGACCAGAGCTGAAAGGAAGTGATGAGCAAGCCATTATATGCAAACCTGAAACATGCCGTGAGCAATATATATATGGTTCAAAGCTAATGAAATCTGAGATCAACAATAGAGTGCGAAAAGCAGCTACATCCAATTTTTAATAGAAATGAACCAAAAGTGCATATCATGGCGGTGTGTAACCGTCCCTTGTCTTATACATCCATATTGAATAACTACAAAGGGAATAACATAAAAACTAGTATTGAGGCTAAACAAGCATGAGTAAAGTATGGAATTTTATGAGTGCAGCAAATTGGATTTTTAATATCTTTTGAATTTGAAGGCACATGACTCATATTTTATGAGCAATCAAGTCTAGTACATGTCTCCTAGCCGTAAGAATACACGTTGTTTAGACGCCAGTATCCTTAGGTATTTGGCAAAACTGACGATTATGCTTCAGAATGAACAGAGATAGCAAAGTCACGTCATGACATATCCAAACTCATTTCTTTGATGAGAAGATATATTTCTCAGCAATTATGCCAGTGCTCTACCTAGAGTCCAAATATAATGACAACAGAGATAACAGGGGCACATCATGACATATCATTTGTCACTTGATTTGATGACATGACATGTTTCTCAGTGCAACCATATCATTGCTTTGTCAAATGGATTTCCAAGAATTCCAGCTCATCAAGATGTTTAAGAACAATACTAAGCCTGAGTGTATCATCAAGATGGTCAGGAATTTTGAATTTTCAGATATCAGGATAGTCATTCAAAGCACAATATGCAATCTCTAGTTAAGGTCTATTAAAACCACAGAACATAGATAATTTTAGAACAAATATTTCAGAACTTCAAGAAAATCATTAAATCTGAACCATTTTCATTGGATGGACAATCATCAGGGCATATAATAGAAAGCTCTTACGTCGTAGTCCTGTCGGTCTCATGATCTCAAATCAGACTATAAGCCATTGAAGTTCAGATTGCAAGAGATTAAGAAAAGTAACAAGACTCCCCCTAAGGATATGCAATGAATGCACTCAAGGAGTTATGTTTGCAAGTGAAAAGACAATTGTCAAGGAGAGGTTGACTAGAACCATGCAGGGGTTGACCTGATCAAACATGAAGTTGGCAGACATGAAATGCATGACCCAACACATGGTTGTACACTTATTCATGGCAACAGAATGAAGATGAAACATATGCATGAATGCTTCAAAAAGATAACCCCCCCTTACTATATGGCCTATATGCGACAGTGGCACATGATACTTGGCGGAGGTAAAACCTCACGCATATTGAGTGCTTCTAGACAAGCATAACCTGCCTTTCCATACATCAACATTTAATATACCATGGCCATGCAAGTATGATGCTACACAAACCATGCAAGGCATCGTGAACATGAATTCAACTTTATTATACATTATGACTACATGTAATGCTACACCATATGCAAAATGACATAATTACATATAAATAATGCATGGACACCAATATGCAAAAACACACAGCTAAATTGAACAAGATCATCATTTCAATTTTTATTGGCCTAAGGTCGGCAAAGACCAAGCTCCCTCCTGAGTGTAGAAAATCTGTCATTACACAAGGGCTTGGCGAAAATATCAGCAATTTGATTTAGAGTATCAACAAAATGCAGTTCAAAATTTCTCTTAACGACCTCATCTCTAATGAAGTGATGCCTAATCTCAATATGCTTAGTCCTAGAGTGCTGGACTGAATTTTTTGCAAGGTTGATAGCACTAATGTTATCACACATAATTGGGACACAACCAAGATCCACTAAGTAGTCTTGGAGTTGGTGTTTAATCCATAACACTTGGGTGTCACAGCTCCCCGCAGTAACATATTCTGCCTCTGCGGTTGAGAGGGCAACTGAGTGTTGTTTCTTGGAGGCCCAAGAAATTAAACATCCGTCCAGAAACTGGCAGTAGCCACTTGTACTTTTGCGATCCAGCTTGCATCCAGCATAGTCCGCATCATAATAAGATATAAGAGATAAATCACATGATGACGAGTACCACAATCCCAAATCTTGAGTGCCGGCAAGATATCTAAGCATACGTTTGACGGCAGTCAAGTGGGATTCTCTAGGACTAGCTTGAAATCTAGCACAAAGGCATACACTAAACTGGATATCTGGTCGGGATGCCGTCAAGTAAAGCAAAGAGCCGATCATACCTCTATAGATCTTTGCATCCACTAATTTACCATTTTCATCCGAATCCAGTGATGTTGTGGTGCTCATAGGAGTTGCAATTATTTTACTATTTGTCATGTCAAATCTTTTCAGCAGCTCATTGATGTATTTGGCTTGACTTATGAAGCACACATCATCTCTTTGGTTGACCTGCAAATCGAGAAAGAATTGGAGTTCTCCCATTAGGCTCATCTCAAATTCGCTAGTCATGAGGTTAGCAAATTCCTCACACATTTCAGATTTAGTAGAACCAAACATAATATCATCAACATAAATTTGAACAATCAAGATGTTCTTACCTTGCTTCTTGGTGAAAAGTGTTTGGTCTACCTTACCTCGTGTGTACCCTTTTTCAATGAGGAATGAGCTTAGTCTCTCATACCAAGCTCTTGGTGCTTGCTTAAGTCCATAAAGCGCCCTGTCTAGCTTGTATACAAAATCTGCATGGTTAGTGTTCTCAAAGCCAGGGGGCTGCTCAACATAGACTTCTTCTTTGATCAAGTCATTCGAGAATGCTCTTTTTACATCCATTTGATACAGCTTTATTCTAAGGGAGCATGCAAAGGCAAGTAAAATTCTGATGGCTTCGAGTCTAGCAACTGGGGCATAAGATTCATCAAAGTCTACCCCAAACTCTTGATTATACCCTTGAGCCACCAATCTAGCCTTGTTTCTTATTATCTTGCCATCCTCACTGAGTTTGTTCTTAAAGACCCATTTAGTGCCTATGCCAGATTATGATGAAGGTCTAGGAATAAGATGCTAAACTTTGTTTCTTTCAAACTGGTTTAACTCGTCTTGCATTGAATTTATCCAGTTTCTTTCAAACCCGGGACCCACAAAGGCGCTCTTAAAATTCCATAAAATTATCGGCGTGCTCCTCACAACGCCACAGACCCAAGAAAATTCGTGGGCACACCACCAATGGGTCTGAAAATCCGGTATAAAAATCCGAAGCTCACTCGGACACGATCCATAACCCGCGAAAAGATGATCCGAAACCCACGGATCCTGATCCGAGCAATAATCTGAAAAATCTGGGGCGTTTCAGAGGCTATCTCCAAGAGCGATCATGTAACTCCACACGGTTCTCCACACAGGCACAAAGAGAGAAGAGGGCAGGCCCCTGCCCTCCTCCACCAAGGGTGCTCGCCCACTGGGAAGCTGAGTAGACAGGTTCTGACGGTTCGTCCCCTCTACTTCTCCAGGCCTTCACCCACTATTTCGGGCACTCCCCAGACTCTCTGAGTAGTTTAGAAGCTTTCATTCATACAGGCAAGCTTGTTCACTCTACTCCTAATCTCTCCTATATCTCTCCCTCCTATAGTTCTCTCTGAAGTACGTCCCTAACTTAAGTATCGGTGGGTTGTCCCCTGATATCACTCCTAAGGCTCCTTCTGATGCCTTTTTCTAGTGTTCGTAGGCTTTCACGGGTAGCCGATTGCTCTTCCCAATGAATAAATTTAAAAGTGTAGTATGAGGAGTATGAATCACTTTCTTATCTCTACACTTTTCTACAAATAATATTTTTGTTATTAGTAACCAAGATCATCAATTAAAATTAATTTGGTTCGTTATTAGGGGTAATCATGATTGTTAATACTAATTAAGAACTGTACCCTAAGTTAAAGATTTGAAAATTTTAACTAAGGCATCTTAATCTCAACCAAACTAAGAATAACACTATGTCTTTTAACCCATAATAAGAAGGGTAAAATAGTCTATTTTCAGTACTTATTCTCATTCGTATCCGTATTTTTTTACCAAACGAGTAATAGGGATATTGACATATTTATGCCCTCACATACCAAACGCACATGAGAATAAGAATCGAGATAAATTAACTCAGAATGACTTACGCATATTCTTGTCATAATTTATCTCGATACCAAACATAACATAAGTATCTTGGACCTGATGGCTGGGGAATGAGATTTTACCATCATTTTGAAAATTTATCAAAGGAAAATTGTGGCTATCATTAGAGATTTTAAAGTTACACTCGTAGGCATTAAATAATTTTAATTTCATGGATATTGTATCCCACCCAAAGAAGGGGCTTAAGCACGGTTTGTAGTACCGCCCGATACGTATTTATGTCGGGCAGTACATACCGGTATCGGACCTGACTGGTCTGATCCGGCCAGCTTGGTACCAGTACCAGTAGGTACATGTTAAAAATAAATAACTGGGGCGATGGCGAAGGGGTTGTGGAAGGCCAAGGTAGTGGCTCCGCGGGTTGGCACGATGACGACGACGGTGGAGGTCAGGAGGGAGCGAAGGAGGGAGGAGGGAGAGAGAGAGAGAGGAACCTCGGTGGAAGAAGACGATGGTGGTTTTGAATGGTGCGATGATGACGACTTTGGACGACGGCGACGGTGGTTTCAGATCGCATTGAGGGTGGTGACGGGCGGACGGCTTGTAGAGAAGTGGAGAACCCCCAAACTCTAGAGGGTCACGGGGTGTCGGGGGCTAGGAGGTTTTAAAGTTTTAAACATTTAATAGCCGGATCCGAAAGCTAGATCCGGTTACAGTAGTCGGGTCAACAGACCCAGGTGGGGAAGTGGGCTAGGGATTTAGGGAACCAGAGGGGGAAGTGGGGAACTTGGCTGGTACCAGTTATGTACGATACCAGTGTTATGTTAGATGGACGCAGTCTATTACCACTGAGGGTGGATCTAGAGGGGGGTGAATAGATCTAATGTCTAATTTTAGAACACAGTTGAACTCTAATGCGGAATTAAAACAAGCAACTGTTGAACGACAGAATGAACACTATGAAATCACACAAACCATAGGCAATCACACAGTAGACACCGATCTTTAAGGTGGTTCGATCTCAATCCAGAGATCTACATCCACCCCACACTCCAATTGGAATGTGGATCCTGCTGACTCACAGCTTGAACAGCTGGGCTTCACAGCTTGCCAACAGACTGCTGATACACAGCTTCGCTGGGCTTTACAGCTTGCCGACCAGAGGAACAAATCCTCTGCAACCGCTGGGCGATACAGCTTAGTCATCCGAGACCTGGTCTCGCCTGCTGAGGATTACAGCTTCACCTGTCCAGTGGAAACCTCCACTGCAATTGCTGGCTCATAGCTTGATAACAAACGAGTTTCGAAAACAGTAAAGACAGAAATAAACGAAATGGAAAACCAAAACGAATGTAGCTTAATTGAGCAGTATCAGCTCTGGTATCTGAACCAAGAGACTGATTTATAAGACTTCGAAAAGACTCTCTCAACTCAACTCTCTCAATCTTCTCTTCTCTCTTTCTCTTCTTCTCTCTGAATCTTCTTCTCTGTGGATCGTGCAGGCGCTCACTCTCTGTTCTTTTCTCTTAGCTCTGGCTGCTTTAGTTCGATCAGCTTCTTCTGAAGGAAGAAACTCCATATATATACCAGCAACAAGAAGGGCGTGTGCTCTCCACATCTCCCGCCCAATGGCTTGGACCACGTGGCAGCATCCAGCAAGCTTTCAGTACACGTGTCATAATCTGGTCACTCCCCTTATCCTCGGATCACGTGCCCAGTCATCAGTCTCTACAAAGAATCCCTGTCAGACAGTCGAAATAGAATTGTCAGTTTAAGGTTTAAGCGATGTAAAGACTGTATAAAGGCACTGCTGAAGCAATGTACACACATTGTGAATGCGAAGCTATGCAGTGTTCAGACTCTACGTATGCAGACCCATGGCATTATACAGACTTAGTAAATGCAGTGTTGTAGCCTATATAAACTTCAGATATGCAAGACTATGCCATGTACAGACTTCCTATATACAGGACTTATGCCATGTATAGACTCCATATATGTAGAGCTTATGCCATGTATAGACTTCAAATATGCAGAGCTTAAGCCATGTACATACTTCAAATATGCAGAAGTAAACGTGCATCAATGTGTAGACTTAGCAAAACAAATTATGAACAAAGCAACACAATGTGCAGACTTCGTGCAATGAGTGAAGCAGTGTATAGAGTTATGAGTGGAATACATGAAGCAATGTATAGAGTTAGAGTGCAATGAGTGTTCAAGTGATGTACAGACTCAACGTTATGCAAGTAGACAATGTATAGAGTTGATGAAGCGATGCTCAACAAAAAGACACCTTACACTTAGGCGTTTGTTTCAGAAGTGATGCCACTTCTGGTGGGCGTCAAATCTCGAGCATAGAGAATGTATAGACTTGCTACGGCACAAGTCAGCATAACGATGTACATACTCTGCCAAGAGCAATGCATAATGCACATATGAATGTACAGACTTTGTTTGTGCTGTGCAAGCATGCTAAGATGCAATGTATAGACTTTATGCGAGCATGCTACAGCCAGTGTACATACTTAGACCTGCGTGCATGCAATGCGATGTATAGACTTGCCCATGGCTGTCTAGACTTTGCATGCGTGCTTATAGCAATGTTCATACTTGCAGACAATGCGTTGTGCAGACTTTACGTGCCATAATATATAGACTTGGTGGCGAGTGACTTACACAAAGACGCTAAGTGAGACGGTCCAGTGTATAGACTTAGTGTCCACTTGAGACGCTTAGTGAGACGGACCAGTGTATAGACTTATGCTGTGCTGCAAGATGGCAGTGTACAGACTTGGTTAAGACTGTCTAGACTCGGCATGCGAGCTATGGCGATGTATAGTCTTGCTAATAAGGGGTTGTGCAGACTGCACGATGTATGGACTTACAAGTGCAACGTAGATAAAATCACCAGTGTACAGACTTGCTAGTTGTAACGTAGGTAAAATATACCAATGTATAGACTTGCGAGTTGCAACGTAGGTAAAGATACCTAATGTACAGACTTGCTAGTGTGCATGCCACAATGTAGTGTATGGACTTTGAGTGTGTGTGCAGTGCTGCAACCGATGTATGGACTTGTGTTGACGCTGCAGGACAACAGCCAATGTATAGACTTTGTAAATGCAAGCAATGCAGCAATGTATAGACTTGTGACTCATAAGTTTGCTATCATCAAAACTATAGATCATCAAAAACTACAGGGGCACAACAATCTCCCCCTTTTTGATGATGGCAATACTATGAGTTACACTGACTCCTAATGCATACTATGAGAATACAAGTTCTCACAAGATCTCCCCCTTTGCCATAACAATGAATACACTCTCCCTGGAATTCAACAAACAGACAATATTCTCCCCCTTTGCCATCAACAAAGAGGAGGGAAAGTGATTACAAGGGAAGGAACAAGAGAGATCATCTGACTGGTATTCTGAACAAGTAGTTCAGGAATAAGCATTCTAAAGCACAGAGTCTTCAGTCATATGAATTTAAAAACTGCTTTGAGATAGAATTCTGGTTTAAAGGTTATAAATTTTGAGTTCATGCACTACAATCAATGGATAAGTTTTCTGTGCATGATAAAACAATAAATCAGAATCATATTTACTTAAGAGATTCAGTTTCAAAATATCTTACTTTCATAGACTCAGTAAAAAAATGGTTAAGAGATACCAGGTCATGTATTGAAATTAAATAAATTGACATCCTTGAAATTTCTTTTGAAGGAACAGCATTTTCAATATTATTTCATTAAGGGCATTCAGGTACCATTTATCTTTTTGCGTAAGGGTATACGTTTATCAGACGCAAATACCCCTAGATACTCAACATGATGGACCATTCTGCCTATGATCAAACTCAATAAAACGGATTTACACCTTTTTGTGTGAGGGTACACGTTTATCAAACTGAATGAATCTCTCAACTCCATTTTTAAATTCTATAGACACCACCTGATCAACTACTCTACGGTACATCCATGAACGATCTTCAGACATTTTCCCTATGCGAATGAAATGTAAACACACAAAACTTTAACATGTTTAACAAAATAAAAAGTACAACCCTTACCTCACATCGTCCATGTCTGCCATTTTAAATAGGACGGAAATATCATTTAGATCTTCACTTTTTAACCCATCTGTGAAGGTTTGATCGCACGATTAATTACTATATGTGTTGTGTTGTTTGCTAAAAATTTCGGCAGCATCTCCCCACACCTCTCCGATATACCACAAAATATTTATTGATTAAGAAATTTTCTTAAACACTTACTAATAAGTGGTTAAGAAAATAATCAAAATCAATAAAGGTATATCAGAGAGGAGTGAGAAGACGCAGCCAAAATTTTTAACAAACAACACAAACACATATAGTAATTAACCACCTAAGTGCGATCAAACATTCACAGACTGTCCAAACGGGACAATTCAAGACTTTGAGTTAGATATACACATTCTCATCATTCAAAATGAGAACGTGCATATCAATCCCAAAGTCTTGAACGGGTAGGTTGATTGGCACGGGCTTAACACGCTCTCCTAAGATGCGTGCAATGTTAGGTTGCACCCACGCATCTCAGCTCACATACAACACCCAACTAATTAAATATTGACAAGATAATAACACAATCTAAAAACATAGCAGTAACATGTGAAATTGGCAATACATGTACACAATGAAAACATGAATTTTATTTTAACATCCAACATAAAGACAACACTTTCACTAGCTATTTAGCAGAAATAAAATATAGCATGATACTTTTTAGCTTAAAGACAACACTGTCACTAGCTATGCAGAAATCAAGTAAAGAAATTGATAGTATCGTCACTGAATAAGACAATAATAAAACACACTTTACTTTTCATCCAACACTATCCAAACAGTACTCTTAGCTAATGACATGTTTTAGATATTCTAAAATTAAGAAACTGAGCTACAATTCTAAAATGTCAATGTTTCTCTAATACTCATGTCATGTAAATTTAAACATATCAATAATTTATGAGGTTGTCAACCACGACTGCTAATCTTTTTTTTTTTTTGAAAATCTACAAGATGACTAGTAGCTTCCATTGACAGATTCCCCATTTTAAAAAGGCGCGGGTTTACATGATTTGCAACGTCTCGACAGTCCTCAACTATTGTGCCTAGAAGATATTATCTCGTAGGGGTATGTCTAAAATTATTGCAAATTCTGATGAAATGGCCCACATCTGGGTATTATGGAAAGACCATCTGCATGTTTCTCTGGTTACTAGAGATGATCAGCAAATTACTCTTCTCATGGGTCTTAATGGTCAAGTCCCTTTTCACTTAACTGCAGTATATGCAAAATGCAATGTGATTGAGAGAAAGGGTCTTTGGACTTCTTTAATTAACGTCCACTCTAACATTTCTGGTCCTTGGATGGTGGCAGGAGACTTCAACTACATTACTGATACAAAGGAAAAAATTGGTGGTAATGATCCTAATTCGATTGCAATGACTGATTTTAAGGACTGTATATCAAATTGTGCACTTTTGGATACTGGTTTCAAAGGATCTTCCTACACTTGGCATAACAATCAATCAGGAAGCAGGGGTATTTGGGCCAGACTGGATAGAATTCTAACCAATTCTGATTGGATGGCTCATTATGCCTTCTCCGTTGAACATCTTTCCAGGGAAGTCTCAGATCATGCCCCTCTACTTGTGTTGCAGACTCCCCAGATTAAAAGGAAAACCAGATTCTGTTTCCAAAAAATGTGGACTTATCATGACCATCTTCTTGCTGATGTTAAAAAGTGTTGGGATACTAGTCCTTTAGCTTCTTCACCTACCTTAACCCTTTATCTTAAGCTCAAGAGTCTCAGGCAAATGCTTAAAGTTTGGAATTATCAAGTCTTTGGTAATATTCATAATAATGTGGCAAAAGCGGAGGATGATGTTATTAAGGCAGAACACGCTTATGACACCCAGCCTTCCACTACAAATCAGACTGCCCTGGATGAGGCTAAACTTGTTCTGTCCAAAATGTTGCTTCAGGAGGAATGCTTTTGGAGACAGAAATCTAGAGTCCGATGGCTCACTGAAGGGGATAGAAATACCAGATTCTTTCACTCTACCACTTTAGCTAAGAGGAAAAAAATGTGCATATCTCAACTTCAAAACTCTGCAGGCCTTCTCACTTCGGACCCTGGGGAAATGACTTCAATTGCTGTGACACATTTTCAGGAAGCCTTCTCTTCCCAACATCATTTAGCAGATAGTACTGTTCTTGACTGTATTCCCTCTCTGGTTGATCAGTTAGACACTGACACCCTCTGCTCAATCCCTACTGCCGCAGAAATCCAAGACTTATGTCTTCAGGCTATCCCAAGATAGTGCACCGGGCCCTGACGGATTCACAGGTGCATTTTACCAATTTGCTTGGGGGATAATTGCCTCCACTGTGATAAGAGCTGTGCAGGAATTCTTTACTTCCCATGAAGACTTACCCAGATCTGTCACTGCTACCCTGGTTGCTCTCATTCCAAAACAAACAAATGCTACCAGAATTTCTGAGTTTAGACCTATTAGCCTGTGCAACTTCTTTTACAAAATTATTGCCTCTATCATTAATACTAGGCTTGCCAGCATTCTTCCTAAGATCATATCTCCTGAACAATCTGCATTTGTCAAAGGCAGAAATATTATTGAGAATATTGCTTTGGCCCAGGAACTTACCAATGAAATTGGCATGAAAATAAGGGGCTCTAATGTGATGATAAAGATTGATATGGCTAAGGCTTATGATAGGCTTGAATGGGATTTTCTCTTCAATGTTCTTAACAGGTTTGGATTTAATGACCAGTTCATCAGGCTTATTAGAAAAATGGTGCACAATAACTGGTTTTCTATTCTTATAAATGGTACCCCTGCTGGATTCTTCAAATCTTCAAGAGGGGTGCGTCAAGGTGATCCAATTGCTCCCTCACTATTTATCATTGCAGAAGAGGTACTCAGTAGATCTCTGACAAAAGCCTTCCAATGTGGCCTCATAGAATGGTATGCTAGTCCTAGACATTGCCCGAATATTTCACATCTTTTGTTTGCGGATGATACCATCATTTTTTGCAATGGCAATCTTATTTCAATAAGGAATCTCCTTAAGATACTACAAGATTATGAAAGAGCTTCAGGGCAGTCAATAAACACAGGTAAAAGTGGTTTTTTCATACACTCCAGGAATAATAACTCTACTGCCAGGAAAATTCAGGATGTCACTGGTTTTGTTAAACACTCCTTCCCTCATAAGTATCTTGGTTTTCCCCTGATCAAAGGAAGATGCAAGAAAATTCACTACACTGGTATTCTACACAATATTCAGAGGAGGATTTCAGGTTGGAAATGTGGGATGCTCTCCTAGGGAGCAAAACTAGTCCTTATCAAGCATGTCCTGATCTCATTGCCCATATACTTTCTTACATCTTCTTCACTGCATATTGGAACTCACCAAGCTATTGAAAAATCACTTGCCAATTTCTTCTGGGGTTCATCTGATCATGGTCACAGGAAGCACTGGAGAAAATGGAACAAAATCTGCACTCCTATCTCTTAAGGTGGACTGGGTATTATATCACTAAGGAATATGGAAACTCCCTTAAGTGTTAAAATGTTGTGGCAAGCTCTTCATTCAAATTCATTATGGGCCGAGTATTTCAGAGCCAAATATATTAGGAACTGTCCTCTCATCCAGGTTCAGTTTACAAATATGAAGGGTTTTGAAAGGAGAAGGTGGATCACTGCAAAAAATTTAATTATTCAGCATAAGAGGGTCATTATTGGAGATGGCAGCAGGACAAGCTTCTGGTATGACAGATGGATAGGCCAACACACCCTTGCTGATTTTGCATTGGCTGATAACACCATCAACCCTATGCTCTCTGTTCGGGACTTTATTGTACAGATGAATTCAGAAGACACAAATTGGCCTAACAGGTTTTTTACTGAAGAAATTAGCACTGCTTTGAAGCATGTTAAACTCAATCAGGAACATGACCTACCTGCTTGGAGCCTTTCTTCTTCGGGGAACTGTTCAGTCTCATCCACCCAAAAGGCTATTAGCAGGAACCAAGAGACTCAGACTTTCAATCAGTGGACTAGCATTTGGTCACCATGGCTGCCTTCCAAGATCTCCATTCATCTGTGGAAAATTATCAACAAGTGTCTTCCTCTGGATTGCAACATTCAGAAGATAGGGATTCCAATTTGTTCAAAATGCTGCTGCTGCAAGACCCCACAGACTGAAAATTATAACCACTTATTTATTTTCGGTGATTGGGCTTCTTACATATGGACATATTTCAGATCTAAGGGGTTGCAAATTGAAGAAAATTCAGCTACCTCAATGATACTCAACAATTTATGCTCCACTCAGAAAAAATCAATGTTTGGCCTATTTGGTCTAGCTGCTGTCGGAGTTAGTATGTGGGAGATTTGGTGTGCTAGAAATTCAGACAAATATGATGACTCCAAAACTTCCTGCCAGGGTCTCCTCCACAAAATCAGATACAAAGTCAAAGAAATATGTCAGATTTCCTCACTACCCGAAGCCAATCAGGAACATATCAGAATTCTGGATGCTCTAGGAATTCAATTTGCTAAACCAAAGCAGCTTAGAGCTATAGCCATTAAATGGTTTTGCCCTCCTTGGCCTTCTTTAAAACTAAATACTGATGGAGCATCTAAAGCCAATGGTGAATCTGGTGGAGGTGGGGTCATAAGAGATCACCTTGGAAATGTCATCCTAGCTTTCAGCCACTACTATGGATTCTCAAATAGCATCATTGCTGAGGCCCCTGCCCTATTAGATGGAATGAAGTATATCAAAATCACTGGTTCCACAGCAGCAATAATTGAATGTGACTCTCAAACTATTGTCAATATTATCAAAAGGAAAGCCACCTGCCCTTGGTCGATATTGTCCTATGTCAGGGAGATATGGAGCCTCCTTAATCCTGCAGATACCATTAATCACATCTTTAGAGAAGGGAACACTGTGGCTGATTCCTTAGCTTCTTTAGCTTGTAAGTTGAAATGTAATGCATCCTATTCCTCCTCTGAGCTTCCTACTCTCATTAGAGGTGCTGTTAGGCTTGATAAACTGGGTATGCCCAGTGTCCGCTTGATGTAATTTATCTTTACAATTGCTTTTACTCAATAAAATACCCACTGGTGGTTAGGTGGTAGAGTTCTTCTCTCAACCTTTCCACTAGGCAGGGCTTTCACATAAAAAAAAAAGAAGATAGTGAAACCCTTCAGTTTCAGAATGCTATAGGCAGTCTCCATGCATGCATGTGGAAATGACAATGTCTATAAAGCAAATTAAACCTTAAGTCAAAGTTTTGAATTCTTCAGCTAAAATCAATATGTAACTTCTACAGTCCACTGATAGTTTGCAGAGAGTTGAGTTGTTTGAACAAAGATTTATTGTTTTATGAATTTGGCACGTAAACTGTCGGGAGACATGTAATCACCTCTGCACGTGGATTGTGCTAGCTTTCACAGAAAAATTCCACACCTAAGTACATAACCATGCATGACTATGCATAAATCTTTGAAGTCGATTCTGCTGGTTCGGGTGCCGGAGGGGGTGACACAGAGAGAGAGGGATCAGAGAGAGAGAGGGTGCCAGGTGGAACCTTTAATGTTGTAGTCGGCGAGGGTGCGGCCGTCCTCCAGATGCTTCCCGGCGAAGATGAGATGCTGCTGGTTCGGGGAAATGCCCTCCTTGCCCTGGATCTTAGCCTTCACGTTGTCGATCGTGTCCGAGGAGTCGACCTCCAAGGTGAACTGTGCTTTGACCGCAGGGGGAGGGGGGGCTCCGGCGGAGGGGGGCTCGGGCGGGAGGCCGCAGGGGGAGGGGGGCTCGGGCGGAGGTTGGCTCGGGCGGGAGGCCGCAGGGGGAGGGGGGGCTCCGGCGGAGGGGGGCTCGGGCGGGAGGCCGCAGGGGGAGGGGGGCTCGGGCGGGAGGCCGCAGGGGGAGGGGGGGCTCCGGCGGAGGGGGGCGGAGGCCGCAGGGGGAGGGGGGCTCGGGCGGGAGGCCGCAGGGGGAGGGGGGCTCCGGCGGAGGGGGGCGGAGGCCGCAGGGGGAGGGGGGGCTCCGGCGGAAGGGGGCTCGGGCGGGAGGCCGCAGGGGGAGGGGGGCTCTGGCGGGAGGCCGCAGGGGGAGGGGGGGCTCCGGCGGAGGGGGGCTCGGGCGGGAGGGGCGTGGGGGGGCTAGGGCGGAGAGGGGGCCGCAGGGGGAGGGGGCTCGGGCGGGGGCTCGGGCGGGAGGGCTCGGGCGGGAGGGGGGGCTCGGGCGGAGAGGGGCTCGGGCGGGCGGGGGCCGCAGTGGGGAGTATAACGGGATCAGCGACTGATTGGAGACCGAAGTAAATTCGGTCGCAAGAACAGCGACCGATTGGAGACCGAACTAAATTCGGTCGCTAAAACGGTCTCACATATGCGACCGATTATTTCGGTCGCCGAATTGGTCTCTATTTGGGACCGACTAGCGACCGATTTAATCGGTCTCTAAGTCGGTCGCTATAGCCACTTTTTCTTGTAGTGACTATGTCTTTTAACCCATAATAAGAAGGGTAAAATAGTCTATTTTCAGTACGTATTCTCATTCGTATCCCTATTTTTTTACCAAACGAGTAATAGGGATACTGACATATTTATGCCCTCACATACCAAACGCACATGAGAATAAGAATCGAGATAAATTAACTCAGAATGACTTACGCATATTCTTGTCATAATTTATCTCGATACCAAACATAACATAAGTATCATGGACCTGATGGCTGGGGAATGAGATTTTACCATCATTTTGGGAATTTATCAAAGGAAAATTGTGGCTATCATTAGAGATTTTAAAGTTACACTCTTAGGCATTAAATAATTTTAATTTCACGGATATTGTATCCCACCCAAAGAAGGGGCTTAAGCACGGTTTGTAGTACCGCCCGATACGTATTTATGTCGGGTAGTACATACCGGTATCGGACCTGACTGGTCCGATCCGGCCAGCTTGGTACCAGTACCAGTAGGTACATATTAAAAATAAATAACTGGGGCGATGGCGAAGGGGTTGTGGAAGGCCAAGGTAGTGGCTCCGCGGGTTGGCACGATGACGACGATGGTGGAGGTCAGGAGGGAGCGAAGGAGGGAGGAGGGGGAGAGAGAGAGGAACCTCAGTGGAAGAAGACGACAATGGTTTCGAATGGTGCGATGATGACGACTTTGGACGACGGCGACGGCGGTTTCAGATCGCATTGAGGGTGGCGACGGGCGGACGGCTTGTAGAGAAGTGGAGAACCCCCAAACTTTAGAGGGTCACGGGGTGTCAGGGGCTGGGAGGTTTTAAAGTTTTAAACATATAATAGCCGGATCCGGAAGCTAGATCCGGTTACAGTAGTCGGGTCAACAGACCCAGGTGGGGAAGTGGGCTAGGGATTTAGGGAACCAGAGGGGGAAGTGGTGAACTTGGCCAGTACCAGTTATGTACGATACCAGTACTACAGACCTTAGGTTGAAGAGGTGGTATACTTTGGTCTTATGACTATTCTCGATGGATGTTATAAAATAATAATCACAATGATGGCTAAAAGGTTGAAATTGACGGTGGACAACTTCTCTTGGAATCAGTTTTCATATGTGTAAGGGAGATCCATCCTTGAGAATTTTATGGCAGCTTATGAATATCTTCGTTTCAAGATTCTAGAGGGAGAAATCGCTTGGGCTAAAACTAGATTTGGAAGATTTTTGATAAAATTAATCGTATATTTAAGATACTAAGTAATCACATAATATCCCCAACCTAAGTACTTTGTACTTTTTTTATTTTTTATCTTTTTTTTGAAATCCAGGAATAGCAACCGTTCAAATAAATAAAATTTAGAATTGTCTCAAACCATTATTCTTGATGGAATAACACAGTAAGAATGGATTGTCTAACTGATGCTATGTTTGATAATCGTGCTTATGGTTCCCGTCTGATGCTATACTAGCATCCTAGATTGATTAGTGAATTTGTTGGGTTGGAGTAGGGACAAAGCAACTTCGAGCTTGCTAGACGTGTTATAAATATTATAGATGCATGGGTACATCAATTATTGTTTCCATGTTTACTATCAAATCGATTTTATTCAACATGTACAACTCTAAATTCTTTTTTCTTCATTATCTACTAGTAGCCATTTACGTGGGGAAATTAATGATCCATTTTAGCTATACTTAGCGGCTTATAGCCATTTTAATCTCCTCCTAAAGGAATGAATTAACAGTTCTGTTGAAATTATGTTTTTCCATTTTTTTCGGATGATGTGTAGCGTGATATCAGATGTTTTATTAGAATGTTGTTTTGTTAATTTATTTTCTTCTTTGTCGTGCAGGAGCAATTTTTTTTATATAAATGATGCCTTTTTTGCATGGGTGTTTATGAAAATGCATACGATGTGACAGACAGTTCTTTCGTTTCTTTGGCCTCTGGTGACATTAGCAATGTGCTTATTTCCTATCTATCCTTGTCGGTGTAAACTTGTAATTCTTCATTATGTGCGGGAGCCTTACTATTTAGGGATTTTTTCGTATATATCTCCAAAAAAATTGATTTTTTGAAATATACTTCTCATCTGAGTATATTATCATGAATATCTTCAAAATATGGATAATGTCACGATTATGTTCTCGTCGTAACTCCCGTTAATTTTTTAATTTAAGTGTGAGTTAAAGAGTAAGATTTTTGTATATATTTATATATATATATCCCTGTAAAATTTGATTTTGTCAAATATATCCTAGATCTAACGACCGTGGATGATATATTTTACAGAATATTCTCCTCCTTTTACTACAGTAAACTAAAGAGTATAACAGTAATATTTCTATCTAAATGAAGAATATTCATGATAATATATTAAGATGAGAGATATATTTGACAAAACTAAAATTTATGAGGATCCCTACTATTTATAGTGAACATGTATCTAAGATACATATCTTTGGGCTTCTCTATTACTTTTGGCATACTGTGTCATTGTTTCCCTTTAGAAATCATGTAGATACAAAAAGTTAGTTCCATAATAATCGGATTTCTGATATATATCCCACTAGAGGTTGTTTATTGATCACTGATCCATAGCATTTGGATGAGTTGTTTATGGAAACATGGAAGAAAAACTGTCATACTTTTGTGCTTTATCTTTGTGCCGAGCTATTTATATTTTGACCCCTACAATTTATACTATATTACACATCAATCCCCTTAATATAACTATTTATTTATTAGCCTCCAAAATCTTCTAACCTTTAGTAAAAAGTCCTGACAATTAACCAGTGTCTAAAAAGTAGAATATTATGAGGAATATTCATTCTCCTTGCTATTTGTTTTCCCTTTCTCCCCATTTTACCCTTCCTTCCTCTCTGTCACTCGGGAGATACAATGGCGGTCGGCGATGCCCGATGGTGGTGGTGGCGCACCAGGACCGGACCTCTCTCCATGCCCCATATGGCGGCCCATCCCCCCTCTGTCATTCTCCCCCCGCCTCACTCTCTCTCTCCCTACATCTCTCTCTACCCCCCTCGACCCATGTGCTCCCTTTGACGGCCCCATGCCCCCTCTCATTCTTCATCATCGTCTTCTCTTTTTATCATTGCCACCCCGTGCCCCTGCAAGCCCACCTCGGCCACCACCTTCCTCCCTATCACAAACCTCACACCCCGTGGAACCCTAGCCCCACCCAGCCACGTTTCCAGGTTGATACAAAGCGCCACCTAATCATTGTAGTATCTGTTGCCGCCCTTCTTCTTAAGTCACTCGTCCACCAGGTCCAACACTACCCTCGCCTACGCTAGCTGTCGACACCAGCTGATCAGTTTGGCATGCTCCAACTTTGTTGGATTTTCAGCGTCTGCCTTAGGGATTTACTATTCCACGTGGATTATGGGGTCCAAGTGGGGCATTGGTGCGTTGGCAACCCATCCCACCGCATAGATTATGGGGGCCATGTGTGAATCCCCTCATGCTCGCCCACAGCACGTACAAGACATGGAGTTCTGCGCTACCATAAGGAAATACGGTCTGCCTTCGCTACCAGCTCGAGCTTTTAGCACAACGGTTGGGGCATGATCCTGTAAACTGGTATCAGAGAGATGTCGCGGGTTCAAATCCCCCAGGTGCCGCTAGGGGGGTGATTGTTAGATTTCTAGCTTCTCCCTTAGGGATTTACTGTTCCATGGGGGGTGATTGTTAGATTTCTAGCTTCTCTCTTAGGGATTTACTGTTCCATGTGGATTATGGGTCCAAGTGGGGCATCGGTGCGTTGACAGTCCATCTCGTCGAATGAATTATGGGGTCCATGTGCGAAGCCCCTCATGCTCGCCCATAGCACGTATAAGACGTGGGGTTCTACACTGCCATAAGGAACAGTTGGGGCATGATCCTGTAAACAAGAGCATCAAACATCATGGGGGAGGACAACACGTGAAGGGGCCGTCGCCCGGAGACAATCACCAACACCCCCAAGCTGTAGATGTCCATCTTCTCCATCAAATAGCCACAACCGCCGTACTCTGGGGCCACATAGCAGACCATGCTCCGCATGCTTTTGGTGCTACTCAGCTCTCAACTTAGGAACAGGTCGTTGCTCCACACGTTGCTGTTGGCAGAGTGGCTCTGATATTGCTTCTTCCACCTCTTCCAACCCTTTCGAAAGCTGATGTCCATAGTGCCATCGACGGCCCCACCGTCGGCGGCACTCTACTCGTCCTCGCCCTCGCCCTCGCCCTCGTGGGTGCTCCTACTATCGGAGGGAAACTATCGGAACTTGGCCTCTCTCTCTCTCTCTCCCCCCCCCCTCTCTCTCTCTCTCTCTGTCTCTCTCTCTCTCTCTGTGTGTGTGTGTGTGTGTGGATTAACCAATGTTTTTTTTTTGTATTTTCCTCCTCTAGGGTTAAGCTACACCTTGGTCGGGTTAAGTTAACCTGACTTTTTCTGATAGAGATGGACGGTAAGGACTATTTTCTGTAACAGAGTAAAACTTGGTGGCTCATTAATAAATAGTGAGATTGGAGGGGTTTATTCCTAATTTTAATTTTTTATAGGGGTTCATTCCTAAAAAACCCTATGAAGAGCTATTTCTCCACGGCAGGATTTGGTGGCTGGTCATATTTTGAACATTATTTAATCTCTTTGCTCTATTTCAAATACAATGCAGATCCAAACTTATTTATGCAAATTCCCTTTCTTGGAGTATAACATAATTGAATGGATATTGATAACAAAAAGCAACAATCAGATGTGGGGTAGATCTTCTATGCATCAATTATTGCCTATAACTAAAGGGGAAAATGAGACCTTTGAGTATGATTTGACTCTTATAGGGTGTTTGGTTGCTCCTTTTATCCCTCTATTCTCTAAAAATAAAAAATTAATTTAGGAACCTCCTTAGAACTGTTTGGTAAACCTTCCCTTATTTTTTAGGATGGAATCCCGTCCTTTGAAAACTTCCCTTGAAAATGAAAACAAGCTTTGCCTTTTTTTGAGAGAAGAACTCGCAATCCTCGCAAGAACTCATGACCCTAACGCGGCCCTCTCCCTCCCAGGCCGATCCACTGCCCAGCTGCCCTGCCCTTGTGCAGCCACCATCCCTGCACCTTCCTTTGAAGCCGACAGCCCCCCTGCCCAGCTACCCTGCCACCGCAGCTGTAACGACCCGAGAATCCGATTATCAGAAAGGCCCGATAACCCGAGACTCGTACCGCCCCCCATGAGTCCGAAGACTCGGAAGGGTTAAAAGGATGGTGCGGAGACTACACAAGTATCACAAATAATTGTAGAAATTAAATAATTTATATAATTAAGCAGGAAATAAATTAACATGTTACAGGATACATGGTCCACAAGATATAACAAAATAAATAACAGTAGTCCACAACTAGTACAGAGGCAAAAAGAAAATTAAAGTACCGCTACATGGGGTATACCATGGCTCTGACCTCGGGCACTAACGCTGGGCACCTGAACCACGCTGAGACTCAGTCGCGCTCCTCTGAGGCCGCGCCTCGCCTGAAACACGGTGAAAACACGCAGGGGATGAGTCTCAAAACAAGACTCAGTAGGGATCACTCGAACCCTACCTCGCGAAACGAGAAACCACTACGCTAGCGGTTAAGCGAGTACCTCAGAAGTAACAGCCCTGCAACTACAACACCGGTCTCACGGCATGAAAACAGACACACGTGCCACTGCGAAACAACCAGAGCTTAACGGTCAACCCGACCAAAACCCGAAGGTCGAAGTCACAAGATTGACAGTCTGTCACTCCTGACTCGACATGAGTACCTCCCACTAGAAGCATAGTCGGTAGCGTCCCCTGATGACATACACCGCACCGCAGGTGAACTGCCTGACGTGGTAGCGCCTACCAGAGGCACGGACACCGAACAAGTAACCACAAAGCAAGTGACTAGCTGTGGTCACGCTCGTCAGTGTGGGTCCAACCGCCCCCAACCATGTGTGCACACACAGACTATGCATCCTAGGTCTGGCCTCTAACTTGTTTTCCCCTTGAGCCGGATTCTGGCTACATACGAGGGGCCCGATGAAAACCAGTCTAAAAACCGTCCTCAGGGTAGTCTCTCCACCACTCCCTGGTGGGTCCACACGCGTGCAGGAAGGCTACGACTAGTGGAGGGTCACTGAAGGAGTAGACTCTCAAGTCAACAGAAAATAACGTCCGCATCCAACAACGTACGGGGACCACCCCACGTACCAGCACCGTCACACGGTGACCACTGTCGAAAAAGAAACGGGACTGCAAACCACTCGGTGCAATCCTGAGCCTGGCGGTCTACTCTAGACGGGCCATAGGCTCTGACGATCTATCGCTAGACCGTCACAGCCATCTGACGGCCCAACACAGGCGCGTCAGACCCTCGGTGTAAAAATGACTGTGACGCGCCTACCCTGGTGCGTCACATGCCCTGACGGACTTAGCCCGGTGCGTCACAAGGCACGAGGAAACTAACTGTGATGCGTGCCACTCGGTGCGTCACAATCTGTAACGGACCATCTCTGGTGCGTCACATGGTGGGAATGCGTCAGCTCTAACGCACCCACACAGGGGCGTTACAAGGCTGTGATGCGCCGCCCTGGGTGCGTCACAGTCCTTGACCCCCCAACGGTCAAAAACCAACGGTAGGATGTCAACAGTCGGATCGTCACCTGACGGTCCTTCCTAGGCACGTCACAATGCCCTGGCGGTCTATCGTGGGGCCGTTACACCCACGGACCACCCAGTTGGCGAAAATAGAACTATAACGCACCCACCCTGGGGCGTCACAAGATGTGATGGTCACTTGAAGGACCGTCACACCGACCCGACGGTGAAACGGCGTGAAACGTCTAAAAACATCAACCACGCCCCCATGCCTCCATAGGAGAAGGGGAAAACAAGGGGGAAGCCCCCTGGGGACCCCTAGCATGCTTCTAAGCCATCAAAACGCCGAATCACGGCCTAAAAACATAAATCGGGCGAGCTCTCCCTAAATCATGAAAAACCCCAACCCGGCATGAAAACCCGTCTCTCGGCCCCCCCTCGGCCTACAAATCACGGGATAGGAATGCAAAAGGCTAGGGAACGTCACCCTACCTCAATCTCGCCTCGAGACGCGTCGGATCATCCACGAATCACAAACAAAGCTTTTTGAACCCTCGTTCCTTCACGATTCCCCACAAACTTTACGCCGCCAAGATCGCCTCGTCGTCGCCCACGTCGTCACGCCGTCACCCCGCGTCGTCAGCAGCCGGAGGGAATGCCGCCGTGGCCGAATGGGAGAGAGAGGGGGGCAGTTCTCACGGTGGGGGAGGAAGAAGAAAGAGGAAGAAGAAGAAGAGAAAAAGAAAAAGGGGAAATAGGGGGGGTATTTATAAAAAATTCAGAAAATATCAAAAATTTAAAAATTATATTTCCGCGATCCTCGGAACGCACCAATCGTAATGGTACCACTCTCGCCCAGGTGAATGGCCCGGTTCACCCGCAACGAGAGTCCGAAGGATTTGCAGGAACCCATATCGGAAATCGGAAAATACGCGCGAAAAAGCCGCGGACGCACTCCAGGCCTCCGAAACAACTCCGGATCGCGCCAATCTGAATAGAAAAGATGTCCGAAATGAAATTTCGGACACAATTAAGCCAGGCACTCCAAGAAAGCAGATCCGGGACCAAAAAAGAAGGATCTGAAAGGTCCGGGACATTATAGCCCTCCTCCCTTAAAGAAATTTCATCCTCGAAATTTAAGAACAAAACTCAGGGGAAGAAGAGGGGACTCACTCGAACAAGTAAGGGAACTGCTGAGGCATCTCATCCTCACGCTCCCAAGAAGCCTCACCACCAGAGTGCCGCTGTCACACCACCTTATCCAAGGGGAAGACCTTGTTCCGCAGGCGATGCTCTCGCCTATCCTCAACGCGGACGGGAAACTCTAGGCGAGAAAGATCCGGAGTCACCTCGGGCCAAACAGAATCTTCAAGCACATGAGAGTCATCGGGCATATATTTCCACAACATCGAGACGTGAAACACGTCATGCACCGAAGCCATCTCCGGAGGTAACTGCAGCCGATAGGCTACCTCACCAATGCGCTCCACAATAAGGAAAGGACCGACATAGCGGGGACTCATCTTCCCATGCCATCCAAAATGCATTACCCCTTCATCGGAGAAACTCTCAAGAACACACGATCACCAACGGCGAAAGCAAGCGGCTGCCTCCTCCGGTCAGCATAGCTCTTCTGCCGACTCTGGGCCGCCAACATGTTCTGACAAACCAGGTGCACGACATTCACACACTGCTGCACCAACTCCAGTCCCGTCAAAACACGCTCACCAACCTCAAACCAATCAAGTGGAGTCCGACACGGACGCCCGTACAATGTCTCATAAGGAGCCATGCCGATGCTCGAATGGTAGCTGTTGTTGTAGGCAAACTCCACCAACGGTAGGTGGTGAAACCAACTCCCTTGCCATTCTATGCAGCAGGATCTCAGCATATTCTCCAATGTCTGAATGGTCCTCTCTGACTGACCATCTGACTGAGGATGGTACGCCGAGCTAAATGCTAACTCCGTGCCAAGATTTCGCTGGAAACTCCTCCAGAATCTAGAAGTGAAACGCGGATCTCGATCCGACACAATGGAAATGGGAATCCCATGCAACGGAACGATCCGCTCCACATAAAGACGAGCCAACTTGGTCACGCTCCAGCTGACTTTGGCCGGTAATAATCGAGCCACTTTCATCAGCCGATCCACCAGCAACCAGATACTGTCCTGCCCACTCGGAGTCCTCGACAATCCCACCACAAAATCCATGGTCACGTGGTCCCATTTCCACCCGAGAACATCCAAGGGTTGGAGATTACCTCCCGGTCGCTGATGCTCCGCCTTCACTTGCTGACAAGTCAGGCACCTGGCCATGAACTCGGCCACATCTCTCTTCATGTCAGGCCACCAGAACCGCCTCCGCAAGTTCCGATACATCTTCGTCGCACCCGGGTGTATGGTGTACCTGCTCCCAAGAGCCTCGCGCAACACCGCACGACGAACTTGATCCCTGGCGGGGACGTACAGCCTACCACGGAATCTCACAGCACCGTCCTCGTCAAGCTCCACCTCAGCCATAGCCAAAATTCGGGGCAACTCAGGGTCTGCATGCTGAGTCTCTGTCACCTGACGGCGGATAGCAGGGGTGACAGTTAAACTCGCAAGCACCACTAACCCTGGCTCTCGGGGAATCTTGAGCCTGAATGACACTTCGGACACTTGTTCCCAGAGCCTCCACTTCCTTAACATCAAGGTACTGACCGCGACCTTCCGACTTAAAGTATCGGCGATGACATTCATCTTGCCCGGCTGATAAGACAGGGTGAAGTCATAATACTTCATATACTCCATCCAATGCCTCTGCCTGAGGTTAAGGTACCTCTGTGTGAACACATACCTCAAACTCTGATGGTCAGTGAACACCTCGAACTTCTCACCGTACAGATAATGCCTCCAGATTCTTCAGTGCGAAGATCACAGCCGCCAACTCCAGGTCATGGGTAGGGTAGTTCTCCTCGTGGGACTTCAGCTACCGAGATGCATACGCCACCACTTTACCATGCTGCATCAACACAACACCCAGTCTGACCTCGGAAGCATCTGTACAGACCACAAAACCAACCGATCCAGAAGGTAAAACCAACATCGGAGCCGAGGTGAGCAATCTCTTCAGGTCCCTGAACCTCTGCTCACACTCATCAGTCCAGACGAAAAGTACATCCTTTCGCGTGAGTCTGGTCATCGGGGCCGCAATGCGAGAAAAATCATGGATAAACCTTCGATAATAGCCCGCAAGTCCCAAGAAACTCCGGATCTCCGTCACAGATCTCGGCCTCGGCCACTGCATCACTGCCTCGACCTTGGCGGGATCCACGGAAATACTATCACCAGAAATCACGTGCCCCAAAAAGTGCACCTCACGAAGCCAGAACTCGCACTTACTGAGCTTCGCATACAACTGGTGATCTCGCAACGTCTGCAGCACCACACCCAAATGGTAAGCATGCTCCTCGACAGACCGCGAATAGACAAGGATGTCGTCCACAAATACGACCACGAACTGGTCCAAGTAGGGACAGAACACCCTCTGCATCAAGTCCATGAAGGCTGCGGGAGTATTGGTGAGCCCGAACGGCATCACCAAGAACTCATAATGCCCGTACCTCATACTAAACGTAGTCTTCTCCACATCAGACTCGCGAATCCTCAGCTGATAGTAACCGGACCGCAAATCAATCCATGAGAACACTCGAGCAGACTAAAGCTGGTCGAACAAGTCATCAATCTGGGACAACGGATACTTGTTCTTGATGGTCACTTCATTCTGCTGCCGGTAGTCAATGCACAACCTCAGACTACCATCCTTCTTCTTCACGAACAACGCGGGCGCACCCCAAGGGGAAAAGCTAAGTCGAATGTACCCCTTGGCCAGCAACTCCTGCAACTGTGCCCTCAACTCCCTCAACTCAGCGGGGGCCATACAGTAGGGTGCCTTTACCAGAGGTCCCGTACCAGGCACAACCTCGATAACGAAATCGATCTCCCGCTGGGGAGGCAATCCGGGTAAATCCTAGGGAAAAACATCAGGAAACTCGCATACCACCGGGATGTCCTCAACATCCTGACACGGCTGGTCTACCAAGACCACAGAGGCAAGAAAACCCTGACAACCGGAATCAAGCAAACTATAGGCTCGAATCGTCGAAATGAGGAAACGAGGAGAGGTGGAACGGATACCTTGGAAGTAGATGGTCCGCCTGCTAGGATGCTGAAAGTAAACCCTCTTCATTCCACAATCCACCATAGCTCCATGAGCCTCAACCCAATCCATGCCCAAAATCACATCATAATCCCGAAGCTGCAACGTATACAACCTGCCTGGCATACTCCGCCCCTCGATCCAAAGTGGAACCTTCTCGAAACAATACGGAGTGATCAGAAAGTCACCGGATGGTAACTCCACCATCAGATCACAAGACATCTGGGATACCGGGTCCTCAACACTCAGCGTAAAATTCTCCAAAATAAACGAATGGGATGCGCCAGAATCAAACAAAACTCACCCCGCGTAACCCAAAATCATAACAGTACCTTTCACAAGGTGCGACGACTCTGTTTTTGCCCTAGTCATGTGAGTAATCTGACCTTGAGCTCTCTGCCTGCCCACACTCGCTGACCGTGGTAGTGGCGGAAACTGACCCTGCTGCTGAAACTGCTGATGTGGGTACTGCTGCTACTGTTGAGGAAACTGGGGTGGCTGACGCGGCCGCTACGGACAGTCACGTGCCATGTGTCCTGACTGATCACACCTAAAACAGATCACCGGCACTGTACACTGCCTGCTTGGATGCGACTCGCCACACCGGGGACACCCCAAACGTGACCACCGACTGACCCCTACCGCTACAAAGGTGCCGGCTGCTGAACACTGCCCGAAGAAGCCTGCTGCTCACGACCCTCCTTCTTCTTCTTGGAAAAACCCTTCTTGAAGAACCTCTTCATCTTGGCGCTGCAAGACGTAGATCCTGTCGCTGATGCTGCTGGAGTCGAGGCTCCCGAACTACCAGAAGGAAGCTGGAACGTGCTCTACTGCTGGGTAGTCATCTGCTGGCTTCGGCCTGACAAGGACTGCCCCTGGCTAATCGGTCCCCGAGTCCTCTACATATGCATCCCCAAGGACGCCGCAACACGAGAAGTCGTCTCCAAATCAGTGGCAGCGTTCGCAATCAAATAGTGCCTTAGCTCCTTCCTCAAACCCTGTACGAACTGTGCGATCTTCACTCTCTCATGCTCCATGATATGAGGTGCATAACGACCCAGCTCAACAAATCGGGCCCTGTACTGCAACACGGACATGTCACCCTAGACCAGCTCCAAAAACTCACGCAACCTCTGCGTAGCAATATACTCTGGACAGTAAGCACGCTCGAAAGCGCTGACAAAGTTGCCCCACTCAATCTGCTCAAGCGGACGAGACTGAAAGGACGTCTTCCACTCGGAAGATCACCACGTCCGAGCCGTACCCTGCAACTAGTTGTAGGCCAACATCACTCTGTCCTCTGCAGCACATCGCACGGAACTGAACACACGCTCCATCTCGTCGAGCCAACTCCGAGCCAAATCAGGGTCTGGCTGACCGCCGTAGTAAGGTGGATGGAACTGCATGAAATCCCTCACTTATCGGCCTGGCCCACCCCTGGTCGACGAGCCCTCACCAACCTCTCTATCGAACTTTGCCACGGAAGAAATCCTCGGCCCCCGGTAGCCTCGCAACATCCGCTGCCTCGGTGGCCGCTGGTGGCACTCTACTCTGCTCCTCCTGCTCCTGCTGAACCTCCTAAACCTCAGCCGACTGCCCCTGCTGAGAGCGAGTCCCCCGCCTCGGTGCCATGCTCGCTCCTGAAGCAAAAGATAGAAAACAAGGAAACGGCAAGGTCAATAAAAACACACGGTGCCCGATGCCAGCGTCAACTGTACAACATTGTTGTGGACTAGTGGACCACTACACTTACTTATGATTCTCGTATGATTCCACAACCACGCTCTGATACCAGCTGTAACGACCCGAGAATCCGATTACCGGGAAGGCCCAATAACTCGAGACTCGTACCGCCACCCACGAGTCCGAAGACTCGGAAGGGTTAAAAGGATGGTGTGGAGACTACACAAGTATCACAAATAATTACAGAAATTAAACAATTTATATAATTAAGCAAGAAATAAATTAACATTTTACACGATACATGGTCCACAAGATATAACAAAATAAACAACAGTAGTCCACAACTAGTACAGAGACAAAAAGAAAAGTACAGCTACACGGGGTATACCATGGCTCTGACCTCTGGCACTAACGCTGGGCACCTAAACCACGCTCAGCCTCAGTCGCGCTCCTCTGAGGCCGCGCCTCGCCTAAAACACGGTGAAAACACGCAGGGGATGAGTCTCAGAACAAGACTCAGTAGGGATCACTCGAACCCTACCTCGCCAAACGAGAAATCACTACGCAAGCGGTTAAGCGAGTACCTCAGAAGTAACAGCCCTGCAACTACAACCCCGGTCTCGCGGCACGAAAACCGACACACGTGCCACGGCGAAACAACCGGAGCTTAACGGTCAACTCGACCAAAACCTGAAGGTCGAAGTCACAAGAATGACAGTCTGTCACTCCTGACTCGACAGGAGTACCTCCCACTAGAAGCATAGTCGGTAGCATCCCCTGACAACATACACCGCACCGCAGGTGAACTGCCTGACGTGGTAGCGCGTACCAGAGGCACGGACACCGAACAAGTAACCACAAAGTAAGTTACTATCTGGGGTCACACTCGTCAGCGTGGGTCCAACTGCCCCCAACCACGTGTGCACACACAGACTATGCGTCCTAGGTCTGGCCTCTAACTGGTTTTCCCCTTGAGCCGGACTCTGGCTATAGACGAGGGGCCCGACGGAAACTAGTCTAAAAACAGCCCTCAGGGTAGCCTCTCCACCACTCCCTAGTGGGTCCACACGGGTGCAGGAAGGCTACAACTAGTAGAGGGTCACTGAAGGAGTAGACTCTCAAGTCAACGAAAAATAACGTCCGCATCAGACGACGTACGGGGACCACCCCACGTACCAGTACCGTCGCACGGTGACCACTATCAGAAAAGAAACGGGATTGCAAACCACTCGGTGCAATCCTGAGCCTGGCGGTCTACTTTAGACGCGCCATAGGCTTTGACGGTCTATCGTTGGACCGTCACAGCCATCTGACGGCCCAACACAGGCACGTCAGACCCTAGGTGTAAAAACGACTGTGACGCGCTGTTTGCGACCGCGGGGGAGTCACTTGTCATTTTGTCCTCGTGGCGGGGGTGTAGACTCTCCTTTTATGGAAGGTCGAGATAGGTTGACTGGGCACGCGGGGATTCCGGGGGTATTGAGAAGAAGGCAGAGAGAACGATAGGAACGCTCTGGAAGGGATGGCGTATGGTCCATCATTCTGGGAGATTGGGACATGGATGGCTGGGTGGAATGCGGGCGTGCTAGTCAATTTCTTGACAATCACATATGATACCGAGGATTGACTGGGGAAGCATCGCCAGGACACGGCACGTGGCTCGAGGGATTAGGTGACACGTGGATAGAAGGGGTCCCACGGGTGCGAGTGCGCAGGCGATTATGGGGATTCATGTACTGGACGTCTTTCCCCACTGGTCGCAAGCAACCGGTGTTTATTTTACATCGGATTGAATCCGAATACCTTTGTTTCTACTACCGAAGAAAGAGCCAGGGACCTTGGGAGCCGCGACGTCGGGAGGGCTTAGTTTGTGCAACAGTGACAGGGCAACGGCAACACAGTAGGGATAACTGGGGGCAGAGAGACCGGTGCCTACGAGGAGGGGGATCCGCTCCCTGACTGGATTACATGACTTATATGCCTTGAAAGACATTTATATGGGGGCGTGAGAGCCCGATTACAATTTTTTGCAAGCCACGGGACAATTCTGTCATTCATGACGGTCCCCGGGTCATTACGTTATTGTGCGGGTATTTCCGCATTTGTACGTGGCGTCTGTCAGAGGACCTGTGACTCAGTAGGAGGGCTCCCGGGGGGCGTCACAATGTATTCCCGACGTGAGACAGTGTCGAGATCGGGACAGTAGGGGTGCCGTAGGGACCATTGTGCTTGGTAAGTTGAGTGGTCGGGTGCCGCGGGCCCCGATGTGCTAGAGTAGCTGGCAGTCGGGTGCCGGGGGCACCGTTGTGACTAGAGTTGTTGGCAGTCGGGTGCCGGGGGCACCGTTGTGACTAAAGTAGCTGGGTATAGTAGTCGGGTGCCGGCAGCACCCTTGTGACTGGGGTAGCTGGCAGTCGGGTGCCGGGGGCACCGTTGTGACTAAAGTAGCTGGGTATAGTAGTCGGGTGCCGGCAGCACCCTTGTGACTGGGGTAGCTGGCAGTCGGGTGCCGGGGGCACCGTTGTGACTGTAGTTGTTTAGTGGTCGGGTGCCGCGGGCCCCGATATGACTGGAGTAGCTAGAAATCAGGTGCCGGAGGCACCATTGTGACTGGAGTTGTTGATAGTCGGGTGCCGGGGGCACCGTTGTGACTGAAGTAGCTGGGTAGTCGGGTGTCGGCGGCACCGTTGTGACTGGGGCAGTTGGCAGTCGGGTGCCGGGGGCACCGTTGTGACTGGAGTTGTTGGCAGTCGGGTGCCTGGGACACCGTTGTGACTGAAGTAGCTGGGTAGTCGGGTGCCGGGGGCACCGTTGTGACTGAAGTAGCTGGGTAGTCGGGTGCCGGGGGCACCGTTGTGACTGGGGTAGCTGGCAGTCGGGTACCGGCGGCACCTTTGTGACTGGAGGAGGCGGGCGTCGGGAGACCTCGATGGTCGTGCTCGGGGCCCGATGTGACTAGAGTCGGGTGCCGGAGGCACCGTTGCGACTGGAGTTGTTGACAGTCGGGTGCCGGGGGCACCATTGTGACGGAAGGAGGCGGGTGCCAGGAGACCTCGATGGTCGTGCTCGGGACCCGATGTGACTGGAGTCAGGTGTCGGAGGCACCATTGCGACTGGAGTTGGTGACAGTCGGGTGTCGGGGGCACCGTTGTGACTAAAGGTGGCGGGTGCCGGGAGACCTCGATGGTCGTGCTCGGGGCCCGATGTGACTGGAGTCGGGTGCCGAAGGCACCGTTGCGACTGGAGTTGGTGACAGTCAGGTGCCGGGGGCACCATTATGACTGAAGGAGGCGGGCGCCGGGAGACCTCGACGGTCATGCTCGAGGCCCGATCTAACTAGAGTCGGGTGCCGGAGGCACCGTTGCGATTGGAGTTGTCGACAGTTGGGTGCCGGGGGCACCATTGTGACTGAAGGAGGCAGGCACCGTGAAGAGGCTGAGACCCGAGTACAGGTGCATGTGTTCAACTGGTTTCATGCTATATGAGAGCCACGTGGGCTTTACAAATGGGCCAAGGGGGCCAAAGTACAACTGGCGCAAGCCGCGGGACAATTTCGACATGTGGGCCGGTCCTCGGGTCAATACGGGATAAAGCGGATATCCACGTGTTTTACCGAGGCTCCCCGTGAGGAGATCGAGACAAGCCCGACTGCCTAGGTCGCAGGGGCGGTCGTGGGCTGGCGCCTGACGGAGCTTGGACGCGGCTCGAGGTGAGCGGTCAGGTCTGGACCTCGGAAGGCGAATGTCGTCATGCTGGGGAGTCGAGGCCGGCCCCGAGAATATTACCCCCAGGCTAGGGTCCAACTAACTCGAGTCATCCATCATAGCGGTCGGCGGCTAGCTCAAGGCGAGCGGTAGGCACGTGGTTCTGTGACGGAAGTAGGTGCGACATCATGGCGTACGCGCGGCCACCGTGGGTTGTCATACGTGGGCGGACCTGAGATACGGGTGTATTCGCCATTGTCATAGTGCCTTTCGTGCGACGGGCATGGACTTGTGTGAGATGGCTAGACGCCGCGTGATAGAAGTACGTATGACATACCCTTGGCGTGTATAAGCCGATCGACAAGCCAACCACGCGCGCACTTAGTTCCTCGCGTCCCCGACCCTTGCCGAAGGCCTCGGGAATCCGAGGGCGTGGTAGTTAGGTCGGAGGGTGTTGCATTGCATCCTTCATTCCATTTCCCATTCCATTGCCTTGCATTGCATTGCATGTTCGTTCCCCCATGAGCTCCCTAGGGGGGCTTTTATAGTGGAAGGTGAAGGGGTGGAAGGGGTTTAGGCGGACCAAGTTGGGGGCCCAACTTGGTCCGGGTAAACCCCTTCAAAATACCTTTTTTTTATTTTACGGAGTGGGGGAGGGAGGGTTTAGGCGGACCAGCCCAAGGGGCTGGTCTGGTCCGCCTAAACCCCTCACGGAGGGGTTTTTTTGTTTTTAAAAAAATCTTTTTTTTAGTTTTGGAGGGGTTTAGGCGGACCAGCCTCAGGGGGCAGGTTGGTCTGCCTAAACCTCCTCCCCCAGGGGGTTTAGGCAGACCAGCCTGGGGTTCCAGGCTGGTCTGCCTAAACCCTCCCCCATGGGGGGTTTGGGCGGACTTGCCGGGTACCTTTTTTTAATAAAAAAAAGTTTTTTTTGTTTAACGGGGGTTTAGGCGGACCAGCCTTGGGGGTGAGGATGGTCCGCCTAAACCCCTCCCCGAAGGGGTTTACACGGGTTTGACCGTAGGGTTTGACTGGGTTTGACCGAGGATTTGACTGTGGGTTTAAATGGGGTTTGACTGGGGGTTTACCGTGGGTTTGACCGTGGGTTTGAATGAGGTTGATTGAGGGTTAGACTGGGATTTGACTGAGGGTTTGACTGGGTTTATAAACATGAATTTCTCTTCCGGGGGCTCCGCCCCCGGAAACCCCCGCAAGGGGCGCTGCCCCTTGACCCCCGCGACCTGACCGCGCAGGTCGATCCGTGTGTGAGGGCGCACGAGGGTGGTGCATGACGCGATGGGTTGTCGGGAATCCTGAGTCGAGCTCGGACTTGCTGTAGAGTGGCTGGATCATACGCGCCCACCAGGTGCTCGGGGAAGTTCCCGACACGTGTGTGCGCGCCAATATACGGGTGTTGTGAGCTCCTGAAGCTTGCGGTTGGCCTTGACGGGTCTTCCTTTGACTTCAGAGGGCTGGAGAGAGGCGACTTGAGGGTAGACCCCGACCTCGTTGCTGGGTGCCACATGGCGTGGCTTGTAGTCAGGGTGCCCCCGGGTCGGGTCGGGTAGCTATGTTGAACGGGGGTAAACCCGCAAACTGAGTGATCGGGGGTGGGCCCGATCGATCGTTGATATTGCCGTGGGTCACGGCTAGCTGGTTAGGACCCTCGGTTGGGCCCGGTGACTGGGGCGTCGACATGACGATGCAGTTCGTCTGGTGATCGGGGTGACCCTCGCTCCCTGGCGAAGAGCCGTATGAAGCGGCAGGCCATTCCGACTCCCGAGTTAACTCGGTTGTTGAAGCGTTGGCGGTGTGATACCGTATGCAGAGTGTCCGGGGGTTATCCCCGAATCTTCATAGAGTGCCGTAAGGTACGACAAGTTGTCTCGGATCTCGAAATCGACCCGGTTGTTAAGAAACTGGCTGGCATAGTGCCATTTGCTCGGGGCCGATGCCCGGTTGTTATGTTGCGCCTCTTGACCCGACGACACGTCTCGATTTCCAAGCACAACTCGACTGGTAGAGCAACTTTGGCGATGTGCCGTTTTGCTCCATTTAGGGAGTATTTCTCTATGCTTAATCCTTGATTAATTTGAGAAAATAAGCCGGTGCCAACAAATGCCCCCCACGGGGCGTGCGTCGGAGGCGAAGACGATGGCGTGCGGCCCGTGCGCCTTTCAAGCTTGATTTCTCCCGACCCTATTGGCATGTGGGAGTTACTTGCTCTGGGGGTTAACCCTCTTGTTGTGGTCCTTCATGCGACGGTGGTACCTTTGCAGAAGACCGTTGAGTCCGAGAGGTTGTAGAGCTGGATTTCAAAGAGATCTGAGTGACTGGATACACGCGTGGTGCTTGAAGTTGGAGCCCGCTATCCGCGACTTAGGAATTTTGTTTCCGTTTGTCTCACGTGTTGGGCTTGTGGCAGAGGTGTGCAGGGCCCGCGTCGCGGGAGCAATCTGGTCTGGATGCCGAACTCACCATACAGGTGGGCACTTCGGTGATTGATGATATGACTGGGATGGATGCCAATGCCGATGGCATAAAGAGGCCAGGGGAGCCTGTAGACACGCCATTTTTAACATTTCTGTGAGTAAATATCATATTATGCTACGATGCCCTAAAGTGGTTTATGCATTTGACTTATGTGGGTGATTAGTCATTTTTTTAGCTTTTACATAAAAATATAATACAAAAAAAAATTAGAAAAGGTTAGAAAAATATAAAAAAATCAAGAAAAATTTATGAAGAAGAAAAATACAAAAAAATCGAGAAAAATTTATAAAGAAGAAAATAAAAAAATGATGAGAAAAGGTTATTTAAAAAATACAAAAAATTATTAAAGGGTCATAAAAAATACAAAAAACTTTTTCAAAAAACGGGTTATAAAATATACAAAAAAATTTGAGAAAAAGTAAAAAAAATAATAAAAAATCCAAATATATATGGTTGCATATTATATGGTTGTATATATATGTGTGTGTAATATATAATATATATATATACATATATACATGGTTGTAAAAATATATACGTAGATGTATATATATATATATATATATATATATATATATATATATATAGTTTTATTCTAATAAGCTTAAACAAAAGAAACAAAATATTCTTAATCAACTTAAATAAAATAATATTAATCACTTACCCCACCCCCTATATTATCGGATCTGGTTTCTTTCTTTTCTACTCATCTCTACCCCACCTTATCTCCCTCTCTCTCAATGCTTATCAGACTCCTCCAATCAATGCCAAAAGAGCTCTCCCTTCTCTCCCCACCACCCTCACACAGCCACCTCTCTCCCTCTCCCTCTCTTCGCTCTTTAACCGAAGCCAACACCCTCTCCCTAACTCCACCCACGTAAAAACCACACACACCACCTCTTCCTCTGTGAACCACCCTCTGCTCCTCACCATCTCCCTTTTTCACATCTCATCCTTCCCAGCCAACACCTATCTCCCACTCCACCTCTCTCCCTCTCCTTCTCTCCCTAACATCACACATGCGACGCTGCCACCCTCCCCTTGTTGATCTCTTCTCCCTTCTCCTCTCCTCACAGCCGCTGCCCACGACCACTCTCTCTCTCCCTTGCGTGCTAGCCACCACCGGACGCCCCCAGGTCGCCACCCGATCTACCTCCGTTCGCCTCAGCCCCCACGTCCCGTCCGTCTCCGCCGTGAGGCCATCTCACCTCGTCGAGCTCGCCGTCGAGCCTACGCCCACCTCCGACCACCAAAGCACCACGGCAGCCCCGACCTCGCCATCGGCCACATACCACCGCCGCGAGCCAGCCGATCTCCCGTGACCACCGACGTGAAGCTGCTACTCCCTGTCGCGACCGCCGCGGATGCACCTCCGGCCACCCTCGCCATGAGCTCCACCGTCCTCCTGCGAACCCGCTAGCACCCTCATCGCGAGCCCCTAGCCGCACCGTCGTAGACGTCTCCGACCGCCGCAGTGACGCTACCGTCCTCCGTCGTTGTCGCCACATCCCCAGCCGCTTGCCACCTCCGCGACCGCCGTATGAACCGCCACCACATCCGCGAACTCGCCGTCCGACCACCGGTCGCCCGTTGCCGCTTTTCGAGACCGCTTCCACCGCGAGCTCCACCGTCCGGCCACTTCCCCGTCAGCACCGACAACACCACGCCCTCCACCGCGGCCACCTTGCCGCGAGCTCACCCGCCGGACGCCCCACCGTCGCCACCGTCGTCCTTGCCCACCAGTCGCCGTCATCGTTGCCGCCACCCACCTCCAACCCAGAGCCCGTCGGCCGACGTCCCCCTCTCTTCATCTCTCTCTCTCCCCCTCTCGCGGCGCTCTCTCTCTCTCTCCCCCCTCAGTTTCTCTCTCTTTCTGGCCCCCTCTCTCCCTTCATCTCTCTTTCTTTCCCTCCCCTCTCTTCGTCTCGCGGCTCTCTCTCTCTCTCTTTCTCTCTCTCTGCTCTCTCACCCGATCTCTCTCTCTCTCTCTTTTATTTTAATATTTTTTTAAATCTCTCTCCTTATCTTTCTTCTCTCTCCCCCCGTGTCTGTTTCTCCCCCCTCCATCGAGTTCTCTCTCTCCCTCTCATTTTCTTTTTTTATTATTTTCCTTCCCCTTCTCTCCCCATCCGATCTCTCTGCTTCTCTCCTCTCTCTCCCCCTCATTCTTTTTTATTTTTTTAATCTCTCTCTCTTCTTTTCTCTCTCTCCCCCATCGTCTCTCTTCTCTCCCCCCACCGTCTCTCTCTCACCCTCTTTCTTCCTCTCTCTTTCTCCCCCTCTCTTTCCACCTCACCCCGCCATCTCCCTCTCTCAGTTTCTCTTTCCCTCTCTCAGTTTCTCTCTTTCTCACCCTCTCACTCCCTCTCGATCTCCCTTTCTTTCACCCCTTTTTTTATTATTTTTTTCTCCCCCCTCATCATCACTCTCCCCTCTCCCTCTTTCTCTGCTCTCACCCTCTCCCTCTCTCTCTCTCTCGACTTCTCCCCCACTTTCCCTTTCTTTTTATTTTTTTATTACTCTTCTTTTCTCTCATCTCTCTCTCCCTCATCTATTTTTTTTGTTTTATTTTATTCTTCTCTCTCACCTCTCCCACACGACTTCTCTGCCTCTCTCCCTCTCGATCCCTCTTTCATCTCTCTCTTTTTTTATTTTATTCCCCTCTCACCTTCTCTCTCTGTTCTCTCTACCGATTTCCATCTCATCTCTTTTTTTTATTTTTTTTATTCCTCTTTCTCTAACACCTCACCTCTGTCTCTCTTCTCTCTCAATCCCTTTCGCAGGTCTCTATCTCTCTCGTTGTCCCCCCTCACGATCTCTCTCAGATTTTTATTTCATTTTACTTTATTTCTGTTGTTTATCTTATTTTATCATGTAAATGTAGATATATATCTAGATATATATGTATATATATTATAATATATATATATATATTTAGATGTATACTTATATATGAATATATATATATGTATTATATTTTTATATGTATGGCCGTATCTAAATTCATGCAATAAAAAGGACTCATTGTTCTAAGTGATTTCAGGTGTTTGTGTATGTGAGGAGAATTTCTCTGTCGTGCCACGCATTCTTACAATTTCTGGAGTATCTTTCGAAGCCCACCGGGCTTCTAAATAAGCTCCCCTCACCCCTTGTTATTTCTGACATTTTTATCTGTTACTTATGTTATGTTATTTCATGAATTGCTGTCATATTATCGTTCTGACTTAATTGTTATTTCTGTGTTTGTTCTTTTTGCAGGGTAACCACTCGAAAGCCCTCTTCTTCGGCCTGCCGAACGAAGAGGAAGAAGGAGCCCATATCATCTCGCGTCAAAGGCAAAAGCGATCAACCAGTTTGGGGCCCTCGGTCCCTGGCGATCACACCACCAAACGCGTGCTTGTAGTAATTTTTATTTTATGTCTATAATACCCGCGGATAGCTAAATCCCGCACGGGTCTGTTTGTACTATAATCGATCGCGGTGAGTCATTTCACCGTGGTCATTTACTTTCAGCACTTCATTTTTGCACTTTGTTATATTATTGTTAAAACCCCGCAGGATCAATGTCCTGCAGTGGTTTGTTTACTCTCTGTTATATTTTTGCTATTATAACTGTGTGAGGAGTGATATGCCGTTCTAAATTCTAAGTCGACGTGTGTTTTTGTGTCCACCAATTTCTACTACGTAGAGTCCCAGGCTCGTACCCGGTATATAAAAAACTACTCACAGAACGGTAAGCCACGCCTATTGGGAAAGGAGTTTAGTTTGTGCGAGAGGGTCTTCGGACCTCCATCTCCGCCACGTACTGGAGTTCGGTAAGTCTAGGTCTGCAGTATTCCTACTACAGGTTGTACTCTCCACTTTTTTTCTATTTCACCCCCCTTCACGCACGTGTTTTCATCATTTTTCGTCATTTTTTTCTCTTTCACTAAGAGAGGGAGAAACCCCATCTCTCTCTCTCAGTCCACCACGTGACGCGTTCACATCTCTAGCGATCACGGTGGGACCTACTTTTTGCTTTTTTGGTTACCCTTGAACTCTCGGCACCCACGTGTGCCTCCCTCTTTTCGGCACCCACGTGTGCCTCTCTCCTTTCGGCACCCGCGTGTGCCCCTCCCTATTGCGCCCACGTGCGCTACATCATTTCCCTCGTGCTCCACGTGCACTCCCCCGGTCCTTTGTGGTTACTCGAGAGGTCAACATTGTCTCGTGCACCTCGTGCACTCCTCCTCCATTTGGCACCCACGTGTGCCCCTTCCATTTGGCACCCACGTGTGCCCTCCTCTACTCGGCACCCACGTATGCCCTTCCTTATTACGCCCGCGTGCGCTACATCATCCCCCTTTGTGCACCACGTGCACTCTCATAGTCCCTTTCTGTTTCTACGTGTCTTGGAAAGAAGAACGGTTATATCCTACTCTATCTGTTTATTGTTGTTATATCTGTTATATCATTGTTATCTCTGTTATATTGGTGTGTTTATCCTTATTTTGTTTGTGTTATATATCTTTTATTCAGCACTGCATTTCATGCATTTACCCCCTTTTCTTTCTTTTTTTTTTACTTTTTTAATGATTAACCTCTCTCGGTGAAGGAAGGACTCTCTGTCGAGAATTCCTCTCGACGGACTAGGATATCCTCCATCGGGACCTCCGTAAGTTCCCGACATCAAAGGATTCCCTCTTCGTTCACTGGGCAGGTTGTACCACTGAAGTTCCCTGGAGATAGTCAACCCATTCGTGGTGAGTCGAGTGTCCTTAGATGACACGGCGGAAACCGATATTGTAACTAAGATCTCCCCTATTGTGTGAGCATTATATTGAAAAAAAACAAAAAAAAATAAAAGAAAAATAAAAAAAGAGGACGTAAAGCATCAACTTGTGTGTTAACCTCTGTCATTTGTTTGTTGTTGTATGTTATTACGTTCCGAAGAAGTGTTACAGATGGCTGAACACAATCCCGAAGCTTTCGAGGCCGAGGCCTTCAGCTATGAACCCCAAATGCATGACCTAGGTCGTGACTCTTATGGAGAGTATAACCCGGACCAGGGCTACTAAGGCGAGCCAGGGGTCCGTGCCATGGACGCTGGTCCGTCTTATCAGTTCTCACATGGAGTACAGGCCATTGCCGGGGGAGCTTCCCCCTCCATTAGTGGCCCCTATGCCTTAGATATTCTAGCTCCTCACATCGACTCCCTTACTCCCCAACAACTTGAAGCCATCCAGGCTGTCATTAAGATGGGATCTACTACTCCCTCTCCCCTGGGTCATCCATGCGACCTAGGTGGTCCTCGTGCTGCTCCTTTTCAGGACCACATGGGTCAACCACCTCTCTCATTTCAGCATCCGTCATGGCCCCAAAATCTGGCTGTCCCTTGTACCTCGGTTCGACCGGGTCATTCCATGGGCACACCTCACTCCCTTTCTCCTTCACGGCCTCCATGTCAAGCCGCCCCTCCAAAGTCTCAAAGTCGACCCTCAACTTCACAAGTCACATCTCTCCAACGAGCTATCATTGATAAAATTGATCAAATGGAGGAACAATTAAAGAGGATCACGGGTCCGCGACCGCCTCCTCCTCCTCCTCCTCAAGTCAATCCCCTTCACATTTTCATGAATAACATCACTAAAATGGAGAAGGATTGGAAGGAGAGAAGAGATCAGTATGGCATTGAGAATATGAGTGAGCAAGAAGTTCTCCCAAGTTTTAACGATCAAGTGGATGCCGTCCACCCACCATTCATTCATTACACTCATTCATACGGCTCTCCGCCTCCACCTCCGCATTCATATCCACAAAATCCTTCATGTCAATATACACCATCTCCACTCATCAACACGCCTCCACCACGGCGTCCATTTGAACTTGATGATCATAAAGAATTGGAAATGGCACATGATGAAATTTATGAAGATTTTGAATATACACCTACTCCGAGTTTTCTTCGTTTCCCTCTTCCACTGCTCCCACAAGAACCCCCTGCTCAAGATGAAGCCACTAGTCCTACCCCTGCTTATGAGACATCATGGTGTTACGATGACGGGTTTACACCTCGACAACCCGCATCAATGCACCACGAATCACCTTCTACCCTTAACCCCCCACGTACCACCAAAATCCGACGTTTCCTATGTACCAAGCCTTCTGCTGTTACCCCTTCAATTGTACAAATAACCCCCACACCATGGGCTTCCACTGAGCACTCCACTAACTGTTGTTCCCAACCGAGTAATCCTCCGTCGTCTCCACCTAAAACCTTCACTAGCCTTGTAATCCCGAATCCAACCATTCCTATTCCTCCACTCCCCTTACCTAAACCCATGATTAACCTTGAGCAGGGCCCATCACTAAACCCAACCACCTCTGTTCCTCCACTCAACCTCATATCCAAACCCGTGATTAACCCTGAGCAGGGCCCATCGATGTTTGCACCCGAGCCAACCTTGTCTGCTCCCGAGCAGGAGGAGAAGCTCGTCGTGTTTCAATCTCCACCTACCCTTTTTACAACCCCTTCCATTGAACCTCCATTACCCGTTGATCATGTTATCTCCGACTCATCTCCTTCCATCACCTCTCGAAGTGGGTGTATTCTTACAAATACACGTGCCAAAGATAATGATCAAGAACCGGACAAGAAGAATTCGATTACGGCCATGCCGTTCAAAATTCAAGATTTTATATGCCAAATGCCGATTCGCGTTCTTGTGTCGGGCACTTTTGAGAAGTCTGAATCTCTGTCTACACCAATCCCCATCAAAAGGGACTCTTAGGAATTGGTGCTAAGTAAATCAAGGGCCAAAACAATAACGATCACGTTACTTATTGGCCAACATGCTTTCAAGGCCCTTATTACCCCTTGTTCGGTCATAGTCCAAATGCTCAATCAAAAGAAGGGGTTCTCCTCATGTATAGTAATGACACATTCTACAGCCGAGGAGATGATGAACTCTATGCTCAGGGGTGGGTCAGGCCGCTCCTTGTTGGAAGCTTTTGACATTTTATCTACTCCTCACCAACTTCCATGTAAGGGGTGAACACCTGTGTTACCAAGTATATTCACACACGATATTCCAACGCCCTTGAGCAGTCCAGCAAATAAGAAGCTCCTTATGTCGAAGGTCAAATTCCCAATGATAGATATCATTCGTTTATCAAGGGAGTTACTTCCTAAGGAGCTATTTCATGTCAAGATCCCTACTGCACAAGTAGAACTCTCAAATTTTTGCTATTTGCTAAGAGAGTTATTGTTCATTTTTGGACATTCGAGGGGTCTTACTAAGAGTTCATCAAATGAGAGCCCGTGTGCGCTGATCATTAAGCTGGCTGGTCAGGGAAGGATCATGCCGTCTTTTGGGGCACATAATTGGAGAGAGCGACATGTAAGGCCAAGACGCCAAGAAGTCATATTGAAGGTTGAGAGGTCGCCCTGTGAGAGAGTATCCACCAGGAAGAAGGGAAAGCATAAAGTGGAGCTTAAGAGTGATAAATCCCATGTGGAGGAGCCATCCTGTAGCTCATCTACTGCATACCCCATTCCATCACTGCTTGTGCTGTTATTCATCTTCTTTTTATGGGTAATCCATTGGCTGAGAGGACGCTTCCCATCATCTAGATCTACGCAATCAAGCACCTCTTCTTCTCTAGGGTCTTTGGACCCTCACATTCATCCTCCTCCAGAACCTCCGGACCCTTATCTTCTACCTCGTCCGGAATCTCCGGACCCCTATATTCATCCCCATCCGAAACCCCCGGACCCCTCCCTATTTAATTCCATCTTTTTATCCATCCCTCATCATCGTCTCCGTCTGGAACCTCCGGACCCCGCTCTGTTTAGTTCCGTGTTTTTATCCTACCCTTATATTTCACCTCCCCCGGAGCCTCCGGATCCTTACCTTCCACCTAGTCCGGTGCCTCCGGACCCCTATATTCATCTCCGTCCGGAACCTCTGGACCCCTCCATGTTTAATTCTGTATCTTTATCCGCCTCTCATCTCCCTCTGAAATCTCCAGATTTCTCATATCATTCTTCATCTCTCTCAGGGCATCGCACCCTTCCTTTTTATATCCCTCCGGAACCTCCGGATTCCTCATCTTGTTATCTATCCCTCCTAGGGCATCGCGCCCTTCCTTTTCATATTTGTCCGAAGTCTCCGGACCTTTCCTTCTTTCAATTTATCCTTTTGTTCTTCCGTGGCATTGTGTCCTTCGTCCTTTTCATCCCTTTAAATTACCTTTTTGCATATCTTTTCCCAGGGCATCGCGTCCCTCATCATTTTCTTCCTCCGGAACCTCCGGATCCAAACTCCTCTGATTCTCCTGCTTTACATTCGGATCCTCCGAATCCGCCTCCCTCAATTCATCAATTTCTAATTCCTCTTGATCTTGATCCCGAGTCTGACTCGATTCATGTCATATTAATTATCTCGGGCATCTGCCCGTTCTCATACTGCTTTCGAGGCTTTAGTCCTCACCTTTTTCTTTGATTCCTTTCTTATCTTGTAAATTCTTCTAGGCATCTTCTATCTAATCCTTTTTTTATCACCATTTCTTTACAATAAACTACAACAGACAGGAAAGCCATACGGAGAGTTGTCCAGAGGTACACATTGGTTGTTCTTCTAAGGTGTCTTGATGATGATGAGTCCTAGAAGTGTGTAGAGGAAGCACACTCAGGCGTGTGGGGTGGCCATGTAAACAGCCAAATGGTTACTAAGAAGATCATTCGGCAAGGCTTTTACTGGCCTACCATAGAGGATTGTGCCGTCTATGTTCGCAGGTGTGTCAAGTGTCAACTTCACACCGATAAAATTCATTCCCCGTCTTCTTCACTTCATCCAGTGTCCTCCCCATGGCCTTTCTCCATGTGGGCTTTCGATGTCATTGGTCCTCTTGGTAATCCTAACTCCCTCACTAAGAAAAATCATTCATCCTTACTGCAACGGAGTACTTCATCAAATGGGCCGAAGCCGAAGCTTACGTGGAAGTTAAAGCATCAACAATCTGAAAATTCATCATGAAGAACATCATCGCCAGGTTCGGCATTCCAAACACGATCATCACCGACAATGGACCGCAATTCATTTCTCAGGACCTTCAGGGCCTCTGCAAAATGTATAAAATTACATTGCATCATTCATCACTTTATTATCCACAAGGTAATGGCCAAGCAGAGGCCACTAACAAAACATTGATTAAAATTATAAAAAATACATGTGAGTCTAACAAGTTCTCGGATTGGCCAGAAAAGCTCATCGAGGCTCTATGGGCCTATCGCACTTCAATCCGTACTCCCATTGGGCAAACTCCGTTCGCCCTTACTTATGGGATGGAGGCGGTAGTTCTGTATGAAATCTTGGTTCCTTCTCTCAGGGTACAGTTGGACAAGGAGCTTCCCCTCGACGAACGTCGTGATTCACTCCTTGCCCAATTGGAACTCTTAGATGAGAAACGGTTGGCCGCTGCCGAGCATGCACGTGTATATCAGAACAGACTCACACGCTTTTATCAAAAGAAGGTCATTGAAAGGAAATTTCAAGTCGGTGAAATGGTAGTGAAAAGAATGTTTGTAAAACCTGGTGGGCCACGTTCTAAACTCCAACCCAATTGGGAAGGACCATACATAGTTCAGGCTGTGCATCCTGGCAATGCCTACAGGCTAGTAAATGCTGAGGGGATCGAGTTATCCCACCCTTGGAATGGGCTTTATCTTAAGAAGTACTACCCTTAGATAGGTGTACATAGTGTCAAAAATGATGAAACGAAAAATAACAAAAAAAATACAAAACAATGAAAATAACAAAAATATGTATATATACAACAACAAAAGAAAAAAATAGAAAAAAATGAAAAGAAAAAAATATAGAAAATTCAAAATGCCAATGCCTGGAGATTACCATGTAGTTAAGTCATTGCATTCAACCTCCATGTTGGGATAGGGCCTATTAAGACTTGGTAGGTTCCGGGTCTTGGTTTGCCAGAACCGTGGAGATCTCTGTCCAGCTAGTTCGGCTTATGCCCCTTCAAAAGAAGGCAACATGCATGTACAGGTCGGTAGCATCGCTTATGGTGGGGCCTCACCCAGAGGGTCTTCAAGAAGGCTTAAATCTTTATTCTTTCTCTCTTCGACCGAATGAGACAGTCGGCGCCCTTAAAATGCTGAGCATGGGAAACACGAACACAACCCCTAGGGTGAGAGTATGGCCCAATTCCTCGAGCATGGGTCAAAGCACGAGAAGAGGGCAGTGTCCCCTCAGGCATCCAAGAGGGATTCCATAATGTCAAAATACTATGTCCGTCGCAAAAATCTATCAACAAAAAAAAAATCAGAAATGAAGAACAAAATCAAAGTCAAGTGAAAAGCCTGGTCGTAACCGTGCCTGATCCCACAGATGAAACCACTTTGACTGAAAGTCAAATTCTATACAAAAGGGGTCATGAGACGTAAAAGCGCGAGATTTGGTCTAAAGTTGCCCGAAAGGGGAAGTTAAATGCACCCCTACCAGCTCGCCAGGTTAACGGTTTTGCCGGTCCTCTCAGGAGGTTGTAGACACGACATTCCTGACGTCTCCTGAGAAAGTCTCATATTACTATACAACGCCCCGCGACAGCTTACGCGTTTTGAATCACTTGAGTGCTTCCTTTTCTTGAGTCTTCTTCTGCCCTTTTCGGCATCCGGAATCGTCTCGTCACGGCATTCGGATGGCATCAACACTAGTCAGACGCATCAGGAGGTTCCGGAACCAAGAAGGGTGTCTGCCGGGCGGCCGCCAACGCCTGAACTGAGGACTCGGGTGGGTCTTTATGGGGGCGTCCAGGCCCCTGGACGCCCCCATTCTTTTAATTTCTTTTTAATTTATTTTTTCAAAGAACAAAAATAAATAAAAAATAATATATTAATGGAGGCGTCCAGGCCCCTGGACGCCTCCATAAAAATAAAAATATAAAATATAAAATGCCAGCTTTGGCATAGAAAAACAAAAATAATAAAAAATATTTTCTTGGAGGCGTCCAGGCCCCTGGACGCCTCCATCAACTCCCTCACGGGCGCCACCCACCGAACGACAGTTTGTCGTGTGTGAAAAAATCTAAATTATGGAGACGTCCAGCCACCTGGATGCGCCCATTTCTGAATCACGAGGCGCCGCTCACAAAACCACGCATCGTGCCAAACAGCGTGCGACCGTCGGTGGTGTTCGGTGGACCTGTTGGGGGCGTCCGGGGCCATGGACGCCTCCACAAAATTATTCCGAAAAAATAAATAAAAATAGAATAAAATATCTTTTTTGCCCTGATGGAGGTGTCCAGGGTCCTGGACGCCTCCACCCTCCGGAGCCCTATAAATAGAGGCCCACCCCCTCAGTTCTGAAGGAGCTTCTAAGAGATCCGATAGGCTACCGGAGCCCAGAGGCTGCGGAGTCATTTCTAACCCGTGGGGTCTTTTGTAGGTGGAGGTTCTGCCGGCTTCTCGGGTGCCCACGCTCGCGAGAGGAAGGTCGTCTTCATCCATCGCGCTTCCACGTCATCCCCACGCTACCGGAGCTCCACCGGATCTTACCCTCGGCTCCTCCAATAAGTCTTTTCTTCCCCTTTTTCTCCATAGTTCTTTACATTCATCATACTGCATCCTCTATCTTCCTACATAAGGGCGTCGTCTCTTACATACTTCTTGCATTCATCATCGCATTTTCCTCCTACTCGAGTCCGAGAGGGGTTTAAAACCACACCAACCAGGTGTGTGTCAGGTCACGATCTCGCTACTTTTATTGCAAGGAATTGTTACTACACTGCCATTTTCTAATTCCGTTCGTTTATTGTCTACTGTTTTGCAAGGGTAACCAAGGAAAGCCCTCTCCGTCGGCCGACCGAAGGGGGAGGAAGAAGCAACCCGCCATCTCCCGCTCTTGAGGTAGGCGCGATCACTTTCTTTATTTTGGGGTCTTTTGGCCCTTGGCCATCACATCTTGTTCTCGAGGCCGCGGCGAGTCACTTCCCCAATGGCCGTTTAAATTTCTGTTCTTATATTCTCTTTATATTATGTTATATATTCTGCTCATATTCTCAAGGCCGCGGCGAGTCACTTCCCCAATGGCCGTTTAAATTCTCGTTCTTATATGTTATATTCTTATTTATTCGCATTCTCGAGGCCGCGGCGAGTCACTTCCCCAATGGCCGTTTAAATTCCCGTTCTCATATGTTATATTCTTATCTATTCATATTCTCGAGGCCGCGGAGAGTCACTTCCCCAATGGCCGTTTCAATTCCTGCTATTTAATTTCTGCACCATTCCCGTCCCCCCGAGGCCGCGGCGAGTCACTTCCCGCGATGGCCGTTTAACCCCCATATCTTGCTATATTACATTTGTCCCGCTCGCCCCGCCCGGAGTAATCTCCCGTGGTGGCCCCTTCTCTTTTCTCTTATTTCTGTGTTGCAGCAAACAAAAGAGGAGCACGCCCCCTCTGCGTCTTCTCCGCTTCCCCGAACCGCGTGACGTCGCTCACAGATTGGCGATCACGGTGGGACCACTACTGCTTCCTTTTGGCTACCCTTGCAAGTTCGGCACCGTCCGTGCCTCTCCACCTTGGCGCCCTCGCGCGCCCCCGTTGTGCTCACGGCAGCACTATCAGTTGTGATTGGTTGGGTGTTTGTTATATGTTTGTTATTTCTGTTATTTTCTTACTCTATATCTCTGTCAGCATTCCATTGCATACATCCATCCCTCTTTTATATCCTTTTTTTATTTTTTCTAAGGATCACCCTTTCCCGGTGAAGGAAGGACTCTCCGTTTGAGAATTCCTCTCAACGGACTAGAATCTCCTCCACTGGGACCTCCGTAAGTCCCCGACATCGAAGAATCTCCTCTTCGTTCACTAGGCTGGCTGTACCATTGAAGTTCCCCGGAGTTAGTCATCCCATTCGTGGTGAGACGAGAGACCCTAGCTGACACGACGGTGAAATAAAAATAAACTAGGGTCCCTATTTTGTATGAACTTCGGATCTCGCTAAAAGCACAAAAAAAATAATCAAAATCAAAATAAAAAAAAGGCGTAAAGGCATCCACTTGTTTGATAATCTCTGCTACCTGCTTGCTAGTGTATGTTTTTACGTTCTGGGAAAACTGTGAGCATGGCTCACGAGTCTTTTGAGGAGAACCACCCTAGTCGTGGTTTGTCAGCCGACCCGCGAGTCTATGCTATGGACTCGGGTCCTTCTCATGAGCCCTCGCATGTGGTGCAGGTTATTGCCGGGGACACGTCCCCACCACAGGATATCTCTTCCTTACTGGGCGTCCTCGCCAACACGGAGCTTACCTCTGAACAGCTCCGGGCCTTCCAGGGCATTCTGAAGGGGAAATCTGTTTCCCCCACGCCCCAGGAATCAACTCCGGCCATCGCACCTCTCCAAGAGTCCGTGCAGGCCATTCCATCTCCTTCATTGGCGCAAGCCATCCAGTCTCCCTCGCTTCAAGGACAAGCGAGCCAACAACCACCCTCATTCCAATTCTCGTCACAATCTCAAACTCCCGTTGTTCCCCACATACCGCTTCAGCCAGGGCCAACTGTCGGCGGTCCGACAGCTCCCTCTCATTCGGGGTTCCCCCCTCAAGTCTCCGGGAGACAATTTCTCCCCCAGTGGCAAGTGCCACCTTCACCTCCAGAGGAGCTTGCCCAATCGCTCCTCAATAGGTTCAATCGTATGGACGAGCAGTTTCAAAATCTGAGAAGAATGGTGGACGTGAAAGCCACCCCGGAGGTTGCTTTGCCAATCCTTCCCGTCATTCATCTTCCTCCCTCCGAAATGCCCACGTACCGCAGATACAATGGTACCGGCAACCCCTTCATTCACCTCAAGGATTTCATGTATGAATCCTCCTATTGGCAAAATGATCAGAGGTCCCTGGCATACCTCTTTCGAAGATCATTGGATGGTCCCGCGCTAGAGTGGTTCTATTCTTTGGAGCCCCGCGAGGCCGAGAACTTTGAAATGGTCCAGAGAAGGTTCTTGCAGAAATATAGGGATATGGTCGGTCCCTCACTCTCCATTACCGACCTAGTGGCCGAAAAGATGAAGCCCGATGAGGATTTTGTCCGCTATGCTGATAGATGGAGGTCTCTGGCGGAAAGAATAAGGGACACCCTCTCCGAGCCCGAACAAGTGAAGATGATTGTGTCTAATGCAACCCCACAGTTCAGACACGTCCTGGCCATGAATAAACTTACTACAATGGAGGAACTCTATGAAAGGGCCCGGTACATCCAAACTCAGTTAAAAGACTCCCCCACTATGAACATGTTTGAGTCACCGAAGCCCAAAGTGGTCAGAAAGACAGGCGCTGGTGTCCCGGGCGGAGCCACAGAAGGGGTTGTGACAAATGAGCAAGTGGGTGCGGTCAACAATGCCAATTATGCAGTCAACCCAAGGCCTCCACAAATGCCCCGACTTCCCCGCCAACCAGGTCCTTTCCCTCTTCGTCCTCCACCCCAAAATAATCCACCCCAGGATAATATGCCTCCATTATGTCAACCCCAGCAATAACAACCACAACCTCAGCAACAACAACCACCACTTCAGTACAACCAAGTTCCACCCCCGGGGAACTATGGTCCCCAACAGCAACAAAGGAGGCCGGTCGGTCCCAAGAGAGCCTACTATCCACCATTGCCAGAAACCTTAGCAGACATTTTTAATGCTCTCATGGCATCAAACCAACTCGCCCTACCCAGAGAAAGGCCCGTGTGGCCCCCGAATGTTGATACCTCCAAATACTGCGTCTACCACAGGCAGCCAGGACACACAGTAGATTACTGCTTCCATTTCAAAGATTACATCCACGATATGAATGATGAACATCAAATAGATTGGGATGAAATGAGACGATACGTCGCGGCTCTCAAGGCTAGGAGACCTCCTCACAGGCCACAGCAGCAGTTACAACAGCAGCAGCAGCAGTAACCACAACAACAACAACAGCTTCAGCATGCCCCACAACAACAGCCCGACATGGGCATAATCCAGAATCCATTACCGGAGCACCAACAGCCCAATCATCAGGTTAACCCCATCTCCTCCTTCCCGAAAGTCGGGAGAGAGCAGGTGTGGCACCAGGAAAGTACCTCTATTCTTTCTACCGCCAATCCTATCATCACGCAACACCCTTGCCTTGCCCGGGTAGCACCTCTCTCTCATCAACCCGCGGCAGTATCACCTTCACCATTTCCACTACCATTACGCCCTCTCATCCGTACCCCGATCCCCTATCAACTGACACTCTCCACTACGCCTTCACACCCTCTCATCTTCTCCCACTCCCCCACTTTACCATCCACCTCTACCACATTTACCCCTACGCCTTCTAAACCCCTTATCATCCGTCAACCATACATAACCCCGTCTTTCTCCACCGTATCACCACTAATGCCTTCAAAACCACTCATTAACCATCACCCACCTCAAAATCATTGCTCGCTTCAAGCCCTACCAACTTCTACTTCGTCTCCACCTCCACCTTCCAGACCCCTTATCCTTCATAATCCGCGCGATATCCCCTCTACCTCCACCATGCCTCCACCTAACAAACCCCTCATCAGAATCTCTGCTCCCGTCATCACCCCTGCTTCATCGACCATTCCTCCACCACTACCCCTCAAACCTCTATTAAAACCCACTGCTACCCCCACAGAGGTACAAAAGCCGCAGGCAATGGTGCTCCGGAGTGGAAGGATTTTCCACAGGGTTTTCCCCCACAACAGTCAGAATCCTGAGCAATCTCAGCTAGAGAAGGATGATGGAGAACAACCAGAAAGAGCTATCCCTGGAACACAGTATGATCTATTGAAACACTTGGACAAGACGCCTGCTCGGATCTCCATCCTGGAGCTACTTCAAAGATCCACATCCCACCAGGCGGCCTTGATGGAATATCTTCAGAAAATCATGGTTAATGACGACCTCCCCGTGGAGAAGATTTCGACCGTCCTGACCCCAACAGACACACAACCGGCCATCATGTTCCACAACTACGAGCTCGCTCCCAAGGAGGATCGAAAATATGCACTGTGCATTTCAATAAAAATTAATGGGGTATCCATAAACCCGTGTCTTATAGACACGGGTGTGTCCATAAATGTGATCTCCATGAGCACTCTTCAGTTGCGTGGGGTCGACGAGGAACAAATAAGACCTTCCTCGATCACGGTCACGGCTTATGACAATAGCAAAAGGCCGCCGCAGAGGATGATTATTCTGAAGGCAGAACTAGGCCCCGTGTCAATTCCCACAGAATTTCATGTCCTCGACATGGACCCCACATTCAAGGCTATACTGGGTCGCCCTTACATCGAAGCATGGACACTGTGCCTTCCACCAACCATCAGTGCCTGAAGTTTCCTTATAATGGGAGAATTATTAAAGTGGTCAGTACACCTGTCCTTCACACAGTGGATGCTATCAACACCTCTCTGCCCTCTGTTTGGCCGTCTCATCGACCCATATTGTCACTACTGGACGTACGTGATTCATCTCACGTTCCACTAGCACCAAAGGAGCCGGTCAGGACAACCGCAACATCATATCTCCCTTTTCACTCCAAAGGGTGAGAGATTATGAGGAACATCGGCTACCAACAGGGTAAAGGTCTGGGCGCACAGTTACAGGGTAGGCTCAAACCGCCAAAGGAAATTAGGCCGAACCGCAGGTTTGGCCTAGGCTTCAAAGGACCGTTCAAGGCGGATTGGAAGCCCCTCACATGGACTCTATCAAACCACTTCAACAGAGGGCCCGTTGTTCAGATGGGAGATTACCCACGAGAAGCAAATGGGAGATCACATGCTATATATTTGGCTGAAAAATGTCCGAGGATTACCAAAAGAGGCAAGATCAAAGATCCGGAATGCGAGTGGAACAAATGGTTCGACATACGGGACATTTCCGTTGCACTGGAAAGGATGTTCTCGTCTCCGCAGCTTGAAGGACCACCATTGATCTCCGAAATACCAGAGAATATTACCACTCTTGCCAAGGTTCCAAACTATCCTCGTCCTCGCCAGAAGGACCCTGTCATCGACGGATCTTCATCCGTCCTCAACATTGCCGTCAATGGCTCATTAGCCGCCATCTTCTCCATCCACTCGTCTCAGCCTTTGCTGATATCGTCTTCCTGGGCCAGATAATTGTCTGATGATCTTCCCAGGTCCCCTTCTTTGCTTACATACCTACGCGGGCTTTTCAACCCGCGCCAGGTCTTCAACCATGATCTGCTCTATGAGCCTCACAATCCTCTAGCCATAACCACTTTCCTCTCTCCTCCAATCTCTTTTCACTGCTTTGTCATTAAAAATGAAAACGAAAAAAAACGTCAATTTTCAAACTCCCCAACAACACATCTTCGTTGAGGAAACCTCCTACATCTCCCACGGGTGCGTACCGCCCTGCGGACCACCCGTCCAAGGTCCGATGAGCGACCTTTTCTACCCCTCCTCTGAGGGGTCTTCTCCTGTACATTCTACACCATCCTCTTTGTCTTCCTCTTCTTCTGTAAATATTGTCAGTCAATCTAGGAATGATAGGCCAAGGGTAGTACCTAGGAAGAAATCCAAGAGTAGGCAGATCCCTCGTCGATTCCTTCTGGATTTGGCCGCCAGGTGTCAGGCCCTTCTTGCCATCCCCCAGTTGTTAGAAAATCCCATCCAGCTACCGGAAATAGAATATGAGGGCGACTGTGCATTTGATGAAGGGTATGGAGTCTATGAGATCACGGATGAAGAATGCCCCACTGAAGATGAGGGTGAAGAATATGAGGATACGGCGGGCGCATACGCAAGTGGAATGAGGAGATTCGACGAGCCGTCAACCACCGTAGAAGAATCCACCAAAGAAGTCAACTTGGGAACTGAGGAAGACCCTAGGATCATCCTCATAAGTGACAACCCACCACCCTCTGAAGAAAAGGCATTAATTGAAGTTCTCAATGAATATAAGGACACGTTTGCATGGAGCTACGAGGATATGCCGGGTCTAGATTCAACCTTGGTCGAACACCGTTTAACCCTAAAATCAGGGTCCGTCTCGGTAAAACAAAGGTTAAGGCGTTTCCACCCTCAGATGGCTTTGAAAATGAAAGAAGAGGTCGATAAGCTCCATAAAGCCAGGTTCATTAGAGTCATCCTTTATCCTCAATGGGTGGCAAACATTGTCCCGGTCATGAAGAAAGATGGGATAGTCAGGATTTGTATCGACTTCCAGGACCTTAACTGCGCGTGTCCAAAGGATGATTTTCCCTTGCCTCACATTGATGTGTTGATCGATAACACAGCAGGATATGAGACCCTCTCATTCATGGATGGATTTTCATGATACAATCAAATTCGTTTGGCAGAAGAGGATCAGGAGAAGACGTCATTCACTACCCCTTGGGGAACATATTGTTACGTGGTCATGCCGTTCGGATTAAAGAATGCTGGAGCTACTTACCAAAGAGCGATGATGGCCATATTTCATGACATGATGCACATATATCTGGAAGTGTATATGGATGACTTATTGGTAAAATCAAGGACCAGGATGGAACATCCAGAAGTTTTGCCTAAGGTCTTGCAGAGGTCAAGGGAGTTCCAATTAAAAATGAACCCGAAAAAGTGTGTGTTTGGTGTGTCATCGGGTAAATTGTTGGGGTTCATTGTGAGTAAAAGAGGGATCGAGATAGATCCCGACAAAGCCAAGGCTATCAGGGATATGCCGCCTCCCAAGAATCTGAGGGAAGTCCGAGGTTTAATCGGGAGGTTGCAGTTTATTCGTCGGTTTGTGTCCCAACATTCACAAAGGTGTAGACCTCTCTACGAGTTGACCAAGCCAGAAGTAGAATTCCACTGGAATTCTAAATGTCAGAAAGCTTTTGAAGGGTTGAAGGAATATCTGGCTAGTCCACCCGTTCTCATTCCACCCAAACTAGAAAAACCTCTGATCCTTTACGTCTCAGTCTTGGATGACTCCGTGGGAGCCGTCCTCGCACAAGCTGATGAAGAAGGCAAGGAACGGGTAACCTATTACTTGTCCAAACTTCTCAATCCCTGTGAGCAGAAGTACACCGTCATGGAGAAAACATGTGCTGCCCTTGTTTGGGTAGTGCAGAAATTGAAACACTACTTCTTGGCTCATGAGGTCCACTTGATTGCTCGAATGAATCCTATCAAATTCCTTCTGGATAAAGCCGTCCTTACGGATAGGCTAGCACGTTGGAAAAGTTTTCTCTCTCAGTTCGACATCACCTACATCCAGCAAAAGGCGATTAAAGGCTATGCCATAGCCGAGCATCTTGCTCACCATCCTCTTCCCAAGTTCGATCCCGTCCAATCAGAGTTTCCAGATGAGGAACTAATGTCCGTCAACCAATCAGATGAGCCAATGTGGACGCTATATTTTGATGGGGCTCTGAATTCTCAAGGGAGAGGAATCGACGTCGCCCTCCTGTCGCCCGAAGGCCTCACATTCCCATTGGCATACCAGCTCAAATTTCTTTTTTTTTTTTTTATGAAGCCCTGCCTAGTGGTGATGTAGGATGTGGAAGCCCACAGTCTAAATCACTACCAGGGGGAGTTTTATTGATCATAAAGGAAAAAGAATTACATCTTTCTAATGCTAGGAATACCTAGCTTGTCTAGTCTAACAGCACCCTTTGTAACAGTGGGGAGGTCGTGCTGAGAAATAAAAAAGGAATTACAATATGATTGACAAGCAAAATTAGCTAAGGAGTCTGCTGCTTGGTTAGCTTCTCTGAATATGTGGGAGAAACTCTTGATCTGAGAAAAACAATTCCAGATTTCTCTGACAAAGGGGAGAATCTCCCAGGGGCAGTCCATTCTCCTGTTGATCACTTGAATAAGAGTGAGGGAGTCACTCTCAACCAGAGCAAAGTGAGGAGGGAGTAAATTGAGGTATTTAAGTCCATCGGCCAAGGCCCTAGCTTCAGCAACAAGACTTGGGCAGTTTTCGTAGTAATGAGAGAAAGCCAATACCATGTGGCCTTGGCTGTTTCTAATGATGCCTCCTCCACCAGATTGACCTGCCTGTTTGTGCGCTCCATCGGTATTAACCTTGAGAAAGGGCCAGGGGGGCAAGCCCATTTGACAATTCTAACAAGGGGAGAAGCCCGGGGAGTGGTAGATATGCCAAAGTGGCCAAGGATGGTGCGGCCAAGCTTCTGATCTTCCTGAAGGTTGGAGATGCTGAGCACCTGTTTGATATGAATAACCACACTGTGGAATATGCCTTGGGGAGAGATGGACTTGCTGTCATACCTAATTGCATTGTGGGCAAGCCAGAGCTCCCACAGTCCAAAGCCAACGGCTGCTAGTTTGAAGAGGCCGAACAGGGAGTGAGCTTTGGAGTTCTGAATAATGTTAATTATCATGGATTTGACAGTGTGGTCTCTAAATTCACAGCCATATCTTTGAAAAGAAGACCAAATAGAACGAGCCCAGTCACTTTTCAGAAACAGATGGTTTACGTCTTCTACTTTGTGTGATTTGCAGTGGTGGCATTTGGAAGGGAGAGGGATCCCAATGGAATTCACTATGGAATCAGTGGGAATGCAGTTGTGTAAAATCCTCCACATGTGTAAAGATATTTTGGTAGGAATCCACTTAGCCCATAGCCAGTTGTATGGTATATTGAACAGATCAGAAGCTTGGCTGTAGGTTGAAGCTTTGTATATGGAGGCAGTGATGCAGTTACCAGAAGAGGCAGGGCTCCATATCTCTTTGTCCCGGTAGTGGTTCAGGTTGGTGTGCGTAATAGCTATTTTGATATCATGAGGGAGAATTTGGCTGATTAAAGACAAATCCTCCGGAGCTGGGTGTAATAAAACCTCTCTGACAGTGGCCTTCGGCTGCTGAAGTTGTACAGTGGTAGAATAGGACATAAGAGGCTTGTCTCCAATCCAAGTGTCCTTCCAGAAATTGGTGGAACAGCCATCTCCAACTATGACTTTTTTGTGTTGAAGAATCAGGTCCTTGGCTTTAGACCAGCTTCGCTTAGAATGCCCCTTCATTTCCTTGAATTGAATCTCAGAAAGATGCCTTCCCTGATGTATTTATCCCTGAAATAGTCAGCCCAGAGGGACTGTGAGTGAATAGCTTTCCATAGCATTTTGACCCTTAAGGCCAATTCCAGCTGTCTCAAAGAGAGAATGCCAAGACCTCCCATGTTGACAGGCTTGCATAATTTGTTCCAAGAAATCCAGTGTCTTTTATTTCCTTTAGTAGAGGATCCCCAGAAAAAATTAGCAAACGAACGGTCTAAAGTCTGGTGAATGCCAATATGTAGGGGAGATGATGCTAAGGAGTAAATTGGGATAGAAGTGAGGATGTGTTTCAACAGCACCACTCTGGCCCCTTGAGAGAGATAGGTAGCAGTCCAACCTTCTATTCTCTTCTGGATGGTGGAGACAATACCAGAGAAATAAGCTTTCTTTGATCTGCCATAAATGAGAGGGTAGCCCAGATATTTGTGAGGTAATGAATGGTGAGTAAAACCAGTAATGTCCCGAATCTTCTTGATGGTAGAGGCCTTGGCCTTTAGATGGGTGAAGAAGCCACTCTTGCCCACATTAACTAGCTGACCAGAAGCATTTTCATAATCTTTGATAATATCCATCAGGTTTTTAATAGAGGAAGCATTGGCCCTGCTAAAGACTAAGGTGTCATCAGCAAACAGAAGATGAGATATGTTGGGGCACCGGTTGGGGCCTGCGTACCAGTCCACCCTGCCCTCACACTGAGCTTTACGGATAGCCCTGCTTAAAGCTTCCTCAGCTATTATGAAAAGAACAGGGGCCAGAGGATCACCTTGGCGGACCCCCCTTGTGGAGTGAAAGAAGCCTGCAGAATCACCATTCAGGAGGACAGAAAACCAGCAGTTGCCCAGCATAGCTTTGAGAAGATCTATAAAGTCAGAGCGAAATCCAAACTTGGAGAGCACAGAATAAATGAAATCCCACTCTATACGATCGTAAGCCTTGGCCATGTCCAGTTTGAAAATCACATTGCTCCCTCTGGTTTTTCTACCCAGCTCATGAACCATTTCTTGGGCAAGGGCAATGTTCTCTACAATTGATCTGCCTTTCACAAAGGCAGATTGCTCAGGTGAAATGATACTAGGCAGTATATGAGCTAGTCTGTTGCTGATGATTTTAGATATAACCTTATACACAAAATTTCAAAGACTGATCGGCCTGTATTCAGAGATATCAATGGCATTATGAACTTTGGGGATAAGAGCAATAAGGGTGGCAGTCAGAAAACGAGGCAGTGTGTTCTTATCAATGAAGAATTCCTGAACAGCCTTGATAATCACATCAGCAGTAACTGGCCAGGTCTTTTGATAAAAGGCTCCCGAGAAACCATCAGGACCAGGGGCACTATCTGGAGACATTTGGAAAACTGTGTCTCTGATCTCATGATCTGAAGGAATATCACATAAGTTATCATTATCAGCATGGGTAACCACCAGAGGAATATTGCTAAGAAACTCCTCATCAATCTGGTGATATTGAGAGGAGAAAGCTTTTTTGAAATGGTCAATAACAATAGCCTTCATCTCATCATGGTTTGAGGTTAGAGTGCCAGCGGCGGTTCTCAGTTGGGAAATCACATTCTTCTTCCTGTTAGCAACAGTAGTCATATAAAAATATTTTGTGTTTTTGTCACCTTCAGCTAGCCATTTGATCCTTGATTTTTGTCTCCAGAAACTCTCTTGCTATAGTAGAGTGGATGACAAGTCAGATTTAGCAGCCTCAAGATTTTCAAAAGTAGCCTGAGATGGATTAGCATCCTAGTGGAACTCTGCCTTCAGTACAACGTCTTCAGCAGCCAGAGTATTATTGTGAATATTTCCAAATGTCTGCTTATTCCAAGTCAGGAGCATTTTCCTCATGAATTTAAGCTTTAAAAAAAGGGTGGACAGGGCAGAAGTAGCCAGGGGACTATTACTCCACTCTAATTGTACATCCCTGAGAAATAATTCATGTGTGGTCCACATTTGTTGAAAGTAAAATCTAGATTTGTGCTTGGATAAGCTAGCTAGCTGTACTAGTAATGGAGCATGGTCCGAAGCTTCTCTAGATAAATGATCAATAGTAATAGGGATGGATATTTGCCAGGGGCCATTAACAAGAATTCTGTCTAGCCTTGCCCAAATACCTTTGTTACCACTTTGGTTATTATGCCAGGTGTATTTTGAGCCCTTATAGCCAGCATCAGTGAGAGCACAGTCATTAATACAGTCCTTAAAATCAGACATCGAAGATAAAGATGGTGGAAGACCTCCTAGCTTCTCATCCGGATCAATGATGCAGTTAAAATCCCCTGCCACCATCCAAGGCCCAGAAATTTGCATATGAGTATTGAGGAGGGAAGTCCAGAGGGCAAGCCTTTCCGTAGCTGAGCACTTAGCATACACCACAGTCATATGATATTTTGACAGAACCATAGAATTTTGCTTAAGAGTAATTTGTTGGTCATCTTTGTAAAGGATTGACAGATCCACAGGATTCTTCCACATAACCCAGATATGGGCATTTGCATCACCATTAGCGACTGCTTTGTCCATACCCAATCTTTTACAAGTCTGATCAAGCCTGTCGTTTTGAATCTTTGGTTCTAGAATAGCAAGACAATGAATGTTGTGTCTTTTGATAAGAAGCTTAAGTCTGGCCACAGTTAAGTCATTACCAATGCCTCTGACATTCCATATAAGAAAAGACATTACAGTAAGGGAGGAAAGGAGAGCTTACCCATGGAGTTAGCTCTATTCATCGCTCTAGTCACAACTCCTGATTGTTCTTTAAGTAAAATCCTAGTATTGGTGATTCCAGCAGAGACAGTGATTTGTTGACATCTGGATAACATCTCAGCCTCTGGGAGGTTATCCGTACTCAGTGAGTCTCTCTGCTTATCAACAATGGCTAATTCCGGAACAAGGGCTAAAACACCAGTGTTACTCAACATTTGTGCTGAAGGGAGCTCTGAAGGCACAGGTGGAGCAGGGTCGGGCTCAACCACAAGGGGTGAGGAGTCCTTGGATTGGATGCCAACCACAGGGGGCTCAACCACAGGATCCTGCTTAATGGAGAAATCAGTATTCAAGCCTGCCGCCGAAGGAGGGTCCCCGAATACCCCGGTAGAAGCCTGATGGTCAGGGGCCTGAATCTTGGGAGAATTAACAGTGGATAGCCTTTGGGGACTTCCTCCAGCCAGAACCGGAGCAGAAGAAGAAGGAGCTTGAGTTTTGAGTTGCCAACGGGATTGACCAGAAATAGCTTCAGCAGTAGACTCAGGAGCTTTCCCCTTAGAATTTCCAATCAAGCTGTTAGAGACATCCTCGTTGATAGTGAGTGTGGGAGTAGTAGAGGGAGGTTTAGCTTGGCTTTTGTTGCGAAGATAATTCTTAGCTTCATGTCCAAGCTTCCTACAGTCCGAGCAGAAAAACGGCACGAATAGAGGAATAAGCGGCTGTTTCATTCCTTCATCACCAACACCAATCCAAATCTCAGCTGGAATAGGCTTCGACATGTCAATTTCTACACAGATGCGGGCTCCTTCCAATCTTTGCAGAGTCTTCGTACCAGGCCCAATCTTCAGGAGGCGACCCAATGAAGAGGCAATAGAAGAGAGAGCTCCTGTGCTGTAGAAGCATGGAGGGAGCAAAGGCAAGTGAAACCAAACAGGCACCACTGGAGACTCCAAGCCCGGCCGGAACCAAGGGGACCAATGGAAAATCTTAACAGATTGGCCGAGGAGCGACCAGCTCTCTCTAGTCCAAACTTGGAGGAAGTCCTCGTAGCAGGGGAACCTTATGAGGACATAGCGGCGATCGAACCTGGATAAAGATGATTCACCTTGAACGCGCCATTTATCCTTCAGAGCTTTGGCAATCTCATCCAGTGGGGGGTGGTCTCTGTAGAACTTGAAGACAAGGCAGAGCTTGAAAGGCTCGGAGATGGCCGAGAGTTCCTCGGCTGAGAAGAAAACAGCCGGAATCTCAGCGCTGGAGCCGGAGCAGACGTGGGTGCTCGCAGCCCGGAAGGGGACGTCCCGTGGAAGGTCCAGGAAGGAGACCTTAGGTGCAGCGACAGCCGCAGCATAGGACTTGGTCGGCGGTGAAGAGAAGTTTTTTGACAAGGAGATGGGAGGAGGGGAGCCAGGGCAGGTTAGCCCCCCCGACGGGGAGGCCATGGCGGCGGGCGGCGGGCCCTAGGTTAACGCGGAAAGCCATGGTGGGGTCGCTCCATGAATACACGACTTTTCGAGACAAGGTAGAATCTTCTGAAATATCGGCTCAAATTTCCAGTTACCAACAATATAGCCGAATATGAAGCTCTTCTAGCTAGCCTAGAACTCACTCATTCTTTTCGTATCACTGAGTTGCGAGTCGTAGGTGATAGTCAACTCATTCTTCGCCAGGTGCTCACTAAATATCGCACTCGCGATCCCAAACTCAAGCCATACCAAGAACTCACTACTGCCTTTGCCAAACTGTTCACAAAACTGATCTTTGTTCATGTCCCTCGTCATCAGAATATTCTCGCCGATGCCCTCGCCTCATTGGCATCATCCATAAGGTTCCCTCTAGGAAGATGGTTTGAGTCCATTTCCATCTACAAACTTCACGCCCCTGCAATCGATGATGCTTCCTACGTAAACATCAAAGACAGGATAGCAAGGAAGATCCTGCAGGAAGATATCCTTGAGAAGAGGGAGATCATGTTGGCAGAGGTTGAAGAAGAACTGGCTGATGAAGAGAAACCATGGTTCTATGAAATCGTCAAATACTGCCAAGATCAGTCTTATCCTGAAGGGGCCACCGCAGAGGACAAGAAAGCCATAAGAAGGGTGGCTCATAAATATACTTTGGTTGGAGGTCTACTCTATAGGAGGAGCCTTACTGGTATTCTGTTAAGATGTCTTGGTTACGATGAGGTTTGGAAATGTGTAGAGGAGACGCACTCGGGTGTGTGCGGTGGCCACGTAAATAGTCAGATGCTCGCCAAGAAGATCATTCGCCAATGCTTTTATTGGCCCACTATGGAAGAGGATTGTGCTGTCTATGTCCGTAGGTGTGTCAAGTGTCAACTTCACGCCGATAAAATCCATTCACCATCTTCCCCACTTCATCCAATATCCTCCCCGTGGCCTTTCTCCATGTGGGCATTCGACATCATTGGTCCCCTAGGTGATCCCAATTCCCTCACCAAGCAGAAATCTTTCATCCTTACTGTGACGGAATACTTCACCAAATGGGCCGAAGCCGAAGCTTAAGCAGAAATCAATGCGTCACCAGGATGACGCCGCAGTTCCCTCTCCTGTTCTGCTATCCTATCCTCCTTCTGCGCAGCTTGGGCAAGCGCTTCTTCCGTCTCCTTTTCCTGCCAGATGTACCATCTCAAGATATGCGGCAAGGCATAAACAAAGAGAACTCAACACTGAAACTTTTACCTGTATACAGAGCATCCCTTCTGCCTCCGCAGTACCCTGCGTGGCGTGAGCAAGTTGCTCATGAAGCAAGTCAAGTTCTGAGGTGGGAATCCACAAGGTGGAAGAGGCACCACCTACTCCCATCGCTGGGGAAGCCGCGCCAATCTGGGCACGCTACGACCACGTGAATTAGCAGCCAACATCTGGAATCTGGGGTTTTAATTAGGAACGCACTGTACACCTACCAAGGCGCTCGTAGCTCCGCGGGCGTCGCCCAACCGTTGCTCCATCTCTGCCAAGCGAGTTCGTAAAGTCGCTATCATCGTATCACGGATATCCTGTAGCCATACGAGTCAGCATTTCCACCAGAAAACCAAAAAAAGGGCGAAAGAAGAAAAGAGAAAAGGGGAAACCTACCTCCACAAGTCCCCGGGGTTGGAGCCGCTCTACGTACTTTGTCCTATACAGACGCAAGTAGTCCTCGCTATCCCGCGCATGTGATTCTACAATCGTGCCACCCCGTTGCCAGTCTTCATACTGTTCAGGGAACTGCACGCGCCAGTCAATGCAGGTTGCCGGTCCCCGCGTCTTTCTCCCGACGCGAGGAGGCGCAGCCGTATCCACCCATTCCTGAGCCAGTCCTAAAGTCCTCATAACCAATCGTAGCCGAAGCGGCTCGATTTCATTCAGGCAGTGCATCCACAGTTCCCGTCCAAACCGGGCACGACTTGCTAGAACCCACGGCTGGTCCGCATCGACCATGTCTGAGTAGGGTCTCCAGTTTACCATCGCTGCAGGGAACTCCTGTAGCTCCCGCCTTAGCACCATCAATTGGTAGGTTAGGGGTGCCGCACTTATGATGGGTTCCCACCACCTGACTAGCGGCACCATTGCGGGTCGCCAATGTCGAGCTCTCCCCATGGGGAGGTAATAATAGCTCCACAGCTGCTCGGCGCAGGTCATCAGTACCTTGCAAAAACAAAAAAAAAATGCAAAACAAGCAAAACCAAAAATACCTGGATGAATGGTGTGAAACCACTCACAGCCATCTCACGATCCGCTTCTTGGAACAGGCCTGCAAACAAGTGTGCCAGCATGGTAGCTCCCCAGGCATAGTACCCTACTCTTTCAAGGTCTGATAGCAGCTCCAGGAAGCGACATTGGATACCGTCCCCTTTCGAGCTCAGTACCAATCTCCCCAAAAGGAAGAGGAGAAATCTCCTCAAATCTATGTTGCATCTTTCCCAGTTGCCGAAATCTGTGCAGTACACGGCACGGCATCCTATTTCCATCCTTTCCATGAACTCTTCTAAGGATTCATCCTCCCACCGATGAGTGTCGGTGAGCCCTAATGCATCCATGAGGGACGCCCTAGCTACCGACCTATTTTTCCGACCATCTAGGTCCAAACCCAGTAGCTTCCGAGCACCTTCTCGGTAATCCGCATAAGTGACCCCGGTCACTGCCTCGCCCTCCACCTTCAGGCTTGTGATCCGTACCACATACTCCAAGCTAGGCACCATGTGCCCCCAGGGCATCAGGAAGGCCCGACTCACTGGGTCCCATCTCTCACATAAGGCTTGGATTAGGACCAGGTCGAGCTCGATCGGCTCGATCCGAAGAAAGGTGCCAAATCCCATCACGTCTAGCCTCGCCTTTTAAAAATCTGGGAGACCTCGGTATGCTGCCACTACCAACTCCCATGAGATCTGTGATTTCATCACACTCTACGCATGCAGGGAATGGAGAGGAGGTTTGGTCAGAAGAAAGGAAGAAAAAAGAATGGGAAAAAGGGTAGGAAAACTTAGCTTACGAGTTGCGATCGGGTCCTTTCACTGAAGCGCCCTTCGAGATCTGAGAGCTTCCTGGAACTGCTACCGCTGGACCTGCTCCTCTTCGAGGAATGGGAAGATTCACCCTCCATCTCGACCTCAGAATTCTGGGTTCCTCCTCTTCCGTGGGAATTTGTACTCTTCGAGTTGGCTCTCGATGACCCTGGAAGAACAAAAGAGCAGGTACTTATAGAAATTGGAAGAGTGCGAAACAAGATTGCCTCTGATAGCCCTTGTGATGAGGCACCTGCCATATGGTCCCACATGTGTTACTTCACCACTCGCGCAAGGTGATTGATTGGATGGTGTAATACAACGACCCGCACCTATGTTGTCTAGGGATGCCCTATCATGTTTTGGAGGATGTCCGCAAAAGTTTGAAACATCGTCCGGGAGAAGGGACTGGAACCGCCATTATTGACTTCGACGGCAGATTCCCGTGGGAAAATGGTCACAACAAGACACGATTCTCGGTTTAGGGCGGAGTCTCAGCGGACACATCATATGGGCACAGTGCAAAGGAGAAGAAGTGTAGGGAAGAAGGAACGCACAAGAGAACAAACAAGCAGCAGAAAATCAAATCACTTCATTCATAATTCTACATAAGCTGTCATAAACACTACAATCATAGAGATGAGGCGGGTCCACTGGCTCGCCAACTCGTGCCATTATCTTCATGCTCGTCCCTCTAGGCGTCCCTTTCCTCTCCCCTAAGGTGAGGGTCCCTCAGAAGCCTCCGGGATCCCCGTGCAGTAGCACCCGCCTCGCCTCGTGGCACCGGCTCCACAGCAATGACTCGCTGCTCCTCCCCTGGCGTGGCAAAGAAGCCACTAGCGGCAAAGCGACCAGACTGGCGCAGTCGCTCCCCGAACTCTCGCGCTCTCTCGTAGCGCGTCTCCATCCCTCCTAGCCTCTGCACGACGGCCTGAAGGCCCAGCTGGAGCTCCCTCACTTGGGCCTCCAAGGCCCTCCTCTCAGTCTGATCCCGCTGTCGCTCGGACCTTCTCTCGGCTTTCTCTCTCTCTGCCTCTCTCCTCATCATCTGCAGAAGAACCCTTAACTCCAGGATGTCTGGAGAAGGTCTCTCCTCACCGCGATGTCGCAGCTCTGTTACAGTCGCCACCCAGGCATCACGCTCCTCTTCCGCCCGGGCAGCCCGAGCCACCGCACTGGCAAGTTGCTCCCGGAGGGAGGCAATCTCAAGAAAAGGGGCCGAGGAACAGGAAGATGTGCCACCAGCCACTCCCACCATCGATGTCTGCTGGGCACACTGGAACGAACAAACAACAGCCGTCAGCTAAGCTCCACATTTAAAAATGGAAAATGCCGCATTTAGCTTACCAGGAGCGACAGTTCCTGTTAAGTGGCGGCCAGCTACCGCCCGACCTCGGCTAATTGGGCACGCGAGCCGTTGACGTCGCGCGTATCCCCGGCTCGGGGAAGACCCACGTAACTCTCTCTCTGCTGCCGCAGGAAGTCGGCACTATCCTGCACCAGTACGCTCCCTTGCTGTCCAGGGAGACGTATGCGCCAGTCTTCAAGCTTCGCCTTGCCGCGACTCTCCTTCTTGACGCGACTCGGCTCGTCTGCACTCGCCCACTCATCGGCCAGGCCCAGGGTCCTCGCCATGTCCTGCACCAAGAAAGAAGGGCCTCGCATCATAACAAAGAACGCGTCCCCTGTCTAGGACGCGTCCATCATTTGAGTGCAACACTCGCCGAACCCTTTCCTCCCTCACGTGGCCCGCTTTAAAACTCAAAATAGATCAAAGAAGGGGAAACCGAAGCACTCACCAAGCCGTGTTCACTTCCTTCCGTGCCATTGGGCCCCTCGGGTCCCTCGGGGGCCCGAAGCGGCCCTTCCTCCTCCATGGACGCCGTTCTGTGCTCTTGCGTGTCCCTCCTCGGGCGAGGAGTCCCTCGTCCCTCTCCACCTTCACCATGGTCCGGCCCACCGAACTCCATCGATCGATGGGAAGAAGACGAAGACGGGCGAGCGAGTTTCGGCGGAAGGCGGGCTCGTTTGCGGGTAAGGCACGGGAGAAGAAAGGCCGCCCGGCGCTTTAAATTTGAATTCGAGGGTTAAGACGCGTCCTCGCGCCTGGACGCGCCCAAAAGAAAGCAACAGAATCCCTCCGTGCAAAGTAGTTCCCTTCTGTCCAGGGTAAAAGTCTCGTAAGGCATGCCTCGAAACAACTTGGTGCAAGAGAAGAAGTGTAGGAAAGGAGAGGCGCTACAGTGGTCAATCGTCAGAGTTTTGTCTAGACCTCCTTGTACTATGGTGTGATTCGGTTATAAATCTGCTACTTTCTGATGTTACTAACCTATGCTGGTCTGTACAGGTTTTACTAACGGACGTCTTTGTCCTATCTCCTGTCCCACCTTTCGATGGTTGGTCCCACCATGTCATGCATCGAAGTATATGATACCTACGCTACTAGAACATGTCAAGGACCTTGCGGCCCAAACGAATTCGGGATTTGAGTTCCCCTTCAACAAAAACAGTGATGATCCCGAAGAATTTGGGTTGTACGGATAGGCCGTTAACTTGTGGTAGCATGGGGACGACGGTTCCATTCAGTGAGTTGGTGCGCGGATAAACGGGCCCCAGCCCAGTGTCGGCTCACCGGATCGGTATCCTGACCCATTCTTAACAAGTTGACAATATTATCCTTGGCTATTTTCTATTTTAGTTTGTTTTAAATTTTTCTTTAAACCCAGCATGCATTCATATAGGACTTTGATTTATCACGGATGATCATTCAAGTGATTCGATTGTGAAAGCCGCTGTGCTTCAATTCTTACAAATATGAGATATTCCACTCCGAATGAAATACTGAGTTTCCTTGAAACGGCCCTACATTACTCTTCCAAAGAAGACCCTTGTTTGGACAGACTCTCAGATATTTCTTTACTTTTTACCTTGTTTGACCCACCTTGACCGCAGCACTTCCACATCGGCTGGTAACCGCTCACCAAAGGTGAAACCTGCGGGTTTACGAACCAGGTACTTCCACACCGAGAAGTTGGTCGCCTTTATTTTCGTGCCTGAGTGCACATCTCACCCGCCCTTATTTGATCCCTGTCCGAGCAACCGTCAAAATTTGAAAGACCTTCCTAAAGGCCACCTCACTGAAACTATAGGAAAAATTCCAAACAGTACGTCAAAACCGCGTCTCATCAAACCTTGGCATCAACTTATCAGTCCGCTCCCACTTCATTTCACTCCACTTCGATACCATTCCACTACGTGTCGCTCCCTTGCAAAGCAGACGCCAAGGCGGGGCAGCTGTAGACATGCCATTCCTGACGTCTCCTGAGAAAGTCTCATATTACTATACAACACCCCGCGACGGCTTACGCGTTTTGAATCACTTGAGTGCTTCCTTTTCTTGAGTCTTCTTCTGCCCTTTTCGGCATCCGGAATCGTCTCGTCATGGCATTCGGACGGCATCAACACTAGTCAGACGCATCAGGAGGTTCCGGAACCAAGAAGGGTGTCTGCCGGGCGGCCGCCAACGCCTGAACTGAGGACCCAGGTGGGTCTTTATGGGGGCGTCCAGGCCCCTGGACGCCCCCATTCTTTTAATTTCTTTTTAATTTATTTTTCAAAGAATAAAAACAAATAAAAAATAATATATTAATGGAGGCGTCCAGGCCCCTGGACGCCTCCATAAAAACAAAAATCAAAAATATAAAATGCCAGCTTTGGCATAGAAAAACAAAAATAATAAAAAATATTTTCTTGGAGGCGTCCAGGCCCCTGGACGCCTCCATCAACTCCCTCACGGGCGCCACCCACCGAACGACAGTTTGTCGTGTGTGAAAAAATCCAAATTATGGAGACGTCCAGCCACCTGGACGCGTCCATTTCTGAATCACGAGGCGCCGCTCACAAAACCACGCGTTGTGCCAAACCGCGTGCGGCCGTCGGTGGTGTTCGGTGGACCTGTTGGGGGCGTCCGGGGCCATGGACGCCTCCACAAAATTATTCCAAAAAAATAAATAAAAATAGAATAAAATATCTTTTTTACCCTGATGGAGGTGTCCAGGGTCCTGGACGCCTCCACCCTCCGGAGCCCTATAAATAGAGGCCCACCCCCTCAGTTCTGAAGGAGCTTCTAAGAGATCCGATAGGCTACCGGAGCTCAGAGGCTGCGAAGTCATTTCTAACCCGTGGGGTCTTTTGTAGGTGGAGGTTCTGCCGGCTTCTCGGGTGCCCACGCTCGCGAGAGGAAGGTCGTCTTCATCCACCACGCTTCCACGTCATCCCCACGCTGCCGAAGCTCCGCCGGATCTCACCCTCGGCTCCTCCAATAAGCCTTTTCTTCCCCTTTTTCTCCATAGTTCTTTACATTCATCATATTACATCCTCTATCTTCCTACATAAGGGCGCCGTCTCTTGCATACTTCTTGCATTCATCATCGCATTTTCCTCCTACTTGAGTCCGAGAGGGGTTTAAAACCACACCAACCAGGTGTGTGTCAGGTCACGATCTCGCTACTTTTATTGCAAGGAATTGTTACTACACTGCCATTTTCTAATTCCGTTCATTTATTGTCTACTGTTTTACAAGGGTAACCAAGGAAAGCCCTCTCCGTCGGCCGGCCGAAGGGGGAGGAAGAAGCAACCCGCCATCTCCCGCTCTTGAGGTAGGCGCGATCACTTTCTTTATTTTGGGGTCTTTTGGCCCCTGGCGATCACATCTTGTTCTCGAGGCCGCGGCGAGTCACTTCCCCAATGGCCGTTTAAATTTCCGTTCTTATATTCTCTTTATATTATGTTATATATTCTGCTCATATTCTCGAGGCCGCGGCGAGTCACTTCCCCAATTGCCGTTTAAATTCCCGTTCTTATATGTTATATTCTTATTTATTCGTATTCTCGAGGCCGCGGCGAGTCACTTCCCCAATGGCCGTTTAAATTTTCGTTCTTATATTCTCTTTATATTCTGTTATATTCTGCTCATATTCTCGAGGCCGCGGCGAGTCACTTCCCCAATGGCCGTTTAAATTCCCGTTCTCATATGTTATATTCTTATCTATTCATATTCTCGAGGCCGCGGCGAGTCACTTCCCCAATGGCCGTTTCAATTCTTGCTATTTAATTTCTGCACCATTCCTGTCCCCCCGAGGCCGCGGCGAGTCACTTCCCGCTATGGCCGTTTAACCCCCATATCTTGCTATATTACATTTGTCCCGCTCGCCCCGCCGGAGCAATCTCCTGTGGTGGCCCCTTCTCTTTTCTCTTATTTCTGTGTTGCAGCAAACAAAAGAGGAGCCCGCGTGCTCCGCGTCTTCTCCGCTTCCCCGAACCACGTGACGTTGCTCACAGAGGTTTGTCCCCAATATTCTTCTTTCTTCCCCTGAAGATGAAGGCTCAATGGAGTTCCCGAAGGGTGAAGCTTGCCAAAGCTTGTAACCTCATTTCAATACAAACATATGTTGTCCATTTTTTGAAAAGCAAAAGCCGTTGTCGTGAAGGAATCTCCATGTTTCTGGCCAGTTAAGACCCTTACCCACCATCTTGATGTCTTCTTAGCCTAACCTCGGGCTTAGACTAATGCAAGCGCGTCACCTACGGTACGACGGCGTCTGATTCCGGGTCAACATCGCGTGGTTGGTTATTTGGGTTCCAGGGCGTTCCATCATATATCATCTAGAGTTGTGAGGAAATAGACCCGGGTTGGGCAGATCATTTACCTCGAACACTTTTTGGGTGAATCCCTACGGTCGGAAGCAACTGAGAGCCTAAGCATGGCATGGCGATATTGTAATCAGAATAAGTCTTAGCCGGCGGGATTATCATTCGAGGAGTCTAGAGGCCCAAATCAACTTAGATGTGCACTTAGGATGCCTGGGAGGTTAGTAAGAAACCTTTGTTCTCATGCAGGTTAGATGTTATATCAAGTGGTCATCATGCATTAGCAAAAACGAAAATAAACAAAACAAAAACAAACAAAAAATAACAAATCCAAAAATCCGAAAAAAAAAAAGCAAAAAAATGCATATGCACAAAAAAAATGGAAATGTAAAAGATAAAAAAAATATATAAACAAACAATATAACAAAAAAATGAATAAAAACACAAAACCAAAAAAATCACATTTCGCATGATTGCATTTGTATGCAACATCTCATTTTAAATTTTCGCTTGCATCTGTGTGTTTGTGTGCCACATTCATCATTGTCTTTTATCATTGCCTTTGTTAATAAAGGCTTGCCCCTCGACTCGTTATCAAGGACAGTTCAAAACCTCGTTTGCTTATTGAGCAAGGGGCAAGTCAGAACAAAAATACTAACTTGTTTGCTTAGATATGTGCAGGGATTCGAGAGATCAGAAAGAAGCAGAGAACCAAGCACAAAATATTTTATTCCACTCCCATTCAAAAAGAAAAAAAACAAACAACAAGAGAGAGCTTACATTAAGTTCCACCCTCCTTCTCTACATTACTCGTCTCGTCGCTTTCTGGACATGAAACTCTAGAAGGTGCTATCCAACCATGAAAAGTGGTACTCCTACTGCTTTGTGGTCCTCTTTCTATCTCCACTCCCCGACGTCGATCTGCGGGGGCAGCAAAGAAGCTACTAACACAAAAGCCACGCTCTCGTGCCCTTCGGTAGCGTTCCTCGCCATCCTTCAGCCACTACTTGGCGAGACCGAGACTGGTCCTCAGTTCAAATAGTTGGGCCTCCAGGGCCCTCCTCTCCTCTTTCTCGGCTGATCTTTTGGCCTTCTCTCTTTCCCTGTCATTTTCCCTCTCAGCACGTTCTCTCTCTCTGTCATCCCTTTCCAGCTGAAGGGTGATCCTCAGCTCCATGGCGTCCCGCGAAAAATTGTCATCTGAGCGACGCTGCAATTCCTCCTCCAGCTCCGCTACCCTAGCCTCCCCTTGTGCTGTACGAGCAAACATCTCTTGCATCTCTTCGGCCTGCCATATCCGTCATTTCAGGAGTGTGATGAGACGTAAACAGAGGAGCTCGGATAAGAGGAACCTTCACCTGCGCGGAAAGCATTCCCTCTGCCTCCGCGGCGCGCTGTGTTACACGGGCAAGCTGATCGTGGAGCGAATCTAGTTCCGACGAAGGAATCCATAGACTGGAAGAAGCACCCTCTGCCCCTACTGCTGGTAGGGTTGCGTCGAGCCAAGCGCGCTATGATAGCAAGAAGTGGCAATGAGTGGCTAAACACCAGAAACCTAGGGTTATAATTAGGAATATGCATTTGCATACATACTCACCGAGACATGTAAAGCCTCACGGGTGTCACCCAACTCTTCCTCCGTGTCCGCCAAGCGAGCCCGCAAGTTCGCTATCATGGTATCACGGGCATCCTAAACCCATGTCATAGGAGTCAGCATTACATTTAAAAAAATGATGAAAAAAAATAGGAAAAAAAATGATCAAAAAGTGAGAAAGGAGATACACCTCCACAAGTCCCTCAGGATGAAGTCGCTCTGCGTACATCACCCTATAGAGACAAAGATAATCTTCACTATCTCGGGCGTGCGACTCCACGAGCATGCCACCCCACTGCCAATCTTCATATTGTTCGGGGAAGCACACCCGCCAGTCAACACAGGTTACCGGCCCACGTGTCTTCCTCCCGACGCGGGGTGGTGCGGTCATATCTATCCATTGCTGGGCAAGCCCTAGAGTCCTCATGATTAATCGTAGTCGGAGTGGCTCGATTTCATTCAGGCAGTGGACCCAAAGGTCCCGACCAAATCGAGGGCGACCTGTGATGACCCACGGCTAGTCGACATCGACCAAGCCCGAGTAAGGCCTGCAGATAACCTACGTTGGCATGCGTATATCTCCTTAATCACTCAAAAGGACCAAAAAAAGAGAGAAAAAAAGATAAAAAAAAATGGAGTCATACCATCTCTGCGGGGAACTCTTGCAGCTCACGCCTTAATACCATCAGCTGGTAAGACAGAGAGGCTGTGCTCATAATGGGTTGCCACCGCCGAGCTAGTGGTGCCACAGTCACACGTCACTGTCGAGCTCGTCCCATTGGGATGTAGTAATAACTCCATACCTGTGTCGTCACATGTCATCAGCATTTCATGAAATAGATTAGTTGCATTAAAAAATAAATAAATAATTACCTGGAGAAACGGTATGAAGCCACTCACAGTCACCTCTCGATCTGTCCCTTGGGACAGACTTGCGAACAGATGCGCTAGCACGGCGGCTCCCCAGGCATATTGCCCTACCCTCTCTAGGTCCACCAAAAATTCTAGGAAACGACAATGGATGTCGTCTCCTTTGGAACCCAGCAATAATTTTCCCAGCAGGAAGAGGAGGAATATCCTCAAGTCCGTGTTTGACCTTTCCCAGCTACTGGCATCCACACAATACACAGCGCGGGACCCTCTTTCCGCTCTCTCCATGAATTCCTCCAAGGACTCGTTATCACGATGACGAGTGTCAGTGAGCCCCAATGCCTCCATGATAGACGCCTTGGCTACTGACCTGTTCTTTTGGTCCTTTAATTCCAGACCAAGAAGCTTCTGAGCCACTTCGTAATAATCGGGGTAGGTGACCCCGGTCACCGCCTCGCCGTCCACTCTAAGGCCAGTGATTCGGGTCACATCTTCGAGATTGGGCACCATGTGCCCCCAGGGCATTAAGAAGGCACGACTCTCTGGGTCCCATCTCTCGCGCAATGCTTGGATGAGGGCGAGGTCGAGCTTAATGGGTTCAATCCGGAGGAATGCACCAAACCCCATCGCATCCAGCCGGGCTTTCTGGAAGTCAGGCAAGCCTCGATAGGCAGCCACAACTAATTCCCATGAGATGTGTGACCTCGTCATACTCTGTGGATTACACAAGAAGTGAGAAGCAGGTGCATCATTGAAATAAAAAAATAGAAAAAAAGAATGAGAAAGGAAGAAAGGGATCGTCAAGAATGAGAGGGAAGAACTGGCTCGTTTACAAGCTCCGATTGGGTCCTCTCACTGAGCTGCCTTTCAACATCGGAGAGTCTCCTGGAACTACCACTGGATTTGCTCCTCTTCGAGGAGCGGGAAGACTCGCCCTCCAGTCTGAAACTAGACTCTCCCTCCATCTCAGAGAATGAGAAACTCTTACTCCCTTCTGTCAACTTTTCACTCTTCTAACCAGTCTCCACAACTCCGTGCTTTCAGGTGAAGCAGGCGGGGGGAGTATTTATAGGATTGAAGGGATATGATCCAGATCTATCCCAGTTCCTCTTGCAATGGGCCTTGTAACAAAGCACCCATCTTTCACTCGAAGTAAACGAGGTCGGGGGCGTAGCGGGTTGATTCACACCCTACACATCTAGGTTCCCTGTGTTCATCATGATTCAAATAAAGTTGAGATGAAGAACATCTACATGGATAAAGGACAATGCAGGTCGACCTCTTTGAATTTGGGAGTGGACTCATCCACAGGAGAAAGGACAATGGGAGTCGATATCTTTGAATCTGGGAGTGGACTCGTCTACATGGAAAGAGGACAGAAGGGCGGTTGGCATCTTTGAATTCGGTAGCACATCATTAAAATTTGTGATGGATTCTCCCGAAAGAAATGCACAATAGGTCTGAGACACGATCCGTTATCTCAGGGGAGTTCTGTTAAACACGTCACATGGGGACAACATGAAAAGAAGAGGCGTAGAAGAGAAGGAACGCATGGAGGGCAAACCCGTCACATGAGAGCATGTCGTTCCATTCATACGTCTATATAAACTGTCATGTTCACCGTGAGAAGAGAGCGGGTGTACGAGCAACTTGCTAAATCTCGCACCACCCTCTTGGTCGACTCTCTCCTCTCCTAAGAGGGAGGTCTCTGGGAGGTCATCTAGAGCTCTGCGACGCTGCAATTATCTCATCGCATCGCGCATTCCCACCCTCTCTGGTAGCGCTCCTCGCCCTCCTCTGGCCTCTCTCGCAACCCCGACGGCCGCGAAGCTCTTGAATCTGAAGCTGTTGGCTGAGCTCCCCTTTGCTTTGCCGATGGAGATGCTACGAACTCCAGGAGCTCCTCTGCCGCGAGCTCCAATTCCCCTCCAATCCGCAGAGCAAGTGACGTGTCTGGACGCTTTTTCTCTCAGAGCTCCATCTCCCAACCTCATGTGCTGTTATGTCTTCGTCTTTCTCTCCATTGTCTCTTGCTTTACCTCTCTCTTCGCCATCCGGAGGGAAACCTTTAGCTCCAGGACATCTCGGGGCAGCTCCTCGATGACTTGTCGTCACACCTTCTCCAGCTTTGTTATCTGGGCATCACGCTCTGATCGAGTAACACATTTCTTCTCTGCTCAGACCACAAGAGCTAGCAAGCCCGGGATTTCCACTGCCATCTAGATCCAATCATCTCACAAGCTCAGGATAAGTGGGTGAACTGTGTAGTCAAAATCCAAACCAAATCATGCCCACCTGAACTGCGAGCTCATGCTCGGCCCCTTTGGCACAAGCCACTGTGCCGCGAAGTTGCTTCTGGAAGCACATGACCTCCGAAAGAGGAATTGGAACCAAAAGGCCCTGTCGGCCATCCCTGCTGCCACCTGCTGGGCACCCTGAAAAGAAAGGGAACAAATGCCGAGTAATGACTGAACACTAGAAATCCAAAAACACAAAAAAGAGAAAAAGAATAAAACAAACAAAAAAATGATGAGTTGCCACTATGTGTCTTGCAACGTGAACTCTACTTTTTATGTTTCCCCTGCTTGTGTGAATTGTTGTGACTGATTGATATTCTGTATATGTGAGTGTTTATTTCTTGTGAAATATTTCTGTTTACTGTGTTCATTGATGGATGCAGGCTTTGAAAGAAAAAAAAACATGAAAACAAAAAGCAAGAAAAAAAAAGATGAAGAAGAGAACGGATCATCACCCTCCCACATGTGTCATATCCGCATTGTGTCTTGTATTATATCTACACTATTAGAGCATGTCAAGGGCCGTACACCTTGAATGAATTTGGAGTTTGAGCTTAAACTCTGATAACTCCAGAAGAATTCGAAGCATACGGACATGCCGTTAAGTTGTGCTAGCATGGGGACGACGGTTCCGTTTGGTGTGGCGATAAACGGGCCTTGGTTCATTACCGACTCATCGAATCGGTGTCCTCAGTCTCCACAGCTTAACGATATTATCCTTGGCTAGTTGATCTCATTGCGAAAATCATTCACCTAAGTCGATTGTGCAAGTCACTGTGTTTAAACACTCTGAAATGTGAGATATTCCATTCAGAGTTGAGTACCGAATCTTCCCGAGGTTGCCTTGGACTGTTTCTCTGAAATAGACCATTGTTTGGATTTATCTCCAGTTCATCTTTTTATTCCCCTCGGACCCACCTTGGCTGCAGCACTTCCACAATGGCTGGTAACCGCTCCCCAATGGTGAAACCTGCAGGTTTATGACCCAGGTACTTCCGCACCGTGAAGTTGGTCCTTTTTAGTTGTTTGTGCCCCAGCGCACACTATGTCCTTCCTTGTTTGTTATCATCCAAACAATTGTGAATTTCGGAGGACTTTCTTCAAGGTTGTTTCGGTGAAACTCGGGAAAGATTCTCATCAAGAAGTGTTAGAGGGCGTGTCTCATCATACCTTGGCATCCGCTTTTCAGTTTACTCCATTTCATTCCAACCCACTTCATTCCATTCCACTACATGTCTTTCCCCTACAAAGCGGACGTCAAGATAGGGCAGCTGTAGACACGCCATTTTTAACATTTCTGTGAGTAAATTTCATATTATGCTACGATGCCCTAAAGTTGTTTACGCATTTGACTTATGTGGGTGATTAGTCATTTTTTTAGCTTTTACATAAAAATATAACACAAAAAAAAATAGAAAAGGTTAGAAAAATATAAAAAAAATCAAGAAAAATTTATGAAGAAGAAAAATACAAAAAAATCGAGAAAAATTTATAAAGAAGAAAATAAAAAAATGATGAGAAAAGGTTATTTAAAAAAATACAAAAAAATTATTAAAGGGTCATAAAAATACAAAAAAAAATTCAAAAAACGGGTTATAAAAATACAAAAAAATTGAGAAAATTAAAAAAATAATATAAAATCCAAATATATATGGTTGTATATTATATGGTTGTATATATATGTGTGTGTAATATATAATATATATATATATATATACATATATACATGGTTGTAAAAATATATACGTAGATGTATATATATATATAGTTTTATTCTAATAAGCTTAAACAAAAGAAACAAAATATTCTTAATCAACTTAAATAAAATAATATTAATCACTTACCCCACCCCCTATATTATCGGATCTGGTTTCTTTCTTTTCTACTCATCTCTACCCCACCTTATCTCCCTCTCTCTCAATGCTTATCAGACTCCTCCAATCAATGCCAAAAGAGCTCTCCCTTCTCTCCCCACCACCCTCACACAGCCACCTCTCTCCCTCTCCCTCTCTTCGCTCTTTAACCGAAGCCAACACCCTCTCCCTAACTCCACCCACGTAAAAACCACACACACCACCTCTTCCTCTGTGAACTACCCTCTGCTCCTCACCATCTCCCTTTTTCACTTCTCATCCTTCCCAGCCAACACCCATCTCCCACTCCACCTCTCTCCCTCTCCTTCTCTCCCTAACATCACACATGCGACGCCGCCACCCTCCCCTTGCTGATCTCTTCTCCCTTCTCCTCTCCTCACAGCCGCTGCCCACGACCACTCTCTCTCTCCCTTGCGTGCTAGCCACCGCCGGACGCCCCCACGTCGCCACCCAAGCTACCTCCGTTCGCCTCAGCCCCCACGTCCCGTCCGTCTCCGCCGTGAGGCCATCTCACCCCGTCGAGCTCGCCGTCGAGCCTACGCCCACCTCCGACCACCAAAGCACCACGGCAGCCCCGACCTCGCCATCGGCCACATACCACCGCCGCGAGCCAGCCGTTCTCCCGTGACCACCGATGCGAAGCCGCTTCTCCCTGTCGCGACCGCCGCGGACGCACCTCCGGCCACCCTCGCCATGAGCTCCACCGTCCGCCTGCGAACCCGCTAGCACCCTCGTCGCGAGCCCCTAGCCGCACCGCTGCAGACGTCTCCAACCGCCGCAGTGACGCTGCCGTCCTCCGTCGTTGTCGCCACGTCCCCAGCCGCTTGCCACCTCCGCGACCGCCGCATGCACCGCCACCACGTCCGCGAACTCGCCGTCCGACCACCGGTCGCCCGTCACCGCCATCCGAGACCACTTCCACCGCGAGCTCCACCATCCGGCCACTTCCCCGTCAGCACCGACAACACCACGCCCTCCACCGCGGCCACCTTCGCGAGCTCACCCGTCGGACGCCACACCGTCGCCACCGTCGTCCTTGCCCACCGATCGTCGTCGTCGTTGCCGCCGCCCACCTCCAACCCAGAGCCCGCCGACCGATGTCCCCCTCTCTTCATCTCTCTCTCTCTCCCCCTCTCGCGGCGCTCTCTCTCTCTCCCTCTCGTTCGCTCTCTCTCTCTCTCTCTCTCTCTCTCTCTCTCTCTCTCTCTCTCTCTCTCTCTCTCTCTCTCTCTCTCTCTTTCTCGCCCCCTTTCTCCCTTCATCTCTCTTTCTTTCCCTCCCCTCTCTCTTCGTCTCGCGGCTCTCTCTCTCTCTCTTTCTCTCTCTCTCTGCTCTCTCACCCGATCTCTCTCTCTCTCTTTTATTTTAATTTTTTTTAAATCTCTCTCCTTATGTTTCTTCTCTCTCCCCCCGTGTCGGTTTCTCCCCCCTCCATCGAGTTCTCTCTCTCTCCCTCTCATTTTCTTTTTTTATTATTTTCCTTCCCCTTCTCTCCCCATCCGATCTCTCTGCTTCTCTCCTCTCTCTCCCCCTCATTCTTTTTTATTTTTTTAATCTCCCTCTCTCTTCTTTTCTCTCTCTCCCCCATCGTCTCTCTTCTCTCCCCCCACCGTCTCTCTCTCACCCTCTTTCTTCCTCTCTCTTTCTCCCCCTCTCTTTCCTCCTCACCCCGCCGTCTCCCTCTCTCAGTTTCTCTCTTTCTCACCCTCTCTCTCCCTCTCGATCTCCCTTTCTTTCACCCCTTTTTTTATTATTTTTTTTCTCCCCCCTCATCATCACTCTCCCCTCTCCCTCTTTCTCTGCTCTCACCCTCTCCCTCTCCCTCTCTCAACTTCTCCCCCACTTTCCCTTTCTTTTTATTTTTTTATTATTCTTCTTTTCTCTCATCTCTCTCTCCCTCATCTGTTTTTTTTTGTTTTATTTTATTCTTCTCTCTCACCTCTCCCACACGATTTCTCTGCCTCTCTCCCTCTCGATCCCTCTCTCATCTCTTTCTTTTTTTATTTTATTCCCCTCTCACCTTCTCTCTCTGTTCTCTCTACCGATTTCCCTCTCATCTCTTTTTTTATTTTTTTTATTCCTCTTTCTCTAACACCTCACCTCTGTCTCTCTTCTCTCTCAATCCCTTTCGTAAGTCTCTATCTCTCTCGTTGTCCCCCCTCACGATCTCTCTCAGATTTTTATTTCATTTTACTTTATTTCTGTTGTTTATCTTATTTTATCATGTAAATATAGATATATATCTAGATATATATGTATATATATTATAATATATATATATTTAGATGTATACTTATATATGAATATATATATATATATGTGTGTGTGTGTATTATATTTTTATATGTATGGCCGTATCTAAATTCATGCAATAAAAAGGACTCATTGTTCTAAGTGATTTCAGGTGTTTGTGTATGTGAGGAGAATTTCTCTGTCGTGCCACGCATTCTCACAATTTCTGGAGTATCTTTCGAAGCCCACCGGGCTTCTAAATAAGCTCCCCTCACCCCTTGTTATTTCTGACATTTTTATCTGTTACTTATGTTATGCTATTTCATGAATTGCTGTCATATTACCGTTCTGACTTAATTGTTATTTCTGTGTTTGTTCTTTTTGCAGGGTAACCACTCGAAAGCCCTCTTCTTCGGCCTGCCGAACGAAGAGGAAGAAGGAGCCCATATCATCTCGCATCAAAGGCAAAAGCGATCAACCAGTTTGGGGCCCTCGGTCCCTGGCGATCACACCACCAAACGCGTGCTTGTAGTAATTTTTATTTTATGTCTATAATACCCGCGGATAGCTAAATCCCGCACGGGTCTGTTTGTACTATAATCGATCGCGGTGAGTCATTTCACCGTGGTCATTTACTTTCAGCACTTCATTTCTGCACTTTGTTATATTATTGTTAAAACCCCGCCGGATCAATGTCCTGCGGCGGTCTGTTTACTCTCTGTTATATTTTTGCTATTATAACTGTGTGAGGAGTGATATGCCGTTCCAAATTCTGAGTCTACGTGTGTTTTTAGGTCCACCAATTTCTACTACGTAGAGTCCCAGGCTCGCACCCGGTATATAAAAAATTACTCACGGAACGGTAGGCCACGCCTATTGGGAAAGGAGTTTAGTTTGCGCGAGAGGGTCTTCGAACCCCCATCTCCGCCACGTACTGGAGTTCGGTAAGTCTAGGTCTGCAGTATTCCTACTACATGTTGTACTCTCTACTTTTTTTCTATTTCACCCCCCTTCACGCACGCGTTTTCATCATTTTCGTCATTTTTTTCTCTTTCACTAAGAGAGGGAGAAACCCCATCTCTCTCTCTCAGTCCACCACGTGGCGCGTTCACAGAGCCCGGCATAACAATGCTTTTGACTTTGTTGCCTATGTCTGGGGCCTACCTTGCACAGCGAGCTTTGTGGATTTTCTGAGGAGAGGCGGCTCGGTGGAAAGGGCCCTCCCCCATTAGAAATCTGAGGCAGGGGTAGGTCAGGACTGTCGAATCCATCCCGCCTCGTAGGGTGGCTGGCGAGCAATGGGAGACCCCTTGTGGCTCCCCTTTCATCATCTGAGGTTGCACTGGCGGGAGTCATGTCTTGCCCCCAGAGGTGGACTTGTAGACTGAGATTTGTGTTTTCTCAGGTTTTCCACCTTGTCTGAGTCAAGGAGTGCTATGAGCATTTTTCACTCCTTGGCATGTTCCCCTTTGATCGTGACTGTAGGCGACGATGCTGCGAATGGGGGTTCATAATTTCCCTATCTTGGGAATTTGAGGGCCGCCTGTCCCTCGGCTCTTGGGATTGGTGGTTGGCGACAAGATGATCGCCACTCTAACCGGGGCTTTATGGTGAAGCCTGTGGTCAGTCGCTAGGGGCCTGCCACTGCTGTGGTGGTTTACTCTTCTTGTGGGATGCCGGCATTGCCTGTTGACCGCCCATGGGGGCGCATTAGCCAAGCTTGGCGCCGACCGTCCTATGGGACGGGCTGGTCACAACTCTGAAGCATTGTAGCTGGAGTTGTGTTGTAGGGCTCTTGTAACTCGTTAAGTTGTGGTGTTGGAGGCCACTTTGTCGTGGCTAGATGTGACTAGGATTATAGATGGTGGGTCAGGGGTTACAGGGGGAACTGGGATCATAATAGGGCTTCGAAGTTGAGAGATTCCAACTCCTGCCAGGGTCGCCATTGCACGGTCAAAGTTGTAGGGACCAGTTGGTTGGCTGGTGGTGTCAGGGAATCCAGAGAGGTCGGAGTAACAGGGGGATGGATGACGTTAACTGAGAAGTGGGCAGCTGCGGAGTAGCTACGGGGACCACACCCAAGAAGTAAGGTGATCCGCCGACTAGGGCGAAGCAGCCGAAGATAATCAGTGTCGTAGGTGTGTTGGTCTGATGTTGCTGGAGGCAAGATTTGACGAGACATGTTGACTTGGTGTTGCTGGGGGTCGGCCTTAACAAGGGCCGTTGACCCGGTGTTGTTGAGGGCCTATCTCAGGGAAGCATGCCGGCCTAGGGTTTCTGTAGACCCGCCTTGGTGAGACATTTTGGTCTTGAGTTGTTGAAGACCTGCCTGGGCGAGACATTTTGGTCTGAAGTTGCTGGAGACCTGCCTTGGCTAGGCGTCTTGGTCTGAAGTTGCTGGAGACCTGCCTCGGTGAGGCGTCTTGGTCTGAAGTTGTTGAAGACCTGCCTCGGTGAGGCATCTTGGTCTAAAGTTGTTGAAGACCTGTCTCGATGAGGTGTCTCGGTCTAAAGTTGCTGGAGACCTGCCTCGACGAGGCGTCTTGGTCTAAAGTTGCTGGAGACCTGCCTTGGCGAGGCGTCTTGGCCTGAGGTTGCTGCTGACCTGCCTCGGCGAGGCATCTTGGCCTGAGGTTGCTGGTGACCTGCCTCGGGGAGGCATCTTGGTCTGAGGTTACTGGAGACATGCCTCGGCGAGGCATCTTGATCTGAGGTTGTTGAAGACCTGCCTCGGTGAGGTGTCTTGGTCTGGAGTCGCTGGAGACCTGCCTCGGCGAGGCGTCTTGGTCTGAAGTTGTTGGAGACCTGCCTCGGCGAGGCATCTTGGTCTGGAGTTGCTGGAGACCTGCCTTGGCGAGGCGTCTTGGTCTGGAGTTGCTAGGGACCTGCCTCGGCGTGGCATCTTGGTCTGAGGTTGTTGGAGACCTGCCTCGGTGAGGCGTCTTGGTCTGAAGTTGCTGGATTTGCCCCCAGAGAGGGGTGTTGGCTTGGAATTGTATTCGGCCGATCCTCATGGGGTATGGCCGAATGTTGATGCTGGTGGCTAACCGTCATGGTAAAATAGCCGAAGTCGAGGTTGTCCGACCCTTTAAACAGTACAATGACCATAAATGATGTTAGGCACATAATCATCATAATATGGTGGATGGTACCTGTTAATGTGATGGTTCACTACCGAGGTGTATTGACTAGGAAGTCCACTCGGTTGATTGCTGAGGTATATTGACTGGGAGCCACGATCAGCTGATCACTGAGGTGCCGCCGAAGGCGTGATTGCTGGCTGACCATTGAGGTGTGATGGTCGGAGCGTGGTAGACCGACCCCTGGGGGTATATTGGTCTGGAGATGCTGTGGACGGGCCTTCGAGGCATGTCCGTCTGTGAGGTATCTTGACTGGTTCATGTGGTTGTTGTTGTAGATCCGCCTAGTTAAGGCATGTTGGTCTACTGCTGGGAACTGGAGGTCGGAGGCTGGAGGCTGGGAAGCAAAGATTGGATGCTGGGACTGGAGATTGTGACCCAGATATGGGAGACTAAGTACTGGGGCTGGCAACTGGGAACCAGAGACTGGACATCGGGACTATATACCGGGACTGGAGACTAGAATCCGGCCACTAGGTGCTGGGATGGAAGGCTGGAACTTGGAACTGGATGTTGGATATGGCAACTGGTAATTGGATATTGGGTGCTGGAACTAGAGGCCTTCCCCTATGAGGCGTGCTAGCCCATTGCTGGAAACTGAAATTGGAAATGGGAAATGGAAAATTAGATGCTGGGAACTGGGCATTAGAATCGGAGGCTTGAACTGGAAGCCGGAAGCAGAGTCCTGGTGCTGGATACTGGGAATCGGGGTACTTGAATTGGATATTGAAGGCTGGGTATTGGAACTAGGCACTGGAAACTGAATACTGGAAGCTGGATTTTACAGCTGGGTATTAGACATTGGATACTGGAGGCTGTATACTTGAAGTCGGGTACTGGAAACTGAAAGTTGAAAGCTGGATATTGAAAACCAGAGGCTGGGAGTTGGAAGGTAGAGACTGGGAACTGGAAGTTGGATATTAGAGACTGGAAGCTGGAGGACAACCCCTAGGGTGGTGCTGACCTGGAGGACTAAGAACTGAAAGCTGGAGGCCGACTCCAGAGAGTGCATTGGCCTATGTTACTGGAGGGTGAAGGTTGAAGGCCAACTCATGAGGGTGTGTCGGCCCGTGTCATTGGAAGTTGGAGGCCGACTCGCGAGAGTGTGTTGGCCTATGTTACTGGAGACTGAAGGCTAGAGGCCGACCCGTGAGGGTATGTTGGCCTATGCTGCTGGCGACTGGAAGATGGAGGCCGACTCGTGGGGGTATGTTGGCCTACGTTGCTGAGGACTGGAAGCTGGAGGCCGACCCGTGAGGGTGTGCTGGCGCGTATTGCTGGTGACTGGAGGCTAGAGGCCGACCCACGAGGGTGTTTTGGCCCACGTTGCTGGGGATTGGGGGTCGGCCCGTAAGGGTGTGTTGACCTATATCACTGGGGGCTAGGAGCTGGAGGCTGACCCGTGAGGGTGCTTCGGCCTATGTTGCTGGAGACTGGAAGCTGTAGGCCGACCCGAGAGGGTGTGTTGGCCTATGTTGCTGGAGTCAGGAAGCTGGAGGCCGACCCGAAAGGGTGTGTTGGCCTATGTTGCTGGTATTGTTTAGCCTGGGGAGTTGGAGTTGAGGTTGGCTGGCACGCTGCCATGGTGGCGTAGCCAGAGATTGGGACTGGGACTGGAGCTGGTTGGCTAACCGTTGAGGTGTTGTTGCCGAATACTGGGACTAGTGACTGGAACTGAAATTGGGTGGCTGGCCTGTGGAGGCGTTGTAGCTGGAATACTAAGACTGGAACTGGAACTGGGCGGCTGGCCTGTGAAGGCGTCGTAGCCGGAATGTTGGGATCGAAAACTGGAACTGAAAACTGGGCGGCTGGCCTGTGAAGACGTTGTATCCGAAGCTGGGACTGGAACTGGGCGGCTGGCCTGTGAAGGCGTTGTAGCCAAAACTGGGACTGGTGACTGGGCGGCTGGCCTATAAATGCATTGTAGCCGAAACTGGAATTGGAGACTGAGCTGCTGACCTGCGAAGGCGTTGTAGCCGAAACTGGAACTGGGAGCTGGCGGCTGGCCTGTGAAGGCGTTGCAGCCAGGACTGGGACTGGAAGCTGGCGGCTGGCCTGTGAAGGCGCTGTAGCCGAAGTACTGGGGCTGGAGATGGCCGGTTAGCTTGTGAAGGCGTTGTAGCCAGAATTTAGAACTGGAGATTGGAGCTGGCCGGCTGGCCTGCGAAGGCGTTGTAGCCGAAATACTGGAGCTGAAATTGGCGATGGCCAACCCTCAGGGGCGTAGTGGCCACCGGTGTTGTGGAGTGATGCTGAGGTCGCCATCGGCGAGATGTCGCAGTTGACGGCTTCCATCAGTGAGGAGTAGAGAGGGAGAGTTTTTTTTGTTTTCTCTTTACCAGCTCTACCGCCCTTGCGGGTTTTCACCAGAGCTGGCCGCCTTTTGCTTTTTTCGTTGTGCCCTTGCAAATTTTCACACAGAGGGGTTTCCTGATTTTGCTTGATGCGCCCTATCGGATTTTCACCTCAGCTGGGTTGGTGGCAATTTTTGCCCCCAGTCGCCTCGTGGAGGGAGTTGACTGAGGCCGCCGGGGTATCTCTATTTTTAACCCCATTTTTTTGACCTGGGATCCTTGTAGCTGCCGTCCATAGTGTGCTGCTGTCAGGGGACGTGACCTGGAGTTTGTGTTGTTGATGGCTTGTCACCGTCATAGCCATGGTAGTTGCTATGGCTGATTACTAAGTAATCTGCAGTTTGACTGGTGATCTGAGAACCGGTGAGCCTTGGTGGCGCATTGCTGGAATCATGATTGGGATCTGGGAACTGGTACGCCTTTACGGCGTATTGCTGGAGTTATGACTGGGTTCATGGTGACTTGACCATGATAGGCTGGTGATTGGGAATTATGGGTTGATGGATTCTCATGATAGATGGATCCATGGTTGTTTTGATGTAGAGGCCAACCGAGGTGGCGTGCAGACTGAGGTTTACTGGAATGAATGACTAGACTAATGCATGAATTGCTGGTGTATATGGGCCGACCGTGGAGGTGTGAGGCCGGAGGAAGTGTCACCCAACTGAGGTGGTGTATGGCTAAATGGGAAGTGTAAGATCAATGAGCTAGGGAGATGTACTAGCCAGAGATTGGTATAGGCCACCAAGGGAGGGGAGTGGCCTAGGGAGCTAGTTTAGGCCAAACGTGATGGTATATGGCCGATAGGGAGGTGCAGGATTTATAAACTGGAACAGGGGATTAGACAGGGACTGGTACATCCCAACTGGCTAGGGATATGGTTGTTGGAAGGTGGGTAGCTAGTTGCCCCCAGCTGAGGGAGAACAGAAATTTTATTTTTGTTCCCTTTACCAACTCTGCCGCCCTTTCGGGTTTTCGCCAGAGCTGGCCCCCTTTTACTTTTTCCGATGCGCCCTTGTGAGTTTTCGCATCGAGGGGTTACCCAATTTTACCTGAGGTGCTCTTGCGAGTTTTCACCTCAACCGAGTTACTGGCCTTTTTACCCGCAGCCGCCTCCTTGAGAAAGAGAACGACTGAGTCTGCCGGGGTATCTCTATTTTTAACCCCATTTATTTTTATTTTTTGTTTACCTGAGAGCCTTTTGGCTTTTTGGTGACTGGCGCTGGGCGTCCTTAGCTTGCTGCTGTCGAAGGACGCTGTCGGTGGGATCATTATTGTTGATCCTCTATGCTGATGCTGGAATTGCTTGCTGGGGCTTGGCTGGTTGCCAAGCAATCTGGAGCTTCATGTAGACCTTTAGGCTGGCTGATCCGCGTAGCTTGCAGCTGGAGCTCGAACTGAAGCTTGAGCGGATCGACTTTGATGATGCAAAGGCTGAGTTTCTGGGTTGTGGTGGCGTATAGGCCAAGAATTGATGTAGGCCGACCAAAGAGGTGTATTGGCCAAAGGTTATGGATTTAACCGATTGAGAAGGTGGATCGGTTAGGGACTGGGTGATGTGTAGGCCAAGCATTGTGGTATTTTGGCCAGAGATCAGGTGTTGGATTGACTCTAGAGGTGTTTAGTCAAGGGTATGCATAGGTCGACTGTGAGGGAGGATGACCAAAGTGGAGGCTTGACCAGCTATGATGGCATATGGGTCAAGGAAGTAGCGTCAAACGGTGATAGTGTGAGATAGGAGGGAATAGGTAGGTCGACCGGGAATAGGTCGCCCGAGGGGCAGGCTGGTCCGCCTAAACCCTCCCCCAGGGGGGTTTGGGTGGACTGGCTGGGCACCTTTTTTAATAAAAAAAGTTTTTTTTTTTGTTTAACGGGGGTTTAGGCGGACCAGCCTTGGGGGTGAGGCTGGTCCGCCTAAACCCCTCCCCGGAGGGGTTTACGTGGGTTTGACCGGAGGGTTTGACTAGGTTTGACTGGGGATTTGACTGTGGGTTTAACTGGGGTTTGACCGGGGGTTTACCGTGGGTTTGATCGTGGGTTTGACTGAGGTTGATTGAGGGTTAGACTGGGGTTTGACTGAGGGTTTGACTGGGGTTTGACTGAGGGTTTGACTGGGTTTATAAACAGGAATTTCTCTTCCGGGGGCTCTGCCCCCGGAAACCCCCGTAAGGGGCACTGCCCCCTTGACCCCCGCTACCTGACCGCGCAGGTCGATCCGCGTGTGAGGGCGCATGAGGGTGGTGCATGACGTGATGGGTTGCTGGGAATCCTGAGTCGGGCTCGGACTTGCTGTAGAGTGGCTGGATCATACGCGCCCACCAGGTGCTCGGGGAAGTTCCCGACACGCGTGTGTGGGGTATAGGGTGCTATGAGCTCCTGAAGCTTGCGGTTGGCCTTGACGGGTCTTCCTTTGACTTCAGAGGGCTGGAGAGAGGCGACTCGAGGGTAGACCCCGACCTCGTTGCTGGGTGCCACATGGCGTGGCTTGTAGTCAGGGTGCCCCCGAGTCGGCTCGGGTAGCTATGTTGAATGGGGGTAAACCCGAAAACTGAGTGATCGGGGGTGGGCCCGATCAATCGTTGATATTGCCGTGGGTCACGGCTAGCTGGTTAGGACCCTCGTTTGGGCCCGGTGACTGGGGCGTCGACATGACGATGCAGTTGGTCTAGTGATCGGGGTGACCCTCGCTCCCTGGCGAAGAGCCGTATGAAGCGGCATGCCGTTCCGAATCCCGAGTTAACTCGGTTGTTGAAGCGTCGACAGTGTGATACCGTATGCAGAGTGTCCGGGGGTGATCTCCGAATCTTCATAGAGTGTCGTAAGGTACGGCAAGTTGTCTCGGATCCCGAAATCGACCCGGTTGTCGAGAAACTGGCTGGCATAGTGCCATTTGCTCGGGGCCGATGCCCGGTTGTTAGGTTACGCCGCTTGACCCGACGACACGTCTCGATTTTCGACCACAACTCGACTGGTAGAGCAACTTTGGCGATGTGCCGTTTTACTCCATTTAGGGAGTATTTCCCTATGCTTAATCCTCGATTAATTTGAGAAAATAAGTCGGTGCCAACACGCGCCTACCCTGTTGCATCACAAGCCCTGACGCACTCAGCCCAGTGCATCACAAGGCGCGAGGAAACTAACTGTGACGCGTGCCACTCGGTGTGTCACAGTCTGTAACGGACCATCTCTAGTGTGTCACAGGGTGGGAACACGTCAGCTCTAACGCAGCCACACAGGGGCGTTACAAGGCTGTGACGCGCCACCCTGGGTGCGTTACAGGCCTTGACCCCCCAACGGTCAAAAACCAATGGTCAGATGCCAACGGTCGGATCGTCACCTGACGGTCCTACCTAGGCGCGTCACAACGCCCTGGCGGTCTATCGTGGGGCCATTACACCCACGGACCACCCAGTTGGCCAAAACAGAACTGTGACGCACCCACCCTGGGGCGTCACAAGATGTGACGGTCACTGGAAGGAACGTCACACCGACCCGATGGTGAAACGGCGTGAAATGCCCAAAAACATCAACCACGCCCCCATGCCTCCATAGGAGAGGGGGAAAACAAGGGGAAAGCCCCCTGGGGACCCCTAGCATGCTTCTAAGCCATCAAAATGTCGAATCACGGCCTAAAAACATAGATCGGGCGAGATCTCCCCAAATCATGGAAAACCCCAACCCGACAAGAAAACCCGTCTCTCGGCCTCCCCTCGGCCTACAAATCACGAGAAAGGAATGCAAGAGGCTAGGGAACATCACCCTACCTCGATCTCGCCTCGAGACGCGTCGGATCATCCACGAATCACAAAGAAAGCTTTTAGAACTCTCGTTCCTTCACAATTCCCCACAAGCTTTACGCCGCCACGATCGCCTCGCCGTCGCCCACGTCGTCACACTGTCGCCCCGCGCCGTCTACAGCCGGAGGGGACGCCGTCGCGGTCGAATGGGAGAGAGAGGGGGCGGTTCTCACGGTGGGGGAGGAAGAAGAAAGAGGAAGAAGAAGAAGAGAAAAAGAAAAAGGGAAAATAGGGGGGGTATTTATAGAAAATTCAAAAAATCTAAAAATTACCAAAAAATTAAAAATTATATTTTTGCGATCCTCGATACGCACCGATCGCAACGGTACCACTCTCGCCCAGGTGAACGACCCAGTTCACCCGCAACGAGAGTCCGAAGGATTTGCCGGAACCTGTACCAAAAATCAGAAAACACGCGCGAAAAAGTCGCGAACGCGCTCCGGGCCTCCGAAACAACTCCGGATCGCGCCGATCCGAACACGAAAGATGTCCGAAATGAAATTTCAGACACAACGGAGTCAGACACTCTGAGAAAGTAGATCCAAGACCCAAAAAGAAGGCTCTGAAAGGTTCAGGACATTACAACAACCCCGCGCAGCCTCCTTACCTCCTCTTCCTGTGAAGCAGGCTACCCTACTGCCTGCAGCAACCCACCCTCCTTCTCGTGAAGTTGGTGGCCCCCCTCTTTGTGCTTGGCATGAGGAGATCCCCTTTCACATCTCTCTCTGCCCACTTCTGTCTTCCACGCACTACAAGAAAATGTGAGATTTCCGACGGACCATATCCGTCGGAAATCCATCGGAACATACGTCAGAAAGCATTTTTCCGACAGAAATCCGTCGATAATCCGTCGAAAACTATCCGTCGTATATTTCTTGTCGTAAATTTCTGAGGGTAAACTGTTCCATCGGAAATATGTCAAAAAATTACGACAGTACCTATAAATTTCAGATGGAAAAGTAGCACACGAAAATTCCGTCGGTAATTGGGGAAATTTCATTTTTCCGACGGACATTTATCCGTCCAAGTGAAATTCCGTCTTAGATTCTGAATAGAATTTCCGACAGAAAATTTATTTCGTCTGTTATTCTGTCGGCATTTTCTGACAGATCCGTTAGAAAATCCGATGGAAAATATATTTTAATTTTTTAAAATATATATATATATAATTTATATAAAAACCTGTTTAAATAAAAAATATAAAATCTATAAATCGTGAAAAAAACAAAGGACATATAAGAAATGAAACACAATAAGAATTTTTAATTTTATAATAATAAAAAATCAAGAAATCTTCCCCGCATCCTCCATATGCTCATCCTCCCCGCCCTGCTCGTCTCCTCCATCGTCACTCGCTGGATGATCTTATATAAAATAATAATAACATTAAATATGCATTCATAAATAAAAAATATAGAGCACATAAATGAAATATTTTATTTGATTATATAAATTCAAATCAGATAAATTTTGGACCCCTGAACTCAACTTCTTTAATTTTTAAACTAAGTGCATTTTAAGAATGCACTTCTGAGCACTGAGCTCAAACCGGGTATCCAATTTAGATTCCATCAACTCTCACAAGTCGTTTTTACCTCTCAGGTCTTGTTGGAATGATCGACACGCCGATGAGACCGATATTTTAGATTTTGGACCCCCGAACCCAACATCCTTAATTTTAAACTAAGTGCATTTTAAAAATGAACTTCGTAGCGCCGGGCTTAAACTGGGTATCCGATTTGCATTCGTCAACTTTCACAAGTCAATTTTACCTCCCAGGTCGTGTTGGGACGATCGGCATGCCGATGAGACCGATATTTTAGATTTTGGACCCCCGAACCTAACTTTTTTAATTTTAAACTAAGTGCATTTGAAAAATGCACTTCTGAGCGCCGGGCTCAAATCGGGTATCCGATTTACATTCCGTCAGCTTTCACAAGTCACTTTTACCTCTCAGGTCGTGTTGGAACGATCGACACGTCGATCATACCGATATTTTAGATATATTACCCCCGACCCCAACTTCTTTAATTTTAAACTAAGTGCATTTGAAAAATGCACTTCTGAGCACCGAGCTCAAACCGGACATCCGATTTGTATTCCGTCAGCTCTCACAAGTCGCTTTTACCTCCCGAGTCATGTTGGAACGATCGGCATGCCGATCAAATCGATATTTTAGATTTTGGACCCCCGAACCCAACTTCTTTCATTTTAAACTAAGTGCATTTAAAAAATACACTTCTGAGCGCCGAGCTCAAACTGGGTATCTGATTTACATTTCGTCAGCTTTCACAAGTCACTTTTACCTCCCAGGTCGTGTTGGAATGATCGGCACGCCGATCAGACTGATATTTTAGATTTTTGACCCCCGAACCAAACTTCTTTAATTTTAAACTAAGTGCATTATAAAAATACACTTTTGAGCGTCGGGCTCAAACCGGGTATCCGATTTACATTCCGTCAGCTTTCACAATTCACTTTTACGTCCCAGATCGTGTTGGAATGATCGGCACGTCAATCAGACTGATATTTTATATTTTGGACCCCTGAACTCAACTTTTCTCATTTTTAAACTAAGTGCATTTTAAGAATACACTTCTGAGCACCGGTCTCAAACTGGGCATCCGATTTGCATTCCGTTAGCTCTCACATGTCGCTTTTACCTCCCAGGTCGTGTTGGAATGATCGGCACACCGATCAGATCGATATTTTAGATTTTGGACCCCCGAATCTAACTTCTTTAATTTTAAACTAAGTGCATTTGAAAAATGCACTTGAGAGCGCCAGGCCGGGTATCCGATTTGCATTCCGTCAGCTTTCACAATTCACTTTTACCTCCCAGGTCGTGTTGGAATGATCGGCACGTCGATCAGACCGATATTTTAGATTTTGGACTCCCGAACCCAACTTCTTTAATTTTAAACTAAGTGCATTTAAAAAATGCACTTCTGAACGTTGGGCTCAAACCGGGTATCCGATTTGCATTCCGTCAGCTTCACAAGTCACTTTTACCTATCAGGTCGTGTTGGAACGATCGGCACACCGATCAGACCAATATTTTAGATTTTGGACCCCGAACCCAACTTCTTTAATTTTAAACTAAGTGCATTTCAAGAATGCACTTCTGAGCACCGGGCTCAAACCGGACATTCGATTTGCATTCCGTTAGCTCTCACAAATCGCTTTTACCTCCCAGGTCGTGTTGGAACGATCGGCACGCCGATCAGATCGATATTTTAGATTTTGGACTCATGAACCCAACTTCTTTAATTTTAAACAAGTGCATTTGAAAAATACACTTGTGAGCGCTGGGCTCAAACCGGGTATCCGATTTACATTCTGTCAGCTTTCACAAGTCACTTTTACCTCCCAGGTCGTGTTGGAATGATCGGCACGCCGATCAGACCGATATTTTAGATTTTGGACCCCCGAACTCAACTTCTTTAATTTTTAAACTAAGTGCATTTTAAGAATGGACTTCTGAGCACCGGGCATCCGATTTACATTCCGTCAGCTCCCACAAGTCGCTTTTATCTCCAGGTCATGTTGGAACGATCAACACGTCGATCAGATCGATATTTTAGATTTTGGACTCCCGAACCCAACTTCTTTAATTTTAAATTAAGTGCATTTGAAAAATGCACTTGTGCTCAAACCGGGTATCCGATTTACATTTCGTCAGCTTTCACAAGTCACTTTTACCTTCTAGGTCGTGTTGGAACGATCAACATGTCGATCAGACCGATATTTTAGATTTTGGACCCTCGAACCCAACTTCTTTAATTTTAAATTAAGTGCATTTTAAGAATGCACTTCTGAGCACCGGGCTCAAACCGGGCATCCGATTTGCATTCCGTCAGCTCTCACAATTCACTCTCACCACCCAGATCCTGTTGGAATGATCGGTGATCCGATCAGGCTAGTATTGGCATTTTGGAATCCGAACCCCTAGTTATCTGAACTGTTTTAAATAAAGTTAGCTTTGAAAACTAACCTAGTTCTGAATTAAGTAATTTGAGCGCCGGGCTCAAACCGGGTATCCAATTTAGATTCCGTCAACTCTCCCAAGTCACTCTCATCACCCAAGTCGCGTTAGAATTAGCTAATTAGCTGATCAGGCTAGTATTTTACATTTTGGAAACCCGAACCCCTAGTTTTGTGAATAGGTTCTTGTTACTTTGAATTGAAAATTTATGTATATTCATTGATTTTAGAATTGAGTAATTCTGCCAAAATAAAAATATAATAAACACTCACCTGAGGGGGCTGTGCCGTGGTCATGGATCCATGAGGGAGCATTCCCACCTGGGAGAGGAGGCTAGTGATTGCCTGCAACATGGTTGCATGCGGGCTAGACATCTCCACCCTCATCTGCCGCTGCAAATCAGAGATCTCCGATCGGATGATGTCTCTGACGTCGCTGGGAGAAGTACTGGGGCCGGGTGGTGGTGTACTAAAGGCACTGGTACTAGTTGGGGCAGCGCCTAAACTTGCACACGATGATATCACCATGCTAGCGTCCAGGCTCTCCCCAAAACTATATAGCCAGCCTTTCTTTCGTACGCCAACTGCCGCCACCCATGCCACCGGATCCAACTCCGGCTACTGCGCGTCTCCCTCCTTGTGCTTCTCCGTCACAGCTCTGCTATATGTTTCCTACAAATTGAATACAAAAACTTGTCAATTTCATATGAATCAATCATATTTAAATTGAAAGAAGAACTTGCATATGTAGATAAACTTACCGCTACTAAGCGAGCTCTCTCACTAACAAATTGATCAGCCCCCTTCTTTTTGTGTGTTCTGTCGAACACCTCGAGGAACGACGGAGCTCGATTAAGCTCCACAGTCTATTTTACAATTCATAGTAAAAAAAATCATATCTATGAGTGAAATATATGAAGATAAATTGAAACATTACTTACCATTTTTTGTTTATGAGTCGCGAAAGAGACGGACCCACTCATATGCACATTTGTGTTCGATTGTGACGCCCTGTTTGCTGCGGCTTTTTGGGACTTTTCGATCCACTTGGGCTCGGCCCATTTGTCACATACAACGTCCCAATCCTCTTTCCTCATTCAAAGAGGCCGGTGCTCCTTCTACAGCTGTCGGTCTTCACTCCCACCAACGTCTTTCTGAGTCTTTACTCGGGCCTCATGCAATTTCTTTCGGTAATTTGTCAGCACGATAGCCTCCCAGGCAGGATGACCTCTCGCCGCGTCCTGTCCACTCGTGAACTGATAAGTCCGCTGTAAATAAATTAAGATTCACAGTTAGTATACTATTGTGAATTCAGTTTGGAAAATACTTAAATTAAATGATTAAATTACTTACTAAGAACATGTCGAACAATGAATCCCGGACGCTCATCAAAAATTGTTTGAAAGATAATACTGGCTCGGAAACATGTGCCATTACTAGTTGCATAGAATGACGGACAGCATCGGCAAGTTCTAATTTATAACTGCAATTACAAATGTCAAAATAGTTAGTATTGGACAGTTGAAGGATAAATAATAAATGTAATAACCATATAAATTTACCTAGAGATCCAACACGTCAGACGTCCATCATGGGCCCTACCTCCCTCACCCTCGTGACGACTGCCGACATCCTGAAGTGGCTGAGTGGCGGAGGTGTGCCCTACAGGTGGTGGGAGGGCACTAGGACCTGTAAAAATTAAATATCATAAGTAAAATGAATATTTTACTGAAAATTAAAATATACATACCTGAAGCAGAAGCTAGTGGAGGTGTGGCTTATACTGGTGCTGGGAGGGCACTGGGACCTATAAAAATTAAATATCATAAGTAAAATAAATATTATGCTGAAAATTAAAATATACATACTTGAAGTAGGAGCTAGTGGGGGTGTGGCCTGTATAGGTGCTGGGAGGGCACTGGGACCTGTAAAAATTAAATATCATAAGTAAAATGAATATTATGCTAAAAATTAAAATATACATACCTGAAACCGGAGCTAATGGGGGTGTGGCCTGTACAGGTGTTGGGAGGGCACTAGGACTTGTAAAAATTAAATATCATAAGTAAAATGAATATTATGCTGAAAATTAAAATAATCACACAACATTTCATTACATTTTCAAAATAGACATATACATGTCTGCTGCAGTGGTGAGCCGACACTTGGACCTATAAAAAAAATCTTTTAAGTTGGTATATAATTAATACACTTATGTAGCTAACTATTTGAATAGATATACATGTGTCCGAAGAAGATGCCAAAGAGGAGGGAGTAGAGCCCCTCCTACTACCCTGTTTCCTCTCACTCCCACTACGACCTCCTCGGACCATCTCTTTATTAAGAATAAAATAATTAATACATATTAATCCATAATTATATAAGATTTACAAATATTATTAAAAATTATGTAAAAATGTAAGAATATCTTACTAAATTATCAAAATTTATCTAGCCCAGCCCATGCTGATGATATATCTAACTCAGCCTCATCTTCGTCATCCATAGTAGCCTCATCAGATTTGAACTCTATCTCTTCATCCGACTCCTCCTCCCCTCTAACATCAACATTTAGCTCTGTCGGATCGACTTCTTCCACTTCATCTCCCTTATGTAATGACAGTGGCTCATCAAATTCGTCTAGATTAATATGCGTGGAATCTACAATGTCAACTTTGTCTGATTGAAAATATTCAGCACTGGCAACCTCTTAGACATTTTCACTCACATTTAACTCATAAGTGGGAAAAAGTTTTGCTTTAACCCTATAAACTGTCCACCAATCTTTATTCTTGGACGATGGATAGCTTGAATAATACACTTGCTGGGCTTGTGCGGCTTAAATGAACGGTTCATATGTATTATGTTTAGACCTATGTTTGACATTGATAATCCCATAAGTTGTGTCATATCGAACAGAATTGAGATCAAACCAATGACACTTAAATAGGAATACATGATTATCTCATCCCAAATACTACAAATCTATGACTTCCTTAAGAATACCATAGTAGTCCAGTTCCACTTCATTGTATACACTTCCCTTAACACATACCCCGCTGTTCATCGTAGACTTACTTCATCCATAATCCCTCGTGTGAAATATGTATCCATTTACAATATATCCTGGATAGGCACGTGCAACTTTCGAGGGGCCATAACTTATCTCATGTACTCTTTGATCAGTAATAAGACCTTGTTCAACCTATATGTAAATCAGAGTAGTTAAAATATTAACAATTACCTCAACAGAAGTAAATAGAAACATATATATTCAACGATCGAAACTAACTCGATATCTTAGCCATTTGGCAAAAAATTTCTAGCGTTCTTTTTCAATATCCACGACCTAGATATTTGGATATTTTTGTACTAATTCTGAATCAAATTGTCTGCAACATAAAGACACTACTACTTTAAATGAACTGCAGAATAAGGATGAACAACTTATGGACTTGCTAGAAATGTGAGTTAAGAACTTACTCAACATAAGGTTCAATCTCAATACAATTCAGAAGAATATATATCTCTGCGGCATACAACTCTCTATCTTCGAGAGTGCGAGTCAAGCATCATCCGAACGCACATCCAGGATGCTTAAATATAGAGATCCGATCAGACGAATCAGCAACTCCCCCATCATCATTACGTGGAGGTCGAGTACGACGAGTTTGAATCTCTAGCTCAAAGTACATGGAACAGAAGTTTAAAATTTCTTCAATAATATATGTCTTAGCAATCGAACCCTCCACCTTCGCCTTGTTGCGAACTTTCATTTTTAATTCATGCATGCACCTACAACAGTAATTCAGATGGCAATGACATACATATTGTACACATGTAGCAACCACATGGACGACATGTATGTTAAAAAAAATTCTCATATACCTCTCAAATGGATACATCCATCGAAATTGTATTGGCCCTCCGACTATAGTCTCGTATGACAAATAGACGACCAGGTGCTCCATCGAATCAAAGAATATCGGAGGAAATATATTCTCTAACTTGCAAATGGTCGTGACCATATTTTCTTCGATAGTTTGTACATCCCGAAGTCTGAGTTCTGATGCACATAAAATCTTAAAAAATTGACTCAGCTCGGTCAGTGCTCCCCATACAGGCTTTGGCAACAAGTCACGGAATGTAATGGGCACCAGCCTCTCCATGAACACATGACAGTCGTGACTTTTCAATCCATATATTTTTCCTCATTAACATTCATACAACGGGCTATGTTAGACACATATCCATCTGGGAATCTCAACTGTTTCAACCACTGGAACACTTCCTTGATCTGTGTATCATTAAGCACGTAAGTTACTTTAGGCTGCACAATTTTCCATTTACGTTATGTAGTTCCAGTTCTTGACGTTTACAAAGCATCTTTAAGTCCATACGCGCTTTGGCATTGTCCTTTGTTTTGCCTTTAACATTCATGATCGTATTGAACACATTATCAAAAAAATTATTCTCGATATGCATGACATCCATATTGTGTCGTAGAAGAAGAGTTGACCAATAAGGTAATTCCCAAAAAATACTTTTCTTGCTCCAGTTGTGATCTTTTCCAAATCTAGAGAGTTGTCGTGTGTTATCAGACAATTGTACTACATCAGGTAAATTTTGCACCTGTGCCGCCATATGTCGACCCGACACCCGTTATAAGTCTTCTTCATCCATTTCAACAGTATTTTTTTGAAATGAGTCCTTTTACCTTCGAAAAGGATGGTCACTTGGTAGCAACCGTCGATGGCAATCTGATAAATTTTGCACCTGTGCCGCCATATGTCGACCCGACACCCGTTGTAAGTCTTCTTCATCCATTTCAACAGTATTTTTTTGAAATGAGTCATTTCACCTTCGAAAAGGATGGTCACTTGATAGCAACCGTCGACGGCAATCAAACCAGCATACTTTTTCACCATGTTTCAACACAAATGATTTAGTATCTTCCATACAATAAGGACATGCTAGCCTCCCATGTGTGCTCCAACCAGATAGCGTTCCATATGCAGGGAAGTCACTTATTGTCCACATCAGTGTAGCCTTCATAATAAAATTTTACTTCCTACATGCATCATAAGTAACAACTCCATTAGTCCATATATAAAATTTTGAGCTCATCAATCAACGGCCTGAGATATATGTCCAAATATTTTCCAGGACTTTTTGGACCAGGAATTACTAAAAACAAAAATATATTTTCTCACTTCATGCACATGTCCGGCGGAAGGTTGTACAATGTCAAGAACACTGGCCAACAAGAATAAGATGCCACTGAACCACCGAATGGATTAAAACCATCTGTGCATAAATCCAACCTAACATTACGTGGCTCCTTTGAGAAAGTAAGATGAGTACGACTGAAGTGAGTTCAAGCTTCACCATCAACAGAATGACTGATTATATCATCGGCACGGTGTACTCTTTCGGTGTGCCATGTCATATGTTGAGTCATTTTTGAGGACATATACAGCCGCTGCAGCCTAGACGTAAGAGAGAAGTATCGTAATGCCTTGTAAGGTACATCTTTTTACTTTAAATTATCCCCTCTCTTAGGTTTGAATATGTCATGGTGACAAATAGAACATGATATCTTATCTGTATCCTCTTTGTAATATAACATACAATGATGTGGGCATGCATCTATTTTCACATATCCAAGCCCTAGCTCATTGACCATCTTTTTTGTACGGTAAAAAATTTCTGGCAACTTCTCGTCTCGAGGCAACATACTCTTGATCAAGAGGAGGAGACGGTCAAAACAAGTCTCACTGATATGAAATTCAGATTTCAAGTTCAACAACTGTGACACTACAGACAACCGAGTGTGCTTTTCACAACCATCCCACAGCGGCTCATCAGCATCCCTAAGTAGTTGATAAAATCTTTCGGCTGTCTTATTCGACGCTTCTTCCATGTATGCATGTTCCTCATGAAGATTAAAACTATGACCAACAGCATCTACAACCATATCCATATACCCACTTGTGCTTATAATATTGACGGACTCATACAACAAGACATCCTCACCATGACACGTCCAATTCGTATAACCATCGACGAACCCTTTCTTGTACAAATGATGCTGCACATCTCATGGTGAACGCCACCTTCAGCTTCTACAACTTGAACAAGGGCATTGAATGTGACCGTCGCGGTCTATTGCTGCATTTGGATTCCTCAATGTAAAATGAATGAAACTCTCAACTCCATGTTTAAAGTCAATAGATACCACCCAGTCAACTATTCTACGATATATCCATGAACGATCTGTCAACATTTTACCTGCACCCACTAAATGTTAATACACAAATAACTTTGAAATCATTACTCATGAAAATAAGCCCGACCCTTTCCTCACATCATTCGTCGTAGACCATTTACAGATGGAAGATGACTATTATTTAGATTATCACTTTTTAACCTATCCATGAAGGTTTGATTGCACAATCACTTACTATATATGTTGTACGATTTGCTAAAAATTATGGCAGCATCTCCCTACACTTCTCCGATATACCAAAAATATTTATTGATTAAAAAATTTTCTTAAACACTTACAAGTAAGTGGTTAAGAAAATACTCAAAATCAATATAGGTATACCAGAGACGAGTGAGAAGACGCAACCGAAATTCTCAACAAATCATACAAACACATATAGTAAATGACTGCTTAAGTGCGATCAAACATTCACAGACTGTCCAAACGGGACAATTCAAGACTCTGAGAAAGATATATACATTCTCGTAAAAAAAATGAGAATATACACATCAATCCCAAAGTCTTGAACGGGAAGCTTCATTGACACGGATTTAACACGCTCTCCTGAGATGCGTGTAATGTTAGGTCACCCCCACGCATCTCAGCTCATAGGGAATATCCCATGTAATTATATAATAAAAAATTAAATAGCATCTCACTTATCAGTTGTATACATCAGATTAAACAACATCTAATTTATAAAAATATTCAAATGAAGAACATCAAAGCTAAATAATCCACATTTTCCTTTATTTGATGTATGAAGACTGTGTAAGCAGTCGTCACTAACATACATGCTTTATTTGCACCTTCTTTTTTAGTTGTGTGGAAGTACTGTGATACATAGAGCTCATCATAGGTAACTAACATACAAGTATTTCCAAGTGAGACTCCATCCAAAAAATATCACACACACACTCAAATTTAAAAAAAAAATCTCTCCATCCCTGTCACGCCCCGAGCGCGGAAGGAACCCGGGAGAACGTGACGAGTTTATATCAATCATGTCAATCAGAGCAAGTAGAATTTCTACATCACAACAGAGTGTGCAATAAGACGAGAATTTTAAAAATTAACCATATGCTGATACCATCGATAACAACTTAACCATTAAACAAAGTCACATAACTCCAAGACGATACAATTCTAATCAGGCCCACAAGCCTTAAATGTAACAACTCTTGACATAACAAAATATCTAACGACAAGCCTCCAAGGAATAAACTAAAGATGACTCGACATGATAAGGTGTAGCAGCATGGCGCTTGCAGAATTCTACGCTCGTCACTCTTGCTCATGCCCATCCGAGTCCGAGTCAGGGTCCGTATTACCTGAAAGGTTTGGGGAAAAGAACTTGGTGAGCGAACGCTCAGTAGGAATTATATCTCAAGAACTAGCAATTGATTTAAGTAATTACTTCTTCCAAATGAAAATGCAAGTCTAGCATGTAAAACATGTAAAATAGGACGATACGGAATTGAACATAATAACGAGAGGAAATAACATGTGCTGTTGATCCAAGATAGGGAATTACAAGTATTCAAGATTTCAAGTATTTGAACAAGTAACGATTATATCAATAAAGTTTTTCATGTCATGAGATAATGGCTATTAACAAGCAAGTACTTTGCCCGTTCCGGGCCACACAAGTCAAATCAATCAAGTCAAGCACGCGAGAGAGAGAGAGAGAGAGAGATAGTGGAGTGTCGTAGATTCAAGCAAGCACTTCGGTACAATGCCACACCGTGATCAATATAACTCCCATGGGCACAAGTACTTTTGGGTGCTCCTCTCAGGACCAGATCGGGCCCTATATGCGCGGACATTGTTACATGTAATATCTAGACAACCACTTTAGTGATAGCCATGGAATTCCAAGAACAAACTCATGTAGGATATCAAGGTAGATTCGTGGAGAGGTTCCACAGAATTCAAGGAAGAACATTAGATGGTCAATGATAAAACAAACGAGAACCATGACATGTCGATAACCTGGGTAGAATTGGTACCTTAACTAGGTAGTCGAGATAACTTGAGTGGATGACTAAACCTGCCACCAATCAAGGGACATGAATCAAGCTGAGAGATTGACTCCATCTATAAGGGACTCAATCCAAGACATCGCCTAGTGGGATATCATCATTCCACTGGCTAGGATTCTTCTCTCACGGACCAAGATGGCACCATGAGAGGGCCGGTTTACCACAAGACGTGGCAATCAAAAGGTACAAGGTGTTTAAGGTACAACCAGCTCAATCGACCTTGAGGGAATCCAAGACTACGAGGAGACTTACGGAGGTCCCAATGACTAACTTGCCAGTCCAAAGGAACGGAATGTCCAACGGAGGGCTCGTATGTCACCGAGAGTTGAGATGTATACGTGAACCAATCATGAAACAAGGACTCCATCTACGGACGAGAGATGAGAGTGCCAGAAGACCCGCGGTATGGGTCAAAATCAGAAGAAAATGGTGAGGACATGAATGCGTTAATTATAGAATTCACGTCAATCCAATTCTATAATTAACTATAATTAAATAAACTTATTTTAATTGACGTCTGTGAGTAGTGTCCTTTATAAATTAGCGTCCACTTGGAGAGGCATTAATTCTATGATTTTTAACTTAATTTATTTAACAAGAATTCACATCAATATCTATTTAATTGAATAATTTCAAAAATATACATTCAAAGACATATTTATTTATTTAAAATAATTTAGAGAAATAAAATATATGATAATTAGGAGAAAATTCAAGGAATCCAAAAATATATTTTTTTATAATTTTCTGTTACATATCTTAATAGATATGAATTTTTAAAGATATAGTTACAAATATATACATATATTTATATATATATATATATATTTTTAAAGATATGCCGACATTACAAAATGTCGTCAAAATAAATCAACGACATTCTCAATGTCGTCATTTCAAAAATGTAAATTCTGACATCTCCCTTGAATAATTTTAAAACATATATTCAAAGACACATTTATTTATATAAAATAATTTAGAAAAAATAGAATATATGATAATTATGAGAAAAATTCAAGGATTCTAGAAATATATTTTTTATAATTTTATGTTGCATAGTTTAATAGATATGTATTTTAAAAGATATAATCAGAAGTTATATATATATATATATATATATATATATATATATATATATATATATATATATATATATATATATATATATATAATAAACATTTGACGCCTTTGTAGGTGGCGTCAAAATAAGTTTGACGACATACGATATGTCGTCAATTCAAAATTGTCAAATTATATCAACTCTTTAGTCCTCTCGTTTCCCGACGTAACCACGTCGGAATCAGGCTTATGATATACCGAAATGATCGGCTCGAAAAACTCTACCTAACCATACGTTCAAAATAATTTTTCGTTGAGAGACGGGGGATCTTACGATAGGGGGCACGAAAAACAGTGTAACCACTTTCACTACCTCGGTCTCCACCCCAATAGTACGTCCATAAATTTTCATGGCCAAAGGATACTTCTATACCTAAGAACAACTATTAATGCTAAAACTCATAACTAACATATGTTCAATTGACGACTGTCGTTGATCAATCTTTTTAGAATTTCATTAAATGACGACATGGGGGTTGTCACCTTCTATTCTTATAACGCCCTAAACGGTGGCGTCATTTTCATAAGACACGACATACATCAAGTCGTCATTTTCAATTGGAAATTGACGACTGTTGTGATGGGCGTCAAAATGAATTAGTGCCCTAGAAAGGGTCGCTATTTACTGTAAAATTTCAATTCTCGACCGAACACATCGATAACCATATGCATGATATAAAGACGATTTTATCTATCATGTTGGCCTTAAATCATGATTTAACTTTGTTTGGGCTACTAAACTTGAGAAAACCTACAATACAATCATGATTTATCTTTGTTTGGGCTACGAAACTTGAGAGAACCTACCTGTGTTGAAGATTGGAACGATGCACAGGATGAAGATTCTGTTGCTGTTACGGTACTCTGTTTCAAACAGAGCAACCGCAGGAGGAAGAAGGCACTTCTTTAAGGCTTGCAGGTGGTTGAAGGGAAGAAGCCTCACGCTTCTCACGTCCGACAGGCAGGAAGAAGAAGGAAGAAGAGGATGAGGCCTCTTCTTGCACGTCTGCACAGTAGGAGGAAGGAGAGGAAGAAGCTCGGAGGATAACGAACGGCCCTCAGTTCTCTGCAAGATGATGAAGAAAAAGTGAGAGGAGTTGTTGTTTCTCTTTCATCAAAACAACAATAACAACAGAAGGAAGAAGAATGCAGCAGGATGAAAACGCCCACCCTTCGAACAGCAACCAACGTTGATACGTTCGAGGGTATGCTTATGTATATATAGGAGTACGGGGTTGAAAGTTATCAACGGAAGGGTCTAAAAGGGCGATGGCCATCAAAGGAAAAACCCTTCCGTGCACTGCCATTCTTTCCTATATTAACAGCCACCTTCTCTATTTTCATATGAAAATCCTAAGGCTATCTCTGCACTCTCGAACAGGCATATGGGCTTTGGCATCATGCATCTATGAAGGCCCTTTTTGGTGTGTACGTGGCTTTGCTATGTGAATATATATATACATATATTAGTTAATGGGTTAGCTTTATGTATATGGGCCTTAGGCTTTGGGTTAGAAAGGACCATTTAATATATATATATGTGGGTTAGTTTTGTGAGTATTTATGTATACTCATACGGAGGTACTTGGTTTTAAGGCCCATTAAGTGTGTAGTTACTCGTTTCTATACAAGTTTTTTTAGTTTATTTAAGAATTATTATTTCTTTAATAATCAGGGGTGTTACACCCTCCCCCACTTAAAAGAATTTGGTCCCCAAATTCAATTGCGTGAATGGAGACATGGAGGGTATAGAGTACTTATAATTTAGAATAATTTCGGATATCTCCTTCGCATTGATTCCTCAGTTTCCCATGTAGCTTCTTGTTCCAAGCATTTGTTCCACTGCACTTTTACCATGGGAATGGTCTTGTTTCTTAAGACTCGGACCTCCCGATCAAGAATCTTCATTGGCTTTTGTTCATAAGTGAGGTCCCTCTGAATCACTAAGTTACTATGATCAATGACGTGGAAAGGGTCGTGCACATATTTCTTCAGCATAGAAACGTGGAATACGTTGTGCACTTCCGACAATTGAGGAGGCAAAGCAAGACGATAGGCTACCTCGCCAACTCTTTCCAATATTTCGAATGGACCAATGAATCTCGGTGTAAGCTTGCCTTTAACTCCGAACCTTCTTATTCCTCGACCGAGTGAGACCTTGAGGTAAACATGGTCTCCAACTTGGAACTCTAATTCCCTTCTTCTATTATCTGCATAAGATTTCTGTCTGGATTGTGCCACTTTGAGTCTCTCTCGGATAAGTTCAACCTTTTCTGTTGTGTTTATTACCATATCAGGCCCTAGTAGTTGCTTCTCGCCAACTTCATCCCAGCATATAGGAGATTGGCAACTTCTGCCGTACAAGGCTTCAAATGGAGTCATCTGTATACTGGCTTGATAACTATTGTTGTATGCAAACTTGGTTAGGGGCAAATGATCATGCCAACCTCCGTCAAAGTCAATAATGCAAGTCCGTAACATGTCTTCAACTATTTGATTTGTTCTCTCGGTCTGACCATCGGTCTGGGGGTGGAAAGCAGTACTGAAATTGAGCTTCGTCCCCAAGGAGTGTTATAGACCCTTCCAGAAATGAGAAGTGAAGCGAGGGTCTCGGTCAGACACGATCGATATTGGGACTCCATGCAATCTCATGATCTCCTTAATATACAATGCGGCCAAAATATCAACCGACCATCGACTCTTAATTGGCAAGAAATGCGCCGACTTGGTCAGTCGGTCGATGATTACCCAAATACCATCATGTCCGCCTCTGGATTTAGGCAATCCCATGATGAAATCCATACCAATTCCCTCCCATTTCCATTTGGGAATATCAAGGGGGTGTAACTTTCCGGCGGGTCTTTGGTGTTCTGCTTTTACTTGTTGGCACGTGAGACAGCGCGATACAAAGTTCGCTATCTCCCTCTTCATGTTCGGCCACCAGAAAGTTCTTTTTAAATCTTTGTACATCTTAGTTGCTCCAGGATGAATGGTATACCTAGAGCGGTGAGCTTCATCTAGAATTTTCCTTTTCAACTCAGGACAGTCCGGAACACATGTCCTTTCCTGAAACATTAGTCTTCCATCAATTGCTAGCTTGAACCCGGTTCTTTGATCTAGTTTCTCCCTGATTTCAATCATTCCAGGATCTTCATCTTGCAACTTCTTGATTTCGGATAGCAAGTCCGGATGCACACTCATGTGAGAGAGAGTAATACACCCGTCTTTATGGTCCGTGCTTATATTTAATCTAGAGAATTCCTCTAATAGTTTACATTCCACTATCATACAGTTGGCTATAAGGGCTCTCGGCTTTCGACTCAAGGCATCAGCTACCGAATTCCCTTTACCGGGGTGATATTGAATAGTGAAATCAAAGTCTTTTAAATATTCCAGCCATCAACGTTGTCTCATATTAAGCTCCTTCTGAGAGAACAGATATTTGAGGCTCTTATGATCGGAGAATACTATGAATTATTCTCCGTAGAGGTAGTGTCTCCAAATTTTTAGTGTAAATACTACCGCAGCCAACTCCAAGTCATGCACCGGGTAGTTTTCTTCATGCTTCTTCAACTGCCTAGAAGAGTATGCAATAACTCTTCCCAGTTGTATTAATACACAACCGAGGCCAATACCGGAAGCATCGGTATATACCTCGTACTTCTCTCCTTCAATAGGAAGGGCCAAGACCGGAGCAGTGGTCAAACGGTCCTTCAATGTTTGGAAGCTTTGTTCACATTCCTCATTCCACTCATATGGCACTTCCTTGCGGGTCAGCCTGGTGAGTGGTACTACAATCTTCGAGAAGTTCTTAATAAAACATCGGTAATAACCAGCAAGACCCAGGAAACTCCTAATTTCTGTTGCATTTGTCGGTTGTTCCCAGCTCCTTACTGCTTCGACCTTTGCGGGGTCCACTGAGATTCCATCCTTTGAAATTATGTGTCCTAAGAAGGACACTTCTTCAAGCCAAAACTCGCATTTGCTAAATTTGGCATATAATTGATTATCCCTCAATATCTGCAATGCTATCCTCAAATGCACTTCATGCTCCTCTTCAGACTTCGAATATATCAGGATATCATCGATAAAAATCACAATAAATTTGTCCAAATGCGGTCTAAAGATGCTATTCATAAGCTGCATAAAAGCTACAGGGGCATTTGTTAGTCCAAAAGGTATAACAGTAAATTCATAATGCACGTACCTGCTTCGGAATGCAGTTTTATGAATATCCTCGACCTTGATCCTTAATTGGTGATAACCCGATCGAAGATCAATTTTTGAGAAACACTTTGCTCCAGAAATCTGATCGAAGAGTTCATCGATCCTCGGCAGTGGGTATTTATTCTTGATAGTGAGGTGGTTCAGCTGCCGATAATCGATGCACAGCCTCATCGATCCATCGTTCTTCTTGACGAACAACACCGGTGCTCCCCATGGGGAAGTACTTGGTCTGATAAATACTTTCTGCAATAGCTCCATAAGCTGCTCCTTCAATTCCTTCAATTCTGCGGGGGACATTCTGTAGGGTGCTTTGGAAACAGGTCCGGCACCCGGAACAAGGTCTATAGTGAATGAGACCTCTCTCTCTGGTGGCAAACCAGGCAAGTCTTCAGGGAAAACATCGGGAAACTCCCGAACCACTTGAATGTCTTCTAGTCTAGCTACCTTAGCCTCCGTGGCAGTTACAAATGCTAAGAATGCCTCGCATCCTTTGTTGATAAGTTTATGGGCTCGAAGAGCAGAGACGACTGGTGATCTCTTCCGGGGGGTAATGTAAGTTAACTCCGGATAATCCACAAAAGTTACTTTTCCATTTCGGCAGTCTACAGTTGCCCGGTGGGTGGATAGCCAATCGGCCCCTAAAATTACATCATACTCCTTCAAGTCTAAGCATATTAAATCTGCAGGTAAGTTGTGACCTTTAACTATAATCTTGCAGTTTGGGTAATGGAAAGTGACATCAGACTCATTCCCTAACGGGGTAGAAATCACCAAGTTTATCCATTCAGGTTCCATAGAGAATGAAGCAGAAAATTTTCTTGAAACAAAAGAATGTGTGGCACCAGTATCAAATAGTACTTGAGCAGATTTAGAGCAGACAGATAAAATACCTTCCACCAACCCACCCTCGGTTGGTTCCGTCTCTTGGAGAGCTTGTAAACGTCCTTGCTTCTTTGTTGGACGCTTCTCTTCCTTTGTCTCCGACTCACTTTGCTCGTTCATCATTGGACAGTCGGGAATACGGTGTTCTTTACTCCCACAACGAAGGCATGCTCCGAGCCTTCTCCAGCATTCCACAACCTGATGACCCGGCTTGTCGCAATATTTACATTTCTCCTTTGGCGGTGCCGTGATAGAGAAATGTTTGTTATTGCCCTTCTTGAATTTCTTCTCCTTGGAGGGTTCGCCTCCATTATTGGTCCGCTTTTTGAAAGACGGTTTAAAAGTGTTGGGGCTTGTGACATTCTCCCTTTTATCCTTACCACGGATTTTGTCAGACAATTCTGTAGCGTCTTCTAGCAGCTGGGTACGACGCACCATCTCTGAGTACACTTGAATATCCAAGGGAGCAAGCTGAGTGATATATTGGGGTCGTAACCCATTCAAGAACCTTCTTTCCTTCATCTTCTCAGTGCATACTAAGTGTGGTGCATATCTAGATAACCTGGAGAACTGGGCTTCGTAGTCGGCCACCGATAGGGATCGTTGCTTCAAGGCAGCAAATTCCGCGGCCTTTTTCTCCTGAACACGGTCAGAGAAATACTTGCTATTGAAGTGCTCGACAAAATATGCGCATGTAACGTGATCTTCAAGCAAGGTGGCCTCAACGGACTCCTACCACGCACGGGCGTCCCGTTCCAATTGGAACGTGGCCAGAAGCACCTTTTCACCATCCGCGCATTGCATGACGTGGAAGATTCGCTCGATCTCCTTTATCCAATTCTCCGCATCCTCGGGGTTTGATGAACCTGCGAACCTCGGAGGGTTGAGATTTCTAAAACTCCGATGGAGGTCGCCAGCTCCATGGTGTGCCCCACCTTGAGCCACTTGTTGTAAGGTCTGAGTCAGGCCCTGAACAGTTCGTTGCATTTCACGCCATTGTGCGCGTTCAGCAGCCATAGTTCTACAAGGAGTTAACCTTAATTAGTTTCATGTTGGAATTTGTAGTTGGAAGCCCTACAATGACTTTACCCACGGTGCTACCCATCCTCACAGTTTAGGAATAGACCTAACCTTGGACTGAGGTTTCCTAGGAATTTGAAATCCTAGGCTCTGATACCAAAAAAACTGTCACGTCCCGAGCGCGGAAGGAACCCGGGAGAACGTGACGAGTTTATATCAATCATGCCAATCAGAGCAAGTAGAATTTCTACATCACAACAGAGTGCGCAATAAGACGAGAATTTTAAAACTTGACCATATACTGATACCATCGATAACAACTTAACCATTAAACAAAGTCACATAACTCCAAGACGATACAATTCTAATCAGGCCCACAAGCCTTAAATGTAACAACTCTTGACATAACAAAATATCTAACGACAAGCCTCCATGGAATAAACTAAAGACGACTCGACATGATAAGGTGTAGCAGCATGGTGCTTGCAGAATTCTACGCTCGTCACTCTTGCTCCTGCCCATCCGAGTCCGAGTCAGGGTCCGTATTACCTGAAAGGTTTGGGGGAAAGAACTTGGTGAGCGAACGCTCAGTAGGAATTATATCTCAAGAACTAGCAATTGATTTAAGTAATTACTTCTTCCAAATGAAAATGCAAGTCTAGCATGTAAAACATGTAAAATAGGACGATACGGAATTGAACATAATAACGAGAGGAAATAACATGTGCTGTTGATCCAAGATAGGGAATTTCAAGTATTCAAGATTTCAAGAATTTGAACAAGTACCGAGTATATCAATAAAGTTTTTCATGTCATGAGATAATGGCTATTAACAAGCAAGTACTTTGCCCATTCCGGGCCACGCAAGTCAAATCAATCAAGTCAAGCACGAGAGAGAGAGAGAGAGAGAGAGAGAGAGAGAGAGAGAGAGAGAGAGAGAGAGAGAGAGAGAGAGATAGTGGAGTGTCGTAGATTCAAGCAAGCACTTCGGTGCAATGTCACACCGTGATCAATATAACTCCCATGGGCACAAGTACTTTCGGGTGCTCCTCCCAGGACCAGATCGGGCCCTATATGCGCGGACATTGTTACATGTAATATCTAGACAACCACTTTAGTGATAGCCATGGAATTCCAAGAATAAACTCATGTAGGATATCAAGGTAGATTCGTGGATAGGTTCCACGGAATTCAAGGAAGAACATTAGATGGTCAATGATAAAACCAACGAGAACCATGACATGTCGATAACCTGGATAGAATCGGTACCTTAACTAGGTAGTCGAGATAACTTGAGTGGATGACTAAACATGTCACCAATCAAGGGACATGAATCAAGCTGAGAGATTGACTCCATCTATAAGGGACTCAATCCAAGACATCGCCTAGTGGGATATCATCATTCCACTGGCTAGGATTCTTCTCTCACGGACCAAGATGGCACCATGAGAGGGCCGGTTTACCACAAGACGTGGCAATCAAAAGGTACAAGGTGTTTAAGGTACAACTAGCTCAATCGACCTTGAGGGAATCCAAGGCTACGAGGAGACTTACGGAGGTCCCAATGACTAACTTGCCAGTCCAAAGGAACGGAATGTCCAACGGAGGGCTCGTATGTCACCGAGAGTTGAGGTGTATACGTGAACCAATCATGAAACAATGACTCCATCTACGGACGTGAGATGAGAGTGCCAGAAGACCCGCGGTATGGGTCAAAATCAGAAGAAAACGGTGAGGACATGAATGCGTTAATTATAGAATTCACGTCAATCTAATTCTATAATTAACTATAATTAAATAAACTTATTTTAATTGACGTCTGTGAGTAGTGTCCTTTATAAATTAGCGTCCACTTGGAGAGGCATTAATTCTATGATTTTTAACTTAATTTATTTAACAAGAATTCACCTCAATATCTATTTAATTGAATAATTTCAAAAATATACATTCAAAGACATATTTATTTATTTAAAATAATTTAGAGAAATAAAATATATGATAATTAGGAGAAAATTCAAGGATTCTAGAAATATATTTTTTTATAATTTTCTGTTACATATCTTAATAGATATGAATTTTTAAAGATATAGTCACAAATATATACATACATATATATATATATATAAAGATATGACGACATTACAAAATGTCGTCAAAATAAATCAACGACATTCTCAATGTCGTCATTTCAAAAACGTAAATTCTAACATCTCCCTTGAATAATTTTAAAACATATATTTAAAGACACATTTATTTATATAAAATAATTTAGAAAAAATAGAATATATGATAATTAGGAGAAAAATTCAAAGATTCCAGAAATATATTTTTTATAATTTTATGTTGCATAGTTTAATAGATATGTATTTTAAAAGATATAATCAAAAGTTATATATATATATATATATATATATAATAAACATTTGACGCCTTTATAGGTGGCGTCAAAACAAGTTTGACGACGTATGATATGTCGTCAATTCAAAATTGTCAAATTATATCAACTCTTTAGTCCTCTCGTTTCCTGACGTAACCACGTCGGAATCGGGTTTATGATATACCGAAATGATCGGCTCGAAAAACTCTACCTAACCATATGTTTAAAATAATTTTTCGTTGAGAGATGGGGGATCTTGCGATAGGGGACACGAAAAATGGTGCAACCACTTTCACTACCTCGGTCTCCACCCCAATAGTACGTCCATAAATTTTCATGGCCAAAGGATACTTCTATACCTAAGAACAACTATTAATGCTAAAACTCATAACTGACATATGTTCAATTGACGACTGTCGTTGATCAATCTTTTTAGAATTTCATTAAATGGCGACATGGGGGTTGTCACCTTCTATTCTTATAACGCCCTAAACGGTGGCGTCATTTTCATAAGACACGACATACATCAAGTCGTCATTTTCAATTGGAAATTGACGACTGTTTTGATGGGCGTCAAAATGAATTAGCGCCCTAGAAAGGGTCGCTATTTACTGTAAAATTTCAATTCTCGACCGAACACATCGATAACTATACGCATGATATAAAAGACGATTTTATCTATCATGTTGGCCTTAAATCATGATTTAACTTTGTTTGGGCTACTAAACTTGAGAAAACCTACAATACAATCATGATTTATCTTTGTTTGGGCTACGAAACTTGAGAGAACCTACCTGTGTTGAAGATTGGAACGATGCACAGGATGAAGATTCTGTTGCTGTTACGGTACTCTGTTTCAAACAGAGCAACCGCAGGAGGAAGAAGGCACTTCTTTAAGGCTTGCAGGTGGTTGAAGGGAAGAAGCCTCACGCTTCTCACGTCCGACAGGCAGGAAGAAGAAGGAAGAAGAGGATGAGGCCTCTTCTTGCACGTCTGCACAGCAAGAGGAAGGAGAGGAAGAAGCTCGGAGGATAACGAACGGCCCTCAGTTCTCTGCAAGATGATGAAGAAAAAGTGAGAGGAGTTATTGTTTCTCTTTCGTCAAAACAACAATAACAACAGAAGGAAGAAGAATGCAGTAGGATGAAAACACCCACCCTTCGAACAGCAACCAATGTTGATACGTTCGAGGGTATGTGTAACGACCCGAGAATCCGATTACCGGGAAGGCCCGATAACCCGAGACTCGCACCGCCGCCCACGAGCCAGGAGGGCTCGGAAGGGCTAAAAGGAGTGTGGAGGCACAAAGAAATAGGAAATAAAGCAGGACAACCAACAACAACAAGCTGAAAGAAAGAACAGCAACAGCTACAACAGAGTCCAGTCCAACCGAAAGTACAGTCTAAAGCAGTAAAACGTACCACGTGCCAAGTGAACACCCGGCCCGGCAAGCTGGCAACAGAGAACCTCCGCTCCGCACCCTCGAACCACGAGGAAGAACCGCCACACCTGAAAAGCAGGGAATGAGTCTCCAAAACAGAGACTCAGCAGGGATCCCGCGGAACCCCAACCGGACACAACGGCGGTAGCGGAAAGGAGAGCTACAACTACAGCAGGAACAGCAAACCGGTGGCCGGTCAAAAACTCGGCACTACAGCTACTCCTACTGCACCGGAAGGTACACCTCGGTCACGCAGACGAAGCTACCGAACCACACTAGTACCACCTACCGAAGCAAGAACACACGGCAACCACGCCGTAGAGGCCTGTCCCTCGGACACAGCCGACCTGGACACGCTGTCCAAGGTGCGACCCCGACCATCCGATCGCGGGTACCGCACAACAAGACCCAACCTCGGTAAAGCCACTAGCATTAGACCCTTGGCGCGAAAACCAACACACGCGCCACGGCGAAACAACCGAACTCAACGGTCAACACGACCGAAAACCCGAAGGTCGAAATCACGGAAACTGATAGTCTGTCACTCCGTACTCGACAGGAGTACCACCCACTAGAAGCACAGCCGGTAGCGTCCCCTGACGTCTTACACCGCACCGCAAGTGAACTGCCTGACGTGGTAGCTCCTACCAAAGGCACGAACACCGTACAAGTAACTACAACAAGTGACTAGCTGGGGTCACGCCCGTCGACGTGGGTCCAACCGCCCCCAACCACGTGTGCACACACAGACCGCGCGTCCCTGGTCTGGTCCTCTGACCGGTTTTCCCCTCAGCCGGACTCTGGCTGCAAGACGTGGGGCCCGACGGCAACCGGTCCACAAACCGCCTCTAAGGGTAAGCCCGTACACCACTCCCTGGTGCGACTAGCACACGCGTACTAGTAGGCTACGACTAGTGGAGGGTCACTGAAGGAGTAGACTCTCAAGTCAACGGAAAACAACGTCCGCATCCGACAAAGTACGGGGACCATCCCACGTACTAGCACCGTCGCACGATGACCACAGTCGGAGAAGAAACGGGACTCACAGTCCACAGCCGCGCACACACCCTGCGCGAGAGTCGAGAAAACCCAAGTGACGCTAAGTCACTGGGCTCTGGACAGTCCTCTAGACGCACTACACCCAACGGTCCTTGAGTCACAAGACTCGGGGTCAAGACCGTTGCACGCAACAGCACAAGGCCGTCAATCTAGTCCAAGCTCTAGGTCTAAAACCACTGTAGCACGAATACCGAGGCAGCTCACGAGCCGCCGAAACCATTCCCTTGGGAAGGGAACTCACAGGACTAAGGCCACACACACGGCCCACGCGGAAAGCACAGAAGCACGATTCCCAAGGCAACTTGCACACCACCAAGCTGTGGCCCAACTCAAGGAAAAGAGGGAAGCCTCCAGCTCCAGACTGGATAACTGGGCTCGCAGCCCAGGGCCTCACACAGGACCCACTCGGGGATCGCTTTTCGGAGAAACCGATGACACACGTCAACGCACGGTGACACGAGTCGAGAACTCTACATCCGGGACTCCAACGTACCACGACACCTGGCCCCGACGACGTGCACAACATCCGTCAGGCCACAGGTCGGCACGTGGTTCGAGAACCACACACCCGGGACTCGAATCAGTCAAAACGGAAACACCGGGTTAGACTGGCACATGTGCGGTTCACCCTGGGCCGCTCAAGGGATGTGCGGCTAGGGTACAGCCGCTCAAGAGACATGCGGTCAGGCAGGAGCCGCACAAGGCTCTAATCGGACTAACCCCAAATGGAGGATGGACGGTTAGGGCTGGACCGCCCAAGGGGATGTGCGGCCAAGGATCGTCCGCACAACCTAACCGACCTACTCCAGTGCCGGTCAAAACGGTTTTGACCAAACCGCACAACCCAACCGACACTAAACTGTTGACCAAGGGTCAACTGGGATATGCGGTCAGCTCCTGGCCGCACAAGCCCACGGAAGGACAGACGGCTGGGTACCAACCGTCCATGGGGGAGACATGCGGTTCTCACCTGGCCGCACAACAAATGTGCGGTCTATCGTGCGACCGCACAACCCCAAAACCAAGAGAAAATGAACGGGCCAAAGGCAACCGCCCTCGCGATGGACGGGCCCGGTTCGACCGCCCAACCATCACGGCGGGTAAACCCAGGGGGTCTCCCGATCGTAGCCTTTCCACGCCCCGTTCGTGCCGAAACGAAGGGGATACAACCACAACCACCCTGGCAATCACATGGACTCCGACCGGAGTCAAAACGACGCACGAATCGCGAGAAACGAGCGATTCTACCGAAGTTACCCAAAAAGGGTTACCGAGCTTCTCGGAGCTCTACCGGTCCAACGGGACCACCAATCGAGACGAAATCAGGGGGAAAAGAACGCTCTCGCCCCAAGGAATCCGTTGACAGTAACCGATCTGGAAACCGTCGCCGTTTCCCGACCGACCCTACGAAACCCACAAAACCACAGTTTCGCTAGAACGGACCCAAACACAGCTGTTTCCGCGCCGAACGACGTGCAATGGCAGGGGAAACGAGCAGAACGCAGTGGTGTTCCGTCACCCTACCTCCACCGAAGAAACCGTGCGCCGAAGCGACTAATCCACGCCGAAAACCGCCCGGAACGCGAACGACGCCATCTCGGAATCCACCGAGGGATCGCGCCCGCCTCCGCCTCGATCCTCATCCATCCTTGCCCGCGCCTCGCCCGCGCCGTCCCCGCCTCGCCCGTACTCCGCCCCGTCGGCCGCCGGAGAGAGAGGGAGAGAGGAGAGAGCGTGAGAAGAGAGAGGGAGAGAAATGAGAAATGAGAGGGGAGAGAGAGAAAAGCTATTTATAGGGAAATCCGGAAAATCGGAAAAATCCAGAAAAATAGAAAATCACACCCTCGCGATCCTCGGAACGCACCGATCGCAACGGTACCACTCGCGCCCTGGTGAACGGCCCGGTTCACCCGCAACGAGGTTCCGAAGGGAAAGCCGAAACCCACGCCGGGAATCGGAAAAACACACGCGGAAAAAGCCGCGGAACGCCTCCGGGCCTCCGAAACGACTCCGGATCGCACCGATCCGAACACGAAAGATGTCCGAAACGAAATTTCAGACAAAACAGAGTTGGACAATCCGAGAAACCAGATCCGGAGCCCACGAAAAGGATCCGAAGAATCCGGGGCATTACAGCCCTCCCCCCTTAAAGGAATTTCGTCCTCGAAATTCAGGACCAAGCACGAAGTCCCAGGGGAAGAACACAGAATCACTGACACGCTGTCAGAGCCCCAGCACAGAAAACCTCGATTCTCACGAAAACACCGATCCTGAGGGACACAGCCAGACTTACGATCACAAGCAACACCTCGCTCCTCGCGCCGAGCACACAGGCCAACAGAGCAGGCATATACCAAAGGACACAGTCCGGCATCACCTCAGACAACGCGAGAATCCACCGTGGCGCCGCAGCCACGATCTCGCTCACCGAGGAAACACAACCCTCGACACGAGCAACAGCTACTGATCCACCCCAGGGTCAGCAGACAAAACACACATCAGCTTCACAACCAGCTGACAGGTCGCACACCCTCCTCAAGGGAGCAACCAACACAGAGCCTCCACCAGCTCAAGCAGCCAGCTCAACAGACCGCAACCAGCACATCGGCTCAACACCAAGAAACACCCCACACATGGCAAGCCGAAAGCCGGACACAACACCGTGCCAATTCTCGTCAGAAGACAAACTTCGACAAAGTCCAGATCCCATCCGGAAAGGCACATCGCAGAAACGACCATCAAAGGTCTCGCTGGCACACGGCTCTCGCCACGCTCGAGCCCCAACAACCAGCATCTTCTGTCTCTGAAAAGACCATCCACTGGTCGCCAAATACACGTCAACGGGAAACCTCCACCGGCCCAACAGGCACGATCCAATTCACAGCAGGCCATCCGCTGACTCACACATAGACCGATGCCACATCTCGAGCTACACTCCTCTCGGACTCCGCATCCGAGCTCGATCATCGCGCCAACTCGACCCTCTCGGGGAGCACGACGAAACCAAATGACAGAACATGGCGTCTTCAGTCATCACCTCACGGGACTCAGACTTATAGGGAACCACCCCATGCTAATCACCAAACCAGGGATAACCTTGCGACACCAACGTCCTATCAAGGACCACCAACCGACGCTAATCTCACAGAAGGCCTCCGCCCACAAGCGTCACTCATCCATCTGGTCTCATCACATCCTTCGATCAAACCAAGTGGACACCTGCCAATCCCGATTCCGCCCTTACCACAGAGCCACGGGACACCACCTGGACAGCGCTCGTGGGTCCCTAAGCAATAAACATCTCACCGTCACAATCCGACAAGACCGTAGAACCAACGGAAGCCCACAGCCTGCCAGAGATCACTTCTCCAAAAACGATCTTATCCGAGGACACGACTGGGAACACAAGTCGGGCACCAAGCCGCCGACTCTGACCAACACATCCTCGACCATCGTCAGGCGACATCCTCAACAACCCCATCCAGGTCCAACACCAACGCCTGACACGGCTTCCAACACAGGAACATGGTACTCATGCGGCGCACTAGCCAGCACATTCCCCAACACTCCATCCTGCCAGTGCCAAGAACCATAATACCTCGAGCAACGGCACGGCAAAATCACGTTTCACACCGAGGAACCAATCCTCCAATGCTCAACGCAAACTCAGGAATCCGCCCGTAGCAACCAATGCTACGATCCTGAACCAATGGGTTACGAGCCCACCACGCTTCCGCTGCGCACTCTGATCCCGCGCGCACAGCCGAGAAAGCAAACACCGCCCAACCAGCACTCGTCCTTCCGGAACAGCGCCAGCACACCCTCACACGACAAGGGAATGGGCACAACTTCTCACAGACAACCACCTTGCCAAGACAAGGAGCACGTCTCGCACGGACTTCATGGCACACAAGGCCAACCAATCCGGGCACACAATGCAAGACGGCAAACCTTAACCCAACACAATCTCTCCAACCAAAGGGAGAACCAGCGCACTTCGACCAACGGAAGAACTCCACGCTCGACCTGACCTCGAACCTCGCGCACGCTGGAAACAGCACCATCCAGCACCAAGGAAAACCATCGCTTCCATCAGGTCAGCGCCTCCGACACACTCGACGAGTGTCACGTCGGACCACCATCACAGCATCTCTCGATGCACCACCGCTGCAATTCCTCGAACTGCAACACGGCATGCCAAGAGCCGCCACACGAGCCATAACCGACAACCGCCGATGCTCACCCTCGAGTCCCGAAACTCACCGCGGAGCCTTCACATCTCAAGCCAACTCCAGGGCGAACACAACCCATCCACTGACAGAAGCACAGGAGCAAAGACTTAACGGGACATCTCTGCCAAATTCTGCCTCGAAATCAGCAGAGCAATTGGGATCGACACGTCATTTCTGACGCAACAGAGCACGACAAAACATCAGGCTCGACGAAACAGCAACCCACCGAGAAGATCCTCCGCTCACCCGAGCACACTTCTCGATCAAAACACCTCAGGAGCTGGACAAACCTCAAGCTGGAGTGACCAAAAACCGACAGCAGCTCCCTCAGAGCACGCTCACGGCCACTTAACCAAGAACAGTCCGCACCAGCCACCTGACCACGCTGCAGGTTCCTCGAACGCAGCACCGCGAACTCACACCTGCTAGCAACCTCTGCCCAACGCAGCACAACCAGGGCCACCACCGATGAGGGAGAAGGCTCTCGACCTCGATCCTTAGACCCCATGTTGGCACGAAAGCCGCGGGCAGCAACCACCTCACAGCGCCGCACAGCGCACCCAAGCGAGAAACAAGGCGGGAAGCGAACACAAAACCCTAAGCCAGCTGCCGACTGTACTGGACCTTATGGACTCTGATCACTGCAATATCTCGAATTCCTATGTACGTCCACAACCACCGCTCTGATACCAGCTGTAACGACCCGAGAATCCGATTACCGGGAAGGCCCGATAACCCGAGACTCGCACCGCCGCCCACGAGCCAGGAGGGCTCGGAAGGGCTAAAAGGAGTGTGGAGGCACAAAGAAATAGGAAATAAAGCAGGACAACCAACAACAACAAGCTGAAAGAAAGAACAGCAACAGCTACAACAGAGTCCAGTCCAACCGAAAGTACAGTCTAAAGCAGTAAAACGTACCACGTGCCAAGTGAACACTCGGCCCGGCAAGCTGGCAACAGAGAACCTCCGCTCCGCACCCTCGAACCACGAGGAAGAACCGCCACACCTGAAAAGCAGGGAATGAGTCTCCAAAACAGAGACTCAGCAGGGATCCCGCGGAACCCCAACCGGAAACAACGGCGGTAGCGGAAAGGAGAGCTACAACTACAGCAGGAACAGCAAACCGGTGGCCGGTCAAAAACTCGGCACTACAGCTACTCCTACTGCACCGGAAGGTACACCTCGGTCACGCAGACGAAGCTACCGAACCACACTAGTACCACCTACCGAAGCAAGAACACACGGCAACCACGCCGTAGAGGCCTGTCCCTCGGACACAGCCGACCTGGACACGCTGTCCAAGGTGCGACCCCGACCATCCGATCGCGGGTACCGCACAACAAGACCCAACCTCGGTAAAGCCACTAGCATTAGACCCTTGGCGCGAAAACCAACACACGCGCCACGGCGAAACAACCGAACTCAACGGTCAACACGACCGAAAACCCGAAGGTCGAAATCACGGAAACTGATAGTCTGTCACTCCGTACTCGACAGGAGTACCACCCACTAGAAGCACAGCCGGTAGCGTCCCCTGACGTCTTACACCGCACCGCAAGTGAACTGCCTGACGTGGTAGCTCCTACCAAAGGCACGAACACCGTACAAGTAACTACAACAAGTGACTAGCTGGGGTCACGCCCGTCGACGTGGGTCCAACCGCCCCCAACCACGTGTGCACACACAGACCGCGCGTCCCTGGTCTGGTCCTCTGACCGGTTTTCCCCTCAGCCGGACTCTGGCTGCAAGACGTGGGGCCCGACGGCAACCGGTCCACAAACCGCCTCTAAGGGTAAGCCCGTACACCACTCCCTGGTGCGACTAGCACACGCGTACTAGTAGGCTACGACTAGTGGAGGGTCACTGAAGGAGTAGACTCTCAAGTCAACGGAAAACAACGTCCGCATCCGACAAAGTACGGGGACCATCCCACGTACTAGCACCGTCGCACGATGACCACAGTCGGAGAAGAAACGGGACTCACAGTCCACAGCCGCGCACACACCCTGCGCGAGAGTCGAGAAAACCCAAGTGACGCTAAGTCACTGGGCTCTGGACAGTCCTCTAGACGCACTACACCCAACGGTCCTTGAGTCACAAGACTCGGGGTCAAGACCGTTGCACGCAACAGCACAAGGCCGTCAATCTAGTCCAAGCTCTAGGTCTAAAACCACTGTAGCACGAATACCGAGGCAGCTCACGAGCCGCCGAAACCATTCCCTTGGGAAGGGAACTCACAGGACTAAGGCCACACACACGGCCCACGCGGAAAGCACAGAAGCACGATTCCCAAGGCAACTTGCACACCACCAAGCTGTGGCCCAACTCAAGGAAAAGAGGGAAGCCTCCAGCTCCAGACTGGACAACTGGGCTCGCAGCCCAGGGCCTCACACAGGACCCACTCGGGGATCGCTTTTCGGAGAAACCGATGACACACGTCAACGCACGGTGACACGAGTCGAGAACTCTACATCCGGGACTCCAACGTACCACGACACCTGGCCCCGACGACGTGCACAACATCCGTCAGGCCACAGGTCGGCACGTGGTTCGAGAACCACACACCCGGGACTCGAATCAGTCAAAACGGAAACACCGGGTTAGACTGGCACATGTGCGGTTCACCCTGGGCCGCTCAAGGGATGTGCGGCTAGGGTACAGCCGCTCAAGAGACATGCGGTCAGGCAGGAGCCGCACAAGGCTCTAATCGGACTAACCCCAAATGGAGGATGGACGGTTAGGGCTGGACCGCCCAAGGGGATGTGCGGCCAAGGATCGTCCGCACAACCTAACCGACCTACTCCAGTGCCGGTCAAAACGGTTTTGACCAAACCGCACAACCCAACCGACACTAAACTGTTGACCAAGGGTCAACTGGGATATGCGGTCAGCTCCTGGCCGCACAAGCCCACGGAAGGACAGACGGCTGGGTACCAACCGTCCATGGGGGAGACATGCGGTTCTCACCTGGCCGCACAACAAATGTGCGGTCTATCGTGCGACCGCACAACCCCAAAACCAAGAGAAAATGAACGGGCCAAAGGCAACCGCCCTCGCGATGGACGGGCCCGGTTCGACCGCCCAACCATCACGGCGGGTAAACCCAGGGGGTCTCCCGATCGTAGCCTTTCCACGCCCCGTTCGTGCCGAAACGAAGGGGATACAACCACAACCACCCTGGCAATCACATGGACTCCGACCGGAGTCAAACGACGCACGAATCGCGAGAAACGAGCGATTCTACCGAAGTTACCCAAAAAGGGTTACCGAGCTTCTCGGAGCTCTACCGGTCCAACGGGACCACCAATCGAGACGAAATCAGGGGGAAAAGAACGCTCTCGCCCCAAGGAATCCGTTGACAGTAACCGATCTGGAAACCGTCGCCGTTTCCCGACCGACCCTACGAAACCCACAAAACCACAGTTTCGCTAGAACGGACCCAAACACAGCTGTTTCCGCGCCGAACGACGTGCAATGGCAGGGGAAACGAGCAGAACGCAGTGGTGTTCCGTCACCCTACCTCCACCGAAGAAACCGTGCGCCGAAGCGACTAATCCACGCCGAAAACCGCCCGGAACGCGAACGACGCCATCTCGGAATCCACCGAGGGATCGCGCCCGCCTCCGCCTCGATCCTCATCCATCCTTGCCCGCGCCTCGCCCGCGCCGTCCCCGCCTCGCCCGTACTCCGCCCCGTCGGCCGCCGGAGAGAGAGGGAGAGAGGAGAGAGCGTGAGAAGAGAGAGGGAGAGAAATGAGAAATGAGAGGGGAGAGAGAGAAAAGCTATTTATAGGGAAATCCGGAAAATCGGAAAAATCCAGAAAAATAGAAAATCACACCCTCGCGATCCTCGGAACGCACCGATCGCAACGGTACCACTCGCGCCCTGGTGAACGGCCCGGTTCACCCGCAACGAGGTTCCGAAGGGAAAGCCGAAACCCACGCCGGGAATCGGAAAAACACACGCGGAAAAAGCCGCGGAACGCCTCCGGGCCTCCGAAACGACTCCGGATCGCACCGATCCGAACACGAAAGATGTCCGAAACGAAATTTCAGACAAAACAGAGTTGGACAATCCGAGAAACCAGATCCGGAGCCCACGAAAAGGATCCGAAGAATCCGGGGCATTACAGTATGCTTATGTATATATAGGAGTACGGGGTTGAAAGCTATCAACGGAAGGGTCTAAAAGGGCGATGGCCATCAAAGGAAAAACTCTTCCGTGCACTGTCATTCTTTCCTATATTAACAGCCACCTTCTTTATTTTCATATGAAAACCCTAAGAGTATCTCTGCACTCTCGAACAGGCATATGGGCTTTGGCATCATGCATCTATGAAGGCCCTTTTTGGTGTGTATGTAACTTTGCTATGTGAATATATATATACATATATTAGTTAATGGGTTAGCTTTATGTATATGGGCCTTAGGCTTTGGGTTAGAAAGGACCATTTAATATATATATGTGGGTTAGTTTTGTGAGTATTTATGTATACTCATACGGAGGTACTTGGTTTTAAGGCCCATTAAGTGTGTAGTTACTCGTTTCTATACAACTTTTTTTAGTTTATTTAGGAATTATTATTTCTTTAATAATCAGGGGTGTTACAATCCCACCCTCTCCTTTGGCCCCTCCCCTTAAAAAAATCATATCAATATGCCATATTAAACTTCTAAAAAAATTTCGACAGCATCTCCCTTAAAAATTGACTGTTTTCCACATTTGTACGTCCTGTTTGATCACATATACATCTATATTCACATCCACTTTCACGTCCATATTCACACACCCACATTGACATCGACAACGTCTTCTGAAAAAAAAAATCATATTCGCATTTCCATACACATTCATATAGGCATCCACACATGTTAAAAAGATTAATTCACGTACACATTCCTCGCATCCCCCTCCCCTCCCCTCACATCACCCTCCCACCCTCTCTTCCCCGCCCCCTTCCCTCTCATTTAAAAAAAAGTCCACACACCCTCCAAATTAAAAAAAATATCACACACACACACTCAAATTTAAAAACAAAAATCCCTCCATCCCACCCTCTCCTTTGGCCCCTCCCCTCCCCTCCGCCGCCATATCCCACCAAGCCCCCCTTTCCCCTCCCTACCCTTCCCTCATCTCTCTCCCCGCCCCTCCTATCACCCTCCCACCCTCCCTTCCACGCCCCCTTCCCTCTCTAATTTAGTTAATATTAAACAAAAAATCCTAATAATAAATCTTAGTAAGATTACATAAATTAAAATAAAAAGAAACAACATATAAAAATGAAATCAAATTTTTACTTACTATTTATTCACAAAAAATTCTCTAATTTTTTCGTTCCCGTCCCCTCGACCGATTATCCTACGATGAATAAAAAATATATTAAATAAAATAAAAATAAATTAATTTATCTACGTGTGTGAGACAGTGAGGGTGAGAGAGGGCGGGAGCAGGGAGGGGGGCCAACGGGAGAGGGAGAGAGGGCGGGAGCAGGGAGGGGGAAGGCGGCCAACACAGAGAGGGAGAGGTACAAGATCAGGAGAGGGGGAGGGAGAGGGAGGGGGTCGACCACCCCCGGTCGGCGCCCCCTCTGCCGGGTGTGTGCGTGCGTGTGTTACAGAGAGGGCGTGATGGAGCGGGAGAGGGAGAGGGAGAGTGTTACAGAGAGAGAGGGAGAGGGAGAGGGAGAGGGAGGGGGTTTACCGGAGCGAGGATGACGACGGCGATATTCGGTGATCGAGGACGAGGACAGCGACAGCGAGGACGGCCACAGTCGGCGGCGACGGTGCGGACGGCCACGGCAGCGAGGGCTCCGGCGGCTGGGAGACAGAGGAAAGAGAGAGTGAGAGGGAGAGTGGGGGGAAAAGGGGTCGATCAGGGCGAGAAATCGAGATTTTTAGATGGCTTACCGACGGAACTAATTTCCGTCGGCAACATATTTATAGTGTATCACCGACGGACTTTCCGACGGAACATGTTTCCTTCGAAAAGTTGTAAGGGTGACAAATAACAAATAATGGTGACAAATAACGAACAATGGTGAAAAATAGGTTACCGACGGACTTTCCGACGGAACATTTATCCGTTGGAAAGATGTAAGGGTGACAAACTACGAATAATGGTGACAAATAATGATCACCGATGGACTTTCCGACGGAACATGTTTCCGTCGGAAATTTATAAGGGTGACAAATAACGAACAATGGTGACAAATAACAAATAAGGATGAAAATTAGGTTGCTGACGGACTTTCCGACAGAACTTTTATCCGTCGGAAAGATGTAAGGGTGACAAATTACGAATAATGGTGACAAATAACGATCACCGATGGACTTTCCGATGGAACATGTTTCCGTCGAAAAATTGTAAGGGTGTCAAATAACGAACAATGGTGACAAATAACGAACAAGGGTGACAAATAGATTGCTGATGGACGTTCCGACAGAACATTTATCCATCGAAAAGGTGTAAGGGTGACAAATTACGAATAATGGTGACTAATAACGATCACGGACGGATTTTCCAACGGAACATTTCCGTCGGAAAGTTGTAAGGGTAACAAATAACGAACAAGGGTGAAAAATAAGTTACCGACGGTGTTTCCGATGGAAATTTAATCCGTCAAAAAGTTCAAAAGGGAAAAATATTGAAAAATAGCTTACCGGGCTGACAAATTGGATTTACGACGGGATTGTATCTGTCGGAAATATGGTCGGGAGTTCCGACGGTATCTTTATCCGTCAGCAAATTCAAACGTAAATGTTCCGACGAAAAGTTTTCGTCTTAATAACCGTCGGTAATTTAGACAGATTTTCCGACATATACTTGTCTGTCGGAAATACCGATGCAAAGTCCGATAGAATTTTATCCGTCGAAAATTACGACTCCTATTCCGACGGAAATATATCTGTCGAAAATTTTTGTCTCTAATACCGCTTTTTCTTGTAGTGGCGGGAGACGAGGGTGCACTCCCTCTGCCATCCTCCTCACCTCTCTCTGTCTCTCTCTTTCTATGTATCTTCTCGTCGTCATAATGCCCTCCCCTGGGCAGATCTGGTAGTAGTCATGGAGACAGCAACACCGAGCCTTGTCTCCCCCCTTGCACTCGAAGCTCGCCCACCAGTGCAAGGCCCTCATCAAGAAGTTCCAACACGACAACTCCCAGATGCCCCTCCCCCCGCCGACGACCTGTGTGTGTGTGTCCAGCAAGGGGAGATTTCCTTTCCGGCCCCTCCTCTCTTTCTAGCTCTCTCCCCGACAGGGGGAGATTCCCCTTCTCGACTCCCCTCCCTCTGTGCGTGTGTATGTGTCTGGCAGGGGGAGATCCCCCCTTTTTTTCTCTGCACTACTCGAGAGAGGATTAACCTCTCTCTCTCTCTCTCTCTCTCTCTCTCTCTCTCTCTCTCTCTCTCTCTCTGTGTGTGTGTGTGTGCGCGCGCGCGCGTGTGCGCGTGCGTGCGCGCGTGTGTGGTGAAGGAGTAGGGTCTACTACTCTTGTCGGCCCCGAGGGGGTGGGGGTGGTGCGAGGGCCGATAGGTGCCTCTTTGGGAAGGGCCGCCTCTCTCTCTCTCTCTCTCTCTCTCTCTCTCTCTCTCTCTCTCTCTCTCTCTCTCTCTCTCTCTCTCTCTCTCTCTCTCTCTCTCTCTCTCTGTGTGTGTGTGTGTGTGTGTGTGTGTGTGTGTGGTGAAGGAGTACGGTCTACTACTCTTGTCGGCCCCGAGGGGGTGGGGGTGGTGCGAGGGCCGATAGGTGCCTCTTTGGGGAGGGCCGCTTCAAGTTGGGGGCCCTCACTGCCATCCTCTCACCTTTTGGTCCATCTTCACCAGCACCGTCACCCTCAAGTGGTCCGCTACGTATCTCGACTGCCTCGTCGACAATCGTGATGTCCTGGTCCAACTCCATCATGTTCCTCCCACACCCCCCCCCCCCAAACACCTCCAATATCTACCAAACAACTCTACACAAATTCTAAAAATTATGACATTTTTACCAAATAAATAATTGCTCATTTTCATCTGTTTCAAATATTAGGTTAAAAATTGGCATAGCATAAATTTTTAAGTAGAAAGAGCTTTTTTTTTTTTGAAAAAGTGCTTCCATACACCCAATTAAATTGGTATTTTTCTCGAGAAGGATGAAAAACACAGGATCAGCCCTTAGATTGGTTGGCCAAAACCCCCTCAGATCGGCGAAACCCAATCTGATCCTAGCTTGATCTAGGCTGAAAATTCATAATATGAAAGGTCTCAAAAAATATGAAAAACATAAAATTTAATATTTGGTGAACATATAAATAATGTCTTTAAAATAGTCTGAATAATAATAAACTATTATTATCAATAGGAGAGGGTACGTGGAGAGGGTAAGGGGAAAGGAAGGTACCGGCAGAGAGATAGAGGGGGTTGAGGGTGTATATGCGGTGTGGCATCTCGATGGGCCGAGGGTTTGGGCCTTCGAAAGTGTGGAAAGCAGCTCAAAGTCCTTTCATGTTGAGGTGAGGTATCGAGTGATAACTTCGGCACATCGCTCAGCCGTGTTTAGTATTTTGCTTTGGGGAGGCTTTTCATCCATGGGGGTCTCTTGACACGGCTGTATCGTTAGTCCGGTTGTGTGTTTGACCTTGGCACCCTCTTTGCTTTGGGTGGGAGGTCTGTTTTGGTGGTCAATCATTTTGTATTTCTTTTCTTTTTCTCTTTGCTCCTGGACCAGGAAGAATCCTGCCGCCTTTTGTTCTTGTGAGTATTTGGGAGCACTCCCTCTCTACTCGTTTTTCTTGTACTATCCATGCACCTCCTAAACATAATATACTATTATTAGTTAATTATTACTCATCATCACGAATAACAAACAAGAAAAAACTGTCAACTCTCTAACTCTATACCTTTTTTATGAAGCTGAACATGATAATCCATCTGTGCTCATCTACACATGCACAAATGATGGCATATGTACGAGAGAGAGAGAGAGAGAGAGAGAGAGAGAGAGAGAGAGAGAGAGAGAGAGAGAGAGAGAGAGAGAGAGAGAGAGAGAGAGAGAGAGAGAGAGAGAGAAGTGGGTTTAGAAAGACATTTAACCACGGCTTTAAAACTCGACCTGACTCGGTCGGTCTAATCCGATCTCAAAATCGAGTTGAAATTCTACCTAGATCGGTCAAGATCTAAAATCCGATCAAACTCGGATAACTCAGCTCAACCCGACCTAACCCAGTAAAATTAATGTGACCCGGCCTAGTTCGAGACCTATTTCACATTTCAAAAGTTTCTATCATTAGGCTAGGTTTTAATTTTGCATATCAATAAATATAAAAGATGACGAGTCATCCTTAAAATTATACCTTTTATGATCTTAACATTTAATGGTATTAACACAAGTTTTGAAAAGTGAAAAGATCTTGATTCCAAATCTCTTTTTCCTTATGTGCAGAAATAAACATAGAAAATTTAAGAGTCTAAAACTAAACTGAGTAAACGCCTGTCGTGATATCGTCCCATAGGGCAACCTATAAGTCACAAAGAAGAAAGGAAAATCATATAGTACAAAAAAGAAAGCGTGTCTTTCATATTCTAAGTTACTAAAGGTATATTAAAATTTCATAGGTACATAATATTGATGCGAACAGTTCTAATCTTATAGATCACGAGTCAAATTGAACGATTAAATCATTGACCCGTGACTCATTAACCTATCCGAGTCAAGGTCCGGACCGAGTCTTAAAACATTATATTTAACTTTAATGAAGGATAGAATGGTAATATCCTTTGTTTCTTAACTCCGTTAGAGATACCCTCAGCATATTCTGTGTATATACTTCTTTAACAGATGGTAGCTAACCTGGAGGACCTGGCTTTGCAGTCAGGTGTGTCCCGATGTCTATTGTATGGAAGTGTTCACATATTCCCTCTTAACAGAAGTTTCAATCCGGTTCCCGGAGGATCACTGGCATATGTCTAGTTACAACTTTGCCTATCATCTGATTTAAAGTTCCTCCATAATCTGATTTAAAATGTTGGGAGTATGCACCATTTTATATAAGCTTAATTGCTTTATGTTTGTTGAGGAAATGTTCAAGTTCCTCATAGCTAGTTTTTTTCACCTTTTAACACAAAATGGTCATTGGGGGATGGGTGATCATGTTCTTCACTTATCCCCAAATGAAGCGGCTTTTCTAAAAGTAACATTTTTTGTATTAGAATTTTGTATGTTTTGAAGAGGTTGGATCTCGTGCAGAGCCGTATATCGTCTGATCAGGGGAGATCGTGATGGATAGCCACCTCGAGTTCGATTTCTGCGAGCAGGGAAAGAAAGCAGTCAGGGGGTCTGGGGCGGAGATCTCGAGAAAAATCTTTCGATGCTTAAGTCAACAGTGATAAGAGTTAATGGAGTGAGAAGGAGGTAAAGGGGGTGATGGGCACGAGACTGTTCATCACCAATAAAGTGGCTAGAAGTGGCTTACCTTTTCAGAGGGCTTCCTAATATTTATATAGTGATTAGTTTTGTTTCCGGGTCAAGGGAAGAGAGAGAGATTAGGGGGCGCTATCCCTCAGATGTGGACTTCCCACCATTCGGGGACGCTTACCCTTCTCTTAATTCCCAGGACTTCCCCCGGACAATTACGCCCGGTTGACCCTTTGACATTCCCCAAGCGATAGGAGGTACCGTTACTCGGGCCTTCGAGCCAGAAAGCATGAGTGCTTCGTGGGCTATGCCGGCCCGAGTGAATTCAGCCTCCTAATGAGTGGGCCCATGAACGGGGCTGTCACTCGTTGGGCTCCGTGAGTTTTGTTGGGCCGTATTGGGCCACATATCTTTTGGGGCCGCAAATCTGCCCCTCTCCATGTTTATAGGTGGAAACAAGAAGAGAGACATCCTCCAAACGATCTTGCACCTATGCCACACTGAATCCAGATTGCCTTCCTCCTCTTGTAAATACATTACTTTATCTGCTTTTCAAGAATTAAAGGGCTAAGGAAGTTGCCAACTGAAAATTCTTATTGGCAACTCTGCACTCAGGGGTAGTATATATCTCTTGCACCCTAGCAGAGTTGAATTTGAGCATCAAATTCTGTAGGTCTTGCCAAAGGTTTCTCTACACACCTGCAGCAAGGTCTGTTTCTGTGGTGCGTACCGCGTTTCTTTCATTTGCCTATCTCATTTGTCCAACGCCATGTGAACTTCTTCATTGTTCCATTTTGCAGTCCAACTCATAAACCAGTCTTCAACAAATAGGTCACCTACAGCTGCTTATTTCTACCTCTCACTTCTATGCCCTCCATCATACCACTTTGTACAGGTGAGAGTGTGGGTCAGATGCTAGTGTAGCCTGGCAGCAGAGGAAGCTAGGGAAGGGCAACCACCCACAGGGCAATGGAGGTTACAGATATTGACCAGAGATCTCAATTCGAAGTGGTAATTTAGGTGCTGTTTGCGCCCATATAGTTCTCCTGTTTTAGGATCACCTGTTTTAAAACCGGTGTATTTTTCTAGTTTTAAAATCGGAAGTATTTTGTTTGGATGACTGTAAAATAAAATGGTTTGTTGGTTTGGTGTGATATCAACTTTTTTTTCTCTGTTTTTGATTTCTTGTGGGTATGGACCGGACCGTAAACCAAAACAAAAGAATTTTAGTTCCACGTGGGTCCACGTAATCTCATTTACGCTATTTTACAATCAAACAAATAACTAGAAAACGTTCTTGAAGAGGCTCGATCTCGTACCCGGATGCAAATCGTTGGATGTTGGTGGGAGAGCTGACGATGCCAAAGCTCCTCTAGAGGGGGTATGCAAGAAAGACAAAAGATCGGGGAGCCCGAGATGGGGGTCCCAGGGAAAACTCTCCGATGTTTAAGTCAGCAAGAGACAAGAACCAAGAGGAAAAGTAAATGAGGGGTTTGAAGATACGGGATCGCTCTTCACCTGTTGAGGATTTGAGATAGGTAGTACATGATGATCTTCTCGAAGGGATCTCTCTTGTATTAAATAGTTATGAATTCCCTTTATGATTCCGAATAGGTCGGAGAGAGAGGGAGATGGATTAGGAGTCATATTTCTCAAGTAAGGACTCTTATCGGTGTGAGATTCTTCACCCTTATCTTAATCTCTCATCGTCATTGTGATCTAATCCATTTGCGAGAAATTCGCCAACGCTTATATCGGATAGAAACCCGGCCAATATAGGTCTTTCATAAGGCCAAGGGGAGAATTTAGGGTCTATTCTATCCGGTCTAAAAGTTCTAATTAAAAGTACTCTTGGATTTTCAGAGTTTCCCGTTTTAAGGGGAAGAGATCATCGCGTTAGAACTTAGAAGTCATTTATATAGTTTCTTAGAATTTTTATTCCCATTTAAAAATTATGAAAATTAATGTTCTTGCTAGATTGAAGTAAGAGTAGTCAAGAGATTTAACTAGTATAATTGGCCAAGTCATTTGATAAATATATCTACTTAATGCTTTATTAAGTAATAAACATTGAAGCTACAAATAATTTCCAACTAACATCCCAGTTTCTCTCTCCGGTAGATTTTGATGATAATTTTGCATCCGTCATATTTTCGGACGTAGCCTCGTGTTAAAGTGTTTTTTTTTGGTGAAGATCAATCCGACGAATCAAAAAATCTTGAGTCATGCATTAGTCGAGAATTGATCACATGATTAGATAAAATTTTCTCGAGATGAATCGAACCCGAGATCACTTATTTTGTCGACAGAAATCTTTTATCATTCAACCCAGCATGATTCCTCAAATTTCAAGTCAAAATCGACAAAAGTAGAATGCTGAGATTCCGAGCACGCCACAGCGTCAGACTCTCCTTTCTTACACGCGACCAGAATTTTATAGAGTTTTTATTAAGGTATATCAAGTTTCAACCACCAATTGGAGAACTGCATCCAGGAAAGACTCCAGGACCACTCTTTTCACTACAACAAATCTCGAAAGCTTTTTACACACGAACCAAAAAAGCCGCCAGGATCCACCCGGACATCTTTTAATTTAATTTAACGTAGTGTCTGTTTGATTTGAATTTAAATTTCTCACACTTCATATAAACTCGAGTATCACTCTTTTAGATTCTTCATCGTAAAAAAAAAAAATATGTACGATCTTTACAGTTCTACCATCATTTGCATTTACAATCACTTGTTTTTTTCCCCCTTTCGAAAATATTAGAAGGGTTTAGAAACTACCATCAATGATTGACTGATGAATTGGAAAGCAAATCCTCCGCATGTGGTAGGTTCTATCAAAACGGGTACATTATCCGGGCCCATTCCCTCCACCAGAATCTTATGGAGCTCACGAGAAAACCCTGAAACGGACTGGCTCACAACTCAAAAAAGAGTCCGCCCGCAAGAGATCCGATACCTTAATACCGAAGAACATCCATGTTAGAGCTACCTCGGCAAAGTTGTCGGGTCTGAACGGGTCTGGGCTTGACTTCGAATTGAACCCAAGTGCTCCCTTACCTACCCATTATCATTTATCACCCAAAAATATGTAATATTGCTGCAAACATCAAGAAGCCATTTGTGTTTAACATAAATATGATATTTTACAGAGATTTATAACATTTTACATCAAGTCAAGCCAAGCAGTCCCTAAATAAAGGGTGCTTTCACCACAAAATTAAGACCAATATATATATATGGAAGCTTACATATGCATACATGATGAATGCATGGTGAAGATGGAGCAAGAGACACACGTGAATCCGCACATTGTTCTCGGTGACTAAGAATAAGATCCTCCCTTTCGTACTCCGTAACGCTTAACGTATCGGAACACTGCCACATTAATCAAAAAGCAAGAGTGGAGATTTCTTCCGGAATTTGGCAAGCACCTCGCGTGGAACACACTTACAAAAAGGAATCTGACGACGGTGGCGTAAAGGATTTATTGTGGGAGCATATATATCATGTCAGAACAAACTGAGCAGCATTTGGGATTCGAGTTAAGAAAGTTGAAGATTAAGGCCCGGTTTGTTATCGGGTTAGGATATCTAACCTTAGGAGAGAGAAACGTGGGTCCCACGTATTCTTCTCAAACACAAGATCGTTACCCGGGGTCGGTTAACGCATTCTACCCTTTGGGGTTGAATACGCCAACCCCACCCCATTAACAAACAGGGCCGAAAAGATTAAGAGAAATTGGAGAGAAAGGAAGAGAAAATTCTAGTTTTCAAATTAGTGGTTTTAAGAATCTAATCCACATTTGGTAAAACTTTTGATGGAAAGCCCACTTCTGGTTTTCGTAGTCACGTCGGCCGACGTCGCCCGCGGGCGTGCGATTGAAGGTGGGTGCGGCCGGCCGCTTTGCATCCCGTCAAGAATCCGGTTCCGGTTCATTGGGCGGGCCCCCCCCCCCCCCCCCCCCCCCCACCAACTTTGCGTGCCGCCTCCGCCGTCAACGGTATTCCTTCCGGTAACAACAATCGAGATGATGTCGACGGCCGAGTGGAGGTGGTGGACTTCCACCCGACTCAACCGACAATAGCAAAAGTGACTAATGAAACAATACACAATATTATTCGTTCTAAAAAAAAATGACTCGACCGAGTCAGCACGCCCGTGCCATACTGTGTCGCCAATGAACTAGGTCGCCGAGGAGCAGCGACATGGCGAACCATGGCTTAATCTTCTCATAAACATATTTGTTTATATGTTCTAACCATGCAAACACTTTTAATAATTATATCCCAGTAGATTTCCGTTTGTTGCCAAGAGGGCTTCTTTGCCGTTCCGCTGATATTTCATGGGCAATAGCATCTTAATGGACCAAGACACTTGAGCTGAAGCGCTCTCTCTCTCTCTCTCTCTCATCTGAATAGTTACATGTTGCTGGAGGGATCTTATCGCGTCATAAGCAGATAAAACGATGAAAAATATTGAACTTAGGTACGTTCAACAATCTCAAAGAGATAGGTTTATAGATGTAAGTCTAACTTATAATTTATGCCCATGCTTTTATTTTCCTCTGGGAGGATTTAGTGAGATAAGGCTTAATTTTGTGTTCTGATGCCTCACAACATGGCACGGGTATGGGAAGGCATGTACATCTGTAACAGTGACAGCATTTTGCAACTTGAGTTTGCTTGGTACAACTTGAGATGAAGCCTGGCTATCTGAAGTCTGAACCCACTAATTAAGAGAAGGCTGATTCAGATCCCACCAGACCAGAACATGAACTCTCAACTCCTCTTAGTTATCTACGGCTTGTCCGGTGCACTGAATGTCCAACCCCCGCACTAGATCCATGAACCTGGCCGGCATTCACATTTTTTTAGCCAGAGAAACTTTATTAGAACATGCATGTTGTCGTTACATCATAAATTTAGATTCTTCTAATAAAACAATGCATGCTATGTAAGGTTAAGTTTACCCGGTCTAATTTGACTTGGAAGGACGGGTTCTAACTTGACTTGTAATCAAGGTTTGATAAATTGATACGGTACGACTCATATTACACGTATTGGATTGTACTAGTCGGTGACCGATACGACCGGTGCGTAGTACGTAATCCGTACATTACATATTTTTTTTAAATATTCTTTTATAATAATTTTTTTTTGAAAATTGATTGGTTCTGTGTTCGAAACGCATCTTCGGCACATGACGCTCCGCTTAAACCACATATCAACTAACCAACCCAGGTAGAAGATCGTTTGAATAACTTTACTCTATAATATATTTTTTGTCTCGGTACGTAACGGTACCAATCCGTACCATATCGTATCGGTAAAAGACCAGTACGATCAGTACAAATGGGACAGTAATTCCTACTTATAATAATAACTTGGGTACAACGATACAAATTTTTTAAAATGAGTTGCCGTTTGATCCATCCAGATCTGAAATCTTGGATTGCCCCATCTTCTCTCCCTCAACTTCGCTCGAGTTTTTCACTTTTATTTTAAGAACCAGCTTTTTATGGAGATGTCTTAAAGTTTTAAGATATTTTTCCAATTATACTCTTTTCAAATTTTAACAGAATTATAACTCTTATTTCTACATTATTTTAATAAATTTATTACATCTTAATACATACAAAAATATTACTGCAGTCACTATATATTGATATTTTATTAAAAATTTTATTTAATCATCATTAACTTTTAAATAAATACAACTGAATTGCAGAATGATTATAGTAAAATAAATAAATAAAGAGTTTGCGTGAAGGATTCCTTCGAGCAAATGTGAAAGAAACTTTTTTATTTAGAAATTTTTGTATCTTTTATAAGAGTTCATTTATTTTTACATGAAAATTGTTGATAAATGAGAATTTATAAAACAATTTATTCCTACAAATATATTAACAGTCATGTTGCATCCCCTAGTTCGTGTTTGGTTTCAATGATATCAAAACGATTGTGTTTGTGTGTACGTGTTTTATTGAGCAACATATTTTATATCTTGATTTGATGCGATTGTGTTTGTGTGTGATGGGAATCGACACCGAGCCAGTACCTTTTCATATTGTATTTATATCCTTTAGTTTATTTTTATATCTACGGGAAAGTATACGCGCAATTGTACGGCTTTATCGGCCAATGCGTCACTCCCGTAGATTGTGTGGGTTTCTATATAATTTGTCAGTAGGACCAGCAAGGGGGCCCTCAGCCCTTTCCCATTGGTCCATGTCATCTTGTGGGGTTGGTCAACCATCTTAGGTGGACATCTAGAAGGTTGGACTAGTCATATGCCACATGGGTAGACAAGTGGCCCATTTTGTCCAAGGTAGGCCACCTACCATTCAACCTTCCATTCAACCTCCCCTCCTAGTCAATAGCTCCCCCCCCCCTTGCATATTATATTCTTCTTTTTTGTGTTTGTGGCATGCAATCCCAGCCCTTCAATCCTCTTCCCTAGATCTAAGGGTCCACATTGCATTTGATGTAAGTCATATAAAATGTTGTATTTTCATATGAATATTGATGAAAAAATCAGAAATTTTGTGAAATCCAAGGAGCTTCTTGCGCCCCTAGCCCCTCTCCCTCTGGTTCCTCTCCTCCAACCTCAAGTTCTAGAGTGATTCTACCTTCTATCATCCCCTCTCAACCTCCGGTGATCGTCTGTGCCGCCGCCGCCGCCGCCGTTCGTGCCGCCATCGAGCCGCCTCTTCAGTTCTGTCTTCGTCCGACCACAGCAGCTTCCACGAATTGTCTGTCTCAGCCACGAGCTTGGATTGATCTGCATTTTTTATGGTGTGTTCAGCCCTTGCATCCAAACTGCCATCGTTTAGTATTTTTACATTTTCGTCCAACCTGTCATCCCAGATCTGCCAGGTTTCGGTCTACAATGACAGACCCTCTGAGTTCTCCACCTTCGACCACCCTTTTGATTTTTTTTAGGTCTCCCAATTTTGCTAGGAGTTTTGTCCATCATCCCATACATCCACAAATTTTCTCAATTTTGGATCAGCCTTCTATCTATTTTTAAAAATTCGTGTTCTTCCTCCGCTACAGTGTTGTCAGCCAGATTCCAGATCCGACCCACTGCTAGTGCCAAAATCATAGACATTCGTAACCTTTCCCAAATCCAGATCCAAAAATAGTTCTGATTTTCTTGTTCGATTTCCTACAACCTTGATGAAGAACACATCTTCAAATTCGGACATATACTTCACGGTCAAAGGTAATCAACAGGAAAGTTCTCTGCAGATCTGAGTCTTCGGTTACTGTACAATAGCAGTAGATCAAAAATGATGAATGGGATTGTGGCACTCCACTCGCCGCCAATGCGGAAGGATGCCGCCGGCAGCTTCTTCACCACCCCGCGGAGAGCCGCGGACTCCAACTATCGTCCATGTACGATCCATACTAGATCTGACCAACTGCCCATCCTAGCCGTCGATGCATGGATTAACCCGATAATCGACGGGCTCGAAATTCAGTTTCTCCGCCATCTTGCGGAGGATAAAATTCGCCAACACAAAGTACAAATCTGGTGAATTTTTCTGAAGGCCACTAGATTGCAATACTTCGAAGCAGCTTTCCAACGGCTCTGATCTCGTCGCATTCCGACACCGGTGCTGATCGCAGCGTCCGTTCTCGCCGGAGCGCGTGCTGAAATACAGAACCGGCAGATTTCTGATCGGTTTTTCCGACCGGTGCCGAACGGAGCCGCCCGGCCTCCGGCCGGCGAACCAGCGTGCCGCCAGCCTGGGGAGCGCTTCTCCAAGTGTCTCCACTACAGCGGTACCACCGGGTCCCACACGGCCCCTCCAGACAGCACGTGGGCCCCACGGTCGTGAACACGCGTGTAGCCGAATCAACACCCGAAGCTGCCCGTCAACCCAAATTCGGTCCTCCCGGGCCCATTTGTATAGCCCTTTACCTCCCTGCGTGGAGTGGGCATGTTCTCATTGCTGTAATTATTGTGTGTTAAGTTTCCCGGGAGTACGAGTTTTCGGCCGGGTCCGTCTTCCCCACGCCGAGCGCGTGGAGGTATCGTTCTCGCTCCCTACACTCGGCATTTACTTATTTTCATATATACTTGTTTATGCCGCTGCTAGAGAGCATGCTTTAGGTCTGTTAGCTCGCTATATTGTCATTCACCGCTGCTACGAGAGAGAGCGTGACCGTCCCGTGACCCGATCCAGGCACGAAAGTGCGAGCCGACCACCCTAGCTCTTGCCGATTTCTCAACCGTGCACGTCCGACGCTTCCCTCGTTAAGGGACGATCGCGAGCTTGTCGTGTCCGTGTCTCGTCCCGCATCAATTTGGTATCAAAGCGAGTTTGAGTCTAGGGTGTCAAAAAAAAAGAGTGTCATTCATTAGTCATTTACGTCTAAGTCATGTTTAGGGTCATCATTGTTTTAAAACAAACAAAAAAAAGTGTCTTTTGGGTCGCATTTGCATACCATTAGTCGGTATATAAAAAGGTGTTGTCCGAACGTTAGGCTACGCCTATCGGGAAGGCCGCACACTTGCGCGAGTGATCTTCGGATCGATTAACTCCACCCCGTACTGAGTCTTGGTTTACGTCTAGGATCCTTAGTGTGCATGCATTCCAAACTTGCATAGTCGGTCTAGTGTCTTGTCACCGTGTGTATGCATGTCCATGTCCGCTACCCATGGCCGTTCCCCAAGACCATACGTCCGAGTGGTCAACCTTTGTGGCCAAAGTCAATGTCCTCATGGACCGAGCCCTTGGTTTTACCCCTCTCACTATGAAAGTCGCTCTACCCAACGGGTCCACAACGGAACTCCATTTCACCGATAGGGAGTCGGGTAATTGGGTTTCTCTTGACATCATGGAGTCTCTCTCCAAGACATGCGAGATTGTCCACGATGGTGATTTTACTTTTGTTGAGTTCTATAAGAGGATCGGATCTGTTCTCTACACCGATGGTGCATGGTGCAGGATCGGCACACTTGCTGGTTCATATATCATTTTAGGGTAAAAGTGGTTAGGAGAGAGAAGGGCCAATCTTGACTGGGACAAGAGGACTTGCACCTTATGCCCACCTTACCTACCCGGTAAGATCACCCTTAGGGACCCCGTATGTAATGCTCCGGGTTTTTCGGATCCTTCTTCGTGAGTCCCGGATCTGGTTTCTCAGAGTGTCCAGCTCCGTTGTGTCCGAAATTTCGTTTCGGACGTCTTTCGTGTTCGGATCGGCGCGATCCAGAGTCGTTTCGGAGGCCCGGAGGCGTTCCGCGGCTTTTTCCGCGTGTGTTTTCCGATTCCCGGCGTGGGTTTCGGCTTTCCCTTCGGAACCTCGTTGCGGGTGAACCGGGCCGTTCACCAGGGCGCGAGTGGTACCGTTGCGATCGGTGCGCTCCGAGGATCGCGAGGGTGTGATTTTCTATTTTTCTGGATTTTTCCGATTTTCCGGATTTTCCTATAAATAGCTTTTTCTCTCTCTCCCCCTCTCATTTCTCATTTCTCTCCCTCTCTCTTCTCACGCTCTCTCCTCTCTCCCTCTCTCTCCGGCGGCCGACGGGGCGGAGCATGGGCGAGGCGGGGACGGCGCGGGCGAGGCGCGGGCGAGGATGGATGAGGATCGAGGCGGTGGAGGCGCGTAGAAGCTCGGCCGTGAGTTCGTGGAACGGCGAGGCTTCAACGGCGTTTTCTTCGTGGATCGGCGTCCACGGTGCGCGTAATCTTCGGTGGAGGTAGGGTGATGGACCCTCAGCCCGTGTACTTCCTTTCCCGCGAGTTTCGTAGGCCGTGGTGAGCCGAGCGGGCTAAACGGGGCGTTTTGGGCAAAATGTGTGTTTTCGGGGTGTGAGCCGGATCTCCCGTTTTATGGTATTTTTGGGCGATCCAGGGGTTTAGATGCATGCCTAGGAGCTTGGGGGAGGTTTCCCCTTTTGTTTCCCCTTCACCTGGGGGTGAACGGGGCGTGGCATGGCTTTTCCCGCGGTTTCTACCGTTTCCGGGCACGGACTGAGAACGCGCTATACTCCAGTAGCGCGTTCCTGAAGGTCGCGCTGCCCCGACCGAGCGCGTTCATCGGAGAAGATGAACAGTAAGGCGGTTTGGGTCGCGCCTTACGGCCCCAGCGCGTTCTGGTTGTCGCGCTATAGGATCATAGCGCGACCTGGCCTGGTCGCGCTATGGTCATGTAGCGCGTTCGTGTTGAACGCGCTAGGCGCGTATAGCGCGTTCTGGCTGAACGCGCTATGCACATGTAGCGCGTTCTTGGAGGTGACCAGCCGGGCTGCCCGGGGCGGGCGGTCTGCGGCTGATCGTTCTCCCCTTAGGCCGTGTGTGCCTTGGACACCCAGTGGAGTTCCGTGACCGTGTTTTGGGGTGTCTGGAGGTTCCGTTTACCTCGTTTTGCGTGCCCATGCGCTTAAGGGTCCGGGTGACCTTTTAGCGTCCGTTCGCATTGTGTTGGTCTCCGGTCGACCCGGTTGGGACCCAGTGGTCGACCTCCGGCCTTGTGAGTATCCTGGACACCCCGTGGGTTCTGTGTCCGCGTTTCTGGGGTGTCGGGAGGGACCGTGTTTCCTCGATTAGCGTGCCCATAGGTGTGGTGGGTCCGGGTGACCCCACGTGTTCCGGGCTCTTGTGTTACGCTTGATCGAGTCACCGTGTGTCGGTGTGTGTGCGGTGGGGTCTCCCCCGCATATCGTGGGTTCCTTTGGAAGGCAATTCCCGTGTGGGCCATGTGTTTGGCCTTGGACTGCGAGTCCAGTTGTCCGGTCTGGGGCTGGAGGTTTCCCGCTTGCTTCAAGATGGGAAGTCGTCGTGGCGGCTTGTGTGCTGCCTTGGGAATCGTGCTTCTGTGTTTTTCCGTGTGGCCCTTGTGAGTGGCCTTAGTCTCTTGCGCTCCCTTCCCGAGGGAGTGGTCTTGGTGACTTGTGTGTTGTCTCGGTACTTGTGCTACCGTGGTTTTAGACCTAGAGATTGGGCTAGATCGACGGCCTTGTGCTGTTGCGTGCAACGGTCTTGACCCCGAGTCTTGTGACTCAAGGACCGTTGGGTGTAGTGCGTCTAGAGGACTGCCTAGAGTCCAGTGGCTTAGTGCCACTCGAGTTTTCTCGACTCTCGCGCACGGTGCGTGCGTGGCCGTGGACTGTGAGTCCCGTTTCTTCTCCGACTGTGGTCACCGTGCGACGGGGCCGGTACGTGGGGTGGTCCCCGTACGTCGTCGGATTCGGACGTTATTTTCCGTTGAGTTGAGAGTCTACTCCTTCAGTGACCCTCCACTAGTCGTAGCCTATTAGTACGCGTGTGCTAGTTGCACCAGGGAGTGGTGTACGGGCTTACCCTGAGGACGGTTAGACTGGTTTCCGTCGGGCCCCTCGTCGTAGCCAGAGTCCGGCTGCGGGGGAAAACCAGTCAGAGGGCCAGACCTAGGACGCGTGGTCTGTGTGTGCACACGTGGTTGGGGACTGTGGACGCACGTCGACGGGCGTGACCCCAGCTAGTCACTTGTTGTGGTTACTTGTACGGTGTTCGCGCCTCGGGTAGGACCTACCATGTCAGGCGGTTCACCTGCGGTGCGGTGTAAGACGTCAGGGGACGCTACCGGCTGTGCTTCTAGTGGGTGGTACTCCTGTCGAGTACGGAGTGTCAGACTATCAGTCTTTGTGTCTTTGACCTTCGGGTTTTTAGTCGTGTTGACCGGTGAGTTCGGTTGTTTCATCTTGGCGCGTGTGTCGGTTCTTGCGCCGTGAGATTAGTGCTAGTGGCTTTACCGAGGTTGGGTCTTGTGGTGCGGTACCCGCGATCGGATGGTCGGGGTTGCACCTTGGACAGCGTGTCCAGGTTGGCTGTCCGGGGGACAGGCCTCTACGGCGTGGTTGCCGTGTGTTTTTACTTCGGTAGGTGGTACTAGCGTAGTTTGGTAGCTTCGACTGCGTGATCGAGGTCTGCCTTCTGGCAGTAGGAGTAGCTGTAGTGCCGAGTTTTGACCGGCCACCGGGTTGCTGTTCCTGCTGTAGTTGTAGCTTCCTTTCCGCTACCGCCGTTGTTTCCGGTTGGGGTTCCGCGGGATCCCTGCTGAGTCTCTGTTTTGGAGACTCATTCCCTGCTTTTCAGGTGTAGCGGTTCTTCCTCGTGGTTCGAGGGTGCGGAGCGGAGGTTCTCTGTTGCCAGCTTGCCGGGCCGAGTGTTCACTTGGCATGTGGTACGCTTTACTGCTTTAGACTGTACTTTCTGTTGGACTGGACTCTGTTGTAGTTGTTTTATTTATTTCTGTTATTTGTTGAGTTGTCCTGCTTTATTTCCTATTTCTTTGTGCCTCCACACTCCTTTTAGCCCTTCCGAGCCCTCCCGGCTCGTGGGCGGCGGTGCGAGTCTCGGGTTATCGGGCCTTCCCGGTAATCAGATTCTCGGGTCGTTACACCGTATGTCCAGCCACCCAGCCCCAGCGGCCCACTCCACCTTCGGATTCGCGCTTGGAGCCACCTCATCCCGAGCCACCCGTATTTCTAACGGGTATATTATACATAGCCGAGCCGCTTCTTAGTTGGCTCAAGGATGGCTTGGTCCCACTCCCTTACCCTTCTATGGACCCTACCCTACCTTTAGTGCCCGCCAACTCCTACCATACTACGTTCCGATCTCGTCACCATGTTGACACATTGGGTGGCCTTATCCTTGGTTTAGGTTGGCAATGGCAGTTGACACATATGTTGGCCCGAGGTTTCGACCAACCCACGAGTCGTAGCTTCACCCATCCGGCCTTCGGGTCCATTACCTCCGAGTGCACCGTGGGTTGTGTCACCACGGAGGTTCTTCTACTTCTCCCGCTACCGGATGAGTCCGACTTCATGACTTTGCTTCCGAGGGAGGAGTCATATTTCCTATACACGGTCCCATCTACCATGACGGAGGAAGGTGACCACCCGCACCTTCAAGAATTTCACGATTGGGACCATGTCATGTTGGAACCCACCATAAGGGGTCATACCTTCTTTGATCCCTTTGACCCCTTCCCTAGTGGATCCCTAGACCCTTCATATTCCCTTCACTTCTTCGGGGAAGTCCACCTTCATACCCCTTTCCTACGGGCCGGGCCCTCCATACCCACCAAGCCCGTCCACGATACACCTACACCCGGCTCTTCCACACCCGGCTTTCCTAGCCCACTCAAGTCTCCTAAATCTAAAGGGTTGTCCATGCATGACTAGGTCATACTTGGATGTTTAGGTGTTCCCCATACCACCCATCTCCGGTTACATAACATGCATGCATGGCACACATTCGGGTGTCCTGGTCCGCCGTCACCTATGTACGGGTTGGGCTAACAATAGGTGTGTCTAGAGTCATGCATGAGTCGGTTTCTTATTTGTGTGGTTTTTTTTGTTTGTGTGTCGATTGTTTGTCTGCATGCGTCTTGTTTAAGCTCGTTGTCGGTCTCTTATGAGTAAGAGGGGAGTGGACTCACTTGATGAGTATGGGGTCGATTCTACATCTATACCCGGATCAGTCACCTATAGGGACTCAGCGGTAATTCCTAGTGAGTCTTTGAGCCGCTTCCCTTCCTTTTGAGAGTGCCCCACCCGGAGTGTCCACCTTCAGGCCATAGCAGTTTGAGCATATCGAGTATATATGGAATGAGCAGGTGACGATCATTTGGAGTGGAGCGTACCCGCCTTACTTGGCACGGTGACGGATCCGCCGGAGTATTCGAGCATCCCTACCCCTACTCGACGGGGTCGAGTTCCTCCCACCCGGGGAGAGTTGATGGGAATCGACACCGAGCCAGTACCTTTTCATATTGCATTTATATCCTTTAGTTTATTTTTATATCTATGGGAAAGTATACGCACAATTGTACGGCTTTATCGGCCAATGCGTCACTCCCGTAGATTGTGTGGGTTTCTATGTAATTTATCAGTATGACCAACAAGGGGGCCCTCAGGCCTTTCCCATTGGTCCATGTCATCTTGTGGGGCTGGTCAACCATCCTAGGAGGACATCTAGAAGGTTGGACTAGTCATATGCCACATGGGTAGACAAGTGGCCCATTTTGTCCAAGGTAGGCCACCTACCATTCAACCTTCCATTCAACCTCCCCTCCTAGTCAATAGCCCCCCCCCCCTTGCATATTATATTCTTCTTTTTTGTGTTTGTGGCATGCAATCTCAGCCCTTCAATCCTCTTCCCTAGATCTAAAGGTCCACATTGCATTTGATGTAAGTCATATAAAATGTTGTATTTTCATATGAATATTGATGAAAAAATCAGAAATTTTGTGAAATTCAAGGAGCTTCTTGCGCCCCTAGCCCCTCTCCCTCTGGTTCCTCTCCTCCAACCTCAAGTTCTAGAGTGATTCTACCTTCTATCATCCCCTCTCAACCTCCGGTGATCGTCTGTGCCGCCGCCGCCGCCGTTCGTGCCGCCATCGAGCCACCTCTGCAGTTCTGTCTTCGTCCGACCACAGCAGCTTCCGCGAATTGTCTGTCTCAGCCACAAGCTTGGATTGATCTGCATTTTTTATGGTGTGTTCAGCCCTTGCATCCCAAGAGCCACCTAAATTTTCACGCCAAAATGCCATCGTTTAGTATTTTTACATTTTCGTCCAACCTGTCATCCCAGATCTACCAGGTTTCTATCTACATTGACAGACCCTCTGAGTTCTCCACCTTCGACCACCCTTTTGATTTTTGTTAGGTCTCCTAATTTTACTAGGAGTTATGTCCATCATCCCATACATCCACAAATTTTCTCAATTTTTGATCAGCCTTCTATCTATTTTTAAAAATTCGTGTTCTTCCTCCGCTACAGTGTTGTCAGCCAGATTCCAGATCCGACCCACTGCTAGTGCCAAAATCATAGAAATTCGTAGCCTTTTCCAAATCCAGATCCAAAAATAGTTCTGGTTTCCTTGTTCGATTTCCTACAACCTTGATGAAGAATACATTTTCAAATTCGGACATCTACTTCACGGTCAAAGACAATCAACAGGAAAGTTCTCTGCAGATCTGAGTCTTTGGTTACTGTACAACAGCAGCATATAAAATTCGCCAACACAAAGTACAAATCTGGTGAATTTTTCTGAAGGCCAGTAGATTGTAGTACTTCGAAGTAGCTTTCCAACGGCTCTGATCTCGTCGCATTCTGACACCGGTGCTGATCGCAGCGTCCGTTCTCGCCGGAGCGCGCGCTGAAATACAGAACCGGCAGATTTCCGATCGGCTTTTCCGACCGGTGCCGAACGGAGCCGCCCAGCCTCCGGCCGGCGAACCAGCGTGCCGCCAGCCTGGGGAGTGCTTCTCCAAGTGTCTCCACTACAGCGGTACCACCGGGTCCCACACGGCCCCTCCGGACAGCACGTGGGCCCCACGGTCGTGAACACGCGTGTAGCCGAATCAACACCCGAAGCTGCCCGTCAACCCGAATTCGGTCCTCCCGGGCCCATTTGTATAGCCCTTCACCTCCCTGCGTGGAGTGGGCATGTTCTCATTGCTGTAATTATTGTGTGTTAAGTTTCCCGGGAGTACGAGTTTTCGGCCGGGTCCGTCTTCCCCATGCCGAGCGCGTGGAGGTATCGTTCTCGCTCCCTACACTCGGCATTTGCTTATTTTCATATATACTTGTTTATGCCGCTGCTCGAGAGCATGCTTTAGGTCCGTTAGCTCGCTATATTATCATTCACCGCTGCTACGAGAGAGAGCGTGACCGTCCCGTGACCCGATCCAGGCACGAAAGTGCGAGCCGACCACCCTAGCTCTTGCCGGTTTCTCAACCGTGCACGTCCGACGCTTCCCTCGTTAAGGGACGATCGCGAGCTTGTCGTGTCCGTGTCTCGTCCCGCATCAGTGTGTGTATGTGTTTCATTGAGCAACATGTTTTATATCTTGATTTGATGAGTTGAAAGATGGAGTCAATGTTCACTCTTGAAAGTCATGTGAACCCTTGGTGTTTAAGGAACTAATGTTATATTTATGTTGGTTTGTAGGAACACAAATTCATGGCTCATATTTGGAATCTAAAGGAGTCCATCAATGAAGCTCTTCTTCTAAAAGGGAGTTAAGTCTGTTCACATTTGAAAGTCATATGAATTATTTGTATTTAAGGATCTCATGCTTTGAATATTTTGATTAGAAGGATAAAAATCCATGACTCATGTTTGGAACCCAATGGAGTGCATCAATGAAGATCTTATTGAAAAAGGGAGTTGACTCACTCATTGCATTGCGTTGATTCTTCTATATTTTATGCATTTCATCAAATAGCTTTTCAAAGTCTTAGTTGGATATTTTCATGCGTTTTCTTCATAAGATTTTTGGACTTGAAATATCCTCAACCTTGTAACTTAAAATTTGATGGATGTGATTTTAATTATGCTTGCTCGTTTCTTAGACTCATGGTAATTTAAATTTGGGAAGTTTATATCAATGCTCCTCTTGAGATAATAATTCATAAATGTTAGTTTTTAATCAACAAGAATGCCATTTGAATGAATGTGGTTCCATGATATTATGCATGCTAAACATTTGGCATAATTGTTAACACTTGTGTGATGAAGCATTTTGTTGTTGAAGATTTGGTTGCCTTGTGATTGAATGATTGAGCTCCCATATCATTGTATATGCCTTGGATGCAATGGAAGGTTAAAAGTTCTTCAAATGCCAAAGCTTGTGACTTATGTCCTTATGGAAACATTTATTTATGCAATGAGCATTTGGATGGTTGACAAGTTATGGAGGTTCATTTGGAAGAATCTAGTTTATGAGCTCTTAACTTCACACCTATGGTAACTTGATACTCTTGTATTTTTACAGGTTCAAGGATGGTTTTTATACCCTCCCATATCAAGTGAATCATGGTAATATCTAACCACCTTGTGTGCTTGAAATGGAGGTAGTTGAAGTTGAGCCTTCATACCTTTGTATTTGGACAATTGAGAGATTCAATTTCATCACAACAAAAACTTATCATATGGTGGAATGTGTTTTTGTTGATTGATATGAGAAGCCAAATACATGATTAAATTGGTTCAATGATGTATTTTAAAGAGAACATGTTCATAGTGTTAATACTTGAAGCAAGTATTCTGATTCTAATCTAACCTCATGCTTTACCATGTTTATCGGGAGGAAAATTCATGGTTGATCTTCATGGGATTATGATAATATTTAATCATTTATCTTCCCTTGAATTCATGGAGGTTTGATGGGTTTTTCTAACCCTTTCTGGCCTGGGTCGACCTATAGGGTCGACCCCCAGTGGTTTCCCCTCGGACTGAAGCCTTTCTGTGACCCCTGCCTGCAAGGGTCGACCCCCCATGCATGGGTCGACCCCTGTGAGTTGGGGTTTTTATTTCCGTCTGTCAGCCCTCTGTAGCCCGAGAGTCGACCCCAAGGGTCGACCCTTCCAGAACGAGATTTTCGGAAGAGTTTAAAACCTTATGAAAACCTTTCTAAACATTACCATACTACCCCTCATTAGTTCCCATTGTTATTAAAGTGTTTCTAACATGTATTGGGAAGGTTTTATGAGTCTTTTCCCCACCCCTTGAGTTGCATTTATAAGAGTTACGATTTTGTGAGAGGATTAACCCTAATGCTCATTCGTTCATTCTTATAGGTGAAGAAAAGGGGGAAAACGTGGTGGTGCTCTCGCAAGGTGGTTTTCATCTACTTCCATGGAGATTTGGAGCTCGTGGTAGAAGAAGAAAAGAAGCATCTCGAAGAGAGGAACGAGAGAACGCCTAAATCGCCATCATCCGACATCAAACCAAGAAGAGCCAGAGATTCAATTGAAGGGGGAGCCTTGTGCTTATTGAATCTTTCTTGTTTTAGTCTTTATCATATGTTTTGGACTTAGAGCATTCATTTGTTAGCTTGTTACAAACCTATAAACGATTTTCTGTGTGTGTGTTCGGAGAACGGTTTCTCCGAGTGGTTTGAATTGACGCTTGTGCGTCGTTTGGTGCGGAGCATATCCGCGTGTGTGTTGGGATTTTTGCCTCGTGTGTGTGGGGAGAAATCCCTGTGTGTGTGTGCTACTTTTGTAGCATATTTGTGTTGGGGTTTTTATCCCGTGTGTGTAGGGAGAAATCCCCGTGTTTGCTGCATTTGCAGCGTGTGGAGAAAGCCTTACCGGTTTGGTAAGGGGTGGACGTAGGGAGCCCGTCGTGGTCTCTAACCACCTTAAAAATCCTCATCTCCTGTGGTTTGAATTGTGTGATTGTATGGTTAGCTTGTTATACTTATTTGTGTGATCATGTGTGAACGGAGAGAGTGAGAGAATCTAGTTAACTTGTGTAGCATTGAATTCCTCTATCTTATCAATCTTGTTAATTCCGATATGCGCTAGCTTGTGTTTTTAATTGGACATAATTTTTAGTAGAATGATCTATTCACCCCCCCTCTAGATCCGTGTTCCTGCACTACGGGACCCAACAATTGGTATCAAAGTCAGGTTCTGCTGTCCCTAGATCTCACGATCTACAGAGTGATCCTAGTACATTCTACCATCATGAATTTTTCTATTGAGCATATGTCGATGAATTACCTTCCTATTCTTAATGGTTCTGATTTTACTTCATGGATAGGTAAAATGTGTGGACTGATCAATTCAGTTAATCATAATCTTTGAAAGTTGATTTATGATGGTCCTCACATGTTACCTCTAGATGAGACCAAGTGGTCTAGTCAAGATAAATTGAAAAATCATGAAAATGTCATTGTCTTAAGTTTATTGAAAAGTGCAATTGATACCCATATGTTTTCATTTGTTTCTTCTTGTAGAACGGTAAAGGAGCTTATGGATCAGTTGATCAAAGCTCAAGAGATGGAATGACAAAATTATCTCATGGCCGACAATGATGATAAACTCAATGAAGAAAATTATGATGAGGTAAATTCTGAATCCGAAGAACTCTCTATTGAGGAATGGCCAATGACATATGCTGAACTATATGATAAATGCAAGAAACTCAAATCTGAAAATAAAACCTTGAAAAGGAAGATTAATGAGAATGTGCATGATAATCCTTCATGTGAAAATTGTAAAAGTTTGGAGTCAAAGATTGAGAACCTAGAATATGAAAAAGAACTTCTAGAATCCAAAGTTGAATTATTTTCAGATGAGATATCTTGTATGAATGAAGAGCTTGAGATGTTTAGAAAATCTAATACTGCTCTTGAAATTGATAATGATTCCCATGATTTACTTGATCAAAACAAACACTTATTGTCTAAGATTTCATTACTTGAAGAAACAGAAAAATGTCTTAGAAACAAGTTAGCTTCTTTGTCTGATGATGATAAGTTGTTTGAGAAATTACTTGATTCTGAAATTGATAACAAGAGCATCATGGATGAAAATGAAGATGTTAAAAAGAAAAATGGTGCTATGTTAATTCAGAATTCCTTACTAGAGGGAAGATTGAGATGCTTTGATAAGCTTGAAAAAGAAATCTTATTGTTGAAACATGAGAATGAACAGTTGATTGCTAAGATCTCAAAGTTTGATGAAACTGAGATAGCTCTTGAAAACTTAACAGAAAATTTGCATGCCATAAATGCTGAAAATAAGGAACTCTTGAAAGAGAATGAAAACTTGGAATCTGTGAATTGCTTGTTGAGTGAGAAAATCATTGCATGTGAAAAAGAGATCAATAACTTGAAGCTTGATTTGTCTAGATTTGTCAAAGGGAAGGAGAACTTAGACACATTGATAGGTGTTAAAGTGAACTTTTAAAAAGAGGGTCTTGGTTACATCCCGGTCAACAAAAAATCTTTTGAATCAAAAATGAAAATCTCTTTTGTTCATGCCTCCGACATTCCTAACATCTCCAAAATACCCCCTCCCGTTGCTCAAGTGAAAATCTCTGAAAATGATTTTGATAAAAAGAAAAATCTCAACAAAAAATATTCCATGTCAAATAGATCTCAAAAATCAAAGTTGAATGTTGAATGATTCTATTGTGGCATGTTTGGTCATGAAATGAATGATTGTGCTGTCTTGAAAATGGATGATCAAAATACATGCAAAGATAAATCTTCCTTCAAAAGAAAGAAAAATGTCTCATACTTTTATTGTCACAAACTTGGCCATGTCATGGATGATTGCTTTGTGAAACAAAATGATGATTATCGTGCCATGAATGCTAAGTTTAACTTTCAAAGAAAATTCAGAAATGAACATACTTCTCATGCTAAAAGGTTTGCATCCCATAAGAAAAATTCATTCACGAACACTCATGCAAACAATGGAATGCCATTCCATATAACCGAATCTCCATGTTGTTTTCATTGTGGCAAGTACGGGCATGTTATGAAAGAGTGTTGGTTTTTGAAAACAAAAAATTTTCATGCTTGTAGAATGCATGTTAGGTCTAATTTTGTTAAATCTTAGACCTTTTAAAAATAGAAGATGGAATGGATTTGAAAATTCCTTTACTCCAAAAAGGAAGTCTTTTGGTAAAATTGCTTCTCCTCAATGCCTTTATTGTGGAAACCATGGACATGTTATTGAGGATTGCAGGATCATGAAAAGTGATGACAATGTGGAAATGAAAATGTCAAAGAAATTTTTGGAAGAAATGCTTCTAACATCCAAGGACCCAAGAAGACTTGGGTGTCAAAATTCGACAAATGAGTCGGTTGTGATGGAGGTGTGCCTTGAGGTAAATAAAGAATGAAAGGTGTTCTAACAAAATGGAACAAGACACACTTGAATGGTAAAACCCCAACTTTGTTTCCTCTTTGTCAAAATTGATATTTTTGATGTTTTCCTTCTGCTACTTTGTACAAGTCATTCATGATCTCATTGAATGAATATTTGGTATATCAAATATTATTATGTGAAATGACAGATTAAGTCTGTCAGGAAGCTAACATCATGCATGAGGTGATCCTCGAATCAAAGCTCTCCGTCTTGTACCAAAATTCAGAAATTGAATTATTTGACTAATGTGGAAACATGTTTTTTGAAGGAAATCAATTTACCTTGAAATAATTCTGAAATACCATGTGCGTTCAAATTGATTCTGAAATTCGTTCTTACTTCAAGAAGGTAAAATTTCTGTAATGCAGAATTGTTCATTTGACAGATATTGATTCTGAACTTGATCTGTTATTCTTGTACTCTGCTATGATGAACATGTCTCATTGGTTGAATGAATTTAAAATTTTTTGAGGTATAAGTATGATGCCTTTGCCTACTGAATACTTTTCAATCTGAAATGCATGAGCATTTGAGTGTAATTGAGTATCTGGTATATCAAATGGTGTGTAGTGGAAGGGTGGATTATGTCCACCTAGAAGTTCTCACTATGTGTGAGTTGGATTTTTGAACCTTCACCTCCACCTCGTACCGAAACCTGTAAAATCTATTTGGTTTGTAGATGATACTCTAAGCTTTTGAAATGTTATTGAAAATCTATTTTTGAACATTTCTGAAAATAATTTTGGTGCACTACTTGATTTTGATCATTTGTGTACCCTTGTTGAAAAAGGGCAAGTATTGAAAAATGGTTGCTGCTCATCATTTGAATATGTATGTCTCCTTGTGTAATCTGTCATGATATTCTAAAATAAAAAATAAATTACATATTGCATATTCATGCATATAGAGCATATGCATATATTTCATGATAATCGTCTATCTTGACTCATGAATGCTTGCATGAATGTTTCATGAATCTTTGCATGCTTGTAAGTATTTACACTATGAAACTATTTCTCGATCTTTCTAAGGCCTTACCTCCTTGCTAAATAACAATGCAGTGACTTTATTCATATGTGATACATGTCATATATTAAGGGGGAGGATTTGACACCGATCGTACATACATTTAGGGGGAGTCATAACCGTGTCTTGTGGAATTCATTTCATACATGCAAAATAAAATTTTACCCTCACACTCTTGCACACAATGAATTTAATGACTTTAATACATAAGGATTTAAGAAATTCCTTCTAACACTTTAAAGGGAACTTGAATCTCTACATGGACTTTAAAGAGTAATCGTGAGGAAAAAGCTGCCTACCCCACAAAAATTTAATAAGTGGTATGTGGATCCAAGTAACCGGGAATCTCCCCTAAAACAAAGGAGGAAACTCGTGTCGAAAGGAGAAACAACAATCCATATGTGCGACGAATCCAAGTAGCCGGGAATCCACATTGAGACATATGAGGAAACTGACGCCGAAAGGTGAAGTCTATTAAAAGAAATAAAATAGGGGTTGTGCGAAGCTACCGATAGTCGAAAATCTAAAGTGAAAGTGTAGAGAGGAGATTACCTTCTATTGTTCTTCAAAAAATCTGAAAATCCATATGTTTTGAAGCTCATTAGTCATTGCCTCACATTTCACATGAGCATTTTTATGATGTATGTATTTTATGAATTTACCTACATTCATGGTTTATGTAGTACTCCTACTTGTGTATGCATAAATCTCTTAGTTATGCTTCATGCCTTACATTCTTGAATTTGAATCACATACTCTTTTGTTAACCCGTGCCTCATATAGGGGGAGTTACTATATATACTATATGTGTGCTTGACGATTGTACTTGTGTGCTTGCATGTTCATGCATTCCCCTTGAGTCTAATTCTGAGCATAAACCTTACTTTTATAGGATAGAAGTCATCATGTGCATAGCTTCATATCTTGCACGATTAGTATTCACATAGTGCATACTCATTGCATTTGAAAGATGACGCTCATCGTGTGCATATTTACATATTTGTAATTTTCAGCATGCATATAATTCATTCATGATATCATCTTGAACAAATCTATATTTTCCAACAATGGGCATAGTTCATTTTGAAATGCATATTCTGAACACTCCATGTTGCATAAATGTTAAAATGAGTTCAACCAAAAAATGGTATCCTATCTTCGAGGTTCTCTCTTTGAGAATTAAAATTGCATATGTTTGTGCCTATATCTTGATCAACATTTGGAATCATATCATTTGGCCTAATATGTTCATTTCATGTCACATAACCCCCTGTCTTTTTGTAGATGACAAAAAGGGGGAGAATATTTGGTGTGTGTGCTCGATGCTTTATGAATGATGTTGTCACGGGGAGAATGAAAGAATTGGTGTATGCTCAATGTTTACAAATGTTTGCACACTTTGTATTATCACACACATCATTTTGTCATCATCAAAAAGGGGGAGATTGTTGCATCCCCTACTTCGTGTTTGGTTTCAATGATATCAAAACGATTATGTTTGAATGTGTATGTCTTTCATTGAGCAACATATTTTATATCTTGATTTGATGCGATTGTGTTTGTGTGTGTATGTGTTTCATTGAGCAACATGTTTTATATCTTGATTTAATGAGTTGAAAGATGGAGTCAATGTTCACTCTTGAAAGTCATGTGAACCTTTGGTGTTTAAGGAACTAATGTTATATTTATGTTGGTTTATAGGAACACAAATTCATGGCTCATACTTAGAATCTAAAGGAGTCCATCAATGAAGCTCTTCTTCTAAAAGGGAGTTAACTCTGTTCACATTTGAAAGTCATATGAATGATTTGTATTTAAGGATCTCATACTTTTAATATTTTGATTTGCAGAATAAAAATCCATGACTCATTTTTGCAACCCAATGGAGTGCATCAATGAAGATCTTATTGAAAAAGGGAGTTGCCTCACTCATTGCATTGCGTTGACTCTTCTATATTTTATGCATTTCATCAAATAACTTTTCAAAGTCTTGGTTGGATATTTTCATGCATTTTCCTCATAAAATTTTTGGGCTTGAAATATCCTCAACCTTGTAACTTAAAATTTGATGGATGTGATTTTAATGATGCTTGCTAGTTTCTTAGACTCATGATAATTTAAGTTTGGAAAGTTTATAGCAATGCTCCTCTTGAGATAATAATTCATAAATGTTAATTTTTAATCAACAAGAATGCCATTTGAATGAATGTGGTTCCATGATATTATGCATGCTAAACATTTGGCATAATTGTTAACACTTGTGTGATGAAACATTTTGTTGTTGAAGATTTGGTTGTCTTATGATTGAATGATTGAGCTCCCATATCATTGTATATGTCTTGGATGTAATGGAAGGTTAAAAGCTCTTCAAATGCCAAAGCTTGTGACTTATGTCCTTATGGAAACATTTATTTATGCAACGAGCATTTGGATGGTTGACAAGTTATGGAGGTTCTTTTGGAAGAATCTAGTTTATAAGCTCTTAACTTCACACCTATGGTAACTTGATACTCTTGTGTTTTTACAAGTTCAAGGATAGTTTTTATACCCTCCCATATCAAGTGAATTATGGTAATATCTAACCACCTTGTGTGCTTGAAATGGAGGTAGTTGAGGTTGAGCCTTCATGCCTTTGTATTTGGACAATTGAGAGATTCAACTTCATCGCAACAAAAACTTATCATATGGTGGAATGTGTTTTTGTTGATTGATATGAGAAGTCAAATACATGATTAAATGGGTTCAATGATGTATTTTAAAGAGAACATGTTAGATAGTGTTAATGCTTGAAGCAAGTATTTTGATTCTAATCTAACCTCATGCTTTATCATATTTTTCAGGAGGAAAATTCATGGTTGATCTTCATGGGATTATGGTAATATTTAATCATTTATTTTCCCTTGAATTCATAGAGGTTTGATGGGTTTTTCTAACCCTTTCTGGCCTGGGTCGACCCATAGGGTCGACCCCCGGTGGTTTCCCCTCGGACTGAAGCCTTTCTGTGACTCCTGCCTGCAAGGGTCGACCCCTGGGGTCGACCCCCCATGTATGGGTCGACCCCATGGATCGACCCCTGTGAGTTGGGGTTTTTATTTCGATCTACCAACCCTCTGTAGCCCGAGGGTCTACCCCAAGGGTCGACCCTTCCAGAACGGAATTTCCGGAAGAGTTTAAAACTTATGAAAATCTCTCTAAACATTACCATACTACCCCCCATTAGTTCCCATTGTTATTAAGGTGTTTCTAACATGTATCGGGAAGGTTTTATGAGTCTTTTCCCCACCCCTTGAGTTGCATTTATAAGAGTTACGATTTTGTGAGAGGATTAACCCTAATGCTCATTCGTTCATTCTTATAGGTGAAGAAAAGGGGGAAAACGTGGTGGTGCTCTCACAAGGTGGTTTTCATCTACTTCCATGGAGATTTGGAGCTCGTGGTAGAAGAAGAAAAGAAGCATCTCGAAGAGAGGAACGCGAGGACGCCGAAATCGCCATCATCCGACATCAAACCAAGAAGAGCCGGAGATTCAATTGAAGGGGGAGTCTTTGTGCTTGTTGAATCTTTCTTGGTTTAGTCTTTAGCACATGTTTTGGGCTTAGAGCATTCATTTGTTAGCTTGTTACAAACCTATAAACGATTTTCTATGTGTGGGTTCGGAGAACGGTTTCTCCGAGTGGTTTGAGTTGACGCTTGTGCGTCGTTTGGTGCAGAGCATATCCGCGTGTGTGTTGGAGTTTTTGCCTCGTGTGTGTGGGGAGAAATCCCCGTGTGTGTGCTACTTTTGTAGCGTGTTTGTGTTGGGATTTTTATCCTGTGTGTGTGACGAGAAATCCCCGTGTTTGCTGCATTTGCAGCGTGTGGAGAAAGCCTTACCGGTTTGGTAAGGGGTGGATGTAGGGAGCCCGTCGTGGTCCCGAACCACCTTAAAAATTCTCGTCTCCTGTGGTTTAAATTGTGTGATTGTATGGTTAGCTTGTTATACTTATTTATGTGATCATGTGTGAACGGAGAGAGTGAGAGAATCTAGTTAACTTGTATAACATTGAATTCCTCTATCTTATCAATCTCGTTAATTCCAATGTGCGCTAGTTTGTGTTTTTAATTGGACATAGTTTTTAGTAGAAGGATCTATTCACCCCCCCCTCTAGATCCGTGTTCCTGCACTACGGGACCCAACAAGTCATATCACTTTATAAATCTAAATTGTGTAAAAAAGTTATATTTATTTGTAGACATATCACTTCTTTTTGTCAAAAATTTATAAATAAATCACGTTTAAATATCATTTATGTATTATTTAAATTAATCTAGTGATATATCTACTAATATATTTTTAAAAATATTTTTTTTATAAATTCATCTCTAACAATGATTTTCTATAAAAGTCTCTTTATTGACTCGTTACTCGTGATATTTTTTAATCATCTCTTTAATCAAAACATTATAAAAATAATCTTATAATTAATCTCTGACCACCATGCATCAAATATTTTCTTGACATCCATAAGTTTGAATGTTTAATTAGATGATAACAGCCTTATTAAAAAGATTTTTTCACCAATGTAATAGGGGGGAGAGAGAGGAGATTAGAAGTTCTTTCGGATTTATTTTCTAAAAAAAGTTATATTCTCGATCTGGTGCGAGTCGCCCCGACCCGTACAACTCGACCCAACCCAGGCTGTGGGCGAGATGCCCGAGTCGTAGGTCGTCACCTGGTCGCCCCATTAATTTAATATTATATTATATATATAATATATTTTTTATTTTATTCTATTAATTTATATATTATATATATATAATCTTTTTTTATTTTAACATAGAATGAAATAGATTGAGACAGATTGAGTCGGGATCGACTCAACCCGTTTCAGCCCATGATCGAGATGGACGGATCGATCGAGACGACGAACCCTGATTCTAACTCAAAACTAACCGATGTTTTAACCTTTCTAATGGGAATAGTTCAAATTTAAATGTATACATACAACAGTTTTCTCCTTACTAGAGAAACTTTCTTCTATATTCCACAGATTTCAAGCGATTATTCTGCTTTTCACAGGTTCCAATAGAAGTAGCAGTATTTTTCATACACCCTTCATTATTTGTAATTGTAAGGGCTGATAAGTAAGTATCTAAATTGGACGAACTAATTTATAAATATGAACTATTACGAGGATTGAAAACTAAAACCTAAGAATCCCTTAAACCCTGATGGTCCCATTTTTGTTCTTATATTTATTGAAAGGTCACCATGCTTTTCTGCCGGAGAAAAGATGGGCCAGTATTTAAGTTGAGGCACACGGGAGGTGGTGTTCATATGGGGAGTGTTTAAGGTCCCCACAACTTTAAATCCAATTATATAATTCAGAGGAGATAATAAATCTTGAAAATTATTACATGTGTTTTATTTTTAATTAAACTTTAAATTGAGCATTCTTAAACTAACGTAAAAGGATTAACTCATATAAATCCTTTCAAAATCAGTTATAATCATTTTTATCTAATATCTTAAACCTAACCTAAACATTCAGAAGTGATTTCCCATTAAAACATTTCGTCAAGAAACGTCCTTTTCGGCCTAACCCCACGCCCATCCCTTCAGCTCACAAGAAATCCTCCCAATTATTATCAACTAGTTATTGACCTTGCAAGCAGGGTTTATCGTCTCGATCGATCCGTCCGTCCTGATCACGGATTGAGACGGATCGGGTCAGTCTCGATTCGGTCCGTCTCGATCCATCTCGTTCTATATTAAAATAAAAAAATTATATATATATATAATATATAAAATAAAAAAATAAAAAAATTAAAAAAGATAATATATATATATATAATATAATATAATATTAAATTAATGAGACGACCTGGTGACGACCCATGACTCGGGCGTCCGCCCACAATTTGAGTCGGGTCGAGTCGTGCAGATCGGGACGACCCGCACTAGATCGACAAACCCTACTTGTAAACACTTCCCCAAGATCTATGCCCATATTATCTCGCAATCTACATCGAAATCTAATTTATTAGAAGACCTCTTCATGCCCAATAACACTATCAAATGATTCTAAAGATTAAAACAGTCCTCTTAAGCATGTCCAATATATTTTTCCCCCTCTTTTAAAGGGTTGGTAATTCTGACATCGAATCGCTTTGTGCGGAGTGATAGGGGGGATCAAATCCACCGGATTATGATTCGACGTATCAATCATATTATACCTATCGATTTTTCGATGATACAATGCGATACTACAAATATTACTATGTATGACACTTATATCGTTGTTGTGTCTTTTATGTCCGATCTATATTAATTACGTATTACCTATTAATCGTATCAACTTTAAGTTAATACGGTACGATATGTACGATTTATAACGATACATATTGATATGTTAAACCCTGCACCGGATCGTGATACATCTCACCCGTACCGCAAGTTCATAGGAGGGAAACTTGACGGTGGGGGATTGGGGGCACTTTTTATCAATGTTATCAGAATTGGATGGGATCGATCGGTCGGACCGATCAAATCGTGAATTGATCCAAGAACTCGTTCGATTAAGGTCGGTCTTGTTTAATGTTAAAGAATCGGATGAACCGCGATTCAACCGATGAACCAGTCTAAATCGGTCTGACCAGATTCATCCTTTAAAATAAAAAAATAAATGTAAAAATAATTAAATATTCAAAATGATATTTATATGTGAACAACGTTATCTTATTACTATTAATTTGTTATTATTTATCATTTTATTTTAAATATATTTGAAGTTCAAAAATTTAAAAGAACATAGATATCAATTGTGAAAAATGAAGATCAATGAAATATTATAAAATTTTAAGATCAATTTATTTAATCATGTTATTATTATTTTTTACTTGTATGATTATATAATCATGATTAATAATTATGCATATATATATTTTATTTTGATCATTTATCTTATTTCTTATTATCTTGAGTTATAGAATCAGGTCGGACCATATATTAATATTACGATGATATCACGGTTCAAATCGATCCGATTAAACGGTCTAACCGATTCGAACCGAATCATTTCATTGATGAGTTAAGACACCGATTCGATTCTGATAAATTTACTTTTTATTTCCCCCTCTTGATTTTTTTAATGGTCTACCGTGACACGGAGTCAAGTGTGAACCTCCCGAGGCTGGGGCCCACTCGGTTGCACCGCAGAGAGGCGCGCGGTCTGCTGCCTCGGCGGTCCACTGTATTGCCTCGGCGTCCCCCGCAGCCTTTTTTTCCCACTCGGTGCAACTAGGTCTGGTGGCGCTTGCCAGACGGACCCGTTACGGGCGGATCTGACATCCCCGGGGCCCACACAACGTCAAATCGTGTAGTGGATCTTGGTGGAGCATGGCGATGTGAAGGGATAAAGATGGGGATGGTGCGTTTATAAAGATAGATTCTCACTTGTTAATATCAGAGGTGCGTTATATTAAGGAGAAAATTTCTATTTTTTGTTTGGGAATAATAATAATAATTGTTCAGGGGCCATGAGAATTTCCCACGATATTGGTGCCATTTTAAAATTAATATTTCTAGAAAATGTTATGTCGTCACACTTTGTGCCAGCACTCTCATCTCAACTATCCAATCTCATAGTCATAACTAAATTTGATACTATCGAACTTGAGGGCACTAAATTTAAGTTTGATATTATTTTATTATTTAATTTCAAAATCTACAAGAAAAATATGTGACGATAGACCATGTTTTCTTAGTAAAAGGGAACATAAAAAATTAGCTATTGTGACGTGAGGGGAACAATAGGAAAAATTTTATAGATGTTTTATACCCCTATAAAATATCATATTTATAAATAAATTCATATTTTTCTTACATTATCAAGAATATCCATAATATATATAATACTATTGCATCTACGGTCTCATCCTAACTCGTGTTACTTTAACCTGGTTGTGGTACGAGTTAAGAGAACAAAAGACTAACTTGTCCATAGAGTTAGCTCTCTCTCTCTCTCTCTCTCTCTCGCACACGCGCGACATCCATGGAGGGAGGGGAAGACGGGGCCGGGAGGGGGGTGCTGCATGTGAGCAGAGGCTGAGACGTGGGGGAGAGAGGAGTAGGGAGGGTAGGGGGGGCTTCGTGAGGGGGCTGCAGCTTGCTAGAGGGAGAGTGGGGGTAGGAAAGGGTGGGGGGGCACAGATCGCCGAATGGGGGTGTGCACTAAGAGCTCAGACCAAGGCTTGCTTGCTGGAGCCAGGAGGGGGAAAGGGGGAAGGGAGGAGTGGGGTTCAGATTGTCACGGCAGAAGGGGGACAGCCGCAGTGGCTTCTAAGAGGGAGGAAGGCAACAACGTTGGCGGATCTCGACTCTTGCATGACCTTCTCCCGCTCCGAATCTTGGCGGTACTTCTGCGTGATCTTGCGATCGAGAGGGCATTTGGAGGCTTGCAAGCGACGACTTCCATGGGGATCGGGGGATCCGTCAGTCAGAAACCTAATGAAGGGGGGGGGGCAGATGCAGCAACGGAGGGGGCAAAGGTGCAACAGCAACCAAGAGGGAGGAAGGCGGCGACAGTTCCTCCTATTGTTATGAGGGGGAGGGAGACGACCAGAGGGGGCTCAAGGGAGATGGCCAAAGGAGGATTGGGGCTGGCTGGTCGGGCGTTTGGGGGGGGGGGCTTTCAAGGAGACAGCTAAAAGGGGGGTGTCACAGTGGGGGGGAGGGAGACAGGCAGAGTGGGGGGATGGAGACGACTAGAGGGGGCAAGGGGTGGGTGTCGCCATGGGGTGGGAGGGAGATCTAGGGCAAGAGGGGGGAGGGGGTGGGGGGGGGGGTGTTCGTCGGACCTTGTCGGAGGTGAGAGAGAGAGAGGGAGAAGGTGAGTTGCCAGAGGTGAGGGAGAGCGGCCGCATGGCACCTTCCTCTCTCTCTCTCTCTCTTTCTCTCACGTACAAGGGTATTTTTATTGTTTACATATTCAAACGATTTTTGTCTGACATATTATTGGAATATTTGTCGGTGTTGACGGTACGAGAACCACAAAAGTATAACTGCAACAATACGATATATATCAAGAGTATTCTTAATAATTAAATTAGGAGATAAATATAAATATGATATTTTATAGAGGCATAATTGTACAAATCTCAAATTTTATTGACTCCAAACTCCTAGCATGGTAACGGATGGATCACTTACAACCAACTGACTCGACTCGTTCCAATCGACAACACTCTCTGTCTCTATCCCCCTATTACCGTTCTCAGTAGCTCGGGTTTGTCAAAATCCCACATTCCCATTTGGTTTTGTCGTCTTCTTCTTCTTCCCATTATTCGTGGTGTTAATGATTTTATTACTTTAAGGGTGACTTTGATATTAATATAAAGGATGAATAAGATGAGTTATTATGTCTACTCGCTCTTAATCGAGTTTGATAATATGATTAAATTATCTAAGGTTGATTAGAGTTAAATTCTTTATTTTAAGAATAATTTATTCTATTATTTTACGTGGAATGAATTATTCTTAAAATAAAATAAACTATCAAATTAAAAAATGAATCTAAAGAATAAATGACCCAAATCCATATCGGATAAGTTTACCGTAACCTGTTATCAAAGTGACGGTAATGTCTGCACAGACATGATGAGAACCCCAACGCGGGAGTCGGCAATGAAGATCGAGAGGGAGAAAAAAAAAGCTGCGATCTTTCACCCGCTCGCTCCACGAGGGAACCTCGTCACGTGGATCCCCCATCGAGCACAGCTTCTCCGCCTCTTCCAAGCTCCGCTTATATATCCCGGACGCACCCCCAGAGGGCCTCGTCTGTGGGCATTGCCTCCTCGATCCAGAGATCTCGACTCGGGTTCCAAGTTGGTACCTTTTCTTCCATCTGCTTGGTATGGCTTTGGTTTCCCTCCAAGCCCTGTGTTTGATCCCCTGTTGTTTTCATTTTTTATGTTGTCTGGTTCTCATCGTGGATTTGAATGATGGGTTTTGTCATTCTCCTTTGATAGAGTGGTGCAGCTTTGTTGTTGTTGTTGTTACCGTTGTTGGTTATGGGTGAAATTGGTTGGTACATCGTTTTTTCTTCTGCTTGTTCATTCATAAACGATCCTTATTTTAGGCCTTTTCTGCGTCTTACGAATCAAAGATACTTTGGTGTTGTCACAGGTTAAAGGGGTTCTCTTTAGAGCATTAGTAGTATATGGTCGTCTCTTTCACTGGTTCACTTGGATCTGGCTCAAGAATTTTATACTTGATTGGTGTCTACTTTACGTATTTGTCTTTCTCATCCGATAGAGGTTGAGGCTTTTTTAATTGTCTTTGAACAAATCCTCTGCCTTTACTTCTCCCTGTGGCATTCACGAACGTTATTGTGCTTATGTCGTTCGTATTTTATCCTTTTCTACCAAGTAATGGATCAAAGGTTTCGCCTTTGTGACTTCTTTGATAGATGAAAAGTATATGCAGTAATGGGTTGTTTTGTTTTTGAATTGTAATGCAGAAAGTAAGGTTCCGATTTCGATCTATTTCTTTTCTTTAATCTCGTCTTCTTTTTCTTTGTTTAGGTGAGAAGGTTGATTTAGGCAAAGAAAGATTCCACTCGCCTAATGGTGAGACACCTTACTAGTTCTTCTTTCCTCTTTTAAATATGTCAGTCTGGATGCCAAAACATTAGTATAGCTAATTGCCTCGTGTATCAGTTATATATATATATTCCCCCTACAAAGATGTGGGGTGAAAGGTGTTCATTTGTCAATGGATCTCGTGATTAGGGGGAAGCTCAGGCGTCCTTGCTCGATGGACTAGATGAAAGCTTGCTTGCGCAGCTTGATTCCCATGGTCATCATACAGTTACCATTTCTGGAGAGAAGATTGTGAGTCCAACTTTTCTTGACTCAGTGGAATCTTTATCCTTAGTGAGAACCCACATGGTCTTATTGATGGCAGTCAATGCTTATTTGGGCAGTATGTAATTGGTGAATCCAATGATGGAGATTCTGCTTCAATTAGCATCCGAATTTTCAACAAGTCAGTGGGTAAATGGTAAGATAGATGGTCCTTACTTTGTCAGGTTCATCATCTTCGTTTCAAATGCCTGCAGTGCAAAGTTTTTAATAAGTCAAATTGATAGGGTGACCCCTATTGTGCTTGGCACAAAACCGATCCCTTGTAAAGGCCACTCTGCTATGCTTCTGGGTGAAGATCGAATACTAGTTGTGAAGCAGAACTCATCATTGGACGACTGTGCCTGGTTTCTTGAGGTATGAATGCCACAGTGTATTTAGGAAGTATTCTTTGTTTTCTCTCATTGACGTTGTAGAAAAAGCTTTGCTAAATACCCATGATTTCACAATTTATATTTATGATGGGTTCGTTTTGACATCATTTTCATTCTAATTGCCTTCACTCCCTTTAACCTGTAAAAATTTCCTCTGCCATGTGGTTTCAAACATGGTTCGCTGACTTGCTGATCCGTACCGGATCAGGATTGCCCTAATCTAGTACGGTACGTCCGAGTCGCATGTGACTCGGTCTGAGTCCACCCCGTCCTCCCCCCACCCTCACCTCGGCAGCCCCTTTCTTCCCCCACTCTAGCGGCCCCCCTGCTCGCAGACCAACCCCCCTGGCCCCCAGCCCCCCAACTCCAGTAGCCACCTTCCCCGCACCGCAAGCTCCCCACCCCTGTCGGCAGCACCCCTCCCCCAGCTCATATTGGCCTTGAAACACCTCGAATCCGGCGAAACTCGCATCCTCAAGTTTCTCCAACAATGGACCCGCCTCTCCACCGTGCAAACACATCGGAAATTGTCCCGATCGAGTCAGCTGGCTACTCCGGTGATGACCTGCCCCGACTCGGTCGATCCAAGGTGGATCTGGGACTGGTTTCTCCCAGATCCAGTGTGGTACACCCGAGTCGGTGCGAGTCGCACTGAGTCGGCGAACCATGGTCGCAAATTTGTCTGTGACATGCATTTGAAGGATTCAAGGTGCGTAAGGGGGCTACAAAAATGTTTTAAGATGCTTTTCAACGGTCAATTTCCAATAGATGTCAAAAGTGGATACACGTATGTCAAAAGATGAAAAGGGAAAAGTGTACACGTATGTCAAAAAAAAATGTGCACTATCTGTCACCAAAAGGGTTCCCACCATATACAGAAAAGCATATTAAAACCTTCATTATGTGATATCACTGGTTGGCAATTTTTCCATTTATCTAGAAGTTTGCTCTTCAGCAAACAAGTTCACTATTCCGAATTAAAGTGGAGATTCTCTTCCATGGTTACACTAGGATTTTGTTGGTCTAGGTAACATGGGATCTCGAAGTATCTTACTCTCTGATCTGTGTTGTTCGTGAGGTGGTACCCAATTGCTGTGTCATGTTGTTTTGCTAATTATACTTTTAAAGTGGGTTCTGTATATTTTGATAGGTTGACACACCATTCATCAGAGAACAGAAAAGGACACTTGACACTGAAGTTGTTGCTTGGAGCAGGGGGGTGGAAGGTGATGGTCCAAAGCCCATTGTTATTAGTGGTCCCTCTGGAGTGGGCAAAGGGACTCTAGTATCTAGGCTCATGAAGGAGTTTCCTTCAACATTTGGTTTCTCCGTGAGTCACACAACCCGGTCCCCCAGAGAAAATGAAAAGGATGGAGTTCATTATCACTTCACTCAGAAGAGTGCTATGGAGAAGGACATACGTGATGGCAAATTCCTTGAGTATGCATCTGTTCATGGGAATCTCTATGGGACAAGTATTGAAGCTGTGGAGGCAGTAACAGATGAGGGGAAGGTAATGTTCGGGAATACTTATTTTAGATTCAAATAGAAATCTAGATGTTTCATAGATAAGATGTTATTCCCACTTCGTTTGCATGTATGATGACAAGTGCTTTATTTTTCTTGTAGAGATGCATTCTTGACATTGATGTCCAAGGAGCTAGATCTGTTAGGGCTAGTTCTCTTGAAGCCATATTTATATTTATCTGTCCACCATCTTTTGAGGAACTTGAGAAGCGCCTTCGTTCACGGTAGTTTGGATCTTAATCCTATAAAATGTTTTATTCGCAATCTGACACATACTAAAACTTCAGTACAATGGCATCTTTATACAGGGGAACTGAGACAGAGGAACAAGTTCAGAAGCGATTGAGAAATGCGAGGGCAGAGCTCGAGCAAGGAAAGACTTCAGGTCTTTTTGACCATATATTGGTGAATGATGATCTTGAGACATGCTATACAAATCTGAAGGTATTCCTAATACCTTGGGAAATGTTTGTTTTTTAAAAAAAAACAATGACATAATGTTTTCATGTTCATGTGCTGATTAAACTTAATTATGTTCTCAATTGTGTTCCTTTTTTTCTGTAAATGCAGAAAATACTTGGTCTTGATGGGCTCAATGCTCCAGTTTATCAGTCTTGTAAGTTTAAACAACGTTAACAGCATTGCCACATCCATTTAATTGTTCTCAGTCTTGTCAAGTCTGATTTGGTTTGCTTGACGGTAAATACTAATTGAAAACGTAATATCATTCAGCTACCAAAACTGTGGAGCTGCCCTTGTTTCATTTCTTATCAAAGTCGGATCAGAAAATTCTGATTCAATGTGGAACTGCTGAAATGGGAAATGGATCTAGTGCCATGTAAGTGAATGGTACTTCATTTAGTTTTCAATCTGCATATTGATTGCTTCTTTAGCCAGCTATTCATATTTTTTGTTCACAAATTGGACATTAGATACATGATGGATGTATCCTCACTCAAAGGAGGTGCTCCAGGGCGAACAAGGGGGTTAAAGATACATGCTGTCGACCGCTTAACTAATTGTTCCAATGGGATTAAGGAACTCTGACTAGATACGCTGATGCGACTGCTTCAATTATGGGTAGGGTTATTGGAAGCACACAGTCACATCATGAACACAAAACTTGGCCAAAACAATGAGCCTATACTGTTTTTGCAGTGCAACTTGGAAGGAAATAGTATCATTTGGGAGATTCGGCTTCACACATAATTTTTTCTTTTCTCTTTTTGTTTATTGGGGGAGGGGGGGTCGAAAGCCCATTTGTCAGCTGAGGAAGAGGGAAATGCTCGTTTCCATTTTGTTACTGAATGAGAGCTCTTCCCACTTTACTTAACAATTATCACCATTTAATGCAAAGAACTCGCCCATGATTTAAAAGATGCGAATGTGAATGCAGTTGTTTGGATGCTGGAGCTTATGGTTTCTCACCTGAGTTCAAACCTATAGCTATCAAAGAAGTTTACCTTCAAAGAAGTGTTGAGCTAACTTTGAGAAGAATCTTGATCAGGCAGTAGGCGAAACAGGTTTCAATAGCTGGTGCTTCCAGTGTTTTTGCAGGTAGCTCCATCCAATACTCTTGCTGTGAGATGTTATCACATAATATGCCAAATCTGAGCACCTGCAAAGTATGATGACATGACTCTCTGCTGGCCCTTTGGACTTAGGCCACATAAATAGAACCATTAAAGGGAAAATGGCGCACAGTTTGCTCTCTCTTCATCCAGATTTCTTGTTCGCTAAAACCGGTATTACTACGTACCCAGAAACTAGCCCTCAGAGAAACAGCAGTCTGTGGCGAGTTGGAAATGCCAACACTTCCACTGACAGTCGATCATGAATCATGTTTCAAGGAATAAAATCGGATTGGATCACGTTGAAGTTCTTAATAGATTCGTTATCTTCGCAAGTTTAAACGTACAAACAAGATGAAAACTATTTCCAATCCAAACATGACCCGAAATATGCATGTGACAGCAAGCACATTAACGCTAGCAAGCTTGCTTAACAGTAAATTTGTCTTGGACTGCTTGGTAAAGCGACTCAAATGAGCTTGCAACGATTTGCATGAGTGAAGAATTTTTATTCTTGTGAATATTAGCTATTAATAATCTGTCAAGTAGAGGCAATTTGAGACTTTTTAAGTGTAAACCGCATGTTGATTCATTTAAGTTAGGCCGGATCAAATCGGTCCGAGTAGCTCATCTTCGATTCGCAGGAGTTCGCGAGGCACTTTGTTACTTGCAATTGGGCAACTCATCAAAAAAAAAAGGGAAAACGACAGGGCACCAACATAAAACAATTGATCGAAATCTTCAAAACCCCATGTTTTTGTCAAATAGAGTGCACACGGTATGAAGTCAGCGTTTCCATGCAGTTGAAAGAAATAACAAACAAGAGTGATCAGACACGGGATGCCCCACACCGGGCTCAAGTTGGTAAATCTTTAAACCCCATATAAACAGAAAGTAACTTCCTGTTCTTCCCATTATATTTACATGGCCTCGATGGTTATTTCCAAAGAAAGGGAGTGGGAAAACCAGATAATGGCGGACAGCAGCCTGTGATATAACAAGCCTTTTGTATAAACCTGCCCTCCCTCTACCCTTCCCATGAAACAGAAAACAAGAGAGTGGGGGTTGAACAAGCCAAGAATGATTTGCCTTCTAAGGAGATTCCAGATCAACCAGGTGTTTCCTTATAGGGTTTTATAACAAGCCCCATTGCCTCGTAAAGGATGCAAAGAGTTGGTTGAAAGTTCTGCAGCCAACGGCAGCACACCCCTGGATACAGAAAAGGGAGATCATTGGATTGCGACGACCCTGCTAGGAGGCCGGGCCACCAGCATCTCATCCCATGGTTGCCCCGAGCGATTGCTTTCCTCCGGTCTTTCACCTGGTACTGAATGGAATGATGACATGTGAAAGCTAGAATGCTGCTGGTAAGCACCATTACCATGAGTATGTTTGTCTGAACCACATGCATGCTGGACCGTTTGCAGTACATCTTCCGTGGCCTCGGGAGCAAAATCTCGGTTCACCAAATAATCAGAGGCTAAGGTTTTGGAAACATAATCAGCTGGCTGCAAGAATCTGGGCTCAACTGGGTTAGCTGCACTTTTGCCTCTCGGGTTAGCAGTAGAACCATCAACCTTCTTTGTGTTGAGAAAACGACCTCCAGAACCCCTAGCTCTCTTCATTGCATGCTGATGTCGTGATTCATGCAGATATGGCTGTCAAAACTCACACGCATCATGAATTAAAAGCTGGGTTATGGATTTTAATAAAAGAGAGTATTTAATCTCAATCTATTGTCTATGATACTGAAGTCAAGTAACCTTCTGATCGCACCAATATTAGCTCTTTTGACGGTAAAAGATACAGAAAACCTGCGAAAAAAACAGGCTTCAATTATAAAATCATCAGAAAGACAATACATCGCTCCTCTCCAGACCCTGCGCTGGCGGAACCTCGTGCCCTGGGTACGCCCTTTTTTAGAAAGACAATACATAAATTTGATCAGCTGACAATACAAGTTAAAAGAGATGAATTTGTATTGCAGAACCGGCAGCAAAGAGTGGTATGATTACTTCTCAACCAGTTCACCTTCATAAACTACTCAACTGGCTCTCAAGACCAGCTAAAGAGAAATGAATTTGCATCACAGAACCCATAGCAAAGACTAAAGAAAGTCTCTTCGGCATCCATTCTCATGAAGTCATTCTCATTTAAAAAGAGGATTGAGCTCACCCAAATCGCTTCAGTATCCCTTACCAGAAACCTTCTGAGAATGACGGGGGTCATTCCAAGGAGAATGGGAATGACAATAGTCTCCTCATATTTGAAAGGCTTTCCAATGAAAAGATCTTTTGAGAATGCTGGCCAAAGGTTATCCTCATTCTAAAAATGGGGAATGGAGAATGCCTGTGTCTTAGAATGAGGACGTTTCTAGGAATGGATGCTAAAGATAGCCTTAGTTTATACAATTCCTAGTCTCTTCCAGAACCAAACACAACATCTTGGAAAAGCTTTAATTCAAGACTTCTTGCTATTTGCACAGCTCTAAGAGACCGATTTCCCATAATTTGGTTGCCTTTTTTCTACTTATTTAATACAGTAATGCTACTTTAGCAACGAAGCATCAAGGCCTCTTTGGACAGCTATGGAATTTTGTGAATTCTGAGGGAGTTTGAAGCATCAAGATATGGGAACATCTCAGGGGGAGCCAGGAACATCAAGACATGGCAATAATTCCAGAGCAGATGTCTGATGATATACAAATCCTTGTTCTCTCAATTTCCCTTAAGATCCATATGAATAAGAAAAATTTTGAATCTGATCTTTCTTCCGAAATCAAGTGGTTTCATCGAAGACTGATTTGACCAAAAACTTAGTTTGTCCAATGAACCCATCTTGTGTGAAACACAGGTCTGGATCTGGAACTCCAAAAACTGGACGTAAATATATATCCCCAAATTCATAATCAAAAAGGAAGATGAAAACAGGGAGAAGATGAAATCGCCTTACCTACAAATTCAGCTAGTGGAGAAAACCAAAATCTGCTACAAAAGACCAGGATGCATCAAATTGTTACCCAAGATTATTTATCCAATATTCAAACAGCCCCTAAGTTGACACAGGTGTTACGGCAACACGGCTCTTAAGTAACACAATCACAGCTGCAATACTCATAGATTTAACATCCACTTGGATCCTCACAATTTCCACATGCTAGGATCAAGGCTTCAATAAAATGCAAGCAAGCTGGCCAGAAACATTTAAGAATTATACCCTACACATCATTGCTATCTCATCACCATCGTAAGACTACACTTACATGATGCCTACTAATAAAGAATGTTCCTGAAGGGGCCAGGTATGTGTAGAATCCTGCAAATTTGTTAACAAAAGAAAAGCATAAACGGCTTGAGTTTTGCATGGATCTACCTTTCTAACTTTAATCAGTTTCTTCTCAAGCTCAAGCTTTGCACGCGACTGTCTTCGCCTCAGAATTCCATGATATTGCTTGGCATTCACATAAACAGGTTCTTCTGCCATTTCAAGGGGCAATGGCATACGTGTATGAGGCATTCCAAGCAATTGTGGATGTACCTGCACAATTCTCAAGAGCAACAAGGCACAGAGTTATCATTCACATGTTCAACACAGCACATCACAACAAAAAAGAAGCAGAAGTATGAAGAGCATCTGTTGATGATCACATTTAAAGTTGAAGACATCCTGGTATATTCATTGTTCAACGACAGCATGAAGTGACATTACAAATAAAGATCTAATTTTCCGGAGACGGTGTGAATCTCATTGGCAAGTTCAAGTGGCAACTAAAAAATTGAAACCAAAAAAGAAAAAACTCAGCATAGTTTTAGGTTAACATGCAAGAATCATAATCAAAAATCAGACCATATGACGCCAGGAAATGACAAAAATAAATAAAATTCATCAGCTGTCCTATAAACAAGAAGCACCATTCTTAGGAAAAAGAAAATAAGATGGAACAAGCACAGAGATATACAACTAATAACTTCAATCTTAGGCAAATTGATACCACATACCAGAGTTTGAGCTCCATAGGCACTCAATAACCCATTAGAATAAGCTTCCACATATGGATACGGTGCACAAGCCTGGGAGATGGAAAGAAAGAGAGAGAGCTTTTCAGAGGTGCTTGGGGAAAAAGAAAACAAAACAAAATAACTCATCAATTTTTATCAACAAATCAATATGATTAAATTCTGTGGAAAAGTAGTTGGTCTTTGAATTGTAATTATGTTAAAAATTAATAGAGAAAGAACTCCCACAATAGAGTGACCATATTCCAGCTGATTATGTGGTCCAAGGTATTCAGCTACCACATGAGGCATGGCAGATGTCGCAGGCTGATGATGTTGTTCCTGTCCATGACTTCCATCTGATCCTGCAAATAATGTGACTGTAAGTACAAAAACATCCTTGTGGGACTGTCATAATTCAGAAATTCGCTAGACAACAACCTGCATAAAAATAGCTATGCATTTTAGAATTTACTTTACAGGGAGTTGATGATGTAATAATCAAGCAGCGAAGTTAAGAAATATAGAATCTAGATGTAAGCGTTTCTAGACTTGTGGATATTAAGATAGTAAAACTCTCAGTATGGACCTTTCAACTTGGGCTTTAGGTGAGTGCATTTTTCTGACTCCACTCAGCACCAACTAATAGACAACACAAGATCATGTTAGCCGAAGAACAAAGAGATCTTTATGACATAGGCTAACATCAAGAGAAATATCACGGAATGTATGGAAAAAAAATCAGAGCCCACATTCACTGTTACATGGCCACATGGGATGCTTGGTGACAGGCTGGCAGGTTACCTAGGAGAATCTGCAGCTCGAAGAAATCATGATTTTATTAAGAATCAAGAAAGACAGATTTGAGAAGTGTTCTGGGATAATTTGTTGGAAATATTATCAGAAAATGAGTAGAATAGCAAGTGAAGTAAGCAAGGGGATAACCTCTATCATTAATCCTAAAACCTTCAAAGGAAAATTCAGGAATATGCTATGGAAGAATCGGTGTCTTCTCATGTGTAAAGCAATGGAGAGATAACAGATAAAGCCAACATGGGAGTATACTTTTCTGTGGACATCAAAGAAGAAATCTATCCTTCCTGCACATAACAGAGAGGGTTTCAATAACAGTCACTTGACTGTTTGTCTCCTGCAATTCTGCAAATAAACATAACCTTTCACATCCTATGTAATCGTAGTAGATCCCGATTACAAATTCTATCATCCTTTGGGGGGGGGGGGGGGGGACAACAATGACAGAACAATGAAATAGCTAAGCCCAAAAAGAGGCCCATTACATGCACCTGCATCCTCACTCACACACTCTCGCATACAACACCACCCTAGAGACAAAAACACAGCCCCAACCAACTCTTATGCAAGTACCTCAGCATGGAGGAGCTACCTTTTGTAATTTTCCGATGTGACTAATAAGAGGCTGCAACCCTAACCAAGTATATGGAAAGATCCTCCATAAAATTGATGAGAAATGCTATGGTGTTGCACTTTTTTCCACTCAATTTGCCGCACTCTTTTCCCACCATCCTATCTGAAAATCAGGTGGCAGAAAAGGGCGAACTTAAGTACCATTTTCTCCTGACCTCAACTTGGTCATCCATTCTTATGGTCGGACATCCTCGGTAGAAGCCCTCCCTCAGCATCCTATCAATGCACCACCAACCTTAGTCATTTTTGCTTTTTTTCCCTTATTTTTGCTACATTAGATCATGGTAAATGTACCATAAGTTCATGGATTACACAATTTCCTCACAAAATTCTTTGTAGCATTTAATATATACTCACCACCTCTATCGATATTAGTCTTTTAAGAAGTTAGGTAGTCATTTCTCAACCAATATTCTGCATGCAAATCTCCTACATGCTTCTTCCCTAGTTCTTATGTATGAGACATAGCCATCATCTATAAAAGTGATAAAGTATTTCTTTACCCCATCTAGTTAGGGAACTAGTTCCTTCACAAATGTCAGTATGCTCACTCTAGGACAGGGTTATTTCTTTGTTAACATGCATGTGTGTGTGCATGTATATGTCCGAAGTCACACAACACTGAGCTAAGGGTGGCCAGGGAATGGACATGGGTGAGGATGTGTGGGTGCATGTAGTGGGCTTTCTATTAAGCCAGTCTTATTGTCTCTCAGAAACTCTGCCAGAATTCACCTCTTTGCACCTCTCTTTTTGGAAATCTCTTTTACAAGATCCTAGAATTCAGCCTTGTGGTGTTCATAACTGATGATGTACTTGAGGTGCACCTTTATGCCGCCAACTGGGAGGATATGTCTTCAGAGTGGATTGCCAGAAACCTATTGCACTACACCTCAACTGTTCATCGGACATTTCTCACTTTCTTCTTTCTGTTAAAAGTTCTAGATTTCAGTAGAACGTTATATTGCAAATCCAATCACTGGTGCTAGATATTTGTGTTATTGCTTTTAAAAAAAACAGGATAATTTCTAGAAGTTAGTAAACACATGACGCTTCATGCAGAAGATAACAAGTCAAACAGCTAGAAATGTTTACTTCCTATCCCAGGGGTGGCTTATCTATGATATGACATGCTTTATACTGGGATAGAATTTAACAACATTAGCATGGAATGGATAGGAAGCTTCAAAAAAAGGTCAGCTTGCACTAGTTCCATGGAATAGAAAGAGACTCCTAACATACTCAAAAAATTAGAAAATGAAGACTAAGTTCAACATGCAGGAAACCTCCTTGTGGGGGCATATCGCAAATTCCTTTGCTAATGCCATCAATATCACTGAGGCCATTTCCAGTAGATTGTGATTGACCATCGCTGCTCCCTTCACCTCCCTCCAAATTATCTAATGGAGGCGACTCTGATGCTCTCTCGCATAACGCATTTGGAGAGACTGCCCCACGCCACCATGGTTGAGAGCACACAGTGGATGGAGGAGCTCCATGAACGTCGGGTTCGGCAGTCTTTCCGTTATCCGATTTTGACTGCATGCTTTCGGAGCTGCAAAAACAGCAACCAAATTGAATCAGCAAAAGGAGATGGTACGGACAGAAAGGTTTTGGGTTGAAGTGGAGGAAAAGAAAACCCTAGCATAATCGATGGATAGAGAGATACGCCATAAACTGCAGTAGCACTTTGAAATCAAAATAAGCAAAACCAAGGCAACATAAGTGTAGGAAAGCGATAAGCCACTGATGTTGAACGCAAGACCAGCAATGGAAACAGAAACCCCATAATTTCCAGTAGAGCAATGACCATATTCTGACTTTCTCCTGCCTCAATAAGCACCACCGACTCCCCTTCAAATCAACAACCGAAAAAACGACATTCGGTGGAGCACAGAGCACAAAGACAATTCCGAAAATCTATTCGGGAAACAAAATATTTTTTTTTTATTGTGACAGAATCGAAGCAGGTTTGAACCACGCCAACACTACGTAAACGAAGAGAACATCAAAAAATTAAACCCTTCCCACCTTCAGAGACCGAAAAACCACCCACGACCCCCCCCCGCCAAACCCTACTTTATGAATCTCCATACCATCAAAACCCATCCACACATACATCGTCAAAAATTTCCACAGTCAGGAACTCAATCCTCCCTCTTAATGGTCGATCAAGAATTCGAAGAAAAACGTGAAAGAAAGCGGCTGAAAAGGAGGGAGGACGCAGGAAAAAAAAACCTTCTCTCTTCGACCAGTAGCCACCACCAGAGCACACCGATCGATCAAAAATACTCTCTTTTTCGATACCCACCCGGTCACAAATTCCCTCCCCAACAACAAGAACCCCAAGAAACCCCCAAAACAGCAACGGAATTCTCCAAATCCGCAACAAGGAAGCTTACAGAGCGCTTCCAAAAGGCCAGAGGAAAGGGGAGCCGAAGTGCAGCCCCGCCGCCAAGCTCCACCCGTCACTTCCCCGGCGCCACTTCCTGCCGCCGCCTTCCACTTTAATTGTCTGCTCCACACTGGAACGAAGAAGCAGCAGAACACAAGCTCGGCTTTCTTGTTTTTTTTTTTTTTTTTTTAAGGGGGGGGGGGGGGGGGGAGGCGAGGGGCCACCTTTCGCTCGCTCTAAAAAAGTAAGAAAAAACGCCCACTTTTTCTTCGGTGCTTCGTTCTTTATATAATTTTTTTATTTTATTTATTCCTTCGTTTTCATCATAAATCAGACATCAGTCAAGTAACTTACGTGGAGGGCAGGGAGGTGGGTTCCTCTGTCCTCTTCTTTTTGGCAAAAACCCCAAGGTACCCCCAGAGTCATCGTTTACCCTTATCTTATCGCTGCGAGTAGATCTGCCATCGTATTAGAGGAAAATTGATAGATCACAGATAAAAATCAGGGTTTGTCGGCCCGATATATGTCGTTCTGACTCGCACGATCTGACTCGACTCAGATCGTTTACGGGACTACCGGGTCATGGGTCGTCATCAGGTCGCCTCATTAATTTAATAATATATTATATATATATAATATATTTTATTTTATTATTTTATATATATATATATATAAAGTTATTTTTATTTAGATATAAGACGGGACGGACTTAGACGGACCGAGTCGAGAGCGACCTGACCCGACTCAAATCGAGACCGTGTCAACCACATCACACGGGTTAACAAACCTCGATGAAAACACAATCCTCTATCTCGGTGGTTCACTGGTTCACCTTTTTTTGCTTCTTCTGTACACGGGAGGAATAAGTTAATTATAAATTTTATTTTTAATATTTTAATATTATTTTGTAATCTCGTTACATTACAATCATTGCAAAAATATATTATCTCTGTCACCGGTCGTCAACATTGTTTTCCAAAATATCTTATTATTTAATCTGGTTAGTCTCCATTCTCCAATCGAATTTGAAAAAGTCTCAAAATGCACCTGATTTCTCCTAAATTTGTTCTCTCTCTTTCTCTCTATATTATGTTGGTCAAAATAAAATAGTTCTTTTTTATAGGGATATTTTCAGCTAAAACTTTTAATTTTTAGATGGAAAAAAATACTCTTTACGCGTGAATGGAGGTTAACGGGAGGGATATTTTTATAAGTATTATAATATAATGATGTTATTAAAATAGTAATAAGAGAGATAGGTTCACAATTATACATGCGCGAATTACAATTATCACTTTATAATTCTATTTCTATTTTCTTTTTTTTCTGGGGTTACATGACTCAGTAGTGTAAGACCGGAGGGACACGGGGAGGGGGAAAAAATTGAGGTTCTAAAATTGACGTTCCGTAATTTTTCATAAATCGAAAGTGAGTGATCCTACTTACAAATAACCTGATGTCAGCAAGTAATCTGGAGATAAGTGTATACTCCGTGAGTTGGAGAGTGAAATCGAATTCACGGCCTCCTGATCAAAAGAAGAGACTTGTGAACTATCAAGATAAGTCTCAAATTCACCATTATTCTTCTTAGTTGAATTATAGTGTCATAATATTTTTAAAAAAATTCTTTCTCATTCATTTTATGAAAAAATAAGATAATATTTTTGCTCTGTATCATTCAATGTGATCATCGTTTGATTATGATCATAAAAAGGGATGTTTCAAATACGAAGAGACCTAAAAAATATTCTCATTCATTCTCAAATGGCTCTCTCGGCTCTGCAAAAGTTTTCTCCAAAAAAAATTTATCAAAAAGATTTATACGGTGTTTGATTGTACTGTTTTCTCTCTTTTTTTCTCTCAAAATTAAAATTAATTAAAAGTAAGACACTTAAAAACGTGTGATAAGATCTATTCTATTTTGTAAGGAGGAATTATACTCTGTATAAATCTTCCTCAAAAAAGAAGTCTAGAATAATTTTTTTTGAAAAGCGCCCACGACGCCTCGGGACTCCCCCTCCCTCCCATGTGCCACCCCCCTCCCTTCCCTGTGGCCCCCCTCCCCTGCGGCCGGCGCCCCTGCACAGTCCCCCCTCCCCTCCCCCGCGGCCCCCCTCCCTCGCGACCAGCGCCCCTGCATAGCCCCCTTCCCCTCCCATGCGACCCCCCTCCCCCCCGGTCGGCGTCCCCTGCACAACCCCCATCCCCACCCCTGTGACCCCCCTCCCCTGTGGCCGGCGTCCCCTCCCCCACGCCCCCCCCACCCCACCCCACCCCTGCAGCCAACGCCCCTGCACGGCCCCCCTCCCTTCCCTCTCCGTGCGTCCGCCCGCCCGCCCATCGGCCTCTCCCTCCCCCTTCCCCCTGTGAGCACGTATATTTTTGTGTGCCAAATATATCTACAGATATTTTAAAAATTATGCCATTTTTGTCAAATAAAAAGTATCAATTTTTATCAATTTTAAAATTTAATTTAAAAATTGACATAACATAATTTTTTAAGTAGAAAGATTTTTTTTAAAAAAAAAATTTATTCTCGAGCACCCTATTAACTCATTCGTCATTTCAAGTGAGAGTTTTTTTCCTTCCTTAAGTGGAAGGCCCAAAGATCAAATATTTTCTACTTTAAACGTGTAAGACAGAGATATGTCTTCTAGTTTTTTTTGAGACCTCAGCTTCCACTGTTTTCGTAAAGAGTGAGACTTTGCCGTGGCCATCTTCGTGACGACATTCTTCGACGCAGAATAGTATTTTTTAGACGGATCGTTGCAAAAAATATTTTTTGTAAAAATATATTAATGAATTATAAATTAAACTCTAACCAAGAGAAGAGAAGAGAATATATAAAAAAGTTTTTTTAATATATTATATCATAAATTTTTTGTCTATTAACAGTTCACGGGTATTATTTAAAAAGTTGACATCTCGGAAATTGGATGTATGATTTGACGTATTGGTATGATATATTGTAAATCACACGTATCATATCGTAAGAATCTAGTACATATGGGATGTGAGACACAATCGAGATAATAGATATCGCATAAAATTGTGAGTCATATTGCATACCGTAACGGTTCACGGCGGGACCCTCCGTAGTACGTGCGGGACAAGCGACTTGTGCCAATTCGACGTTATCATCTATATGTTAGTTAACATATTCAGTAAAGATAAAATTATTAGATATAACTTTTTAGCTCCAACTGGTTAGTGTGTTTGGTTAAATAGACAAGGTTTCAAAACTAAAATTAATTATTTTTTAAAAAATTACTTTGATTTATGTTATTTGATAATGATTCTAGAGGGAGATAAGAGGTATTATAATTAATATAAAAATAATTTTTAATAAAATGTATTAAAATGCTCGTTTATATTTTCAACTTTTTATGTGATCCAATATAACTGCTAATTATAAAACATCACATATTCTAACACTATTTATCTTCATCTTATTTTTATTTATTTTTTCAAAATAATTTTTTAATTTAATTTTACTAATTAACTACATTATAATCATTTTAAGATTATATTTAAAAAATTATTAAGATTATTAATCAAATTTTAAAAGTGAAACATACTTTATGTCATGTACTTTGCGTGAAATAAATTTTAAAAAATTAGATTTATTTATCAAACGAACTAAATCGAAGCATCTTCTCTCAAGAATCGTTACCAAATGATTGAAATCGAAGTCAATTTTTTTTAAAAAAATGAATGATCTAAGCAGAGTTTGCCGTCTTGACCGACTCGTCCGTCTCGGTCAAGGACTGGGACGGGTCGGGTCGGTCTCAATTTGGTCCGTCTCGATCTATCTCGTTTCATGTTAAAATAAAAAAAGTTATATATATGTAATATAAATAAAATAATAGAATAAAATAAAAAAAATACACTATATATAATATAATATAATATTAAATTAATGGGACGATCCGGTGATGACCCACGACCCGAACATCTCGCCTACAACCTGGGTCCGGTCACCGGGTCGACAAACCCTTGATCTAAATTTAGAACTCTCGATATTATTTAGCTTCATCTCATTTCTTTTTAATTTTATATTTATATTTATTAAATTTATTAATTAAATATATTATAATTATTTTAAAATATATTTAAAATCATTAAGATTGTTAATCAAAATTTTAAAATAAAAAATATTTTATGACATGTATATTACAAGAGATTAATTAAAATAAATAAATTTTCTTATCAAACCGTCTAAATTGAAGCATCTCCCTTCTAAAATCATTATTAAATGACTTAAATAAAAGTTACTTTTTTAAACATAAATAATCTAAGTTTCTAACCCGTAATCTCACTTATTTAACCATGTACACTATGAGTTAATAGGTCGTATGGATGTTAACTAATAATTTTATTTATAATAGATACGTCAGATGTGAATAATTTTTTTCCTTTTAGACAGGCAACGATACCATATCATCTCGTATCACACCGGTCAACGAGTGATCCTGGACGAAATGTAAGTCAAATCTTGATTAAATATGTATAAATATAATTATTTAGATCTATTCAAAAGTATTTTTTAACAATTTACACGTATCAAGAGCATGCATATCTAATTAAAAACTTACAGAGGTATCCATATGTAATAAACTCTATAAAGGAACTCCGCTCTGCACGATATCAGGGACGACCATCCCGTTAAGTTGCTCCCCTACGTAACCAGAGCGTCCAAAACTTAGGGCATTTTGGTCATTTCACAGACCAGAGGTAGCCGGATGGCCTGGGGAACCGCGCCCGCCGCAGCGCAGACACGTGTGTGGATCTCGCTAGACCTGCGCCGTGGGAGAGGGAGCAGTTGGGTCGGAAGGGTGACGTTGGCCCCGTCTGCCCCCGTCTTGTCGTTTTGCGTGCGTCACCACCGGAGATTCCCCTGGTCGGTGTTTGGCACTGTCGTCTCTCAGAGTATATACCGCGGCCGCCCCCGCCGCCCACCCGGGGGGTGGTGATGGTGGCGTCGTGTGGCACGTCTCTGTTGGGTGGGCGACCGCGACTGTTTGATTCTCGGGGGCATTTTGGTACGACGGCTGGGATTGGTGGGACTTCCTGATGGACGAGGTTAGGTGGGGGGTGGGCCCCAGGGAGATCGATGCGCGTCTGCTGGAAGTGGATCACAGATCTTTGGAGTCGTGATCGTCCTTTCCAAGCAGCAACCCTTGAGAGGATCTTATCCTGATTGCAGGAGATATGATTAATCTACAAATATAAAGACAAGGTCCGAGTTACTTTTTGGGAGAAAAATAAAAATAAAAAAATGATTCAGTTGTGTGTGGAGGGTGCTTTGAACTTTTTTGGCTAGTAGGTCGGTTCTCATATGTATTATGTTAACATACATGTGTACGTACATGTTAACATACTCTTGTAAAAAAATTTTGTTAGTAAGAATAGTTAGGGCGTTTTCTGTAAGTGACGTGCCGTAATGACGTTTGATTGCGGTGTCAAATAGGTAAGGGTTCCCGTGTGGGATTGGACCTTCACGGATAAGGAAGTTAGTCCAAAAATATAAGATCCGTCTAGTTACTTGAAATATAGGAACTTTAACAGATAATGATTTAGAATTAGTTAAGATAATGAAAGACAGAGGGATTAGGATAATTTGCCTACAAGAAATTAGGTGGAAAGGACATAAAGCTAAAGATATTGACGGATATAAAATTTGGTATACGGGTAATAATAACTCTAGAAATGATGTTGCTATAATAATAGATAAAAACTTAAAAGATAGAGTTGTAGAAGTTAATAGATTGGGGGATAGATTGATGTTAATTAAACTTATCTTAGGTGAGGATATTTTGAATATAATTAGTGCATATGCATCTCAAGTAGGATTAGAAGATAGTATTAAAAAGTAGTTTTGGGAGGCTATTGATAGTTTCATCCAAAATATCCCTAGTGAAGAGAGAATCTTTATTGGAGGGGATCTTAATGGTCATGTGGGTAAAGATAATAGAGGTTATGAGAGGATTCATGGAGGGCTTGATTTTGGCAACATAAATGATATGGGTTATACTATTCTTGATTTTGCTATGGCCTATGATCTAGCAATTACTAATACCTTCTTTAAAAAGATGGATGAATACTTAATAACTTACAAGAGTGAAACACATATAAGTCAAATTGACTATTTTCTTATTAGGAAGGTCGATAGAGTTTTATGTAAAGATTGTAAAGTTATTCCTGGTGAGAGTCTAGCCTCTCAACATAGATTGTTAGTAATAGATGTCTTTATCCCTAAATTTAAAAGAAAGATCATTATAAATAATTGTTCTAAGATTAAATAGTGGAATTTAAAAAGTAAAAGTTTAGAAACATTTAAAAATCATCTATTAAAAGAAAATATTTAAAATTTAGAACAAGAAACTAATGTAATGTGGAATAATGTTACAAATTATATAACGAGTGTAGCAAAATAACTCTTAGGTGAATCTAAAGGTAAAAAGAATTTAGAAAAATAGACTTGGTAGTGGAGTGAGGAAATCCAAAATATCATTAAAGTAAAAAAGGAGTGCTTTAAAGTTTGGCAAACTAACAAAAATAATCAAACCCTAGAAGTTTATAAAATTGCTAAAAAGAGGGCTAAGAAAATAGTTAGCGAAACTAAATCAAAGGCATTTGAAGATTTATATAATAAATTAGGAACCCGAGAGGGTGAAAATGACATATATATAAACTTGTTAAATTAAGAGAAAGGAAAACTAGATATTTAGATCACGTTAGTTGCATTAAAGGTGAAGATCTGGTGAGGACACCAGAGCACGAGCACGGCCCGACTCAGCGAGCCGTCGGTACCAGACCCATAGGATGACTCGGTCGACATCGTTGTGGCTGGGCGACAGTATGGAGTCCCTACCTGAGTGTTGATACTTTCTTTATATTTATTATGAGTGTATTGGTGTGTATTTATTTGAGTATTTATGAGTGTAATGGGTCAAGGTTGTAAAATGGGTTACACTTCATGTAAGGAGCCCAATTTCTAAATTAGGCCTCCAAATTTTTAGGAGCCTAATTGGGCCTCTCTCTCCCTTGTGGGCTTCTACACATGTGGGCCCAAAAGACTGGTCCAAGACCCAAGATGGGCTTCTAGAAGACTTGGACCATTGGACCACGGAGACAAATGTAGAGGATGCCCTCTCCTTGTCTCCCATACTTGTCTCCCACCTACCCTTGACCAATGTTAGTGGGTGTCCTTCGGAGTTAGTGGATGTCTTTTGGTGTTAGTGGATGTCCTTGGGTCTAGATCTAGGGTTTGAATATACACAATTTCTTGTATCATTTGGGAAATTTTAATGAAAGATTTTGTGGAAGAAAAGCATAGTGCACTTGGGTGCCCCTCTCTCCCCCTCTCCTTGTTCTTGGTGTTCTTCCTTCTTCCTCCTCTAAACTCCTCTAGATCTGCTCCTAAATCTTCTATCTCCCTCCTCTACTCTTCCTCTTGCTGCTTCCAACGTTCACCGCCGCCGCCGCCGTCCGTGCCGCCATCAAGCCACCATAGCTTCAACTCTCTTTGCTGTCCTGCAACTCGGAGTTCCTGGACAGCAGCTCGGTGTTCGGATTGGTATGAGAGATCCGACCGTTGGATCGCGATGAGATTTTGAGGGTAGGTTTCCCCCATCAACCCCCAATCCCAGTTCAATGTTTGCCCCGATCGGATATCGTTTTGGACACCTCCCAGTCAGCTGTTCTCCCCCCTCTCAATCAGCCTATGTGCAGACCAGCGGGATAGCCAGTGGTAGACAAATTTTCTCACCCTTTAATCGTGGTCAGAATCCTACAAAAGACCTATGTGCGTGACCATCTCTCTCCCCTCTACCTCAACAAAAATCATTTCACCCTACAACTTTCGTTTGAGTTTCGTTCAAACCCCATAAACAGGCAAATCTCGTTCTGCCCTGTGTCTCCTGTATCCCGGGGCAGAGAACGCAGTCCGTTTCCAGAAGCCTTCATTTCCAGCTCCACTGTTGGACAAATCTAAAACTCTCATAGGTCGAAGATCTTCAAGTCCTCTTCGCAACGGAACTGGTCTCGCGTCCATCCGACGTCAGGGCTGGTCGTGGCGGCCGATCTCGCCAGGGTGCGCAATGCTTCCCAGGTCTATCCCGAGGTTAACCTGCTGAAAGGGGTCAACGGAAAAAGCCAGAAAAAATATACCGGAGCTGATTCAGCCACCGCCGTTCCAGGAGGTCGTCCAGGGACCTACTTCCGTTGTCCCGATAGATCGCTGCCTCTAGAAGCCTTCCGGAGGACGCCGTTCCTTTGGAGGTCCGTGGTTGCTATCCTGCCGACCAGCAAGCTGTCGAACCGGAGCTGCCGCCTGCCGCAGCCCGAGACCCGCCAACGTGCTGCCCGCCAACCCAAGTTCGGTGCTCCCGGAGTTGTCGTGTATCCTGATACCTCCCTGCGTGGAGTGGGCCATTATTTTTTGATGTAATTAAATATTACCGTTGTATCGGGAGTCACAGTCTTGGCCGGGACGTCTTCCCCACGCCCCGAGCGTGGAGGTACACCAGCCATCCCCTCGTAGAAGTATTTTGCTTTCCTAATATACGTTCTTATGTCACTGCTAGAGAGCATGTTAGGATCCTAGCTCGTATCATTTAAATCACCGCTGCAAGATAGAGAGCGAGACCCGTCCCGCGACTCATTCCGAGTGCGAGAGTAAGCCGACCACCCGAGACTCAAAGCCGGTTACTCAACCGTGCAGATCGTCACGCTTCCCTCGATGGGGACGACCGTGAGTTAGCACTTCTTTTTTGGGGCATATCACCTCTTCTGGAGCTCTTTAGGTGTCGCATTGTATCGTTGTTACTGGTCGTGTCGTCCAACCAGTCGCGTCGTCCTATAGAGTCCAAGGTCGCAACCCGTCCGCGTCGAGTCTCGTAGTCGTCCCGCATCAAATTGGTATCAGAGACGGTTTGAGTCGAGGGTAGTCATTATTTTCAAAAGAAAAAAAAGTTTACTCTTAGGGAGCATACCGAGCGTATGGAGAGCCGATTCAAGGCCATGAAGGACCGTGCCGAGGCTTCCGACCGATCTGTCCAAGGTCTGGTTGGATGGTTAGAAAGTGTGTAGAAAACCCCTCGCCGGGACCTACCCGACATTCTCCCGGCCCCTCAGGCCCATGCTGCCCAGCCCGTGCCCGCTGTCCAGCCCGCGCCTGCTGCCCAGCCCGCACCACCTAGGGTTGAGGAGCGACGGCCACGTGCCCTCCACTTTGAGGACTACGAGTCCGACAACGAATACAAGGAAAATGGCCAACGCCGACGTGGTCACCGACCACAAAGGGATGATGAGGATGAACGGATCCTCAAGACCGTCCGTGCGGACCCTCCCACGTTTGATGGGTCCAAGTCATTGGACCCAAAGAGCTATCTCGATTGGGAGGCTAGCATGGACTGGTATTTTGAGTGGTTCGAGATGATGGACCATCGGAGGGTTAGGTATGCCAAGATGAAGTTGTTGGGGCAAGCACAGACTTACTGGAGCAATGTAGAGAGCTTGCTCTTTCAGCGTCATGAGCCTCAAGTAGGTTCTTGGGATGAGATGAAGGACAAGCTTAGGCGTAAGTACCTTCCTGCCACGTACCGTCAGTGACTTATTAATAGGTGACAGAGTCTCACCCAAGGGGATCGATCCGTATCAGACTACATCGCGGAGTTTGACGAGTACTTTTTATGATGTGGCGTTACGGAGGAGAGCACCATGCCTGTATCGCGCTTCCATCGTGGTTTGTGGCCCCACTACCAATATGAATTATTTCACCGCAATGTTACCACCTTGGAAGACGCATACCAGGTTGCTCTAGAGTTGGAGCAGTTCGAGGCGGAGTTCGCTCCCGTCCAGCGCCTAGGGTTCACTTATCAGCGTGGGACCGACCCTCGTACCACGCCTACCTCCTATAGCCGGTTTCCGGTGGCCCGTCCCCTGGAATCCCCTCGGCAGGACCCCACTGCTCCTAGGCTCGGCACTTTCCCTCCGAGGGATCCTCCCCCTCGCCCGCAGGCACCCGTTCCCACCCCTCAGCCTTATCAGCCCGCCGTACCAGCCTGACCTCTTCTTCCTGCACCCCCAGTCCATCAATAGGACAAGGGTAAGGGGCCATTGATTGGTGACACATCTCAGGGCACCGGGACACGAGACCGTTGCTATAGTTGTGGTGGAGTTGGTTACTTTGCCAGAAAGTGTCTCACTCGGGAAACACTTGTTATTGCCGACACGTCGGCCCATGACCCCACCCCCGAGTTGGTGCCAGTCAGTTATGAGTCGGACTAGGAATTGACTGAGGAATTCTTTGATGAGCTGTTGGAGGGCAAGCAGGTCGACGTCTCTGGTACCTCATATCAGGAAGACGTGCAGTTGGGTGTAGTCAGGTGCATCCTGGCCCAGCCTCAGGTGAGTGATGACTGGCATCGTACCACCATCTTCCACACATTTTACAGGCTGGAAGGGAAGGCCTGCAAGGTGATTATAGACAGCGGGAGCTGTATCAACGCCATCTCCACAGGCACCGTCAAACGCCTTGGTTTGACGCCCGTGGATCACCCTGCACCCTATAGAGTTTCTTGGGTGGATGCCACTTCCATCCCGGTCGGATTGCGGTGTCTGGTGCCGCTGTAGTTCCAGGCATACCATGATGCAATTTGGTGCGATATACTACCTATGGAGGTGGGTAGTATCATCCTTGGTACGCCTTGGCTCTTTGACCGAGATGCCACCCTTCATGGCAGGTCGAACACTTGCACCTTCGACCATGGTGGCCAAAGGATTACCCTCCACCCAGTCCAGCCGAAGGACCCATCTATCCGAGGACCAGCTGGCCCCAGCACCGCGACCTCTCTTGGTCAGGGGAAGGCCGGTCCACCCACTTTGTCCTCGGCACGGGCTACCACCTCTTTGACTGCTCCCTGTATAGTGAACCCTCCACCCAGGAGGTTGATGATGATCAGCCCGAGAGAGATGGAGCAGGAGGTGACCGGGGGTAACCCCATCCTAGCTGTTATTGTCCGGGGCATAGAGGATGTCGCCCCTAGGTCCGAGGATGAACATCCCCCAGAGATAGCCGTAATATTGCGGGAGTTTTCCGATGCCTTCCCAGAAGACCTCCCTGGAGGCCTTCCACCTATGAGGGACATCCAGCATGAGATCGACCTCGTCCCGGGCTCATCTTTGCCCAACCTTCCCCATTATAGGATGAGTCCCACGGACCATGCTGAGCTTCAACGGCAGGTCAAAGAGTTGATGAGTTGGGGATCTCTTCGGGACAACAAGATCACGGTGAAATATCATTTTCCCATTCCCCGATTGGATGACTTGCTAGACATGATGTCGGGAGCCACTATCTTTTCAAAGATAGGTCTTCGTAGTGGCTATCACCAGGTGCGGATCAGGCATGGAGATGACTGGAAGACGGCATTCAAGACCAAGGATGATCTTTATGAGTGGTTGGTTATGCCCTTTGGGCTTTCCAATGCCCCTAGCACCTTCATGCGGTTGATGACCCAGGTTTTACGCCCTATGATAGGGGTCTTCTTGGTCGTCTACTTTGATGACATTCTTATCTACAACCGCGCTAGGGAAGACCACTTAGACCATCTTAGACATGTCTGCATTATGTTGAGGAGAGAGAGTTTATTTGCCAACCCGAAGAAATGTGCTTTCATGTCCGATCAGATCACTTTTCTCGGGTTTATTGTGTTGAGAGATGGAGTCTCCGCTAATCCGGAGAAGATTAGGGCCATCAGGGAGTGGCCTGAGCCTCGTACACTCCACAATGTCTGGAGTTTCCATGGCTTCGCTTCATTCGTGTCTTCAGTTCTATCACTGTCCCGATCACTGATTGCATAAAGAAGGGGGCATTCATATGGACTAAGACTGCAGCCACGACCTTTCAAGACATTAAGGAGCGCATGACCCAGGCACCTGTTCTTGCTTTACCTGAATTTTCTAAGGTGTTTGAGGTCACGTGTGACGCTTCTGGAGTAGGTATTGGTGGCGTTTTGAGTCAGGAGTCCCACCCCATTGCATTCTTTAGCGAGAAGCTTAATGATGCCAAACTGCGATATTCCACATACGACAAAGAATTCTACGCAGTTGTCCAGGCATTGAGGTATTGGAGGTACTATTTGTTACACCAGAAGTTTGTCCTCTTCTCTGACCATGAGACCTTACGATTCCTCCATACCCAAAAGAAGCTGAATGCTCTCCATAGTCGTTGGGTGGAGTATCTCCAGGAGTACACCTTTGTGCTCAAGCATAAGGCAGGGGCGGAGAACAAGGTCACCGATGCACTGAGTCGGCGGATGATGATGTTGACCACCATGAGTGTTGAGGTGGTAGGGTTAGAGAGGTTGAAGGATGCGTATGCTGATTGTCCGGATTTCGGTCCGATCTATGCAACCCTCCAGGTCAGTCCCTCGCGTGATTATAGCGAGTTTGTGCTACAGGAGGGTCACCTATTCCGGGGTGATAAGTTGTGCATCCCACGGACTTCTGTTCGTGACTTTCTTACGTGGGAAATGCACGCGGGAGGTCTTTCTTGTCACTTTGGTCGGAACAAGACCATAGAGGCGATTGAGCATCGATTCTATTGGCCTAGCCTAAAGAGGGACGTGGCTCATATTGTGGCCCAGTGCCGCATTTGTGCTATGGGCAAATAGAGGAAGCAAAATACCGGCCTCTATACTCCCCTTCCCGTCCCGGATAGTCCATGGCAGGACATTAGCATGGACTTTGTGTTAGGACTGCCCCGCACCCTCCGAAAGCATGACTCGATCTTTGTGGTTGTTGATCGGTTCTCCAAGATGGCCTTGTTCATTCCATGCTCCAAGACTTCGGATGCCACTATAGTTGCCCGCATGTTCTTCTCTCATTATGTCTCCAGGTTTGGCCTTCCCCGTACCATAGTGTCAGATAGGGATGTACGATTCACTAGCTATTTTTGGAAAACCCTATGGCACATTGTTGAGTCCCAAATGGTGGCAATCAAGAGGGGAGGGGTGAATTGATTGGCCAATTAAAATTCTTTCCGAGTAAAATAATGATAAGTAAACATACAAGTACTAGGCCTCACTCGATCATGATCTCACTTATGAATGCGTGTATATAAGAGTAGGTGTTTGATTAAGGACTGTAAGGTTCCGACCAGAATGCGCAGCGGAAATCATCGAAACCTTAGATTGCATATCGTTGCCGATTTTTCAAAATCGAACAAGATCGGTAAACCCGCACGGTGAAGAACGATTCTTTACCTTTGTGGCGTTGAGAATCTCCCAAAACCTCGAAGACGAACGAGAGGAAAATCCCGGAGTCGCGAGCCGTCCAAGCGTCCAGCCTCTAGACGTATCCACACGAGCAGTGGAAGCAGACGGGATCTCTTCCACGATCTCCATGCGCCTTCCTGATCTCAACACCACCATCCACCGTGGAAGGAGAGAGAAGGAAGGGGGGAGCACCTAGGAGAGAGAGAGAGAGGAGAGAGGGCGGCCAGGGTTTCAACTCTGTAGCTTGGCAAGGGTTTCTCCCAACAGCATATATTTATAGACCTTTGGCATTTTTCACAAAAACCTAATAATAGTCTATAAAGTCCACCCATCCTGGTCTGTCCAATACTCTATTGTGTGTGACCCTCTAGGCCCAATAGTCTGTTTGGTTTTCCAGCCCATTAAGTAAAGAATTCCTTCTTCACTTAATTAATTTCATCCATTAACTCCTAATGGAATTAGCGGGCTTTCCGATCACAAAAAGCACCAAGCAACGCTTCGTGATCCCAAATGACATTGGGGATAAGCAACCCACTCAGGAACCTTTCCGTCTACAGATTCCACACAGTTATAGATCCTCATTCATCCAATGCCCCACCAGGACTAGGGTATGGTCAAACTGTCAAACCCTATAGAGCCTCGGCTCGACTGAATCCTATACTTAAACACGTTCATTAGAAAAACTCATTTTTCATAATGAACTCCCGTACCCTGGCCAGGGGATTTCCGAGTACAGATCCGTAGGGCATTCTCTCTCATATATCATACTAAGAGTGAATGATTCCATGTTGTCAAACTAATTGCCTTCGCACGAGTTCCACTGAGTCCGAATAACTAACTGTACAAGACCACTTTACAGAAGTCTATAAGCTAGTAATCAAATACTCAGCATCCCTTATGCAAGACATCTTTAGTGACTCATGTCTAAGATCCAACTGCGCTACTGAGACATAGAATACCCTGATTGACAGTCAGTATGATTACCACTCAGGGATTCTAGCTCGGGTCAGTTCAGTGAACTCATTCTACTAACGAGCACCTGCACGTGTACCTTGATGTCACCACACTAGTGGTTATGAGATCGACCACCCTCATCACATGAGTGAGTACCACATGCACCGGTCTATCCGGATCTTCAATGTCCCTTCTTGAAGATCCTACAACCAGGAACATTTAGAACACAAATCTCTAGATGACTGATCTCATTATCACAATATCATTATGATCCAGTCATCATAGCTCGTATTCAGGGACTTCATCACATTACAACCCACACACTATAACGTGCTAAGAATGTAATGAAGAAATGCCATTATTATTATAATTGAATGAAATCATACAAGAAATGTTGCCATCACAACACTTGTGATTGGCTTGAAGGGCATACATCTCTAATAAGGACTTGGTGTACGCTCAACTCACCGTGAAGCCCACTCGACAATTAATCTGGAAAAGGGAACCACAAGTAACACACAGAGTTTTTTAGGTGGTTCGGGTACACTGCCGTGTCCCCTACGTCCACCCCTCACACGTGAGGATTAATACTTCACTATGAAGTGAGACACACACACACGCTGTGTAGAACAGCAAACACCCACACACACGGCACCCGATTTGGGTTGCCAAACGTACACACACACACACACGTTCGTGTTTCCAAACACGAACACCACACACAATAATCTGATTTAAGATTTAGAATAGATGCACAAGCTTAAGCAAAAAGATTCAAAAAATGGAGATTAAAGAAATGTTTATCGTGGTTGAAGCTCCCCCTTTCGCTTCTCCGGATGTAGTTCAACACTTCTGCAAGTGGAAGAACGATCTTGGAGGAAGTATGAAGCAGTGCCGCACAAACAAAGGTTGCAACTTGATATCTGACGCAGCTTTCAGTTGTAGATGGTCTTGAGGCTTGATTCAAGCTTCTTCCCTTCGATTTCAGGTTCAGAACAAGGTGGAAGTGGAGCTTGGAGCTGCTGTTGCGACCCTGCACACACAAGGTTTAAAGAGAAAACCCAATTTCAGATCTCACCAAGACTCTCTTAGGGTTTCCACCCAAATGATATGTATTTATTGGTATTGGATGGTCAAGGATGGCCTAGAGACCAGATCCATAATTTCAGGAATGTTTTAGGGATGCTGGGATGACTTTTGGTGCGATGCCACAGAAGTCAAAAATCACGGCTCGGGTTCGAGACTGAAAGGGTCGACCCTCGTGAGGGTTTCTCGGGACTAATCCGTGCGGGTTTTAAAACATGATCAGGGGTCGACCCTCACGTGAATGGGTCGACCCCAAGGTCAACCCTTGGGGTCGACCCTTGCAGGTGTGGTGAAAAGGATCCGACGGATTTTTAAATCAAACTACTAGGGGTGGACCCTTGGGGTCGACCCTTGCGTCTGGGGGTCGACCCTTTCAGCTAGACCCAATGGGTCAACCCTTGTTCCAGAACATCCAAATGGTAGATTAAAAAGCCCACTAAGTCCAAGAACAAGTCAGGGGGTTTCAAGATGGTTTTAAAAATATGAGAGGGAATGAAACCCAAACCATTTAAGCTTAGATAAGTCCTAAACCAATTTAACCCTTGAGATAAAAAAAACGAACTTCAAACCACACAGTCAAAAGCCAATAAGTTGAAGTCGATCTCACCAACCGTCCTCGAGTTCCTTAAGCACTTAGGCACGTTCCTTGCCCTGTAAAGACATACATTCTGAATTAGATTTAGCATTGCAATTTAAGTTCAAATGCCTTACCAGACGAGGTTACTCTTATACCTCCAAAAGCTCCAAGTCTACATCAAGGATGTGCATTTCCAAAGCTTTTCATGTTAGAACAACTCAATTTCAATTCACACAAATATATAGTGTTTGGTCATCATCAAAATCCATTTAGTATACCCACAAGGAGGGGGTTCAACACACATGATGGGCACCTAATTGAAATTCTCTACTGCATATCACCCCCAGACTGATGGTTAGACTGAGATTGTCAATAGGAGTTTGGGGGTTCTTCTTAGGTGTCTTGTCCGAGATCGAGTCAGGGATTGAGATTTGGTCTTACCCTTGGCCGAGTTCACCTATAACGATTCGGTCAATAGGTCTACAGGTATGAGCCCCTTTGAGATTGTCACTGGCCGTAGACTTAGGAGACCCATAGACCTAGTCCCATCTCCCATCCAGTCCCGTGTGTCTGAGTCAGCCGAGTGATGCGGGACGAGATCACGGACACGACAAGCTCGTGACTGTCCCTTAACGAGGGAAGCGTCGGACGTGCGCGGTTGAGAAATCGGCAGTGAGCTAAGGTGGTCGGCTCTCACTTGTGCCCGGATCGGGTCACGGGACGGTCACGCTCTCTCTCGCAGCAGCGGTGATATGAAAAATATAGCGAGCTAGATCCTAAAACATGCTCTCTAGCAACGGCATAAACAAATATATATGAAAATAAGCAAATGCCGAGTGTAGGGAGCGAGAACGATACCTCCACGCGCTCGGCATGGGGAAGATGGGCCCGGCCGAAACTCGTACTCCCGGAACAATAATACACAGTATTACAGCAATACAACTCGCTGCCCACTCCACGCAGGGAGGTAAAGGGTTACACAATGGGGCCCGGGAGGATCGAATTCGGGTTGACGGGCGGCTTCTCGCGTTGATTCGGCAACACCCGAACTAGTGACGGGGGGGCCCACGTGCTGTCTGGAGGGGCCGTGTGGGACCTGGTGGCACCTCTGTAGTGGAGACGCTTGGGGAAGCTTTCCCTGGGCTGGCGGCACGCTGGTTCGCCGGCCGGAGGCTAGGCGGCTCCGTTCGGCACTGGTCGGAATGACCGGCCCCGGATCTGCAGCTTCTGGTTTTCAGCGCGCGTCCCGGCGAGAACGGGCGCTGCGACCAGCCCCGACGTCGGAATGCGACGAAACCGACGCCGTTGGAAACCTCTCTTCAAATACTTCAACCTAGGTCTGGATATCAGACCTCGATCTGCACGAATCTTGGCTTTAATGAATTTTTAAGTTACTGTTGTACAGTGACCGGACTCTCAGATCTGCAGAGAACTTGTCTGAGAACTGCCTTTGACCGATATGTGAACGTCCGAATCTGAAGTGGTAGTCCTCAAAATTTCAAATCGATCTGAGCCCGTGGCTGACAGCAAGAATTCGTGGAAGGGGCTACTGTTGGCTGAAGATAGAATTTCGACGGTGGCTCGATGGCGGCTCGATGGCGGCACGAACGGCGGCGGCGGCGGCACCGGTGAAGATCAGAGGTTGAGAGGGGGAGATAGAAACTAGATCCACTCTAGAATTGCAGAGGGGTTGAGAGGAGAACTCTAGGAGAGAGGAAAGGGGCGCAAGCTTCTTGTTCCAAATGGAATTTTCTCTTCTTTTCATTAATTTCCACATGAAAAATACACCTTTTATATGCTTCCATCCAAATCCAACCTCCACCCTTAGATCTAGGGATGTGAGATGGATGGCCTGGATTGCATGCCACAAACACAAAAAAATAAATATAATATACAAGGGGGGGCGGCCTATTGACGAAGAGTAGAAGGTTGAATGGGGGTAGGTGGCCAACCATGGAATCTTGACCCATTTAACCCCATGTGTCCATATGACCAGCCCACCCTTCTAGATGTCCACCTAGGAGGGTTGACCAGCCCCACAAGGTGACATGGACCAATGGGAAAGGGCTGAGGGCCCCCTTGCTGGTCCTACTGCATAATTGCATAAAAACCCACACAATCCATGGGAATGACTCCTTGGCTTATAAAGCCTTACATTTGCGTACATACTTTCCCAAGGATATAAACATAAACTAAAAGGATATAAACGCAAAAGAAAAAGTACAGGCTCGGTGTCGACTCCCATCAACTCTCCCCGGGTGGGAAGAACTCGACCCCGTCGAGTAAGGGGTGCGCCTGCTCGAGTAGCTCCGGCGGATCCGTCACCCTGCCATGTAACGCGGGTATGCTCCATTCCAAGTGACCGTCACCTGCTCATTCCATATATACTCGATATGCACAAGCTGCTATGGGCTAGAGGTGGACACTCCGAATGGGGCACTCTCAAAAGGGGAGGTGGCGGCTCGAAGACTCACTAGGAATCACCGCTGAGTCCCTGTAGGTGACTAGATTCGGGTGTAGATATAGAACCAATCCCATACTCATCGAGCGAGTCCACTCGCCTCTTACTCATAAGAGATCGACAACGAGCTTGCACAAGACACATGCAGACTCACCAAGTACTAACACACGTATGCAAACCACACAAACAATCGACTCAAAGAAAAAGCACACTGACTCATCTATGACCCTTGACACACCTAATGTTAGTCTGACCCGTATATGGGTGACGGTGGACCAGGACACCCGAATATGTGTCATGCATGCATGTTACGCAACCGGGAATGGATGGCATGGGGAACACCTATACATCGGGTGTGGTTATGCATGGATGGTCTTTTGAATGTGAGCGACTCGGGTGGTTTAGAAGGGCCGGGTGTAGGTGGATCGGGATTGGTGGATGTAGATGGCCCATCCCGTGGGAAAGGGGCGTAAAAGTGGGCTTCCGTGAAGAAGGGGAGTACGGGTGGTAACTCGGGAAGCCTACTAGTGAAGGGGTCAAAAGGGTCGAAGAAGGTATAACCCCGTGAGATGGACTCTAACATGACATGGTCCCAATCGTGAAGTTCTTGAAGGTGCGGGTGGCCACCTTCCTTCGTCATGGTAGATGGGACCGTGTACAGGAAATATGACTCCTCCATCGGAAGCAAAGTCATGAAGTCGGGCTCATCCGGTAGCGGGAGAAGTAGAAGAACCTCCTTGGTGACACAACCCACGGTGCACTCGGAGGTAATGTGGTGAGGACACGCGCCGCATCACTCGACGGAGCACGCGGAGCATGCCGGCATCCCTTTGGCTCGGCGACCACTTGGCAGACTAGTAGAGCTATCTTTAGTTATTTTATGCTTTAGGCCATGTTGGGCCTTGGATTAGTCCCTGCGTGGACACTTTTATTAGTTGTGTGGACCTTTGTAGGCCATTTGGAGCAAATTAGGCTTTAGTTGGACCATTTTATGCTTATTAGATAGGAGTTAGGGCTATTGGGCCATTTTTTTGGTTCAATCTCTGGCCCATATGGGCTGGCCACCCACTCCCTTGCTTAGACCACCTAGGGTTAGGGTTTTGGGCGCCCCAACTCTTTTCCCTCCTCTTGGAAGGTGGCAGCCGCCCCTCTCCTAGATTATAGGAAGAGGGGTGCGGCCCTCCCCCCCCCTTGCCTTGTTGCGCCCCCCCTTTCCCCATGCCATGTGGCGCATCCCCCTCCCCTCCCTCTTGGCTAGGGTTTCAACCCTAGCACCTCCCCTCCCCATATATAAACCTTGTATTTTTTTCCTTTGAAAGATAATGAAGAATTAAGTTTGAAAAGCCTTGTGCGCAGCCACCATCTTGAAAGGGGCGATCCCTTCCTCTTCCTCCTCCTTGAGGGTGCGACGCCCTCACCCCCTCTCCAGTCCTTGGGTGAGACGCCCAGGGGTAGGAGACCTCCTCCAAGGATCCCAACGCCAGCAACCTTCTTCCAACATTCACGGCGACGAGTTCGGTGAAGCGACGGCGCACGCGGGATCTTCATCCTCTTCCCCGGGCGTCCCTGTGCTGACAGCAGATCGGGTGTCCAAAGTTCGGTCTGGTGCGTCTACTTCCCGGCGGCGTCTCTCTCAAAGGTCTTCACGACTTTTGTACCCCTTCCTGTCACCGTTCCAACCCCACCGGTTTCGTCTCAAAACTCCACCCACAGCGAAAGTTCCCTTCATACCTACTTTTGGTGCGCTGGCTGTCACCCTGACAGTCTCGCCTGAACCAGAGCCTTCTTGTCCGCCCGTTTACGCCACCTTGCCACCGTTTCTAGCCCTATTTCCCTTCATAAGAGTTGTTCCTCTGCCGGTTACAAATCCAACCTAAGTAGTCTCGCCTCAAAACTCCATCGGGGCTGAAAGTTGTCTTCAAGCACACTTTTAGTGCGCAATCCTGCGCTACAGTACCCGAGCGGGACTGCCAGCAACGGGCCTCCAAAGGAGGTACCCTCTCCCGTCCACGGATCAATCTGAAAATTGGTAGGCCGACTCCTTACATCCCAGTCCACCTCCAGTGTCCGCCCCGGGCCTGGATCCCCACCGCAACCTCGCACCGTTGTCGCTCCCATCCAAGGTCACAGGTCTGACTACCCCGTAGGCAGACTGTTTCTCCCTGTTTACAGTGCCCTTCGCACCCAAATCTCCCACAGCACCCCATCGGCCACCACTGCCCCTTGAAAGCCACCCCTGTCAGCCTTCCACCAGAGAAGACGCCGCCACAAACGCTGTCCGGACGGCCGCGTACCAGCGCCATCTCTGCCCGCTGTCACAGGGACCAGTCAGCAGCCTCTCGCCGGACCGACATTCCCCGAGGCCGCAGCAGCTGCGTGTGGCCCCTTCATCCGGCTCGGCACCCCAGCAGCGTCCCATAGCGACGTGGACCTCCTCCTTACAGGACACTGCAGGAGCGATCGGCTTCGCGAGGATCGGCGTCCGGCCTCCTCCCCGACATCGGCTGCTGCCCGTCAGCCCGTGTGCCAGCCGCCCCGTGTACTATTGTGTTTGTAGCCTGTTATCTCCCTGCGAGGAGTGGGCCCCGTTTGGCGCTTGTACTATTTATTTCTCTCGCGTGTATCGGGGTGGTTGGACTCGGCCGGGGTTCCTTCCCCACGCCTAGGCGTGGAGGTACGTGTCTCGCTCCCTCCTTTGTTACTTGCTTATTCCGTATGCGATTGAATGTGCCGCGCGAGTGAGTGTAGGGCCTAGCTAGACTGTATTTATCACTGCTGGTTGAGTGACGAGAGTGCCCACCTCCCTTGGCCCTAGTCGAGCACCGAGCTCGGACTAGACTCCCATGTCGTCCAGCGGCTTCTCGCCCGTTGTGATCCCGTCGCGCCTCCCTCCTTGGGACGGCCGTGGTTCGGAGTTCTGTTGAGAGACGCCTCCACCCGGAGGGAATTCACGTTAGTCGGTCACACTGGCTTGCCTTGTCACGTGCGCGTGCTGGTCGCACTCTTTAGCGTCCTAGGTTAGCTAGCGAGTCAGTCGGTCCCGCATCAAATTTGGTATCAGAGCTTAGGGAACCAGTTTGTTCTAACAAATTGGGGTCTTAGGTCATTCGAGTCTTTAGGTTGTCTAGGGTGCAATTGAGGCCTTAGAGTTATCTAGGTTGCATTGAGTCTCTTAGTTCATCTAGGTAACCCACCATTGCATTGTAATGTTAGGTTTGTGTCTAGTTAGAGTTTTGTCCTTGTCTCGTTGAGTCTTGCATGTCCAGCTCCGCGCCAACCCCATGGTGGTTCCTCGAGCCCACATGTCAGGTGAGTCATCCCTATTGGTCCGATTCGATGCTCTTATAGTACGACCTCTAAGTGTCGCCCCTACCACTCAGTCGTCGGGAGACCCGACCCCTATACCGATGACCGAGTCATTCCAGCGCCCTGTCATGTCCACTGCCATCCTACCTAATGGGATGCATACGGAGATCGACTTCATCAGTAGGGTGTCGTCTAACTGTGTCTCACAAGACATTGTTGAGTCACTCTCTAAGACTGGGGAGATTGTTCTCCGTGATGGTTTAGCTTTTATCGAGTTCAACGGTGGTTTGGCCCCGTTAAATATTTCGATGGCGCTTGGTGCAAGATCAGCACACTTGCTGGTCCATGCATCATTTTAGGGCGAACTTGGTTGGAGGAAAGAAGTGCGACCATCGACCTGGATAGGAGGACCTGCACCCTACACCCATCTCACCTTCCCGGTGAGTTTGTCTTCCATGACGGCGTTACGCCGACCACCTCCATGTCATCACCTGGGTTTGTTCCAGTGAGTTACGAGGCTGAACAGGAGTTGATGGAGGAGTACCTAACTGAGGTTGAGGAGTTAGGGAGTGACCCCCCCCACATCATAGAGGACTCAGTTTCCACTCCCGAGAGAGAGGCTTCACCCTTAGACCCTCATATAGAGACATTCTTACCTTCCGAGGGTGAACTGGTCATTGGAGAGTCTTTAGCTAGCTGGCTAAGGGAGGGTCCACTTCTAGATGTCTCCATTCCTTGCTATACACCCATGGGACCAGCCCTCCCAATAATACCCCTTAACTCCTTTCACACCACTTTTCGGTCCTTCTGCTTTCTTGAAAATGTGAAGGACTTCCTTAGGAGTTTAGATTATCAATGGGAGTTGACTTACATGTTGACCTTAGGGTCTGACCAACCCTATAGTCATAGCTTTACACTCCCTGCTTTGGGGTCTATTACCTCGGTCTACACCATAGGACATATCACATCCGAGGTCCTTTTATTATTTCCATACCCGTGGAGGTTGATTTTGTCCCCGCTTATGGTTTCACGGTCCCGAGGGAGGAACCTTGCCTTCCTTGCCTTCCTCATGAGCCCCTTGCCCCATACATGAGAGTGCCTGAAGGTGATTATCTGCACCTGGGCGAATGTCGCACATGGGCAAGTATAGTGAAGGGACCTGTCGGGAGGGGTCATCATTTCTTTGACCCTTTCGATCCCCTCCCTAGTGAGCCTCTCGACCCATATTCTTTTCCCCACCTTGTCGAGGAGGTCCACTATCATACACCACCTAGGCCTTCTAGTCAACACCTCACCTTACCGGCATCCAGATGCCCGAGCTTAGGAGGCCAGGGACACATGTCTCTTCCCCATGTTTCTTCATGTCCACCATCATATAGGGGTTTGTCTCATATAGGGAATGTCATGAGTGAGTTTGGGCAATTTAGTCCCCATGAGTCTACCACATTCCGTAGGACACCCATGCATGATAGATACAACTTTGGTTGTCCTGGTCCTCCCCGTGTTGTCCAATCATGTAGGAGTCATAGGCATGCTAGGTCTGTGTTTGGATGTCCAGGACCCCCACTGCATTCACATAGGTATGAGTCAACACAGCTAGTTCGGAGTCTGCATCATCACCACCTTGAGGCCAGCAACGCACGTTATAAGGATCTAGCTGATGCGCATCGACGCACCCGTGAGTTCCAAGTGGGAGAGTACGTCATGATCAGGGTTAGACCTGAACGGTTCCCTTCGGGGGCCGTGAAGAAACTCCAGGACCGCGGTGCAGGACCCTTCCGAGTTCTGAAGCGAATAGGGTCGAATGCGTATGAGATTGAGCTGCCAGACGACTATGGGATCAGTTCGACGTTCAATGTCTCTGATCTGGTGGCATATCGGGATCCCGCGGTGATTCCCAGTGAGCTTTTTGGGCCTACCCCTCCTGTTGAGAGCATCACACCTTCGGAGCGTCCACCTCCTCCAGCCCCTTTACAGACACGCGAGCATATAGATTGCATACTGGATGAGCAGGTGACCACGACCAGGAGCGGAGCCTACCAGCGCTTTCTAGTGCGTTGGAGAGGGCGCCCTGCGACAGACGACACCTGGATCACACGTGGAGAGCTGGAGCGGATCGACCCGGACCTGCTGGAGCGTTACTTGAGCGACCGTGACCCTTACTCGACGGGGTCGAGTTCTTCCCACCCGGGGAGAATTGGTGAGGACACGCGCCGCATCACTCGACGGAGCACACGGAGCATGCCGGCATCCCTTTGGCTCGGCGACCACTTGGCAGACTAGTAGAGCTATCTTTAGTTATTTTATGCTTTAGGCCATGTTGGGCCTTGGATTAGTCCCTGCGTGGACACTTTTATTAGTTGTGTGGACCTTTGTAGGCCATTTGGAGCAAATTAGGCTTTAGTTGGACCATTTTATGCTTATTAGATAGGAGTTAGGGCTATTGGGCCATTTTTTTGGTTCAATCTCTGGCCCATATGGGCTGGCCACCCACTCCCTTGCTTAGCCCACCTAGGGTTAGGGTTTTGGGCGCCCCAACTCTTTTCCCTCCTCTTGGAAGGTGGCAGCCGCCCCTCTCCTAGATTATAGGAAGAGGGGTGCGGCCCTCCCCCCCCCTTGCCTTGTTGCGCCCCCCCTTTCCCCATGCCATGTGGCGCATCCCCCTCCCCTCCCTCTTGGCTAGGGTTTCAACCCTAGCACCTCCCCTCCCCATATATAAACCTTGTATTTTTTTCCTTTGAAAGATAATGAAGAATTAAGTTTGAAAAGCCTTGTGCGCAGCCACCATCTTGAAAGGGGCGATCCCTTCCTCTTCCTCCTCCTTGAGGGTGCGACGCCCTCACCCCCTCTCCAGTCCTTGGGTGAGACGCCCAGGGGTAGGAGACCTCCTCCAAGGATCCCAACGCCAGCAACCTTCTTCCAACATTCACGGCGACGAGTTCGGTGAAGCGACGGCGCACGCGGGATCTTCATCCTCTTCCCCGGGCGTCCCTGTGCTGACAGCAGATCGGGTGTCCAAAGTTCGGTCTGGTGCGTCTACTTCCCGGCGGCGTCTCTCTCAAAGGTCTTCACGACTTTTGTACCCCTTCCTGTCACCGTTCCAACCCCACCGGTTTCGTCTCAAAACTCCACCCACAGCGAAAGTTCCCTTCATACCTACTTTTGGTGCGCTGGCTGTCACCCTGACAGTCTCGCCTGAACCAGAGCCTTCTTGTCCGCCCGTTTACGCCACCTTGCCACCGTTTCTAGCCCTATTTCCCTTCATAAGAGTTGTTCCTCTGCCGGTTACAAATCCAACCTAAGTAGTCTCGCCTCAAAACTCCATCGGGGCTGAAAGTTGTCTTCAAGCACACTTTTAGTGCGCAATCCTGCGCTACAGTACCCGAGCGGGACTGCCAGCAACGGGCCTCCAAAGGAGGTACCCTCTCCCGTCCACGGATCAATCTGAAAATTGGTAGGCCGACTCCTTACATCCCAGTCCACCTCCAGTGTCCGCCCCGGGCCTGGATCCCCACCGCAACCTCGCACCGTTGTCGCTCCCATCCAAGGTCACAGGTCTGACTACCCCGTAGGCAGACTGTTTCTCCCTGTTTACAGTGCCCTTCGCACCCAAATCTCCCACAGCACCCCATCGGCCACCACTGCCCCTTGAAAGCCACCCCTGTCAGCCTTCCACCAGAGAAGACGCCGCCACAAACGCTGTCCGGACGGCCGCGTACCAGCGCCATCTCTGCCCGCTGTCACAGGGACCAGTCAGCAGCCTCTCGCCGGACCGACATTCCCCGAGGCCGCAGCAGCTGCGTGTGGCCCCTTCATCCGGCTCGGCACCCCAGCAGCGTCCCATAGCGACGTGGACCTCCTCCTTACAGGACACTGCAGGAGCGATCGGCTTCGCGAGGATCGGCGTCCGGCCTCCTCCCCGACATCGGCTGCTGCCCGTCAGCCCGTGTGCCAGCCGCCCCGTGTACTATTGTGTTTGTAGCCTGTTATCTCCCTGCGAGGAGTGGGCCCCGTTTGGCGCTTGTACTATTTATTTCTCTCGCGTGTATCGGGGTGGTTGGACTCGGCCGGGGTTCCTTCCCCACGCCTAGGCGTGGAGGTACGTGTCTCGCTCCCTCCTTTGTTACTTGCTTATTCCGTATGCGATTGAATGTGCCGCGCGAGTGAGTGTAGGGCCTAGCTAGACTGTATTTATCACTGCTGGTTGAGTGACGAGAGTGCCCACCTCCCTTGGCCCTAGTCGAGCACCGAGCTCGGACTAGACTCCCATGTCGTCCAGCGGCTTCTCGCCCGTTGTGATCCCGTCGCGCCTCCCTCCTTGGGACGGCCGTGGTTCAGAGTTCTGTTGAGAGACGCCTCCACCCGGAGGGAATTCACGTTAGTCGGTCACACTGGCTTGCCTTGTCACGTGCGCGTGCTGGTCGCACTCTTTAGCGTCCTAGGTTAGCTAGCGAGTCAGTCGGTCCCGCATCATAATGGACCCGAAGGCCGGATGGGTGAAGCTACGAATCATGGGTTGGTCGAAGCCTCGGGCCAACATATGTGTCAACTGCCATTGCCAACCTAAACCAAGGATAACGTCACCCAATGTGTCAACATGGTGACGGGATCGGAATGTAGTATGGTAGGAGTTGGCGGGCACTAAAGGTAGGGTAGGGTCCATAGACGGGTAAGGAAGTGGGACCAAGCCATCCTTGAGCCAACTAAGAAGCGGCTCGGCTATGTATAGCGTCCCCGTAAGAAACACGGGTGGCTCGGGGTGAGACGGCTCCAAGCATAATGGTTCCGAATGTAGAGTGGGCCGCTGGGGTTGGGTGGCTGGACATGTGAGGGTGATCTTGCCAGGTAGGTAAGGTGGGTATAAGGTGCAAGTCCTCTTGCCCCAGTCAAGATTGGCTCTTCATTCTCCTAACCACGTTTGCCCTAAAATGATGCATGAACCAGCAAGTGTGCCGATCCTGCACCATGCACCATCGGTGTAGAGAACAGAGCCGATCCTCTTATAGAACTCAACACAAGCAAAATCACCATCGCAGGCAATCTCGCCTGTCTTGGAGAGAGACTCCACGATGTCAAGAGAAACCCAATTATCCGACTCCCTATCGGTGAAATGGAGTTCCGTTGTGGACCCGTTGGGTAGACCAGCTTTCATAATGAGAGGGGTAAAACCAAAGGCTCGGGCCATGAGGACATTGAATTTGGCCACAAAGGTTGACCACTCGGACGTATGGTCTTGGGGAACGGCCATGGGTAGCGGACATGGACATGCATACACACGGTGACAAGACACTAGACCGACTATGCAAGGTTGGAATGCATGCACACTAAGGACCCTAGACGTAAACCAAGACTCGGTACGTGGCGGAGATAACCGATCCGAAGATCACTCACGCAAGTGTGAGGCCTTCCCGATAGGCGTAGCCTAACGTTCGGACAACACCTTTTGATATACCGGGTTATTGGGATGCGATGCAAAAAGACACTTTTTATTTTAAAACAATGATGACCCTAAACACGACTTAGACGTAAATGACTAATGAATGACACCTTTTCTTTTGACACCCTAGACTCAAACTCGCTCTGATACCAAATTGATGCGGGACGAGACCACGGACACGACAAGCTCGTGACTGTCCCTTAACGAGGGAAGCGTCGGACGTGCGCGGTTGAGAAACCGGCAGTGAGCTAAGGTGGTCGGCTCTCACTTGTGCCCGGATCGGGTCACGGGACAGTCACGCTCTCTCTCGCAGCAGCGGTGATATTAAAAATATAGCGAGCTAGATCCTAAAACATGCTCTCTAGCAGTGGCATAAATAAATATATATGAAAATAAGCAAATACCGAGTGTAGGGAGCGAGAACGATACCTCCACGCGCTCGGCGTGGGGAAGACGGGCCCGGCCGAAACTCGTACTCCCGGAACAATAATACACAGTATTACAGCAATACAACTCGCTGCCCACTCCATGCAGGGAGGTAAAGGGCTACACAATGGTGCCCGGGAGGACTGAATTCGGGTTGACGGGCGGCTTCTCGCGTTGATTCGGCAACACCCGAACTAGTGACTGGGGGGCTCACGTGCTGTCCGGAGGGGCTGTGTGGGACCCGGTGGCACCGCTGTAGTGGAGACGCTTGGGGAACCGTACCCTGGGCTGGCGGCATGCTGGTTCACCGGCCGGAGGCCAGGCGGCTCCGTTCGGCACCGGTCGGAATGACCGGCCCTGGATCTGCAGCTTCTAGTTTTCAGCGCGCGTCCCGGCGAGAACGGGCGCTGCGACCAGCCCTGACGTTGGAATGCGACGAAACTGGCGCCATTGGAAAGCTCTCTTCAAATACTTCAACCTAGGTCTATATATCAGACCTCGATCTGCACGGATCTTGGCTTTAATGAATTTTTGAGTTACTGTTGTATAGTGACCGGACTCTCAGATCTGCAGAGAACTTGTCTGAGAACTGCCTTAGATCGATATGTGAACGTCCGAATCTGAAGTGGTAGTCCTCAAAATTTCAAATCGATCTGAGCCCGTGGCTGACAGCAAGAATTCGTGGAAGGGGCTGCTGTTGGCTGAAGACAGAATTCCGACGGTGGCTCGATGGCGGCTCGATGGCGGCACGAACGGCGGCGGCGACGGCACCAGTGAAGATTAGAGGTTGAGAGGGGGAGATAGAAACTAGATCCACTCTAGAATTGCAAAGGGGTTGAGAGGAGAACTCTAGGAGGGAGGAAAGGGGCGCAAGCTTCTTGTTCCAAATGGAATTTTCTCTTCTTTTCATTAATTTCCACATGAAAAATACACCTGTTATATGCTTCCATCCAAATCCAACCTCCACCCTTAGATCTAGGGATGTGAGATGGATGGCCTGGATTGCATGCCACAAACATAAAAAAATAAATATAATATACAAGGGGGGCGGCCTATTGACCAAGAGTAGAAGGTTGAATGGGGGTAGGTGGCCAACCATGGAATCTTGACCCATTTAACCCCATGTGTCCATATGACCAGCCCACCCTTCTAGATGTCCACCTAGGAGGGTTGACCAGCCCCACAAGGTGACATGGATCAATGGGAAAGGGCTGAGGGCCCCCTTGCTAGTCCTACTGCATAATTGCATAAAAACCCACACAATCTATGGGAATGACTCATTGGCTTATAAAGCCTTACATTTGCGTACATACTTTCCCAAGGATATAAACATAAACATAAAAGAAAATGATGAGGGCATCCCTTGCCCCTCCACATTTTCTCCGGACTCGGATTGTTCGTCGGCAAGCGCCATTATATTAGTCATGTATTTTTGAGTCTAGTCATGTAATCTTCACATTTTCTTTGAGTCAATATCATGTAATTTTCCCTTTATTTGAGTCATGTACCTAGGTTAGTGAGTCATTTTCCTAAGTATTGTGTCATTAGGTTAGTTTGTTAGGCTATTGGGCCCAATTCATTGGGCTTGGCCCAAGGGCGCCCCTACCCCTTCGGTTATTTGTCATTGAGTCAAATGTCAGGGACTTTTGTAGAAATGTGGGTTTCCTATATATAGGACCTCATTCCCCTCATTTTGAACTAATGAACCATTGCATGAATATTGAAATCCAATTCCAAATCCCACTAGATCTCTCTCTCTCTCTCTCTCTCTCTCTCTCTCTCTCTTCCCCAACCCCAAAATTTGAAATTTTATCTCTCCTCCCCATTCACCTCTCATTAAGACCCCTCCCCTTCCCCATACACTCATTTAACTCCCCCCCAACTCCAAGGTGGAATCCCCCAATCACTAGGCCACCCTCCAACCCCCAACTACCCTACCCACTTCCCCAAGCACCCTTCTCTCTCCCCCATACAACCCACCACTTCCCTAGGCCATTTGAATTCAAATCTCCCTTCCCTCCACAGCCCTAGGGCACCCCCAAGACCCCTCCCCTTGGTTAGGGTCGCACCCCCCCTCTCTCTCTCATCTCCACCATTCTTCCTTGCTCCTCTCCATCATCTCTCAGCCCTAGTTCGCAGTTGAAGACCTGCAGAAGACCAGCAACTTGCAGCAGCCACTCCGACCACATCCCAGCGAGTTTGAAGACCCAAGAGCTATCCACGGAAGCGTCTTCCTGTCTTCTTCGCAATGGAAGTGGTTTCATCTTCATCCGAGCTGTGTGCTGCCCGGGAGCTCCGTTCTCCCACAACTGCGCAGAGCTGCCCCTGCTGAGTACCAGAACCGGAGTAGAAGCTTCACCACGATGAACCTTGGAAGAATCCGTTCAAGAGCTCTTCTGAAAAGTTCTTCTTCGCCCTGTCTAATTTCAGAATCAAGAAGTAGAACTTCGATCGGCCTTTTTGATCCAGAGTTATCAATTTTCTCCCTCAGCTATGCGGGTCTGCTACCCACAGTCTGCACCGACCTGCCATCATTGTTCAGAGTCCCCTAGTCTTCTCCGGCATTGGTTGTCTTCCCCGTCCATTTTTTTGAGAAGAGGACTTATCCACGGTTCCAACGACTCTGACGGTACTTGATTCCGAGTTCGGGAGCTGTCGGGGCATCCTCTGCAACCTACTGTTGGAAACCAGGAGCTGCTAGTCCAAGACTCTGCCTCCCTGTTCGGGCCTCCACCCAGGCCAGCATCGGCAACAGAAGAAATTAAAAAAATTTAGACGCCTTCCCCGGCCTCCTACGAAGATTTTCCAGGTGGTTTCGTCCCCGGAAAAATTCGGTAGCAGTTGCAGCAGTCAATTCTTCAGTCCCCTATCAGCACTCACAGAACTGGACAGATTCGGCATCGGCTTCTTCTCTTGTGTTTTCATCGCTTTCTCCCCTCCCCGCTTGGCCGGCTGAAGGCCCCTCCCTGTGTGGAGGTAAATTTTGGTTGTAATACATTAACCCTTACCCCGAGATCCCCCCCCCTTGCATGGGGCGTAGTGTTGTACTCCTTTCAATTTCAGGTTGAAGCGACACCGACGCGGCGTACGGGTGCATACCCTCACCTCCCCGCTCGCCCCCGTCTCCGGCCGGAGTCGGCGTCTTCACGCCGGCTAGGTGAGCTCCTGAACATCTCTCATTGCTGTAATGGACTTGCTTAGCTTAGTATTGCTATAGTTACTCCGTCGGCGGTGAGAGAGTGTCCGATTTTAAATTGCCACCAAATTGAGTGACCACCGCGAGCGAGTTGTGAGAGCTTCCACTCAACCCACACCCTTGGTGTGTTGGCCGCCCGTGATTTGGGCTTCCCTTGGCCCATTTGGGGTCCGCAATAAGCTAGCCGACCCTTGGAGAACCAAGGTCCCGCCTCGGACCCTCTCCATCATCACCGAGTCGCCTTCGGGCACTAACGTGCGCCAAGCGAGTGAGTCGCTAGTGTGAGTCCGCTGCCTAACCCGAATGCTTGCATACTTAGGTCTAAGGTCGGTCTCACATCAATTGGTATCATCATCATAGCATCCTAATTGGTCTCACATCAAGTGTATCAAAACATCTTCATCACATCATCATAGGTCTTAGGTCAGTTTTACATCAAGTGGTATCAGAGCAAGTTCACAACTTGTCTCTATCTAGTTGGTCCTAGGACATGTCTATGCATTTAGAGTCTTCAAGTGCATCACTCTTGTCCCCTAGTATGGCCACCTCATATCGACCTTACCAATCAGCCCACTCCATAAGTCCAAGCCACCAAGAGATGCCTACCACTAACACCCATAACTTCCCTGGCCATGTCAACTACTTCATAAAAGCCTTGACCTATGCCAATGAGCGGCTTGATAACATATCGGGCCGACTCAACCAACTTGGAGAAAATAGGCCCGCCCCAAGGATGGACGATAGGATGGTCCCTTTCCCACTTCCCACCTTTGATGGAACCTCTCCTAGAGAATATTTAGATTGGGAAGCTACAATGGACCAATACTTCACTTGGTATCCTATGTCCGAGGATGAAAAGGCATGGGTTGCCAAAATGCAACTTACCAAACGGGCCGAAACTTATTGGATGCAAATTGTCGTGCTAAAGGTACTTAGAAGGGAAACTCCCATCACCACTTGGAAGGACATGAAGGAGCAACTTAGGGCAAAATATATATCCCCTTCCTACCCGGGTTACCAAAGCCCAAGGAGCACTCCCACTCCCTCAACCCCACCCGTCTAAAATCTCACCCCTAAAACCCAAGTATCTAAGGCCTCCACCTCCTCACCCAACCCCATAAGGTCCCCCACACCCCAACCAAAACCCCCTCCCCTAACCTACACTAGTCAAGCTCCTTTAAACCCCACCTCCACCCCAAACGATCCCAAGGGCAAGAGACCCTTAATCGGCCCGATTCCCTCCATAAGGACCACCACTCATCCAACCTTCACCACTCAAACCCAAGTGGACCCCATGACCACCCCTCCACCTAGGCCCATAATGGCCATCACCCCCCAACCCAAAACCCCTCACCCAACCCACCTCCCGCTTCCTACACCAATATTTCCCCAACCTAGGCCTCCTCTACTTCCCCTTCCTATCCAAATCCAAGACCACCCTTGCCCACCACCCCAAGTGCACCATGCTCCAGCTATCACCAATTCTCCCGCATTAGACCTACCCAACCCATTAACACTAGGAATTGAAACCCACACACCCATCCACATGGAAATAGATGCTAGTCCCGAACAAAAACCTACCCTAGAAGAAATCCAAGAACCTCCACTTCCACCCACCTCTCCTAGTCCGGATCCTCAAAAGTCAGACACCTTCACCATGAATGAAGTCATACTCCAATGGCTCAAGCAAGGACCCACCCTTCCTAGCTCACCCCCACCTCTCTCACCATTGAGATATCCATCCCAAATTGCCCCCCTCCACTCCTATCACACCACAATCCAATCCTACTATGAGGTAGAAGGTTGGGATGATCTCCTCAAGGGTTTAGAATGGCAACTAGGGTTGACTTGCTTATTGACCTTAGGAAAGGCCCACCCAAAAAGTCTTAGTCTTATCCACCCATGTGATGGTTCTATCACCTTGGTCTTCACCATTGGTTGCTACACTAGTGACCTCCTTCTCATTCTCCCTATGGATGAAAAACCCATCATGATCCACTCCACTTCCATTGAGATCCCAAGTACCTTGATCGACTGGCCCACTAACGACCTTGGTCCAATTACCTTGAGGGAGGAGGACCCACCGTGTGAAGACCATGTGGGCATAGAGTCTCTTCTTCTAGGAAACCCAGTCCATGACCCCTTTGATCCCTTCCTTTGGGAGTATGGGTACCCACGTGACCCACCCACATCACCCACCACCCACCCTTTCCTACCCCCACCCACCATGTTGGGCCAAGCCCACCTCATCCATGACCCAGGTTACACCATAGAAATCATGACCTTAGGCAACACCCGCCTAGAGATCAAGAAAGTGCCCCACCCCATATCCACCTACCTAGATCCCTTCGACCCTTTTGAGTGGAAGCTCAAAGGCCACCCCACCATCCCACATGAGGAAGTCATCTTTGGGAAAGAAATTCATATGTCTTGGCACATCACATCGCTTGGCATGATTAGTCCGTCGGGTACATTCATCCACATCACCCACATGTCAAGTAGGAAGCATAAGTGGACCATATTTGGATGTAATGGTCCACCCTCTTTCATCATGAGTCATAAGCATGAAAGGAGCATACATGGATGTCCGGGTCCCCCAGCATTTGTCACCACCATGCATACCTATGGATGCCCCGGTCCTCCCAAATCATTCAACGTCCTCATAACATCAATGCATGATAGGTCTATATGTGGTTGTCCTGGACCACCTTTGCATACCATACATTGTCAACTCACATCGCATCATAGTGCATGGCATATGCATTCAAGCAAGTATCAAGCAACAAGCGGTGGGATTCACAAGAAGCGAGCACAAACTCCTAAGCACCACTTTGAGTTCCAAGTTGACAACTTGGTGATGATGGCTTTGGAGTGGCTCTACTTTAGGGTCACCTCCAATCTGAGGGCACGAGGACTTGGACCTTGCCAAGATCTGAGTGGCTTTGGCAACCCAGCTTATGGGTTGGACTTTCAAATGGGTTTTGGGATTCACCCCACTTCCCATGTGGCGGATCCGGCACCCTCTAAGGGCACCGCGGTGGATCCTAGTGAGTGCCTCGAGCTTACACCTACCCTTGTGAGAGACACCCTCGGAGTGCCACCACAAATAGCCTGAGAGCCCGACGTGAGCACACGGCGGCAATACTAGGCAAGCAAGATCCCATCGCCAGCATGAGGGTATGACCGAGTCACTTTGTCGAGCTGAAGCGCCGTTCCCCGACTATGGTCGCGGGTTGAGTATGGAGATCGTGGATCGCCCAGAGCCGCAGTTCGATGTACTACTTCCCTGGTGGACCCATACTCGACGGGGTCGAGTTTTCCCCACCCCGGGGGTATGATGAGGGCATCCCTTGCCCCTCCACATTTTCTCCGGACTCGGATTGTTCGTCGACAAGCGCCATTATGTTAGTCATGTATTTTTGAGTCTAGTCATGTAATCTTCACATTTTCTTTGAGTCAATATCATGTAATTTTCCCTTTATTTGAGTCATGTACCTAGGTTAGTGAGTCATTTTCCTAAGTATTGTGTCATTAGGTTGGTTTGTTAGGCTATTGGGCCCAATTCATTGGGCTTGGCCCAAGGGCGCCCCTACCCCTTCGGTTATTTGTCATTGAGTCAAATGTCAGGGACTTTTGTAGAAATGTGGGTTTCCTATATATAGGACCCCATTCCCCTCATTTTGAACTAATGAACCATTGCATGAATATTGAAATCCAATTCCAAATCCCACTAGATCTCTCTCTCTCTCTCTCTCTCTCTCTCTCTCTCTCTCTCTTCCCCAACCCCAAAATTCAAAATTTTCTCTCTCCTCCCCATTCACCTCTCATTAAGACCCCTCCCCTTCCCCATACACTCATTTAACTCCCCCCCAACCCCAAGGTGGAATCCCCCAATCACTAGGCCACCCTCCAACCCCCAACTACCCTACCCACTTCCCCAAGCACCCTTCCCTCTCCCCCATACAACCCACCACTTCCCTAGGCCATTTGAATTCAAATCTCCCTTCCCTCCACAGCCCTAGGGCACCCCCAAGACCCCTCCCCTTGGTTAGGGTCGCACCCCCCCTCTCTCTCTCATCTCCACCATTCTTCCTTGCTCCTCTCCATCATCTCTCAGCCCTAGTTCGCAGTTGAAGACCTGCAGAAGACCAGCAACTTGCAGCAGCGACTCCGACCACATCCCAGCGATTTTGAAGACCCAAGAGCTATCCACGGAAGCGTCTTCCTGTCTTCTTCGTAATGGAAGTGGTTTCATCTTCATCCGAGCTGTGTGCTGCCCGGGAGCTCCGTTCTCCCACAACTGCGCAGAGCTGCCCCTGCTGAGTACCAGAACCGGAGTAGAAGCTTCACCACGACGAACCTTGGAAGAATCAGTTCAAGAGCTCTTCTGTAAAGTTCTTCTTCGCCCTGTCTACTTTCAGAATCAAGAAGCGGAACTTCGATCGGCCTTCTTGATCCAGAGTTATCAATTTTCTCCCTCAGCTACGCGGGTCTGCTACCCACAGTCTGCACCGACCTGCCATCATTGTTCAGAGTCCCCTGGTCTTCTCCGGCATTGTTTGGCTTCCCCATCAGTTTTTCTACGAATAGGACTCATCCACGGTTCCAACGACTCCAACGGTGCTTGATTCCGAGTTCGGGAGCTGTCGGGACATCCTCTGCAACCTACTGTTGGAAACCAGGAGCTGCCAGTCCAATACTATGCCTCCCTGTTCGGGCCTCCACCCAGGCCAGCATCGGCAACAGAAGAAATTAAAAAAATTTGGACGACTTCCCCGGCCTCCTATAAAGATTTTCCAGGTGGTTTCGTCCTCGGAAAAATTCGGTAGCAGTTGCAGCAGTCAATTCTTCAGTCCCCTATCAGCACTCATAGAACTGGATAGATTCGGCATCGGCTTCTTCTCTTGTGTTTTCATCGCTTTCTCCCCTCCCCGCTTGGCCGGCTGAAGGCCCCTCCCTGTGTGGAGGTAACTTTTGGTTGTAATACATTAACCCCCACCCCGAGATCCCCCCCCCTTGCATGGGGCGTAGTGCTGTACTCCTTTCAATTTCAGGTTGAAGCGACACCGACGCGGCGTACGGGTGCATACCCTCGCCTCCCCGCTCGCCCCCGTCTCCGGCCGGAGTCGGCATCTTCACGCCGGCTAGGTGAGCTCCTGAACATCTCTCATTGTTGTAATGGACTTGCTTAGCTTAGTATTGCTATAGTTACTCCGTCAGCGGTGAGAGAGTGTCCGATTTTAAATAGCCACCAAATTGAGTGACCACCGCGGGCGAGTTGTGAGAGCTTCCACTCAACCCACACCCTTGGTGTCTTGGCCGCCCGTGATTTGGGCTTCCCTTGGCCCATTTGGGGTCCACAATAAGCTAACCGACCCTTGGAGAGCCAAGGTCCCGCCTCGGACCCTCTCCATCATCACCGAGTCACCTTCGGGCACTAACGTGCGCCAAACGAGTGAGTCGCTAGTGTGAGTCCGCTGCCTAACCCGAATGCTTGCATACTTAGGTCCAAGGTCGGTCTCACATCAATTGGTATCATCATCATAGCATCCTAGTTGGTCTTACATCAAGTGTATCAAAACATCTTCATCACATCATCATAGGTCTTAGGTCGGTTTTACATCAGAAAAAGTACAGGCTCGGTGTCGATTCCCATCACCGAGTCTTTTGCTAGCCATATTAGACAGTTGCATGAGCATATTCGTCGTCACATTGAGTCCCGCAATGCACGATACAAAGAATTGGCTGACACCCATAGGCACCACCGTGAGTTTCAGGAGGGCGATTCTATAATGATCAGGGTCAGACTTGAACGGTTTCCCTCAGGAGCCGTGAAGAAGTTGCATGCTCGCTGTAATACCCCGGATCCTTAGTGGATCTTTTGTTGGATCTTTATTGGGTCTTTTGGATTTTTTTTGGGTTAGTTTCAGTTCGCTTTTGTGGCTTCCGAGTTGAGTTTTACGAGCCGTATAGGTTTTTCTCTCGTACTAGTTGCGGAACCCTACGGTGAGTTTATTTCTCAATTCATCGACTCGTGAACGCTACAGCTGTGATGTACTCTCCGAGTCGGTCGTTTTGACTATTTTTACGTATTTTTCTGAATTATTGTATTTTCGGCTCAATTATCGGATTTTTGGAAATTAGAAAATTTTCTAATTTATTTTTTTATATATATCCCTTTCTCTCTCCCCCACTCTCGCACGATCTCCCTCTCTCCTCCCTTTCTTACCCTCTCTTTCCCTCTCTCGTTCTCTCTCGTCTCTGGGCCATTCGGCGCGGGGCGCGCACTGTTGCGGAGCTGGCCAAGGCGGGGACGCGATGGAGTGATCGGGATGCGGTCTAGGGCGGCGAATGGAGCGTGGGATGGCGCGATCCCTTTGTGGATTTTGAGATGGCGTCGTTCGTGGTTTTGGAGATTTCGGCGTGGTTTAGTCCCCTTGGGGCGCGGTTTCTTCGATGGAGGTAGGGTGACGTATCCTCACTTCTTCCTGCTCGTTTTCCCTGCCATTGAACGTCGTTCGGCGCGGAAACGGCTGAGTTTGGGCTTGTTTTGCCTAAACCGTGATTTTTGGATTTAGTAGGGTTCGCCGGAAAACGGCAACCATTTGCGGCGTAGTTAGTATCAAATTGACCGCTGGGATGTCTGGATCCCATTCATGTTAGTTTCGTGTTGATCGGTGGTCATTCGAGGCCAGTAGAAGTCCGAGAACCTCGTTGACTCGTTTAGGGTCGATTCGTTGGAATCGCCCCAATCTCTCGTTTTAGTGCTTGCATGTGGGCTTTTTAGCCTTCTAGTGTTGTTTTCCATCGTGTGCCTTTGTTTTCCCTGCGCTTCGGCGTGAATGGGGCGTGGAACGGCCCGATTTGGCGTTTCCACTGTTTTCCCGCCGTGACCGGTGTAGCGATCGTTCCAGGGACTGTCACAGTCCCTGACGGCCCTACGACAGACCGTCACAGCGTCTAGACATTTTTAGTTTTTGTGGTTGTGGGAGTGTGACGGCCCAAGGGAGGCGCGTCACAGCTCTCTGACGCGTCCGAGTTGATGTGTCACACTTATTTTGTCATTTTATGTTTCGGGTAAGTCGGTTCCCCTGACACGCCTGCCCTTGTGCGTCAGGCTTGTGTAACGCGCGTGCCCCAAGCCGTTACGTTCAGTTTGACCGATTTTGACCGTTTGAGTCAGTTCGTCTAACGGTAGTGTCCCCGTGCGTCACAGCATTGTAACGCACTTGCCCCAGGCCGTTACGTGCTGTTTTGGCCGAGTTGGGTGGTTGTGTCGTTGGCTCTAACGGCCACGCCCCCATGCGTCAGGCTTGTGTAACGTGTCCGTGATCGACCGTTACGTGCCTTTTGGCCAGTGGTTTCTTGACTTGAGCTAGTTGGCCCTGACGCGCCTGCTTTGCTGCGTTAGGCTGAGTAACGCGCCTGGTCTAGTGCGTTACGTGGTTCAAGTTGTCATTTTTAAGTTTGAGGTCTGTTGGCCCTGACGGCCCGGGTCGGGCGCGTCAGAGCGGTGTAACGCGCCTGGTGTAGGCCGTTACGTGCCTTGTGTGTTTTAGATGTTGGTTAGGGCAGCGTGTGTGTGACGGCTCTCTCCCCGACCGTCACGTTGCTATAGCGCGTCTGCGTTAGACCGCCATAGTAGGAGTGTAACGGCTAGAGTTAGACCGTCACATTCGTGTAACTGTCTAAGGGTGGTGCGTTACAATCCTTGTGCTCCGATTTCCGTCGTTTCGGTTTCTGCTTGTCTTGGCTTGACCTTGTGGCCTACCCGTTTTCCTGTGGATGTCTCTTGACATCCTATGAGGGCTAATACTACGTTGTAAGGTAGCCAGAAGTCTTCTCGCTTGAGGTAGGATTCTTTTCCTACTTTAGAGTTGTTGTCTGGTTCCGATCAACCCGGTGTGGCCCAGTGGTTGACGGGTAACCATGTGTGTGTCTCGACGGTTTTGCCCAGTTCGAGACTTTGGTTCAGGATGCCTCGAGGTACTGTGTTACCTTGGTTTGTGTGTCCAGATGTGCTGAGGGTTCTTGGTGTTCCCTCAGGTCTCCGTGAGTCGATTCCTGCAGAGTGTCGTTTCCTCTGGCTTAGGATTAGATCGATTGGCAGCTTGTCCCGCTGTCTGTGACGATCTTACCTTTGAGTCGTTCGACTCAAGGATCGTTACGTGGTAAGTCTAGTTGCCTTGTCCTGAGTTTGTCGGCAGTGGTTGTGCTGCCATTGGTGCCTCAAAGTACGTGGCGTGGGGCGTTCTTACCTGCATGTACTTCAGCACTCGTGTTTTGAGTCTCTGTGTCATGTGAGCCTCTGCTTGTTGTAGCCCTAAGGCCTTTGAGTTGCCGACCCGCTAGCGGATGGCGGAAGGGTGTTCCCGTGATACGGTTTGTAAGCTAGTTCCGTGAGCTCCCAGCCAACGGTAGCGTCCTACCAAGGGAGAAAACTAGCTAGAGAACCTGGCTTAGGCTAGAGCCAGTGTGTGCACACGTTGTCAGGGACTGAGGACTTACGCCGACGGGCATGACCCTGACTAGTTACTTGTCCTCTTGTTCTGTCGTTGCTGTTGTTCCTGTTTGGTTCAGTGCGTGTCTGTGACTCTACCGTGGTTTCAGCGGTACCATAGGCGAGACACTTGTGGCACAGCATAAGACATCAGTGGACGCAGCTGGCTGTTCTTCTGGTGAGGAGGTTCTTCCGTCACGTGACTCGTGACTCTCGACATTTCTTGTGCGTCATGACCTTTCCGAGTTAGCCCTCTCGTGGCCCTACTCGAGGTCTGTATGGCATTGTGTGCACGACATTCTAGTCATGTGTGCCGTCGTGTTTATCCGTCGTCTGTCTAGATCTTTTCTAGACTTTTGTCTGTCCTTGCAGGTCTTTGTTTTAGACCTAGCGTCGTGTTGACAGATCGGTAACTCCTGACTTTGTCAGTTCAGAGTTGCCCTTCCGTCGCTGTCTGCAGTAGTTTGGGGTGTCGAGGTTAGTTCGGCAGCCGCTTGTCTGGTGTGGATTCTCCACCTTTCCTACTTGTTCCCTACTCCTACTCCCCGTCTGTTCTTTCCTGCTTCTAGAGTAGTTTTGCAGCTTAGTAGTGTAGCTTTTCCTGCTTTGCTACACATGTTGTTTCTGCTGTCGCTTCCGTTCTATTTTCCGCGTGTTTTTCAGTGGAGATTCGCGTGACCCCTACTGAGCCTCTGTTTGGAGACTCACCCCTACTTTTCAGGGGGGCGTCGTCTCTGTTCGTGGTTCCTGGCGTGGTGTGTTCGTAGCTGCCAGCGGTACCTGCGTCGGGCTTCCCCCAACCTCAGCGTACGTTCTTTTCCTGTGGCCTGTACTTGTCTTTAATTTCCTGGACTGGACTCTGATATAATTGGTAAATTGAAACTGTTAATTAAAAAGTAATTTTATTTCTTCTACTTTAGCAAACCGATCTAATGAAATTTAATTGCTTACTGTTCTATCTCTGTGGCTTCAATGTACTCTACACATGCCTTTTTCCCTTCGGAACTTTACCACTCTTGGGAGGCCTCGCGGATTCCATGTGGTATCACGTGTATTCGATAGTCCTACCGGGTATACATGGTATCTGGGATCCGGGTCGCCATAGTCGCGGTGCCGGTCCCTTTCGGGTAGTGAGGCGAGTCGGGTCGAACGCATATGTTGTGGACTTTCCAGAGTATTACGGGATCAGCTCGACTTTCAACGTCTCGGATCTCGTCGCTTATAGGGACCCAACGGTGATACCCAGTGGGCCCTTTGAGCCGTCTCCACCCATTGTGAGTGACACCACCCTAGAGTGTCCACCTCCAGCCTTGTTACCTCAACAGCGAGAGCAGATAGAATGTATACTAGACGAGCAGGTGATGACTACTCGAGGCGGAGTGTACCAGCGCTACTTGGTGCGTTGGAGGGGATGGCCCGCGTCCGATGACACCTGGATCACCCGGGCAGAGCTATAGAGGATAGATCCAGATCTGCTGGATCGGTACCAGAGCGACCCAGACCCTTACTCGACGGGGTCGAGCTTCTCCCACCTGGGGAGAATTGGTGAGGACACCAGAGCACGAGTACGGCCCGACTCAATGAGCCGTCGGTACCAGACCCGCAGCACGACTCGGTCGACATCAACATCATTGTGGCTGGGCGACAGTATGGAGTCCCTACCTGAGTGTTGATACTTTCTTTATGTTTATTATGAGTGTATTGGTGTGTATTTATTTGAGTATTTATGAGTGTAATGGGTCAAGGTTGTAAAATGGGTTACACTTCATGTAAGGAGCCCAATTTCTAAATTGGGCCTCCAAACTTTTAGGAGCCCAATTGGGCCTCTCTCTCCCTTGTGGGCTTCTACATATATGGGCCCAAAGGGTTGGTCCAAGGCCCAAGATAGGCTTCTAGAAGACTTGGACCATTGGACCAAGGACACAAAAGGTAGAGGATGCCCTCTCCTTGTCTCCCATACTTGTCTCCCACCTACCCTTGACCAATGTTAGTGGATGTCCTTTGGTGTTAGTGGATGTCCTTGGGTCTAGATCTAGTGTTTGAATATATACACTCTCTTGTATCATTTGTGAAATTTTAATGAAAGATTTTATGGAAGAAAAGCATAGTGCACTTGGGTGCCCCTCTCTCCCCCTCTCCTTGTTCTTGGTGTTCTTCCTTCTTCCTCCTCCAAACTCCTCTAGATCTGCTCCTAAATCCTCTATCTCCCTCCTCTACTCTTCCCCTTGCTGCTTCCAACGTTCACCGCCGCTGCCGCCGCCGTCCGTGCCGCCATCAAGCCACCATAGCTTCAACTCTCTTTGCTACCCTGCAACTCGGAGTTTCTAGACAGCAGCTCGGTGTTCGGGTTGGTACGAGAGATCCGACCGTTGGATCGTGATGAGATTTTGAGGGTAGGTTTCACCCATCAACCCCAATCCCAGATCAATTTTTGCCCCGATCAGATCCAGTTTGGGCCACCTCCCATCCCGATGTTCGCCCCCCTCTCAATTAGCCTGTGTGCAGACCAGCGGGATAGCCGATGGTAGACAAATTTTCTCACCCCCTAATCGTAGTCAGAATCCTACAAAAGACCTATGTGCGTGACAGTCTCTCTCCCCTCTACCTCAACAAAAATCCTTTCACCCTACAACTTTCGTTTGAGTTTCGTTCAAACCCCATAAACAGGCAGCTCTCATTCTGCCCTGTGTGTCCTGTATCCCGGGGTAGAGAACTCAGTCTGTTTGCAGAAGCTTTTATTTCCAGCTCCATTGTTGGACGGATCTAAAACTTTTGTAGGTGTAAGATCTTTAAGTCCTCTTCGTAACGGCGCTGGTCTCGCGTCGATACGACGTCGGGGCAGGTCGTGGCAGCCGATCTCGCAAGGGTGCACAATGCTGCCCAGGTATGTCCCGAGGTTGGCCTGCTGAAAGGGGTCAACGGAAAAAGCCAGCAAAAATACGCTGGAGTTGATTCAGCCACCGTCGCTCCAGGAGGTCGTCCAGGGACCTGCTGCCGTTGTCCCGGTAGACCCCTGCCTTCAGAATCCTTCCGGAGGACGCCGCTCCTTTGGAGGTCCGTGGTTGCTGTCCTGCCGACCAGCAAGCCGCCGAACCGGAGCCGCCGCCTGCCGCCGCCCGAGACCTGCCAACGTGCTGCCCGCCAACCCAAGTTCGGTGCTCCCGGAGTTGTCGTGTAGCCTGTTACCTCCCTGCGTGGAGTGGGCCATTATTTTTTGCTGTAATTAAATATTATCGTTGTACCGGGAGTCACTGTCTTGGCCGGGACGTCTTCCCCACGCCCCGAGCGTGGAGGTACACTCGTCACCTCCTCGTAGACGTATTTTGCTTTCCTAATATACGTTCTTATGCCACTGCTAGAGAGCATGTTAGGATTCTAGCTCGTATCATTTAAATCACCGCTGCGAGATAGAGAGGGAGACCCGTCTCGCGACTTATTCCGAGTGCGAGAGTAAGCCGACCACCCGAGACTCAAAGCCAGTTACTCAACCGTGCAGATCGTCGCGCTTCCCTCGATGGGGATGACAGTGAGTTAGCACTTCTTGTTTGGGGCATATCACCTCTTCTGGAGTTCTTTAGGTGCCGCATTGTATCGTTATTGCTGGTCGTGTCGTCCAACCAGTCGCGTCGTCCTATAGAGTCCAAGGTCGCAACCCGTCTGCGTCGAGTCTCGTAGTCGTCCCGCATCAAGATCAAAGGGTTTTAGCTAAAGATCTTGAGATTAAAGAGAGGTGGCATAGTTATTTTCAGAAGTTACTTAATAGAGATTGTGTCAATGATTTTTCTTTAGAAGGTACCCAAGAGTCCATAATATTTGATAAATATTAATATTTCAGGCGTATTAAGATGTCAGAAGTGGAGGATGCTTTAAGAAAAATGAAAGTGGGCAAGGCCTTAGGACCAGATGGCATACCTATTGAAGTATAGAAAAGTCTAGGAGACATTGGTATTCAGTGGCTAACTAAACTTTTTAATAAAATTTTAAAGGAACGAAGAATGTCAGAAGTTTGGAGGAAATATGTTGTAGTTCCTTTTTATAAAAACAAAGGAGATATTCAAAGCTGCAATAATTATCGTTGAATTAAGCTTATGAGTCATACTATGAAACTTTGGGAAAGAGTAATCGAAAAATGACTCCGATATATGACTATTGTATCAAAAAATCAGTTTGATTTTATGCCGAATAGATCTACTACAGAAGCTATTTTCTTATTACGGCAGCTAATGGAGAAGTATAGAGAGATGAGAAAAGATTTGTATATGGTTTTTCTTGATTTAGAGAAGGCGTATGATCGAGTACCGAGAGATTTAATTTGGTGGACATTAATAAAGAAATGAATCTCTCAATGATATGTTGATTTGATTAAGGATATGTACGATGGTGCTATTACTAGTGTTCGAACTATTACTGGAGAGACTGGTGAATTTTCAGTTTCTATAGGTTTGCATCAAGGTTTTGCACTAAGTCCATATCTCTTTACCTTAGTTATGAATGAAGTAACCAAATAATTGCATGAGGATATCCCTTGGTGTATGTTATTTACAGATGATATTGTCTTAATTGATGAGAGTATTGATGCTTTAAATGCTAAGTTAGAGCGTTGGAGAGATGCCTTGGAGTCTAATGGTTTTAAAATTAGTAGGAGTAAGTCAGAGTTTATACATTGTAATTTTAGTAATGGGAGAGTAGTACAGGAAGATAAGATTCTAATTGATGGGCATAACATTCCAAAGAGTAGTAGCTTTCGATACTTAGAGTCTATCATACAAGAGAATGGAGAGATTTATGATGACGTTACACATAGGATTAAGGCAGGTTGGTTAAGATGGAGAAGCGCGTCAGGAGTCCTCTGTGATCATCATATGCCGGTGAAACTCAAAGAGAGATTTCATAGAACGACTGTGAGACCTACTTTGTTATATGGTACCGAGTGTTGGGCAGTACGAAAGGAACACATTCACAAAATGTGTGTAGCAGAGATGAGAATGTTGAGATAGCCCCAATTGATAGTAAAATGAGAGAAAATAGACTCAGGTGGTTTGGTCACGTGCTTTGTCGCCCTAACTCAGCGTCGGTTAAAAGATGTAACCGCATCTTAGTGGATGCTAGTAAAAGAGCTCGGAGAAGGCCTAAAATGAGATGATATGATGTTATTAGGAAGGACATTAGTTTCTTGGATTTAAATATGAATATAGCACTTGATAGAAATCTTTGGTGAAACAGGATTCATGTAGCGTGTTGATTTGTTTTGCTTCTCTTCTTCTTTTTGTTTTATGTGCAATAAAGATGATAGACAAAAATCAAAGATCTCAATCAACCCAAGGACATGTGAATCATGAACCTAGGCAACAAGAACAAGCTCTAGTATGGGCATGCTATCTCAATCATCAAACTAAACTAAGGAAATAAAGAAAAACACACGCCGGGGCGTGGAGCAAAAGCAAATAAAAACACACCGCAAGGGTGGAGCAAGCAAAGAGGATAAGAGATATGAGATGGAGAGAGAAAGCTAATGCCCAATACCAAGAAAGAACGTGATCGCCACCAAAGTAGAAATAAGCCAAAGACCTGAAAATACCTTAGAAATAGGTGGATGAAGCACCCGCCCACGGGAGAGAGAAAATCAGGGAAATCTGCAGATCAACGGAATGTAACGGTCGAAAGCCCACGCGTCACTGGGAAGTGACGGTCCCTCGATGAACCGCTATATGAATCTGACGCGCCTGCACAAGACCGTCAAATAACCTGCAGTAATAGCTTGTGGATTCTTTTAACTCTAACTCCTCCAGCCGGCCAGAAGATTTGGGCCTCGTGTGGTGAACCTGTAAACATGCCAAAGAACGTGAAAACACAAGAAAACAGACCCAAATTAGCCCTTTAAACAATATAGCATCAATTCTTCAATAAACTCAATAGCATGCAAAAGGAAAGGAAAGTACCGGGGAGGTTTTGGTTTTTTTAACCCCTCTGGACGTTTTAAAAAGATAGGAGGATGTTTAGATGATGAAAAACTAGGGAGAACGTGGAAAAAGAAGAGGGACAATGCTTATGATGAAAAGGAGATGAGGAAGAACACAATATGTAATGATGAACTTTAAAAACCAATGGAACGAATACTCCCTTCACCGTGAAGCAGATGAACGTGAAAGATAATTCTCCTTGGTCAGATGTGACTCCAGAATGCGGCAGCACTTTGACGCGAACTCCAGATCTTCCTCTTCGGGCCATGAAGCCAAGGGTGCTATTTATAGACCCTCAAACTCTCCGGTCGAGCAGAGGATAATCCAGCAAGATAAAAGGATAACTCTTAACAAATCCCTGAAGATAATATCACCAAGAGTCCATAGAAACAAACAGAAGGTTCTGAGGATCGGATTTGGAAGAGAAATCAACAATTCAAGCTCTTATCTCGACCACGGAGTAGCATAGAAAAGGCCTGAACTGCCAGGACTCTCTGTTGTATGTAACGGCTGATCGACAGACCGCTACATGAAAATAACGCGCCAGGGATCGTCCGTTACATTCAACCTTATCTCAAAAGAGATAAGATCAACGGGAAGAAGATCAAACCAGTTGGACTCTCGTAGGAAAGTAACGGCCAAGGCCAGACGCGTTGGAATAAATAACGGCTGCGCGACAGACCGTTAGATTCAATGGATAAGCAAGAGGATAAGCTTTAGAACAAAGGCCTCAAACTTTAGGACTCTTCAATAAGTAACGGCCCAGGGATCATGCGTTATATGGAAGTAACGCCCCCAGGGAGGACCGTTATTAACAATGAGGGAAAAAAAGGTGCAAAGCTTGCTAAGCTCATCGAACAAAAGGCCACAATAAACCACACTCCAACCAAGGAGAAGACCCAAGAAACATGCTTCAAACTGATCAAGGAGACTCGATGAAGAGTGAACAACTCGGAGCATCATATGGATAAATAAGGAGATGACCCAACTTATTGGTCATAAAACGGGTGTCAACAGATGCCCCTCCTTAACGCCCTCTTTGCAGGGGAGCGAGTGGAGGTGAAGCGGAAATGAAATGGAACATGGAGATGAAGCGGAAATGAAGCGAAGTGAAGCGAAAAAGTGGGCGTTAAGATAAACGACACCCATTCTTTACCAACAAGCGATAGGAACTTTCTGGAAAACTTCGAACTGATCACAAGGAAAAAGCCAACAAAAGGACGCATGTTTGGAGGAACTAACAAATAAGGAAAGGAAACACGGCTAGCCGCCGGAGGCAATGGAAAGGAAAGAGAACTGACTAAACTCCAGACAGGAATCTTCAGCCAACCAAATCAAGCAAATAGATCGAAGGAAACCTTCTAATTCAGAATGGAATAATTCTCCTCATTCGAGATCAAGAATACAGCTATTCACCAACATCGAGATATCTTGAACAGATGAAGCACATGAATGCTCAAAAGATGCGTATGATGCATGCTGGGCTAAAGAAAAAAGAAATCTTTAAAACGAATGCAAAGAAAGATAAAATATCAAGATACTCGAGAATACTATTGCTAAGCTGGAGAAACCAGGGTCAGGACACCATCTGCAACCACGGCGTGCAAGATAGAACCATCGTCCCCAAATTTTTCCAACCTAACGACCTATCCAACGATTAAACACGTGAACTTAGATCATCATCATTTTTGTTTAAGGGGAACATCAGATCCTGGAACACACGAATGACCAGCCGGTTCTCGAGATAATATATCATAGATAACATATAGTAATGCATTAAGGGATAAGGGAAAGAGATACAATACCTAACTTACCTGCCTGACGAACGGCAAAGCATGTTGTTATTCATAACTTTATTCAGGAGAACGAGGTTAGCCAATAATAACATGAGCATGAAATAAGGCATAACCATTCATACGTGTTAGAAGCATTAATAATATGTGCCATGGCAGAAAATGTGGTCATTCAATCATCAAATGGACCATTTTATTCATCAAGAAACTTGCAAGCTGTAACGGTCTGCAGAGAGGGCGTCATATGAAGTAACGAACTAGCCCTAGGCCGTTAGAGATTGGGCGGTTCACATTCTTCAATGAAACAATTCAAATCCATGTAACGGTCAAAGGAGTACGCGTCATTGACTGTAACGGTCGGACGACAGACCGTCACATTTCCTGAGCGTTCAAAAAAAACAAACCGGACGGTCACAATCTTCATTCATTCAAACACTCAAGCCTTAGCACCCCAAAAAACCCCAAACGAGAAACCCCAAGACCACCGGCAACCATCGAAGGAGATGGCCGACGACGAGGGCTCTCAGCCACCGAAGAAGAGGGAAAGAGGGATGAAGAAGAAGGCGATTCGCCGCCTTCACCGCCGGATAGAACGAGAGAACGTCCCGCCGTCGGTGACGAGGAAGAGGCCAACGGAGGAGGAGGAGCAAAAAAGGACGAGGAGGAAACCAAGGGTGGAGGAAGAGATCCCCACGGCCGAAGAAGAACAAGGGGAAGCATCCCTGGATGAAGGGAAACCCAAGGAACAAGAGAAGAAGAAGAAGAGAGGGCAAGACCGAGAGGTAAGCTCTCGCCCTAATTTTTTCAAAATTTAATTTTTTTGAGTTTTTTTATGTGGATGCATGTGGCAATGGGGGTAGAAAATGGGTCTATGTACCCATTAGGATCATGTGTAGGCCTTTTGGCCAAAGTGGGAGAGCCATGGGATACAAAGGGAAAAACACCCTCTAGCAGGGAATGTGACGGTCATTCTAGTGACCGTCACATATCTAACGCGTCACCCTAGATGCGTTAGAGACATGTGACGCCCCATCCCAGGGCCGTTACATGCACCAGAGGCCAGAACCGTTTTTAGTTTTTTTTAATTATTCAATTTTTGTTTTGTTTTCATTTTATAAATGCTATGCAAAAATTTTATGATGCATTTGACTGACTCATGCTCTAAATGAATGTAGGGAAAGAGACGGACAAGGATATCTTGGCTTCAGATCCGGGCGGTGTACCAGGCACTGCCCGATTACCAGAGAGAGAGGCTGGCTGGGATGGGATTCGCCGAGGTGCTGAGCATCGAGGTGACCAGGATGGACACGCCACTGCTGTACGCGCTGCACGAGAGATGGGATCCGATTAGCAGGGCGTTCATCTTCCCATGGGGTAACATGATCCCCACGCTGGAAGACATTGCGAGGATTGCCGGGCTGCGAGTCCACGGAGCCGTAGTGACAGGATGGACCTACAGGAACTACCGGGAGATGGCCCAGGAGCTGCTGGGGCTGGATTTGATCAGACCGGGGCAGACGTCATCCCATTTCTCGAGATCAGTACTACAGGAGAGCTTAGGACTGAGAGGAGTAGCGATAGCTGTGGGTGAACTACCAGAGGAGCATCTGGGTAGAGTTATCGACCAGGTGCGCCCACGAGTGGCGGCAGAGGCGGGATCGGAGGGAGATCGCACCCTGAGGAGGTTTCTGATGGTATTGTTCGGGAAGCTTTTGTTCACGACTCGAGCAGATGTGATCAGCTGCAGGCTGCTGTCGATGATCGAGGATTTGGGCAGAGTTGGAAAGTACGCCTGGGGAGCGGCAGTGCTAGCCTTCCTGTTCGAGTCCCTCAGCATGACGGACCGACAGACGATGCTGGGCGGCTTCTCGCCTTTTCTACAGGTAAATGCAATTTAAACGCTTTCCACTATGATTTATGCAAATGTTTATGATTATGCAGTTGACTGACTTAACTAAATGCAGTTCTGGAGCTACATGTACCTCCCAGGCATCGGGAGAGGCACACTACTCCACGCCGATTGCATCCCGATCGCCAGGCGATGGGTGGTCGCGAGGGACCCGGGGTCGATCATTAGATTGACCCGGGCGATCCAGGATGATTTGGATTCCTTCCCGCACACGGCGGTAAGCCCAAAACTCATAAATGCTTTCTAAATGATTTAAATGCTTTTATATGCTTCTTAAATGATGATAACCGGACTAACATGCTGATGGATAGATTAACATGCTTCAGGTGAGATGGACCCCATACAGAGGCGAGAGTTACGAGGGACAACCATGGGTGGAGGCAGCCCTCTCATACCGGGGACGGGACATATGGTTGCACTGCATCCATATCATCGAGCCTCTTTATTATTGGCTGATTTTGAGGACTCGGGGACTACACCAGCCTGAGGTGACCTTCCCACGCCGCAGTGACGACCACCCGGGGAAATCAGCGAAGGGAATCAGCGGCGACATAGATTGGTGCGCCCGGAAAGTAAAGTACGTCCATGACTGGAATAAGCGGGGCAGAGCAGTGAAAGAGCGGGATGAAAGCGATGAGGCATATTTGAAGGCCTTCGCCCGACTGTACGGGGACCGGATGTACCGAGGTACCCGACGTCCGGTATGCAATTCTAAACTCAAAACTCTGAATGCCTTTTAAAAAAAATTTATCCTATATGCACTGACTCGAATGCTTCTAAAAATGCAGCTAGACCCTGAGGGAAGGATAGCCGAGCTCGAGGGGCTTCTTCATGCCACCGTCCAGCAGCGGGATGAGTACCGGACTGCCTTGGAGCTCCTGGTAAGATTCCCAGAACCTTGGACTTTAAAATAATTATGCTTTATGATGCTAATGATGCAAATGCAATTGACTGGCCATGACTTCTAAATGCAGTGGGCCGAGGGAGCCCAAAGAGCGGGACCGGATGCCCCATCGTCATCCTCACAGCCTGCCGGAGGCAGGGCTGATCGAGACGTCGAGTTTGCTCGAGCAGTTGCGGAGGCCACCCTCGCGGAGCGGGTAAGATGCTAAATGCTTATGCAAATTAAATGCTTATGATTACATGCCTATGCTTATGAAAAATGAAATGCTCATGTGACTAACTATATGCAACGCAAACTACAGGCGAGAGAGCTAGCCGCAGCAGTGGCCGAGGCAAGGCTGGCTCGAACGGAGGCAGAGCGTCTCCAGGTAGAGATGGAGCGAGGATGATCGGAGGCAGAGCAACTCCGGATAGAGCTAGCTCGGTCACAAGCTGAGGTGGAGAGACTCCGAGCCGGGACGGCGGACTTGGATCGTTACCGGACCGAGGCACGGGACACGCGGCGTCAGATCTTTGAGCTGAAGATCGAGCTGCGGACGATGGAGCGGACGGTGAGAATGATGGGCCGGGGACCAGAGCGGAGTGCCTCCCAGAGTGGAGTACGGAGGAGTGCTGCCCCGAGCGGCTCGATAGGGGATTTCCTTGCCAGCTCCTCTGGCCAGCGGAGGAATGAGAGGGCAGAGAGAGGACAGCAGGAGGAGAGCGCCTCCATAGCACCACCTGCGAGGAGACCTGAGGGAGGAGATGATGATGGCGGCCCGGCGGATAAGCCGGCCGAGTGATGCATTTTTTTTGGTTTTCTTATTCTTATTACTTGTACATGACTTATATGGGAGATGAAAAATAGAAATGCAAATCTTTTTTGTGATTTGTTATAACTTTTATGTGAATGAATGGAAGTGTATGCAGACAGGTGATCATGTGAAAATGAATGGGAATGAATGCAAGAAAATGTATTGTGAGAGTATGATTGGAATGTAGGAAATGTATGTGGATGTGCTAACGAACGGATGAGAATGAGTGTATGTTAAAGAATGGATGTTTGCATGAAGATGAAATGTGAACGATGGGGATGAGACTATGTGGATGGGCAGGAAAATGAAAAACATGTCAGACCGCCAGGTCTAAATAGAGGCAGATCGAAATAGCTCAAGTCACAGCAGCAAATAATGTTACGGTCTATGCCGAGACCGTCAGGACCAAGTAACGCGTCAAGTGAAGGCCGTTAAAGAGGACAGAGCCCAATTTGCAGAACTGAGCAGCAGGAAGAGTAACGGATCAGAGATGGTGCGTTATATACAAGTAACGGCCAAAGGCTAGACCGTTAGAGATGGCAGAGCAATGTTGAACTACGAACGTACTGACTGTACTCATTGTGTATAGACCTTGCCAAAGCGATGTGTAGACTTCGAGTGCAGACGTCCATATGATGTATAGACTTCATGAACACAGCAGCAAGGATGTATAGACTTGGACAAGGGATGTACAGACTTGGGGCTTGTGTTCATGTTGGGCAATGTATAGACTTGAATCAAGAATGTACAGACTTGAAGCGGTGTAGACGTATAGATTTGGGATGAAGACTGTACAGACTTGGAGAGTGTATGAACTTTGAATGAAAACTGTACAGACTTGGGGAATGTATGGACTTTGAATGAAGACTGTACAGACTTGAACGACGTGGAATGTGTAGACTTGGGAAACGTACACACTTGGATGAAGAATGTATAGACTTGGGGAATGTACACACTTGGATGAAGAATGTACAGACTTGGGGGAAGGTATGGAAATGTATAGACTTCAACAAATGTATGGACTTCAACGAATGTATAGACTTGCACCTGATGTATGGACTTCAAAGTGAATGGGATGTATAGACTTCAATGAATGTGACGTATAGACTTCAAAAAATGGGATGTATAGACTTCAACAAATGTGGGATGTATAGACTTGGGTGAAGATGTGGAATGTATAGACTTTGAAAATGATGTATGAACTTGAAGCTGATGTACAGACTTGAAGCTGATGTATGGACTTGAAGCTGATGTATGGACTTGAAGCTGATGTACAGACTTCAACAAATGTACAGACTTCATCAACGGTGTATGGACTTCAAAAGTGCATGGACTTGAACGACTGTACAGACTTCAACATGATAAATGCATGTAGACTGGGATGATGAAGGGGATGTACAGACTTAACCAAATATGCAGGAAATGTGATGGTTCAAGCGCAGTGCGTCAGAGGCAGATAACGGCCATGAGCAAGACCGTTGAGAATGATTGACCAAGCAGAGGCCAAAACTGATCATCCGATAATGTAACGGCTCAAAGAGAACGCGTCACAAGAATATAACGATCTAATGCTAGACCGTTAAGCTTGACAGAACAGGTTTGATCAAATTAAACCCATAGAAAATGTGACGGCCCAGCTCTGGCGCGTCAGATGAAAGTGATGGTCTAGCGACAGACCGTTAGATAAGGAATTGTACTCCGAGATGAATTGAGCCGCAAGGGGCAAAACCCGAGATAGGAAGCCTCAAATCCATTCTAGACTCCTCCCAGACTTAAGATAAAGCCTTCCAATCCGAATCTTATCTCTTTAAAGCCGAAACCAAACCTTTAAAACTTGGAAACTTAGCCAAAATCGTATCTTTCTGGATTCTCTGCTAGAAGGCTGAAAAACCCCTCCTAAGGGCAGGAAATAAGATGAAGAGAAGCTTCGAGGTGATAGCTATGGAGGAGAAAGTCTACGCCGGACCCAAAGCTGCAAGAAAGGAGTACGGAGAGCTACAAAGGCTGACCTCAATTCCCAAACACCTAAGCTCCAATGCTCAAAGAGTGGTAAGCTTCCATGACCTAACCAAGTTCAGAAATTCTTGCACTTCATCTTCTTCCTCATGATCTTCTTCTTTTCTTAGCCCCTCCCCGGTCTAAGATGCTATTCTAATCTGAAGTGTGTGGCTCCCATGGTAAAGGCACTCCCTTTAGAGGTTACATCGATTCTCAAAGTATGGCACCTCCAACCTCTCTTGGTTTTAGGCAAGAATTTCCAGAAATTGACGTTATATTGGCCTAGTATTTCAGCCCTCATAGAGTTGTGGCATCCACAGACACACACCTTCATCTTCCCTTCCTTCGAAGCAACAGTCCTATTAGAGGAGGTAGAAACCTATCTAGCCCTTCCTAAGACTAAGGTGGGGGATGAAGACCGAGTTTGCTACACGATTGAGCCTATCGACCCGTCCTTGATCTTAAGTGATTTCATCCATAATCCAAAGGACGCGAGGACCATGATCAGCCCACACCACATACACTTGATACCCTTGGCACAATGGATAGTCTCTCATTATAAAAACAAGTGGGAGAGACATGAAGCAATAGCCAAGGCGGTGGCGGTTTGCTTATGTGGAGTCTTTCTTTTCACTACAACCGACCACCTTTTAGATACCCAAAATCTCAGCATTATTAGTGGGTTGTGGCGGGGAATGTCCATCTCTCAAGCGATCCTCTCATACCTCTATGAAGGACTCAGCTCGGCTTGCTTAGGAGGACCCTTGTTCGGCTCCATGATACTCCTTGAGTGTTGGATGGGTGTGAGAATCAAGTTCCAATCAAAGGAGGACATTACTTCTGCTAGCCGGATCTTCGGGAGCCACCCTCTCTTCTTCATTGGAGGGGCATCTGGATTCTCTTCTCAGGTTGAATGCAAGACGGCGGACAAGAAAACACGGGATGAATGGCGCCTCTTCTTCAACACCTTGCCAAAGGATAAATTCATCATGTGACCAAGGATCCTTCGGAGCACTCTTCTTAGAATACCGCGGCGTCAAGGCCTGGACCTCCAGATAGTGGGAAATACTACCATGGCGATCTACAACCCACACCAGTGCCATCTTCAGATCAGGCTACCTCGGATTGAAGCTCCTGCACTATCACACTACCCTCCCCTTCTACCTAGGAAGATGGGGACCGAGGAAGATGAAAGAGTAGTACGGAACGCGCTGACCATGTGGGAGATCAGCAAGGTGCGCCCGTGGCAAGAAGAAGTAGAAGAGAACGACGAAGCACGCCGTGGCTACCTGAAAGAGTTGAGGAAGATCCGCCCTTTTGCGGATAAGAGGCTGAATGTAGTTTGATTTTCTTTTTATGAATGATGTGATTTGACAATCGGAATTGGAATTTTTATCAATCTCATGTTACATTAAATTCATGTGAATAAGATAAGCTTTCCTTAATTGAATGGACATGAACTTGTGGCTTGATTTGGTTAGAACGACCAGCAGAACCGGGCTTCTGGGAAATGTAACGGATCTGAGAAGGGCCGTTACAAGGAGATAACGGTGGGGAGATTGGCCGTTATAGTGTATGCTCTGAGAACTAAATCCTCTGGAGGAAGTAACGGTCCAACGATGGACCGTTAGGATTAGTAACAGTCGTGCCCCAGGCCGTTAGAGAGAGAGCCGCTGAGAGAGTCAAAGTGAAGGCTTGAAGAGATGTAACGGGCTAGAATGGACCGTTAAACAAATGTGACGACCTGTACCTGGCGCGTCACAGCCTTGAACCTGCATAGTTGTGAGATTTCAGCTTTGTTCTTGGTCCTGCATTCTGCACATACTAAAATATGGAGCAAGTTAGATCTGTTCTTAGACTCAACCCATTGCCTCGAAGCGAGTTAGATAATGACCGTTTCTTGATATTTGGTCAAGGGGTGGAGCCTTATTAAATAGGCGGGAAAACATAATAGAAATAATGCGATGCATGCGATGCATATGATGGTATTTTTAGATTTTGGAAAATATATTCAAATTTTTGTGTGTTTTGGAAATATTTGATGTTTTTGGATTTTTGAAATATGTGGTTTTTTTGGATTTTCAAAATATATCTGATGTTTTTGAATTTTGAAATATATGTTGTTTTTTGGATTTTAAAATATATGTTGTTTTTGGATTTTGAAATATATGATGTTTATTTTTGGATTTTGAAATATATGTTATTTTTTGGATTTTAAAATATATGTTGTTTTTGGATTTTGAAATATATGATGTTTTTTTTTTGATTTTGAAATATATGTTGTTTTTTGGATTTTGAAAACCAGGGCTTTCCCTTAGCAACGCGAGCCCTCCGCATCGTATTGAGAGTCCCGAGGTTGGCGTGCAATGAGGTGACAACCCCAAACCAAGGCCCAGATTTTCATGACGGTGTTTCTACCAGGGCCACACCCAGGTAGGGCTCTCAATGGGCCGGGCCCGGGCCGGGCTTAGGTCGGCCCGGGCCGGGCCCGACTTATCAAGAGTAAGGCCCGAGCCCGACCTATGTCGGGCCGGGCCGGGTCGGGCCCGACATTATGTAAAAAATTCAAAGCCCGACTAAGGCCCGACCCAGCCCGACCACTTAAATAAAATAATAAAAATAATAAAAATTAATAGATTTAATACTATAAAACTTATAATCTCACTAAATAAATTAAAATTTTGATATTAATTACATAATTTGTATGAAAAGAGAATTTTAAAATTTCTAATTATGTAAAATAACATAAGTTTGACTAAATAGTTTTTAAAATTTGAAGTGAGAATAAAAAAAGGGATCGGGCCGGGCCGGCCCACGGGCCGAACTCAAAGCCCGAGCCCGGCCAGCGAGTCCAGTCGGGCCGGGCTTTTAGGCCCGACTAAAAACCCGCGGGCCGAAAAGACCTTGCGGCCCGGCCCGAAATCGGGGCCAGGCCCATTGACAGCCCTACACCCAGGGTACTAGTTTCAATCCTGAAAAAGGGAAAATAGAACAAGGGGGTAAGCTTAGGCCAGACTTAGAAGTTTTTAGGACTTGAGTTCCTCTCTAGACAACCCATTAGAAATTTGGTCTGTTGTGCTGGGGCTTTGTGTCCGTCATCGAACCTTAGTCCACTCTAGGCATGCGTGCGACCAGGCTCATTCGTCCCGCGGAGAACTGTACTGCCACTCTTGTCATGCCTAGATTTCTTTTTCTTTCTTGCTTTTTGGAGCTTTTGAATCGTATTCAATAGACCTTCGAGATGATACTTTTGATTTTTGTTGTAGAGATTAATCATTTGCTTTCTTTTTCTTGCGCTTGTGCTTGTGGCGTTAGGTCATAACGGACTGCCCCTATTTGAGACCTCCTCTTGTCAGGGTGCTTGGATTGGTTATCGCCTCCTTATTTACTTCCTGCCCCTGGATTCAGCCGATGGAAGGAACGAACAGGGACTTCAACTTTCCCCCAAAGCATGGCCACGGAGAAACGGTGTCTTTTAAAGCGGGAAACCTGACCAGGGATGTCGTGTAGTGTGTGATTGCCGCACTCGGGACCCTTTTTAGAGAAATAGGAGGAACATCTTGTTGCCCGGGGTGGCACTGATTAGACTCTAAGGAAAGAAGCGCTTAAGGTACAACCCATTCCACGGGTGAGAGAGCTCCTCACCTTCCGCATTTACTAAGCGATAAGCATTCCATGGATAAGCTTCTTTTATGACAAACGGCCCTTCCTAGTTAGGTTGCAATTTAGACCTATGACCTGCAGACCAAATGAATTTACGTTTCAAAACCATATCACATGTTTGAAATTTACGTTCGATTACCTTCTTTTGAAAATAACGCGAAACTCTCTTTTAATAAACGGATACGTGATCGGCCACGTTCATCTTCTTCTCAATTAAGAGTTCCAACTGGACAAGCAACGCCTCTCGACGTTCATCGAGATTAAGTTCTTTATCGAGCTGCACTCTAAGGGAAGGGATCAAGATCTCATATGGGAGTACCGCCTCCATCTCGTAGGTAAGAGCATAGGGAGTTTGTCCCGTAGGAGTACGGATGGAGGTATGGTGAGCCCACAGAGCTTCCACTAATTTTTCTGGCCAATCGAAAAATTTATGAGATTCACATATTTTCTTGATGATTTTAAGAAGGGTTTTATTAGTGGCCTCGGCTTGACCGTTGCCTTGAGGATAATATGGAGATGAATGATGCAATGTAATGTTGAACTTCTTACATAGGTCCTTGAGCTCTTGAGATACAAACTGGGGTCCGTTGTCGGTGATGATGCTGCTTGGCACTCCGAACCGTGAGATGATAATCTTCATGATAAAGCGGCACACCGTTGAAGCTTTGATCTCTGCGTACGCCTCGGCTTCAGCCCATTTGGTGAAGAACTCAGTGGCGGTAAGGATAAAGGATTTCTGCTTGATCTGAGAATTAGGATCACCGAGCGGGCCGACAACGTCGAAAGCCCACATAGAGAATGGCCAAGGAGCAGAGAGAGGGTGGAGAGATGAAGCTGGAGCATGGATTTTATCAGCATGGAGTTGGCACTTAAGACACCTCCGGACATAGAGGGAGCAATCTTCCTCTAGAGTGGGCCAGTAGTAGCCCTACCTAAGGATTTTCTTCGCTAGAGTCTGGCCATTGACATGACCTCCACACTCACTAGAATGGGCTGCTTCAGCCACTTTTCAAGTCTCATTATCATCCAAGCATCTCATGAGCATTTCATTAGTAGCGCGCCTGTATAGTTCTCCTGCGATGATAGTATACCTTGAGGCGGCTCTTCTTATTGACTTGCGTTGCTCGGCGTTTGCCCCTTCTGGGAATGATCCTTCTTTGCAAAATAACTCGATTTCGTGATACCAAGGTAATTCTTCTTCATCCAGAATCTCTTCTAACTCCATTAGAGATATTTCCTTGATATCTTCCTTCTCAGGCCTCGCCTCTACAGCTTTCCTAAGGTTGATGAACCAAGGGTCCTGAAGAGAGGGTGCGTCCAATCTCTGAACGACGATAGTCTCAGTGTTCCGACTGAGAGGAAAAGATAGAGAGGAAGCAAGAGATGCTAGAGCATCGGCTAGAATGTTCTGAGAACGAGGAGTATTGATATAGATTAGCTTACGGAATTGCCTAGCAAGAAGCGTGACCAAATCTTGATAGGGCTTGAGTTTGGGGTCACGAGTACGGTAAGTGGATAGAACTTGCCGTAAGACGAGATGAGAGTCTCCGATGATGTTCAAATAACGCGCGCCTAGGAGATAGGCGTGCTTTAGTCCAGCCAGGAGAGCTTCGTACTCAGCGATGTTGTTGGTAGCAGGAAATCGAAGTTGATAAGCAAAGGGAATAGTTACTCCTTCGGGAGTAAGCAGAACAACGCCGATCCCTCGGCCTTGAGAATTAAGTGCACCATCGCAGTGAAGAGACCAGAAGGGATGGTGAGAGAGAACTGAGAGATGCTCATCAGGGAAATCGTCCTGAATAGAATCAGTGCGAGGAATAGGAAGATGGGCAAGATGCTCAGCGATGGCGTATCCTTTGACCGCCTTCTGAACGACAAATGTGATCTCGAATTGAGAGAGGAAGCTCTGCCAGCGAGCTAACCTACTAGAAAGGACGGGCTTTTCTAAGAGATAGCGAATCGGGTCCATTCTAGAGATCAACCTAACTGGGTGGGCAAGGAAATAGTGTTTAAGCTTCTGAGCTACCCACACTAAGGCGGCACAAGTCTTCTCCATAGTGGTGTATCTGGACTCAGCTGGGTTAAACAACCGAGAGAGGTAATAAGCAGCCCGCTCTTTCCCTTCATCGTCTACTTGTGCTAATACCGCCCCTAGGGAGTCTTCAATAATCGAGATGTATAGGATTAGGGGTTTCCCAGGGATAGGAGGTTGCAAAACCGGGGGATTGGATAGATATTCCTTTAAGTCCTTGTAGGCCTTTTGACAATCTTCATTCTATTCAAACCTAACCCCCGCCTTAAGCAATTCATAAAATGGACGGCACCTTTGAGAATGTTGGGATATGAATCTTCTAATGAATTGCAATCGACCGATCAATCCTCGAAGTTCCGTAATGTTCTTAGGCGGAGGCATGTCCATGATGGCCTGTGCTTTGTTAGGATCAATCTGGATCCCCCGTTTGCTCACTATGAAACCTAACAGCTTCCCTGAAGAGACTCCGAATACACACTTCTTCGGATTCATCTTAAGATTGTACTCCCTGGCTCTTTGCAGCACCTTAGCCAGAATAGAGGGGTGTTCTTCTTTGGTTCTTGACTTCACCAAAATGTCATCCACGTAAGCTTCCATATAGATATACATCATGTCATGGAAGATGGCCATCATCGCCCTTTGATAGGTGGCACCTGCATTCTTCAGACCGAACGGCATAACCACATAACAATATGTGCCCCAAGGCGTGGTGAAGGAGGTTTTCTCTTGATCTTCTGGAGCGAGGCGGATTTGATTATATCCTGAGTAACCATCCATAAATGACAACGATTCGTACCCGGCGGTACTATCGACCAAGACATCAATGTGAGGCAGCGGGAAATCATCCTTGGGACATGCTTTATTGAGATCCCTGAAATCGATGCAAATACGCACCTTTCCATCCTTCTTGATGACATGGACTATGTTTGCCACCCACTGAGGATATAGGACAACTCTAATGAATCTGGCCTTATATAACTTGTCAACTTCTTCTTTAATCCTTAAGGCCATGTGGGGGTGGAATCTTCTTGACCGTTGTTTCACAGGTGTTGCCCCTGGTTTAAGCACGAGTCGATGTTCCACTAAAGAGGGGTCAAGACCTGGCATGTCCTCATAAGACCAGGCGAAGGAATCGCTATACTCCCTTAGAACCTTGATCAAATCTTCTTCTACTTGTGGAGGGAGATTAGCAGCAATAATGATGGGCCTGGGGTCTTCTTCAGTTCCCAGATTGATTTCTTTCGTAGGTTCATCCACTGCTGACGACGGCTCATCGAATTTCTTAAGTCCTTGCGCGTACAGATCAGCAGTGTCATCTACGTCGCTGTCCTCATTAACCGGATCTTTTTCATCCAGGATTTCATAGACGCCGAGTCCGTCATCGCTCCACGCCCCTTCTATTTCTTCTTCCTCTTCAATCATAATTACCGTAGCAACAAATTCTGGACATTTCAAAAGGGCATGACAACGCTGAGCTAGGTCTTGCAAGAACCTATCAGGAACAGATTTGGGAGGACGCGCAAGCGGGTGCGGCTCAGAGGAGGAAGGGTTGGACGACCTAGAACAAGACCCGACTTCTTTAAACCTAACTAATTCTACTTCCCTAGACTCGATAGACCCTAATCCTAACCTAGGAGAAAGGAGACCTAGTGGAAGGGAAGGAGCAGGGGACTTGTGCCCTTGGGATGAGGATGGAGATAGGGTAGCATAATCTGCCACTGAAATCTCCGTTTTGAATTTGACATTTTTTTTGGAGATCAGCAGAGACTACACAGCAAGATGGAGGAGGCGGGAGCTGCATAGGGAATAGCTTGGGGAAGATGCAGTCAAAGAAGGGATCGGAAGATGAGAACCACATCTCGTGGAGTTGGGCGTTGGGAGGAGGAGGAGTGAATAGAGTGGATAGATCAATGGGCGGGCAATGCCCGCAAGCACAAGGAATAAATAGAATTTCGGGCGGATCGACGAAGGATGGATTTACCATGATAGGAGGAAGACGGGGTAAGAACTCCCATTGCTGGAGGAGAGATTGAAAGCGGGAGGGAGATCAAGAAAAGACAATCGGCGAGCTCCCCTCCTCCCGTGGATCATCGACTGGCCACTTCTTCGGCCTCCATTGCACGAGCCGAACCTCTTGCTTCTTATGGTAGTCTTCTTCATGAAACAACCCCTGAAGGGCTTTACCATAATCAAGCATATCATCTTCTGGCCTCTTCAGTGCCGGCGGTGGACTGGCAATCGGACATACTGTATTTCTCCCTGACGGAGCTGGCTGCAGAGCTAATGTGCCGGGCTGGAGAGGCCCTCGGACAAAGTGTTGACGGTAGTCCCAGGTGAGTGGCCCAGAATCACCCATCATAGATAATGCGGTTTCTCGATAGCCAAGACCTCTCCTGCCCATCTTTCTTCCCTTGGGTATGGGCTTGGTCATTCCTTGTAATTGTGCACCGAGGCCTCTTCTCGGTTGGTAGCCCAGTTTCAGTATAATGTTCCAGCCTTTTGAGTCTCAGATCTGGGGCTTCATCTTGATGTTAACTGGAGTAATGATGGGCCTAGGAGGTGTATAAGCCCAAGGGAAGTTCAAATCCAGCACTGATATGACGGGTCGGCTGCTTGGCCAAAGTGTAGGAAGAATATGTTCTGAAATGGCCTTAACTGATTGAACCGTGGACAAGCTCTTGACTTTGACGACCCTCCCTTGGAAAGGGAATTTGACGCACTGATGTGCGGTGGAGGGTACGGCACCGAGTGTATCAATCCATGGACGACCCAAGATCGCCTTAAACATGGGGTCAATGTCCAGCACATAGAACTCCACGGGCATAGTAAGGGGCCCGAGCTCCGCTTGAATAGTGATTACCCCGTGACACGCTCTTCTTGAGTTGTCATATGCTGCTATAGTGGTGGGGGTAGGTCGTAACAATTCTTCAGATATATTGCAAGCTCGGAGAGTACTGAGTGGGCATACATTAATTGAAGCCCCTGTGTCAACCAGTGCTGCCTCGATGCTGACCTTATTCAGAATAATTGTAATGCAGAGCGGCATCTGCCGAGCTCCTGGAGGTGCTAGCTCGGTTTCTGAGAATGTAATTGCCGGCCCTTTAGAAATAGTTGCTAGTGCTGTTGGTAAGCTGTCAACTGCCATGTCCTCGCTAACCATCACCTTTTGTAAGAAATCCCTGAGAGCATCTTGATGAAGGATGGACCTTTTGATATGTTCCAGAACTGATATCTTGGCGGGCACTCGGTCCAGATGATGTAGCAAATCATACTGAGTTCCTGGCAGAGGTTCGGCCTCTTCTTGCTCGGCTGTTTGCTGGGAAGACTGGGGATTGGAGGTAGTGGGGTAATTCAGATGGAACAACTTCCCGCTTCTTAGGGCGCAATTTGCCGCGACGTCGGGAGATGATATTATTGGCCCGGTAGGGTGGATGAGTGGAATAGACTGCGTAGGAGAGGTGATTTGGTGGTAGGTAATGTTGGGGTTGACAAGAGATGGTGGATGGATGAGTGGCGTGGGATGAGCGGAAGGTGGGGTGATGATGGGGGATGGTGCGGATGGTGGGAGGACGAGTGTAGGCAGGGTGACGGGCGGAGGATTGGATGAGGGGATGGTTATGACCGTAGCGGGGGTAACTAATGGTGGGTATGATGGCGCTGTGGGTGGTGGTGGATTTGCTGGTGCGGGTGTGAATGGAAGGACAAGTGGAGAGGGTGTTGGGTGTGTAGGGAGGATAAATGAAGGAGTGAGGGGGTTGTGGTGGTTATGGTGGAGGGCCATTACTTGCGGTGCAGTACCATCATCATCAAAAGACCACTCGGTGTTAGGAGCCGGAGGTTGGACTACATTGACTTGCGCCGGCGCCGGCGGCTGAGGTTGTGGAGCGGGAGGATGGTTTGGCATCGGATTTTGATGGATCCCCAGATCCTGAACCTGCTGTGGTTGCTGCTGTTGTGGCGGCTGCTGCGGCTGCGGTGCTTGATGCTGCTGCACTTGCTGCCTCTGCAGCTGCCTTCTCTTTTCCTTAATTTCTGCGATGGCCCTGTGCATTTCGGCCCAATCTATCCTCTGTCCTTCATGAAGATCATATACTAGGTCCCGGAATTGAAAACATCCTTCGATGGTATGTCCCGGTTGCCTATGGAACATACAATACTTCGTCTGATCAACGGCCGGATTCCAATTGGGCCGTTCTGGAGGAAGCTGTATAGCATTAACCGACATAAGAGCCGAGAAAATATCCATGAGGGTTTCTGGCAGTGGAGGATATTGTGCCCTCTTGGGAGCCGGGCGCTTGTTGTTTGGGTTGTTGTTATAGCCGTTGGGTGGAGGGACGTTGTGGTATTGCGGGGGTGGTGGTGGTTGCTGTGGTGCGGAAAAGGTGTTTTGTGGAATGGTGAAGGTGGGCGGAGGGTTTTGCAGAGTGATTTGGAAGTTCTATGGAGCGGGATTTTGTGGAGTGCGGGGGTTTTGAGGGAAGTGGAAAGGTGCGTTTTGGAACGGAAAAGCAACGGCTTGAACTTGCTCATTCGTTTGGACCCCCTCGGTAACCGGCCCTTGTGGCTTCTTATGGTACTTGGGCTTTTAGTTTTCGAACAGAGAATGGATAGGGGAGTCCTTGAACTGAGTCTGAATAAAGCGCGTCCGGCTATATAGTTGGTGCATGTTGGCTATGTCGTTCATTGCCAGGATGTTTCGGAAGGTTGGAGTAGCATTTGAAACAAGTAGCTTGACCTTCTCTTCCTCTGGAATATGGCCGGGCACTCTAGCGGCCATCTGCCTCCACCTATCTGCATAAGTGGCAAACTCCTCATCTGTTTTCATCTTTTCGGCCACCAGATCTGTAAAAGAATATTCCGGGCCGACCCGGTCTTGAAACCGCTGAATAAACTTGTCTTTTACTACCTTAAAGCTCTCAGCTTCTTCCAATGGCAGAGAATAAAACCATTCCAGTGTAACACCGTCCAATGATTGGCGGAATAAATATGCCATAAGACGATCATCATATTGGAATTGGGCCGATTCATATAAGAAATCCCTCACGTGAATAAAGGGATTGCCGTTCCCGTCATATTTTCTATAATTGGGGAGCTCAGACTGGGGAGAGAACCGGATGTTCTGGAAACTGGGAACTGGAACATCTGCCAAGGATTGTGGGCCGACCCGCTTCTGGAGGAAATCGAGTTGTTGTTGCATGGTGGCCCATTTATCAAGTAATTCCTGTTCTCTGGATGGAGCAGGGGTAGCAAGAGATGATGCTTGAAGTTGAGGAGCATAGGGGTGAATCGTAGTAGGAGGCGGGAGCCCATAAGAAGGAGCCGAAGGATGATGTAGGGGGTCCATAAGAAGGATATTGGGCCCGAGGTTGGCCCAGATTGGAGAGGGCTTGGACCACCCCTGACTGAGGGTGCAGAAAATAGGAGGGACCCAGCAGGACTTGTGGAACAAGTGGGCTAGACAAGTGATGATCCATCTAAGTGAAAGAAGGGATAGGAGACTTCCCTCTGTCAAAAGATTGCCGGGCCGAAGCGGAAGATTGGCCCGTCTCCATGCCGGTGAATGTGATGGTCCGGGGTTGGACCGGAGTGAGATCAATTGGAGCGGGCTGAATGAGAGGATTGGATTGACCCTGCATAATCGTGGGAGGGGAGATATTGGATCCTTGCATGGCCTGATAGACAGTTTGGAGTTGGGCTGGATCCAATTGGGCCATCATCTGGAGAATGGAGCCCGCAGAAGGAGTAGAGAAGGAAGGGGTAGCACTACAAGAAAAAGAGCTTTTAGCGACGGCCATATTCCGTCCCAAATTCGTCGCAAAATCCGTCGCTAAACGTTTTTGCGACGGACTGGCGACGGTCTTCGGACGGAATATGCGCGTCTAAAAAAAAGGGTCATAAATAACCGACGAATTTTATTTCGTCCTAATATCCGTCCCAAAGTAGCGACGGAAAAATAATTCGTCGCCAATTTCGTCGTTAACGAGACAAATTCGGACGGAAACTTCCGTCTACAAATCCGTCTAAATATTGCGACGGTAAAATCCGTCTAAAATCCATCTGAAAATTGCGACGCACAATAGTTCCCGTCGTTATTTCCGTCGCAATTTATACACTGCAATAGAGACGGACTAAATTCCGTCTCCCTGTCGGTCTCAAACTTCTCTAAAATTCCAACATAAATTGGAGACGGCCTAATTTCCGTCGTTATTTCCGTCGCCAATTTCGCACGGTTATCATTTCCGTCTCTAAATCCGTCTAAAATTTGAGACGGATCCGTCTCAAAATCCGTCCGAAATTGATTTTCTTCTTTTTTAAAAAAATTATAAATTTGTATTAAAAACCTGTTTACAAAATCATCGAAAATAAAAATACATACGAACAAAAATCCGAAATCAAACTTAATTAAAATTACATCAAATATCAGAATAAACTCATCAACGTTACATAAAAAAAATTTGGCGACGGAATCAACAAATGTCCTCCAGATCGTCCATATCTTCATCCCCACCGCCCTGCTCATCCCCTCTGGTACCGCTCGCAGAAGGATCCTCCTATATTAAAAAAATATACATAGATAAAAAGATTAGTATAAAGATAAATTAAATATTTTATTAGATTACATGAATTTAAATCAAACATAATATCAAAGACTGTAAAGATATCAATTGTAGAACCTACTTCTTTGAATTATTCTAAACTAAAATTTGAAAACTAACATAGTTTTGAATTGAGTTATTTGAGCGTGGGGCTCGAACCGGATGTCCGATTTAGAATCTGTCAGCTCTGACAAGTCACGTCTACCTCCCAGGTCGTGTTGGAACGATCGGAATGCCGGTCGGATCAGTATTTCACATTCTGGACCCCCGGACCCCGGCTGCTTTGATTTGAAACCAAGTGCATTTACAAAATACACTTTTGAGCGTGGGGCTCGAACCGGATGTCCGATTTAGAATCCATCAGCTCTGACAAGTCATGCCAACCTCCCAGGTCGTGTTGGAACGATCGGAATGCCGGTTGGATCAGTATTTCACATTCTGGTCCCCCGGATCCCGGTTGCTTTGATTTGAAACCAAGTGCATTTACAAAATGCACTTTTGAGCGTGGGGCTCGAACCAGATGTCCGATTTAGAATCCGTCAGCTCTGACAAGTCACGTCTACCTCCCAGGTCGTGTTGGAATGATCGGAATGCCGGTCGGATCAGTATTTCACATTCTGGACCCCCGGACCCCGGCTGCTTTGATTTGAAACCAAGTGTATTTACAAAATGCACTTTTGAGCGTGGGGCTTGAACCGGATGTCCGATTTGGAATCCGTCAGCTCTGACAAGTCACGTCTACCTCCCAGGTCGTGTTGGAACGATCAAAATACCGGTCGGATCAGTATTTCACATTCTGGACCCCCGGACCCCGGCTGCTTTGATTTGAAACTAAGTGCATTTACAAAATACACTTTTGAGCGTGGGGCTCGAACCGAATGTCCGATTTAGAATCCGTCAGCTCTGAAAAGTCACGCCTACCTCCCAAGTCATGTTGGAATGATCAGAATGCCGGTCGGATCAGTATTTCACATTCTGGACCCCCGGACCCCGGCTGCTTTGATTTGAAACCAAGTGCATTTACAAAATGCACTTTTGAGCGTGGGGCTCGAACCGGATGTCCGATTTGAAATCCGTCAGCTCTGACAAGTCACGTCTACCTCCCAGGTCGTGTTGGAACGATCGGAATGCCGGTCGGATCAGTATTTCACATTCTGGACCCCCGGACCCCGGCTGCTTTGATTTTAAACCAAGTGCATTTACAAAATGCACTTTTGAGCGTGGGGCTCGAACCGGATGTCCGATTTGGAATCCGTCAGCTCTGACAAGTCACGCCTACCTCCCAGGTCGTGTTGGAACGATCGGAATGCCGGTTGGATCAGTATTTCACATTCTGGACCCCCGGACCCCGGCTGCTTTGATTTGAAACCAAGTACATTTACAAAATGCACTTTTGAGCGTGGGGCTCGAACCGGATGTCCGATTTGGAATCCGTCAGCTCTAACAAGTCACGCCTACCTCCCAAGTCGTGTTGGAACGATCGGAATGCTGGTCGGATCAGTATTTCACATTCTGGACCTCCGGACCCCGACTGCTTTGATTTGAAACCAAGTGCATTTACAAAATGCACTTTTGAGCGTGGGGCTCGAACTGGAAGTCCGATTTGGAATCCGTCAGCTCTGACAAGTCACGCCTACCTCCCAGGTCGTGTTGGAATGATCGGAATACCGGTCAGAACAGTATTTCCTATTCTGGACCTCCGGACCCCGGCTGCTTTGATTTGAAACCAAGTGCATTTACAAAATGCACTTTTGAGTGTGGGGCTCAAACCGGATGTCCGATTTGGAATCCGTCAGCCCTGACAAGTCACGTCTATCTCCCAGGTCGTGTTGGAATGATCGGAATGCTGGTCGGATCAGTATTTCACATTCTGCACCCCCGGACCCCGGCTGCTTTGATTTGAAACCAAGTGCATTTACAAAATACACTTTTGAGCGTGGGGCTCGAACCGGATGTTCGATTTGTAATCCGTCAACTCTGACAAGTCACGCCTACCTCCCAGGTCGTGTTGGAACTATCAGAATATCAGTCGGAACAGTATTTCACATTCTGGACCCCCGGACCCCAGCTGCTTTGATTTGAAACCAAGTGCATTTACAAAATGCACTTTTGAGCGTGGGGCTCGAACCAGATGTCCGATTTAGAATCCGTCAGCTCTGACAAGTCACGTCTACCTCTTAGGTCGTGTTGGAATGATCGGAATACCAGTCAAATCAGTATTTCACATTCTGGACCCCCGGACCCCGGCTGCTTTGATTTGAAACCAAGTGCATTTACAAAATGGACTTTTGAGCGTGGGGCTTGAACCGGATGTCCGATTTAGAATCCGTCAGCTCTGACAAGTCACGTCTACCTCCCAGGTCGTGTTGGAACGATCAGAATGTCGATCGGATCAGTATTTCACATTCTGGACCCCCGGACCCCGGCTGCTTTGATTTGAAACTAAGTGCATTTACAAAATGCACTTTTGAGCGTGGGGCTCGAACCGGATGTCCGATTTGGAATCCGTCAGCTCTGAAAAGTCATGCCTACCTCCCAGGTCGTGTTGGAATGATCAGAATTCCGGTCGGATCAGTATTTCATATTCTGGACCCCCGGACCCCGGCTGCTTTGATTTGAAACCAAGTGCATTTATAAAATGCACTTTTGAGCGTGGGGCTCGAACCGGATGTCTGATTTGGAATCCGTCAGCTCTGACAAGTCACGTCTACCTCCCAGGTCGTGTTGGAACGATCGGAATGCCGGTCGGATCAGTATTTCACATTCTGGACCACCGGACCCCGGCTGCTTTGATTTTAAACAAAATGCATTTACAAAATACACTTTTGAGCGTGGGGCTCGAACCGGATGTCCGATTTGGAATCCGTCAGCTCTGACAAGTCACGCCTACCTCCCAGGTCGTGTTGGAATGATCGGAATGCCGGTCGGATCAGTATTTCACATTCAGGACCCCCGGACCCCGGCTGCTTTGATTTGAAACCAAGTGCATTTACAAAATGCACTTTTGAGCGTGGGGCTCGAACCGGATGTCCGATTTAGAATCCGTCAGCTCTAACAAGTCACGCCTACCTCCTAGGTCGTGTTGGAACGATCGGAATGCCGGTCGGATCAGTATTTCACATTCTGGACCTTCGGACCCCGGCTGCTTTGATTTGAAACCAAGTGCATTTACAAAATGCACTTTTGAGCGTGGGGCTCGAACTGGAAGTCCGATTTGGAATCCGTCAGCTCTGACAAGTCACGCCTACCTCCCAGGTCGTGTTGGAATGATCGGAATACCGGTCAGAACAGTATTTCCTATTCTGGACCTCCGGACCCCGGCTGCTTTGATTTGAAACCAAGTGCATTTACAAAATGCACTTTTGAGTGTGGGGCTCAAACCGGATGTCCGATTTGGAATCCGTCAGCCCTGACAAGTCACGTCTATCTCCCAGGTCGTGTTGGAATGATCAGAATGCTGGTCAGATCAGTATTTCACATTCTGCGCCCCCGGACCCCGGCTGCTTTGATTTGAAACCAAGTGCATTTACAAAATGCACTTTTGAGCGTGGGGCTCGAACCGGATGTCCGATTTGTAATCCGTCAGCTCTGACAAGTCACGCCTACCTCCCAAGTCGTGTTGGAACAATCAGAATACTGGTCGGATCAGTATTTCACATTCTGGACCCCCGGAGCCCAGCTGCTTTGATTTGAAACCAAGTGCATTTACAAAATGCACTTTTGAGCGTGGGGCTCGAACCGGATGTCCGATTTGGAATCCGTCAGCTCTGAAAAGTCACGCCTACCTCCCAGGTCATGTCGGAATGATCGGAATGTCGGTCGGATCAGTATTTCACATTCTGGACCCCCGGACCCCGGCTGCTTTGATTTGAAACCAAGTGCATTTACAAAATGCACTTTTGAGCATGGGGCTCGAACCGGATGTCCGATTTGAAATCCGTTAGCTCTGACAAGTCACGCCTACCTCCCAGGTCATGTTGGAACGATCAGAATGCCGGTCGGATCAGTATTTCACATTCTGGACCCCCGGACCCCGGCTACTTTGATTTGAACCAAGTGCATTTACAAAATGCACTTTTGAGCATGGGGCTCGAACCGGATGTCCGATTTGGAATTCGTCAGCTTTGACAAGTCACGCCTACCTCTCAGGTCATGTTGGAATGATCAGAATGTCGGTCGGATCAGTATTTCACATTTTGGACCCCCGGACCCCGTCTGCTTTGATTTGAAACCAAGTGCATTTACAAAATGCACTTTTGAGCGTGGGGCTCGAACCGGATGTCCGATTTGGAATCCGTCAGCTCTGACAAGTCACGCCTACCTCCCAGGTCGTATTGGAATGATCAGAATGCCGGTCGGATCAGTATTTCACATTCTGGACCCCCGGATCCCGGCTGCTTTGATTTGAAACCAAGTGCATTTACAAAATGCACTTTTAAGCGTGGGGCTCGAACCGGATGTCCGATTTGGAATCCGTCAGCTTTGACAAGTCACGCCTACGTCCCAGGTAGTGTTGCAACGATTGGAATACCGATCGGATCAGTATTTCACATTCTGGATCCCCGGACCCCGGCTACTTTGATTTGAAACCAAGTGCATTTACAAAATGCACTTTTGAGTGTGGGGCTCGAACCGGATGTCCGATTTGGAATCCGTCAGCTCTGACAAGTCACGCCTACCTCCCAGGTCATGTTGGAATGATTGGAATGCCGGTCGGATCAGTATTTCACATTCTGGACCCCCGGACCACGGCTGCTTTGATTTGAAACCAAGTGCATTTTCAAAATGCACTTTTGAGCGTGGGGCTCGAACCGGATGTCCGATTTGGAATCCGTCAGCTTTGACAAGTCACGCCTACCTCTCAGGTAGTGTTGGAATAATCAGAATGCCGGTCGGATCAGTATTTCACATTCTGGACCCCCGGACCCCGGTTGCTTTGATTTGAAACCAAGTGCATTTACAAAATGTACTTTTGAGCGTGGGGCTCGAACCGGATGTCCGATTTGGAATCCGTCATCTCTGACAAGTCACGTCTACCTCCCAAGTCGTGTTGGAATGATCAGAATGCCGGTCGGATCAGTATTTCACATTCTGGACCCCCGGACCCCGGCTGCTTTGATTTTAAACCAAGTGCATTTACAAAATGCACTTTTGAGCGTGGGGCTCGAACCGGATGTCCGATTTAGAATCCGTCAGCTCTGAAAAGTCACGCCTACCTCTCAGGTCGTGTTGGAACAATCGGAATGCCAGTCGGATCAGTATTTCACATTCTGGACCCCCGGACCCCGGCTGCTTTGATTTGAAACCAAGTACATTTACAAAATACACTTTTGAGCGTGGGGCTCGAACCGGATGTCCGATTTGGAATCCGTCAGCTCTGACAAGTCACACCTACCTCCCAGGTCGTGTTGGAACGATCGGAATGCCAGTCGGATCAGTATTTCACATTCTGGACCCCCGGACTCCGACTGCTTTGATTTGAAACCAAGTGCATTTACAAAATGCACTTTTGAGCGTGGGGCTCGAACCGGATGCCCGATTTAGAATCCATCAGCTCTGACAAGTCACGCCTACCTCCCAGGTTGTGTTGGAATGATCGGAATGCCGGTTGGATCAGTATTTCACATTCTGGACCCCCGGACCCCGGCTGCTTTGATTTGAAACCAAGTGCATTTACAAAACTCATATAAACTGAACCCATAGAAAAGACCCATGGAAAAGAATCACCTGTGCCGCTTGTGCCGTGGTGGTGGATGCATGAGGGAGAATTCCCGCTTGGGAGAGCAGGGTAGTGAGTGCCTGTAGCATGGTAGACTGCTGGGTAGACATCTCCTCTCGGAACTGCCGCTGCATCTGCTGCTGTAAATCAGAAATCTGGGTAGACATCTCGGATCGGACGATGTCTCTGACGTCGCTACCAGAAGTACTGGGGGCAAAATGAGGTATACTGAAGGCATAAGTACTGGTTTGGACAGAGTTCGAACTCGCACACGATGATATCACCGCACTATAGTCCATGCTGTCCCCAAAACCATATATTCGGCCCTTCTTCGGTACACCAGTTGTGGCCACCCATTCTGCCGGATCCAAGTCTGGCTGCTCCCCCTCTCCCTCCCCGTACTTCTCTGTCACACCTCTGCTATATGTTTCCTACAAATAAAATAAAATAATTAGTCAATTTCATATGATTCAATCTGAATTAAATGAACGGTAGAAGTTGCACACGAAGATAAACTTACTGCGACTGAACGAGGTTTCGTACTCACAAATTGACCTGTCGCCTTCTTTTTGTGTGTTCTGTCGATCACCTCGAGGAACGTCGGAGCTCGATTAAGCTCCACAGCATGTTATATAGTTCATAGTAAAAAATTGTCATATATGTTAATAAAATGTAAGAAGATTTGAAACATTACTTACCATTTTATTTTTATGAGTCGCAAAAGATACGGACCCACATGTATGCAAATTTGCTTCCGGCTGTGACTTTTCTATCCACTTGGGGTCGGCAAATTTGTCACATAGTATCTCCCAATCCTCCTTTCTCATCCATAGAGGACGGTGCTCCTTCCACAGCTGTCGGTCTTCACTCCCACCAGCATTTTTTTGGGCCTTCTTCTGAGCCGCATATACTCTCTTTCGATAATTTGTCTTCACAGTGGACTCCCAGCCAGAACGACATCGTGCCGCATCATGTCCACCAGTGAATCGATAAGTCCGCTGTAAATGAATTAAGCTTCACAATTAATAGACTGTTGTGAAATGAGTTTGGAAAAGACTTGAATTAAATGACATAGTTACTTACTAAGAATATGTCGAACAATGAATCGCGGACGCCCATCGGAAATTCTTTGTAAGAAAAATGTGGCCCGAGCACATGTGCCATTACTAGGCTAATAGCATGATGGACAGCGGTGCAAGGTTCTAATTTTTTCCTGCAATTGTAAATGTCAAAGTATTCATATTAGAAACTTACCGCTAATAATTAATGAATGTAAACTAGCCTTATAAACATACCCGGAGATCCAGCAGGGGCGACGTCCATCATGGACAGTGCCTCCCTCGTGATGACTGCTGGCATCGTCAACTGGCTGCTGAGTGGTGGGGGGGCCCTGTAGAAGTCAGAGGTGGTGGGAGGGTTGTAAGAACCAATTTTCATAAGTAAATGCAACATGTTACTGAAAATTAAAATAGATATACCTGTAGCGATAGGTGGTGGGAGGGCACTTGGACCTGTAAGAATTAATTCACATTAGATAAATGAATATTTTGGTGGAAAATCATTAATTTCCATAAGTAAATGCAGCACGTTACTGAAAATTAAAATAAATATACCTGTAGCGGGAGCTGGTGGGAGGGCACTAGGACCTGTAAGAATTAATTCACATTAGATAAATGAATATTTTGCTGAAAATTTAAAGAAATACATAGGTGGGAAAGCATTAATTTCCATAAGTAAATGCAGCACGTTACTGAAAATTAAAATAGATATACCTGTAGCGGGAGCTGGTGGGAGGGCACTAGGACCTGTAAGAATTAATTCACATTAGATAAATGAATATTTTGCTGGAAATTCAAAGAAATACATAGGTGGGTGTTCGCGACCTTTTTTATTCTTCTCTCGCTCGCGGGTCGACCGACCAACTGGTGGTCGAATGATCAATTGACGACGCGGGCGTGCCAGTCACATGAGTGACAATTTTATGATGCGCTCATTCTGACCCGTGTCGGGCGAATGTGAGGTTCGGTCGGGACCAGCAGTCCGCCATACCATAAAGGCTATGGCGTTAATTACATCCCCCACGAGGAGGGAAAACCTTTGATTATTTGCCGAGATGATGGGCTGTCGAGGCCGGAATAAGGGATACAGAGCATGCGAGTGATCATGCAGGATGCTATGATTGACTACACACGATTTATTTGGGTGGGCCTCGATACATGGCGGAGGACTTAGGCCCGAAGGCCACCTTCACGCGTAACAAGACCTCCGATCAGGCGTAGCCTGACCTTCCAGCAATGTCATTTGATATACCGAGGATGCGCACACTCAAGCATGCATTGACGCGACACGAATGCCTGGACTAAGGCATAACGGCGAAAACTCGAGACATATCAATTCAAGCTCGAACAAGCTAATTTATTCAGTTCACTGATCAAAGAGTTTGCTTCATTCTATGGTTGACACCAGAAATCATCCCGGGAGCGGGGAAGAGACTGGAACGACACAACGACATGATTCGGCGTGAAACCGGTGCAACGCTTGCGAAGACAGGGGTTAAAAGGCTTGAAACGGCGCCCTGAAACGTAGGTAAATGGCTTAATACGGTGCCAGAAACCGTAGGTAAATGGAAAAGATGTGTTAAACCGGCGCGACCTGATTGGGGCGCGCTGGGAAGGGCACGCCGTTTTAAGGCGCGCCGTTTAAGGTGTGCCATACATGAACGGCGCCGATTTAGCCCAATTTCTCGGACACCAAGATTTTGTTGGTTTATTTATGGATTTATTAAAACGTTTTGGGAGATTTTGAAAGTTGATTGAGTTGATTATTCGTGGATCGGTCCCAAGCCGTCCAAAAAGTTAAGTCACGGGCTCGCGCGAGGTTCAGACTCGAGCGCGGAGATCGTTCCGAGTTTAGACTCGTTCGAGCCGAAATTTCGGCAACATCTCCCCATCCCGGAGGATTGTCCGGGAGAAGCGGGGAGTGCTCACGTGACGGAGCAACCCCTGAGAGCCGGGTGGCGCAACGGCGACCGGTAAACCGGAACGGAAAGGAAGACCCCGAGGACAAGCCTGCCAGGGGCACCGAGTCCGTGGGCGACAGTGAGTGAATGAGGCGACCCAATATGGGAGCGAAAACCCCGAGGGCTAACCTACGAGGGGCACGCGACCTGAGTCACCACAACACTCGAATCGGGACGACCAATAGAGGAAGGAACTCCCGAGGGATAGCCTACAAGGGAGACACAACCCACTGCCACCACAAAGTCCATTAAGGACCGTGGATTTGAACTGTAGGGCGTGGCCCCATTGCTGTGCATTCAATAGCCCGTGGGGATATTCGTCATCGATGGACAAACCCTCTGCCGGTCGAATGACTGATGTAGAAGATTGGGGGAATGTTCCCCTCCCCGGGCACTGGAGTGATGCTACAGAGCATACTACTGTGAAGATCCGAGCGGGGCGGAAAGAGTAGCGCAAGACGGTGAAACCCGCGGGCTAAGTGAGTTGATGCCGACATGCTATGAGATTAGCATGAGGGTCCGGGGAGGAGATATACACATATCATGTTCGGAAACAAACCAGCGAGGGCTCGCCGCAGAAGAGGAAAGAAAGACAGAGATAATCCCCCCCGGTTTGGCCTATAAAAAGAGGCACATCGGCGGTGAGGACGTGCTCCCCGGATAGAGATAGACAGAGATGCGCACAAAGATGCGTCTCCGATCACAGGATCCATGGCGTATATGGTGCAGAGCCCGGCCATTATACTAAAAATCAAGAAAGAAAAGCCCCGGGAGGGGGAGAATGATTCATATAGCCCAGGAAGCATCCATCGTCGGGGAAAATGATTACATGGGAGTACATATGCCAGAAAATCATCGAATGCACATTCGAGAAGAGATTAGAGAAGGCATGGAGAAAGGATAGAGCATCCACCACAATAGCATTTCATTCATCCCGTGAACAGCACGGGTATGTACACAGCGTATATATTCCGGCGCCGGCGTTGTCGCTCGGCCACCGTTTACATTAACAGAGGCTCATCACAGATGAAGCAGACGGGGAAGAAGTAATGGTGAGAGAAGGGGGGAGGAAAGGCTCGTATCATCGCCCCTCCCCCTCTTCCTCACTTACATTGCAGCAGGGGGAACGAAAACAGAAAATCAGAAGGGGGAAATTGACGGGGAACACGACGGTGACCCACCTACAAGACAAAGAAGTAGTCGATCTTCCTCTCCGACACCGGGAGGTTTGAGCAGAGTAGTACAGGGGACGGCGGCGGCGGCCAACGAACTCTCAGAGAAAGGGCTCTCCACTCGCCACAAAGAAAACCCTCTGATTCCCCTTTTTTTCTTTGATTTTCTCCCTTCCTTTTCTCTTCTTTTTTTCTTGTGTTTCGAAGGCAGGCTATATATATAGCCTTGTTGATCCGGCGCCCTGGGAAGAGGGCGCGCTACTTTTGATGGCGCCGGGAAGCAGTCCCCCGATGACAATGGGCGCGCCGTTTTCCGATGGCGCCGTTTTAAGCGGCGCCGGTGACCCTTCACGCGCCGTTTTGACTCGTTTGCTCGGCGCGGGCTGGCCGGTGGGTCCGGGGATGATTCCGGAGACTCCAGTTGACTGTTCCTTTCGCCCTGGCCTTTGAAAAACCTTGACGTGGTGTCGAGGAAGCTCTCGATATGACGAACGGCCTTGATCAGACCTCCGCGTGTGTGTGGCCCGAGCATACGGATATCCTGTTGGCACGGCCTTCGACACTATGATTTATGCTTCTGGTCGAGACGGACTCGTGCTCGAGGCTTCTTTGCGGGACGGTGTTGCATCCCGGATGATTCTGCCTTGAATGGCGATCAATTGGCCACTAATGTGCCCATTATGACGAGGAGCCGAACCCATGTCGGGTGATCGGGGCCCTCTGCTGACAGAACCTTCGGCCCCTTGTTATGGACGGTCGAGGACGTTTTTCCCCCTCAGGAGAGCCATTGGGTAGACCGTCGTCCTTGGTCGGGTGACGAATGTGGGGTAGCGGCATGACGAGGTCGATGCCGGATCATTAGGCAGGCTTGGTCGCGCTGCCGGTTGGTTGTGGGTTCATTCCGACTCTCCTAAGGTGAAGTCCCCGGTGTTCCCTTCAAGGTGGCTCGGGGCTCTGGGAGCTTGAAGAGCCTTCAGTAAGCTAGTCTTCATCGGCTTCTGTGCTTCAGTGGGCCGTATCATTCGTCTTTGCGGCTTGGTCGCCGAAGGATTATATTTTGAGTGCCAACAGTGGGAAAGCATTAATTTCCATAAGTAAATGTAGCACGTTACTGAAAATTAAAATAGATATACCTGTAGCGGGAGCTGCTGGGAGGGCACTAGGACCTGTAAGAATTAATTCACATTAGATAAATGAATATTTTGCTAGAAATTCAAAGAAATACATAGGTGGGAAAGCATTAATTTCCATAAGTAAATGCAGCACGTTACTGAAAATTAAAATAGATATACCTGTAGCGACAGCTGGTGGGGGTGGCGTCGGGACAGGTGGTGGGAGGGAACTAGGACCTGTAAGAATTAATTCACATTAGATAAATGAATATTTTACTAAAAATTCATAGAAATACATAGGTGGGAAAGCATTAATTTCCATAAGTAAATGTAGCACGTTACTGAAAATTAAAATAGATATACCTGTAGCGACAGCTGGTGGGGGTGGCATCGGGACAGGTGGTGGGAGGGCACTAGGACCTGTAAGAATTAATTCACATTAGATAAATGAATATTTTGTTAGAAATTCAAAGAAATACATAGGTGGGAAAGCATTAATTTTCATAAGTAAATGTAGCACGTTACTGAAAGGTAAAATAGATATACCTGTAGCGACAGCTGGTGGGGGTGGCGTCGGGACAGGTGGTGGGAGGGCACTAGGACCTGTAAGAATTAATTCACATTAGATAAATAAATATTTTGCTATAAATTCAAAGAAATACATAGGTGAGAAAACATTAATTTTCATAAGGAAATGCAACATGTTACTGAAAATTAAAATAGATATACCTGTAGCGGGAGCTGGTGGGAGGGCACTAGCGGGAAGTGGTGGTGGCATCTGTACATGTGGTGGTGAGCCGACACTTGTACCTATAAAAAAATTCTTTTAAGTTAGTAAACAATTAAAATATTTATATAGCTAACTTATTGATCAAATATACCTGTGTCTGAAGAAGATGCTAACGAGGAGGGAGTAGCGCCCCTCTCACTGCCTTGTCTCCTCCCACTCCTAGTACGACCTCCTCGCACCATTTCCTTATTAATAACAAAAAAATTAATACATATTAATCCACAATTATATAAGGCTGGACAAATGTTATTTAAAATTATGCTTAAAAGTTAGAATCAGCTTACTAAATTATCAAAACATGCCTCCCTCATGTTGATATATCTAGCTCATCATCATCATCTTCGTCATCCATCGTAGTCTCATCAGATTGGAACTCTTCCTCTTCATCTGACTCCTCCTCCCCTCTAACATGAACATTTAACTCCGTCGGATCGATTTCTTCCACTTCATCTTCCTTACGTAATGACAGTGGCTCATCAGATTCATCCAGATTAACATGTGTGGAGCCGATAATGCCAACTTCATCTGATTGAAAATATTCGACGTTGCCAAGCTCTGAGACATTTTGACTCATATTTAACTCATAAGTGGGAAAATATTTTACTTTAACCCTGCAAACTGCCCACCAATCTTTATTCTTGGACGATGGATACCTTGAATAATACACTTGGTGGGCTTGTGCGGCTAAAATGAACGGTTCATAGGTATTAAGTTTGTACCTATGTTTGACATCGACAATCCCAGTAGACGTGTCATGTCGAACTGAATTAGGATCAAACCAATGACACTTAAATAAGTATACATGATTGTCTCGTCCCAAATACTGAAGTTCTATGACTTCCTCAAGAATACCATAGTAGTCTAATTCCACTTCATTGTATACACTTCCCTTAACAGATACGCCGCTGTTCATCGTAGACTTACTTCGTCCATAATCCCTCGTATGAAATCTGTATCCATTCACAATATATCCTGGATAGGCACGTGCAACGTTGGAGGGGCCATAACTTATCTCTTGTACTCTCTGATCACTAATGAGACCTTGTTCAACCTATATGTCAAGTAGAGTAGTTAAATATTTTTGAACAATTACGTCAACATTAGAAAATGTAATCATATATATTGAACGATCGACACTAACTTGATATCTCAACCATTTGGCAAAAAACTTCTCGCGTTCTTTTTCAATCTCTACGTCCTGGATATTTGGACATTTTTGTGCTAATTCTGAATCAAATTGTCTGCAATATAAATGCACTACTACTTTAATTGAACTACAGAAGAAGGATGAACAAGTCATGGCATTGCTGGAAATGTGGGTTAAGAACCTACTCAACATAAGATTCAATCTCAGTACAATTCAGAAGAATATATATCTCAACAGCGTACAACTCTCTATCTTCGAGCGTGCGGGTCGAGCAACATCCGAAAGCACGTCCAGGATGCTTAAATATGGAATGCCGATCTGACAAATCATCAACTCCCCCATCATCATTACGTGCAGGTCTAGTATGACAAGTTTGAATATCTGGCTCAAAGTACATGGAACAGAAGTTCGAAATTTCTTCAATAACATATGCCTCAGCAATCGAACCTTCCACTTTGCCTTGTTGTGAACTTTCATTTTCAATTCATGCATGCACCTACAACAACAATTCAGATGGCAATGACATGTAGCGACCATGGACAACATGAATGTCTTCATAAAAATTCTCGCATACCTCTCAAATGGATACATCCATCGGTATTGTACTGGCCCTCTGACAATAGCCTCGTATGGCAGATGGACGACCAGGTGCTCCATCGAATCAAAGAATGTCGGAGGAAATATCTTCTCTAACTTGCAAATAGTTTTGACCACATTTTCTTCAAGAGTTTGTACGTCCCGAAGTCTAAGTTCTGATGCACATAAAATCTTGAAAAACTGACTCAGCTCGGTCAGTGCTCCCCATATAGGCTTCGGCAACAAATCACGAAATGCAATGGGCAGTAGCCTTTCCATGAACACATGACAGTCGTGACTTTTCAGACCATATATTTTTCCCTCGTTAACATTCACACAACGGGCTATGCTGGATGCATATCCATATGGAAATCTCAATTGTTTCACCCACTAGCACACTTCCTTGATCTGTGTATTATTAAGCACGTAAGCTGCTTTTGGCTGCACAACCCTTCCATTTATGTTTTGTAGTTCCAGTTCTTGACGTTTACAAAGCATCTTTAAATCCATGCGCGCTTTGGCGTTGTCCTTTGTTTTACCTTTAACATTCATGACCGTGTTGAACATATTATCAAAAAAATTCTTCTCGATATGCATGACATCTAGATTGTGTCATACAAGAAGAGTTGACCAATAAGGCAATTCCCAGAAAATACTTTTCTTGTTCCAGTTGTGATCCTTTCCAAAACTATTCAGTTGTTGTGTGCTACCAGACAATTGTACTACATCTGGTAAATTTTGCACCCGTGTCACCATATGTCGACCCGACACCCGTTGCAAGTCTGCTTCATCTACTTCAACAGTATTTTTTTTAAAAGAGTCTTTTTACCTTCGAAAAGGATGGTCACTTGGTAGCAACCGCCAATGGCAATCAAACCAGCATGCTTTTCCACCATGTTTCAATACAAATGATTTGGTATCTTCCATACAGTAGGGACATGCTAACCTCCCATGTGTGCTCCAACCAGATAGCATTCCATATGCAGGGAAGTCACTTATTGTCCACATCAGTGCAGCTTTCATAATAAAATTTTGCTTCCTACGTGCATCATAAGTAACAACTCCATCACTCCATAAAAATTTGAGCTCATCAATCAACGGCCTGAGATATATGTCCAAATTTTTTCCGGGACTTTTTGGAGCAGGAATTACTAAAGTCAAAAATAGATTTTCTCGCTTCATGCACATGTCTGGCGGAAGGTTGTACGGTGTCATGAACACTGGCCAACAAGAGTAAGATGCCACTGAACCACCGAATGGATTAAAACTATCTGTGCATAAACCCAACCTAACATTACGTGACTCTTTTGAGAAAGCAAGATGAGTACGATTGAAGTGGGTCCAAGCTTCACCATCGGCAGGATGACTTATTATATCATCGGCACGGCGTACTCTGTCATTGTGCCATGTCATATGTACAGCTGTCTTTGAGGACATATACAGCCGCTGCAGCCTAGGTACAAGAGGGAAGTATCGCAATGCCTTGTAAGGTACATCTTTTCGCTTTGAATTGACACCTCCCTTAGGTTTGAATCTATCATGGCCGCAAATAGAACATGATATCTTATCTGCATCATCTTTGTAATATAACATACAATGATTCGGGCATGCATCTATTTTCAAATATCTAAGTCCTAGCTCATTGACCATCCTTTTTGCACGATAATAAGTTTCTGGCAACTTCTCGTCTCGAGGCAACATACTCTTGATCAAGAGGAGGAGACGGTCAAAACAAGTCTCACTGATGTGAAATTCAGATTTCAAGTTCAACAACTGTGAGACTACAGACAATCGAGTGTGCTTTTCACAACCATCCCACAGCGGCTCATCAGCATCCCTAAGTAGTTCATAAAATCTTCCGGCTGTCTTATTCGGCACTTCCTCATGAATATTAAAACTAGGACCAGCAGCATCTACAACCATATCCACGTACCCACTTGTGCCTGCAATATTGTCGGGCTCATACCTCAAGAATTTCTCACCATGACACGTCCAATTCGTATAACCATCCACAAACCCTTTCTTGTACAAATGATGTTGCACATCCCATGGTGAACGCCACCTCAAGTTTCTACAACTTGAACAAGGGCAACGAATGTGACCATCGCGGTCTATTGATGCGTTTGGATTCCCCAATGCAAACTGAATGAAACTCTCAACTCCATGCTTAAAATCATCCGACACCACCCGGTCAACTATTCTACGATACATCCATGAACGATCTGTCAACATTTCGCCTGTACCCAATAAATGTTAATACATAAGTAACGTTTAAATCATTACTTTTGAAAATAAACCCGACCCATTCCTCACATCGTTGGTCGCAGACCATTTGTAGTTGGATGAGGACTATTATTTAGATTATCACTTTTTAACCCATCCATGAAGGTTTGATCGCACAATCAATTACTATATGTGTTGCACAATTTACTGAAAATTTCGGCAGCATCTCCCCACACTTCTCCGATATACCAAAAATATTTATTGATTTTAAAGTTTTCTTAAACACTTATAAGTAAGTGGTTAAGAAAACACTCAAAATCAATAAAGGTATATCGAAGAAGAGTGAGGAGACGCAACCGACATTTTCAGCAAACCATACAAACACATATAGTAAATGACTGCCTAAGTGCGATCAAACATTCACAGACTGTCCAAACGGGACAATTCAAGACTTTGAGGTAGATATATACATTCTCATAAAAAAAATGAGAACATACACATCAATTCCAAAGTCTTGAACGGGAAGGTTCATTGACACGGGTTTAACACGCTCTCCTGAGGTGCGTGTAATGTTAGGTCGCACCCACGCACCTCAGCTCACATGGAATATCCCATGTGTTTATATAACATAAAATTAAATAACATCGCACTTAACATTCTGCATACATCCATCTAAATAATATCTAATTTAAAAAAATACTCACATGAAGAACATCAAAGCTAAACAATCCACATTTTTGAGTCAGGTCAACATCAAATTTCTGTGCATATCCATCTAAAAACACATTTATATGCAATTAACATCCACAAAGTTTGGAAGCGAAAGCATAATTTTTAGAGTATTTACCTATTGCTATAAATCGGCTGTTGCTGTGGGCGCACTAAATTTTAAATAATAATTTTATTCATCTATTTATCTAGTTGTTTCGTTTGTTTACTGCGAGGGCAGCCCTGAGGGTCCCTTTTTTTTAGGTGAATGATCTCATTTAAATGAGTTCGGGTCTGCCGACCTAGAGAAGGGGCAGCCTAGAGGGTCCCATGACCTGGAGATATGCTGCTATGATTCCCTCTTTTTTTCTTCTTTCTCTCTTTCTCTTCTCTCTTTCTTTTTCGTTTTACACAAAGCAGAGAGGGGAGGCTGTGCAACTTTGTTTATTACATTAACATTTGCCTTATATGTGAGCACATGGCTCCTTTGCTGCCTGCCATTATATCCCAAGAGCAAAGAACTTTTGTCAAAGGACATTTCATTCTGGATAACATATCTCTTTCCAGACAATTGGTCAAGGATATTTATAGGAAGGTCCATGGTCATAATGTCATTTTCAAGTTAGACATGGCAAAAGCGTATGATAGGATGGAATGGAATTTCACTCTTTCATCGGATGCGATATCCGCCTCCGCTATTCTGAAAATAAAGCGACCCTGATAAGGGAATCTAATCAATTGTTAACAAGGTTAGCATCAATGTTCTTCTGCTTAAGTTTGCATTGGAGTCATGTTTTTATTAATAACAAACGCTAAAATTAACCATATCTATGTTTTGCTTAGAGCGTTAAAGCCAGTTCTCGGCTTTTATTAATAACAAGACGTTTGTTTTGGAGTTGAAACGTCAAACGTTTCATAATTCCAAGAGGGGTGAACCAATTGGGATTGGATGCCGGTGACATTTCTCTACCATCTTATGTTGACAAATTTTCGAATATAACATAATCAATTATAAAAGATTGCGATTTCTCTCACTCATCGGCTTTAACATAATAAATCACCAGCATAGAGTAAACCGTCCAAGCTTGTCCCGGTACTCCGGAGTCTCTTATGAGCTCTCATGTGGGTGATAAGGCCAATCTCAACAGACATATCCAACATAATAAAATAGAAACACCAATTTATAATTAGCTTTCGTAAAAATAATCTTGTGAGAATAGAATCTTATGTTTGTATATATATATATATACATATACATGCCATCTCAACGCAGACAACGCGAAAGGAAGATAATAAGGAATAAGCTGATAAGAGTTTATATATATGTCACACGGTTAATAGATATACATAGAAGATAGAACCCAACTAGCCAGTGCCATCAAGAAAAACACATACCGGCCATTTGCAGACAAATTAAACATAATATCTCTGTTTATTGAAGAAATTAAAATTGAGGATGATCTGCCAAATGGGGCCATCACACAAGCAAATTAGGTTTTACACGTTGAAAAATGACTCTTACTTGATTACATATCAACTAAGTTTCAATCACCCAACTTAGCTTTAAATCGTTGCCAAGTGTTGATAGATTTATTTTTATTTTTTGATTGCTTAATTTGGATCCTTTAATGGAGGGGGAGGGGGGTGCGATGGAGGGGGGTGGTCGCAGGAGGGGGAGAGGGTGCGGTGGAAGGGGGTGGTCGCAGGAGGGGGAGGGGGGGTCACAGGAGGGGAAAGGGGTGCGGTGGCGGGGGAGGGGAGTACGGTTGAGGGGGGTCAGTAGGCGGGGGAGGCCTGTCGGTGGAGGGGGTGGCAGGAGGGGGAGGGGGTGCGGTGGAGGGGGAGGGGGGTCAGCAGGAGGGGGAGGGCTGTCGGTGGAGGGGGTGGCAGGAGGGGGAGGGGGGTCGCAGGAGGGGGAGGGGGGTGGGGTGGAGGGGGGGTCGTAGGAGGGGGAGGGGGTGCGGTGTAGGGGGAGGGGGTCGCAGGCGGTGGAGGGGGGTCGCAGGAGGGGGAGGGGGTGCGGTGTAGGGGGAGGGGGTCGCAGGCGGTGGAGGGGGGTCGCAGGAGGGGGAGGGGGGTGCAGTGGAGGGGGAGGGGGTCGTTGGGTGAGGGGGTTCAGCAAGAGGGGGAGGGAGGGGCTTACCGGTGGGGGGAGATGATCAAGGCCGGCGGCGACGGCGTAGCTCCTCCGGCAACGGCGGCGATGGCGCACCTCCGACGGTGACGACAGCGACGGTGTGAGAGTGAGAGGGAGAGAGAGAGCGGGGGGGGAGTGAGAGGGAGAGCGGGGGGGAATGGGGGGGGGCGTGGGGAGTAAGAGTGAGAGGGAGAGCGGGGGGGAATGGGGGGGAATCGAGTGAATTTTTACGACGGTATTTGGGACAGAAAAAATTTTCGTCTCAAATTTAAGACATAAAATAATTCGTCTCAATATCCGTCTCTACTTTCAGACGTCTTAATTTTCGTCTGCAAATCCGTCCCTAATTGCGACGGATATTCAGACGAATAATTTTTTGTCTTAAATATTTAGACGAAATAGGTCCGTCTAAATTTACAGACATATTTGCGATGGATTAATATCCGTCGCAAAAAGCCGTCGCTAAATCCACTTTTTCTTGTAGTGTAGCCTGACCACCTTCCATGGAGGTAGAGGACGGAAGAGGGGCCGTCCCCTCTCCAGAAGAGAACGAGGTAACCCTAGCAGGGTTTTCAAGAAGCCCTTGAGGAAGAGAATCCTCTTGGGAACGGGGAGGATTGAAAGAAGTCATGGTGGTTTCGAAGAGCGGATTTGAGTAGCACTTGGAGAATGAGTCGACCCTAGGAGGTGCTTCCAACTGACGAAAACAACTCCACATGCAACGAACAACCTTAACAAGATGCAAACAACACAACTCCAACACACAATGAGCAACCAAACTTAGATGATTTATCACAAAGATGTAAGTAGCAAGAGATGAAGACACTCAAAGTCAACCAAGTTGTTTAATATGATGCTTCAAGATTCTTATGATTTCTCCTTTGGAATTTTAGTAGATGGATTAATATGAGCTCTCAACAATAGGTTCCTGACGGGAGATGGATGTAAAGCTTGGTTTGACTCTAAGTGTGACCACTCCTTCACATGCAACCCTAGACACGAGGTGGAAAAGGTACAACCGGCTCGGCGTCCGTGTGGGAATCCACGGCTCGCGGGGACTTATGGAGGTCCCTGGTGTGATTTCCTAGTCGGCCCCAAGGAATATGGAGACGAGAGGTCCGCACACCAAGGTAGGAAAATGCAATCTAATGTATGAAAGTATGAATGAACCTATGTGCACCGGAGTGCATGCAAAATCTAGCCTAGAATCTAGCAAACAATTATGCACGCAATGATGTAAATATGTAGAACAATCAGGGAGGAAGTCAGATATCACCCAAGCAAGGAAATCATAGCAGAAACTGCGGAAAGTAATGCACCTCGGGATGCGTACCTGTCTGGAGTATAACGGTCTATAGACCCTGCGTCAGAAGATAATAACGGTCGAAGGCCAGACTGCCAGAAGTAATATAACGCAGAGCACCAGGACCGTCGGATGAGCCAGAGAGCCAAAAACAACCAGAAATAAAAGGAAAATCCGTGAAAAGCCCGCACACAGGATCAGGCGTATAACGGTCCAACACCCCTGCGTCAGAGTGGAGTAACGCGGGGATAGAGGGCCGTCAGAACACCCAGAGGACCAGAAATAAGATGAAGTAAGAAGGAGATCTGATGTGACACGACCTCGAACTTAGGCAAACAAGCACAATTAAGCATTCAAATGGGCCTTAAGGGCCACCGCTCTCCCGTCGCACTCTATGCCCGAAGTGACTTGGCGATGCCAAGTGTGAGGTATGGGAAAGGGCCCTTGCTGGTAGAGGGCCAGCAAGGCCAAGGTTTGACTCCCAAGGTTTGGATGCCCAATTCAATTGGGGCCGACAAAGTGCACAAGGGCACCGGTTCACACTATCCCACGGCGATCACTCTTAAGTCATGGACTTGAGGATCGGGCGCTCCCTCGCAAATTCAGCGGCGCATGAAGTAAATATTGAAAGAGCAACACTAATGAGCTAGGATGAGGCACTTACTCGACCGGTTTGAAGAAACCGGTCCCGGTCGGAGACGAGGGCGAGCGGGGAGGCGGTGGTTCCCCACACGCCGCGGCGGTGAAGCTTGACCTGCTCAAACCATGTACAAAACTACGCCTCTCGCAGGAGGGGGATCTTGGGGTGGGGGTTAATGTGAATACAACAATACTACCTCCCGCAGGGAGGGGCCTTCAGCCGGCCAAGCGGGGTGGGGAAAGTAAGGTAAAGAACGACGATTAAGCGAGGTTGCCGAATCTGCCGGTTGTCTACGAACAGGGACAGTGTGTTGGTGTGGTTGCTGTAGATCCTTCTCACGAATTTTTCCGATGGCGAGACCGGCGGCAAAAGCTTCGTAATAGGGACAGGAACGCTTCAGATTTTCTTAAATTTCTTCTGAGACCGTTGTTGACTGGGGCAGAGGTTGGAACAGGACATCAGGTTTTCTGACTCGCAGTTGCAGACTTCTGGCAGCAGGTTGCAGAGGACGCCACGCACCCTCCCGAACTCCGATCAGCACGAAACTGGTGGAGACGTCTTCGTGGTCAAAGTAGCTTTCAGCCAGAGGTGACGGGGCTGCAATCAGAGGTCGAGGGCAGTCGGTGTACCCTAAAGAGTGGGCACTGGTCGGAGCAGACTGCAGGAGACAAGACTGGAGAGCTCGGGGGAGAAAATTTGTAACTCCTTCCTCCGGCAGCCGAATGAGGTTCCGTTTCTTGATCCTGAACGAAGACTGGAGGAGGAAGATATTTGTAGAAGAGCTTCAGAGCTGGTTCGTCCAAGGTTTGTCGTGGCCGAGCTTTTAGTCCGGTTCAGATCCTCAGCCGGAGCAGAACTGCACGGTCGGGGAAGAACGGACCTCCACAGCAGCACCGATCTCCGATGGGGATGAGACCTCGATCGTTGCGAAGAGGACAGGTAGCCGCTTCCGTGGATGCCTCTTGGGTCTTCAAACTCGTCGGGAGGAAGCCATGGTCGCCGCTGTAAGATGGTACACTTCTGCAGGTTGTCAGCTGAAACGGTAGGTTGAAGATGATGGGGGGGAAATGGGGTATATGGGAGAGGAAATGGGGGTGGATGAGTGTGGGGAAAGCCCGGGCTGTGAGGGGGTCTAGGATGGGGTGTTTCAAGGTGAGGGAGGGATAGAATGGGAGCTGGAAGGGGGTGTTTTCTGTGGGTGAGAGAGGAGCTACGAATTTGGGGCTTGGAGGGAGAGGGGGGAAGGTGAGGGGGAACAAGTGGGTGGAGGGAGTGTGAATTTCAAATTTGAAATGGCCTTGGAAGGTGGGTGATTATGTGGGGAAGTGGAGAGTTTGTATTGGAATGGGGTAGATTTGGTGGGAAGGTGGAGAAAGGTGTTGGAATGGGGAAGATACCACCTAGGGACTATGGGAGTGGAGTAATGGCAACTTGGGGAAGTGGAGGGGTATTAAATGAGGTGGGTAGCTAGTGGAGGTGGTTGGGAGGGGAGGAGAGAGAAGAAAATTCGAAATTGGGGTTGGAGGAGAGAGAAAGAGGGGTGAAATAGAGAGATTAAGAGGAGAATGGGTGGGGAATCTCTCCCCTAGGGTCTCTCACCCAAAAACTAGAGGAATCACTCCAATTTGAACTCAAATGGTAAGTTTAACTCATTCATTCATTCATTGACTTCAAATGGGGGAAATGGGGTCCTATATATAGGAAACCCATATTTCTACAAAAGTCCATGACAAAAGACTCAATAGCAAATAACCGAAGGTGGAAGGGGTGCACATGGGCCTAGTCCAATGAATTGGGCCCAATTAGCACATTACATCATCTAATGACACACAATCTTAGGAAAATAAATGCAAGACGTAGGGAAATGACTCAAATAAAATGAAAATACATCAAAATGACTCAAAGGAAAGCTACAAAATGGATAAGGGGCCTTAATAGAGTGAGGTCAAAACTCAACCAGCTCCCGAGTGTGAAGAAGTGGAACCGAGCCAAAGGGAATCGTGGGTGATGCCTCCATCAAATCCCCTGGGCCGCGAAGAGCTCGACTCCGTCGAGTAAGGGTCCATCCGGCTAAGGTACCGCTCGAGGAGGTCCGGATCCAACCGCTGGAGGTCCTCCCGACTCACCCATGAGTCTTCCGAAGGAGGCCGATCCTTCCACCTGACGAGATAGCGCTCATATACCTTGCTCCGGGTGATAGTGACCTGCTCATCCAATATTCGTTCAATGCGTACGCGCTGAGCTCTCTTGGCTAGTGGACTCTCCTCACGGGTGGGTGCTCTCTCAAAGGAAGAAGTAGGCTCAATCTCCTCACTAGGTACCACCGTGGGGCCCTTGTATGGCAATAAGTCGGCGACATTGAATGTTGGACTTACCCCATAGTCCTCAGGGAGATCTAACCAATAAGCATTTGCATCAATGCGCCTCAAAACCTGGAAGGGACCAGTCCCACGTGGCCTCAACTTGGAGTTGGCTCCTGGGGAGAGCCTCTCCGTCCTTACCATCACAAAGTCACCCTCTTGGAACTCTAAGTGACGCCGGTGAGAGTCAGCCAACCTTTTATAAGCCTCATTTTTTATGCTAATGTGCTTGCGGATTTCCTCATGCAATTTTGTGAGTGCTGACCTTCTAGTGGTTATGGGTGGACCTGGACAACCATATATAGACCATTTATGCCATGATGCCATATGGACCTTGATGAGCCTTGGTGGGCCGGGGCAACCATATGTGGACTTATCATGCAATGTTGTCATGTAGACTTTGGTGGGCTTAGGTGGACCGGGGCAACCATATGTGAATCTATCATGCAAAGTGGTGATGCATGTCGGGGGACCCGGACATCCGTAGATGCCTTTGATATGCTTAAGACCCATGATGAATGAAGGTGGACCACTACATCCAAATTTGGACCACTCATGCTTTCTACTTGACATGTGGGTGATATGAATGAATGGACCCAACATAGTGTTCATGCCAAGGGGTGTGGAAAGCCTAGACACATGCATACTTTTCCCAAAAGTGACTTCCATGTGTATAGGGGTGGGACAACCTTTGAATTCTCATTGGAACGGATCAAATGGATCTAAGAAGGTGGTCATCATGGGGTAGGGCACAACCTTATTACCTAGGGATATGTGGCCCAAGGTCTTGGCTCCCAAGGTGTAACCCAGGTCATGGATGAGATTGGTTTGGCCCAATATGATGGGTGAGGGTAGGAAAGGGTGGGTGGTGGGTAAGATGGTTGGGTTACATGGGGAACTAGACTCCCATAGGAAGGGATCAAAGGGGTCGTAGAAAGGTCTTCCTAGAGGGAGGCACTCTATATCTTCAATGTTCCCAAATTGTGAGTCATCCTCCTCCAAGGTAAGTGGGCCAAGTTTTCTAGTGGGTTGGCCGAACAAAGTGTTTGGGATCTTAATGGGTGGGTATAGGAAGGGATCGAAGGGGTCATGGTAAGGGTCACCTAAGGAGAGGAACCCTAGGTCCTTTTGGTCCTCACAACCCCTTGATGGTGGATTCTCCTCCTCTAGTAAAGTGATCGGGCCAAAGTTTTTAGTGGGATGGTCGGCCATGAATGGAGGACTAGGCTTTTTACCCGAGATAAGAAGCTCTAAATCAAGGAGAAGGTTGGGCTCATCGGGTGTAGGGAGGAATAGAAGGAGGTCACTAGTGTAGCAACCAATGGTGCAAATCGAGGTGATAGACCCTATGCATAGGTGTAGGAGGCCAAGGCTCCTAGGTGGTTTGGCCATAGGGGTCAACATGCTAGTGAACTCAATTTGCCATGCTACGCCCTTAAGAAGATCCTCTAAGATTTCCACTTGGTAGGATGTTTGGATTATGGTGTGATAGGAGTTAATGGGTGCAATGGGAAGGTTTTTCTCCATGGGTGGGTAAACATAGGACACGATGGGGTGAAGTGGTCTCTCCTTTAGCCATCTAGCTAGGGGCCCATCGATGATTATGGTGCTATTTGTGAAGGCTTGTGGCTCTTGGGGGTCCAAGCTAGGGGACATTTGTGATTCTTCCTTACCACGGATATGAACTTGGGTTTCCTCAATGATGGGGATGGGTTCATCTACTCCCATGTGGATGGTTGTGGTCTCCTTTCTCAAGGGAATGGGAAGGTCTATTGGGGGTGGGGTGATGATGGTTGGTGCATGGTGTACCCGGGGTGGTGGGTGATGGGAAACTTTGGCTTGGATAGGGAGGGGAAGTAGTGGAAGCCTAGGACTTTGGACTTTTGGGGTAGGGAGTGGGAGATGGGTTGGTTGGGGTGGCTTGGGTTGATTGGTTTTGGGGGGAATGTCCTTTTTCGGGGACAAGGGAGGGGTAGTGGTGGGGACCAAGGGGTTTTGTGGGGTAGGGGTTTGGTGGGAGCTTCTGGATTGGAGGGTGGTGACAATCATGGGTCTAGGTGGAGGGGTGGACACGGTGTCCACTTGGTTTTGAATGGTGAGGGTTGGTTGAGTGGTGGTCATCATGGAGGGGATTGGGTCGATTAGGGGTCTCTTGCCCTTAGGATCGTTTGGGGTGGAAGTGGGAGCTAAAGGGGCTTGACTAGCGTAGGTTAGGGAAGGGGGTTTTGGTTGGGTATGGGGGCCCTCATGGGGTTAGGTGGAGAGGTGGATGTTTGGTTTATTAGGGTCTTAAGGGAGAGGACTTCGTTGCGAAGTGTAGTTATGATGGTTGAGAGGTGATTTGTTGGGATTGGTGGGGGTGGAGACCAAAGGTCGGTCTCAAATTGGTCGGGTGAGGATGGAGGAGTGGTAGTGCTCCTCGGGCTTGGGGTGTTCGAGTAGGAGGGTTGGGAATATTTTGGGATGCAGATCTTCCTAAGTTCCTTCTTCATATCATCCCACGAAGAAATGGGCTCTTGCCTCCTAACCCTTCTTAATCCCTCTATGTTTGCCCATTTACTCTTGGCTTGACCCCGAAATCGTCCCTTGGCCTTGCGGACTCTCGCGGGTCCATATACCCAAGTCCGTTCAAAATATCTTTCCATGGTAGTTTCCCACCTAAGATAATCACTAGAATGTGATCCGTCAAAGGTAATGTCCCCATCTAGAATGAAATTCAAGGTTGGTGAGTAGGCTAAGTAGTTGGCCATGATGATCGGGGGGATCAATGCAAGGGTCGGATTGATGATGACTCTAATGCAAGAATGCCCTAGGACTTGACTTGATAGAGACAAGTCAAAGACTTGCTCTGATACCACTTGATGTGACACGACCTCGGACTTAGGCAAACAAGCACAATTAAGCATTCAAATGGGCCTTAAGGGCCACCGCTCTCCCGTCGCACTCTATACCCGGAGTGACTTGGCGATGCCAAGTGTGAGGTATGGGAAAGGGCCCTTGCTGGTAGAGGGCCAGCAAGGCCAAGGTTTGACTCCCAAGGTTTGGATGCCCAATTCAATTGGGGCTGACAAAGTGCACAAGGGCACCGGTTCACACTATCCCACGGCGATCACTCTTAAGTCATGGACTTGAGAATCGGGCGCTCCCTCGCAAATTCAGCGGCGCATGAAGTAAATATTGAAAGAGCAACACTAATGAGCTAGGATGAGGTACTTACTCGACCGGTTTGAAGAAACCGGTCCCGGTCGGAGACGAGGGCGAGCGGGGAGGCGGTGGTTCCCCACACGCCGCGGCGGTGAAGCTTGACCTGCTCAAACCATGTACAAAACTACGCCTCTCGCAGGAGGAGGATCTTGGGGTGGGGGTTAATGTGAATACAACAATACTACCTCCCGCAGGGAGGGGCCTTCAGCCGGCCAAGCGGGGTGGGGAAAGTAAGGTAAAGAACGACGATTAAGTGAGGTTGCCGAATCTGCCGGTTGTCTACGAGCAGGGATAGTGTGTTGGTGTGGTTGCTGTAGATCCTTCTCACGAATTTTTCCGATGGCGAGACCGGCGGCAAAAGCTTTGTAACAGGGACAGGAACGCTTCAGATTTTCTTAAATTTCTTCTGAGACCGTTGTTGACTGGGGCAGAGGTTGGAACAGGACATCAGGTTTTCTGACTCGCAGTTGCAGACTTCTGGCAGCAGGTTGCAGAGGACGCCACGCACCCTCCCGAACTCCGATCAGCACGAAACTGGCGGCGACGTCTTCGTGGTTGAAGTAGCTTTCAGCCAGAGGTGACGGGGCTGCAATCAGAGGTCGTGGGCACTGGTCGGAGCAGACTGCAGGAGACAAGACTGGAGAGCTCGGGGGAGAAAATTTGTAACTCCTTCCTCCGGCAGCCGAATGAGGTTCCGTTTCTTGATCCTGAACGAAGACTGGATGAGGAAGATATTTGTAGAAGAGCTTCGGGGCTGGTTCGTCCAAGGTTTGTCGTGGCCGAGCTTTTAGTCCGGTTCAGATCCTCAGCCGGAGCAGAACTGCGCGGTCTGGGAAGAACGGACCTCCACAGCAGCACCGATCTCCGATGGGGATGAGACCTCGATCGTTGCGAAGAGGACAGGTAGCCGCTTCCGTGGATGCCTCTTGAGTCTTCAAACTCGTCGGGAGGAAGCCGTGGTCGCCGCTGTAAGATGGTACACTTCTACAGGTTGTCAGCTGAAATGGTAGGTTGAAGATGATGGGGGGGAAATGGGGTATATGGGAGAGGAAATGGGGGTGGATGAGTGTGGGGAAAGCCCGGGCTGTGAGGGGGTCTAGGATGGGGTGTTTCAAGGTGAGGGAGGGATAGAATGGGAGCTGGAAGGGGGTGTTTTCTGTGGGTGAGAGAGGAGCTACGAATTTGGGGCTTGGAGGGAGAGGGGGGAAGGTGAGGGGGAACAAGTGGGTGGAGGGAGTGTGAATTTCAAATTTGAAATGGCCTTGGAAGGTGGGTGATTAAGTGGGGAAGTGGAGAGTTTGTATTGGAATGGGGTAGATTTGGTGGGAAGGTGGAGAAAGGTGTTGGAATGGGGAAGATGCCACCTAGGGACTATGGGAGTGGAGTAATGGCAACTTGGGGAAGTGGAGGGGTATTAAATGAGGTGGGTAGCTAGTGGAGGTGGTTGGGAGGGGAGGAGAAAGAATAAAATTCAAAATTGGGGTTGGAGGAGAGAGAAAGAGGGGTGAAATAGAGAGATTAAGAGGAGAATGGGTGGGGAATCTCTCCCCTAGGGTCTCTCACCCAAAAACTAGAGGAATCACTCTAATTTGAACTCAAATGGCAAGTTTAACTCATTCATTCATTGACTTCAAATGGGGGAAATGGGGTCCTATATATAGGAAACCCACATTTCTACAAAAGTCCATGACAAAAGACTCAATAGCAAATAACCGAAGGTGGAAGGGGTGCACATGGGCCTAGTCCAATGAATTGGGCCCAATTAGCACATTACAACATCTAATGACACACAATCTTAGGAAAATAAATGTAAGACCTAGGGAAATGACTCAAATAAAATGAAAATACATCAAAATGACTCAAAGGAAAGCTACAAAATGGATAAGGGGCCTTAATAGAGTGAGGCCAAAACTCAACCAGCTCCCGAGTGTGAAGAAGTGGACCCGAGCCAAAGGGAATCGTGGGTGATGCCTCCATCAAGATCCGAGGACAATCAAACAAGGGAATGATGGCATGTTTAAACAGAGATCAAGACACGATTGGCACAAGTTGTCTCACTGTGATCGTCAAAAAAATATCTGTTGATTTGTTTTGCTTCTCTTCTTCTTTTTGTTTTATGTGCAATAAAGATGATAGGCAAAAATCAAAGATCTCAATCAACCCAAGGACATGTGAACCATGAACCTAGGCAACCAGAACAAGCTCTAGCATGGGCATGCTATCTCAATCATCAAACTAAACTAAGGAAATAAAGAAAAACACACGCCGGGGCGTGGAGCAAAAGCAAATAAAAATACACCGCAAGGGTGGAGCAAGCAAAGAGGATAAGAGATATGAGATGGAGAGAGAAAGCTAATGCCCAATACCAAGAAAGAACGTGATCGCCACCAAAGTAGAAACAAGCCAAAGACCTGAAAATACCTTGGAACTAGGTGGATGAAGCACCCGCCCACGGGAGAGAGAAAATCAGGGAAATCTGCAGATCAACGGAATGTAACGGCCGAAAGCCCACGCGTCACTGGGAAGTGACGGTCGCTTGATGAACCGCTATATGAATCTGACGCGCCTGCACAAGACCGTGAAATAACCTGCAGTAATAGCTTGTGGATTCTTTTAACTCCAACTCCTCCAGCCGGCCAGAAGATTTGGGCCTCGTGTGGTGAACCTGTAAACCTGCCAAAGAACGTGAAAACCCAAGAAAACAGACCCAAATTAGCCCTTTAAACAATATAGCATCAATTCTTCAATAAACTCAATAGCATGCAAAAGGAAAGGAAAGTACCGGGGAGGTTTTGGTTTTTTTAACCCCTCTGGGCGTTTTAAAAAGATAGGAGGATGTTTAGATGATGAAAAACCAGGGAGAACGTGGAAAAAGAAGAGGGACAATGCTTTTGATGAAAAGGAGATGAGGAAGAACACAATATGTAATGATGAACTTTAAAAACCAATGGAACGAATACTCCCTTCACCGTGAAGCAGATGAACGTAAAAGACAATTCTCCTTGGTCAGATGTGACTCCAGAATGCGGCAGCACTTCGACGCGAACTCCAGATCTTCCTCTTCGGGCCATGAAGTCAAGGGTGCTATTTATAGACCCTCAAACTCTCCGGTCGAGCAGAGGATAATCCAGCAAGATAAAAGGATAACTCTTAGCAAATCCCTGAAGATAATATCACCAAGAGTCCATAGAAAAAATAAAAGGTTCTGAGGATCGGATTTGGAAGAGAAATCAACAATTCAAGCTCTTATCTCGACCACGGAGTAGCATAGAAAAGGTCTGAACTACCAGGACTCTCTGTTGGATGTAACGGCTGATCGACAGACCGCTACATGAAAATAATGCGCCAGGGATCGTCCGTTACATTCAACCTTATCTCAAAAGAGATAAGATCAACGGGAAGAAGATCAAACAAGTTGGACTCTCGTAGGAAAGTAACGGCCAAGGCTGGACGCGTTGGAATAAATAACGACTACGCGACAGACCGTTAGATTCAATGGATAAGCAAGAGGATAAGCTTTAGAACAAAGGCCTCAAACTTTAGGACTCTTCAATAAGTAACGGCCCAGGGATCATGCGTTATATGAAAGTAACACCCCCAGGGAGGACCGTTATTAACAATGAGGAAAAAAAGGTGCAAAGCTTGCTAAGCTCATCGAACAAAAGGCCACAATAAACCACACTCCAACCAAGGAGAAGACCCAAGAAACATGCTTCAAACTGATCAAGGAGACTCGATGAAGAGTGAACAACTCGGAGCATCATATGGATAAACAAGGAGATGACCCAACTTATTGGTCATAAAACGGGTGTCAACAGCCGACCCTAAATAATTAGGATAAGACTCTGATGATGATGATGATGATGATGACATGTGTACGTACATTGATGTGTGAATGTGGACTTTTTCCTTGGCATGGTTTTAGATAATACCATCTCTCACGATGCGATGTGTTGTAAGGTTTAATCTTCATAATATTTTAATATATACTTTTGTCATTCATGCATGAGCATGAGGTGATATCATATCGAATGCTCGTATCAGAACATACAGTATGATGTATGGCCATGGTCCAATGTCAAATTCACGGATGTGTCTCAGTTAAATGGTATAGATTCTTGTATATAATCGAATATAATAGATCCAATCGAGTGAAAATTTTAGATAAACAGGTCAGAGCACAAGACCATGAGGCATGGAAGGATATCAGATACATCATATGAATTATGAAGAACAAATACACCTTACTAAATTAGATATTGGGTTTGGACTAAAAAAGAGTCATGTTAATATATATATATATATTATATCAGAGGTGTCGTATTGCAAGGAGGGAGGAGGAAGCTAACGGGAGGTTGTTGTGGGTAGGAAGATCATCGCACAAAATCCTTAAGGGCCGGTTTGTTAACGGGATTGTCGGGCGGGTGTCACACCTGATGAGAGAGAAATAGCCCCGGGCCCACGCTCCCCCCTCACACAATCTCCCTTATCCGAGCTTGGGCGGCGCGTTCGACCTCCTGGGGTCGAACACCGCGTCCGCGTTCGAATAACAGAGAGGGCCTAAGAAGATAATGGGAATCCGTAATGCACGTTTGGCACTGCATGCGGAGGGCGGAGGAGCAAAACGAAGATTGTTAACAAGAGGATCGCGTGATTAGGATATTAACAGCCCCCATCTTAGTATTAAAGTCATTGGATCAAGTGAAAACATGATACCGTCCAAGTTTGGTGGCACAAGAAGTCTCCAGTTGTCACCGGATATTACGTTTAAAAGTGAGGTATTCGACCAATCAACCTCTAAATAAAATTTGTTATAAAAAATATTCAATATTTAAAATAACATGTGTAGTGTACTAATTACATATCACATATCGATCGTACCTGTCACTGACTGATACGTTCCGATAAGGTCTTACCCTACCGATTTGTCAAACTTTAGTTAGATGTGCATCATACTTATTAGAATATCGAATGTCATATTTATACTTTATAAAACAATCGTTACAAGAAACTTAATGTAGAGGTGGAAATGTGGACTTACCTCTTGGGTCATCACAAATCTCACTCATATTTAGATTAACTTATTAGGGAAGAAGAGTTTATAGTACCTACGACACAATTAAGCCATCGGGGGCACCCTGGGATGAATCGGGTGAAAACTCTGTGATGCTTAAGATAGAAACCCATAGTGGAGGAGAGGAAGGTTGAAGTGACGGGGTGTTGTTGACACTAAAAATATTCCTAATACTTCCTGACTTCTGCTTCTGCAGGTCGTAAGTTCTGATCGGGTGCTCTTGTGCCGACAGAGAAGAAAAGAAAGAAAAGAAGAAAAAGAATGGCGGAAGCCGAACAAAAGATGAGACCAAAGAAAAGAAAAGATGCTCGGCTCCAATGAATAGCCGCTAAAGTAAGACCCGAGAGCTCGGAAGAGTATTCGGGACCATCCCCGAAGAAGCAACCAAAAAGCTACAAATACAAGTGAAGCCGGCCTGGCATCACAAATTACGGTGCCGAAGACCATGTGAGCGGAAAACCCGCGTGCTCGAGCCGAACACACACGAAGTTTCGATTAAGGCCATTCATCGGGCCGAGAGCTTCGTCAACGCCGTGTCAAGGTTTTCCAAGGACCGTGGCGAGAGGAAGAGTCAACGGGGGCTTCTGGAACCATCCCCGGACCCATCGGCTAGCCCGCGTCAAGCAAACAAGCTAAACTGGCGCACAAAAGGTCACCGGCGCCACTTACCCCGGTGCAACCAAATCCGGGGCGCCAAAATGCTTTGGGGACACTTGTCCCCGGCGCCACTGAATCCGGCGCGCCCTCCATGCCGTCGGATCAACTTGGTGTTATATAAACACCGCTTGCTCGACCAACAAAAGAGGAGGAGGAGAATTAACGAGAAAAGCACGGAGAGAGAGAGAGAGAGAGATCCACAGAGACTCCACCAATCACACTTCTTGAAGAGAGGGTTTTCTTGAGGAGGAAGTTCCCCTACCTGAGAGCCTTGCCGCCACTATCCTCCGCTTTGTGCAAATCCTCCGGCGCCGGAGAAGGAGAGTCTGACTCTGTTGTTTCTTAGGTGGGTCATCATGTTTTCTTCTCCCGATCAATCCTCTCCAGTTTTCTTATTTGTCGGAATGTAAGTGAGAGGAACAGATGCAATGATATGAGCCTACTCCCCCCCCCTTTCACCACCTCTATTTCTGCAACTCCTTTATGTAATCTTCCATCTCGTTCGATGTAACGGACGACCGAGCGACAACGCTGGCGTCAGAATATGCTTGTATGCATTTTATCTGTTGACCGTGGAATGAATGAATATGTATATCAATGGGTTAAAGAGTTTAATGGCCTTACTCTACCTCTGCATCGCCGCTTCCTCTTCCTCCTTGAGTTTTCTTTCTGTGGCCGTTGATACGGCGCCGTGCAACAGTGCCGACGCCGTGGAGGGTGATGTGCACATGTGCACATCTCTCCAATGATCTGTGCACATAATGGATGGACGTGAGCATGCCCGGCGCCGTGGTTACCTCTCCCGTCTGCTTCCTTTTCTTTCTGTTTGCATGTTTACTTGTTTCACGGTGCGAACGAGTTTCGTGGTCGTCTTCCCCGATGTCGGACACGCCCTTGGATTTCACGGGCTACAGCAACCACTCCCCTCTCTTCCCCGGGGTTTTCCTTCTGGTGATATATTTCATGTTATCCTCTTCTTTTGTTCTATGGGTTCGGTGATTGGGGGTGTACTCGTGTGCATACCCTTGATCATTTCCGTCTGAGGTCCATACCCCACTCTTCTCTTTGCACTGTTCGATTGCTTAAGAGGGAGTTTTGGTACGGATGTCTACCTTGCGAGGATCATAAGGCGCATGTGGGGCTTGCATCTGGGTCCACGACCTTTCTCTGTGAATGGCGAAACCCATCACCCTATGGTTCCCAGTATGTGTGCCCCACGAGTGCTAGCGTGCCGTTCAACCGATGCATCATGAGCCATGAGTCTCATCTCTTCTGTTCACAAATCAATATTCAGGGATTCGATCATGGACATTGATCTCGTTCCAGTGCCCGGGGAAGGGGAACATCCCCCAATCTCTCATCCTAATCACTCGATCTATAGGAAATCATCTGTTAGTGATGAGTTTCCCTGCGGACTAATGAGTGTACAGTAACATGGGTTAAACTCAACACATTCAAATCCACAGTCCTTGATGGACTTCGTGGTGGCCGTGAGACGGGTGCCCCTCGTAGGCTGGCCCTCAGGGTTTTCCCTCTCAATCAGTCGTCCCAACTTAGACGTGGTACAGACTCGAGTCGCGTGCCCCTCGCAGGCTAGCCCTCGGGGTCTTCGCTCCCGTTATGAGTCGCGCTATCCGTCCACTCTCCACCCACGGACTTGGTGCCCCTAGTAGGCTAGCCCTCGAGGTTCTCCTATCCGTTCGGGTTTACCGGCCGCCGTTGTGCCACCCGGCTTTTTAGGGGTTACTCCGCCACGTGAGCACTCCCCGCTTCTCCCCGACAATCCTCCGGGATGGGGAGATGCTGCCGAAATTTCGGCTCAAACGAGTAAAATAAATCATTTAATAAACTAGCCGGATTGACTCGGAATGATCGCCGCGCTCGAGTACGAATCTCGCGCGATCCTATGACTTGACTTCCGGATGGCTCGGGACCGATCCGATGAATAATTAACTCAATTAACTTTCAAAATCCTCCAAAACTTTTTAATAAATCTACAAATAAACCAATAAAACCTTAGTTTTCCATGAAATGGGACAAAACCGGCGCCACCAGCAACCGGCGCGCCATAATACGGCGCGCCCTCAAAGGGGCGCGCCGTTTTAAGGCTCCCCCCTACACCTACACCCCATGGCGTCGTTTTAGCCTATTCTTACGGTTCCTGTGCCGCTTTAAGACCTTTTCCTAAGCGTTCCACGCCAATTTAACCGAAATCGTGCCGTCCTAAGGCTCTGTTTCTTACACCGTTTTAAATGATCACTCTCCGAGTGAATATTAAACCACCTTAATGGCGAACATTGTCCCGATTTGGATATCCCATGGACACATGGAAACTCCTTGGAGGCTAGCCCTCGGGGACCGTCCATTTGGGTGTTTGTCGGATTTACGATTATAGGCCCATGAGACATCGGTACCCCTCGTAGGCTCGCCCTCGGGGTTTCCGTCCATTCGGGTCCGCCGGTCTCCGTGTTTGGCCTCCCGACATTTAGGAGTCCGTCGTCAAGGTCGGATCTCCGCTTTTATCCTGCAACCCTCTAGGTCTAGGGGGGATGTGACCGGATTTTTGTCCGGACATTTCGACCATTTGTAAGACCGAGAATAAAAAAAATGAAATGATTAAAAAATAATGAAATGAAATAATAATAATAATAATAATAATAAAACAAACAACAACTAATAATAATAATAATAATAATAATAATAACAAATAATAAAACAAATAAACATAATAAAATAAACAAATAAAACAAAACAAACGAAGTCACACCGTTACCCGGCGCGGCCTAAACCGGCGCGGCCTAATTCGGCGCGGTACCCCCCGTGCCGTTTTAAATTCACCCACAAAATCATAAATGTCTCAATCTCATCTACGCAGCGCGGCCTACTACGACGCGCACGGGGCTCTCCACGCCGTTTTAAATCTCTCCCACAAACCCACGCCGTTTCAAACAAGACCAAAAACTAAAAGCGCGCTGTTTTACAACCTCAACCATTCCACGCCGTTTTAATACCCCACTAACACATGTCTCCCCGCCATTTTCCCTGATCACGTAACACATACACCCGTTAACTCTTGAATAACACTCATGTCACGCATGCATTTACACTCACGCTAACCAAAACAAAAAAGCTAAACAACCTACTAAGCCATGCACACGTTTAATCCATATACCCACCAAACACTTAAATACACTAAACCAACATGCACACACGTTGTATATCCAGGCATAAAAAAATAATAAAATAATAATAGAAAGAAAAACACCCATACATTCATATGCATAACACCTTTTATACATTAAAAAAAGAAAGATATATATAAGGGGGGAAAGTGAGAAACAACAACAACAATAATAATAATAATAATCATAATCATAATCATAATAATCATAATGAACAAATAGATAAAATATAATGAACAAATCATGGTGAAACACATGACAATAAACAAAAATAAAATAAAGAATAAGAGTGATAAATAAACAACAAAGAAAATAATGAATGAATAAATGTCAAATAAATGTCAATAAAAGAAATATACTCATACATCCAAATGATAACAATAAGAAAATGATAACAATAAAAATAAATAAATAAATAAATAAAAGGTGATGAACATGACCGTGTCTGCTCCGGAGCTCTCACCTCCTCTAGACTGTGGGTATGGGAACATTAATGATGCCCCGACAGGTTGTATATGTGCCCTAGGATTCATCCCATTATGGTCATGGCATGACATTGTCTCGGGCCAATAAGCCGTTGAATCTAATTCGTTTTGACCGGATTTTAACCGCGTCCTTCATTTCTCAAATACTAAATTTTCCGTACCTCGGCATATATCGTCCCGACGATACACGAGTCTGCCCGATACAGTCATACTCGGCCCACCTCATGGGCCCATATGTATGCACCGTAACCCTACGTGCAGTCTCAAAATAAAAGGGCGACGACTAATCGACAGCCCTGCGAGTGACAGGGATTGCCAGAGTCTTCCCTAAATTTATAAATAAATGACCAAATAAGTAATAAACAATAACACTAACCACCTTGCATGCCTGCATGATCTGACTCTCCGGTATATCGAATGGTGATTAGCGGAAGGTCGGGTTACACCCGGTCGGAGGCTTTCGCTATGCGCGATGGTGGTCCTCGGACCTAGGTTCTCCGCCCCGTACCGGGAGCCGGCCTAATAAACAAATACTACCATATTGTGTGCTTGCATGCAATCACATCCTTTACATATTTTACGGGCCCCATGGCCTCTCTATTTTGGCGATTAATCAAGGATTTTCTCTTTTCTGGAGAGATGTAATTAACGCCGTAGCCTTCATGGTACGGCAGATTTTGGGTCCCGACACGATCACCTATAATCGTCTGGTTAGTCAGACGGTGCGCGTAATAAATTTGTCACTCAGTGACTGGCACGCCCTGCGTAAATAAATCTCTAATAAATAAATCAAATAAACCAAATAAACCCATAATAAATATTTTTCTTAATAAAATCTATCTCCCACAGGTGTAGGCCAGAGTGAAATTATAGTATACTTTTCATGAGGTTGATGTAAAGATGTCACCTTACATCAAAGTGTTGTGAGTTGTAAAATTCGGATGGCACAAAAATTCAAATCATCTATATGTTAAAAAAACATAATCATATCATTTTCACAACATAAACATGTATCATTTATATCATATATAATATTATACATCTTATAATAAATTATATATATATATATATATATATATATATGAGATTGTTTACCAACACTAGTATAAAATTAATAATATAAGATAAAACTCTTTTATCTTCTAAAGTGTCAAAATTTTTAGTCTATTCTATTAAAAAGATAAAAAGAGAGTAAATTATATTATACGTTCTATTAGATTATCTCTATTTGAATAGAAGACAAAAAATATATTTTAGAAGGCGAAGGCTTTAAAAAGTAGAAATGATATTTACAAAAGGTGATTTATTTTCGTTATATAAACTCATGATTGAAATCATTTATATGCGCCCTCTATTATTTTTCAGAAGATGATAATTTATGCCTTCTAAAATATAATTTCTGCCTGCTAATATCTACATAGAAGATAAATATTTTTACATTATATTTCATTTAGACATTAAAATTTTTTACTTTCTAAATTGTCAAAATAGATCACTAGACTGTAAAGTTTTATGCCTTCTATACTAACATAAGAATATAAACTATTATCTTTTTAAAGAAGTTTTGTTCTCTATATAATCTGCTTTATTTAATGATAGATTTTTTAAAAAAAATTCACGAACAAAATTTAATGACAAATATAAAATTTTTTCAAATATAAAATTATGTACCTTTTAATCTTTTATAGAAACATAAGTCATAAGTCATGATATGACATCCATGTGGTTCTGATAATATGCACTTGAAGTGTATTTGACATACATAACTCAATTCATAAATGTCAAAAAAAATATCGAAAACTATCCAAATATAACAACCACATAATCTTTATAATTTTATAAACATCCTTCATCATCTTCTCTAGAAAGTACCTACAAAAAGATGAATATTTATTTTTTTAAAAAATATAAAAATTATTTAAAAATAAATTTTGGAGAGGGGGATTTCTGCAGCCTATTCAAAGAGCAGCCGAACTATGCCCATCATGGCCAAACGAGGCCATGGTCGCCCAAGTGACAGCCCACAGGGCCCACTTAGGACAAAAAGCCCAATAAAAGATTTGCTCGAGGATACTACCTTCCTAGGCGGCCTCTAGGCTCGGAAGGCCCGAGCGTCGGTCAGGTCACAGGAAAGGTCCATGCCCGAGCCATCCCTCCGCCCGGGAGAAGAAGGCGCATGCCGACCGATCCGACCCATCTTCATCCGAGCTAAGCCTACCGCCCGGATAGGGCTGGCCTCTCTGAGCTCGGAACGGCCGACGATTGCATATCCATGCAGCCGTTAAGAGTCCTCTGTGAGCAGGAAGTTATAAAGGTGAGGGACTCCAACTCCCCAAGGTGATAACGCTCCCACGACAAGGTAATAAAAGCCCGCGTCGAGGACGTAACCCCCACCTGAAACCCCTCGACTTACAGGACTCCAGAAGACGGCGCACTATTTAACCCAGGGATACCCTCCGGCGAAAGGTAAGGGCAATCACACGCTCAAAACTCCTGAGCAGGAACCACTTCACCCTTCTGGTGGAGAGGGATCTCGCGCAGAAGCTACTTCCTCCCTATATTGCTCCCACCATAGCTCTACTGACTTAAGCATTAGAGGGTTTTCCCCATGGACTCATCCCTGGGTCCCCTGATCCGTTTCACTTTCTTGCAGTTCACTATCCGGTGATCCACTGCCCGCTCAGGACCAGCGCGAGATCTTGCCTCTTCATTTGGCGCCGTCTGTGGGAAACGTACAAGAAGCCAGTATGGTGTGAAGGAACTCAGGGAGGAGGTCCGCCGGCGACAAGGGAAAGGCCATGGTAGCGGCAGGGGATGGCCCCTCCCGGGCCTCACAGAACCCTCCCTCTAACGCCAGCGCCCCCGCCAACGAACCACCACCCCCTCCTGCGGCAGTAGGGCTACCGCCCAATGGTGGCGCCGAAGCCTTCCAGGCCCTCAGCGCGAAACTGGATGTCCTCGTGGAACTCATGAGGACCCAGGCGACTAGGGATGGAAGGTCACGCGCCCCGTCAGGGAACCCTCTGTGGAACGATCTTTTTATAATAATTATTTATTTATTTTTATTTATTGATTTATTGGTTGGTTTATTAGGCATGCCAGTCACCGGAGTGACGATTTTATTGTGCGCTCGATCTGACTCGGTCAGTCGATTGTGAAGTCCGAGTCGGGACCGGAAGTCCGCCATACCATAAACGTTATGACGTTAATTACGCCCTTCAAAAGAAGGACAACCCTTGATTAATCGCCAAAGTAGAAGGATCCCAGAGGCAAAACCAATGTGATAGGTATGCTCATTCATTTGCAGGATAGAAGATGCATGCAATTATGCAAAATGAGATATGACATATTAATATACGGAATAAATCCGGCAGCATATCCCCTTATCTTAGACTATGCCAAGTGGGAATATAGGACATCCATCCACGGAGTGCCGAGATGGATGCCAAAAGAAAGATGGGCGTAGCCCGAGATCCAAGAGGATCTAGATGCAACGGAACAATATCCATTAGCATGATATTTATTGATATCCCCTTAAGAAACTATTGGAGGACATGCAGTGGCAGAACTCCAAGAGTCAGCAGGGTTAGAAGAAAACATCGCGGTCAAACGGTATAATGTGGGGGTAAAACCCCATTAATTTATCTCCCTTAGACTTGGACGAAGAACTATGATTCCCCATGATATGATGAAGGTTGGCATGAAGGCTAATGAGGTTGGAACATTAGGTTTAACTGAGTTTAGGGCTCATTAAGGTTGCCGGGAAGTTGAGTGTTTGAATAGTAGATGGTATTGAGATGAACCGGCATGGAGGGGAGCCGACGCGAAGATGAACCGGCGCGGTGGGATCCCGGCGCGACGGGAAGCTAAAGGGCTATCGGCGCGATAGGCAACCGGCGTGGCTGGGACGAAGGGGCAGTCGGCGCGGTGGGCTTCTCGGCGCGCCCTTCACCTGGCGCGAGATTGGCGCCGGGAGGGGACGGCGCCGGGAGTCATGTGGCGCCAGGAGCCGTTTCTTTGTTGGTTTTCTCAGGTCTTATGAGGGTTTCTTCATTTAATGGGGACCTCAGGGTGATGGATGAATGGAAACAGAGGATCAGGGTGGCTTCCTTCACGAGGGGGTCCAAGGAGATCACCAATTACGAGATGTATTCCCTGTGATGGCAAGATGTCATGAGATGATGTAGCTCAGGCTCTCGCCGTATTGAGGGGTTAGATACGCAATTCCTGATGAAACATCGTGCCGTGTGGTAGAGTAAAGCTCTGGGTAAAATTTGACAGCATCTCCCCTTACTTTTGGAGTGTGCCAAGAGAATATTATAGGCTATCTACTCACGAGTGCCGGAGTAGAAACCGAAATGAGTGTCGGGCGTAGCCCGAGATTCAAAGGGTCCATATCACATGGGACTTCATCCCTTTGTTATAATATCCCCGATGCAGTCAACGGAGAGCCTGCAATGGCAGGGCTCCGTGGCTCAATGGGTTGTAGAATGTGGGGGAATTCGGCCCCTTTGATATGGCTCCCGTGAGGACAGAGGAAAGGGTGATGCCTCTCCACAGGAAGATAGGGCATTTAAAGCAATGATGGCACGGCCTGATGGCATCGGCGCGAACGTATTAAGATGGCCATCCTTGGCATAGAAGGGATGAAGGTATTGGCGAGAAGAATAATATGGCTTTCGGCGTGAAGGCTTGAAGTTCAACCGGCGCGGCTAGCCCTCAGCGTGAAACGTGCGCCGAGAGGGGCTCACGCCGGGAGGCTTTTTGAAGTGGGGGTTTTAAGGGTTTGTTAAGGCAGAGGCTTTGAGCATTCGAAGCGAGGAGGTTTATTCAGCAACCTAGGCTATTTATTCGGATGATCGCAGAGAGGAGGCTTCGAGGGGGAGACGAACTCTCTTCTGGGGCATCACTAGGAGCAGAGCCATGAACCAGAACTCCTGAAGATATTCCTCTCCATTCCACATACGAGGAGCCATGAGATAGACTGTCTCAGGCCCTCGAAATGTGGCTGGGGGTAGTGATAAAGAACGATGGCAAAGAAGCCTCAACAGATAGAAGAAATTAAACATAAGACATTTGCAGCTGGCGGTAGCCGTATATAGATTAAAACCTCGGATACAGAGGGAAGCGGAAGAGAATGATCCAGCATATCAAAACTCATCCCATTCTTTTATTAACTACTTCAGCCAAATGGCTTACACATATGCGATTTAAGAGAAAGAAATCTAACCCAAAAGGAAAAGAAATCCGAACTTCATCCCTGCAAACAGGGTTACATTAGCATTCGATGCTACTAGAGCAAAGATGCTCGAAAGCGAAAAACAAAAGAGGAATACTTAGACGGACGGAGAAGAGAGAGAGAGCAAAGAAGCTGCAGTTGCACGGCCCTCACACCTGGATTCTCTCCTCAAACCCCTATCTCTTTCTTCAGCTTCTATGAAGGGCGCTCGAGCTCCCCCCTTTCTTTTGGTGGCTAAGCACCCTCTTCCTTTCTTCTCGAAGGGCTCTCTCCTTTTTTCTTCGAAGGATCCTCTCCTTTCTTTCCTGGCTTCTTCCGATGCTTCCCCCGCCTCTATTGTTTCTTCTCCGGTTGATCGATTTCCCCCCTTCTTCATACACGCCGAAGGCGTGGTTATATAGAGGGCTGGCCCTCTTCTCTCGGCACGGGTCCTTCCCGGGGTGGTGGACAGTCGGCGCGCTCGACAGCAGAACTCTCGGCGCGCTCCTTCTTCAGTATGGGCTTCGACGTCCCTTTAAGCTTTGATATGGTCTGGGCGCCTTTGTGGGCTTAATGGGCCCTTGTAGCCTCTCCGCCTCTTCCTCTATCCCTAGAAAATAAGGAATATAAGATGATTTAGTAGGAAAAATATGTTGACATATATATATATATATATATATATATATATATATATATATTGTTATTTTATCATTTTTTATGTGTCAACAAATGCCCCCCACCCGTAGGTGGCGCGAATGAGGGACGGGTGAGAGGGGCCTATGGGTGAGACCCGTTTGAAAGCGTGTCTTTTTATTCATGCGAGCATGCAGGCATTCAACAGCAAGCATAAGCTAGATATATGGAATAGCTCCCCTATATCGGGGATATGACAAGGACAGCACCTGTGACTAATATGCAGAGTACGGCTCACAAGGCACAACTAAGGGAGATGTGCATGCACAGAGAGGACATCGCATAGAATATGTGCACAGCGTAAGCCATGATCTACACCCGAGGCCACTTCTCCATAGTGTGATAGTGCAAGTATGCGAGCAGCGAATCTCCGTCATAGGGATACGCAGACGTTCAAAATAACACTAGAGTATTGCTCTAGCGTCTACACACACAGCTGGGGTTCTCGATTTTTGGTAGCTTCGCACAACCCCCTTAGCTTAATTCCAGCTTAGGACTTCACCGTTCGGCGCGAGTCTCCTCATGTGTCTCAATGGGGATTCCCGGCTACTAGGATTCATCCTTTACAGTAATTTTATTACGGACGTCACCGTTCGGAGTGAGTCTCCTCATGTGTCTCAATGGGGATTCCTGGCTACTTGGATTCATCCTTTATAGCAATTTTATTACGGACGTCACCGTTCGGCGCGAGTCTCCTCATGTGTCTCAATGGGGATTCCCAGCTACTTGGATTCATCCTTTATAGCAATTTATTACGAACTCCTCCGTTCGGCGCGAGTCTCCTCATGTGTCTCAATGGGGATTCCCGGCTACTAGGGTTCATCCTTTATAGCAGTTCATTACGGACTTCACCGTTCGGCGTGAGTCTCCTCATGTGTCTCAATGGAGATTCCCGGCTACTAGGATTCATCCTATCTAACAGTCTTCTTCTTTTTCTTCTTTTTCTTCTTTTCCTTTTTTCTACTTTTTTTTCTTCTACTTTTTTTTTAAACTGGGGGGAGGGCAACTCTCTCCTCGCGATTACCCCTCGTTTGGGTACAGAAGTTAGAGCACACATATAGTGTGAGGAAGAACCTTCTAGCATCCCTATGATAAAAAACCGCTGAACACATTGTGGTGCAAAGTGCGGGAGTTTTGCTTCGGGTGTATCTCACGAGTTGCGTTAGCGACATATCTATGACTTTTCCACTAGACGCATGCACTCAGCCAATATTGACTTTTCATCCCTTAGTGTATGACGTGGCGCACACATGCTTAGAATCAGACAGTTTTATTTAGCAAGGAGATGTGGTCCTAGAAAATTGAAGGAGGTGTATTATCTTATAGTATAAGCAAGCATGCAAGCATGGCCAACAAACACCCAAAAATTTTCCTTTCTTTTTCTTTCTCTTTTTTTATATTATTTTATATGTATGCATATATGTATATGTCACTATATATCCATTTATTTGTTCAAGCGCCTGATGCGAATACCTGCAGGTTAGTTATTCGAAAGCCAGCAGAATTGATAACAAAATAATGGAAAAGGGCTTTATGCAGCAAGTCCTGGCAGGACGAAGAGGGTTGGTACTGGCCAACGAGAGCCGTTTTATTCAGATGATGGACCTGGATTAAAGTGGAGTGGTAGGCCTCAACAGGGTGCCTTGGCCAAGGACGGGCAGCGGGTTTGATAGGGAGTCTAACCCGAATATAGAAAGTGGACTATAGAAGTCAACAGTTGGCAAGGGAAGTGGGCTATGACAGCCGAAAGATAACATGGCAAGCAGGCTATAAAAGCTAGGAGATAATGGGAGAATAGGATATGCAGACCTAGCGATAGCAGGGAAGCAGGCTTCAAGGGGAGCCCAAGTCATTGAGTTGTATCAATCATCACGGTGGGACATGATGGTCATTGCTGAAGTAGGCTTAAGCCACAAGGGTAGCGAGACATGGGCTTGAAGAGATGCTGGCCGACCTTGCCGATGATGACAAGGGCCATGAGTAGGTTGACCAATCTCGCCGATGGTGACAAGGACCGGAAAGGGTAGACGGTCTTACCGATGGTGTCAAGGACCGAAAAGGGTAGACGGTCTTGTCGATGGTGACAAGGACCGGAAAGGGTAGCGACCGATCTTGCCGATGGTGACAAGGGTCGAAAAGGTAGACGGTCTTGCCGATGGTGACAAGGACTGAAAAGGGTAGATGGTCTTGCCGATGGTGACAAGGACCGGAAAGGGTAGCGACCGATCTTGCCGATGGTGACAAGGGTCAAAAAGGTAGATGGTCTTGCCGATAGTGACAAGGACCGAAAAGGGTAGACGGTCTTGCCGATGGTGACAAGGACCGGAAAGGGTAGCGACCGATCTTGTCGATGGTGACAAGGGTCGAAAAGGTAGACGGTCTTGCCGATGGTGACAAGGACTGGAAAGGGTAGCGACCGATCTTGTCGATGGTGACAAGGGTCGAAAAGGTAGACGGTCTTGTCGATGGTGACAAGGACCGAAAAGGGTAGATGGTCTTACCGATGGTGACAAGGACTGGAAAGGGTAGCGATCGATCTTGCCGATGGTGACAAGGGTCGAAAGGGTAGCGACCGATCTTGTCGATGGTGATAAGGGTCGAGAAGGTAGACGGTCTTGCCGATGGTGACAAGGATCGGAAAGGGTAGACGATCTTGCCGATGGTGACAATGACCGGAAAGGGTAGCGATCGATCTTGCCGATGGTGACAAGGGTCGATAAGGTAGACGGTCTTGCCGATGGTGACAAGGACTGGAGAGTGATGATAGCAGGCCATGGGGGCCAGGGTAGCAGGTTAAAAGAGCCAGAGGTAGCAAGCTGTAAAGCCAGGATCAGCAGACTATAAGGTCTGGAAACATAAAACTATATGAGCCAAAGATAGCAGGATATAGAAGCCAATAACAGCAGGCTTTAAGAGCCAGAATAGCAGGCCGTAGAAGCCAGGAATAGCAGGCTATGAGAGCCAGAGACAGCAGGCTACGAGAGCCAAAAAGTAGCAGAGATAGCAGGCTGCGAAAGCTAGAGAGCAGTAAGGAATCGGGCTTGTGAAAGTCGAAAGGTAGTTTAACTGAATTATATGGTTGCGGGTCTTAGCCGAAGAGGCTAAGCCAGAATGTAAGATAGTTGAAACGTGGGATAGCGAGCTTTAGCCAAGATAGCTGAAAGTCATGATAGCGAGCTTTGGCTAAGCCGAGAGATAAGATAGCTGAGGTGTGAGGTAGCAGCTTTGGCCGGAATGGCTAAGCCGAAAGATAGGATAGTGGTCACATGCTATAGGGAAGCTGGCTTCCAAGCCGACATCTAGGAGGATGGAATGTGAGTTAAAATTGAGGAGAGGGACTGAATAGTCATAATCAAGGGAAGCGGGCTTCGATGACAGGTCTAGGCCGTTGCATTGCATTGATTATCGCAATGGGACAGGTAGATGAGCTCTTATAGCAAGCTTTGACCTGAAATGGCTAAGCCGATGGATGAAGTAGTTGGAAATTGTAATAGCAGCTTTGGCCGGAATGGCTAAGCCGAAAGATAGAATGGTCAAAAATTATGATAGTAGCTTCGGCCGGAATGGCTAAGCCGATAGATAGAGTAGTTTGAAAATCATGATAGCAGCTTTGGCCGGAATGACTAAGCCGACATATAGAGTAGTTGAAAATCATGATAGCAGCTTTGGCTTGAATGGCTAAGCCGAAAGCTAGAATAGCTGAAAATCATGATAGCAGCTTTGGTCGGAATGGTTAAGCCAACAGATAGAGTAGTTGAGAATCATGATAGCAGCTTTGGCTTGAATGGCTTAGCCGAAAGCTAGAATAGCTGAAAATTATGATAGCAACTTTGGCTGGAATGGCTAAGCCGAAAGATAGAATAACTGACGAATTGTGATAACGGCTTTGGCCAGAATGGCTAAACCGAAAGAGGAGATAGCCGAAGAATTGCAATAGCGACTTTGGCCGGGATGGCTGAGCCGGAGGACGAGACAATTAACAAATTGTGATAGTGGCTTTAGCCAAGATGGCTAAACCGAAAGAGGAGATAACTGAAGAATTGTAATAGCGGCTTTGGCCGAGATGGCTGAGCCGGAGGACGAGACAATTAACAAATTGTGATAGCGGCTTTAGCCGGATGATGGAATGGCTGAAAATGTATAATAGCGACTTTGACTGTCATGGCTGAATCGGGGAATAGAATAGCTGGAAGTTGTGAGATATATGGTAGTGGGCTTCAGCCGAGGTGGATGAACCAAAAAAATGAGATACTTGAAATACATGATAGGGTGTTGGGCTCGCCAACAAGGATGGCTGGCTTCGACTGAATGTCAAAGGCCAGAAGATAGGATAGCGGATCCTGATAGGATGTCGGACTTGGAAGCAATCTAGAATTGATGTTGCCTTGACGGACTGTCGAAGACGACCCCTGCATCTGACCCAGACGGCAGATCTGTGTCAAAGGTAGAATCTAGATGCCAACTTGACAATATGTCGGAGCTGACAAACCTTGCTCAGATGGTAGGTCCGGGACAAGGGTAGAATGTAGACGTCGACCTGACGAGATATCGGAATCAACAAACCTTGCTCGGACGGCGTGTTTGGGGCAAGGGCAGAATATAGATGTTGACCCGACGAGATATCGGAGTCAACAAACCTTGTTCAGACGGGAGGTTTGAAACAAGGGCAGAATATATAAGTGGCCATTGACTCGACAGAACGTCGAAATCAAGCAACTCAGCGAAGACGTGGGGTCTAGGCCAAGGGTAAAACCTAGCCGACTGACGAGGGCTAAGAATGGTACCCTCCATAAGTACTCCTGGTACAGACCAGCCCATATTGTAGGCTGTGTTGTCCGGTGAGACTATTGATGGATTTGACTATGTTGTTATAGCGCCGGTGGGGCTAGGGATTAACATTTGAGAGCTCGGCCAAGGCGGGGTGCCTTGATCCAGAGGGAAAAGGTTTATGGGCCTAGCTCGGTGGCAATATTTAAGAGCTCGACGCAGACGGAGTGCCTTGCGCCGAGGAAAAAGCTTATGGACTCAGCTCGGTGGGACTTGATGGGCAGAGTCTAAGAGCTCGACGAGGGCGGAGTGCCTCAGGCCAAGGTAAGGGGTAGCTCGATCAGGGCGGAGTGCCACTAGACCAAGGTGGAGGTAGCTTGATCAGGGCGGAGTGCCACTAGACTAGGGCGGAGGTAGCTTGATCCGGGCGGAGTGCCACTAGACCAAGGTAAAGGTAGCTCAGTCAGGACAGAGTGCCACTAGACCAAGGTGGATAGAGTTCAGCCAGGGTGGAGCGTCACTAGACTGAGGGTAGGTATAGAGCCCGGTCAGGGCGGAATGCCGCTGGACCAAGGGTAGGTAGAACTTAGCTAGGGCGAAGTGCCACTAGACTAAGGCAGATGGAACTTAACTAGGATGGAGTGCTACTAGACTAAGGTAAATAGAACTTAGCTAGGGCGGAGTGCCACTAGACTAAGACAGGTAAAACTTAGCTAGGGCAGAGTGCCACTAGACTAAGGCAAGGTAGAGCTTGGCCAGAGCGGAATGTCACTAGACCAAGGTATGTAGAACTTAGCTAGGGCGGAGTGCCACTAGACTAAGGGTATGTATAGCTCGGCCAGGGCGGAATGCCACTAGACCAAGGTATGTAGAACTTATCTAGGGCGGAGTGCCACTAGACTAAGGGTATGTATAGCTCGGCCAGGGCGGAATGCCACTAGGCCAAGGTGGGTAAAACTTAGCTAGGGCGGAGTGCCACCAGGCTAAGGCAGGTAGAGCTCGGTCAGGGTGGAATGCCACCAGACCAAAGTAGGTAGAGCTCGGCCAGGGCGGAATGCCACCAGACCAAGGTAGGTAGAGCTCGGCCAGGGCGGAATACCAAGGTAGGTAGAACTCGGCCAGGGCGGAATGCCACTAGACCAAGGTAGGTAGAGCTCAACCAGGGCGGAATGCCACTAGACCAAGGGTAGGTATAACTTAGCTAGGGCGGAGTGCCACTAAACTAAGGTGGGTGAAATCAAGCTAGGGCAGAGCGCCACTAGACTAAGGCAGATAAAGCTCGGTTAGGGCGGAATGCCACTAGACCAAGGTGGGTAGAGCTCGGCCAGGGCGGAATGCCACTAGACCAAGGTAGGTAAAACTTAGTTAGGGCAGAGTGCCACTAGACTAAGGTGGGTAAAACTTAGCTAGGGGAGAACGTCACTAGACTAAGGCAGATAAAGTTTGGTTAGGGCGGAATGCCACTAGACCAAGGTGGGTAGAGCTCGGCCAGGGTGGAATGCCACTAGACCAAGGTAGGTAAAACTTAGCTAGGGCAGGGTGCCACTAGACTAAGGCATATAGAGCTCGGTCAGGGCGGAATGCCACTAGACCAGGGTAGGTGGGACTTAGCTAGGGCGGAGTGCCACTAGACTAAGGGTAGGTAGAACTTAGCTAGGGCAGAGTGCCACTAGACTAAGGCAGGTAAAACTTAGCTAGGGCAGAGTGCCACTAGACTAAGGTAGGTAGAGCTCGGTCAAGGCGGAATGCCACTAGACCAAGGGAAAGATTTAATGGGCCCGGTCCAATGGAACTGATGGGCGATGAGAGCTCGACAAGGGCGGAATACCACAAGCCAAGGGAGAGGTTTTATGGGCCCGGTCCAATGGGACTGATGGGCAACGTCTAGAGCTTGGCGAGGGCGGAGTGCCACAGGCCAAGGGATAGGTTTTATGAGCCCAGTGGGACAAGTTTGGTATCTCTTAGCGTGTTTGTGTAGCTGTTTGCGGTGGAATGCCGAAGGATGGCAAGGATGTATTAGTTATGAATGTGGGTTCCACACTGGGGGTAGAGAGTCAATCCCGGTGGGACTAATGGGTAGCATTTTGCAGGATAAGGAGGAATCTCGTTCTAACATTGAATGAAATGCAGCAAGTGGGTCCTCTAAGCGAGGAGCTCGAAATCTTTAGCAGTCGAGCTTGTCGAACAGTTAGCATATGCAGCGGGTTGTCCAGTTCACGGTGGGATGTTGGTGTGCCCTGAATACTTCCGTTTTCTATTCTTTTAACTTTGGATGCCCCCATGCTGGGGTGGGTAGCTGGAGAGTTCATTCTCCTTTTAATGCCCCCAAGCTAGGGTGGATAGCTGAAGACGAGTTGTTCAAAGCACGTCTTTCCATTGGGTAGCTTGTTCGCTTCACGAGCAGTTGTGTAGACAGACAATAGCAGGGAAATCCGACCATTGGACTCCACCTCTTCTCTTTTGTTGGCAGCCCCCAAGCGGGGAATAGAGTCTTGTTGTGCCCAGTGGCACCTCAGAGTTTGATTGTAGCTGAGCATATTTTCATTCTTGCCCCCATGTCAAGTGTGTGTTGAAATAGAATTTCTATTGGCTCCAAGAAGGAGTATGCTGTCAGGTGTCTCTCGGGTGAACTAGCCCCATTTGACAGTTGTTTATTCAGCTGCCCCTTCTTATGCAGAGTGAGGTGCGGGTGGAGGTGGGAGTACATCTCCCTCAAAGGGTTGAGCATGCTTCCATGTGTGCTGGAGCATATAGAGCAGCGGCTACGTTGTGCCGGGTCATTTCATTTGGAAGGAGATTCTTCCTTGCATCTTTATCATTTTGCAGTTGGCCCTGATATGAGTGGACTCCATTCTTGAGTTGATGGCTTGAATAAAGAGGGCAGCACATCGAGCGGTAAAGCAGCATCTTTTCTTTTATTCTTGGGTTTATTTCTGTTTTGGTCTTCAGCAGTTGTCCCAGAGACGGTGCAACAATTGCATTTGTTCGGCCTCTCGCCACAACGGAGGGACCTCGGGATACATCTTAGAGGGTGTACCGTCCCGATTGATGTATGGAAACTGTGTTAGCCGTCATCTTGAAAATGGGCATCAGGTGAGGGTGAGGTGGATCCACCCTATATTCTCCAAGTTGTAATTCACCACTTTGGACTAAGTCTTCCATGATGTCTTTGAACATATAGCAGTCCTCGATGAGATGTCCCCTCTTCCGATGGTAGGGGCAAAACCGAGGGTCATCTTTTCTTTCGATGTCATTTGGTCTCTTGAGCTCCGGGAGGATGACCTTTTTGTACTCAAGGGCCCACTCGAACAGCCGCTGGGTCTTGTCTTGTGGAAAGGAGTATGGTCTTTTCATTCTTACCCTTAGTGACGGGAGTTTTTGTTCAGCAACCTTGGTAGAAGAGGAGCTAGTTGCCTCCTGTGCTTTCCTCCACTGACGCTCGAAGACTACAAAGTCAACTGCTTCTATTCCTTCTAGTGCCGGCTGTTCTTCAATTGGCTTGTGCACTCGAATTGGAAGTGTAAAAGCCAGGCAGTATTTGGCTAGAAAGGCTTCAATTTCAATTGCCACATCTTCTAATTGGTCAAAGGTTTTGACTTCGAGGCCAATTATCCTTTGTAGGATCTCTTTCCTCAGATTGCGCTTGCATAGCTGGACAGCGTCCTTGTAGCTTGGCGGATGTTTGCATCTCGCACTGAGATTCTTCCAACGTTGAATGTAGTTCGAAGTAGACTCATCATCTTTTTGTTGGATCATATATAACTCTTCTTTGGTGACTTCTTCCTCAGCGGATTTTATCTCAGTTGCTTGGTCTATTACTAGCTTGTTTGTCATGGTTGTCACCGCTAGATTCCGGCGTAAGCCAGCTGATTGTAGAGGCGGCATTGCATGAGGCGTGGAAGCTGCCCCCTGACGTGCCTGGAGAGCTGAGGGGTACGCGGGGGACGCGTGGTATAGCTGTCACGGGAGGGTGTTCCCGTCGTGGCCTTGTGTTGACTGTGGCATAGCTGGTTGCAGTGAGGCTTCAAATGATTTAGCGCCACCCTGTAGGGTTTCGGATGAGGGTCCTGCCTGCCCGAGTGTGACAGGGAGTAAGCCCATCTCAGTCAATCTTTTTATTAGTGTCGCCACTTCTTGTATTTTCTAATAGAGCTCCATCATCAGAGCGGAGTTAGCTTGGTAGGAGCTGGGAGTGCTGTTTCCCGTGCTGATTCCATGTGGGACTAGCAGCATTTCATTGTCGGCATGGGACACATATGGTCCTGTATGAGTGGATGTTCTTGCCCCCATGCTCTCATGTTGAGGAGGGGTATAATAGCATGCTTCTTCAGCAGGCGGTGGAGGATGCCCCCACCCTTCCTGAGGTCGACGGTGAGAGATAGGTGCTGCAACTTGACCTGCCCTTACCGGTGTGTAGCATATTTCTTCGTCATCTTCTTCAGCAGCTCGGCTCGCACTAGGCAAGGCCGATAGGGTATTGCAGGAGAGGACAACGCCGCTCCCTCTATCTCTTGACTTATTCTTCTCTTGCCTTTTCGTAGTTGGCACCTGGTATGTGATGCGAACTATGGCTGTCTCTTGAGATGAGAGCTGACATAGGGACACTATATTGATTTCTCTTCCCATAGCAGGTAGCTCATGCGGGCGAGGAGGATCAACCTTATAGTCGCCCAGTTGTAGCTCCCCTCTTCTGATTAGCTTTTCAATAACGTCTTTAAAGACGTAACAATCTTCAATATGGTGCCCAACCGTCTGGTGACATGGGTAGAAGCGAGGATGATCCTTCTTTCTAGCATCTTCCGGTCTCTTCGGCTCTGGTAGAGTAACCTTGTTATTTGCAACAGCCCATTCGAAGAGGACTCGAGTCCTCTCTTTGGGAAAAAGAGTAGAATTTTTTCATCTTGGCCCGCAAGGACGGGACTTCTTGCTGCTCAGCTAGCTTAGCGGGAGGAGGGTTAGCCACTCCTTTTTCTTTTTCTTCTTGTTGGTTGAATGCTTTGAAGTCAATTGTGTGAACTTCCTTGGGCGATGACCACTCGTCAATAAACTTGCCCTTTTGGCTTGTAGCAGTTGGAGTAGAGGGAGAGTTGGAGATGAAGGCTTCAATCTCCGCGACCACATTATTTAGCCGGTCGAAAGACCGTATTTCCATTCCGATCATCCTGCTGAGGATTTCTCGGCTCAGATTCTGCTTGCATATTTGCACCGCGTCTTCTGGATGTGGCGGCCGCTTGCATCTCATACTGAGATTCCGCCATCTTTTGATGTACTCCAGGGCTGACTCATCATGTCTTTGCCTGGAGGCATACAGCTTGGCTAGTGTGACCTCTCTTTCAGCAACATGGAACCGCTCCCGGAACTTCTGTTGCATAGCTGCCCAATCACATATAGAGCCGGCTGGCAGATTGGAATACCATTCAAAAGCTAGGCCTGTCAGTGAGGACCCAAAGAACTTTAGCAGGTAGGCTTCATCTGTTGCCAGGTCGCCCACTACTGTCATATAGTAAGCAATATGCTCTTTAGGAGAGCCCTGCCCGCCAAACTTTTCAAATTTGGGCGGCTTGTTGATGCCAGGCGGGAGCCTCTTTGCGACATACTGCGGCGGATATGGCACCTTGTAAACATCAATAGTGCTGATATCACCATCTGTCCTCTCGGCCAGCTTCATTTCAATTAGTTGTCCCACCATTGATTTATTTACCATGGTTGGGTTCACCGGTGCCGGGTGGCGATGTGCAGGATGCTTTATAGAGGGAGTGAGTAGAGCTTCGACATGAGGTGCCGACGGCTCCGTTGGTGGCAACTGCTGCACTGGTGGAAGGACTGGTTGCACCAAGGGTGGTTGTAGGGAATGTGGCTGAAGAGCGGCCTTGCCATAGCCTGTTGCTTGAGAAGTAGTTTGGGGTGTAGCATTGACCGGGTTAGGAACTTCCCGGGATGATTCAGTATGCACGTCTTGTTGCCAGGGAAAAGGGGCTTGTTCATTTCTTTCATTCAGTTGCCTCTTCAAGGCTTCAATCTCTCGCTGGTAATTTTGTAACATCATTAAGATAGCTGGGCCTTGCACTGCCATAGCAAAGGTACCCTTGAATGCTTCGCCCGAAACACCTTCAAGCGAGGCTGGCAGGGCAATCTCTTCTTCTTCAGAAGCCACCATGTCGGCAGTCGAAGTAGTGATAGCTTGCTTCTCTTTGGCTGCTTCGAGCATCTCTCTTGTAGCTTTGCCTCTTCTTGTCATTAGCCCGAGCCTTTAAGCTAACTTGGCCAACCCTTCTGGCTCTTCGGGTAGGGCCTCATATCTGCTAGCCACCCCTGCCATGTTGCAAGTGAAGACTTGGATTCTTTTTCTTTGCCCCCAAACTGTCTTCTTGACTTGACTAGGGAAGGTTGACTTTTCAAACATTGATATCCTTTTATTCTCTTCATGCTGTGGAGAAGCTTCAGAGCACTTGGCTAGCAAGTCATCTTCATGTTCATTGATGTGCATGAATGACGCCATTCTTCTTTCTTTGCCTTCTTCTTTTCTTTCGGCGCTGATGGCGCGGAGTAGCCTTTGCCGACTTAGGAAAGAACTTTCTAAGCCATAGAAGTAATTCTGGACCACTTGGGCCATTCCTTCTTGATTGTGCCCTGGAGAGCGGGCAGGAATCAACAGTTGGTCTTGCATCGATGGCATGTAGGAGGGCCGCGATAGTCTAGTAGCTCCGTTCGATCTTGCCGAACGTCGGAGAACATTGGTCTGCCTGGCACAGACCCTATGAGCGGGCGGAGAGGCCACTGGCATGACCTCTTCTTCCTTTAGTGCAGCTTTATTGCCCCCACACCTGGGGTCCGTGATAGTTGATGTTGAATCTTGTGTGGTCGAAGCAGAACTCTGGGTCCTCTTGGGAACCCATACTTGCTTGAAACTTGGTAGCTTGGGAATCAGCTTCCCACAGACTTCTTTGTCCAAATTGGCCTCCCGACTTGCAAGCACCTGAAAGGAGTTGTGAACGGGAATTGCCGGAATGATATGATCCGACAAAGCTTCAGCATGGCGGCCGTTCAGATAAACACGAATGCCACCAATTAAAACAGACTTCCCAGAAGCTGAAAGTTGGCCTCGGGAAACAACAACAACTCTTCTTTATTGATTCTTCTTCTTCTCCCCCCCCCCCCCGGACGCCTTGTCACTGGTGGGGGCAGCATGGTAGTCCACGTGGTGGACAAAACATGAGATAGCATGGCGAGACAGAGCGGTTCTCCGTGGACAGCTCGCCTTTGCAGGGGTTATGGCCTTGGCCGCAGTAGTCTTGTCAGCTTCCTCTACCTCGATCCTCAACAGGTTGATGAAGGCGACTCCGAGAAAATTAGGGAACCCCACCACTGGTGGCAGAGTTCCGAAAGCAGTGGGCACCGCCAGGTACCCATGCTCCGCGTGGGTAGCGACCACTTGAGGGCCGAATGCAAGCGCGGCAAATCCGCCAGCCATTGAGATCACTTCAAATCAGAATGAGCAAACAATCAGTATTTTGGGGAAGGCCTCCAGGCCTTCTACTTTGGCGAAGTGATGAAGGGAGACTCGGTCCCACCGGGCGTGCCAGCTTTGTGGAATGATCTTTTTATAATAATTATTTATTTATTTTTATTTATTGATTTATTGGTTGGTTTATTAGGCGTGCCAGTCACCGGAGTGACGATTTTATTGTGCGCTCGATCTGACTCGGTCAGTCGATTGTGAAGTCCGAGTCGGGACCGGAAGTCCGCCATACCATAAACGTTATGATGTTAATTACGTCCTTCAAAAGAAGGACAACCCTTGATTAATCGCCAAAGTAGAAGGATCCCAGAGGCAAAACTAATGTGATAGGTATGCTCATTCATTTGCAGGATAGAAGATGCATGCGATTATGCAAAACGAGATATGACATATTAATATACGGAATAAATCCGGCAGCATATCCCCTTATCTTAGACTATGCCAAGTGGGAATATAGGACATCCATCCACGGAGTGCCGAGATGGACGCCAAAAGAAAGATGGGCGTAGCCCGAGATCCAAGAGGATCTAGATGCAACGGGACAATATCCATTAGCATGATATTTATTGATATCCCCTTAAGAAACTATTGGAGGACATGCAGTGGCAGAACTCCAAGAGTCAGCAGGGTTAGAAGAAAACATCGCGGTCAAACGGTATAATGTGGGGGTAAAACCCCATTAATTTATCTCCCTTAGACTTGGATGAAGAACTATGATTCCCCATGATATGATGAAGGTTGGCATGAAGGCTAATGAGGTTGGGACATTAGGTTTAAACTGAGTTTAGGGCTCATTAAGGTTGCCGGGAAGTTGAGTGTTTGAATAGTAGATGGTATTGAGATGAACCGGCATGGAGGGGAGCCGACGCGAAGATGAACCGGCGCGGTGGGATCCCGACGCGACGGGAAGCTAAAGGGCTATCGGCGCGATAGGCAACCGGCGTGGCTGGGACGAAGGGGCAGTCGGCGCGGTGGGCTTCTCGGCGCGCCCTTCACCCGGCGCGAGATTGGCGCCGGGAGTCATGTGGCGCCGGGAGCCGTTTCTTTGTTGGTTTTCTCAAGTCTTATGAGGGTTTCTTCATTTAATGGGGACCTCAGGGTGATGGATGAATGGAAACAGAGGATCAGGGTGGCTTCCTTCACGAGGGGGTCCAAGGAGATCACCAATTACGAGATGTATTCCCTGTGATGGCAAGATGTCATGAGATGATGTAGCTCAGGCTCTCGCCGTATTGAGGGGTTAGATACGCAATTCCTGATGAAACATCGTGCCGTGTGGTAGAGTAAAGCTCTGGGTAAAATTTGACAGCATCTCCCCTTACTTTGGGAGTGTGCCAAGAGAATATTATAGGCTATCTACTCACGAGTGCCGGAGTAGAAACCGAAATGAGTGCCGGGCGTAGCCCGAGATTCAAAGGGTCCAGATCACATGGGACTTCATCCCTTTGTTATAATATCCCCGATGCAGTCAACGGAGAGCCTGCAATGGCAGGGCACCGTGGCTCAATGGGTTGTAGAATGTGGGGGAATTCGGCCCCTTTGATATGGCTCCCGTGAGGACAGAGGAAAGGGTGATGCCTCTCCACAGGAAGATAGGGCATTTAAAGCAATGATGGCACGGCCTGATGGCATCAGCGTGAACGTATTAAGATGGCCATCCTTGGCATAGAAGGGATGAAGGTATTGGTGAGAAGAATAATATGGCTTTCGGCGTGAAGGCTTGAAGTTCAACCGGCGCGGCTAGCCCTCGGCGTGAAACGTGCGCCGAGAGGGGCTCACGCCGGGAGGCTTTTTGAAGTGGGGGTTTTAAGGGTTTGTTAAGGCAGAGGCTTTGAGCATTCGAAGCGAGGAGGTTTATTCAGCAACCTAGGCTATTTATTCGGATGATCGCAGAGAGGAGGCTTCGAGGGGGAGACGAACTCTCTTTTGGGGCCTCACTAGGAGCAGAGCCATGAACCAGAACTCCTGAAGATATTCCTCTACATTCCACATACGAGGAGCCATGAGATAGACTGTCTCAGGCCCTCGAAATGTGGCTGGGGGTATTGATAAAGAACGGTGGCAAAGAAGCCTCAACAGATAGAAGAAATTAAACATAAGACATTTGCAGCTGGCGGTAGCCGTATATAGATTAAAACCTCGGATACAGAGGGAAGCGGAAGAGAATGATCCAGCATATCAGAACACATCCCATTCTTTTATTAACTACTTCAGCCAAATGGCTTACACATATGCTATTTAAGAGAAAGAAATATAACCCAAAAGGAAAAGAAATCCGAACTTCATCCATGCAAACAGGGTTACATTAGCATTCGATACTACTAGAGCAAAGATGCTCGAAAGCGAAAAACAAAAGAGGAATACTCAGACGGACGGAGATGAGAGAGAGAGCAAAGAAGCTGCAGTTGCACGGCCCTCACACCTGGATTCTCTCCTCGAACCCCTCTCTCTTTCTTCAGCTTCTATGAAGGGCGCTCGAGCTCCCCCCTTTCTTTTGGTGGCTAAGCACCCTCTTCCTTTCTTCTCGAAGGGCTCTCTCCTTTTTTCTTCGAAGGATCCTCTCCTTTCTTTCCTGGCTTCTTCCGATGCTTCCCCCGCCTCTATTGTTTCTTCTCCGGTTGATCGATTTCCCCCCTTCTTCATACACGCCGAAGGCGTGGTTATATAGAGTGCTGGCCCTCTTCTCTCGGCACGGGTCCTTCCCGGGGTGGTGGACAGTCGACGCGCTCGACAGCAGAACTCTCGGCGCGCTCCTTCTTCAGTATGGGCTTCGACGTCCCTTTAAGCTTTGATATGGTTTGGGCGCCTTTGTGGGCTTAATGGGCCCTTGTAGCCTCTCCGCCTCTTCCTCTATCCCTAGAAAATAAGGAATATAAGATGATTTAGTAGGAAAAATATGTTGACATTATATATATATATATATATATATATATATGTTGTTATTTTATCATTTTTTATGTGTCAACACCCTCTCCGCGAGAATGCATCCCAACACACCGCCGGAGGCCGCTTCACTCTCCGCGGCCAGCAGATCATCCGCAACAGGATTGGAGGACCCTCGCAGGCTCCGCCTCCAGAGCAAGAGGCTTCCTCCACACCAAGGCGGGGAAAACCTGGGGCACGCAGTCTGAACCCGAAGACCGATGTTCCCGAGGATCACCAGGATGCTCCTCTCAGCCCCACGGCACGACAACAGCCGGAGTTATCCCTCCGACTGTGAGATTTCAAAAGGTGTTTCGCAGAACAGGAGCGCGCCCTCCGCGCCCTGCAGAAGACCTCTTTCCCGGAGGATGAGGAGAAATCCCCGTTCTCCGAATACATCTTGAAGGCAGAGGTGTCTCCCAGAACCTCCATCCCGACCTTCAAGCTCTACGACGGCCAGGGCAACCCGGCCAATCACTACGATAGCTTCGACGCTCTGATGACCCTACACGGAGCATCCGACGCCATCAAGTGCCGAGCCTTTGAGACCATCCTGGTCCATGGCGCTCAAGCATGATTCCGGGCCCTCGCCCCCGGATCCATCCGAGACTTCAAGCAATTTGGGCGAGTCTTCAAAGAGAGTTTCACCGGAAGTGCCCCCCCAAGGTCGGTAGCGGGGCTTCTGGCCCTCAAACAGGCGCATGGTGAAAGACTTCGGGCTTATATTCACCGATTTAAGTCGGAAGCCCTGAGAATCCCCCTCCTGGACGTGGTCTCAGCCATAACCGCGCTGACTGGGGGCACCCGGGACGAGAATCTCCGCCGCGAGCTCGTCCTCCACCCTCCCTGGACCCTTGCCGAGCTAGTGACTCTGGCGTTGCGCCATGCCGAGTGCGAAGAAGTACTCAGCGCATGCCGAGATGCAACTGGCTCAGGACGGGAGGGGGACAAGAAGCGGGCTTCCGAGCCATGCTCAGGTTCGGGGAAAAGGCGGAACCGCGACGGGGAACGCAAGGAACCGTCACGGAAGTACGAGCGGTACACCCCACTAGCCGCGCCGGTCGACGAGATCTACGAAGGCATCAAGGACTCGGGCCTCCTCCGCCAACCTGAGCCAATGAGATCGAAGAACCGTAATCGCAACAAGCACTGCTTGTTCCACAGCGATCACGGGCACCACACCGGTGACTGCCACCAGCTCCAGGACGAGATTGAGCATCTCATCCGTTAGGGACATCTAGCTCGGTTCATAGCCGAGCGTAAAGAAGACCGAGGCGCCCCAGAGGAGATCGACAATGCCCCCCGCGGGGTACACATCAATGTCATCTCCGGAGGAGTAGCATCAGGCGGCGATAGCAGCCTATGAAGGAAGCGTCATGCCGAGCGGGTGAGCCAAGCGATAGAGCCTCCCAAGGCCCCGCCGAGTGAGCCCCAGGTCATAGTCTTCTCCGACCGAGACCTGGAAGGGCTGAGCACCCCGCATGACGACGCCCTCGTGATTTCGGCTACGATAAACCATTGTAACGTAGATAGGATTCTAGTTGACAATGGGAGTGCCCCTGATGTACTGTCTTATGATTGTTTCCTTAAGATGGGGGAGGAAGCATCCAAATTCCGCCCGATCTGAACCCCTCTCTACGGGTTCAATGGCCTGGCCACCTATCCCGAGGGAGCCCTACGCCTGCCGGTTACCCTCGGCACCCCACCCAAAACCGTTACGGTCATGGTGGACTTCATAGTGATTAAAGGTATGATAGCATACAACGCCATCTTCGGCCGGGGAATCCTCAGCCGAATAAAAGCGGTGCCGTCTACCTATCACTAGAAAATGAAGTTTCCCACCAAAAACGGGTTGGGGGAAGTCCGAGGTGCCAGAAGGTGCTACAAAATCTCGGTAGAGGCCACAAGGCCGGACGGGAAGGACAAGGGCCCCCGGGGAGTCGAGGATAAATCTGCAACCACCGAACTTGGTGGCGAATTGCTGGCGATTTTCCTAAACGATGACCCGACCCTAGGAGTAAAGGTCGGAGCCGACCTACCGTCTGAGGTTCAATAGCAATATAAAAAGTTCCTTTATGAGTACATCCAAATTTTTGCTTGGGCTGATGATCAACTCTCTGGGATACCAGAGGAGACTGTAATGCACAAGCTCAACCTCGACCCCGTCGTGAAGCCCGTACAGCAGCACAGGAGGAAGCATGCACCGGAGAAATAGGTGATCATCAAGGCGCAGGTCACCAAGGGGCAAGAGACTGACCTTTTTAGGCCGGTCCTGTACCCGACGTGGCTAGCCAACGTCGTCCTGGTACCGAAAGCTTCAGGCAAGTGGCGGATGTGCGTGGATTTCACCGACCTGAATAAGGCCACCCCTAAGGACTATTATCCGTTGCCGAGCATTGACCAATCGGTTGACTCAGCCTCGGGTAACGAGATACTTAGCTTCCTAGACGCCTATTCAGGTTACCACCAGATCAGAATGGATCTAGAAGATGTCGAGAAGACCTCCTTCATCACCGACTATGGCGTATACTGCTACACCCGGATGCCTTTCGGGTTGAAAAATGCCGGAGCCACGTACCAGAGGCTGATCAACCACATGTTTGAAGGACAGCTAGGTCGGAACGTCGAGGCCTACATCGACGATATGCTCGTCAAGACCCCCAAGGCCGTGGACCACTTCACCGACCTCGCTGAGACCTTCGACACCCTCCTGAGGTACAACATGAAGCTCAATCCTGCCAAGTGTGCCTTCGGAGTGAAATCTGGGAAGTTCTTGGGATTCCTAGTCACTCAGCGTGGGATCGAGGCCAACCCCGACAAAGTCCAGGCCATCCTGGACATGCGCCCGCCCACCTGCATCAGGGACGTCCAACGACTAACTGGACGTGTCGCCGCTCTCAGCCGCTTCCTGTCCCGTGCGGTCGAACGATGCTTGCTGATGCGGGGCGGGACCACGGACACGACAAGCTCGCGATCGTCCCTTAACGAGGGAAGCGTCGGATGTGTGCGGTTGAGAAACCGGCAATGAGCTAGGGTGGTCGGCTCTCTTTTGCGCCCGGATCGGGTCACGGGACGGCTTCGCTCTCTCTCGCAGCAGTGATATTATAAATTGAAGGCGAGCTAGGTATCCCTACACATGCTCTCTAGCAGCGGCATATAAAGCATATAAAGAATTAAGCTAATGCCAAATGTAAGGGTGAAGGCGATACCTCCACGCTCTCGGCGTGGCGAAGATGGCACCCGGCCAAAGCTTGTACTCCCGGGAACTTAGTACATTATGTTTACAGCAGTACAAATAAGCCCACTCCACGCAGGGAGGTAAAGGGCGACACAAGTGGGCCCGGGAGGACCAAGTTCGGGTTGACGGGCGGTTTCGGGCAATGCTTCGGCTTCACGCGTACTCGTACTAGTGGGGGCCCATGTATTGACCGGAGGGGTCGTGTGGGGCCTGATGACTCCTCTGTGGTGGAGACACCTGGAAAGCGTTCCCCTGGGATGGCGAGCTGCTGGAACGACCGCCGGACGCCGGGCGGCCCTCGGACGACGCTCGTGGGAACTCGGCCACGAATCTGAAAATTCTGTTTGCAGGCGCGCGACTCGGAGAAAACTGCTGCTGCGATCAGCCCCGTCGTCGGAATGCGACGAGGTTAGCGCCGTTGGAAAGCTGACTCAGAATACCTCGACGTAGGGGTCTTCAAAAAAAATAATCAGATCTGTATTTCTGATCATGCATTTTACAAGCTTGCTAGAATCTGGCCAGAACTGCAGGGGCAAGTTCTGACTTCTCTGAAGATCGACGTTGACCGGGGAGAAGACCTCCGAATCTGGCAATGATTTCTTCAGCAAAGTTGAAGGTCTCTGAGAGAGGAATCCGGGAATATTTTTTGATTTTCTGATTGGAGACGAAATGGATTTTCTGGGATTTCTTTACTAGACCTGGGTCGGATCTGGGAAACTGTGGGCAGACTGTTCTTGGGAACTTGGACGAAATTTGAAAAATACTTGGAGGGTGAACCAAAAATTAAGAAAATTCCTGGTGGTAGAGGGATGTGGACAGAACTCCCAATAAATTCGGGTGACCCAACAAAAATCAAAAGATGGTTCGAATGGGGTAAACTCAGAGCTGATGAACAGTAAACAGAACCAGGACAGATCTGGAACTTGGACTTGGACGAAAATCAAAAAATAGATAAAGGATGAATTTTGACGTGATTTTTTTTTGTGGGGATAAGGGTTCTAGAGGAGAACCAACCCTGAAATTTTGAGCTTCAGAAGATGAAGGGAGTGATAGCAGGAATTCGGAGAAGAAGGGTCTATCCTGAGTGGACAGAACACCGAAACCGTTGGCGACGACGCGTCGGCGGCGAGACGATGGCGGCGGCGATCACCGGAGTTGCTTCAGATGCTGGAGGGGATCAAGGGGGAAGGGATTACACTCTAGAAAGGGGGCTGGAGGTGGAGGAACCAGGGAGAGAGAGGGGAGGGGTGCAAATCTCACTTGGGGGCAAATGCCTATTTTCTCTTCATTAATTCATTCAATATGAAAAATACAACCTTATATAGGATGCCAACCAAATTCAATCTCAACCCTTGGATCTAGGGGTTTGGATTGAAGGGCTGGGATGAGGTATGACCAACCACAAGAAATACAATATTTAAAGGAATCCCATTCCTAATTCTACCACATGTGGTCAAATAAAGGGAGGAAAGAAAGAAAATTAAACAACCTAGCCTAATGGAGCCAAAAGAGGGGGCGCCCCCCTTCATGGGCCAAGGGCCTTTCATGGGCCATGAGCCATCCACAAGCCCATGCTAGACTTGGACCCCTTCCCATTTAGTTGGCCCATGAGGGAGTGTAAACCAATTTGGGCCTTAAGTGCATTAATGACCCATTAGAAACCTAATGACCCAATATGGCATAAGCTCCTTAATGGACTCTACTAATGGCTACCTAGCCATGGACTCTACATTAGAAATGGCCCATTGGCTTGATATAAGCCTTACAAGAAGCCCAAATGAAAGAAATTACACAATTACAATCTCATACAAGCCATAACACACAAATACACTCTACCCGTGTAATGAAATCGCCTTTGATGCCCCATCAATTCTCCCCGGGTGGGAGGAACTCGACCCCGTCGAGTAGGGGTATGGCTGCTCCGGTCCTCCGGTGGATCCGTCACCGTGCTAAGTAGCGCGGGTATGCTCCACTCCAAGTGATCGGCACCTGCTCATTCCATATATACTCGATATGTGCACTGCTATGGCTAAAGGTGGTCACTCCGAAGGGGCACTCTCAAAAGGAAGGAGACAGGTCGAAGACTCACTAGGAATCACCGCTGAGTCCCTATAGGTGACTGATCCGGATATAGAAGTAAAACCGATCCCATACTCATCAAGTGAGTCGACTCGCTTCACACTCATAAGAGAACGACACGAGCTTGCATAAGACACATGCAGACTCACCATGCACTGACACATGAATGAAAATCACACAAACAATCGACTCAAAATCACCAAACAAACAAACCACACAAAGAAAACACACTGTTAGTCCAACCCGTTCATGGGTGACGGCGGACCAGGACACCCGAATATGTGCCATGCATACACTAGATGTACTCGATGCTTGACGGAATGGATGACTCCTAGACATACTACGATGTACCAATCATGCATTGGCGACCTATGGGATTTGGGTGGGGAAGGACTAGGAGATCCAAAACTACCCTCGTCATCATCCCTAGATGTAGAGACGGCGTGCCGACTAGGCCGAGGGGTATGAGTGGAATAGTGAACTCTTCGGAAGAGGTGGAGAGAATGTGATAGCTCGGGAGCTTCACTAGTGGAGGGGTCAAAAGGGTCGAAGAAGGTGTGACCCCATGAAGTGGGTTCCAACATGACATGGTCCCAATCGTGAAATTCTTGAAGGTGCGGGTGGTCACCTTCCTCCGTCATGGTAGATGGGACCGTGTATAGGAAATATGACTCCTCCCTCGGAAGCAAAGTCATGAAGTCGGGCTCATCCGGTAGCGGGAGAAGTAGAAGAACCTCCGTGGTGACACAACCCACGGTGCACTCAGAGGTAATGGACCCTATGGCCGGATGGGTGAAGCTAAGACTAGCGGGTTGGTCAAAGCCTCGGGTCAAAAGATGCGTCAACTCCCATTGTGAATCTAATCCCATGACAAGATCATCCAACGTATCAACATGGTGACGAGATCGAAATGTGGTATGGAATGAGTTGACCGGCACTAGTGGTAGTGTGGGGTCCATTGACGGGAAGGGATGTAGGACCAAGCCATCCTTGAGCCATCTAAGAAGTGGCTCGGCTATGTAAAGTGTTCCCGTAAGAAACACGGGTGGCTCGGGCTTTGGTAGTTCCCACTTTGATGGTTTCGAATGAAGACCGGAGGTAGATAACAATGGAGCATCCATGGGTGGTGGAGTAGCTTGTGTCCTTTCCCACCAATCCGAAATCATTTTCTTTATTTCCTCTAAGGAGCGGGTTGGAGGAGGGACCTTGGGGTGGACTAGCTCCTTAACTCTCGGCTCGGGTGTGGGCCTAGGCTCGGTTATAAGCGGGACTTCCACTCGGTTGGAGGTGCTTGAGTGGGTTGGGATGGGAGTGCCAAGGGGAGGTTGGTTGGTGGTGCATGGGCGGGCCACTAGATTGGGGTCACTTTGGTGGGCTTGGACGGCGGTGAAGGGGTGGGATTGGGTAGAGGTGTGGCCCACTTGATTGTGGGTGAGTTGGTGGGGTTGGTGAGTGGAATGACCTCCGTGGTTGGAGGTAGGTGGGCGGGGAACGTAGGCCCTCCTAAGCACTCTCTTCATTTCCCACCATGACTCGATGGGCCTTAGATTCCTATCCTCCCTCCAATATTTGATGTCCCTCCAAGTTGCAGCGGCTTCACCAAAAAGTCACCTTTTGGCAACATCGACTTGCATGGGACCGTACATGATGTACACCTCGAAGTAATCATCCATAATGGCTTCCCATTCTAGATAGACACTCGGGTCATCGGACCCGTAGAAATCCCGGGTTTCGGGTCTCGTGGGGTGGTTCGGGTGGTCCTTCCATTTGAGATAGTATCGCCACCATCCGGGAGTTTGGGACTCCATGGGACACGGGGAAACTAGTGGATGGCCATGCCAACACTCGGACCAAAACACTAGACACGACACTAAGTAATGCAAAGTTGGAATGCACTAACTAATGCACACTAAGGACCCTAGACGTAAACCAAGACTCGGTACGGGGCGGAGACAATCGACCCGAAGGTCACTCGCACAAGTGTGCGGCCTTCCCGATAGGCGTAACCTAACGGTCGGACAACACCTTTTTATATACCGAGTAAAGGGATGTATGCGACCCGAAAATGACTCTTTTTGTTGTTTTAAAAATATGATGATCCTAAACACGACTTAGACCGACTAATGACTACATGACACTCTTTTTTTTTTTGAATGCAAACACCCTAGACTCAACCTGCTCTGATACTAAATTGATGCGGGACGGGACCACGGACACGACAAGCTCGCGATCGTCCCTTAACGAGGGAAGCGTCGGATGTGCGCGGTTGAGAAACCGGCAATGAGCTAGGGTGGTCGGCTCTCTTTTGCGCCCGGATCGGGTCACGGGACGGCTTCGCTCTCTCTCGCAGCAGTGATATTATAAATTGAAGGCGAGCTAGGTATCCCTACACATGCTCTCTAGCAGCGGCATATAAAGCATATAAAGAATTAAGCTAATGCCAAATGTAAGGGTGAAGGCGATACCTCCACGCTCTCGGCGTGGCGAAGATGGCACCCGGCCAAAGCTTGTACTCCCGGGAACTTAGTACATTATGTTTACAGCAGTACAAATAAGCCCACTCCATGCAGGGAGGTAAAGGGCGACACAAGTGGGCCTGGGAGGACCAAGTTCGGGTTGACGGGCGGTTTCGGGCAATGCTTCGGCTTCACGCGTACTCGTACTAGTGGGGGCCCACGTATTGACCGGAGGGGTCATGTGGGGCCTGATGACTCCTCTGTGGTGGAGACACCTGGAAAGCGTTCCCCTGGGATGGCGAGCTGCTGGAACGACCGCCGGACGCCGGGCGGCCCTCGGACGACGCTCGCGGGAACTCGGCCACGAATCTGGAAATTCTGTTTGCAGGCGCGCGACTCGGAGAAAACTGCTGCTGCGATCAGCCCCGTGATCGGAATGCGACGAGGTTAGCGCCGTTGGAAAGCTGACTCAGAATACCTCGACGTAGGGGTCTTCAAAAAAAAATAATCAGATCTGTATTTCTGATCATGCATTTTACAAGCTTGCTGGAATCTGGCCAGAACTGCAGGGGCAGGTTCTGACTTCTCTGAAGATCGACGTTGACCGGGGAGAAGACCTCCGAATCTGGCAATGATTTCTTCAGCAAAGTTGAAGGTCTCTGAGAGAGGAATCCGGGACTATTTTTTGGTTTTCTGATTGGAGACGAAATGGATTTTCTGGGATTTCTTTACTAGACCTGGGTCGGATCTGGGAAACTGTGGGCAGACTGTTCTTGGGAACTTGGACGAAATTTGACAAATACTTGGAGGGTGAACCAAAAATTAAGAAAATTCCTGGTGGTAGAGGGATGCGGACAGAACTCCCAATAAATTCGGGTGACCCAACAAAAATCAAAAGATGGTTCGAATGGGGTAAACTCAGAGCTGATGAACAGTAAACAGAACCAGGACAGATCTGGAACTTGGACTTGGACGAAAATCAAAAAATAGATAAAGGATGAATTTTGACGTGATTTTTTTTGTGGGGATAAGGGTTCTAGAGGGGAACCAACCCTGAAATTTTGAGCTTCAGAAGATGAAGGGAGTGATAGCAGGAATTCGGAGAAGAAGGGTCTGTCCTGAGTGGACAGAACACCGAAACCGTTGGCGACGACGCGTCGGCGGCGAGACGATGGCGGCGGCGATCACCGGAGTTGCTTCAGATGCTGGAGGGGATCAAGGGGGAAGGGATTACACTCTAGAAAGGGGGCTGGAGGTGGAGGAACCAGGGAGAGAGAGGGGAGGGGTGCAAATCTCACTTGGGGGCAAATGCCTATTTTCTCTTCATTAATTCATTCAATATGAAAAATACAACCTTATATAGGATGCCAACCAAATTCAATCTCAACCCTTGGATCTAGGGGTTTGGATTGAAGGGCTGGGATGAGGTATGACCAACCACAAGAAATACAATATTTAAAGGAATCCCATTCCTAATTCTACCACATGTGGTCAAATAAAGGGAGGAAAGAAAGAAAATTAAACAACCTAGCCTAATGGAGCCAAAAGAGGGGGCGCCCCCCTTCATGGGCCAAGGGCCTTTCATGGGCCATGAGCCATCCACAAGCCCATGCTAGACTTGGACCCCTTCCCATTTAGTTGGCCCATGAGGGAGTGTAAACCAATTTGGGCCTTAAGTGCATTAATGACCCATTAGAAACCTAATGACCCAATATAGCATAAGCTCCTTAATGGACTCTACTAATGGCTACCTAGCCATTGACTCTACATTAGAAATGGCTCATTGGCTTGATATAAGCCTTACAAGAAGCCCAAATGAAAGAAATTACACAATTACAATCTCATACAAGCCATAACACACAAATACACTCTACCCGTGTAATGAAATCGCCTTTGATGCCCCATCACTTGCCCTTCTTCAAGCTGTTGAGGGGGCCCAAATTGACATCTGCCACGTTCGCATAGGATGAGGAATGCCAGAGAGCGTTCGTCGAGCTCAAGGAGTTCTTGGCCTCACCCCCGGTGCTCTCCAAGCCCGTTCTGGGTGAAGTCTTGCTGCTCTATCTCTCGGCAACACCATCTACGGTTAGCTCGGTCCTAGTCAGAAATGACTCGGGAGTCGAGAGGCCGGTCTACTACACCAGCAAGGTGCTCAACAAGGCTGAAAGGAGGTACCCCGCAACCGAGAAACTCGTGCTAGCGTTGGTTACCTCCGCCAAACGCCTCCGGCCCTATTTCCAGGGTCACCCCATCACCGTGCTAATCAGTGAACCATTGAAGAAGATCCTGGCCCACCCCGAAGCCTCGGGACGACTCATCAAATGGGCCATTATGCTTGGGGCCTACGATATATCCTATCAGCCGCGCTCAGCTGTGAAAGGCCAAGCGCTCGCCGACTTCATCGCCGAAAGTACCATCTCGACTGAAGAAAGATCCCCGTCCGCGCCCAGGCCGACCTGGGAATTGTTCGTTGATGGATCCTCCAACTCGGTCGGTAGTGGTGCCGGAATCCTCCTGAAGTCCCCCGAAGGAGCAGAACTGTAATACGCCTTGAAGTTCAGCTTTCAGGCATCCAACAACGCTTCCGAGTATGAGGCCCTTATCTCAGGAGTGCGCATGGCCCGACGGTTAGGGGCTGAGCGAGTCAAAATCCATACTGACTCCCAGCTGGTCGCTAGCCAAGTCAACGGTGAGTACGAAGCTCGAGAGGCACCAATGATCAAATACCTCCAACTGGTCAGAGACCTGGTCCAACAGTTCGAGAGATTCGAGGTAGTCCGAATAGCTCGGGAGGAAAACTCCCGAGCGGACGCCCTCTCTTGGCTGGCCTCCTCTCTCGACCCCGAAGGTACCCGATCGATCCTCCTTGAAGAGCTAGAGCGCCCGAGCATTGACTCAGAGCTCCTTACTATTGACTCAGCCATTCCGAGTGACTGGCGCACCCCCTACCTGTTGTGGCTCTGGGACTCTCAAGAGCCTTTCGACCCTCGAGAGGCCCGCAGATTGAAGTACCAAGCCCGGCGCTTCGTAGTTCTAGACGACACTCTCTACCGGAGATCTTTCTCCGGTCCCCTCCTGAAATGTCTCGGCCTTGAAGAAGCCAACCGAGCTATTCAAGATATTCATGAAGGCCTGTGCGGAGTGCACTCAGGAGGAAGGTCACTCACCCGGATCCTGCTACGGCAGGGTTACTGGTGGCCCACTCTGCAGCGCGACTGTACGGCCTATGTGCAACAGTGCGACCGATGCCAGCGATTCGACCACTTAGTCCATCAGCCGGCTACGGAGCTCGTCACCCTGACCGAGCCATACCCCTTCGCTTGGTGGGGAATCGACATTCTTGGGCCGTTCCCTACGGCTCAGGCCCAGAAGAAGTTTATCATCGTCGCCATCGACTACTTTACCAAGTGGATCGAGACCGAAGCCACGATGAGGATCACCGAGACAGTCGTCTGGAGTTTCATCTGGAAGTCGATCATTTATTGTTACGGCATCCCCCGGGTGATAGTGAGCGATAACGGTCAGCAATTTGACTCTCGTTATTTCCGAGACAGATGTGCTGACCTAGATATTCGCAACCACTTCACTTCGGTCGCCCACCCTCAGGCCAACGGGCTAGTCGAGAATGCCAATAAGACTATCTTAAAAGGCATAAAGACTAGACTCGGCAAGGCCAAGGGCAACTGGCTCGAGGAACTGCCTAGCGTACTTTGGTCCCACAGAACGACTCCCAGAACGGCAACCGGTGAGAGTCCTTTCCAGTTGGTATATGGCACCGAGGCCGTCATTCCGTTGGAGATCGCCAATCCCTCCCTCCGAGTCATCTGCTTCTCGCCCGAGGTAAACGAGCAAAAATTGCTCGAGAACCTCGACCTAGCGGATGAACTCCGAGAGATTGCCAACATCCGAGCAACGGAATACTAGCGCTGCCTCGCTCGATACTACAACGCCAAAGTCCGAGACAGGCACTTCCAACCGGGAGACTTCATCCTCAGGAAAGCAGAAGCCTCTCGACCACTAGAGGCGGCGGGCAAGCTATCCCCTAACTGGGAAGGCCCCTACCGAGTGGTCGAGACGATCGGGAAAGGAGCATACCGGCTATCTACAATGGAAGGGGAACCCATCCCTCGGACGTGGAACGCAGACACACTACACAAGTTCTACTTTTAAAGTTCGTGCAAACAATCCGAGTGAAATAAAATTTTCTCCTTTTCATTCAAACGATTGTTGGTACATCAGAAAGGCAAAAGCCAATACATTACACAACAGAAAGTAAAAAATCCATCTGGCACCACTGCAAGAGGCCATTGCTCGGCTGACTCGGTTGATCTCCTTACGTCCAGCCACTTACTCTGCCTCGCGTAGAAACTGGCTCGGATAAAAGGTTGTCGACCCAGTTGGCTCGGGTGGCCCATGACAAAGGTGACAGAAGGGACTGCGGAGGCCTTCCAAGTTGACAGAGGCTGGGGAAGAGGGAACGCCTATGAAGGCCTCCTCTCTTCCAACCTGCCAACTCTTTGGAATGTACAGGGAGCAAGCACCCTCCGAAGAGTGAAAGAAAGAAAGAGCAGAAGAGGGAAAAAGAGGCTGCCAGAAAGAAAAAGAAACCAGCATAGCTGGACGAGGAGGCAGGGGAAGGCCCGAAAAGGAGGGAGCTTAATTTACTTCTCCCCCCATCCCTGAAGCGAGTAGAGAGGGACGGGCGGCGGAGATGCCGGATGCCCCCATCCATCTTCCATCTCGCCCCCCTCCGGGAAGCCTCGCCGGAACTGATAGAGGAAACGACATGATTTTTTCGTCAAAATCCTCTCCAGATCCGCGCGACGACCATCGGACCCGCTTCAAACCCGTGTGACGACCGTCGAACCAGCTCAAAACCTGAAGAGGCAAAAACCTGCCGCCCTCCATCATCGGCAGCATCATCTTCCGAAGGATCCTCCATGCTCCGAATGCAATGGCACAACACAACGTGAAGAAGGGGCGAGGAAAGACTGTCAGGGAAAATCCTAAGCGATGGAGAGGAAGGGACGCCCTTCAGTCTTTCTATAGGCAAAGGGAGGCTACTCGCCTTAAACGACTCCCTCCTAAAAAACACGCCAAAGGAATTTCCCCCCATGAACGGTCACCTCAAACCTCTCGTCTTCCGCCCCAGCGGGACACACGAAGCGGCCAGGTATTTAAAGCATGAGAACGCAGAAAGGCACCCTGTCAGACGTTCACCCAACCATCATGCGAGATCTGCGCAGAAAGTATCAGTCCTTTCCAACTACTACAGATACGCTGATCAAATCACGGCAAGGATAGCGTGAAGCAAGTAAGATTTTATTTATTGCCTTACAAAAAGTGGAAGTCCTTTTTTGAAAAAAGAAAGATGCAAACAAAGAAGGAGGTAAAACATGACGATACATCAGGCCTAGGGCCCACTTTGAAGCTCGGAAGTGGGAGGCGCAGGTGTTTCGCCCCCAGCGCCCTCGGTGACGGCCGGCCCTGGTACTGACCCCACCTGCGCGGGAACTGCCTCGGTCGCGAGCCCTCCCGAGGCAGCCGGAGTTGGCAACCCCTCAGGAGAAGAGCCCTCTGGATCTTCCCCGCCCGACGCAAAGGAGCTGGAAGATGACATGTCCGAGTCATAGCGTTGGCCAGAGGGGAAGTCGATCCCAGAATCTTGTTCCCCGGCATAAGCTACTGCCCGGTGGTAACCCTGCTTAAACCCCTTGCGGATGTCTCGGCGAAGTGCTGACTCATAGTAGGGAAGGGCAGCTTCCTGCAGGTCGGCCCGGTAGGCCTCTGAGCCCTTGTATTGCTCGATCGCATCCGCCCCGGCCAGTCCCATCCTGTCGGCAAGCTCGGCCTTTTCCCTCTCCGCCTCGGCCGCCCGCTCCTCGGCCTCCATCGATCGTTTCTCTGCCTCGGCCGCCCACTCCTCGACCTTGACCGATCGCCTCTCCGCCTCAGCTCGATCGACCTCGGCCTCCAAACGGAGGCGCTCCGCTGCCTCCGCCCGGTCCACCAACTCGGCGCGCTCGGCCTCCTAACGGCCATCCAGCTCGAGACGAAGGAGGCGCTCCTCTTCAAGGAGTTTACTTTTCCTCTCGAGCGATTCCCGGGCCTTTGTTAGTTGCTCGATCAGCACTCTGACCTCCAGCCGGCTCGACCGCGACAACTCCCTGATCGCGGAGAACTCCCGTCGGAGCCCCTTATGCGCCTCATTGAGTCGAGCTAGTTTCTTCTCACACCCTCCGAGGGTCCAAGCAAGATTCGACCGCTCTGACTCCGACTGGGCATAAGTCTCCGCCATTATGGCCCCCATCTGGGCCATGACTAGGCCGCCCTCCATAATGATATCGAGGACCCCGGGTGGAGAATGACGCTTGTCTCCCCCTTTCATCCTCGCGGACACCTTGCGGCAAAGTTGGTATAAGGTGCTCGAGATGCCGAGCCTTTCCAGAGCCACCGGCATGGGAACCCTTTCCGCACCTGGCGCCTCGTCGGGAGGCCCAGATCGAGCTGCGGGCTCAGCCGCCCCACGCGCTACGGTCGGTTGGGGTTGCGACGCCCCCGCAGGTGAACCCCCGACCTCGATCGACGCTGCGAGCTCGGCCGCCCCGTGCGCCACGGACGTTTGGGGCTGCGACGCCTCTGTCGGCGAACCCCCAACCTCGACCGTCTCGTCCCACGCGTCGCCGCCCGAGACATCGCCCGCCTCGACCGGCGCCCCGGCCTCGGCCACGATTGTTTCAACTTCGGCCCCCTCTGTTCCCAACAATGGGAGAGCCGACCCATCACCGTCATCCCCCGGGGTGCCCCTGGTCTCCTCGGCCCCCTCTCGCTCGGCAGATGGGAGAGCTGGCTCGGTAGGGTCGGCCCTATCTTGCCCCAGAGAGGGGAGTGCCGCCGAGCTTGGATCGCCCTCGGCAGTGGAGAGGAGACCGGCCTTCCTGGCCAGTTTCCTGGCCTTCGCGGCCTCACGCAACCTCCCCTCCACTGGATCCTTGCGCTTCGCTCCGCGCTGCCGAGAAGTCCCCCCTGAGGCCACCCCCTTGCCCTTATCCCGGGCTTGGGAGCGACCCACAGGGCCGCCCGGCTCATCAGCCGCCGAGTCGTCGCCAAGGTCAATGATCTCAGCGGCCTCCTCCAGAGGCTCCTGCCTGGTGTCTGCAACAAAGAAGAAGGCATGATCAGGAAAAAGAAAGATGACCCCCACATCTGAAGGAGGATATAAGTTGTGGCACCTGACGGCTTCAGCCGCGTAAGAAGACACCGCTCGATATTCTCCGGCGTCACCAGCTCTTCGGTAGACTGGCGATGTTTCAGTAAACGAGCAGCATACTCCTCCACATGTGGGGGGAACTCCTCCTGCCGGGGAGGGATATTCGGGTGGAAATTGGGCATTAGTTGGCACCTCCAAGTCTCCTCCACCGAGTTAATCCCGCCCAGAAAAATTGTGTCTTCCACCCTTTATGCGAAGAATCCTTCACCGCCAGCAAAATACAGCTCCTATTCCTCCTCGCCTGGATGAAGTAAAAACCCTTCCCAGCTGACGGGTGCGCCTTCAACTCGAAGAAATAGTGGAAGAGGTCCAAGGAAGGAGGAACCCCGCACTGACGACAGAGGATTCGGAAAGTGGAGAGGAGAAGGTACGAGTTGACTACCAACTGAATGGGCGCCAACTGGAAAAAATTGAGAAGCGTGAGGACGAAGGGCTCGAAGGGGAGGCGAAACTCGCTCTTCCACGCCAGAAGAAAGATGCAGATGTGGCCCGTGCGAGAATCCAGGCACGTCTTATACGGGGCAGCAGCAGCAAAGCTATACTTGTGAGGCAGGCGAAATTGATGCTCCAGCCTCTTCACCTCGGCTTCCCCCAACTCGCTGCAGTTCTGGACCGGCGCTCTCACCACCGGTTTGTCGCCCCATCCCTCAGCACCCGAACGCTGGCCCGCCATGGATTCCGAGGAAGAACTTGAAGAAGAATTCTCTCGAGACCTCGAAGATTCCGGGGGAGGAGGAAGCTGCCGGACCGCCTCTGCAGTTATCTTCGCCAACTCCTCAAACGCCGCCGCAAGTTTCTGCTCCTCCGTTGTATCCTGATGACGCATCGAAGAGCCCCAAAAGTAAAGAAGTGAAGGAAAGATAAAACCCTAACAACGGAAAGAGTCTGGGATGACAACCAGCGCCCAACGCCTATAAACCCACCCGGGAGGCGGCGCGTCGTTCTGACCTCCGAGAAAAGGGGGCCCCTTCATTTCAAATCCTTCAGGATTGTAATTATTACGAGTCTAGGTGACCACGACATGTGGCTTCATAACACCGCCAGATCTCCACCCACCTGAGCCACGCTGGTCCAAAACCCTAAAAGGCTACTCATCCGAGCCTCCTTTGGCTCGGGGGTAGGAGGGGGACAAGTGGAGAGGGGGATTTCTGCAGCCCATTCAAAGAGCAGCCGAACTAGACCCATCAGGACCAAACGAGGCCATGCTCGCCCAAGTGACAGCCCACAGGGCCCACTTAGGACAAAAAGCCCAATAAAAGATTTGCTCGAGAATACTACCTTCCTAGGCGGCCTCTAGGCTCGGAAGGCCCGAGCGTCGGTCAGGTCACAGGAAAGGTCCATGCCCGAGCCATCCCTCCGCCAGGGAGAAGAAGGCGCATGCCGACCGATCCGACCCATCTTCATCCGAGCTAAGCCTACCGCCCGGATAGGGATGGCCTCTCTGAGCTCGGAACGACCGACGATTGCTTATCCATGCAGCCGTTAAGAGTCCTCTATGAGCAGGAAGTTATAAAGGTGAGGAACTCCAGCTCCCCAAGGTGATAACGCTCCCACGATAAGGTCATAAAAGCCCACGTCGAGGACGTAACCCCCACCTGAAACCCCTCGACTTACAGGACTCCAGAAGACGGCGCACTATTTAACCCAGGGATACTATTCGGCGAAAGGTAAGGGCAATCTCACGCTCAAAACTCCTGAGCAGGAACCACTTCACCCTTCTGGTGGAGAGGGATCTCGCGCAGAAGCTACTTCCACCCTATATTGCTCCCACCATATCTCTACTGACTTAAGCATCGGAGGATTTTCCCCAGGGACTCATCCCTGGGCCCCCTGATCCATTTCCCTTTCTTGCAGTTCACTATCCGGTGATCCACTGCCCGCTCAGGACCAGCACGAGGTCTTGCCTCTTGAAATTTATTTTATATAAAATTTATAAAATACTTATTATGGCATAAGAGATCATGTAATTATACCGACTTCTCTTAGTTAATCATTTCTCTTGAACAACTTAAACAAAATTTAAGTATGAAAAAATGATAAACAGAGTATACAAAAATAAGATATAAATTTTGTAAATAAAAATACCGAGAACTTACAAGTTTTTAAATCCATAGAATAGACTTTCATTGACATTATCTTAATATTTTTTGTAAGTTTGTAAGTAACCTCATATTAAAACATAAGACTTTAATCACGTGAACTTCATAATATTTATCACCCAAAGGTTGTCCATCCACTTTTTTTATGGAGCCTTTCTAATTATTTTTCCTTTCATCACATGATCATAAGTACATCCAAATAAATAGTATATATTTTTTTATAAAAGATATAAAAAATCTAATAATAATAAATAATTAAATATTTATTATTTGAATATATATATATATATATATATATATATATATATATATATATAACATATCAATTCTTCTGGATCAACATTATTGAGATCACTTGGTTGACTAAGATGTAAATATAAAAAGATCGTCATTTCATTAACTTGAAATCAAGTCTCACTTGATAGTCAAATATTATCTTAAGTCACATTTCATAATTTTATAAAATATTTACCGGTAAAGAAATTATATAACTATCAACTGAAGAGCGAGTTATTATATCATGAACAAGCGTTTAATGAGTTGTGAGCGTCCCACACCCGTTGAAAACAAAGCATTCCCAATCCTCATACCCCCATCTGCAATCATGTTACATGTTGAAGGTGGACTTCACTGAGAACAGATGTTCTATTTGCCATCGCCATCACCCATCTCTCACATCTGTTCCAAATAAATGATTGATCTTGAAGCAATGCTACTAGAGGGGCAAGAGGACTATCTCATCCTTGAACAGGTTCTGTCCAAGGGGGTAGGATTCTATCCATGATCTCTCCAACCCCCCCTGCCCCATCAAATAATCTACTTTCACAGAACATGGACTAATAGAAAGTATGTACAACTCCAAGAGTAAATCACATACCTGAAAAAACCACGTCCTTAACAAGTAATATATCGTTCAACAAACTTTTCAAAAACAAAATATATTGTTCAATCATTATGCAATGAATTGAGAATGATATTAATCTGAACTCTAGACACCTGTAGCACTTTTCTTTGATGACCTTCGAGACTATGATCACAGGCCCCCCTATCCTTCTTATGCAACATCCAACGAGATTTACTCGTCAACGCCAGATTTAAATCCTGCCTCGTTACATTTGCATACTCTGCCCTAGTGCATACTTCTTTCTCTTGTCAGATGAATAGAACATGAGAGAGAGATGATAAGAGAGACGGTACGGAGAGAGAAAGAGCGAGAGAGGAGATAGGGGAGGGGAGGGTTACTATCGATAGGTCAAAACAGTGAGGGGCAGCGACCGTCGAGGCTAGGACAAGCGGTGGCCTGCGTCGATGCAGACGGCGGCCAGGAGCAGCTACCAGTGGGGGGTGGGGGGGGGAGGCAGCGACCGGTGAAGGCGGACCGTCGAGGGCGACGGCGACCGTGAGGACGGCAACAATGGCGGCTGGGCATTCTCCCTCTGGTGTGGCCTCGAAGAGGGGAAGGGGGGCTAGGGAGCGGTGGCTGACGGCAACTCCGGTGCCGACAAGAGAAGGCGAAAGGGGCAGGGACGATGGCGACATCGGCTCTGCTGGAGATGGCCGACTGTTAGCAGGGTTGTGGGGGCACCGCGGCCTGATCGTGGGCTGCAAAACAGACATTTCCACCATAGGAGAGAGAGAGAGAGAGAGAGAGAGAGAGAAAAGAGGAGGTCGGGGAGGTGGGGAGGCCGAGGGCAAGGCATGATGGCAAGGTAAATCCAAAATCGCGTGTGAGTTGGTGTTTCCAAAATTAGTGAATGAAAGGAATAGTTTTATTATTTCATTTTATTTATTAAATTTTATAAAGTATAATTTAATATTTTACCATTAATAGAAATTATTTAATATAAATAGAAGGTAGATTTTTCTTTGAAATAAAAGTCACAATTGACTTTTACCTTCTATTTTTGGCCTTATATACGTAACTTTTAATAGTGAAATAAATTATTGTTACGAGTGAATTTGTAAAAAAATTATTCTTAAAAAATATATTAACAGACGTATCATTGCGTAAAATCAAATAACACATAAATGTCATATAAGGTCGTATAAACATGATATTTTTACATAATTTTGACAACAAAGTGGTATGCTTGTAAATAAAAAATATATTTAGACTAGCGTTTGTTGTCCCGGTCGTCCCGTACGGATTGGTACCGTTACGTACCGACATGAAAAAATAAACCATATATATTTAATTTATGTTAAATGAATTGAAAAAAATGGTAGCTTAGTTGGTGAGGTGTTATGTATGTGTTTGGTAGTGTGACCCAAGTTCAAATCTTGCCATTCTCAATTATTTTGACGTTTTTTCAACTAGAAATACAAAAAAAAATAAACAAAACATGCATCGAACGCATTTTGAACCGTGGGCATCACATTTGAGAACGACATCTCTAACCAATCAGTCTATTCTATTTATTTATTAAAAAATAATATATTTAATATATGATGCATCCCGGTTGCATCCCACGGGACGGGACGGGCGGTTCGACCCGTCCCGTACCGGTTTGTCAAACCCTGATTTAGACAATATGATTTTACGCAGTGGTATGCCTACTAATGTATTTCTATGAGTGATTTTTTTGTAAATTTATATATTACAATAATTTATTTATAAAAAATATTCAAAAATAATACCAAAAACTTATTTATTATATGATATCTAAAAATAAGTTATCTAAGTTGTTCATTTTTTGTTCATGTTATATATAAGAAATAAATGTTGGAACTATATGACTTTTAATCCTTAAGTAGTTTATTAATAATAGAAAAGATTTAAACGTGTAGATTAAGATTTAATATTTAATCATGTGATTTAGAAATTGGTGGCATCGCTCTTCTATTGTCACCCGTGGCAATCTCTCTCTCTCTCTCTCTCTCTCTCTCTCTCTCTCTCTCTCTCTCTTCTATAGGAAAATGTGGAGTTCTCGATAGATGCAATCGGTCGAAAATCCGTCGGAATCCCGTTGGAAAGTCTTGTTCTGGCGACATTTCTGACTCATTATCAATTGATCTCGTTCGTTGGGTTCTCATAGTAAGAAATTTTTGACAGACTGAAAATCCGTTGGAATGCTGTCAAAATTTTCCGACGGCTATAAGCTTCGACAGAAATTCCGACGGAAACTTTTTCCGACAGTGACATAGGGAATTCTATCTGAATAGTTATGACGGTCAAATATTCCGCCGGAAGCTTCATCAAAAAACTACCGACGGAAATGAATTGCATCTGTAATTTCGTCGGTATTTTTTCGACGGTCCGTCGGGTACTCTATCGAGAAATTTAATTTAAAAATCAAAAATTCGTATAAAAGTTCCGACGAATAGACAATTCCGTTGAAATTTCTGTCGGAAGAGTTATGATGGACCAATTGAAATTATGTCAAAAAGTCATTTCATTTTTTTTAAATATCTAACTCAGCCTCATCTTCGGCATCCTCTTCAGCCTCATCAGATTCAAACTCTTCCTCCTCAGAGGACTCCTCCTCCCCAGTAACAATAACATTTAGCTCCGTCGGATCGACTTCTTCCACTTCATTTCCCGTATGGAACGAAAGTAGCTCATCAGATTCGTCCAAATGAAGATGTGTGGAACCTAAAGCGCCAACTTCTTATGATTGAAAATATTCGGTATTGACATCCTCAAAGACAGTTTCACTCAGATTCAACTTGTAATTGGGGAAAAGTCTTGTTTTAACCCTACAAACTGCCCACCAATCTTTATTCCTGGACGATCAATAGCTTGAATAATACACTTGCTAGGCTTGTGCGGCCAAAATGAACGGCTCATATGTATTCAATTTAGACCTATGTTTGACATCGATAATCCCATATGTTGTGTCATGTCGAACATAATTAGGATCAAGCTAATGACACTTAAATAGGAGTACATGATTACCTTGTTCCAAATATTACAATTCTATGACTTCCTCAAGAATACCATAATAGTCCAATTCATTTTCATTGTATGTACTTCCTTAACACATACGCCGATGTTCATCGTAGACTTATTTTGTCCATAATCCCTCGTGTAAAATCTGTATCTATTCATAATATATCCTGAATAGGCACGTGCAACTTTCGAGGGGCCATAACTTATCTTTTTGACTCTTTCATCAGTAATAAGATCTTGTTCAACTTATATGTAAATCAGACTTAACATTTATCTCAAGAGCAGGTAAATGAAAATATATATATTCAACGATCGACACTTCTTCGATATCTCAGCCATCTGACAAAATACTTCTCTCGTTCTTCTTCAACCCCCACGTCATGGATATTTAGATATCTTTGGACTAATTCTGAATCAAATTATCTGCAATATGAATACAACACTACCTTAAATGGCAAGAATAAGGGTAAACAACTTATGTACATAAGGAAATGCGAGTTGAGGACTTACTCAACATAGGGTTCAATCTCAGTACAATTCAAAAGAATATATATCTCTGTGGCATACAACTCTATATCTCCGAGAGTACAAGTCGAACAACATTCGAACGCACGTCCTGGATGCTTAAACATAGAGAGCCGATCGGACGAATGATGTAATGCCCTGGATCCTTATTAGATTCTTATTGGGTCTTTTGGATCCTTTTCGGAGAGTTTCAGATCGCTTTCGTGGGTCCTCAGTTGAGTTTTACGATCTGTGTAAGTTTTTCTCTCGTACTAGCTACGGAACCCTACGGTGAGTTTATTTCTCAGTTCATCGACTCGTGGACAATGCAGTTGCGATGTACTCTTCCCGAGGATCGTTTCGACTATTTTTACGTATTTTTCTGAATTAATCTATTTTTCAGGCTAATTATCAAATTTTCAAAAATTAGGAAAATTCCTAATTTATTTTTCCTTTTCTTTCTTCTTCCTCTCTCCTCCTTCTCATTTTCGTCGCCGCCTTCTCTCTCTCTGTTTTCCCTCCTCTCTCGCCTCCTCTGCCCCGGCTACAGACGGGGGAGATCCAGGGGCAAGGTGGGGATGCTACAGGGCTGATCGGGTGCGTGACGGGGCGAGGATGGAGCGTGTTTGGCGTGATCCCGAACGGTGGATTCAAAGCCGGCGGTTGAGTTCACGTGGTGGTTTTCGGCGCGGTTTAGTTGCCTCGGCACTCGGTTTCTTCGGTGGAGATAGGGAGATGGATCGCCTACCTGTTCTGCACGTTTTCCTGCTGCTGTGCGTGGTTTGGTACTCAGACGGGCTAGATCGGGCTAGTTCTAGCAAAACCATCATTTTCGTGGTTTGTAGGGTTCGCCGAAAAACGACAACCATTCTTAGTCCAGTTAGTGTCAAAATGACCGCTGGGATGTCTGGATCCCATTCACGTGAGTTTCGTAGTGTTTGGTCGTCATTCGGGGCCGGTAGGAGTCCGGGAACCTCAGTGGCTCGTTTAGGGTCGATTCGTCGGAATCGCCCCGATCTCACGATTTAATGCATGCATGTGGACTTTCTAGCTTCCAGAAGTTATTTTTCGTCGTAAGGCTTTGTTTCCCCTGCGCTTCGGCGTGAATGGGGCGTGGAACGAGCCAATTGGGCCATTCCACTGTTTTCCCGCCGTGACCGGTGTAACGGTCGTTCCAGTGGCCGTCACACTCTCTGACGGTCCCACGATAGACCGCCACAGCCGTTGGTCATTTTGTGTTCTTCGAGGCTAGGTCAGTGTAACGGACCAGTATTGGACCCTTACATGACTGTGACACCCCTGTAGAGGTGTGTCACAGCGTAGTTTGGCCGAGTTGTGTTGGCCATGTCGGTTGGCTGTAACGCACCAACCCCATGCGCCAGGGTCTTGTAACACGCCTCTTGATGCGGGATGGACACGGGGACCGACTCTACGTGGTATGGACCTCGGACTCTAGATGCGGACACGACCAACAACACATGATAGGAGAGACACTAAGCCCGACACGGAGAGCTCCTATCGGTTATACGTCGCTAACAGAAACGCAAGCTCACTCGTCGTCCCAAGCGAGGGAAACGCGGATCGTGCGCGGTTGAAGAACTGGCAGAGTTCACGGGTAGTCGACTCACTTCCGGACTCGGATCGAGTCACGGGATGGGTCACTCTCACACTCACAGCGGTGACATGAACACACGGGCTAGTACCTATCGCTCTCGGCAGTGGCAAAGACCATATACTAGCTAAGCAAATGAATGCCAAGAAGGTGAGACCGTTACCTCCACGCACCCGGCGTGGCGAAGACAACCCCGGCCGAATCACGGACTCCCGGTTAACAATTATTACAGCAATACACTAAGTCGACCCACTCCACGCAGGGAGGTAAAAGGTCACATGTGGGATCCGGGAATCACGCAACTCGGGTTGACGGGCAGCATCTTGATGTCGTCCGGCAGTGCCGAACTCCGCATTTTCGTGCTTTCCGAACTGCAGCTTCTACGGGCCCGCGGGACCCACGGACGGCGCTGTCCTCCGGATCTGCGGGGGTGGGACCCGCTGTGATGGGGACCCCTGGTGACGGGCCTCCACGGATGGCGGTCGGCCGGGAACACCGATCGGGGGTCGATCGGCCCCGATTCCCAACTCTTGAACTAATAACCCACGGATTTTGGTTGCTGTCTTCCGGCGCGCGCTCCGGCGAAAACGGCCGCTGCGATCAATCCCGACGTCGGATCGGGACGCATAAGCTATCATTGGAAAGCTCTCTTCAAATGCTTCAATATAGACCCAGAGAGATCTACTGGATCTAGTCGGATCAGAACTTTATTGAATTTATAAGTCCCTGTTGTACAGTAACCAAAATCTCAGATCTGTAGGGCACTTGTCTGAGAAACACCATTGACCGCCTAGTAAACCTCCGATTCAGCTCTTGCGCTATTCATCAAAGTTATGGGATTTTGGACAAGGAAGATGGGGATAGTGTTTTTGGTCTGATTGGAGGTGGCGGTGATTTGTTATGATTTGTTTACTGGAGGGTGGTCGGATCTGGGAACAGGTGGACAGCACTGTAGCTATCTCTGAGATCGATTTTTGAAAAATATGGGATGGTCTCACAAAAATTCAAGAAAATTTGGGGACAGTGGGTTGATGGACATAACTCCCAATAAAATTGGGAGATCTAACAAAAATCAGAAATTGGTCTGAACACTTGAAACACTGGGCGGGTGGAAGTTGAAACAGCAAGCAGACATATCTGGAAATTAAGGTTGGACGAAAATAAAAAAATATCAAATGGGATCTTTATGACCAACCAAAATTTTTGGGACGTGCTTGACAACTCTGGAGCATCCCCTAAAATCTCCAGGTCGATCTGAGCTCGTGACTGACACAGAGAATTCGTGGAAGCTGCTGTGGTCGGATGAAGGCAAAACTCCGGCGATTTCGGCGGTGATGTGATGGCGGCTCGTGGCGGCGGCGGCGGCGACCGGAATGATAAGGGGAGGAGTCAAACCTCCAGAGGGAAGCCTTCACAGCTTCAAGGGGGAGAGGGAGGAGAGAGGAGGGGGGCGCACCAGCCCTTGCTCTTGGAATTTGTTTGATTCAAATGGCATTAATTCTCTAAAATGGGAAATTACAAGTATTTATGTGTTACATCTCAAATCCATTGTCCACCGTTAGATCTAGGGGATGGGAATGGGTGGCCTGGATTGAGTGTGACACACACACAAAAAATACAATAAATATATTAAGGGGGGGGCGGCCCTTGGACCAAGGTGAATAAGTTTGACATGGTAGGTGGTGGTAGGTGGCCAATATTGGACTTTCCAAGTCACTTGTCCCCCACTTGGCCCACCCTTCTAGAAGCCTCCATGTGGAAGGTTGATTGACCCCACATGGGACCCTAGGCTGAGGTGGCTCAATGGGATGGGGCCTGGGGGACCCGTGGGGCCCACTGGTCCAAATTGCACATAAGCCCCTCTTACAATCAAAATAGCAAACCGAATACAATGAAATAAACACAAATTACACACAAATAAAGTTTAACTAAATATGATAAATGGGGAGGCTCAAGACGGAGTCTCCAAGCTGTCTCCGAGCTAGATGGATGCTGAGGTGGCTTGAGTGGCGCTCCGTGTGCGGTACCGGTGGCTCGGCGTATCGCGCCGCTCAACTGCTCGGGTGTCCGCACCAATTCTCCCCGGGTGGGAGAAACTCGACCCTGTCGAGTAAGGGTCTGCATCGCTCCTGTATCGCTCCAGAAGGTCCGGATCAATCTGCTGCAACTCGCCATGTGTGATACATGTGTCCTCGGTAGTGGGCCGTCCTCTCCATCGCACTAGGTAGTACGGGTAGGATCCACTCCTGGTAACTATCACCTGCTCATCCAGTATATGATCTATATGCTCACGCTGCCGTAACAACGGGGCTGGAGGTGGACACTCAGGTGTGGGATCACTCTCAAGGGGAGGAGATGGCTCGAAAGGCTCACTAGGGATCACCGATGGGTCCCTATATGCAACTAGATCTGATACATTGAAAGTAGAGCTTATACCGTATTCCTCGGGTAAGCCCACAACGTACGCATTTGATCCAACGCGTTTCAACACTCTGAATGGACCGGCTCCGCGAGCTTGCAACTTCTTAATGGTTCCAGAGGGAAACCGTTCAGGTCTTACCCTGATCATGACATATTCGCCCTCTTGGAACTCTCGGTGGTGTCGGTGGGCATCGGCTAACTCCTTGTAACGTGCATTGCTGGCCTCAATGTGACGACGGATGTCGTCATGCAAACTCCTAACATGCCTAGCAAACGACTCGGCCGACTCCGACACTCTAGCATGGATAGGCATGGGGACAAGGTCAACGGGTTTCCTAGGCCTACGACCTGTGACAATCTCAAATGGACTCATGCCGGTAGACCTATTCACCGAATCATTATATGCAAACTCGGCCATGGGTAGAATGAGATCCCAATCCCCAATGCGGTCCCTAACAAGACACCTCAAAAGGTCTCCCAGACTCCTATTGACCACCTCGGTCTGACCATCTGTCTGGAGATGATATGCAGTGGAAAACTTGAGGTACGTACCCATCATATGCCATAGTGTCTTCCAAAAGTAGGAAGTGAATCTAACATCACGGTCAGACACTATAGTGCGAGGCAACCCGAACTTGCACACCACATGAGTAAGGAAGAGGCGGGCTACCCTAGAAGCATCCGAAGTCTTCGAGCAAGGGATAAAGAGGGCCATCTTCGAGAAACGGTCAACCACCACATAGACCGAATCATGCTTCCTGGAGGTACGTGGCAATCCCAAAACAAAGTCCATGCTAACATCCTGCCATGGGGCATCAGGCACGGAAAGAGGCGTATAAAGGCCGGAGCTTTGCTTCTTCATCTTGGCCGTAGCACAGGTACGGCACTGAGCCACGATGTTAGCAACATCGCGCTTCAAGCTCGGCCAATAAAATCGATGCTCCACTGCCTCAATAGTCTTGTTCCGACCAAAGTGGCCGGCTAGACCTCCCGCATGTAGTTCCCACACTAAGAAATCTCGAACCGAAGTTCGGGGAACACATAGCCTGCTACCTCGAAAGAGGTAACCCTCCTGAAGCACATACTCATCAAGGTCTCTCGAGGGTCCGGCCTGGAGAGTGGTAAAAATCTGACCGAAGTCAGGACAATCAACATAGGCCTCCTTCATCTTCTCTAACCCTATGACCTCGGCACTCATGGTGGTAAGCAAACATGCTCGCCGACTCAAGGCATCAGCCACCTTGTTCTCCACTCCAGCCTTATGTTTAAGCACAAAGGTGAACTGCTGGAGATACTCGACCCAACGACTGTGACGCGAGTTAAGCTTCTTTTGGGAATGGAGGTACCTCAATGCCTCGTGATCGGAGTATAGGACAAACTCCTGATGTAAAAGATAGTGCCTCCAATGCCTAAGAGCCTGAACAACTGCGTAGAATTCTTTATCATATGTGGAATATCGCAGTTTCGCGTCATTCAGCTTCTCGCTGAAATATGCGATCGGGTGGGACTCCTGACTCAAAACTCCTCCTATCCCAACACCCGACGCATCACAAGAGACCTCAAACACCTTCGAGAAGTCAGGCAATCGAAGGATAGGCGTTTGGGTCATGCGCTCCTTGATGTCCTTGAAGGTGGCAGATGCGGCCTTCGTCCATACAAATGTGCCCTTTCGGATACAATCCGTGATCGGGACAGTGACGGAGCTAAATCCGCGGATGAAGCGACGATAGAACGTCGCAAGACCATGAAAGCTGCGGACATCATGAACGGTACGGGGTTCGGCCACTCAACAATGGCCCGGACCTTCTCGGATCGGCGGAGACCCCCGTACTAGACACAATGAAACCCAAGAAGGTAAGCTGAGGTGTCATGAAGGCACACTTCTGTGGGTTCGCAAACAGCTGCTCTCGCCGAAGAAGTAGACAGACCTGTCGAAGGTGGTCTAAGTGGTCCCCTGTGGTGCGGCTATAGATAAGGATATCATCAAAATACACCACTACAAAGACTCCAATGAAAGGTCGAAGGACCTGAGTCATGAGCCGCATGAAAGTGCTAGGGGCATTGGTCAACCCAAAAGGCATGACCAACCACTCATATAGACCGTCCTTGGTCTTAAATGCGGTCTTCCACTCATCACCTGGCCTAATCCTCACCTGATGGTAGCCACTCTTAAGATCGATCTTCGAAAAGATAGTGGCACCTGCCATCATGTCCAGCATGTCATCAAGGCGGGGAATAGGGAACCTGTACTTCACGGTGATTTTGTTGATGGCACGACTATCAATGCACATTCTCCATGTGCCATCCTTCTTCGGGGCGAGTAATGCGGGTACAGCACATGGACTCATGCTGTCCCGAACAGACCCTCTCTGCACTAACTCATCGACTTGCCGTTTAAGCTCGGCATGCTCCGTGGGACTCATGCGATAATGAGGAAGGTTGGGCAAAGAAGAGCCCGGAACAAGGTCGATGGCATGCTGAATATCCCGCATAGGTGGGAGTCCCTCGGGAAGCTCATCGGGAAAGACATCAGCATACTCCTGCAGAATGGGAACAACCTCGGGTGGGAGCTCACCCTCGGAGTCCCGCTCCACCTCTCGGACCGTAATGGCAAACACCGGACAGCCCTGACTAAGCTCCTGCTCCATTTCCCGGGAGCTAATCATCATCAATCTCCTCGTCGAGGGCTCTCCTGGGCCAGAGATAACGGTCATAGCCCGAGCTGGGGATGGGGTACTAGGCCCGGGAACGGAAGGCTTCGGGGTACTAGGGCCAGTAGGACCCCTGACTGATGGGCTCCTTGGCCGAACGGGTTGGAGGGTGACCCGCTGGCCAGCGTGGTCGAAGGTACAGGTGTTCGACCGGCCATGTTGCGTGGCATCCCGGTCAAATAACCACGGCTTACCAAGAATGATACTGCCCACTTCCATGGGAAGAACATCACACTAGATCTCGTCACGGTAGGAGTGGAGCTGCAGCGGGACCAAGCACCGCAGCCTGACCGAAATGGAAGTGGTATCCACCCATGATACCTGATAGGGACAAGGATGGTCTACGGGTGTTAGACCAAGACGGGCGACAGCATTCGTGGAGATTGCATTGATACAACTCCCGCTATCGATGACCACCTTGCAAATTTACTTTCCCAGCCTACAGAATACATAAAGGATAGTAGTCCGACGCCAGTCATCACTGACCTGCGGCTGGGTGAGGATACATCTGACGACCCCCACATGGTTATCGTCCGAATGCTGGGCATCCTGGGCCTCACCTCCCATCTCATAGTACTCGTCAGCTAGCTCTTCATCTGCCTCATAGCTGACTAACTCGAGGCCCGTAGGGGTGGTATCCTCGGCCTGTGTGTCCCCAATGTGAAGAGATGGGCGGGTGGGACACTGGTTGGCGAAATGGCCAAACCCATTGCAACGATAACACTGCTGCCGTGATCCACTAGACTCCCCAATCATAGGTCCTTTACCTTTATCCTCCCGACGGATAGGAGGCGTAGGCAACAAAGGACGTATAGGAGGTGCGGGTGCCGGTGGACGGGCTATGGGTGGGGCCGTAAGATGCTGGGGACGAGGAAGGTCCCTCGGGGGTGGAGGACGAGGCCTAGGAGCAAAGGGCTCGGGGTGAGCGGGCTCCTGTGGTCGAGCCATGGGGGCCCTCGGGTACGTGCCAGATGAGCCACGGGGCTCGACACTACGAAGGGGAAAAGAGCCCAACCGATGGGGTGACTCGAACTCGGCCTCGAATTGCTCCAATTCGAGAGCTATCTGATATGCCTGCTCCAAAGTGGCTGCATTGCCGCGAAAGAGTTCATATTGATAATTGGGCCACAACCCTCTTCGAAAGCGGGATATAGTCATAGTGCTCTCTTCCGTGACCCCACACCGTAAGTAATACTCATCAAACTCGGCGGTGTACTCGGTCACGGATCGGTTCCCTTGGGAGATACTTTGCCACTTATCTATGAGACGTTGGCGATATGAGGCGGGAAGGTACTTCTCCCTCAACTTGGTTTTCATATCATCCCAAGTACCGATCTGGGGTTGACGTCGCTGGTTGAGCAGGCTCTTCACATTGATCCAATAAGTTTGAGCCTGCCCTTGCAGCTTCATCTTCGCGTATCGGACTCTTCGGTGGTCCGTCATCTCAAACCACTCGAAGTACCGGCCCATGCCGGCCTCCCAATCTAAATACACCCGAGGGTCCAAGGACCCGCTAAAAGTGGGAGGGTCCGCACGCACGCCCCTAAGAATGTGGTCGTCCTTCTCGTCATCACGATTCCGTCGTTGATGACGACGACCATTACCCCCTTGATCATTATCAGATGCATAATCATCCACCACATGCACCTGTTGAACCCCAACATTCTCCGCCTGAGCTCTTGGTACAGCAGGTTGCTGAACCGGCTCCTGTTGGCTGTTCGTCGGCGCGGGTTGCGCTGCTACTGGGCCCCTCTCGAGGACGGCAATCCTCCCAACTAAGCCCTGGATGGACTGATCCGAACTCTCGGCCTGATCCTCGAGGGCTTTCATCCGCCCTTCTAGACGCGTTCCTATGCCATCCATACGCGTACTAAGGCCATCCATATGCGTGTCAAGACGTTCCACAATGGCTCGGAACATCTCGGCCGTCGAGGACTCATCGGAGCTACGGGCTCGGGAGTCCGCCATAGGTGGTGGTGGCGAGTATTGGGTACCTCAACGGGTGGGCATGCAAAGACGCATGACCTAGAAGACACCGACTAATGCAAACACTCACTAATGCAACAAAGATGCACTTAGACCTAACCAATATCCGGTACGTGGCGGAGATAAGCGATCCGAAGATCACTCGCGCAAGTGTGCGGTCTTCCCGATAGGCATAACCTAACGTTCGGACAACACCTTTTGATATACCGGGTAAAGGGTGCAAATGTAATTTAAAACACACTTTTTTTGTTGGTTTTGAAAATAATGATGATGCTAGACTTGACTTAGACCATGATCCATGTAAGACATATGCAATGACTACCCTAGACTCGACTTGCTCTGATACCAAACTGATGCGGGACGGACACGGGGACCGACTCTACGTGGTATAGACCTCAGACTCGAGATGCGGACACGACTAGCAACACATGATAGGAGAGACACTAAGCCCGACACAGAGAACTCCTATGGGCTATACGTCGCTAACAGAAACACAAGCTCACTCGTCGTCCCAAGCGAGGGAAACGCGGATCGTGCGCGGTTGAAGAACCGGCAGAGTTCACGGGTAGTCGACTCACTTCCGGACTCGGATCGAGTCACGGGATGGGTCACTCTCACACTCACAGCGGTGACATGAACACACGGGCTAGTACATATCGCTCTCGGCAGCGGCAAAGACCATATACTAGCTAAGCAAATGAATGCCAAGAAGATGAGACCGTTACCTCCACGCACCCGGCGTGGTGAAGACAACCCCGGCCGAATCACGGACTCCCAGTTAACAATTATTACAGCAATACACTAAGTCGACCCACTCCACGCAGGGAGGTAAAAGGTCACATGTGGGGTCCGAGAATCACGCAACTCGGGTTGACGGGCATCATCTTGATGTCGCCCGGAGGTGCCGAACTCCGCGTTTTCGTGCTTTCCGAACGGTAGCTTCTACGGGCCCGCGGGGCCCACGGACGGCGCTGTCCTCCGGATCTGCGGGGGTGGGACCCGCTGTGATGGGGACCCCTGGTGGCGCGCCTCCATGGATGGCGGTCGGCCGGGAACACCGATCGGGGGTCGATCGGCCCCGATTCCCAACTCTTGAACTAATAACCCACGGATTTTGGTTGCTGTCTTCCGGCGCGCGCTCCGGCGAAAACGGCCGCTGCGATCAATCCCGACGTCGGATCGGGATGTATGAGCTATAGTTGGAAAGCTCTCTTCAAATGCTTCAATCTAGACCCAGAGAGATCTGTTGGATCTGGTTGGATCAGAACTTTATTGAATTTACAAGTCCCTGTTGTACAATAACCGAAATCTCAGATCTGCAGGGCACTTTTCTGAGAACCACCGTTGACCGCCTAGTCAACCTCCGATTCAGCTCTTGAGCTCTTCATAAAAGTTATGGGATTTGGGACAAGGAAGACGGGGATATTTTCTGTGAACTGATTGGAGGTGTCTGTGATTTGTTATGATTTTGTTACTGGAGGGTGGTCGGATCTGGGAACAGGTGGACAGCACTGTAGCTATCTCTGAGATCGATTTTTGAAAAATATGAGATGGTCTCACAAAATTTCAAGAAAATTTAGGAACGATGGGTTTGATGGACAGAACTCCCAATAAAATTGGGAGATCTAACAAAAATCAGAAAGTGGTCATAACACTTGAGACAAAAGGCGGGTAGAAGTTGAAACAGCAAGCAGACAGATCTGGAAATTAAGGTTGGACGAAAATTAAAAAATATCAAATGGGATCTTTATGACCAACCAAAATGTTTGGGACGTGCTTGACACCTCTGGAGCATCCCCTAAAATCCCCAGGTCGATCTGAGCTCGTGGCTGACACAGAGAATTCGTGGAAGTTGCTGTGGTCGGATGAAGGCAGAACTCCGGCGATCTCGGCGGTGATGCGATGGCGGCTCGTGGCGGCGGCGACCGGAATGATAAGGGGAGGAGTCAAACCTCCAGAGGGAAGCCTTCACAGCCTCAAGGGGGAGAGGGAGGAGAGAGGAGGGGGGCGCACCAGTCCTTGCTCTTGGATTTTGTTTGATTCAAATGGCATTAATTCTCTAAAATGGGAAATTACAAGTATTTATGTGTTACATCTCAAATCCATTGTCCACCGTTAGATCTAGGGGATGGGAATGGGTGGCCTGGATTGAGTGTGACACACACACATAAAATACAATAAATATATTAAGGGGGGGCGGCCCTTGGACCAAGGTGAATAAGTTTGACATGGTAGGTGGTGGTAGGTGGCCAATATTGGACTTTCTAAGTCACTTGTCTCCCACTTGGCCCACCCTTATAGAAGCCTCCATGTGGAAGGTTGACTGACCCCACATGGGACCCTAGGCTGAGGTGGCTCAATGGGATGGGGCCTGGGGGACCCGTGGGGCCCACGGGTCCAAATTGCACATAAGCCCCTCTTACAATCAAAATAGCAAACCGAATACAATGAAATAAACACAAATTACACACAAATAAAGTTTAACTAAACATGATAAATGGGGAGGCTCAAGACGGAGTCTCCAGGCTGTCTCCGAGCCAGATGGACGCTGAGGTGGCTCGAGTTGTGCTCCGTGTGCGGTACCGGTGGCTCGGCGTATCGCACCGCTCAACTGCTCGGGTGTCCGCACCACCTCTCTTAGACCGTTACAGTGTTGGTCTGTCTTAAGGTCATGTATAAGGCGGTGTCTATGACGGGTCTCTCTTCGACCGTCACATCACTGTAGCACGTCTCCATTCGACCGTCATAGTCCTGTCTTCTCTGGGGTGTAACGGCCCATTTTAGACCGTCACATCCGTGTAACGGTCTAAGGGTGGTGCGTTACAGTCCTAGAGTTCCGATTTCCACTGTTTTGGATTCTTTTTATCTTGGCTTGACCTTGTGGCTTGCCCTACTACACGTGGATGTCACCCGATGTCCTATGAGGGTCATAACCATGGTACGAGGTGGTCAGGAGTGTTTGTGCTATGTGCATGCGCTTGTGTGTCGTTGTCGAGTCCTGGTCAACCCGGTGTAACCCAGTGATTGGCAGGTAACCTTGTGTGTATCTCGGTGATTTTGTCCAGCTCGAGACAATGGTTCTGGATTCCTTGAGGTATCACCTTACCTCGATGTACGTGTCCAGGCGTGCTGAGGGTCTTGGTGTTCCCTCGGTTCTCCGCGAGTCGTTTCCTCCGTGTAAGTCAGTTTCTCTGGCTTAGGATTAGACCGATTAGCGGCATGTTACCCCTTTGCACGACGATCTTGACCCTGAGTCGTGAGACTCAAGGATCGTGGTGTCTTCAGGTCTAGTTGCCTTGTCCCGAGTCTGTCGGCAGTGGCGGTGCTGCCATTGGTGCTCTGAAGTACGTGGCGTAAGGCTCTCTTGCCTGCCTGTACTTCCGCACTCGTGTTTTGAGTCTCCGTGTCTTGTGAGTCTTCTGCCCTAAGACTTTCGGTGTCGGCCCACCTGGGAGAGGTGGAGGGGCATTCCCGTCGATCGATTTTTAAGCTAGTTTCCGTGGGCTCCCAGCTCGACAGTGTGGCCCTCGACTGTAGCGTCCTACGGGGGGAGGAAACTAGCTAGAGGCCTAGCTCAGGCAAGAGTCAGTGTGTGCACATGTGGTCAGGGGCTTGGACTGACGCTGACGGGCGTTACCCTATCTAGTCACTCGCGACTGTAGTTCCTGTTGGTTTCAGCGTGTGTCTGCGTCTCTGTCGTGTTTTTCCTGCAGTGCTGTAGACGAGACACTTATGACGCAGTATAAGACGTTAGTGGACGCATCTGGCCATTCTTCAAGTGTGGGGCACGTCAGTCACTTGGCGCGTGACTCTTGACGTTTCTCGTGCGTCGTGACCTTTCTGGGTTAGCCCTCCCATGGCTGTACTTGAGGTCGATGTCGTGTCGTCTGTTGTCTACCTAGGTTTCTTTCTAGACTCTTGCATGTTTTGTAGGCGCAGCATAAGACGTCAGTGGACGCAGCTGGCCGTTCTTCTAGTGGGAGGGGATGCTTCCGTCATGTGGCACGTGACTCTTGTGTTTCTCCCTCGTCCTGACCGTTTTTGGGTTGCCCTTCCTTGGCCCCGAGGTCAGAGTTGTGTGGTGGGGGCGACGCTCCAGTCGTACCTATTGTCACGTCGTGGTCTGCATTAGACCTGTCTGGTCTGTGTGCACGACTGCCTGGTCGTGTTGCATTTGGGCCGGTCTAGGTTTTCTCTAGGGTATCGTGCGTGTCCCTGTGGGCCTGAGCGTAGGACTGTTGTTGTGCTGACGGATAGGCGACTCCTGACTGTCTCAGGTCAGAGTCTGCCCTTCGATCGTGGTTAGGAGCAGCTTAGGGAGCCGAGGTTAGTTCGGCAGCCGTGTTTCTCTCGGTACGGCTTTTCCCCATCCTTATTAGCTGTTTCTACTCCTTCCGTTCTCGGTTTTCTGTTACAGCTTTCTAGTAGTAGTTTCCCGCTTTACTACTACTGCCGCTGTTGTTTCTGTCGTTGTTGTGTGTTACTGCATGTTTTCCAGTGGAGATCCGCGTGACCCCTACTAGACCAGTGACACGAGACTCACCCCTACCTTTCAGGTGGGTGGCGTCTGCTTCTGCGGTTCCTGGTGTGCGAGTTCATAGTGGCCAGCTGGTACCTTCATTGAGCTTTCCCCAACTTTTCAGTACGTCTTTCTCTTCTGTCGACTGTACTTATCTTTCTGTTGGATTGGACTCTGGTATAATTGTTAGTTTAAACTGTTAATTAAAAAGTAATTTTATTTCCACTACTTTAGCAAACCGATCTAATGAAATTTAATTGCTTATTGCCATATCTCTGTGGCTTCAATGTTCTACACGACAATCCTTTCATCCCTTCGGAGCTTTACCACTCTTGCGAGGCCTCGCGGGTTCCAAGTGGTATCATGTGTATTCGATAGTCCTATCAGGTATATCCGGTATCTGGGATCCAGGTCGTCAATCAACAACTCTCCATCATCATTACGTGGAGGTCGAGTACGACGAGTTTCAATCTCGGGTTCAAAGTATATCGAATAGAAGTTCAAAATTTCTTTAATAATATATGCCTCAGTAATCGAACCCTCCACCTTCACTTTGTTGCAAACTTTCATTTTTAATTTATGCAAGTACCTACAACAACAGTTCAGATGATAATGACATACATATCGTACACATGTAGCAACTGAAAGGAAAAAAAAATCTAATATACCTCTCAAATGGATACATCCATCGAAATTGTACTGGCCCTCTGACTATAGTCTCGTACGACAAATGGATAATTGGGTGCTCTATCGAATCGAAGAATAAGGGTGGTCTGCGTTGATGCAGACGGCCGCCAGGAGCAACAACCAGTGAGGGGGGAGGAGGCAGCGACCGGTGTAAGGATGTCAAAAATATCTGCAAACCCGAATATCTACATCACCCGACCCGTGATGGATCGGGTAATACCCGATTAAACGGATATGGATTCGGGTTTGGATATGTTTAAAATACCCGTTTCATATTCGGATAGGGTATGGATTTAGTGCATCAAAACCTGTACCCGATCCGAACCCGCTTTTAATAATTTATTGTGTATGTTAAGCCTATGATTTTGACATGAACTCGATCCGTTGTCCGTCTTGTTGAGTTTGTGAGTTTAGACTTCTTGCTAAAATTGTAAGGACATTTTTATAAAACATAAAAATTACTTTAGAAAGTAAAGAATTGACTGGATTTTTTTATAATTCTCATAAATCCCACATTTCTTTGGATGTGGATGTGCACTCATGCTTTATGGACAGATACGGATATCCGTGGATATATCCGTACCCGTGATGAATATACCCGTATCCATACCCGCGAAAATAATCGGGTACTATCCGGGTATGGTATTTGTAAAATTTTCACTGATAGGGTATGGCATTGGTCTACCCGAGCTGAACCGATCAATTTACATCCCTAGACCGGTGAAGGCAGACCGTCGAGGGCGACAGCGACCGTCAAGACGGCAACAATGGCGGCTGGGCATTCTTCCTCTGGTGTGGCCTCGAAGAGGGGAAGGGGGGCTAGGGAGCGGTGGCTGACGGCAACTCCGGTGCCGACAAGAGAAGGCGAAAGGGGCAGGGATGATGGAGACAACGGCTCTACTGGAGATGGCCGACTATAGCAGGGTTGTGGGGGCACTGCGGCCTGATCGTGGGGTGCAAAACAGACATTTCCACCCTAGGAAAGAGAGAGAGAGAGAGAGAGAGAGAGAGAGAGAGAGAGAGAGAAGAGGAGGTTAGGTAGGTGAGGCGGCCAAGGGAAAGGAATGTTGGCAAGGTAAATCCAAAATTGCATGCGAGGTGGTGTTTCCAAAATTAGTGAATAAAAGGAATAATATTAGTGTTACCTTCTATTTATTAAATTTTACAAGACATAATTTAATATTCTTTCTTTAATAGATGCTATTTAATATAAATAGAAGGTAGATTTTTCTTTGAAATAAAAGTCACAATTGACTTTTGCCTTTTATTTTTGGCCTTATATATGTAATTTTTAATAGTGAAATAAATTATTGTTATTAGTGAATTTATAAAAAAATTATTCTTGAAAAATACATTAACAGGCAGATCACTGTGTAAAATCAAATAATACATAAATGTCATATAAGGCCATATAAACATGATTTTTTTACATAATTTTGACAACAAAGTGGTATGCTTGTAAATAAAAAACATATTTAGACAATATGATTTTACATAGTGGTATGTCTACTAATATATTTCTAGGAGTGATTTTTTTGTAAATTTATGTTTAACAATAGTTTATTTATAAAATAAAAAAGTATTCAAAAATAATTCCAAAAACTTATTTATCATATGATATCTAAAAATATGCTATCTAAGTTGTTCATTTTTTGTTTATTTTATATATAAGAAATAAATGTTGGAACTATATGACTTTTAATCCTTGAGTAGTTTATTAATAATAGAGAAGATTTAAATGTGTAGATTAAGATTTAATATTGAATCATGTGATTTAGAAATTGGTGGCACCGCTCTTCTATTGCCACTGGTGGCAATGGATCTCTCTCTCTCTCTCTCTCTCTCTCTCTCTCTTCTACAGGAAAATGTGGAGTTTTCGATAGATGCAATCTGTCGAAAATCCGTCAGAATCCCGTTGGAAAGTCTTGTTTTGGCGACATTTCTGACGTATTATCAACTGATCTCGTCCGCCGAGTTCTCATAGTCAGAAGTTTTCGACGGACTGAAAATCCATTGGAATGCTGTCAAAATGTTCCAATGGTTATAAGCTTCGACAGAAATTCCGACGGAAACTTTTTTCGATAGTGACATCGGGAATTATATAAAATAGTTATGACGGTCAAATATTCCATCGGAAGCTTCATTAAAAAAACTATCGACATAAATGAATTGTGTATGTAATTCCGTTTGTATTTTTTTGACGGTCCATCAAGTACTCTATCTATTAAATTAATTTAAAAATCAAAAATTCATATAAAAGTTCTAACATATAGACTATTCCGTCGGAATTTTTGTCGAAAGAGTTATGACGGACCAACCGAAATTCTGTCGAAAATTCATTTCATTTTTTTAAATATTTAACTCAGCCTCATCATCGGCATCCTCTTCAGCCTCATCAGATTCAAACTCTTCCTCCTCAGAGGACTCCTCCTCCCCTGTAACAATAACATTTAACTCCGTCGAATCGACTTCTTCCACTTCATTTCCCGTATGGAATGAAAGTGACTCATCAGATTCGTCCAAATGAAGATGTGTGCAACCTAAAGCGCCAACTTTTTCTAATTGAAAATATTCGGTATTGATATCCTCTGAGATAATTTCACTCAGATTCAACTCATAATTGGGAAAAGGTCTTACTTTAACCCTACAAACTGCCCACCAATCTGTATTCTTGGATAATGAATAGCTTGAATAATACACTGGCTGGGCTTGTGCGGCCAAAATGAATGGCTCATATGTATTCAATTTAGACCTATGTTTGACATCGACAATCCCATATGTTGTGTCATGTCGAACATAATTATAATCAAGCTAATGACACTTAAATAGGAATACATGATTGCCTTGCCCCAGATATTGTAATTCTATGACTTCCTCAAGAATACCATAATAGTCCGATTCATTTTCAGTGTATGTACTTCCTTAACGCATACACCGCTGTTCATCGTAGACTTATTTCATCCATAATCCCTTGTGTGAAATCTGTATCTATTCACAATATATCCTGGATAGGCACGTGCATCTTTCGAGGGGCCATAACTTATTTTCTGGACTCTTTCATCAGTAATAAGATATTGTTCAACTTATATGTAAATCCGACTAGTTAAAATATTAACATTTATCTCAAGAGCAGGTAAATGAAAACGTATATATTCAACGATCAACACTTATTCGATATGTCAGCCATCTGAAAAAATACTTCTCTCGTTCTTCTTCAACCTTCACATCCTAGATATTTGGATGTCTTTGGACTAATTCTAAATCGAATTGTCTGTAATATGAATACAACACTACCTTAAATGGCAAGAAAAAGGGTAAACAACTTATGTACATAAGGAAATGTGAGTTGAGGACTTACTCAACATAGAGTTCAATCTCAGTACAATTCAGAAGAATATATATCTCTGTGGTGTACAACTCTATATCTCCGAGCGTGCAAGTCGAACAACATTCGATCGCACGTCCTGGACGCTTAAATATAGAGAGTCGGTCGGACGAATCAACAACTCCCCATCATCATTACGTGGAGGTCGAGTACGATGAGTTTTAATCTCGGGCGCTCAAAGTATATCGAATAGAAGTTCAAATTTTCTTCAATAATATATGCCTCAATAATCGAACCTTCCACCTTCACTTTGTTACAAACTTTCATTTTTAGTTCATGCAAGTACCTACAACAACAGTTCAGATGACAATGACATATATATCGTACACATGTAGCAATTGAAAGGAAAAAAAAATTCTAATATATCTCTCAAATGGATACATCTATTGAAATTGTACTGGCCCTTCGACTATAGCCTCATATGACAAATAGATAATCAGGTGCTCCATCGAATCGAAGAATATGGAAAGAAATATCTTCTCTATCTTGCAAACAGTCGTGACCACATTTTCTTTGATAGTTTGTACATCCCAAAGTTAGAGTTCTTATGCACATAAAATCTTGAAAAACTAACTCAACTCGGTTAGTGCTCCCCATATAGGCTTTGACAATCAGTCACAGAATGCATTAGGCACCAGTCTCTCCATGAACACATGACAGTCATGACTTTTCAGTCCATATATTTTTCCCTCATTAACATTTACACAACGGGCTATGTTGGGCACATATCCATTTAGGAATCTCAACTGTTTCAACCATTGGCACACCTCCTTGATCTGTGTATCTCTAAGCATGTAAGTTGCTTTAGGCTGCATAACTTTTCCATATATGTACTACAGTTCCAGTTCTGGACGTTTACAAAGCATCTTTAAGTTCATACGCGCTTTGGTGTTATCCTTTGTTTTGCATTTGATGTCCATGATGGTGTTGAACACATTATCAAAAATATTCTTCTCACTATGTATAACATTCAAATTGTGTCGTACAAGAAGAGTTGACAAGTGTGACAATTCCCAGAAGATGCTTTTCTTGTTTCATTTGTGATCCTTTCTAAATCCAGGGAGTTATCGTGTACTACCGGACAGTTATACTACATATGGTAAATTCTTCTCCCATACCGCCATATGTTAACCAAACACCCGTTGTAAGTCTACTTCATCCATTTTAATAGTGTTTCTTTAGAATGAGTTCTTTTGCCTTTGGAAAGGATGGTCACTTGGTAGAAACCACCGATGACAATCAAACTAGCATGTTTTCTCACCATGTTTCAATATAAATGATTTAGTATCTTCCATATAGTAAGGACATGCTAATCTCCCATATGTACTCCAACCAGATAGCATTCAATATACAGGGAAGTCACTTATTATCCACATCAATTCAACCTTCATAATAAAAATTTACTTCCTAGATGTATCATAAGTAAAAACTCCATCAGTCCATAAAAATTTCAATTCATCAATCAACGATGTGAGATATATGTCTAAATTTTTTTCCTGGACCTTTTGGACTAGAAATTACTAAGGATAAAAATAGATTTTTTCGCTTCATGCACATATCTACTGAAAGGTTGAACGGTGTCATGTGCACTGACCAACAAGAGTAGGACGCCACTAAACCACCAAATGGATTAAAACCATCTATGCATAAACCTAGTCTAACATTACATGGCTCCCTTGAGAAAGCAGAATGAGTATGGCTGAAGTGAGTCCAAGCTTCGCCATTGGCAGGATGACTGATTATATCATCAACACGGCGTACTCTTTCTACGTGTCATGTTATATGTCAAGCTGTCTTTGAAGACATATACATCCGCTGCAGTCTAGGCATAAGAGGGAAGTATCGCAATGCCTTGTAAGGTACATCTTTTTTATTTGAGTTATCCCTTCTCTTAGATTTAAATCTGTCATGATGACAAATAGAACATGATCTCTTACATGCATCCTCTTTGTAATAAAACATACAACGATTCGGGCATGCATATATTTTCACATATCAAAGCTCTAACTCATTGACCATCTTCTTTGCACGGTAAAATTTTTTAGGCAACTTCTCATCTTGAAACAACGTACTCTTGATGATGAGGAGGAGACGGTCAAAATAATTCTCACTAATGTGAAATTTAGATTTTAAGTTCAACAACTGTGAGACTGTAGACAACTGAGTGTGCTTTTCACAATCATCCCACAGCGGCTCATCAGCATCCCTAAGTAGTTGATAAAATCTTTCGACTGTCTTATTCGGTGCTGCTTCTATATATGTATGTTTCTCATGAACATTAAAACTGGGACCAACAACATCTACAACCATATCCATGTATCCACTTGTGCCTGTAACATTGTCGGGCTCATATGGCAAGACATCCTCTGTAATATCCCGGACCTTTCGGATCCTTCTTCGTGGGTCCCGGATCTGGTTTTCGGAGCGTCCAGCTCTGTTGTGTCCGAAATTTCGTTTCGGACATCTTTCGTGTTCGGATCGGCGCGATCCGGAGTCGTTTCGGAGGCCCGGAGGCATTCCGCGGCTTTTCCGCGTGTGTTTTCCGATTCCCGGTGTGTGTTTCGGCTTTTCCTTCGGACGCTCGCTGCGGGTTAACTGGGCCGTTCACCCGGGCACGAGTGGTACCATTGCGATCGGTGCGTTCCGAGGATTCCAGAAATGTATTTTTCTATTTTTCGGTATTTTTCCGAAAATTCAGATTTTTTATAAATCCTAATTCCTTTTTCTTTTTCTTTCCCTTTTCTCTTTCTTCTTCCTCCTCTCTCTCTCGCGACCGTGAGCCCCCTCTCTCTCCCTCTCTCCCATTCGGACGTGGCAAGCCCCTCTCCGGCTACGGACGGCGGCGGGGCGACGGCGCGGACGCGTGGGCGACGGTGAGGCGATCTCGTGGGCGTGCGGCGAGCGTGGGAAGCGTGGGGAGTTCGTGAAGCTTCGAGCATTCTTCGTGATTCGTGATCGATTCGGCGGAGCATTCGCTCCATTGAGGTAGGGTGACGTTCCTTAGCCTCATGCCGTTCTTTTCCGTGATTTATAGGCCGCGGGGAGGCCGAGAGGGGATCATTTGAGCGTTTTTGGGTTTTTCCATGATTTGGGGAGAGCTCGCCCGATCTATGGATTCAATGCATGGATTCGTGTTTTGAGGGCCTAGAATCATGCTAGGGGTCCCCAGGGGTCTTCCCCTTTGTTTTCCCCCTCTCCTATGGAGGTATGGGGGCGTGGTTGGGTTTTTTGGGCGTTCTTACCGTTTTTGGACTGAGAACGCGCTATACTCCAGTAGCGCGTTCTTGGAGGTCGCGCTGCCCCGACCGAGCGCGTTCATCGGAGAAGATGAACAGTTTGGCGGTTCGTGTCGCACTATGGGGCCCTAGCGCGATCGCCCTTGTCGCGCTAGGAGGGCCTAGCGCGATGGTCCCTGTTGCGCTAGGTATCCCTAGCGCGATGGTCCGTGTCGCGCTATAGGGCCATAGCGCGACAACCCTTGTTGCGCTAGGGGACCCTAGCGCGACATGCCCTATCGCGCTAGGTATCCCTAGCGCGATTTGGTTCGTTGTTGGGTGTTCCCCTTGGGCCGTGTGTGCGTCCCGGGCACCCCGTGGAGTTCCGTGACCGTGTTTTTGGTGTCCGGAAGTCCCGTTCGCCTCGGTCAGGCGTTTGACCGTGGGCAATGCGTCTGTTTCTTTTCCGACCATGGTCACCGTGCGACGGGGCTGGTGCGTGGGGTGATTCCCACACGTTGTCGGTTTCGGACGTTGTTTTCCGTTGACTCGAGAGTCTACTCCTTCAGTGACCCTCCACTAGTCGTAGCCCACCAGTACGAGGTGCTGGTCTCACCTGGGAGTGGTGTACGGGCACCCACCTTTCGAGACGGTTTGTGGACCGGTTACCGTAGGCCCCTCGTCGTAGCCAGAGTCCGGCTGCGGGGGAAAACCGGTCAGAGGGCCAGACCTAGGACGCGTGGTCTGTGTGTGCACACGTGGTTGGGGGCGGTTGGACCCACGTCGACGGGCGTGACCCCAGCTAGTCACTTGTTTGTGGTTACTTGTACGGTGTTTGCGCCTCGGGTAGGACCTACCACGTCAGGCGGTTCACCTGCGGTGCGGTATAAGACGTCAGGGGACGCTACCGGCTGTGCTTCTAGTGGGTGGTACTCCTGTCGAGTACGGAGTGTTAGACTGTCAGTCGTGTGTTTCCGACCTTCGGGTTTTACGGTTCGACCGTTGATTTCGGTCTTCTCGTACCGTGGCACGTGTGTCGGTTTGCGTGCCGTAGGGTCTAGTTCTGTAGAGTACAGGGCTTTCCTTTCCGAGGTACTTTCCTACCGCTAGAGTAGTGGTTTCTCGTTTTTGAGGTAGGGTTCGAGTGATCCCTACTGAGTCTTGTTCTGAGACTCATTCCCTGCGTGTTTTCACCGTGTTTCAGGTGAGGCGCCACCTTCGGGGAGCGCGTCATGAGCGCAGCGTGGTGCAGGTGCCCAGAGGTAGTGCCAGAGGTCAGAGCCGGGGGATGCCCCGTGTAGCTGTACTTTTCTTTCTTGTCACTGTACTAGTCGTGGACTGCTGTTATTATTGTTCTTTATTGGGGACCATGTAAATTGTTAATTTATTTCCTGTTTAATTTCTGTAATTATTTGTGATACTTGTGTAGTTTCCACACCATCCTTTTAACCCTTCCGAGTCTTCGGACTCGTGGGTGGCGGTACGAGTCTCGGGTTATCGGGCCTTCCCGGTAATCGGATTCTCGGGTCGTTACAGCTGGTATCAGAGCGCGGTTGTGGAATTACATGAGAATCATAGGTGATTGTATTGGTCCACTAGTCCACAACGATGATGTACATGTGACGCTGGCATTGGGCACCGCGTGTTTTATTCTGACATTGCCGTTTCCGTGTTTTCTGTCTTGTGCTTCAGGAGCGAGGATGGCGCCGAGGAGGAGTTCTCGCTCTCAGCAGGGGCAGTCGGCTGGAGGTCAGGAGATCCAGCAGGGGGTCCAGAGGGACCAGGAGGAGCATAGCAGAGTTCCGGGAGCTACCGAGGCCGCGGATGCTGCGAGAGCTCCGGGGGCCGAGGATTTCTTCCGTGGCATGTACCATCTCATGTCTCAGCAGTTTGGCGGAGAGGCTGTTGAGGGCTCGTCAGCTAGGGGTGGGCCAGGCCGAGCGGTGAGGGACTTCATGCAGTTCCATCCACCTTACTTTAGCGGCCAGGCAGACCCTGATGCGGCTCGCGATTGGCTCGATGAGATGGAGCGGGTGTTCAGTTCTGCGAAGAGTACTGCCGAGGACAGAGTGGGGTTGGCCTACAACCAGTTGCAGGGTACGGCTCGGAGGTGGTGGTCTTTCGAGTGGAAGACGTCCTTTCAGTTTCGTCCTCTTGAGCAGGTCGAGTGGGGTGACTTTGTCAGTGCTTTCGAGCGTACGTACTGTCCAGACGTCGTTGCTACGCAGCGGATGCGGGAGTTTCTGGAGCTGGTGCAGGGTGACATGTCCGTGTTGCAGTATAGGGCCCGATTTGTCGAGCTGGGTCGGTATGCACCTCATATCATGGAGCATGAGAGGGTGAGGACGACGCAGTTTGTGCAGGGCTTGAGGTTGGAGCTGAGGCACCATTTGATCGCGAATGGGGCCACTGATCTAGAGACGGCGTCTCGTGTTGCGATTTCCTTGGAGATGGATATGCAGAGGACTCGAGGACCGATCAGCCAGGGGCAGTCCTTGTCAGGTCGCAGCCAGCAGTCGGCTACCCAGCAGCAGGATTTCTTCCAGCATGCGTCGGGTGGTTCAGGAGTACCGGCATCGGCAGCTTCAGTGACAGGATCTGCGTCTTTTAGCTCGAAGGTCAAGAAGTTCTTGAAGAAGGGTTTCCGTAAGAAGCCCAAGGATCAAGGGCAAGCTTCATCGGGCAGTGTACAGCAGCCGATTCCTTTGCAGTGTCAGGGATCAGTGGGTGGATCGCGAGGACCTTGTCCACGGTGTGGTGGTACCCACCCAGGCAGGCAGTGCACGGCGCCGATCATCTGTTTTCGGTGTGACCAGCCAGGGCACATGGCGCGTGACTGTCCTCAGAGGCCGCCGCAGCAGCAGGTTCCCCAGCAGCAGCAGCAGCAGGGACAGTATCCGCCGCTACCCAGGTCAGCTAGTGTGGGAGGCAGGCAGAGGGCTCGTGGCCAGATCACGCACTTGACCAGGGCAGAGGCAGTGGCGTCGCAGCTCGTGGAAGGTACCGTTCAGATTTTGGGTTGTGCGGCTCGGGTTTTATTTGATTCTGGCGCGTCTCATTCATTTATTTCGGAGGATTTCGCGTCGAGCGTCGAGGAGCCGGTGACCCAGTTGTCTTGTGATTTGGCAGTGGAGTTGCCTTCGGGTGACTTTATGATCACTCCGTATTGCTTCGACCAGGTTCCGGTGTGGATCCATGGGCGGAGTATGCCAGGCAGGTTGTATGCATTGCAGCTTCGGGATTACGACGTGATTCTAGGCATGGATTGGCTCGAGACTCATGGAGTGGTGGTGGATTGTGGAATGAAGAGGGTCTACTTCCAGCATCCGAGCAAGAGGACCTTCTATTTCCAAGGTATCCGTTCCACCTTTTCTCGATTCCTTATCTCTGCTATTCGAGCCCGTCGATTGCTTGATTCAGGTTGTCAGGGTTTTCTCGCGTCTGTGGTTGTGTCTGACCGGATGGAGCCGAATGTCGAGGACATTGCGGTGGTGTGCGAGTTTCCCGATGTTTTTCCTGAGGAGTTGCCTGGATTACCTCCCCAGCGGGAGATCGATTTCGTGATCGAGGTTGTACCTGGTACGGGACCTTTGGCGAAGGCTCCCTACCGTATGGCCCCCGCTGAGCTGAGGGAGTTGAGGGCGCAGTTGTAGGAACTGTTGGCCAAGGGGTACATTCGTCTGAGCTTTTCCCCTTGGGGTGCGCCCGTGTTGTTTGTGAAGAAGAAGGACGGTAGTCTGCGGCTATGCATTGACTATCGGCAGCTGAATGAAGTGACCATTAGGAACAAGTATCCGTTGCCGCGGATTGATGATTTGTTCGACCAACTTCAGTCTGCGCGGGTGTTCTCGCGGATTGATTTGCGGTCCGGTTACTATCAGCTGAGAATTCGCGAGTCCGATGTGGAGAAGACTGCATTCAGTACGAGGTACGGGCATTATGAGTTTCTGGTGATGCCGTTTGGGCTCACCAATGCCCCAGCAGCCTTCATGGACTTGATGCAGAGGGTGTTCCATCCGTATTTGGACCAGTTCGTGGTCATCTTCGTGGATGACATCCTTGTTTATTCGCAGTCTACTGAGGAGCACGCATACCATTTGGGTGTGGTGCTGCAGACGCTGCGAGATCACCAGTTGTATGCGAAGCTCAGCAAGTGCGAGTTTTGGCTCAGCGAGGTGCACTTTCTGGGGCACGTGATTTCTGGTGATGGCATTTCCGTGGATCCCGCCAAGGTCGAGGCTGTGATGCAATGGCCGAGGCCGAGGTCGGTGACGGAGATCCGGAGTTTCTTGGGGCTTGCGGGGTATTATCGTCGGTTTATCCAGGATTTTTCCCGCATTGCGGCCCCGATGACGAGGCTCACGCGGTAGGATGTGACTTTCGTTTGGTCCGAGGAGTGTGAGCAGAGCTTCACTGAACTGAAGAGGTTGCTCACCTCGGCTCCGGTGTTGGTTTTGCCTTCTGGATCGGGAGGTTTTGTGGTGTGTACAGATGCTTCCGGCGTTGGACTGGGTGCTGTTTTGATGCAGCATGGTAGAGTGGTGGCTTATGCATCTCGGCAGCTAAAGCCCCATGAGGAGAACTACCCTACCCATGATCTTGAGCTGGCAGCGGTGATCTTCGCGCTGAAGATCTGGAGGTATTATCCGTACGGTGAGAAGTTCGAGGTGTTCACTGACCATCAAAGTTTGAGGTATGTGTTCTCGCAGAGAGATCTGAACCTCAGACAAAGGCGTTGGATGGAGTTCATGAAGGACTATGACTTCACCCTGTCTTATCAGCCGGGCAGGATGAATGTCGTCGCCGATGCCTTGAGTCGGAAGGTGGCGGTCAGTACCTTGATGTTGAGGAAGTGGAGGCTCTGGGAACAGGTGCCCGAAGTATCCTTCAGGCTCAAGATTCCCCAGGAGCGAGGGTTGGCAGTGCTTGCGAGTATGACTGTCACTCCTGCTATCCGTCGTCAGGTGACAGAGGCTCAGCATGCGGACCCTGAGTTGCCCCGGATTCTTGCGATGGCTGATGTGGAGCTCAGCGAGGACGGTGCTGCGAGGTTTCATGGCAGGTTGTACGTCCCAGCGGAGGAGCAGGTTCGTCGTGCGGTGTTACGCGAGGCTCATGGGAGCAGGTACACTGTGCACCCGGGTGCGACGAAGATGTATCGGAACTTGCGGAGGCAGTTTTGGTGGCCTGGCATGAAGAGAGATGTCGCCGAATTTGTGGCCAGGTGCCTGATCTGTCAGCAGGTGAAGGCGGAGCATCAGCGACCAGGAGGTACTCTCCAGCCCTTGGATGTTCCTGCTTGGAAGTGGGACCATGTGACCACAGATTTTATGGTGGGGTTGCCAAGGACCCCGAGTGGGCAGGACAGTATTTGGTTACTGGTGGATCGGCTGACGAAGGTGACGCGGTTGTTACCGGTCAAGGTCAGCTGGAGCGTGTCCAGGTTGGCTCGTCTGTATGTGGAGCGGATCGTGCCGTTGCATGGGGTTCCCATTTCGATCGTGTCGGATCGGGATCCGCGCTTCACTTCTGGATTCTGGAGGGGTTTCCAGCGAGTCCTTGGCACGGAGTTGGCATTTAGCTCGGCATATCATCCTCAGTCAGATGGTCAGTCTGAGAGGACCATTCAGACTTTAGAGGACATGCTGAGATCCTGCTGCCTGGAGTGGCAGGGGAGTTGGATTCATCACCTACCGTTGGTGGAGTTTGCCTATAACAACAGCTATCATTCGAGCATCGGCATGGCTCCTTATGAGGCATTGTATGGGCGTCCTTGTCGGACTCCACTTGATTGGTTTGAGGTGGGTGAGCGTGTTTTGACGGGACCGGAGTTGGTGCAGCAATGTGTGGACGTTGTGCACCTGGTTCGTCAGAACATGTTGGCGGCCCAGAGTCGGCAGAAGAGCTATGCTGACCGTAGGCGGCAGCCTCTCGAGTTCGCCGTGGGCGATCATGTGTTCTTGAGAGTTTCTCCGATGAAGGGGGTGATGCGTTTTGGACGGCGTGGGAAGCTGAGTCCCCGCTATATTGGTCCTTTCGCGATTGTGGAACGCATCGGTGAGGTTGCTTACCGGTTGCAGTTACCTCCTGAGTTGGCGTCGGTGCATGACATGTTCCACGTCTCGATGTTGCGGAAGTATATGCCCGATGACTCTCATGTGCTCGAGTTTTCTGTTTGGCCTGAGGTGACTCCAGATCTTTCTCTCCCAGAGTTTCCGATCCGCGTGGAGGATAGGCGAGAGCAGCGCCTGCGGAACAAGGTCATTCCATTGGTAAAGGTCGTGTGGCAGCGACACTCTGGTGGTGAGGCTTCGTGGGAACGTGAGGACGAGATGCGTCAGCAGTTCCCGTATCTGTTTGAGTGAGTCTTCCTCTTCTTTCCCCTTTGGTTGTTCTCAATTTCGATGACGAAATTCCTTAAGGGGGAGGGCTGTAATATCCCGGACCTTTCGGATCCTTCTTCGTGGGTCCCGGATCTGGTTTTCGGAGCGTCCAACTCTGTTGTGTCCGAAATTTCGTTTCAGACATCTTTCGTGTTCGGATCGGCGCGATCCGGAGTCGTTTCGGAGGCCCGGAGGCGTTCCGCGGCTTTTCCGCGTGTGTTTTCCGATTCCCGGTGTGTGTTTCGACTTTTCCTTCGGACGCTCGCTGCGGGTTAACTGGGCCGTTCACCCGGGCACGAGTGGTACCGTTGCGATCGGTGCGTTCCGAGGATTCCAGAAATGTATTTTTCTATTTTTCGATATTTTTCCAAAAATTCGGATTTTCTATAAATCCTAATTCCTTTTTCTTTTTCTTTCCCTTTTCTCTTTCTTCTTCCTCCTCTCTCTCTCGCGACCGTGAGCCCCCTCTCTCTCCCTCTCTCCCATTCGGACGTGGCAAGCCCCTCTCCGGCTACGGACGGCGGCGGGGCGACGGCGCGGACGCGTGGGCGACGGTGAGGCGATCTCGTGGGCGTGCGGCGAGCGTGGGAAGCGTGGGGAGTTCGTGAAGCTTCGAGCATTCTTCGTGATTCGTGATCGATTCGGCGGAGCATTCGCTCCATTGAGGTAGGGTGACGTTCCTTAGCCTCATGCCGTTCTTTTCCGTGATTTATAGGCCGCGGGGAGGCCGAGAGGGGATCATTTGAGCGTTTTTGGGTTTTTCCATGATTTGGGGAGAGCTCGCCCGATCTATGGATTCAATGCATGGATTCGTGTTTTGAGGGCCTAGAATCATGCTAGGGGTCCCCAGGGGTCTTCCCCTTTGTTTTCCCCCTCTCCTATGGAGGTATGGGGGCGTGGTTGGGTTTTTTGGGCGTTCTTACCGTTTTCGGCCGCGGACTGAGAACGCGCTATACTCTAGTAGCGCGTTCTTGGAGGTCGCGCTGCCCCGACCGAGCGCGTTCATCGGAGAAGATGAACAGTTTGGCGGTTCGTGTCGCGCTATGGGGTTCTAGCGCGATCGCCCTTGTCGCGCTAGGAGGGCCTAGCGCGATGGTCCCTGTTGCGCTAGGTATCCCTAGCGCGATGGTCCGTGTCGCGCTATGGGGCCATAGCGCGACAACCCTTGTTGCGCTAGGGGACCCTAGCGCGACATGCCCTGTCGCGCTAGGTATCCCTAGCGCGATTTGGTTCGTTGTTGGGTGTTCCCCTTGGGCCGTGTGTGCATCCCGGGCACCCCGTGGAGTTCCGTGACCGTATTTTTGGTGTCCGGAAGTCCCATTCGCCTCGGTCAGGCGTTTGACCGTGGGCAATGCATCTGTTTCTTTTCCGACCATGGTCACCGTGCGACGGGGCTGGTGCGTGGGGTGATTCCCACACGTTGTCGGTTTCGGACGTTGTTTTCCGTTGACTCGAGAGTCTACTCCTTCAGTGACCCTCCACTAGTCGTAGCCCACCAGTACGAGGTGCTGGTCTCACCTGGGAGTGGTGTACGAGCACCCACCTTTCGAGACGGTTTGTGGACCGGTTACCGTAGGCCCCTCGTCGTAGCCAGAGTCCGGCTGCGGGGGAAAACCGGTCAGAGGGCCAGACCTAGGACGCGTGGTCTGTGTGTGCACACGTGGTTGGGGGCGGTTGGACCCACGTCGACGGGCGTGACCCCAGCTAGTCACTTGTTTGTGGTTACTTGTACGGTGTTTGCGCCTCGGGTAGGACCTACCACGTCAGGCGGTTCACCTGCGGTGCGGTATAAGACGTCAGGGGACGCTACCGGCTGTGCTTCTAGTGGGTGGTACTCCTGTCGAGTACGGAGTGTTAGACTGTCAGTCGTGTGTTTCCGACCTTCGGGTTTTACGGTTCGACCGTTGATTTTGGTCTTCTCGTACCGTGGCACGTGTGTCGGTTTGCGTGCCGTAGGGTCTAGTTCTGTAGAGTACAGGGCTTTCCTTTCCGAGGTACTTTCCTACCGCTAGAGTAGTGGTTTCTCGTTTTTGAGGTAGGGTTCGAGTGATCCCTACTGAGTCTTGTTCTGAGACTCATTCCCTGCGTGTTTTCACCGTGTTTCAGGTGAGGCGCCACCTTCGGGGAGCGCGTCAGGAGCGCAGCGTGGTGCGGGTGCCCAGAGGTAGTGCCAGAGGTCAGAGCCGGGGGATGCCCCGTGTAGCTGTACTTTTCTTTCTTGTCACTGTACTAGTCGTGGACTGCTGTTATTATTGTTCTTTATTGGGGACCATGTAAATTGTTAATTTATTTCCTGTTTAATTTCTGCAATTATTTGTGATACTTGTGTAGTTTCCACACCATCCTTTTAACCCTTCCGAGTCTTCGGACTCGTGGGTGGCGGTACGAGTCTCGGGTTATCGGGCCTTCCCGGTAATCGGATTCTCGGGTCGTTACATCCTCACCATGACACGTCCACTTCATATAACCTTCCACGAACTCTTTCTTGTACAAATGATGCTGCACATCCCATGGTGAGTGCCACCTCAAGTTTCTACAACTTGAATAAGGGCATCGAATGTGACCATTGCGGTCTATTGCTGCATTTGGATTCCCCAATGCAAACTGAATGAAACTCTTAATTCCATGTTTAAACTCAGCAGACACCACCCGATCAACTATTCTACGATACATCCATGAACGATCTGTCAACATTTTTCTTGCACTCACTAAATGTTAATATGCCAATAACTTTCAAATCATTACTCCAGAAAATAGGTCCGACCCTTTTCTCACATCGCTCGTCGCAGACAATTTGAATAGGAAGGGAGTATTATTTAGATTATCACTTTTTAACCCATCCATGAAGGTTTGATCGCACCATCACTTACTATATGTGTTGTACGATTTGCTGAAAATTTCGACATCATCTCCCCACACTTCTCCAATATATCAAAAACATTTATTGATTAATAAATTTTCTTAATCACTTACTAGTAAGTGGTTAAGAAAATACTCAAAATCAAAAAAGGTATATCGAAGAAGAGTGAGAAGATGTAACCAAAATTTTCAACAAACCATGTAAACACATATAGTAAATGACCACCTAAGTGCAATCAAACATTCATAGATGATCTAAACATGATAATTCAAGATTTTGAGGTAGATATATACGTTCTCATCAAAAATTGAGAATAGACACATCAATCTCAAAGTCTTGAACGGGAAGTTTCATTGACATAGGCTTAACACGCTCTCCTGAGGTGCATGTAATGTTAAGTTGCACCTACGCACCTCGGCTCACAACGAACACCCTATGTAATTAAATAACATAAAATTTTAAAACATCAAATTGAATAATTCATTTCATTCTAATAGTTGATAGTTGATTGTAATATATAAAATTAAAAAGCACAAATATCATAAAAGGAACTTAAAAATTCTTACATCTCAAGCTGAGAAATTTTTTTGGACAATCAGACCCTCCCCTCCCCTTCACCCATTGTACCCCCTCTCCCTTCTTTGTGAGTGGGAGGACACCCCTCCCCTCCCCACCGTGCCCCCCCTTCTCCCCTCCCCTCTCGCCCCCACTCTCCCCTCCCCTCCCCAATGTGCCCCCTCCCTCTCCCTCTCCCTCCCCTCCCCCTACCCCCCCACCCTCCTCTCCCCTCCCCTTGCCTACATACCCCCCCACCCTCCCCTCCGTGCCCCCCCCTCCCCTCCCCTCCCGCCACCTACATAGCCCCCCTCCCCTCCCATCGCCTACATACCCCCCCACCCTCCCCTTCGTGGCCCCCTCCCCATAAATTCAGACCTAATTATATTCATCAGAAAGCTAAGTGATAGTTTCCAAGGATAATTATGCGTCATAAATTTCATCAAAACTATAGGTGGATTTTTCAAAGCCCACCATGCCCCCCTCTCCCGAACCCCCCTACCCTCCCCATCGTGCTCCCCTCCCTCTCCCAAACTAGTGCATGGGAGGACCCCCCTCCCCATCGTTCCCCCCTCCCCATCGTTCCCCCCTCCCCTCCGGTGCCCCACTGACCCCCCCTGTCTCCCTCTGATCTTCCCCTACCCTCCTCACCCCACCATTCCCCCCTCCCCCTCCCCTCTGGTGCCCCACCGACCCCCCCTCTCTGTCTCTCTCTGATCCTCCCCTCCCCTCCCCTCTGGTGCCCCACCGACCCCCCCCTCTCTGTCTCTCTCTGATCCTCCCCTCCCATCCCCACCGTTCCCCCTCCCCTCCGGTGCCCCACCGACCCCCCCTCTCCCTTTTTTGTCTCTTTCTGATCCTCCCCTCCCCTCCCCCATCACCTCCCCCGTCGGCCGCTGCCGGTTACCCCCGAACCCCTCCCCTCTCCACCGTACACGTGAACCCCTCCCCTCCCGTGCCCCCCTCCCCTTGCCGCCGGCTACCACGGAACCCCCTCCCCTCCCCTCCCCCTCTCCAACTAACGCCCCCTCCCCTCCCCTCCCCCACTGATGCCCCCTCCCATCCCCCAGCAACAACAACGAAGGGAAGAAAAAAAAGATAGAGAGTGCGAGGGGGGGGGGGCTTACTGGCAGCGAGAAGATCCGGTGATGAGGGCTACTACGACCAATGGTGTGGTGAGCTTGTGCAACATGGTGACGGTGGCCACCGGGGGCGAGGTGGTGGTGTGCACGGCTCCGGTCGACGACGATGAGCATGACTCCGACAACTTCTTGTCGACATGGAGAGAGTGGAAAGAGAGAGTGAGAGGAGAGAGTGAGAGGGAGAGATAGAGAGAGTGGGAGGGAGAGGGTTCGGGGAGTGAGAGCATGAAATAGAGGGAGTGGGAGGGAAGAGAAGAAAAGATTCTGACGGATTTTCGATAGAACTTAATCCATCAGAAATATCATCGGAACATCGGACAAATTTTTCAACAATATTTTTGTCCATCAGAAATTCCAATCTATTTTATAATTTAGTCGTGGGAGTTTCTGAAAGAATTTTATTTGTCAAAAAATGTAGTCAAAAATTTTGACGGCGTTTCCAACCGAATCTTATCTGTCAAAAATTCAGACGGATTCCATCCTTCGGAAATTTTCGTCCCTATTTCTGACTTTTCTTGTAGTCTCTCTCTCTCTCTCTCTCTCTCTCTGTCTATATATATATATATATGAAGAGGCGTGATCTCGTGCTGAAGTCTGAGCCGTACGATCCTTGATTGAATTGATCGTCGCCACCATAGATGGGGATTATGCAATGTAGGAAATGGATAAGAGGAGCCCAGGGTTGTGACCCCGGGGAAAACCCTCCGATGCCTAAGTCAGCAAGATAATATAGCGTGGTGCGGAGGAGAAAGAAGGAGACGGGCGCGAGATTACTCTCCACCAATAAGTGTGGCTTTTAGTGTTCAGACTAGCTTACCTTTCCGGAGGGTCTCTTTGAGTTTATATAGTCGCTTGCTCCCCATACTGGAGTCAAGGAAGCCTGAGGGACTAGGGGCGTTACGTCCTTGTTGATGGCTCTTCATTGTTCGAGGACTCTTGCCCTCCCGTATCCCTTTGAGCTTCCTGCTCCGGGCGACAACATAACATCCGCCTGGATAAGCGCCCGGTTGGCAGTCCGAGCGTGGGGCGCCCATTTTGGGAGCGCTCAGACTTTTCCCGAGCGACAGGGGCATCATCGATCGGTTATGCTCGGATGCCGTTTGGGCGCTTTCGGAGCGACCGTTACTCGAACTTCCGGGCCTGGAGGCCGTCGAAGAAGTACTGGACCGAGCGATTTGGGCTTCAAAATAAGTGGGCACGTTAATGGGGCTATCACTTGGGGAGTTTGGCTTTGTTGGTTGGGTTGGACCTAGTTGGGCCGCTCCGGCCACATGTCTTTTGGGCCACTGATTTACCCCTCTCCACTTGCCCCCTACTCCCGAGCCAAAGGTCGAGCTCAGAGAGTAGAGTATAATCAGGCTGTATTTGTAGCTCAGTCAGGGATTGGCTGTTGCTAGCTGTCCCAATTTTAATGTTTAGGGGCCATTTAATGTGGTTGTCCTAGTGCATGGGGGCTCGAGCATAATGATGATGTACCCGAATCGGTTCGGAGGCACCGTCCTTGGAGTTCAAAACGTCGCCGTGATTCTTCTTAGGGCCGCTTAGGTCCTATAAGTAGCTTACATGCTTGTGCCCTAAGTTTCCTTCGTTTAAGGCATTTCCCTTCGTCGTGTTCACAGATTCGCAGCGGGATCTATGCATCGGGAGAGCAGCCAAACGGAGCGGGAGATCGTGAAAGCCTTTGCCGAGTTAGCTGACATAACGGCGGCGGTGATCCGTCAGCTTCCCCCCCTGCCAGCTTGTCCAATTCTGGCATCTCTTCTTCTCCTTCCCGTTCTTCCATGGCGGAACACGATGTCGAGGTCAACATTCAGGAGTTCGAGCAAGAGGCGGGAGGCTCAAGACCCGCGCCTAGCCATCATCTCCATATTGACCTGAGTCTGAGGTGAAGGAGCTTGAAGTCCGCTTCAAGTTGTCATGGCGGTACTTCTTCTCTCTAGCCAGACCGCATGAGTCTAGTCTGGATACCAGATCGGGCCTTTTCTGTACCTTCCTTCTGGCATGGAAGTGTAGCTTCCATCTTCCTGTCCACCCCTTCGTTGTCGGGCTATTGGGCTTCTATCAGCTGGCTTCCGTCCAGTTGGTTTCCAACTCCTATTCTTTCATTTTTTCATTCATCGCTCTCTGTAGTTCGTGCGGTCTCACCACATCCTTAGACCTTTTTCACGCCTTTTTCGAGCTGAAGGACCACACCCATTCCGGGAAGGGTTTCTTTTACCTTCAGGCGAAGAGAAGGAGGAGTTGTGTGATCCTCTCCCCTCGGGACTCTTCGCACATGAGGTGGAAAACTCAATTCTTCTGGGTAGGGTCTAACAAGAGTGGTACTAGTTGGGATTTTCCTGACAAGCCGAACTTCCAGCCCGTGTTCCCTGTGAAGCATCCAGCGATCTCCTCAGAGCTGGAGGAGGAAATTAAAATTCTTCAGGATAATCACTGGTCGACCGTAGAGCTGATGACTTCAGCCAACATCGAGGACTTTCCACGCCGTGCACTGCCTCCCAATGGTAAGGATCTTAGGGCTTTGCTTTGCACATCCCTTTTCTGGTTGGTTGAGCCTCCGCGGATGGCTTGCCTTTTGGTGGGCAGAAGCGAGACTCACTGACAATGGGGAATGATCGTCGGGGCAGGAAGTCACCGAGCAAGCAGAGGCGATCATCTTGGATGTGCCCCGAGTCCTCGAGGGTTCTTCCTCTGCCCGAGATAAGGGCAAGCGGGTCGCTCGAGAAGATGACCCAGAGTGACGGGGATCCAAGCACAAGGACCCCGGGGAGCGGCTATTGTTGGCTTCGATGAAGGCCCTGACCGTCGAGAAGAGTGGGTGGAAGAAAACAAAGATTACTCCCCCCATCGAGGAGTCTCCAGCCAAGGGTGCCCGTCACTCGGGCTCTTCGGTCGCTGAGCAGGAGTTGCCTATTTCGGTCGAGGGAGGCACTGTCGAACCTGCAGGAGCGCGCGCAGAGGAGGCCGATTTAGAAATCCCGACCGAGCCTGCGGGAGCGCTCGTGGAGGCAGAGGCCGGTTCATGGGTCCCGACCGAGGTAGGCATTGCAGCCCCGAGTCTGGGGGCATCTGAGGGAGGCATCCCAGCACCGACTCCTCCAAGGGGGGATTCTACTAGGCAGCGGGGGCGATCCGTCGCCCAGGCTCCCTGTACAGTAGCTGCCAAGCTCTGGCTCCTTCGTCCTTCCGGGACAAATTCTGGCACTGTTCCCCTCCCACGCTCTTGGAGAGTCTCATGGAGGGGGGGTTGTTCATGGCTCAGCTAGGGGCTGAGTTAGCAGATTACTTGGCGCGGTTGGAGAGCGAGGAGAGGGCCCGGGCCCGGGCTCATGCTGAGTCCGACCGGAGGGTTGCACAGTTAGCCTCCGAGCTCAAGGCTCTCCAACGGGAAGTGGCCTCACTCCGCTCACAAGACCAGGCAAGCCAAGAGAAATTTTGATCGTTGTCCGAGCAACTGTCCCAAGCTTGATATATGGTCGAGCTAAAGTGCAAACTCCTGGAGGAGGTGCGTCAGGCCCATGCGGCAAGTTTAGGACGGTGGACGGCCGACCGAGAGGAGCTCGGGAACCGCATCCTGGAGGTCGAGCGGGCTATGAGGGAGGCCGAAGCGACATGGGCTGAGGCCGAGGTGAAGTTGACCGAGGCTAAATCGAAGATGGCAAAGCTGGAGGAGAAGGTAGCGAGAGTCAGGGCGGAGGCGATAGAGTGATATCTGGGCTCGAAGGGGTATCGTGAGGCCCTAAAGAAGACCCCCTTTGCTTATTACGAGTTGGGATACTGGCGGGGGCTGCGAAAAGGTTTTGCTGAAGGCTTCAAGCAGGCAGTCAATCAGGCCCAGGAGCAGGTGCTCGACGAACTTGTCTTTAACCCCGGGCAACGCTACGACTCGGGCGAAGAAGGCTCGACTTCTTCTCCTTCTTCGTTAGTGCCGAGCGACAGGGAAGGTAGCGAAGACACTTCTGCTCCTGCGGAAGAGGGTTTGCCAACTCTAACTGCCCCGGGAGAGCACACGGTCAAGGTAGTTCCCACACAGGTGGGGTCAGTGCCTGAGCCGGCCATCACTGAGGGAACCAAAGGTGAGCCGCCCTTAATTTCAGGAACGGAGCCAAGCGCCGTGGGCCTCCCGACCGTCGAGCCTCGAGGAGGGCCGCGGACCTCCCACTCTTCTCCTATCTCCATAGATTAGGATGAGATTGTACTTGCTTCATTGGTATCTCTTTTTTTTTACGGGGGCCATCTAGAAACTTTTCATGTATTTTCCCTTTTCGAATATAATGGCAATAGTGTTCAGAGCGTAATTAAATGCTCCTTACCGCCTTTGACCGAGTATGATTCACCGTATCTGCGAATGTCAGCAAATCAGAAATCTCAGAGCACTGTTAAGTGTTCCCTACTGCCTTTGGCTGAGTATGATTTGCCGTATCTGCAGACGTCAGCAAGCCGGAGATCTTGTACGATTTTCCTGCTGAAAAAATCAGATCGCGCGCCGATCGGCCGATTCACGGATGCTTATCCGGTACCTTTCCATCTTCCGATGCTTTGAATAACTTGCTCGTTTGCGTATTCCTGTAGATGGACTTTGGTGATAGGGAGGCGTAACTGCTCCTCAGGGAGGACGCCCGCCTTCTATTTGAATTCCCTTCGCGTCTTTTTGAGGGGAGGGTCAATTAAGGTAAAGTTCTCCCCTCTCGGCCTATAAAAGCTCTGAAGGGTGCCTCCTCCTCTTTACGCGGCATAAGGGGCCTTCGTTGTATTCCCCACCTTCTCTTTTCTGGTGAAGCTTTCATTTCCTTCCTTGTTGCCTGTAGATCAATTTAAAAATCCACTAAAAATAAAAGAAAGAAAGCATAGAATGGGGAAAAGGAGGAACAGGGAGCATGCGTAGGATGCTAATGGAGTTTGTGATCTCCAGAGACCGCGGGTCTCAAAAGATATAAACAATAAATAAGAGGAGGGATCGCGATAAATATCTTTGAAGCGTGGGAGATGTGTGAGTGTCGACCTTCTCTTCCAATCGGCCGGTCGATGAAGAGAGTTTTCTTTAGATTAGCCTTACAAAATAGATAACAACCAACAAAGAAATATTGATTAGCAAACCAAAGTGTGTAGTTTCAATCCCAAGTGAAATATATGACGTGAAAACATGAAATAGAACACACCTGTTAGGCATTGGCCCTTAAACCCCTATGCAAAGGGTAGGGAAAAACATTATGAATGATAAGGATATAAGACAGAGACGTGCAAGCGTTGCACTATGGGAGGCTCTCAATGTGGTTGAGATAAAAGACAAACAAATATAATATAATGCATGCTTGCAGGATGAACTATATACAGTGAACAGAAACAGAGAAGAAGTAGAAGAGCCTGGGATTATTTCTCCTTTGGCTTTTGATGGGCGTTCGGGAGGAAGCCTCCTTCAGGATGAAGCTTTACACGCAGAGAGTACTCCCTCCTTGAGCCAGAGATTCGGCAGCACCTCCCCTTCGTTATGAAGTTGGCCTCTCCTATTCAGGAACCGCAGAGGCTTATTTATAGGGAGAGGGTCGTGTTTACTTCCAAGAACAATTATGATAATTATCTTTGGCATGAGATAAACATGGCAAGAGTCCTCCCAGTCTTGGAAAGCCACCGGGAACCCTTCCCCAGTTGAGAAGGACTCCAAAACTGGGAAATGAGAAGTCGCGGGCGAGTTCAAAAACCTTAAAGAAATGGCGTCAGACCTGGTGGTCACCCATTAAATGGGCGTCCACAACCTTGGACGTACATTAAAAGTTAAAACTTGGAAACTTGAAAAAAAAAAAGAGAATTCGCGTCTGAGTCAAAAGACGCTCATTTAGAATGAATTTGAATTTCGGAAGAATTGTGGAGCTCAAAAATAGCAAAGAAAATCGCGTCTGGGTGCCAGGACGTTCATTAGGAATGAGCCACCGCCAAAACAGACGCATATAATCAAGAAGAATGGGCGTCAAGCGTCTCGGATGTTCATTTAAAGAATTGGCATCACTCCTGGGTGACACTAATTGAAAATCATTCAAAAATGTAAAAACACAAATTCGCGTCCTCCAAGGCCGATGCCAATTAGCAATTGGCATCCAAGGGGTTGGTCGTTAATTTTCCATGAAGAACAGGGGCCCCGAGGGTCTTCTTCTAAACGCGGCCGCCAAATTGGAGTGTTATAAAGCAATACGAGATGTACTCATAGCAATGTCAATTTTGGCATGTCTACAGCTGTCCCGCCTTGGCGTCTGCTTTACAAGGGAGTCTAATATAGTGGAGCGAAATGAAAAGTAGACACCAAGGTGTGATGAGACACACGATTAACACCACCTGATGAGAATCAAATCAAAAGATCGAGATGAAGCAATCTCGGGAGATTCGGTGAAAGCAACAATGTTTGGATAAAGGAGGGAGTGTGCGGGCGCGGGCGCGGAGGAGATAAAAGGATGATCAACTTCCAATGCCGTGAAAGTACCCCAGGTCACAAACCTGTATGTTTCACCATTGAAGAGTGGTTACCAGCAAATGTAAACATGCTGCAGCCAAAGTGTATCTAAGGAAAGAGATTGAAATAGGAGGATGAAAATTCAAACAAATGAGTTTTCGAGAAAATCGCCCAAAACTGTAAAAAGACGAACTGAGGACTCAATTCGACAATGAATATCTCATATCATGAACAATTAGAGTTAATTGACTCTCAAAATCGAGTTATCAGAATGATTTTTCAATGTTAATTCAAAGTCCTATATGAATACATGCTGGGTTTAAAGAGAAAATTAAAATAAATTAAAATGGAAGATAATCAAGGATAATATTGGTAAGCTGTCAAGACTGAGTCAAGAAACCCATTTGTGAGCTGATACTAAGCCGAAGTCTGTTTATCCGCACACTAATTCATAAAAGGGAACCATCGTCCCCAGTCTTGGATGGCTCAACGGCCTATTCGTGCGGCTAAGATTCCTCTGAAATCATCATTATTTTTGATGAAGGGGAACTCAAATTTCAGATTTACCAAAGCCACAATGTCCTTGATATAATCTAATAGCGTACGTAACATATAGTAAAATGCATACAAGAGTAGATGGTGGAGCAATAAGCATGTGGGAACTGCAAGCAATGAGGGGCAAGCATCGTGGGACTTGGATGATAATGCCCAGATGGTGGGACCAAAAGCTTCTTTTTCTGCTCTCAAAAATCCATTAGCCAAGATATAATGGAGCATAACAAGTAATGAATAAAGCCATTGTGCATATCATTAAAGTATTCAATGAATTGATAGCATGATAGCATGATAGCATAGTGTGAACTACAACAAGCATAGTGTGAACATAGCAGTGATAGCACAGCATCGTGAAAGCGTGAAAGCATGAAAGCATCAATCATCATTTGTTATTGCATTTGAACCATGAGGATGACGGCTTGGCTAATCAGTTGACAGATTAGGAGTTAAATGACCTGAATGCCCAGATAAGAATTGGCAGGAATGCCTGTGCAAGGCGGCAAAAGTACTTAGGAGATTTGACAGTGATTTGCTCAGAATGGCAGGAATAATCAGACTTGACATAAATTGCCGAAAGATAATAATCAAGCATGCCCAGAATGGCAAATCCTGGAGATCAATATGAGTCATGAATGATGTAAGTGAGAAGAGGACTCAGCCCAAGCTTTTGGCCCTTGCAAAAAGTGTCCCTGCAAAACAACACCATCAGAAAATATCATGTATTTTTTTTGAAATATGCAAATTTTTTTGTGGGTTTTGGAGAGTATTCAAATTTTTATGTGGATTTTGAAATATTTGAAGTTTTTATATTTTAAAAATATTCAAAAAAATTTGAAATTTTATGAATATTCAATTTTTTTAAAATTTGAAAATATTTAATTTTTTTAGAATTTTGGAAATATTCAATTTTTTAGAATTTTAAAAATATTTAATTTTTTAAAATTTTTAAAATATTTAATTTTTTTAAAATTTTGGTTTAGACATTGCTAATGCATCATCAAAGGATATTTAAGCCGCTGGCTAGGGGTCCTCGTTCCTTCCCCTTTCGCTAAAAACTGCCCAAAACCGGGCGTGCATTGAGGGTGGCGCCCTATAACTAGCTATCCTTGGATAACGGTGCCCCTACCAAGGCCATACCTGAGAAACACTCGGTCTTGGCGGGAGAAGAGAAGAGAAATTGGGGATAAGCCTGATATAAGTTAAGAAGATATTGGGTTTTGACTTCCCTCCATAGCACGACCCCTAGATATTCGATCTGTTGCGTCGGGACTTTGTGTCATATCATCGAACTTAAATTCTCACTTAGGCACGCATACGACCGGGGTCATAATGTCCCGCAGGGAAACTGTACTGCCCTCTTGCCATGCCAAAATTTTGATTTTTTTTCTTTTGATTTGTCACTTTGTGCTTTCGTCATCCTTTGGACTTGAAAGATATTGAAATTGAGCTTAAAATTTGAGAATAAGGTTATAATAGACTGCCCCTATTTGAGACTTCCTCTTGTCGGGATGTGCTTAGGTTGGTTGTTTTTGCCCAGAATATCTCTGCCCTCATATTTCAGTCGAGAAGAGAAGAATAAAAGACTTTGTGCCATCGACCATGGCCCAAGTAGCAACGGTGTTCTACCAAAGGAGACGGCTAAGGACGCCGTGAAGTGTGTGCGATGCCCAACTAAGGGTTGCCCTTAATGAGCGGGTAGAGAATGCCGAACTCCCAGCGTGGGGTTCTTATAATCGAAGTGCTGCAGAAGCAAGCCTAAAGACTCTCTTTTTGTGGACATTGATTTTAACAAAAGACCTAAGATAAGGCTTAGAACAACCACTCTTAATCATGTTAAGAAGCACTTCGTTTTGAAAAACCGTGCGTGCATAAAGTGAAGAAAATGCATACTTACGCAAACATACATTACCTTGCGACCTTGTAGAAGGAGTAGTTGCCGGAGGCCAACATGGGATTTGTTGCCCTCGTGACAGATAGAGAGAAGGAAGCAAAGTTTTTAAATTGGCTTAACAAGAAGGAGCGGTGTCCAGACCAAACGTAGACGAATAAGGAGAAAAGGAAGAGAGGTGAGGGCTAGAACTCCCCCACTAAGGTGCGAAAACCTTGATCACATGAAAAAGCGTACAGAAGGAAAGGGAAAATTAAGATGAGGAGTGAGGACTAATGCCTCGAAAATAGTGGGAGAAAGGGCAGATGCCCAAAGTAGTGGATATGGAAGAAGTCGGGTTGAACTCGGGATCAGGAGGAATCAAGAGAAGAAATTGGTAGATGGAAAGTGGCGGATCCGGAGGGTCCGGAGGCAAAGGAGGAAAATCATGATGGGAAGAAGAATCATCCGGAGGCTCTGGAGGAAGAAAATATCAAGGGATGCGATGTCCTACGAAAAGGTATGGGAAAAGATAAGTTAAGAGGAAGAAGAGAACAAAGGACACAATGTCCCGGAGGAGTAGGAGGATAAATCGGAAGAAAGATGGGGGGTCTGGAGGTTTCGAGGGGAGAAGATACCATGGGGCGCGATCCCCCGGGAGGTCTGAAGGTTCCGGAGGGAGAAGATACTATGGGGCGCGATGTCCCGGGAGGTCCGGAGGTTCCGAAGGAATAGGGTAAGGAGGAGCGCGATGCCCTGAAAAGAGATCCGAAGGTCCCGGAGGAAAGAAATAGAAAAGGCACGATGCCTTGGATGGTCCGGAGGTTCCGGAAGGATGTAGAGGAGGAGGGCGCGATGCCCGGCAAGTAGAGAAAAACCCGGAGGATCCGGATACAAGAGTTGGGAGTGGACGTGATGCCCTGAGAGAAAATTGGTGGGGGTGCGATGCCCGACAAGTGTAAGGGGACCCGGAGATCGCGAAGATAGAGATGAATAAGAAAGAAGATGTGGAGGATCCGGATGTTTCGGAAGGCGGGGAAGATACGGGTTCGGAAACCTGGGAAAGATGGAATGCATGTGAATGCAATGCAATGGATGCAGGGGATGCAAAGAATGCATGGGAGGTAAGGAATGCAAAGAACACGAGTGCCGAGAGGATGAGAATTCCCTCCTCACCCAATGGGTGGCCTATAAAGAGAAATTGGTGGTTGATAAGAATGTTGATGAGATTGAATAGGAAGTGGATAAGGTAGCGAAAGGCCCCCTAGCAGAAGAATAACTGCCCCTCCATAGCAATGAAAATATATGGTCAAACAGCTCAACGGATAAAATTAAGGCCCATGACGAAGCTTCAACAATAAATGATAACTCCCTTGGAGGGCGAAGAGTAATAATATGAGGGAGTTGAAAAGTTGGAATGTGAAGCTTCGTGTTGCCCAAGGCTTGTAATGGATGAAGGGTGTTGGATAAAATGGGCATTCGCCCCTCGAATAGAAGGATAGACTTGATATTGGAGTGTTGAACCAAGGGGTGCCTTGCCCGGGCTTTGGGTATGGACGCACATGGCATCAAAGCTTGACATCTTCTCTCAGTGAGTACTGGTGGGGACCGGGCCTTTTCAACCATGCCCGATACAAGAATGCGGATTGGAATCTGACAAATAAAGTCTTGCATCTTGAATAACATAATCGAGGTCAACTCCTTCTTGCCCGGCTCCTGAACGTTCTCTTCGGCACAAATATTTGTAACAACACACCCACTCCGAGCGGAGGCAGAAGGCGGAGTGGAAGCGGTATGCTTAGTAGATGGTGGAGATGTAATGGAAGGTGTTGGAGGAAGGGCGAGTGGAGGTAACACGTCGAGCTTCTCCCCTTGCTCGGAAGCAGATGGGGTTGGCTCGAGTGTAACAAGGGGTGGACCCTGCTCAGGATTTACCACAGGTTTAGGTAAATGGGTAGGTGGAAGGATATGCAAAGCTAAGTTTGGGGTTATAGGTATAGTGGAGGGCCGAGGTGGTGGCAATGGGAGGTTAATTGGAGAAGGTTTGATGGAGGGTTTGACGGAGGCCGAGGGCGTGAAGGTTGATGAAGGTATAATTGGTGGAGGTTTAGTAGGAGATTCGACGGAGGCCGTTGTTGTGGAGATTGATGGTGCAGGAGTTGGGTGTGTAATAATGGAGGGTTTGACATGTTGGAAATGTTAGATTTTAGGGGTGCGAGAGGTTTGAAGGGTAGGAGATGTGTCTTGATGCGCCGGTGTGGGTGATTGGAGTATCAACCCATTATCGTAACATCAGTAGGTCTCAAAGATGGGGGTTGGATTGGGGACAGTGGCATCGTCCTGAGCAGGGAATTCTTCGAGTGGTGGAGGAAGAGGAAAGCGGAGGAAACTCAGAATGCGTGCTTGCAGAACTTCATCTCGTGCTATCTTCAATTCTTCACATGCTGGCTCAAACTATTCATTGTCGAGCACAAGTGGACGCTGATAAGTGTCCATTTTCTATAATAATTCATTACATATACACCATTTTATGTGCATATAATTAGGTAATTATGCATATTTCATAGTTAACCTCAACTCCGCATATAAATTGGGCATTTCACGCAAATTAATTAATTCAGTGATATCATTTAGTAAAGTAAAGTTGAGGGTCAGGAGCATTAATTCTCCATTGCATAATCATGAGCATTTGTGATTTCTGTGCACATTGTGGTAATTTTTATAGATTAAATAGTAATTATTTGTGTAATACCCTGGATTCTTATCGGATCTTCCGGATCCTTATCGGAGTGCTTTCGGATCGCTTTTGTGAGTCCTGAGTTGAGTTTTACGATCCACGTGGGTTTTTCTCCCGTACAATTTATGGAACCATGTGGTGAGTTTATTTCTCAGTTCATCGACTCGAGGACGCTACAGTTGCGATGTACTCTTTGAGCGGATCGTTTCGGCTATTTTTTCGTATTTTTATGAATTAGTGAATTTTCGGCTTAAAAATCAAAATTTCAAAAATTAGGAAAATTCCTAATTTCTTTCCTTTTTATTTTCATTTCCTCTCTCCTCCCTCTCATTTCTCATGTTTCCCTCTCTCTCTCGTTCTCTCTCCTCTCTGGTCCTCTCGACGCGGGACGCGCACCGTTGGCGAGCTGGCTGAGGTGGGGACACGATGGAGTGAACCTGGAGCGTGATGGAGTGACGGATTGAGCGTGGCGCGGCGCAATCCCTCGGTGGATTCAAAGCCAGTGCGGTTCGTTGGTTTGACGATTTTCGACACGGTTTAGTCGCTTCGGCGCGTGAAATCTTCGGTGGAGGTAGGGAGATGGAAGCGCTACTTCTATGCTACGTTCCCTCGCAGTTTCATGCCGAACGGTGCGCATACGAGTGGGTTTCGTTCAGTTTCGGGAAAATCATGCCTTTGGGGTGTTTATCGGGTTCGTCGAAAAATGACGACAATTTTTAAATCAGTTGGTGTCATTCGAACCCCTGGAATGTCAGCATTCCATTCTCACTGATTTCGTTGAGATTGGTGGTCATTTGGGACCGGTAGGAGCCCGGGAACCCATGTGATTCCATTTGAGTCAATTCAGTAGAATTACCCATTTCTAGTCGTTTGTGCGTCATTTTGACCTCTTCCAGAGTGTGAAAGGTCGGTATTGTCATTGTGGTTGTATCCCCTTCGTTTCGGAGTGAACGGGGCGTGGAAAGGCCGAGATTCAGTCGATCCCTTATTTCTCCTGCTGTAACGCCTGAACGGTCGTTACAGTGGCCGTTTAGGTCATTACGCGGTCCAATGTGTTACCGTTTAATGTATGTCGATTTCGGTCTGCACGATTGCGCGATAGACCATTTTATGTGTTTCGCGGCCCATTCTGGACCGTTCATATCCTTTGGACGGCACTGGGGTGGCCGTGTGTTTCCTTTGGACAGCCTTTGGGTGGCCGTGTGGTTTCGAGTGGCAGTTGAGCGGTCTTTCGATAAACCGTTCAACTTGCTTGAGCGGCCCTTGCTAGACCGCTTAGTATGGTTGACTCTAGTCAACAGTTTTATGGTAGTTTGATCTAGCGGTCCTTCCTAGACCGTTCCTTGTCCTGGGCGGCCTTCTCTTAGACCGTCTAGACCCTTTAGCGACCCATTGGTAGACTGTTTTGAGATTTGACCGCAGTTGTCCGCCTCTTCGTTGTAGCGCCCTTTTCTTAGGCCGCTACAGTCCGGTTGGCTTAGGTCAATAGGTTAAGGTGGTTAGTGTGACAGTTTACTCTTAGACTGCCTAGTCCATGTAGCGCGTCTATATTTGACCACTTTGGTGGTTTGTCCGAATAGGTCGGTTAAGGGTTGACTGGGTTTGGCGGCCTAATCCTTGACCGCTACAGTTCCCCAGTGGCCCATTCTATGACCGCCAGCGTATGTTCCTCCGCTTAACTTCTGCGTGTTGTTTCCTGATGTGTTGGTTTCCAAGTGCCTTGGCTTAACTTCGTGATTTGCCCATTATCCTGTGGATGTCTTTTGATGTCCTATGAGGGCTATAACCATGTTATAAGGTAGCCAGACATACTTTTCTATTGGATAAGAGTCATTGTTAGGTTCTGGTCAACCCGGTGAGACCCATTGGTTGATAAGTAACCTTGTGCGTGTCTCGACTCTTTTGGATAGATCGAGACATGGTTCTGGATGCCTGGAGGTACTATTTTACCTCGATCTACGTGTCCAGATGCGTTGAGGGTCTTGGTGCTCCCTCAGGTCTCTATGAGTCGTTTCTTCGGTTGTGTGGATCTGATGATCCAGTATCGTTTTCCTCGGCTTTGGATTAGACTGATTGGCGGCTTGTCACCGCCGTGGTGCGATGATCTTGACCCCGAGTCATGAGACTCAAGGATCGTTGTATCAGCAGGTCTAGTTACCCTGTCCCGAGTCTGCTGGCAGTTGGTGTACTGCCTTGGTGCTTCGCAGTACGTGTGGCAGTGCTCGCTTAGCCTGTCCGTACTTCAGCACTCGTGTTTCAGAGTCTCCGTGTCTAGTGAGCCTCCACTAGTCATAGCCCGACGACCTCGAGTGTCGGCCCACCTGGGAGTGGTGGTGGGGCAGTTCCCGAGATACGGTTTGTAGGCTAGTTTCCGTGGGCTCCCTTGCCTTGCAGTAGCGTCCTGCTGGGGGAGAAAATTAGCTAGAGGCCTAGCTCAAGATATTGAGCTTGTGTATGCACACGTGATCAGGGGCGTTTTGGTCGAACGTTGACGGGCGTGACCCTGACTAGTAACTCGTTACTGTAGTTCCTGGTTCAGTTCAGTGAGTATCTCAATCTCTGTCGTTCTCGGCGTCCGTAGCGAGATACTTGTGGTGCAGTGTAAGACGTCAGTGGACGCGTCTGGATGTTCTTCTAGTGAGGAGGTGCATCCGTCACTTGGCGCGTGACTCTCGTGTTTCTCGGAGTCTGTGTTCCCCTTCCGAGTTAGTGTGTTATTGGCTTCATCTAAGATCAGCTTCCCCTTCTGAGATTGGTCTGTTCTTGGGTTCGTCCAAAATCAATTTCCTGTTGCGTGCATGACGATCTAGTCATGTATGCGTTAGTGTCTGTGTCTGTCTAGGTCTTTTCTAAGATTTTTACCTGTCTTTGTAGGACCTTTGCTTTCGGTCTTGTGCCTGCCGACGGATCGGTAACTCCTGACTTTGTGAGATCAGGGTTCGCCCTTCTGTCGTTGTTTGGAGTAGTTAGGGAGCCGAGGTTTGTTCGAAAGCCATGTTTTGTTCGGTGCAGTTTTTCCCTTTTCTTTTAACTATTCCACTTTTTCCGTTGCGGCTTTCTTTTACAGCTTTCTAGTTGTAGTTTAGCTTTTCCTACTTTACTACTACTGCCGTTTTAGCTATTGTTCTGTGTTACTGCGTTATTTTCAGTAGGGATCCGCGTGACCCCTACTGAGCCAGTGACATGTAGCTCACCCCTACTTTTCAGGTGGGGTAATCTCTACTTCCTTCGCGGTTCCTGGTGTGACGTGCTCGTAGTTGTCAGCGGTACCTGCGCCGGGCTTCCCCCGACCTCAGTGTACGTTTTTCTTTCTGTTGGATTGTACTTGTCTTTCCTTTGGACTGGACTCTGGTATAATTGTTAATCTAAACTATTAATTAAAAAGTAATTTTATTTCTACTACTTTAACAAACCTGATTAATGAAATTTAATTGCTTACTGTTATATCTGCGACTTCAATGTACTACACGACAATCCTTTTATCCCTTCGGAGCTTTACAGCTCTTGGGAGGCTTCACGGTTTTCAAGTGGTATCGGGTCTACTCGGTAGTCCTATCGGGTATATTCGGTATCCGGAGTCCGGGTCGTCACAATGTGTGTGCAGGACACTGAAGGTAATTATAGGTAAAGTTGGGTGCAAAACAGTCTGAAGATAAGGAATAGAAAACCCTAGGGTGCCCTCCTCTCTCTCCCTTCAAGTTTGACCAAGTCAAATGCAGTCACCACCTATTTTTGTTGGAGAGAAAAGAAAATTTTTAATTTTTAATTCAAAGTTTGAAAAGGAGGAAATTAAGGAGGGAAAAGAAAATTTTAAATTTTAAATTCAAAGTCTGAAAAAAAAGAATTCAAAGTTTGAAAAGGAGGAATTCAAATTTTGAATTCAAAGTCTGAAAAGGAGGAAAAGGACATTCAATGTTTGAAAATGAGATTCAAAGTTGGAAAAGGAGGAGGATCTTGACCAAAAAGGAAGGGGGGGGTGCCCACCTTGTCTCCCTCCCTCATTTATCTCATTCTCCATCTATCCTAACCCTCCACCTCTATCAAACTTGATCTCCACCATCCATTTAACATGTTCTCCCGATAAATAGCTCATGTCAAGGAGGAGAAAGGGAGTTCTTCTTTTGGTAATTCTTCACCCTTTCTCTCCTAACCTTAGGCCACCAATTTTCTCCTCCCTCCGTCCCCCTTCTCCTCTTATATTATCCACGAAAGTTTTTTATTTTTAAATGCTCTACAACTTCTTCTTCTACATCATCTTCTAATTCCTTCTGATCTTCAAGTTATTTCGTATTTTTCACTGTGTTATCCTATGCAATCCGAGACAACATTCTTCTCTGTTCTTCCCTATTTTTCTCTTTCCTCTGTCCCTCTTCTCCTCTTACTTTCGTCACCAAAGTTCTTTATTTTTAACTTCTCTACAACTTCTTCTTCTTCATCATCTTCTAATTTCTTCAAGATTTCAAGTTATGTTCAACGTTTCAATGCCTTATCTCTGATTTTCACTATTCATATTTTAAAGCCTTCTTCTTCTTCTTCTTCCATCTCACCTAGGTAGCCTTAGTTAATCTCCCCTTCATCACCATCTCATTCTCTTCTAAACCATTTCCATCTCCCTTAGATTTACCTTGACCTCTCTCTTCCTCTCCTTAGATCTCTCTCCTCTCCCCATACATTCTCCTCCAAGAGCGACTTCAACGACGAAGGTGTCTTCCTCCCGGCGTAGACGACATATTCCGTGAGGTGGTTCGTGATCCAAAACCAAGAGAGGACGACGCCATCATCACCATTACGGCTACCATCTCCAAACTCCAGGTTTTTCTTATTTTTATTACTTTTATGTTATTTCACTTCATTGTAATCTCGTTGCATTGTTAGTGCAATTTAGTTTCGCATTTCATGTACTCTTTTTTTTAAGTTAATGAAAGGTGTTATTTTGATATAGAGCTTGCTCTTCTTCCCTCTCTACCTCCTTCTTCTATCTCTTCTTTTCCACTTCATGTAATTATTTTCCATAAGATAGGCACGTAATCATAGGCATTTTTAATTAATTGTTGGAACCATGTTTCGTTTAATCATTCTCTTCGAGCTATAAAAAAATCACAAACATTTTTTAAACGGTTACAAGGCTTTTACTTTAAAAATCTCTTCTTCCCTGTGGATTCGACCCGAGATTGTCATAGTACTACGTTCTCTTTTGATCATTTTGTGCGAGTTTGATTTTAAGATTGTTAGTGCGTGTGTAGTAACGACATGCATTTCCTCGTTATCAATTTTTGGCGCCGTTGTCGGGGAAGAAAGATGATTTTTGATTTAAGAACTTTCTTTTCCTTGTGTTTATATTGTACTAATAAAACTCTCTTTTCTTATTTTTTACAAAAAAAAAAATTCAAAAAAATCAGAGGCTAGTTTGCCTTTCTTTCTTTCATCTTTTGATTTTGTCATTCATTTCAAAAGAGAGAGAGAGAGAGAGAGAACGAAGTATCCCGCTTCAAGTAAGTATCCTAAACTCCTCTCATTTTGTGTTATTTTCATAATGTTCTTGCATATTGTGGTTAGATAGGTTCACTAAATAAAAAAAAAACTCTTCACTTGAACCCAATAAAAATTCTCATTTCAAGAGTAGAAATCACACTTTCATGTTCTAAGTCATGCATCATTTAGGATAGAAGTTCTTTTTCCTTATTGTTTAACTTTGGTCATTGTATTTTGGAGATTGCGAGGGACAAGGTGAGTTATTTTCTAATCTTTTTCTTAATCACATGCTCATACATATTTGCATAGAACTCCTTATTTGAACTTGATTTGTTGCATATCATTTCTAAAATATTTTAAGGGCAACACCCATAAGCAAGATAAGGTGGAGATTTCATCACCATTCCTTAGCCCACAAGCCACAATCCCCTTACATCTTTGCATTACCTAGACCTTAAATAAAATCTAGTAGACATTGGCCCTAGGTTCACACTGTGGTTCTTGTGTTATTTGGGGTTACCCTCTTGTGGAAATCGGTGCTTAAGGTAAGACAATCGAACGGCAAACGTCTTAAGCGGGTTAGTGGTTTGTAATTAGGTCCCTTCAAAAGTAGGGGGAGCCTCCCACTATCCCACCCCTTACCTTGCCGGTGAAAATATTGAGCGTAAACTTAAGTTACACTTTAGCCATTTTGTGAAACCCAATTTGTAGGTCTAGGTCACATCTAGGTCATTAGGTAATTTGTGTAATAGCTTGTTTGTGTTTGTATAAAAAAATAAAAAATCTCCTCTTATCTCTCCCCGTCCTAGTTTGAGTAAAAAAAATAAAAAAAATAAAAAGCATTATAAAAAAATTCTCTCATCTTTCATCTTTAACCTTGGTTTATGTAAGGGGGAAGATCTCAACAGCCTGACTTAGTTAAGCCGATTAGAGAGATTGAGGGATTCAATTTTAATCAGGCCAATCAAATCCAACCCATGGATGAACAACACCAACTAGGGGTACCCAAACAAATGAAGGAATATTTCATTCCTTCGAATTATCAGCCATCCACTTGTATCCAACTGCCTAATGTCCCTACTTTGCACTATGAGATCAAATCTAGCACCATTCAGATGCTCCCATCCTTTTATAGGAAGACTAATGAAGATCTCTATAAACATCTAGATGAATTTCTAGAAATTTGTTCCACTGTGAAAATTTAAAATTTCACAGATGATGCTCTCCGCCTAACCTTATTCTCTTTCTCACTTAAGGACAAAGCCAAATATTGACTAGGGGTCTTAGGAAAACCTATTGGCACATGGGCAGATATGCAGCATGAGTTCCTTAAGAAGTTTTATCCCATCGGTAGAACCAACACCCTGAGACGTGCAATCACAGGATTCACGCAACTCCCAAATGAAAAAATACATGAATCATGGGAGAGATTAAAGGAACTCCTCAAAAAATGCCCACATCATGGGCTTTCCAAATGGCAAATAGTGTAAGCTTTCTATGAGGACTTAGATGATCAAGTTAGGCAGATTGTGGATGTATCATGTTATGGGGCATTTATGAGCAAGAGTGAGGATGGGGCCTATGCCTTATTTGAAATGTTGGGCGAGAATTCAATCAACCATGATTCATTATCCTCATATGAGAGAACCATTGGGCCCTCTAAACGGGTCGGGATGTATCATGTGGAACCTGAAGCTAGAGTGGATGTGAATTTCATCCATCAAAAATTAGACAAGATGGACATCATGGCCCAAAAGTTAGAGTAGGTTGATATGCTAGCCCACAAATTAGACCAGCTCCTGGCCCAAAACAAACAAGAAATCACCATCTCACCTACGTCCAACCCATACCCGAACCCAACACACCATGAGGTGTGTACTTTATGTGCTAGCCCGGACCATCATGTGTCCGATTGTCCAGCAGTAGCCCAGTTACCACCTTTTATATAGGAGCAAGTCCAAGCAGCCCAGGGATTCTCTAAGCCCAACTATGACTCATTTTCTAACACCTATAATTCGGGTTGGAGGAATCACCCCAATTTCAATTGAAGAAATCAACAAGCTCCCAATCAGCCCACCATCCCCTCCGCATGTCAAACTCACAAACCACTAATCCAACACCAATTCCAAGCTCAACCATCATTTCAAGGAAATGCTTATGGTCGAGGATCGCAAGCCCAACAACCACTTCCCCGATTCAACCAGGGTCGGGTCCCATACCAACCTCCTCAGCCCAATTATGGGCAGTCTTCCAATTCCCAACTAATCTATCAACCTCCTCTGCAACACCACCAGGACTCCCAAACTGATGATAGATTCCATCAGTTACAACAACTAATTCTAGCTTAAAATCAATCCTTCCAACAAACCATTCAAGCCCATAGTCAATCTTTCCAACAGAGCATTCAAGTCCCCCAACAAACTATCTCTAAGTTGGAGACCCAATTGGGCCAATTGGTTGAAGTCACCATGAGAAGGGAAGTAGGCCAATTGCCAAGTCAGCCCATTGCCAACCCACGAAATAATCCTCCAGGCTTCCCACAACCAAACTTCCCCATTAACCAGCCAATTCCTCCTCTCCTCCAGCACCCATCAGGTCAAATAACACAAAAAGGCCCACAACTTGAAAATACGAAAGTAATTTTGACCTTAAGAAGTGGTAAAGTCCTCCGAGATCCCCAGGGTCCACTCCTACTTCATCAATCCAGGCCCCTGACATATCCTCTGATAGTGAGGAGGAGCCCAACCGGGAAGAGAATGTCAAGGGAAAGAGGAAACTATAGGAAGGACATAGCACTTACCAACCTATAGTGTCATTTCTCAATATCTTAAAGCCTAAAAAGAAACAACCAGCCCATAATGAGGAGATGATGGAACTCTTCAAACAAGTACACATCAACATCCCTCTTCTCGATGCCATCAAACATGTCCCGGCCTACGCTAAATTCTTAAAGGAAATGTGCACTCCTAGGCGAGAGCCACGAGTCACTCCGGAAAAGGTTCGGCTCCCTGAGAACGTTAGTGCTGTGGTCCTCAACCAACTTCCAAGGAAGTTAAAAGACCCTGGAGTGCCACTTATCTCTTGCAACATTGGGGGTGTGACCTTTGATAAGACTCTCCTTGATCTAGGAGTCAGTGTGAATTTACTCCCCACCTCCATCTATGAGCAGTTTGACATCAGTGAGCTCAAGCCTACACCCATTATTCTCCAACTCGCCGATAGATCAATCAATACTCCAAAGGGTCTTATTGAGGATGTCATTGTTAAAGTGAATGAGTGCTACTTCCCTACCGATTTTCTTATTTTAGACATGATTTCTCCCCAAGAAATCAAGCATATGTAGACACGCCAAAATTGACATTACTTTGAGTATTTCTCATATTACTGTGCAATGCCCCATTTGACCCTCAAATTAGCTTGTTTGAGTGGTTTTTCCCACTTTTCTTGAATTTCTCTTATTTTTTCCCTCATTTCCTCCTTTTTCCTATTTTTCTGGATTTTCTGGGCATTTATCTCATTTCTGAAATTCACGACCTTGGGAAGGGCGTGTTCTTATAAAAAATGACCTGATCTAGGGCGTTTCTTTGAGAAAGGACGCCTGACCTGAGGGCGTCAATTCTTTTGGTTTGACCGACTTCCCCCATTTGAGCTCTTGAAATTAACGCCCTTCCCAGGGGCGCGTTTTTTAAAAGTGGCTTTGATTGAGGCGTGTTTTACATTTTTCAAATATGGGGAGTTTTTATTTCTAAAATTTGGTTTTTGAGAAACGCCCTTGTGCAGGGCGTGTTTTTAAGAAACGCCCTCTAGGCAGGTCGTCAATTCAATAATTGACGCCCTGAACCAGGTCGTGTTTCACTTTTGTGCTCCGAACGAACGCAGCCTTTCCCAGAGAGACTCCTGCTTCGTTTGGGCTCTTGCCCAGCTTAATCCCCCCTATTTGGGCTCTTGCCCGTTCTTATCTCTTCCTCTTTTGGACTCTTCCCTCCTTATCTCCTTTTCTATCTTATTAATAGAGCTTCTAAGCTCTGTTGATTTTTTTTTTGGATTCGGAATACTCCTCCCTCCGTCGTTCTTCTTCTGCTCTTCTTTCATTTCTTTTCTTTTTTGTCTTCTTCTGTTTTCTCTTTTCCTATTCTTTCCTTCGCAGGTTGCTTGGCTAAGGAGGGGCTTCACGTTCAAATCTTCATCTCTTGGAAGACTTTCTCCCCATCGAGCATTCAAGCCCAAAAGCAACAGGCTCCTCTTTTATTTATTCTTCTTTTTTTACTATCATCATTCATATGCATGCATGTTCATACACGTTTATATAATTTTCCAACTCAACCACGTTGAGTATCTCCCCTTTAAGTGCAACTCTTGCACTCTTTCCCCTTATTCTATTTTGCATTCATCATCATATTCCCCACACCCTCATTGCATAGGGGATTAAGGGCAATCACCCTTAAGGTGTGTTCTTCACCATGATTTCATGCTCATCTTTATTTATGAATTGATGCTACACTCACCACATATCTAATGCAATTTCTTTATTGGTGTTTGTCTTTTTTTGCAAGGGTAATAAACTGGAGAACTCTCTTCATCGGCCGGCCGATTTGAAGAGAAAGGAAGCACTCACATCCCCGCACTTTGAGGTATTTTCGCGATCATCCTTTCCCTTATTATTTTCCACTCGAGACCCTCGTGTCTCTGGCGATCACACACGCTCCCCTTGTGCACCTCGTGCTATTTTCATCTCCACTATTGTTTATTGTTTGCTTTTCATTATATTTTCTTTAAGTGGATTTTAAAGGAATCTACAAATTGGCGATCACGGTGGGACCCTTTGTGTTCTCATTTATTACCCCTTTCCCCTTAGGCACCCGCGTGTGCCGTCTCCCCTATTGCACCCTCGGTGCGTCCCCCTTTTGTGCCCCTCGGGCACCCTCCATTGGTTTTACACCCTCCCCTAAGTGATTGGTCAGTTTGTTGATTTTTCTTTAAAATTTCCACTTATTTAAAATTCTTGATGAGCATGCTTATTCTATTGATTGCCATGATTGTGTGATTGAGTGTTAATACTGCTGGCCGTGAAGTTTTTCTGGAGAAAGTGAATTCACGCCTCTGGAAGAGGCATTTTTCTTGATTTAACGCCCTAACCCAGGGCATCTTTTTCATATTTTACGCCCTCTGACAGGGCGTTTTCCAGCATATTTCCGGGTTTTCCTGCTTTATATTGCTGCCTGTGAATTCACGCCCTTCCCAAGGGCGTTTATTTGTTGTTTAGCGCCCCACATCAGGGCGTCCCTTTATTGATAGCGCCTCACCCTAAGGCGCGTTTTACCCTGCCCCTGGGCCCCTCACGTTGATTCACGACAGTCACACTGTCGTGTCTTTGGTTAGTAGCGCCCCCTGCCAGGGCGTGTTTTTACTGTGGGTTTCCAGAACCCTTCCCGTGGGTGAGTTTTCATGATATTTCATATTGATTGATCATATTGTGTGGTTGGCCTAATTTCCCCTGTTGCATTCATTCTTTGCATTGGTTTGGGAGCCCCCTCCTCTTCATTAGGATCCACACACCCTCTTGGAATCGGGACGACCCTCCATTGAGCATTCCGTCTCTTTGGACTGGAAATCCCTTTTCCAAGCCTCCGTAAGTCCCCGCACCCATGGATTCCCTCACGGACGCCGGGCAGGTTGTACCCTTTTGAAGTCCCGAGTTAGTTGGCCATATACGTGGTGAGAGAGGATCCCTAGTTGGCATTGGAGTTCAAACCGTATTGAAACTAGGTTTCCCCCCCTTGTGTGATTTTTAAAACTTTGATAAAATCTTTAATTCACCAAGGTTCAAACAAATCAAATCAAGGTAACCATCTCTTTTGTGTGCTTCTTTGCATATTATTTTGAACTTTGATTGCATGATGGCTTACTATAAACAACGTAACATGTTTAATTCAATTCATGAGGATGCACAACCTAGCACATCCTATTCCCCTCAACTTCAACATGATCATCAAAATTCTCACCATTCTTTCAAAGGGCCACGTCCTCATTCTTATGGTCATGCCCGACCCATGGGCAATGTCCAATCCAATGGTCCTTCAACTCAATTTCGAGCCACTACTCCCTCGGGATCCTCTCGTCCCAATGATGAGAAGGTCTCCCAGATCATTCATGCATTAGATCATCTTACCCCTCAACAGATCCAAGCCCTTAAGGCTGCCGTTGAGGGTACATCTCATGCATCTCTCCCTCCTTCCAATTCTATACGGGTGGCCCATCACCCACCTCCTTCCAATTCTATTCGGGTGGCCCATCACCCATCTCCCTCCAATTCTACATGGGTGGCCCATCACCCCCCTCCTCCTTCCAATCCTGATCGGGTGGCCCATCACCCATTTACCTCTTCTATTCATCCTTCTACTCGGGTGGCCCATCACCCGCCTCCTTCTATTCCTCCTCCAACACGGCCCCAAGGCCCGTCTATTCCATGTAATCCGGCTCATCCGGGTTCTTCCATGGGTCAGCCCATTAATCCCCCTCCACGGCCTTTTTATGCGTCCCCTCCTCCTTCAAGGCCCTGCCAGCCCTCGGTTGTTCAAGTCACACCCCTCCAACAATCTCTGCTTGATAAGATTATTTTGATGGAGGAACAATTAAGAAGGGTCACGGCTCCTCCTACTCCGGTCAATCCTCTCCATGCCGCTCTGGACGAGATTACAAAGATGGAGAAAGAATGGAAAGATAGGAGAGATGATTATGACTTCGGCATTTCAAGCAATCAAGAGCCGGCATTTGAAGAATCCGAGGCAATATACGATGATGATGAAGCTCCGCAGGCACCCCTTCCGAGTTTCCTTAATTTCCCGCTCCCTCCACTATCATTTGATAAACCTCCTGCTCAGGATGAAACCATCCCTGATCCAACCCCTATTTATGAGACTAATTGGTGTTACGATGATGGGTCGATACTTCAATCACCCACACCGGCACATTGTAAGTCTCCTCCTATCCTTGACACCGCATACATTACACCTCCTCCAGTTACACCATTAACCGCCGCAACACTGGCCTCCCCCAAGCCTTCCACTATTAAAACTCCACCCGTTAAGCCATCTACCTCCACACCATCGGCCTCCATTAATTACACCATTGAACCTTCCCCAATTAACCTCCCATTACCGCCACCTCGGCCTTCCATTATCCCTTTAAAACCCACTCTGCCTATTCCACCATTTAACCCTTTACCCTTACCCATGGCTAATCCTGAGCAGGATCCACCCCTTTTTGCACCCGAGCCAATCCCAACTGCTTCCGAGCAAAGGGAGAAACTCGACGTGTTTGAACCCCCGCTTACGCTTACCCATTTTCCAACGCTTTCCATCATGCCTCCACCATTCATGGAGCCTTCCGCCTCCGCTTCACCTCCCCTTACTACTCGGAATGGGGGGCCTTCTACAAGCACAGGTGCCAAGGACGATCAAGAGCTGGGCAGCAAGGATTTGGCCGCGCCATTCAAGATTCAAGAATTCATTTGCCGGATGCCAGTCCGGGTTATTGTGCCAAGCACGGTCGAAGAAGCCAAGTCGTCGCCATGCCGAGCATTGATGCTGTGTAAGGGCCGGGCAGGGCACCCTTTGTTCCAATTTCCAAATTTTGAATCTTTGGGCAACATAATGCTTCCGAGCCCAACTTTCCAACTCCCTCACACCATTACTTTGCACTCTCTAAGGGAGTTGACATTCACCATTGAAGCTTCGGCAGGGGCTATTTCTCATACACTTTCACTGCCGTGGAGGGGCAGTTATCTTAATGCTAAGGGGCCATCCCTTATTTGTTCCACTTTCTATTCATCCATCTCTATCACTTCTTCTTCATGGGCCATTCCCAGGGTTAGGAGGAGGATCTCATCCTCTCGCCCTTCACATTCTTCATATTCTTTGCATTTCATGCATTCATCGCATCCATCCCATTGCATGCATTTGCACCTCCTGCTTCCCGGGTTTCCAAACCCGTATCTTCCCCACCTCCCGGCACCTCCGGATATTCCGCACTTCCCATCTTATTCATCTTCATCTTTTTATCCACTATCCCTGGGGCATCGCGTCCCTTTTCCTGCTATCTCCCTGGAACCTCCAGGAATTTTATCCCTCCTCTTTGGGCATCTCGCCCTTTCTGATTCTATCCCTCCGGAACCTCCGGACTTTCCTCTCGGGCATCGCGCCCCTTTCCACCTTCCTCCTCCGGACCTTTCTCTCGGGCATCGCGCCCCTTTCCACCTTCCTCCTCCGGACCTTTCTCTCGGGCATCGCGCCCCTTTCCATCTTCCTCCTCCGGAACCTCCGGATTTTCCCCTTGGGCATCGCGCCCCTTCTCATTTGCTACCTCCGGAACCTCCGGATTTTCCTCCTGATCCTCCTTCATTCCTCTCTCTTGGGTATCGCGCCCCTTTCTATATTCTTCCTCCGGAACCTCCGGATTCTCCACCTGATTGTCTCCATCTTTTCCCCGGGCATCGTGCCCCTTTCCATTTGCTTCCTCCGGAACCTCCGGACTTTTCCCTCGGGCACGACGCCCCTTTCCATCTTCTCCTTCATGATTTCATTCCTCCGGAACCTCCGGATTTTTCTCTCCTCCCTGGGCATCGCGTCCCTCGGTATTTGCTTCCTCCGGAACCTCCGGACCCTCCATCTTTCTTCCAATTCATCTTTCTAATCTTCCAGAATATCACATCATTCATTTTCCTCTTCCTTTTCCATCATTTTTTTCCGTATTTCGTCTCAGGGCATCGCGTCCCTTCTTTTGTCATCCCTCCGGAGCCTCCGGATGATTTCTCCTCTCACGATTCTCCTCTACCTCCGGACCCTCCGGATCCGCCTCTTTCTATCTACCAATTTCTTCTTCTAATTCCTTCTAATTCTGGGTCTGACCCAACTTCTTCCACATCCACTGCCTTGGGCATCTGCCCTTTCTCTCACTGCTTTCGAGGCTTTAGTCTTCATTCCTCCTTCTAATTCTCCTCTCCTTCTGTAGACTGTTCCATGTGATCAGGGTCTCCACACCTTAGTGAGGGAGTTCTAGCCCTCGCCTCTCTTCCCTTTTCTCCTTATTCGTCTGAGTCTGATTTGAGCACCACTCATTCTTGTTAAGTCACTCCCAAAATTCTTTGCTTCCAATCCTTTTGACTGCCAAAGAGGACAAATCCCACGATGATCAACCTCGCCTCTGACAGCTGCTTCTACAAAGGTTGCAAGGTAACATATTGGCGTAAGTATGCATTTTAATGATATCATTACCTCATTACTTCACGCATGATTTTCAAAATGAAGTGCTTCCTAACAAGATTAAGAGTGGTGTTTTAGATCTTTATCTTAGGCTTTTGTTAAATTAAATCATTGTTAAAAAGAGTCTTTAGGCTTGCTTATGCAGCACCTTGGTTAATAAAAACCCGCGCTGGGAATTCAACATTCTCTCCCTGCTTGTTAAGAGCAACCCTCAGCTGGGCATTCCACACACTTCACGGCGTCCTTAGCCGGCTCCTTTGGTTAAACACCGTTGCTACCTTGGCCATGCCATGAGAATATCTGAAAGTCTTTTCTCTTCTTTATTCGGCCACATGCAGGGGCAAGAGGTTGACGGATGAGATGACCAACCTTGGTAATCCCCAATACGAGAGGAGTCTCAAATAGAGGCAGTCTTGAACCAAACTAAATATGAATTTCATGATATATATCTCGCCAAAAGGGCTATTATAAAAATCAAGTCAGAATTTCGATAAAAGTAAAATTGTGAATTATGGCATGACAAGAGTGGCAAAGTCCCCGCAGGGAAAACCCTGGTCGTATGCATGTCGAGGGTCTAAAAATTAAAGGCACAAAGCCCCGGCACAACAGACTACCTCTTTGAGGGAACACCTTGGAAAGAATTCAAGTCTTGATATCCCTCATCCTGCATAAATCTTATCCACAATTGTTCTTCTCTTCTCCCTCCAAGACCGAATGTTTCTCGGGTATGGCCTTGGTAGGAGCACCGTTAATCAAGGGCAGTCAATTATAGGACGCCACTTTCAATGCACGCCTAGCTTTGGGTAATTTTAGCGAAAAGGGAAGGAACTAGGACCCCTAGCCAGTGGTTCAAAAATAACCCTTTGATGCTGCATTAACAATGTCTAAATCAAAATCCACAAAAAATTGAATATTTCCTGAGCAAAATCAAACAGAAAAATTGAATACTTTCAAAATTAATAATAAAAATTCAAATATTTTTCAAAATTCATAAAAATTCAAATATATTCCAAAACTCATAAAAATTTGCATATTTCCAAAATCTAAAAATTTGCATTGTATTTTTTGATGGTGTTTTGCAGGAACAGCTTTGCAGAGACCAAAAGCACGGGATGGGTCCTCTCTCCACTTATTGCTATCAATCTATTGATTCTTCTCAATATTCTCATGACATGCCACCCAGGGGCATCATCTCCCTATATCATTCTGATTATCATATTTCATGATTATTCATCTCCAAATCTTTCAATCAACTCCTGCTCGTTTCATCTGATTACTCCGCCGATGGGCATTATCAGATCTTGATCATTCAACTCCAACTTGATTAGCCAGATTGTCATCCTCATGACAAACAACAAATAATGATGCTTTGCTATGCCATGATTTGACTTATGCTGTTCATGATATATGCTATGATTGGTTGCTTTGATTCATGCTATGCATGCTATGCTTAAATGCCTTATTCATTGCTTGTTATCTTTTATATCTTGGCTGATGAATCTTTGAGCGCAGGAAGAAGCTTTTGGTCCCACCGGCAGGGCATCATCATCCAAGCCCCACGGTGTTTGTACCTCATTTCTCTGTTCCCCCATGCTCATTGCTATCACCATCTTCCTGTATGCATTTTTACTATATGTTACATACGCTACTAGATTATATCAAGGACCTTGTGGCTTTGGTAAATCTGGGATTTGAGTTCCCCTTCATCAAAAATAATGATGATTCCAGAGAAGTCTTAGTCACACGGATAGGCCGTTGAGCCGTCCAAGACTTGGGACGATGGTTCCCTTTTTACGAGTTGGTGCGTGGATAAACGGGCTTCGACTTAGTATCAGCTCGCAGAATTAGTTTCTTGACCCAGTCTGGGCAGTTTAACAATATTATCCTTGATTATATTATATTTTTTATTTGTTATTTTCCCTTTAGCCAAGCATGCATTCATGTAGGACTTTGAATTAACATTGGAAAATCATTCTGATAAGCTGATGTTGAGAGTTGAATTGATCTTAATCTTTCTCGATATGAGATATTCCATGCCGAATTGTGTCTTCAGTGCGTTTTGTCGCTGTTTTGGGTTATTTTCTCGAAAGCTCCTTGTTTGGATTTTTATCATCTTATTTTTAATCATTTTCCTTTGATCCACCTTGGCTGCAACACGTCCACTGGCTGGTAACCACTCCCCAATGGTGAAACTTACAGGTTTGTGACCTGGGGTACTTCCACCGCGCTGGAAGTTGATCATTTTATTTTATCTCCTTCGTGCACCGCGTGCACATCTCCCCTTTTATCCAAACATTGTTGATTTCGTTGGATTTCCCGAGATTTGCTTCATCTCGTGCTTTTGATTTGATTCTCATCAAGTGATGTTGATTGCGTGTCTCATCACACCTTGGCATCTACTTTTCAGTTTGCTACGCTTCCTTGCAAAGCAGACGCCAAGGCGGGACAGCTGTAGACACGTCAAAATTGACATTACTTTGAGTATTTCTCATATTGCTGTGCAATGCCCCATTTGACCCTCAAATTAGCTTGTTTGAGTGGTTTTTCCCACTTTTCTTGAATTTCTCTTATTTTTTCCCTCATTTCCTCCTTTTTCCTATTTTTCTGGATTTTCTGGGCATTTATCTCATTTTTGAAATTCACGACCTTGGGAAGCGCGTGTTCTTATAAAAAATGACCTGATCTAGGGCGTTTCTTTGAGAAAGGACGCCTGACCTGAGGGCGTCAATTCTTTTGGTTTGACCGACTTCCCCCATTTGAGCTCTTGAAATTAACGCCCTTCCAAGGGGCGCGTTTTTTAAAAGTGGCTTTGATTGAGACGTGTTTTACATTTTTCAAATATGGGGAGTTTTTATTTCTAAAATTTGGTTTTTGAGAAACGCCCTTGTGCAGGGCGTGTTTTTAAGAAACGCCCTCTGGGTAGGTCGTCAATTCAACAATTGACCCCCTGAACCAGGTCGTGTTTCACTTTTGTGCTCCGAACGAACGCAGCCTTTCCCAGAGAGACTCCTGCTTCGTTTGGGCTCTTGCCCAGCTTAATCCCCCCTATTTGGGCTCTTGTCCGTTCTTATCTCTTCCTCTTTTAGACTCTTCCCTCCTTATCTCCTTTTCTATCTTATTAATAGAGCTTCTAAGCTCTGTTGATTTTTTTTTGGATTCGGAATACTCCTCCCTCCGTCGTTCTTCTTCTGTTCTTCTTTCATTTCTTTTCTTTTTTGTCTTCTTCTGTTTTCTCTTTTCCTATTCTTTCCTTCGCAGGTTGCTTGGCTAAGGAGGGGCTTCACGTTCAAATCTTCATCTCTTGGAAGACTTTCTCCCCATCGAGCATTCAAGCCCAAAAGCAACAGGCTCCTCTTTTATTTATTCTTCTTTTTTTACTATCATCATTCATATGCATGCATGTTCATACACGTTTATATAATTTTCCAACTCAACCACGTTGAGTATCTCCCCTTTAAGTGCAACTCTTGCACTCTTTCCCCTTATTCTATTTTGCATTCATCATCATATTCCCCACACCCTCATTGCATAGGGGTTTAAGGGCAATCACCCTTAAGGTGTGTTCTTCACCATGATTTCATGCTCATCTTTATTTATGAATTGATGCTACACTCACCACATATCTAATGCAATTTCTTTATTGGTGTTTGTATTTTTTTGCAAGGGTAATAAACTGGAGAACTCTCTTCATCGGCCGGCCGATTTGAAGAGAAAGGAAGCACTCACATCCCCGCACTTTGAGGTATTTTCGCGATCATCCTTTCCCTTATTATTTTCCACTCGAGACCCTCGTGTCTCTGGCGATCACACACGCTCCCCTTGTGCACCTCGTGCTATTTTCATCTCCACTATTATTTATTGTTTGCTTTTCATTATATTTTCCTTAAGTGGATTTTAAAGGAATCTACAGCATACTCCTATCATTTTGGGTAAACCATTTTCAGTCATGGCTAGGGCTAATATAGACTATGCTTCAGAAATTATGGACATATCTTTTGGGGACCAGAAAGTCAACATCAACATTTTCAAGGCGTCCAAATTCCATGATCAAAAAGGAGATTGCTATGTTGTTGACACCATTGAGGAGTTATTGGAGATTGAAGGGGACAGTAGGACCAGAATGAGAGAAGAAGTTGACATCCTGTCAACTCAACTTAGGACGTGGCCCCCAGTTGAACCCTTGCATCAGCTTAAATCTAAACCAGCTATGCCATCTTTGCAATCCCCTCCTCAGGTTGAATTAAAATCATTGCCGGCCTCCTTTAAGTATGCATTCCTAGGCCCACACCAAACCTTGTCAGTCATTATAGCAAGTGACCTTGAACTTAACCATGAGGGGAAACTAATTGAGGTCCTTAAATCTCATAAGGGGACTATAGGTTGGTCTGTCGCTGATCTGAAAGGGATTTGTCCATCTATTTGTCAGCACCACATTTATATGGAGGAGAATGTAAAATCGAGCAGAGACATGCAGAGGAGATTAAATCCACACATGAAGGAGGTGGTCAAAAATGAGGTGGTCAAGTGATTAAATGTTGGGATCATCTACCCAATTTCTGATAGCCAGTGGGTCAGTCCAACCCAAATAGTCCCATAAAAATCAAGACTGACTGTGATCGCCAATGATCAAGAGGAGTTGATACCTACTAGGTTGACCACGGGATGGAGAGTCTGCATTGATTATAGGAAGCTCAACTCCATGACAAAGAAGGACCATTTTTCCCTCCCATTCATTGACCAAATTTTGAAAAACTTAGCAGGGCAAAACTACCTTTGTTTTCTAGATAGGTATTCTGGGTATAATCAGGTGTCTATCTACCCAGAGGATCAGGAAAAAAACACATTTACATGTCCCTACGGAACCTTTGCTTTTCAGAGAATGTCCTTTGGACTATGTAATGCGCCCGCCATATTTCAAAGATGCATGTTAGCCATTTTTTCTGACATGATGGGCCACTTTTTAGAGGTTTTCATGGATGATTTCTCCATTTTTTGGGATACATTTGATTCCTGTCTAGATCACTTAGCCAAAGTCATGAAGAGATGCATAGACACTAATCGTGTCTTCAGTTTGGAAAAGAGTCATTTCATGGTTAAAGAGGGCATCGTTCTGGGACATATAGTGTCAGCAAGAGGAATCAAGGTGGATAAAGCTAAGGTTGAGCTCATTGTCAAACTATCACCACCCACCTCAGTAAAATAAATCTGTTCCTTTCTGGGTCATGCCGGCTTCTATCGCCGGTTTATTCAAGATTTTTTCAAAGTTGTTAGACCACTCACTAATCTGCTGGCTAAGGAAGTCCCATTCCATACTGACCAATCATGTCTTGAGACTTTTGAATCATTGAAAATGGCGTTGACCAATACCCCAACCTTGCAAACTCCCAATTGATCATTGCCTTTTGAAATTATGTGTGATGTCTCGGATTATGCTTTAGGTGCTATTTTGGGGCACAGGGTAGACAAAAAACCTGTGGTGATTTACTATGCGAACCGCACACTCACTGATGCCCAACTTAGGTACACCACAATATAAAAGGAGTTACTTGCTATTATCTTTGCCCTTGAAAAGTTTCGGTCCTATTTGCTAGGGGTCAAAGTTATTGTGTTTTCTGACCACTCAGCCCTTAGACACTTGCTGTCTAAAAAAGATGCCAAACCAAAGTTGATTAGATGGATCCTGTTGTTACAGGAATTTGATTTGAAAATTTGGGATAAAAAAGGAAGTGAAAATACTGTTGCAGATCACTTGTCCCGAATTATAACATCAGACATCACACCCTTACAAGACTCATTTCCAGATGAGCACCTCTTTAGTGTATCCCACATTTCACCCCCATGGTATGCGTACATTGTCAATTACTTAGCTGTGGAAAAAATTTCTGAAGGTTGGTCCAAACAAGAAAAAGACCGCTTCTTTGCTAAGCTCAAGTACTTCTTTTGAGAAGACCCGAGTAAAAGGACCAGACCAAATCATTCGGAGGTGTTTCCCTGAAGGTGAGCAACATAGAATTCTGACATTTTGCCACACCTTAGCTTGTGGGGGATATTTTTCTGGTAAGAAAACGACAGCCAAGGTTTTGCAGAGTGGGTTCTACTGGCCCATAGTATTCAAAGATGCATTCAAATTTTGTAAATCTTGTGAGCGCTATCAGGCTGCGGGGAACATGTCACGCAGGGACATAATACCTTTAAACCATATCCTGATTGTGAAAATTTTTGATGTACGTGGAATTGACTTCATGGGACCGTTTCCACCATATTTTGGTCATGAGTATATTTTGGCGGCCGTGGATTACATGTCTAAGTGGATAAAAGCTATAGCCACAAGGACTAATGATCACAAAATTGTCATGAAATTTATTCGTAAGAATATTTTTTCTCAGTTTGAGTGTCCCAGGACTATCATTAGTGATGGGAGTTCACATTTCATCCATTCTCAATTCTGGACTTTAGTTAAGAAGTATGGGATAACACATAAGATTGTTATCCCCTACCATCCCCAGACTAGTGACCTGGTGGAGATTTCTAATAGGGAGATCAAGAATATTTTACAAAAGCCTGTCCGACCCGATAGGAAAGATTGGTCAGAAATATTAAATGATGCTTTATGGGTCTATCGGACCGCCTACAAAACTCCTATTGGCATGTCCCCTTATAGGCTCGTTTTTGAAAGCCATGTCATTTGCCAGTCGAATTAGAACATAGGACCTATTGGGCAATCAAACAATTCAATCTTGATTTAGCACATGCTAGTTCCCATAGAGCCCTTCAACTGAATGAGTTAGAGGAACTTTGTAATGAAGCCTATGAGAACTCTAAGATTTATAAAGCCTAGACTAAAGTATTCCATGATAAACACATTTCACGAAAAACTTTTCAAATCAACCAAAAGGTCTGGCTTTTTAACCCTAGGCTGCGATTATTCTCTGGCAAATTGAAATCCCGATGGGATGGACCATATGTGGTAATTAAAATATTTGATCATGGTGCAGTAACAATTCTCGATCCTAAAACGGGTCAAACTTTCACTGTCAATGGTCAACATTTAAAACCTTACATTGAGCATCTTCCAATGCTGCAGGTGGACTCTATTAGGCTGAGGGACCCATTGGGAGCTCTATTGCGTCTAGCAGAAGACATAAAACTTAGCGCTTATTGGGAGACAACCCAATTACTCTTTCTCCTTTTCAAAAAAAAAAGAGTTTTTGATTTTCTTAGGAACCTAGAGCAGCATTCTTCTAACGACGGCATCTCTCTCTCAGGTTGTATCGCTCATTCCCCCTACTTTTCATGACTTTATTTCATTTCTATATTTTGTTCATGTCATTGGGGACAATGTCACCTAAGTTGGAGGGTAGCTGGAGCTCTAATTTTCTCAAAATAATTGTAACCTTTCATCACACTTCTAACAAGTGCTTCATGCTCATATTTCATGATGAGAAATTTTTCTTAGATTGATAGGACTTAGAGTCTTACTCGTGAAAGTTGCAAGTTAAAGGGATGAATTAATTGGTTGTCTTTAGCCTTTTCCTCATAATATATCTAAAATTCTATTGCACAATAACAAAATTAGTAGATGACAAACATTAGGATGATGGGAATTTTACTTAACACTTAGGTGATGATTGATATTATGCCATTTCGTTGAAAGTAATCGTGAGGAAAAAGCTACATGTCAAAAAAAAAAAGGAAAAATACCCCTGAACTTAGTAATCAGACCTGCTTCTCTTAAGGTAAGAGTTGACGTCCGCGTCAAACGGCGAAGGGATGTGCAGCACCGTATGGTAAAAAAAAAGAATGAATAAACAGGCAGAGTGAAACTACCCGTAATTCGAGAAGATTTAATTCGAGAGGTGGGCAGAATTGAAAATCATCTTTAAGTGAAAGGTAGAAGACTCATTCATCTAGACTGTTTGGTAGTCACTAGTCAAGTTATTTTACTCCTACAAAAAGATATATTTTTTAGTGTATCCTGAGAAAATGTCTAAACACATGGACTGATGAAATTTGTACCGAATACATACTACTTGAACTTGTAATACTCCAAAGTCTAAATCATTATGCATAATGTTCTTGTCATGAACTATGACACATGAGTATTTGGTAGTCCAAATTCTATAATTGTTTATATTGCTAAGGGACTAGCAATGTTCAAGTTGGGGGGTGTGATAAGTGTCCATTTTCTATGATAATTCATTACATATACACCATTTTATGCACATAATTAGATAATTATGCATATTTCATAGTTGACCTCAACTCCGCATATAAATTGGGCATTTCACGTAAATTGATTAATTCAGTGATATCATTTAGTAAAGTAAAGTTGAGGGTCAGGAGCATTAATTCTCTATTGCATAATAATGAGCATTTGTGATTTATGTGCACATTGTGGTAATTTTTACAGATTAAATCATAATTATGTGTGTGCAGGATACTGAAGATAATTATAGGCAAAATCGGGGGCAAAACAGTCCGAAGACAAGGAAGAGAAAACCCTAGGATGCCCTCCTCTCTCTCCCTTCAAGTTTGACCAAGTCAAATGCAGCCACCACATATTTTTATTGAAGGGAAAAGAAAATTTAAAATTTTGAATTCAAAGTTTGAAAAGGAGGAAATCAAGGAGGGAAAAGAAAATTCAAAATTTTGAATTCAAAGTTTGAAAAAGAGGAATTCAAAATTTGAAAATGAGGAATTCAAATTTTGAATTCAAAGTTTGAAAAGGAGGAAAAAGACATTCAATGTTTGAAAAAGAGATTCAAAGTTGGAAAAGGAGGAGGATCTTGACCAAAAAGGAAGGGGGTGCCCACCTTGTCTCCCTCCCTCATTTATCTTATTCTCCATCTATCCTAACCCTCCATCTCTATCAAACTTGATCTCCACCATCAATTTGACATGTTCTCCCTCTAAATAGCTCATGTCAAGGAGGAGAAATGGAGTTCTTCTTTTGGCAATTCTTCACCCTTTCTCTCCTAACCTTAGGCCGCCAATTTTCTCCTCCCTTCGTCCCACTTCTCCTCTTACTTTCTTCACATAAATTCTTTGTTTTTAAATGTTCTACAACTTTTTCTTCTACATCATCTTCTAATTCCTTCTGATTTTCAAGATATTTCATGTTTTTCATTGTGTTGTCCTGTGCAATCCGAGATAACATTCTTCCCTATTCTTCTCCTTCCTCCGTCCCTCTTCTCCTCTTGCTTTCTTCACCAACGTTATTTGTTGTTACGTTCTCTACAAATTCTTCTTCATCATCATCTTCTAATTCCTTTACGATTTCAAGTTATGTTCAACGTTTCAATCCTCTCTCTCTGATTTTCACTATTCATATTTTAAAGCCTCCTTCTTCTTCTTCCTCCATCTCACCTAGGTAGTCTTAGTTAATCCCCCCTTCATCACCATCTCATTCTCTTCTAAACCATTGTCATCTCCCTTAGATTTACCTTGACCTCTCTTGTAATGCCCCGGGTTTCTCGGATCTGGATCCGTGGGTTTCAGATCGCCTTTTCGCAGATTGCGGATTATGTCCGAGTGAGCTGCGGCTTTTATACCGGATTGTCAGACCCATTGGTGGTGTGCCCGTGAATTTTCTTGGGTCCATGGCGTTGTGAGGAGCACGCCGGTATTTTTCTGGATTTTTCGGAGCGCCTTTGTGGGTCCCGGGTTGCGTTTTAGGCTTTACGCGTGTTTTCCGTACGTCGGACCTTCGGAACCCCGTATAGGGTGAACGTTGCGTTCTTCAACACCGAGACATTACCACTGCGTTGTGCGTCTTCCGAGGATCAGGGAGGTGATTTTTTCATATTTTTTCATATTTTTGGTAATTTTTGAATTTTCTATATCAAACCCCCTTTTTTCCCTTTCTCTCTCCCCATCTCTCATTTCTCTCTTTCCTCCCTCTCTCTTCTCTCACGTTTTGTTTTTAACTAAAGTTGGTACTTGCAAGGGGGGAGACGGGAGAGGGGGTTGATCTCTTCATTGCGGAAGAAGATGAAACCACTATCCCGGCCACCAGGCAAGCGATTTTCATATATAAAAGCATAAAGAGAAAGGGGTACAGAGGGGGGGAGGGGAAACGGCCAAAGAGGGCCAAGAAGCGTACAAGGCCCAAGGCCCAAAGAAACAACAACGAGGCCAAACAACCCGAGCGAGGGCAGCAACAGAAGGCCGAGAACCCACAAAGAAAACCAAGTCCCTACAAATAGGAGTCTTCATCGAAGACCCCTTCAGAATCAGACGAGAACACAGAACGGACACCTCGGTGACGACCCGGAGAAGAAGGCCAGTCAAGAGGGTCAACCTCCGAACTGTCGGTATCGGGCACCTCCGGGAAGGAAGAGGCGGCGGGCGGCGGGGGCGCCATCGAAGAAGACCGGAGCCGGGGAGAACGACGTGGAAGGAGACCAGCGTCCTCAAACATGCACTGCCGATCACGCGAGGAGGAGGTGGAGTTGGAACGCCGGAAGGAAAGCCGAGGAGCCCCGCCATCCATCCTCAAGGGCGGTCGAGAGCGGTCCAACCCAGAGGTACCCACGAAGGTCGTATGGGCCGCCGTAAGGTCACGAAACCCCGAAGCAGGCTCTAGCCCGGGGACGTGGAGAGCCTGGACGAGCTGGGGGAACCGGAGAGGTGTGCCAAGATCCGGGGGGGGCACAACACCCACGGAGTGCACCGGAGCAGAGGGGGGGGCGGTGAAGTCGATTGGCCCGGGAGGGGCCCGATTGATCTTCTTCTTCAAAGCTTGGGCGAAGGAGAGGCGAGGAGCGGCCGTCGGAGAAGAGGAGGAGGCCAAGGGCCCTACAACGATGGCCGCCTGGGCAGGGGGCTGCGCCCCAGAGGACCAAGCAACAGCACCGGCATTAAGCCCCGAAGAAGGGCCGCCAAGGGGGTGGGCATCCGGCGCCGGGAGGCCGAGGACCAAGGAGGAGGTCGCCCGGGCAGCAGGAGGAACAACCGCAGGCACATCTGAGCACGGAGACACAGTGCCCACAGACGACGGGGGGAGAACACCACGAGCACCTGGGTCCGGAGGAGGGGCGAGGCCAACAAATCTCGCATGTGCTGCCGGCAAGTCTGGAAAGAAAGACATGGGCTCCAATCCTGGCACAGAGAGCACTTGAATAGTGGGGCGCAGAGATAAAGGGCGCTCCACGACAGGGGCGGGAGGCCCCTCATCTCCACGGGCCGGTGAGTGGATAGCAACAGAATCTGCCACCGAGCGAGGAGCAGGTGGGGTTAAGCTGGTACCCATAGGTGCAACGCCAGGAGCAAGCGCGGGGGCAGAGCACAAGGGAGCAGAGGGCTGCACGCTCGGGCGAAGGCCAGCAGGAGTAAGGTCAACTCCCAGGGGGTGAGAGTCAGCTGGTGCACTGACCAATGCGCTAGGCGGCTGAGCGCCATGCAAGAGCTGAGAGGAGGAAGAGGGCGAGCGAACCGTAGCCAGCTGCGGTGTAGACTCCAACGGGATGGGAGCAGAGGGTAGGGAACAGAGGGCCGGCTGGAGGGAGACAACCGCCAAGCTTGGAGGAGCATCACCTGGTAAGACCTGGGAGGCGTGGATGCTAGCAAGAGGCAAGTCCACGGGAGCCGCCACACAAGCGAAGTCAGCGAAGGGCAGTGGCAGAAGCGGTCCGCCCGTGGCGGCAGGTGCAGCAAGTCGAGGAGAGGGACCCCCAGCCTCAAACGGTGAAGGCGGAGGGATGCCAGAACAAGGCTGACAGGCTACGGTGACACCCGCCAGCCCCAATGCCGAGGCACCCTACGGCAACGCAGTGGCAGTAACAGAGGATGGCAAGGCACCCGCATGCACCGAGGCACCCGCATGCACCGAGGCACCGACCGGCGAAGCAGAGGCCGTTACAGGAGACGGCAGGGGAGGGCCATGGGACTCGAGAGCAGGACGCCGAGCTGACCTGGGCGGAGCATCCGCGGGCGGCCTAGCAGGAGGCTGACTGCAGTGGAGCGAAGCATGGCCGAGCCGCTTGCAGGAGACGCAAAAAGAGGGGAGGCCAACGTAGAGCAGGGGCTGCCAGAATCCACCCCCGCCATACCCAACCCAAGCTCGCGGAGGAGGTTTTTTGGAGAGATCAACCAGAACGCAGACCCTTGCTGCATGCGAACGAGTGCGGCAAAGGGTATTACGATCCACTTTGAGAGGAAGACCAATGCCCCCGGCGATGGAAAAAAGCATGGCTTCATGGAAGAAGTTAGCAGGTAGCCCAGGCAACTCCACCCAGACAGGAACCAGTGGCGAGTCTTCATCGGTGGAGAAGTTGATGGACCACTTGAAGAATAAGAATGGTCTACCCTTGACAAAGAGGGTGTCTTTGAGGAGGACTTGGAGGAAATCATCCTTGTTGCTGAAGCAAAGAAGAAGGTGGCGCCGATCCAAAGAGCTGAGGAGGAAATCTTGCTTGAACTGGAACCGTTGGGCCAGATGGGCACGGATCTCCTGGAAAGGAGGGCGCCCCTTGGGAGTCCTGGCAATGACAGCGAACTCCTAAGGCCGGCAGGAGATGTGGATCTCGTCCATGTTGAAGAAGGTTGCAGGTTCCCCGCCATCGGTGAACGCCGGAGCATGGACCGACAAGGGGAGGGTCGGAGGGGCAATGCTCTGGAGGACCACGTGAGCGAAGGAGGGGGCGGTCGCAGCAGCTGGATGGTGACTCCACAGCTCCACCGCCGGGGAAACAGTGGCAGCTCCGCTGGGCAAACCCGGCCTGGCAGGGCCTGACCACGGGGACTTGGCAGGAAGCGCCCCCTGCCGAGGACCCCCGCTGCAGACAGGCACGGGCTGAGAAGGAAGGGCCGGGACGCGGCCGGGCCCAATAGGGCGATACGGGGGAGGCAGCTCGGCAGTAGGAGAAGCGCCGAGGATGGAGGGAGCAGTTGCAGAGGGAGGGGCGCCACAGGTGGCGGAGGCCGACGGCGGGAGGCTAGAAACCGGAGGCCGGGGGTCGAAGGGAGCAACAGGGTGCAAAAACAGAGTATCGTGAGGCGCCGGCGTCCCATCAACAGGGGGGACGTGGAACGCAAAGGCGCAGAGGTGGAGAGAAAGGTGATGGGGGGGGTCAACGCAAAGGGAGGGTCAATGCCTCGGGGGGAGGAAGCCAAACTTCCCGCCAGAGGAAGCGTGCAGGGTTGAGCAACAACGTGTCGACCGCTGCAGCTGGCCGGCTCCTCCGGAGGAGGCAGGGCAGCGCCGGCGGTAGGCAGCGAGGAAGGCAGCCGGGAATGGAGGAGATCCAGGCCGGCAGGAGACAAAGCCGGAGTGAAGGGAGCCAGCCCGTGAGCGCCTTCGGCCAAGGGGGCACATGCGGGCGCAACGGCGGTAGCGACTCCAACCTGAGAGCACAGGGGCAAGGGAGCACCAGGCCGCCCTGGCTGCGGGCGGGGCACGACGGAGTCGCAAGGAGCACCGCCGCAAAGTGCAATGGAAGGGGCGAGGGAGGAGGGGGGAACGCCAGCGCCGGGGGAGACGACCGGAGGTCCACCCACGAGCCTTGCCGGAGAGGAAGCTGCCACGCCCGAACGACAAACATCCGCCACGGGAGGTGACAGCACGGCAACGGGAGCACAAAGACCACCGCCAGAAGAGGCCAACCGCGGCAAGGAGGGGCCAGGGGGGGAAGGGGGAGGCACAGTGCCTCCCCCCCCCCACGGTCGGCCATCGCCGGACTCAGGCAGCGACAGGGAGAGCCAAAGCACAATGGGGAAGAAGAGATGGGTGGGAGGGGGACGAGAGGGGGGGAAACCAGAGGAGAGAGAAATGCATGATCTGACGTGAAATTTCTCAAAATTTCTTCTCTCTTCCCCACTCACTTCGTGCGGCCGACAGAGGCGGCGAGGGAGGGGCGGCGTGGCTCATGGGGCGTGGAGCGACGGGCTCGGGACGAGGATCACTATGGTGGTGGCGGTTCGTGGGATCGTGAACTGGCGAGGGTTTAAACGGCGTTTCTTCGTGGATCGGAGAGCTCGGGGCGTGAAATCTTCGGTGGAGGTAGGAAGATGAACCCCCAGCTCGTGCTCTTCCTTTCCCGCCAGTTACGTAGGCCATGGCGAGCCGAGCGGGCTAATCGAGGCGTTATGAAAAAAACTCCATGTTTTAGGGTTGAGCGTCGATCCGCCGTTTCGTGAGGTTTCGGATCAATTCGGGGCTATAGATGCATGCTAGGAGGGCTAGGGGAGCTTCCCCCTTATTTTCCCCCTCATCCATGGATGTTTGGGGACGTGATTTGGATTTTTGGGTTCTTCCCGCCGTCCCGTTCTTGGGACGATTTGGCGGTCCTTCCAGAGACCACTAGAGTCTCTGGCAGCCCAGGTAGGTGCGCCAGACGCTGTGGCGGCCCAAGGTGGGTGCGCCACAGGTCACTGTTTTGTCGGTAGGTCCCGACGTCGTCTTGCGGCTGCACGATAAACCACCAGACGGTGTGGCGGCCTAGGGTTAGACCGCTACCTCATTTTTGACTGTCGCTTCTCGAGTCACGTGCTTTCTGACCGTCAGGAGTCACGTGCCTCTAGCGGCCATAGGTATCGGCGTTAGAGGGCTTCTAGCGCGCCAAGGCTTGACCGCTAGAGCGATGTGGCGGCCTGGGATGGGTGCGCTAGAGCCGGTGTGACTCATTCTTCTGGCGCTCCTGGGTTGGACCGTCAGAGTCCCTATGGCGGACTAGAGTAGGAGCGCTAGAGACTGTAGCGGCCCAAGGTAGGATCGCCAGATGATTCCCATGCCGGGTTCGCGATGTATTGGTCTCCGATCGACCCGGTTGTGACCCAATGGTTGACCTTCGACCTCGTGAGTGTCTCGGACACCCCGTGGGTTCCATGTCCGTGTTTCTGGGGTGTCGGGATGGGCCGTGTTACCTCGATTAGTATGCCCATGGGTGTGTGTGTTCTGGGCTTTGTGTTACGCTTCATCGAGTCACCATGTATCGGTGTGAGAGCGATGGGGTTCCCCCGCATGTCGTGGGTTTCTGCGGAAGATGGTTCCCGAGTGGGCCAAGTGTTTGGCCTTGGACTGCGAGTCCAGTTATCCGGCCTGGGACAAGAGGTTTCCCGCTTTTCCCTGGGATGGGAAAGCGGCGTGGCGGCTTGTGCGCTACCTTAGAAATCGTGCTTCTGTGATTTTCGCATGGGCCATGTGTGTGACCTTGGATTCCCTTTTGAGGGGATGGTCTCGACGGCTCGTGAGCTACCTCGGTATTTATGCTACCGTGATTTTAGACCTACGGATTAGGCTAGATTGACAGCCTCGTGCTGTTGCATACGGGGGCCTTAACTCCGATTCTTGTGACTCAAGGACCGTTGGATTTAGTGAGTCTAGAGGACCGTCCAGAGTCCAGTGGCTCGGCACCACTTGGTTCTTCTCGACGTTCGCACAGGGTGAGTGCGTATATATCGGAGTTTCTCCTTGGAGAGTGGTCACATCAGTGACTCCCCACTAGTCGCAGCCTTCCGACACGCGAGTGGTCCCACCAGGGAGTGGTGGCGAGGCTACCCCAAGAGATGATTTTTAGACTGATTTCCGTTGGGCCCCACGTCTTGCATCCAGAGTCCTGCTGAGGGAAAAACTAGTTAGAGGGCCAGATCAGGGACGTGCGATCTGTGCGTGCACACGTGGTTGGGGGCGGTTGGATCCGCGCTGACGAGCATGACCCCAACTAGTCACTTGTTTTGTGGTTACAAGTACGGTGTCCCCGTTCCACCAGGGGTCGAGGGGGGCACCTGAGGCACAATGTAAATCATCAGTGGACGCATCCGGCCTTGCTTCTGGTGGACAGGTACTCCTGTCACGTGAGACGTGACTCTCCTGTTTCCAGGTTCTGTTTCCCGTCTACGATACCTGCTTTTCTGGACCGTCTGGTGTTTTCGAGTTAGTGGCCAAGGTGCTAGTGGATTTACCGAGGTTGTGTCTTGTGGGTGCGATTCCCGCGATCGGGTGGTCGGGTTTGCAGCTTGGACAGAATGTCCAGGTTGACCTTGTCCTGGGAGACAGACCTCTACGACGGGGCTGCCGTGGGTTTTGCTTCGGTAAGTGTTGTAAGGTTTCGCACAGCACTATCGGATAACGCAGCGGATAACAAAAATTCATTCTGCCCGATCCCGGTGCTATGGAAAGCTTAATCTGTGCTCTAATCGGTGTTTTAATTACCCAGACCCCTAATTACGGGTTGCGTATTTCACCTTGCGTGGAACGACGCTGTCCGCGATGCCCGATGCAGAATACCGCGCCGCACAGCTGTACAGCCTCTAGAGCAGATCCACACGGACCCTTGCGCAGCGACGGTACCCCCCCCCCCCCCCGGCACGACCTTCCCCGACTCTATTACCTTCTGGAGAGAGAGAGAGCAAGAGGGAGAAAGGGGGGAGGCTAATCCTCCTTCTTTGGCCTTAACTGCTTGATTAGCCAAAGGGAAGGGAAGAGTTCGAATGAACTCACGTAGGTGCCATGTATATAGAATTTGGACCTTTTTTAAAGACCTCAAAAGGACCAAAATTGTATATATGACCTTTCCATTATTATACATATGTATTGAGTCCCATTTACACTCCTTTCCAAAAGGAATTAAAGGGAGTTAATACATACATTTGTACAATAATATTCCGTCACCCAAGAATTCATTGTGTGTGATCCTCTAGGCCCTTAGTCACTCTAGTTTAAGGCCCATTAACTTCCAATTCCCAATTAGAAGTAAATTAAACGTATTATTCGCTTCTACAAGTGCCGAATAATAGTTTAATTCATTCCGAACCTTCGATCATGTTAGGTCAAGCAAATCCGCGTGATCCTAAAAGACGCCGGGTTTAAACCAGCCTGTCTGGTACCTGTAAGTCCATAGTTACCGCATCGATATAATCCCTCTCTCCTTCTATGAGTCTGGTACGATCGAGGGTATGGTTTCTGTCAAACCCCATGATCATGCCATTTGACTATGACCTCTTTAAAGTGTATGACGTCCGTTCTAAACGAACTCACACGACCCTGGCCAGGGATTTAACGGAGCGTCAATGTCATGACCCATTAACTGTCTGATATATACTCGACAGTGAGCGATCCCCTTTTGACCATTGATGATCTTCACACGTATCCTGAAGTGGTTAATGACTCAGCAACTCGTGACTTATGGTTAAAGTCACTTAGCCAAGTAATTAAACCATTCCAGTCCTCGTGTAAGATCCGATCAATGTCTCAGGTCAAAGGACCAACGATGCTACTGAGACAGTTGGATCTTCAGTTGACATTAGGTATAATCAACCATCTGAAGATCTAATAGCGGATCAGTTCAGTGTACATCCTCCAAGGACATACACCTACACATATGTGTTGGTGCTCCGCACCAATGACCATGAGACTGGTCACTGACACATCATGTGTACTGGTTTAATAGGTAATCAAAGTACCCGAGTGATTACCCTCTAACCAGGAACAGTTTAAGGATAGTGTTCATGTAAAGTCAGTCTCATAATCGAGATCCCATCTCGAGTTGACTTTACAACCACATATCCTAGGGACAACGTAAAGTAACACAATTGCATATTTACGCTCAAATATCACTTTATTAATGATGAACAAGATCGTACAACTATTGGGCCTACCCGACCCGAAATTGGCCTGTAGCACACCAACACTAACAATCTCCCACTTGAATTACAGCCAATTGCCCACAACTTTGAGGCCCATCTTATCCTGATGTCGCTCAAATACAGTCTGTGTCAAATGCTTAGTCAGTGGATCTGCTATGTTGTCTTCTGACAGTACACGCTCTACCATCACATCTCCTCGATCAACAATCTCCCGAATAAGGTGGAAGCGTCTGAGAATATGCTTCGACCTTTGGTGAGATCTCGGTTCCTTCGCTTGAGCGATGGCCCCATTATTATCACAAAATAATGGGATGGGAGCTGATATCTTGAGAACTATGCCAAGATCCAAGATGAATTTCTTCATCAAGACGGCTTCCTTAGCAGCTTCAGCTGCAACAATATATTCCGCCTCAGTCGTCGAGTCTGCAGTCGTATCTTGCTTGGAGCTTCTCCAACGGACTGCCCCTCCATTCAACATGAATACAAATCCAGACATGAATTTACAGTCATCTGGATCTGACTGGAAACTAGAGTCTGTGTAAGTTCTAAGCTGTTGGTCATCTCCTCCATAAAGTAGAAAAAGATCCTTAGCCCTTCGCAGGTACTTAAGGATACCCTTTACTGCCTTCCAGTGCTCTTCGCCTGGATTTGCCTGATATCTACTGACAATGCTTAAAGTATTGGCAACATCAGGCCGTGTACATAGCATTGCATACATGATTGACCCTATCACCGAAGCATAGGGTACCTTATTCATGTGTGCCACCTCCTCAGATATTTTAGGACTCATTCCCTTGAATAGGCAAATTCCATGTCTCATGGGAATGAGACCTCTCTTGAAATTTTCCATCCTAAATATTTTTAGGATAGTGTCTATGTACATGGATTGGATAATCCTAGCATCCTTTTAGATCTATCTCGATTGATTCTTATGCCTAGCACATATGATACTTCTCCCAAATCCTTCATGGAGAAGGTCTTGGATAACCAAGACTTAGTTGATGTCAACATCTCTACATCATTCCCAATGAGTAAGATGCCATCAACATAAAGGACCAAGAAGGTCACAGAGCTCCCACTGACCTTCTTGTAAACACAGGATTCATCTTCATTCCGAATGAAGTTGAAAGATTTGACAGCCTCGTCAAATCTTAAGTTTCAGCTTCAAGATGTCTGCTTTAATCCATAAATGGACCTTTGAAGTTTGCATACCTTATCATAAATAGACCTTTGAAGTTTCCATACCTTATTAGGATGTAGCTTGGAGGTGAATCCCTCAGGCTGTACCATGTACACCTCTTCTGACAGATTTTCATTAAGAAAAGCTGTCTTCACATCCATTTGCCAGATCTCATAATCCAGGTATGCAGCAATGACAAGAAGGATTCTGATTGACTTAACCATGGCTACCGGCGAAAAAGTCTCGTCATAGTCAATGCCTTACCTTTGACGATATCCTTTCGCCACTAGTCTAACCTTGTATGTGTCAACCTATCCATCTGCACCAATTTTCCTTTTAAAAATCCATTTGCAACCGATAGGGACCTTCCCTTCGGGTACATTAACTAAGTTCCAAACTTTGTTGGTGTACATGGACTGGATCTCTGAATCCATTGTCTCTTGCCATTTCTCGGAGTCTACACTACGGATCGCCTCCTAGTACGACTGAGGATCATCATCCTCATCGATACATACCTTAGAGGACCCCTCTGAGACATGTTCAACATATCTCTCAGGTTCTCTCGGTAGTCTACCAGATCTCCGTAGTGTCAGTGTTTCACTCTGAATAGGATCAACCGATACAGTCTCATCTAATGAGTTTGTGTCTATGGGTTGTGGTTCTTGGACCTCGTCCAATTCTATCTGGCTCCCACTATTTTTCTGCAGTAGATATTCTCTTTCCAGAAATACAGTTCTCTTGGCCACTAAGACCCTTTGCTCAGAAGGGTGATAGAAATAATATCCAAACATCTTCTTTGGATATCCCACAAATCTACACTTATCGGTTCTCGACTCAAGCTTATCTCTATCGTTCTTCTTTACATGGGCAGGACACCCCCAAATTTTAATGTGATTAAATTTTGGTTTCCTGCCCTTCCATATCTCATATGGTATAGAAGGAACTGATTTACTTGAGATCCTATTCAATAAATAAGCCGCAGTCTCTAACGCATAGCCCCAGAGAGACAATGGTAGTCCTGACATAGACATCATGGATCGGACCATGTCTAACAAGGTCATGTTTCTCCTTTCGGATACACCATTGTGCTGTGGTGTATACGGTGGAGTCCACTGAGAAACTATTCCATGGTCTTTAAGATAAGAAGTGAATTCATGGCTTAAGTATTCACCTCCTCGATCTGATCGAAGAACCTTAATACTTTTGCCAGTCTATTTCTCTACTTCATTCTTGTATTCTTTAAACTTCTTAAAGGCTTGTGACTTATTTCTCATTAAATACATATAGCCATATCTAGAGAAGTCATCAATAAAAGAAGTGAAATAGAGGTAACCCCATTTTGCTTCCACGGACATGGTCCACACACATCCGAGTGTATGAGCTCGAGAAGGTTAACAGCCCTCTCACCAAGTCCACTAAAGGGAGCCTTGGTCATTTTCCCCATGAGACACGACTCACATGTATCAAATGACTTGTATTCGAACGAATTCAAATACCCATTCGAGTGTAAGTGAGAGACTCTTTTCTCACCTACATGACCAACTCTGCAATGCCATAAATATGCAGAATTCACTTCATCAGCATTGAAAACTTGCATAACATTAGAACGTGTATCTAATACATAAAGACCATTGACTAATGAACCATTGACTATAACCAAACCATTATTCATTATAGAGCACCCAGTGCTATTAAAAGACAATGTATATCCAATGTTATACAGACCAGAGATTGAAATAATGTTCTTAATAATATTAGGAACATAATAACAGTCATTCAGCTCCAGAATGACTCCTAAAGGTAAACTGAGGCGTGCATTCCCGACAGCTTTGGCAGAAACCAAACCTCCATTGTCCATCCTCAGTTCAATCTCCTTTTTGCCCAGCCGCCTTCTATTTGTCAGCACCTGCACAGAGTTGCAGATATGAGATGCACATCCAGTATCCAATACCCATGATGTGGATTCCATATATGACAAATTAAGGTTTATGACAAAAATACCTTCATTTAGAATTGCCTTGCAATTCCTTTTCCAATGCCCTGTTTCACCGCATCGAAAATACTTGTCTTCCTTTTCATTCTTCTTGCCCTTTCCTTTGTCAACCTTGGCGAGTTGCTTACCCATGACCTTCTTCTTTCCCTTCCCTTTGTTACTTGTGGTGGATATTTGGGTGGCCTTCCTTTTCTTGTTGGCCCAGCCAACAATCATTACAGACGAAGATGCTTTATCTTTCTGCATGGTTCCTTCAGCACTCTTTAACATGTTGAGCAGCTCTGGGAGAGTTGCTCAATCATGTTCATGTTAAAGTTCACGATGAAGGAAGAAAAGGAATCGGACAATGACTGGAGTATAAGATCAATGCATAGTTCAAGATCCAACTTGAACCCCAATGCATTGAGTCTTTCAATCCACTCCATCATTTTCAGTACATGGGCCTGTACTGATGAACCCTCAGACATCCGTGTCCTGAAAAGTCTTTTTGAGATATCATATCTCTCAATCCTACCCTGCTCCCCGAAGAGCTGGCGTAGATTGAGAAGTATGCTTCTACAATCAGTCTTTTCAAATTACCTCTGCAGCTCGGGAGCCATAGAGGCCAACATGTAACATTGGGCAAGGGAGGAGTCCTCAGACCATTTGGCATAAGTCAGTAACTCGCCCTCGTCGGCATCAGGAGCTGGCTCAGAATGAACCGTGTCCAACACGTACGCTATCTTTTCGGTGGTAAGGACTATGCGTAGATTACGCAGTCAATCCGAGTAGTTCGGTCCAGTTAATCTATTTGCATCCAAGATGCCGCGGAGGGGGTTGGACGATGATATTGTAATCTGGATAAGAAATAAAAGACAACTTAGCATGGTTCAATTTCTAACTTAGATGTGATTTTCTATCTTAATTAGTCCCACTATTTTTCGATCGAACTATATAACCCTCAGTATATAGAACGGAGATCAGCGAGATCAACCTAGTGGGTCGGAATCCCAACGAGACTGATGTACGACCTTGTGGAAAGTACAACAAGCCATACACCATCTCAAGGGCAGTCAACAGGCACTTGCATCTAATGCAATATCCGATATTCGGCCCCGGAGAAATCATCCCTTGTGGAAAGCACAACAAAGGATATTCTCGGTTAGATCTAACCATCATTACAACATAGCAATGAGTTCATGACCCGACCCTTGTGGAAAGTACAACAAGGTCGAGTTCAATTCCTCACCCCATTGAGGCCGAGCCTTGGAGTTTAATCCCGCCCCCAAACTCATGGACCTTGTGGAAAGCACAACAAATCCATGAAATGAAGACGTTCATTCACTCCATAATGATGGAGGGCCACGACGACTCCTAGAGCCACGCTTACCAGATCTAAAATTTAATCGCGAGGGAATTTAATTTTTATCTTGATCTCACCCTAGGTGGTAATATAAATATATCCAATATATTTACCGTACCTAGTAGTTTGCACAAAGTAAATACATCCAATGTAAAATTAAAACGCAAGTGATCATGGACTTTAACCCTAATGTAACTAAGACATCCTGTCCGCTTCCGAAGCAGCTGGATCGTTCTCGTCGGGTGTGCTCCGCGCTTTCAAACTCTGACGCCGCAGTAATTACAACTTTTACACAGCACGCAGGTCACAAAAAAGTAAATTACATATCAAATAAAATTCCAGAAGCCCTTAGGGCGAGTACAACAATGGAGGAAGATAGAAGTACATTGAATTTTAACAGAGTGAGAAAGGAGGTTCGCAGTCCCCAATTAATTACATTAATCCAAGTCCATGATCACTTGTCAACCCATTCAAATAAAATCAATCAAGGGTTATTTTCTGAAAATAATCCTTACTTTTGAATTTAAAAATGGGATGTGCAAACAAAACATGCCAGTTTTGTTTAATTTTAAAAATCAAAATATGATTAACTAAAATTAAACAGACAACCAGGCCAATACAAGGTAAATAAAGTAGAGCACGTGAAGAACCATCATTTTCTACAGGGACATCTAATTGAGATAATTAATTAAATTTAAATTTAAATTTAATTATCTAATAATCAAATTTAAATTTAAAATTTAAACATGTCAATAATTTAAATTCAAACTAATTATCTAATAATTTTGTTTGAAAATAAATTTAAAATAATACAATTATCCTCAATTAACAATTTATAAAATTTAAAGTTTGAATTTAACAATTATCTAATAATTAAAATTCAAACATTTAAATTTTCTACATTTATCTTCAATAAAATTTAAATTTTAAATTTTCTAATTATCAAATAATTAAAAATTCAAAAACTTAAATTTTACAGGAGTAACATCAATTATTACTATTTTATCTAAAGGTAAATAGTAATTATCTCACCAAGGTAAATTCAACACGATTAAATAAAATTTAACATTTGACATTTACCGTCGAGATAACATAATTAACTTACTCGATAAAATTCGATTTAATTTACTGTGCATATATATATATATATCCAATATATATACATCTATTCCTAGCACCTAAATTAAAATTAAAAAGTAATTTTTTTTAAAAGTAAAAAAAAAATTTAAGCGGGTCAGCCCCGCGCGCGTGGGAGGGGCCCGACTTGTCGCGGGCGCCCGCCCGCCACGCGGGTGCGCCCGCCGGCGCACTGCGCCCTGCGACGATAATTAATTTTTTTTTAAAAAAAATTTACTGTCCTGATGCCCAGCATCCAGGAAGAATAGAAATGTCAAGCACTCCTGTCTTTAAATAATAATTGAAGATTTAAGAATGCCCCTAAAACACGGTTCTATACGACGATAAAACACCGACCAGAGCATAAACCTGACTCTGATACCACTGTAAGGTTTCGCACAGCACTATCGGGCAACGCAGCGGATAACAAAAATTTATTTAGCCCGATCCCGGTACTATGGAATCCTAGATCTGTGCTCTAATCGGTGTTTTAATTGCCCAGACCCCTAATTACGGGTTGCGTATTTCACCTTGTTCGGAACGACGCTGTCCACGATGTCCGATGCAAAATACAGAGCCGCACAGCTGTACGGCCTCTAGAGCAGATCCACACGGACCCTTATGCAGCGACGGTACCCCCCGTCACGACCTTCCCCGACTCTATCACCTTCTGGAGAGAGAGAGAGCAAGAGGGAGAAAGGGGGAGGCTAATCCTCCTTCTTTAACCTTAACTGCTTGATTAGCCAAAGGGAAGGGAAGAGTTCGAATGAACTCACGTAGTTGCCATATATATAGAATTTGGACCTTTTCTAAAGACCTCCAAAGGACTAGAATTGTATATATGACCTTTCCATTATTATACATATGTATTAAGCCCCATTTACACTCCTTTCCAAAAGGAATTAAAGGGAATTAATACATACATTTGTACAATAATATTCCGTCACCCAAGAATCCATTGTGTGTGATTCTCTAGGCCCTCAGTCACTCTAGTTTAAGGCCTATTAACTTCTAATTCTCAATTAGAAGTAAATTAAACGTATTATTCGCTTCTACAAGAGCCGAATAATAGTTTAATTCATTCCGAACCTTCGATCACGTTGGGTCAAGCAAATCCACGTGATCCTAGAAGACGTCGGGTTTAAACCAACCTGTCTGGTACCTGTAAGTCAACAGTTACCGCATCGATATAATCCCTCGCTCCTTCTATGAGTCTGGTACGATCGAGGGTATGGTTTCTGTCAAACCTCATGATCGTGCCATTTAACTATGACCTCCTTAAAGTGTATGACGTCCGTTCTAAACGAACTCACACGACCCTGGCCAGAGATTTAACGGAGCGTCAATGTCATGACCCATTAACTGTCTGATATATACCCGACAGTGAGCGATCCCCTCTTGACCATTGATGATCTTCACACGTATCCTGGAGTGGTTAATGACTCGGCAACTCATGACTTATGGTTAAAGTCACTTAGCCAAGTAATTAAACCATTCCAGTCCTCGTGTAAGATCTGATCAATGTCTCAGGTCAAAGGACCAACGATGCTACTGAGACAGTTGGATCTTCAGTTGACATTAGGTATAATCAACCATCTGAAGATCCAATAACGGATCAGTTCAGTGTACATCCTCCAAGGACATACACCTACACATATGTGTTGGTGTCCCGCACCAATAACCATGAGACTGGTCACTGACACATCATGTGTACTGGTTTAATAGGTAATCAAAGTTCCCGAGTGATTACCCTCCAACCAGGAACAGTTTAAGGAATGTGTTCATGTAAAGTCAGTCTCATAATCGAGATCCCATCTCGAGTTGACTTTACAACCACATATCCTAGGGACAACGTAAAGTAACACAATCGCATATTTATGCTCAAATACCACTTTATTAATGATGAACAAGATCGTACAACTATTGGGCCTACCCGACCCGAAATTGGCCTGTAGCACACCAACACTAACAAGTGGTACTAGTGTGGTTCGGTAGCCCCCGACCTTGAGATCGGGGTGTGTTTTCTTGGTACAGTAGGAGTAGTTGTAGTGCCAAATTTTGACCGGCCACCGGTTCGCTGTTCCTGCTGTTGTTGTAGGTTTCCTTTTCGCTACCACCGTTGTTTCCGGTTGGGGTTCCGCGGGACCCCTGCTGAGTCTCTGTTTGGATACCCATCCCTACTTTTCAGGTGCGGCGGTTCTTCCTCGAGGTTCGAGGGAGCTATTCGGAGGTTCTCAGTTTTCAGCTCGTCGGGTCGAGTGTTCACTTGCCATGTGGTACGTTTTACTGCTTTAAACTGTACTTTCTGTTGAACAAGACTCTGTTGTAATAGTTGTTTATTTATTTCTATTAATTGTTGATTTGTCCTGTCTTATTTCCTATTTCTTTGTACCTCCACACTCCTTTTAGCCCTTCCGACTCCTCCCGGCTCGTGGGCGGCGGGCCAGAATTCGAACCGTATCGGGTTCTTCCCGGTATCCAGATCTTGGGTCGTGACAGCTGGTATCAGAGCAGTGGTTGTGGACGTACATTGGAATTCGACACATTACAGTGATCAGAGTCCATAAGGTCCAGTATAATCGGTTGTTGGCATAGGGTTTCGTGCGCGTTTTCCGCTTGATTTCTCGCTTTAGAGCTTGAGTGCACTGTACGGCGCTGTTGCAGTGATTGTTGTTCACGGCCTTCGTGCCGGCGTGGGGTCTAAGGATCGAGGTGGAGAGCTTTCTCCCTCGTCGGTGATGACCCCAGTTGTGCTGCGTTGGACAGAGGTTGCTGGCAGGTGTGTTGCTGCGTTGTTGTGTTCGAGGATTCGTAGCAAGGTCAGGTGGCTGGTGAGGATTGTTCATGATTAAGTGGCCGTAAGCGTGCTCAGAAGGTGTTGTGGTTGAGTCTGGCCACTCCAGCTTAGGGTTTGTCCAGCCCCAGATGTGTTAAGGTTGTGGTTTAAGGTGGCAGAGCGGGTGTTCTAACCGAGAAGTGTGCTCAGGTGAGTGAAGGATCTTCTCGGTGGGCTGCTATTTTGTCAAGGTGATGTTCTTGTCATGCTCTGTGGCGTCAGAAATGACGTGTCGGTTCTGATTATTTTTACGAATTTTGAGGCAGGATTGGGCTGTGGTGTCCTAGTAAGTCTTGCTCCTGCGCTCGTGGGTGCGAATGGGTTGTGTTCACCTAGATTTGGGTTGAGTTGTGAAGGTTCCATGGTGAGTTTCGGGGCTCGAGGATGAGCGTTGACGGTTGCCGATTATGGCTCGTGTTGCGGCTCTTGGCGTGGCGTGTTGCAGTTCAAGAAATTGCAGTGGTGGTGCATCGAGAGATGATGTGATCGTGGCCCGACATGACACTTGCTGAGTGTGTCGGAGGCGCTGACCTGGCGGAAGTGATGATTTTCTCGGTGCTGGAAGGTGTTGTTCCCAGCGTGCACGAGGTTCGAGATCATGTCGAGCATGGAGTTTCTCTGATTGGTCGGAGGTATGTCGGTTTCTCCTTTGGCTGGAGAGGGTTGCGTTTGGCTAAGGTTCGTCGTCTTGCATTATGTGTCCGGATTGGTTGGCCTTTGTGTGTCATAAAGTCCGTGCGAGACGTGATTCGTGTTTTGGCAAGGTGGTTGCCTGTGAGAGTTGTGCCCATTTTCTCACACTCCCCCACTTTACCATCCACCTCCACTGCATTTGCCCCTATGCCTTCTAAGCCCCTTATCACCCGTCCACCGTACGTAACCCCGCCTGTCTCCACCATACCACCGCCAATGCCCTCAAAATCACTCATCATCCACCATCCATCTCAACACCATTACCCGCTCCAAACCTTACCCACTTCCACTTTGCCTCCACCTCCACCTTCCAGACCCCTTATCCTTCATAACTCGTGCGATATACCCTCTACCTCCACCATGCCTCCACCTAACAAACCCCTCATCAGAATCCATGCTCCCATCATCACCCCTGCTTCATCAACCATCCCTCCACCACTACCCCTCAAACCTCTGTTAAAACCCACTGCTACCCCTATAGAGGTACAAAAGTCACAGACAATGGTGCTTCGGAGTGGAAGGATTTTACACATAGTTTTCCCCCAGAACAGTCAGAATCCCGAGCAGTCTCAGCCAGAGAGGGATGATGGAGAACAACAGGAAAGATCTATCCCTGGAACACAGTATGATTTGTTGAAACACTTGGACAAGACGCCTGCTCGGATCTCCATCCTGGAGCTGCTTTAGAGATCCACATCCCATCAGGCAGCCTTAATGGAGTATCTTCAAAAGGTCATGGTGAATGAGGAGCTCCCTGTAGAAAAGATTTCTGCCGTCCTGACCCCAACGGACATGCAACCGGCCATCATGTTCCACAACTATGAGCTCGCTCCGAAGGAAGATCGGAAATATGCATTGTGTGTTTCAATAAAAATTAATGGGGTTTCCATAAATCCATGCCTTGTAGACACGGGTGCGTCCATAAATGTGATCTCCATGAGCACCCTTCAGTTGTGTGGGGTCGAACAGGAACATATAAGACCTTCTTCAATCACAGTCACGGCTTATGACAATAGCAAAAGGCCGCCGCAAGGGATGATTATTCTAAGGGCAGAGCTAGGTTCTATGTCAGTCCCCACGTAATTCCATGTCCTCGACATGGATCCCACATTCAAGGCCATACTGGGTCGCCCTTACATTGAAGCCATAGATGTTGTGCCTTCCACCAACCATCAGTGCTTGAAGTTTCCTTACAATAAAAGAATTATTAAAGTAGTCAGCACACCTGTCCTTCACACGGTGGATGCTATCAACACCTCTCTGCCCTCCGTTTGGGCGTCTCATTGGCCCATATTGTCATTGCTGGACGTGTGCGATTCATCTCACATTCCGCTAGCACCAAAGAAGCCGATCAAGGCAACAACGTCATATCTCACTTTTCACTCCAAAGGTTGGGAGATTATGAGAAACATCGGCTATCAACAGGGTAAAGGTCTGGGTGCACAGCTACAAGGTAGGTTGAAACCACCAAAGGAGATTAGGCCGAACCGCAGGTTTGGCCTAGGCTTCAAAGGACCATTCAAGGCGGATTGGAAGTCCCTCACATGGACCCTATCAAACCACTTCAACAAAGGGCCCGTTATTCTGATGGGAGATTATCCGCAGGAAGCACATGGGGAGTCGCATGTTGTGTATTCAGTCGAAAAATGTCCGAGGGTCACCAGAAGAGGCAAGATCAAAGACCCGAAATGTGAATGGGACAAATGGTTTGATATACGGGACGTTTCCGTTGCACTAGAAAGGATGTTCTCGTCTCTCCAGCTTCAAGGACCGCCATTGATCTCCAGAATACTAGAAAATATCATTACTGTTGCCAAGGTCCCAAACTATCCTCGTCCTCTCCAGAAGGACCCTATCACCAGCGGATCTTCATCCGCCATCACCATCACCACCGACGACTCATTAGCCATCATCTTCTCCATTCACTCGTCGCAACCTTTGTTGCTGTCATCTTCCTGGGCCAGACGGTTGTCTGATGATCTTCCCAGATCCCCCTCTCTACTTACATACCTACGCGGGTTTCTCAAACCGCGCCAGATCTTCAATCATGATCTGCTCTACGAGCCTCCCAATCCTCTAGTTCTTCTCCCCCGATCTCTTTCCACTGTTTTATCATCAAAAATGAAAACGAAAAAAAAAACGTCAATTTCCAAACTCCTCAACAACACATCTTTGTTGAGGAAACTTCCTACATCTCCCATGGGTGCGCCCCGCCATGCGGACCACCCGTCCAAGGTCCGATGAGCGACCTCTTCTACCCCTCCTCTGAGGGATCTTCCTCTGTACATTCTTCACCATCCTCTTCATCTTTTTCTTCTTCTGTAAATAATGTCAGTCAATTTAGGAATAATAAGTCAAAGGTAGTACCTAGGAAGAAATACAAGGGTAGACAGATCCCTCGTCGATTCCTTCTGGATTTAGCCACCAAGTGTCAGGTCCTTCTTGCCGTCCCTCAGTTGCTAGAAAATCCCATCCAGCTACCAGAAATAGAATGTGAGGGCAACAGCATAATTAATGAGGGGTATGGAGTCTACGAGATCACAGATGAAGAATACCCTACTGAAGATGAGGGTGAAGAATATGAAGATGCGGCTAGCACGTATGCTAGGGGAATAAGGAGATTCGACGAGCCGTCAACCGCCGTAGAAGAGTCCACCAAAGAAGTCAACTTGGGAACTGAGGAAGACCCTAGGATCATCCTCATAAGTGATAATCTACCACCCTCTGAAGAAGAGGCATTAATTAAAGTTCTCAAGGAATATAAGTACACGTTTGCATAGAGCTACGAGGATATGTCGGGTCTGGATTCAACCCTGGTCGAACACCGTTTAACCCTAAAATCAGGGTCCGTTTCGGTAAAACAAAGGTTAAGACGTTTCCACCCTCAAATGGCTTTGAAAATGAAAGAAGAAGTCGACAAGCTCCATAAAGTCAGGTTTATTATAGTCTTCCTTTATCCTCAATGGGTGGTAAACATTATCCCGGTCATGAAGAAAGATGGGAAAGTCAAGATTTGCATCGACTTCCGAGACCTTAACCGCGCGTGTCCAAAGGATGATTTTCCCTTGCCTCGCATTGATGTGTTGATCGACAACACAGCGGGGTATGAGACCCTCTCATTCATGGATGGATTTTCAGGATATAATCAAATGTGTTTGGCAGAAGAGGATCAAGAGAAGACATCATTCACTACACCTTGGGGAACATATTGTTACGTGGTCATGCCGTTTGGGTTAAAGAATACTGGAGCTACTTACCAAAGAGGTATGATGGCCATATTTCACGACATGATGCACATATATCTGGAGGTGTATGTGGATGATCTATTGGTGAAATCAAGGACCAGGATGGAACATCCAAGGGTTTTGGCTAAGGTCTTGCAGAGATCAAGGGAGTTCCAATTGAAAATGAACCCGAAGAATTGTGTGTTTGGTGTATCATCGGGCAAATTACTGGGCTTCATTGTGAGTAAAAGAGGGATCGAGATAGATCCCGACAAAGCTAAGGCCATCAGGGATATGCCACCTCCCAAGAATTTGAGGGAAGTCCGAGGTTTAATCGGGAGGTTGCAGTTTATTCATCGATTTGTGTCTCAGCACTCAGAAAGGTGTAGACCTTTCTATGAGTTGACCAAGCCAGGAGTAGAATTCCACTGGGATTCTAAATGCCAAAAAACTTTTGAAGGGTTAAAGGAATATCTGGCTAGTTCACCCGTTTTCATTCCACCCAAACCAGAAAAACCTCTGATCCTCTACATCTCCATCTTGGGCGACTCCGTGGGAGCTGTCCTCGCACAAGTTGATGAAGAAGGCAAGGAACGGGTAACCTATTATTTCCCCAAACTTCTCAATCCATGTGAGCAGAAGTACATAGTCATGGAGAAAACCTGTGCTGCCCTCGTTTGGGTGGTGCAGAAATTGAAGCACTACTTCTTGGCTCATGAGATCCACTTGATTGCTCGCATGAACCCTATCAAATTTCTTCTGGAGAAACCCGTCCTTACTGATAGGCTAGCACGCTGGCAAAGTTTCATTTCCCAGTTCGACATCACTAACATCCAGCAAAAGGCAATTAAAGGCTATGCCATAGCCGAGCATCTCGCCCACCATCCTCTCCCCAAGTTTGACCCTGTCCAATCAGAGTTTCCAGATGAGGAACTAATGTCCATCGCCCAATACGACAAGCCAATGTGGACATTATATTTTGATGGAGCTCTAAATTCTCAAGGGAAGGGTATCGGCATTGTCCTTATAACGCCTGAAGGCGTTACCATCCCAGAGGCATTTCAGCTCACGTTCCCAGTCACCAACAACATCGCTGAATACGAGGCTCTTCTAGCTGGCCTGGAACTAGCCCGTTCTTTCTATATCACTGAGTTGCGAGTCGTGGGTGATAGTCAACTTGTTCTCCGCCAGGTGCTTACCAAATATCGCACCCTCGATCCCAAGCTCAAACCCTATCACGAGCTGGTCTCCGCCTATGCCAAATTGTTCACCAAACTGATCTTTGTCCATGTTCCTCGCGAACAGAACATTCTGGCCGATGCGCTCGCCTCCTTGGAGTCATCCTTCAAATTTTCTTTAGGTACATAGTTTAGATCCATCATTCTCTACAAGCGTCTTGTCCCTGCCGTTCAGGACCCTTACCTCTTAAAGATCAAGGAACGAGTCCTACAGAAGATCCAGAAGGGAGAAATTCTTGAGAAGAGGGAGATCATGCTGGCAGAAGTCGAAGAAGAGCTGACTGACGATGAGAAACCATAGTTCTATGAAATTATCAAATATTGTAAAGATCAGTCTTATCTTGAAGGAGCCACCACAGAAGATAAGAAAGTCATAAGAAGGGTGGCTCAGAAATACACATTGGTTGAAGGTCTACTCTATAGGAGGAGCCTTACTGGCGTTCTGTTAAGGTGTCTTGACGACAATGAGGTTTGGAAATGTGTAGAAGACGCACACTCGGGTGTGTGCGGTGGCCACGTGAATAGTCAGATGCTCGCAATGAAGATCATTAGGCAAGGCTTTTACTGGCCCACTATGGAAGAGGATTGTGCCGTCTATGTCCGTAGGTGTGTCAAGTGTCAACTTCACGCCCATAAAATCTATTCATCATCTTCCTCACTTCATCCAATATCCTCCCCATGGCCTTTCTCCATGTGGGCATTCGACATCATCGGTCCCCTAGGTGATCCCAATTCCCTCACCAAATAAAAATCTTTCATCCTTACTGCGACGGAATACTTCACCAAATGGGCCGAAGCCAAAGCTTACGCGGAAATGAAGGCGTCAACAGTCTGCAAGTTCATCATGAAGAACATCCTCGCCAAGTTCGGTGTCCCAAGCACAATCGTCACCGACAATGGGCCACAGTTTATTTCTCAGGACCTTCAGGACCTCTGCAAAAGGTACGCAATTGCATTGCATCATTCATCGCCTTATATCCGTAGATTACGCAGTCAATCCGAGTAGTTCGGTCCAGTTAATCTATTTGCATCCAAGATGCCGCGGAGGGGGTTGGACGACGACATTATAATATGGATAAGAAATAAAAGACAACTTAGCATGCGTTCAAATTTCTAACTTAGATGTGGTTTTCTATCTTAGTTAGTCCCACTATTTTTCGATCGAACTATATAACCCTCAGTATATAGAACAGGAGATCAACGAGATCTACCTAGTGGGTCGGAATCCCAACGAGACTGATGTACGACCTTGTGGAAAGCACAACAAGCCATACACCATCTCAAGGGCAGTCAACAAGCACTTGCATCTAATGCAATATCCGATATTCGGCCCCCGAGAAATCATCCCCTTGTGGAAGGCACAACAAAGGATATTCTCGGTTAGATCTAACCATCATTACTTCATAGCAATGAGTTCATGACCCGACCCTTGTGGAAAGTACAACAAGGCCGAGTTCAATTCCTCACCCCATTGAGGCCGAGCCTTGGAGTTTAATCCCGCCCCCAAACTCATGGACATTGTGGAAAGCACAACAAATCCATGAAATGAAGACGTTCATTCACTCCATAATGATAGAGGGACACGACGACTCCTAGAGCCACGCTTACCAGATCTAAAATTCAAGCGCGAGGGAATTTAATTTTATCTTGATCTCACCTTAGGTGGTAATATAAATATATCCAATATATTTACCGTACCTAGTAGTTTGCACAAAATAAATGCATCCAATGCAAAAAATAAACGCAAGTGATCATGGACTTTAACCCTAATGTAACTAAAACATCCGGCCCGCTTCCGAAGTAGCTGGATCGTCCTCGTCGGGTGTGCTCCGCGCTTTCAATCTCCGACGCCGCATTAATTACAACTTTTACACGGCACGCATGCCGGAAAAATAAATTACATGTGACTCAAATTCCAGCAGCCCTTAGGGCGAGTACAACAACGGAGGAAGATAGAAGTATATAGGAATTTTAACAGAGAGAGAAAGGAGGTTCGCAGACCCCAATTAATTACATTAATCCAAGTCCATGATCACTTGCCAACCCATTCAAATAAAATCAATCAAGGGTTATTTTCTGAAAATAATCCTTACTTTTGAATTTAAAAATGGGATGTGCAAACAAAAATAGGCTAGCTTTGTTTAATTTTAAAAATAAAAGTATGATAACCTAAAATTAAACATACAAACAGGCCAATACAAGGTAAATAAAGTAAAGCACGTAAAGAACCATCATTTTCTATAGGGGCATCTAATTGAGATAATTAATTAAATTTAAATTTAAATTTAATTATCTAATAATCAAATTTAAATTCAAAATTTAAACATGCCAATAATTTAAATTTAAATTCAAACTAATTATCCAATAATTTTTGTTTGAAAATAAATTTAAAATAATGCAATTATCCTCAATTAGTAATTTTTTAAAATTTAAATTTTGAATTTAACAATTATCTAATAATTAAAATTTAAATAATTGATATTTTCACATTAACTTCAATAAATTTTAAATTTTGAATTTTTTAATTATCTAATAATTAAAAATTCAAAAACTTAAATTTTACTGAAGTAACTTTAATTATTATCATTTTATCTAAAGGTAAATAGTAATTATCTCACATCTGTAAATTCAAATCGGTTAAATAAAATTTACCATTCTACATTTACTCCTGAGGTAACACTATTTAACCTACTCGATAAAATCCTATTTAATTTACTGTGCATTTTGATATATATATCTAATATATATATATATTTATATATGCATCAATAAATTTAAAAAAATTAATAAAAAATTAATAAAAAAAAAAATTTTCCCGCGGCCGCCCACGCGGAAGGCGTGGGCGGGCGCGCCCGCGCCCGCACGCGGGCGCCGCCGGCGGCCACCGGTGCGTGGCGGGCGCGCCCGCACGCGAGCGCCGCCCCGCCCGCCCCCGCGGTCAGCGCCCACGGGCACTGACCGCGGGTGCCGCGTGCGCCGCCCATCCGGCGCACTGCGCCCAGGGCGCAGTGTGCCCAAACGGGCCTTAAAATTTTTTTTTTATTTTTTTTTAAAATTTTGCTGCTTGGATGCCCAGCATCCAGGAAGAACATAGATGTCCAAATCTCTTTCTACAAATTATAATTGAAGATTTAATATGTCCCGAAAACATGGTTCTAAACGGCGATAAAAACACCGACCAGAGCGCGAACCTGGCTCTGATACCACTGTAAGGTTTCGCACAGCACCTACGGACGACGCAACGGATAACAAAAATTTAATTTACCCGATTCCGGTATTATGGAAAGCTTAATCTGTGCTCTAATCGGTGTTTCTAATACCCTAATTACGGGTTGCGTATTTCACCTTGCGCAGAACGACGCTGTCCGCTAAGTCCGATGCAGAGAAATCGAGCCGCACAGCTGTACGGCCTCTAGAGCAGATCCACACGGACCATTGCACAACGACGGTACCTCCCCGGCACAACCTTCCCCAGCTCTATCACCTTCTGGAGAGAGAGAGAGCAAGAGGGAGAAAGGGGGAGGCTAATCCTCCTCTTAAGCTTATGTACTTGCTTAAGCTTAAGAGGTTGGAAGAATTCAAGAGTTCGAATGAACTCACGTAGGTGTCATATATATAGGATTTGGACCCTTTTCTAAAGACCTCCAAAGGATCAAAATTGTATATATGACCTTTCTATTATTATACATATGTATTAAGCCCCTTTTACTCTCCTTTCCAAAAGGAATTAAAGGGAAATAATACATACACTTGTATAATAATAAACCGTCACCCAAGAATCCATTGTGTGTGATCCTCTAGGCCCACAGTCACTCTAGTTTAAGGTCCATTATCTTCTAATTCCCAATTAGAAGTAAATTAAACGTATTCTTCGCTTCTACTAGAGCCGAACAATAGTTTAATTTATTCCGAACCTTTGATCACGTTGGGTCAAGCAAATCCGCGTGATCCTAGATGACCCCGGGTTTAAACCAGCCTATCTAGTACCTGTAAGTCCACAATTACCGCATCGATATAATCCCTCGCTCCTTCTATGAGTCTGGTACGATCGAGGGTACGGTTTCTGTCAAACCCCCATGATCGTGCCATTTGACTATGACCTCCTTAAAGTATATGACGTCCGTTCTAAACGAACTCACACGACCCTGGCCAGGGATTTAACGGAGCGTCAATGTCATGACCCATTAACTGTCTGATATATACCTGACAGTGAGCGATCCCTTCTTGACCATTGACGATCTTCACACGTATCCTGGAGTGGTTAATGGCTCGGCAACTCATGACTTATGGTTAAAGTCACTTAGCTAAGTAATTAAACCATTCTAGTCCTCGTGTAAGATCCGATCAATGTCTCAGGTCAAAGGACCAACGATGCTACTGTGACCGTTGGATCTTCAGTTGACATTAGGTATAATCAACCATCTGAAGATCCAATAGCGGATCAGTTCAGTGCACATCCTCCAAGGACATACACCTACACATATGTGTTGGTGCCCCGCACCAATGACTATGAGACTGGTCACTGACACATCATGTGTACTGGTTTAATAGGTAATCAAAGTCCCCGAGTGATTACCGTCCAACCAGGAACAGTTTAAGTTATGTGTTCATGTAAAGTAAGTCTCATGTTCGAGATCCCATCTCGAGCTGACTTTACAACCACATATCCTAGGGACAACGTAAAGTAACACAATCGCATATTTACGTTCAATTATCACTTTATTAATAATGAACAAGATCGTACAACTATTGGGTCTACCCGACCCGAAATTGGCCTGTAGCACACCAACACTAACAGTATATACCCGTTTAACTGGTTAATATATATATATATATATATAATCCTACCATCGTTGCAGGGAATTCCTGTAGCTCGCGCCTTAGCACCATCAGCCGGTAGGTTACAGGTGCTGCACCCATGATCGGTTGTCACCGCCTGGCTAACGGCACCATCGCTGGTCGCCAATGTCGAGCTCTCCCCATCGGGAGGTAATAATAGCTCCACAGCTACATCATCATTTGCCGTCAATGCCTCAAGTGGACTATTACAAATAAACACAAAAATATATAATAAAAATAAACAAAAAAATACCTGGATAAGTGGTGTGAACCCACTCACAGTCATCTCACGATCTCCCTCTTGGGACAGGCACGTAAACAAGTGCGCTAGCATGGCAGCTCCCCAGGCGACTGTCCTAATCTTTCGAGGTCAGATAGCAGCCCTAGGAAACGACAATGGATGTGGTCTCCTTTCGAGCTCAGTATCAATCTTCCCAAGAAAAAGAGGAGAAATCTCTTCAAATCCATATTAGATCTCTCCCAATTGTCAAAATCTGTGCAATACACAGCACGACATCCCCTTCCCATCCTCTCCATAAATTCTTCCGATGACTCATCGTCCCGTCGACGAGTATCAGTGAGCCCTAATGCCCCCATGATAGACGCCCTAGCTACTGATCTGTGCTTCTGACTGTCTAAGTCCAACCCCAGTAGCTTCTGGGCACCTTCTCGGTAATCCGCATAGGTGACGCCGGCCACTGCCTCACCATCCACTTTGAGACTCGTGATTCGGACCACATCTTCTAGACTGGGCACCATGTGCCCCCATGGCATCAGGAATGCCTGACTTACTGGGTCCCATTTTTCGCACAAGGCTTGGATAAGGGCCAGGTCGAGTTGGATCGGCTCGATCCGAAGAAAGGCACCAAATCCCATCACGTCTAGCCTGGCCTTCTAAAAATCTGGGAGACCCCTGTATGCGACCACTGCTAACTCCCATGAAATGTGTGATTTCATCACACTCTGTGTGTGCATAAGAAATGGAGAAGGGTGTTGTCAAGAGGAAGGAAGAAAGAATGAGAAAAGGGAGGGAAAGCTCAGCTTACGAGTTGCGACTGGGTCCTCTCGCTGAACTGCCCTTCGAGGTCCGAGAGTTTCCTGGAACTGCTACCGCTGTATCTGCTTCTCTTCGAGGAGTAGGAAGATTCGCCCTCCATCCGGAATTCTGAGTTCCTCCTAGTACCCTTCAAGTTAGCCCTCGATGCCCCTGGAAGAACAAAAGAGGAAGGTTTATATAGAAATGGGAGAAGTGTAGGCCAAGATTGCCTCCAATGATAGCCCTCACAATAGGGCGCCTGCCCTGCGGTCCCATGAGTCACTTCACCACCCGCACAAGGTGATGCATCGGACGGTGTAATATGATGACCTGCTCCCTGTGGCGCCCTGTCATAACGTGGAGGTCATCCGCAAAGTTTGAAAAATCATCCGGGAGAAGAGGCCTAAGCTGTCATCATTGACCTTGACGACAGATTCCCGTGAAAGAATAGTCGCAACAAGATGCCATCCTCCGTCTAGGGCAGGATGTCGGCAGACACATCACATGAGAACAGTACAAAGAAGCGTAAGGAAGAAGGGACGCGCAAGAAAACAAACAAACAACAGAAAATCAAATCACTCATAAGTCTACATAAGCTATCACAAACATCACAATCATAGAGAGGAGGCGGGTCCACTGACTCGCCAACTCTCGACATCATCTTCATGCTCATCCCTCTAGGCGTCCCTCTCCTCTCCCCCGAGCTGAGGATCCCTCGGAAGCCTCCTGGACCCCCGTGCAGCGCTCGCCTCGCCTCGTGACGCCTGCTCTACAGCAGGGGCTCGCTGCTGCTCCTCTGGCGTGGCGAGGAAGCCACCAGCAAAAAAGCGTCTGGACCGGCGAAGTAGCCCCCCTAACTCTCGCGCTCTCTCGTAGCGCGTCTCCATCGCTCCTAACCTCTGTGCCATAACCTGAAGGCCTAGCTAGAGCTCCCTCACTTGGGCCTCCAACGCCTTCTTCTCAGCCTGGTCTCGTTGTCGCTCGGCCCTTCTCTCCTCTCTCCCTCTCTGCCTCCCTCCTCGTCACCTGGAGAAGGACCCTCAACTCCAGATTGTCTGGAGAGGGCCTCCCCTCACCTCGACGCTGCAGCTCTACCACAGTTGCGGCCCAGGCATCACGCTCCTCTTCAGCACGAACCGCGCGGGCCACCGCACTAGCAAGCTGCTCCAGGAGGGAGGCGATCTCCAGAAAAAGAGCCTGAGGATTGGAGGATGATCCGCCAGCCATCCCTACTATCGTTTCCTGCTGAGTACATAAAAAATAGATAGAAAACAACCGTTGGTTAAATTCTGGAAATTCATGGCCAAAAATTTTTTTTTTTTGAGGCCCTATTGTCACCTCCGTCCGTCTCCCAAGTTGAGGAGCCCCCGCTCGGTCCCCCCTCCGCTGCTGCAGGAGGCCGCCACTGCCCTACACCGGTGCGCTCCCTTGTTGTCCAGGGGAATGTACGCGCCGGTCCTCGAGCTTCACCTTGCCGCGACTCTCCTTCCTGACACGGCTCGGCTCATCCGTGCTCGCCCACTCGTCAGCCAAGCCCGGGATTCTCACCGTACCCTGCATCAAAGAAGGAGGTCCCCCGTCAGTTAACGAGAACGCGTCCCCTGTCAAGGACGCGCCCATCATGTGAGTGCCACCCTCGCCAAACCCCTTCCACTCCCACACCACTCGCTCCAAACTCAAAACAAGTCATAGAGGTGGGAACCGAAGCACTCACCCAGCCGCGTTCGCCTCCTTCCGCGCCATCAGGCCCCTCGGGTCCCACGAGTGCTCTAAAAGGCCCTTCCACTTCCGTCGACGCCTCTCCATGCTCGGGCGCATCCCTCCTCGGGCGAGGAGTCCCTCGCCCCTCTCTCCCCTCGCCACGATCTGACCCACCGAACTCCATCGATCGAGAGAGGAAGAAGACGAAAAGGGGCGAGCAAATCTCGATAGGAGGCAGGCTCTTTTGCGGGTAAGGCACGAAGAAAGAAAGGCCGCCTGGCGCTTTAAATTTAAATTCGAAGGATAAGACGCGTCCTCGCGCCAGGACGCGCCAAAAAAAAAAGAAGGATTATCTCTCCATGCAAGGCGTAGTTCCCTGCTTTTCAGGACAAGGTCTCGTGTAGCATGCCTCGAAACAACTCGGTGCAAGAGAAGAAGCGTGGAAAAGGGAAAGCGCATACGACAAAAGGAACCGTTACATTACACATAAGCAAATAGTCAGTTATACATCATAAAGTGAGGAAGGTGGAGTGTACAAGAAACTCTCTAACTCTCGCTACCACCCTCCTGATCATCTCTCTCCTCCCTCCTCTGATGGGGATCCCTAGGGGGCCTCCGCGAACTCTGAGAGGCGTTGCTCGCCTCGCCCTGTGGTGGCACGCTAGCCTCGAAGGCTCAGCGACCCTCCTCGGCCGAAGAAACCAGAAAGCTACCCATGGAGAAAGAACCAGACTGACGAAGTCGCGCCCCGCGCTCCTTCGCCCTCTGATACCGCTCCTCACTCTCCCGAAGCCTCCCCTCCGCCGTGCCGAGACTCAATCGGAGCTCTGTCAGCTGGGCCTCCAGAGCCCTCCTCTCGTCCCATTCTCACAGTCACTCCGCCCTCATGTCCTCCCTCTCTCTCCCTCTGTCCTCCCTCTCTCTGTCCTCTCTCTCCCTCTCCCTCTCCTCTCTCTCCCGCATCGCCTCTCTCCTCGACAACTCGAGGACAAAACGTAAATCCCGCACGTCGCGAGGAAGCTCCTCAGCCTCTCGTCGTCGCTCCTCCTCCAGCTCCACAATCCGGGCGTCACGCTCTGCCGCCCAGGCGTCGCGCTCTTGCTCGGCGCGAACAGCACGGGCCAGGGCCTCTCGAATCTCGGCCACCTGTCAAAACCCACATGCACCGTAAGAGAGCAATGAAAGAAGAAGAGCAACTGGAAAGAAGTCGGGGTCAAGCAGGACTCAGTCGAGCCGCGCGGTCACGCTCGGCCTCCTCAGCCCGGGTCACCGCGTACGCCAACTGCTCCTGAAGGGCAGAAACCTCCGGAGGAGGGCCCCACAACTGGAACCCACTCCACCAGCCATCCCGGCTGTCACTATCTGGTGGGCCCACTGAAACACAAAGCAAATGACAGTCAGAGGCAAGCATCAAAATCCAGGTCACAAAAAAAAATGCATTGCATAGACTCACCAGGATCTCCAACTCTTGTCGGATGGCCACCAACTGCCGCCTGGCGTCTGCCAGCTGGGCCCACAGGTCGGCAATCATGTTATCACGAGCATCCTACATTGCATATAAATTAGTGTCACATGCATATACATATAAAAAGGGAAAATATTTTTCATTTCACGCTTACCCCTGCCGCACTACCAAGGAAGAGACGCTCCCCGTACGTGGCTCGATACCGTCTCATGTAATCGGTACTGTCCGGTACATGGGACACCACTGGGACCCCACCCTGCTGCCAGTCCTGGTACTGTGCAGGGAAGCGCGTACGCCAGTCCATGATCTTTGCCTTCCCCTTGGTCTTCCGCCCGACGCGGACCGGCTCGTCTACGTCAACCCACTCCTGGGCTAATCCCAACGTCCTCATAACCAGCCTAAGCCGGAGCGGCTCGATCTCGTTCAGACAATGGACCCACACGTCCCGCCCAAAACGAGGACGACCCGCTACAACCCAAGGCTGGCTGGCATCGGCCATGCCCAGGTAGGGCCTCCACACCACTTGCATCACCATACATGCATCATGTTAGTTGCTATTTCGCTCAATTAGGTCACATGCGTAAAAACACCAAAAAATCATACGCATCATACCATAGCCTCGGGTACTCGCTCAGCTCCCGACGAAGCGACGCCAGCTGGTAGCCGTGGGGTGCCGCGACCATGACCGGCCTCCACTGTCGCGCCAGAGGCACGGCTCTCCTGTTCCCCTGTCTGGCTCTTCCCATCGAGAAGTAGTAGTAGCTCCACACCTGCATCCATCATACATCATTAGCCTGACTAATTACATATTTAGCTACGGTAAAATCCATAAATAAAATATTTACCTGGAGAAAAGGTGCGAAGCCACTGACTGTCGTCTCCCTCTCTGAAGTCTGGGAGAGATCGGCGATCAAATGGGCAAGCAGAGCCGCTCCCCACGCATAGTTCCCCACTCTGTCCAGATCCGCCAGGATCCCGAGGAAGCGGCAGTGGATGCCGTCACCCTTCGTCCCCAGCAGGAGGCGGCCCAGGAAGAAGAAGAGGAACCTCCGGAGGTCTAGATCCACCAGCTCCCGCTCGCTCGGGTCCTGGGTGAAAGCTGCACGAGCGTCTCCCTCCAGTCGTGCCAGAAACTCCGCTCCAGTCTCGCTAACCCGCTGGCGCGGGTCACCAAATCCGAGTGCCTCCATAATCTCCACTCGGCCGACTACCCTGCTGTCTCTGTCAGTCGCGCTCGTCTCTAGCCACAGCAAGTCCAGGGCAGTCTCTCGGTAATCGGGGTAAGTGACCCCGCTGACTGCCTCTCCGTCAACTCGTAGCCCGGTGATTCGAGCCACGTCCTCCAATGTCGGCACCATGTGCCCCCAGGGCATCAGAAACGCTCGGCTCGGCGCGTGCCACCGCTCCCTCAACGCCTGGATAAGAGGAAGGTCAAGCCGGAAGGGCTCGATCCTGAGAAAAGCTCCGAAACCCATGGCATCCACCCGCGCCCTATGAAACTCCGGCAGCCCATGGTACACTGCCACCACCAGGGACCAGCTGATCCGGCTCTTCATCACGCCCTACACATCACAAAAACAAACAAAAAGAAACACATCAGCATCATGGATAATAATAAACAACAACAATGTATATAATATTTTTTTATTTTTTTATTTTTTAAAAATAATATATATATATATATATATATATATATATTTAAAGACGTCCACCCCCTCGACGCTTTCATTTTACTTCCTTTATTTTATTTTAACAAAACAAAAACAAAAAAAATATAATAATAATAAATAAAATAAAAATAATATATATTATCATGAAGGCGTCCAACTCAGTGGACGCCTCCTTATTTTTGATTTAATTTTATTATTTTACGTAATAACTCAAAAAATAATAAAATAAAATAAAATAAAATAAAAAAAGAAAAGTTGGAGGCGTCCAGGCCTCTAGACGCCTCCTTTCCTCACTCCGCGGCCTTCTCCACACCATCTCTCGCCCGCCTGTTTAGCCTACAAATTGAAGTTCTGAGAGGCTTACCGGGTCGTGCTCATCCTCTCCGGCGTCGCCAGCACCCGCAGGATCCTCCACGGCCAAAGGAGGCGCCTCCTCTTCCTCGGCAATCTCCTCTTCCGCGGTAATCTCCTCTCCCACGGCAGCCTCCTCGGCATGATCCCTCGACCTCCTCGGACGACGAGCCCATCGTTTCCGCCTCTCTCCACCCTGGCTCGGGCCTTCTTGCTCCATTGGGAACAGGAAATGGGTCGTTAGAATGAACAGTAGAAGAGAACAGGGGGTGAGCCCCCCTTTATATAGAAAATCACCAGGATTTGGGGCGTCTAGGCGTCTGGATGCCCTCACATTTTTATTTTATTAAAAAATTCAAAAAAAACATAGGGGCGTCCAAGCGCCTGGACGCTCCCACAACTAAAAAATTAAAAAATTGAAAAAGAAAATATAGGGGCGTCCAGGCGCCTGGACGCCCCCACATCAAAAAAAATAAAAAAAATAAAAAAGAAAATATAGGGGCGTCCAGGCCCCTGGACGCCCCCACAAAAACAATAAAAAATTTTCAAATTTTTTTCAAAAAGTTAGGGGCGTCCAGACCCCTGGACACGCCCATTTAAGCATATAAAAATGTATATATATATATATATATATATATATATATATATATATATATATATATATATATATATATGACCATAATATGAATAAACCAGAACACAAAAGAGAAAACACAAAAAGTAAAAAGAAAAATAAAAATAAAAAAAATAATAATTAAGGGAACAATGGTCCAAAATGCCAAATGCCAGATTTTATTCCATCAGAAAGCAGAGCGGGCTACATCAAGGGCTTAGGCGCTTTAGGCCTTAACTTCCCCAGTTCGGTTACGTAAGCCCTCCACAGCTCGCATTCTTCCCCTACATGCGCTAAGGCCTTTCCCACAACACTTGTCTTCCAGGGTGCTTTAATGGCCTTCGCTTCCTTCGCGTCCGCTTTCGTGCCCAACTCCCTCTTCTTCAAAGGGACAATGCCGGTCAGCAGTGGGAACGAGTGACGTGGAATGCCGATCTGGAGGCAGCACCGATGCGCGTTATAAAGGACAAACTCAGTCGCGCCGATCAGTTGGAGTTCAGCTTCAGGAGAAGACCTCATGAGGAGTTCAAGTGAGAGTAGACATGCCGGTGCGCAAGTGAAGAAGCTTTGTGTCATGGTTCGGAAGTGAGACCGCCAGTCTTCCCGTTTCTTCAGCCACGGAACACGGTTCGCCACAGTGCCACCGAAGCCTAACACATCGGCTATGTGATAAAGGGGGCTTTGTTGGAAAAGCTTTGAAGCAGTCGGCATCCCCTCACGGTGGTCGAATTTGAAGTGCAAATCGACCCAACAACTCAGAACAAGTGCGCAACCAAAAGGAGGCCTACCCATGCTCGAGGCGGTAAGACCGCTGTAAAGGTAGGCAAGGACGGCGGGTCCCACCCTCTTTCCACTCCAGATCCCGCAGATAGCACTCAGTTGGGTTTCTTCCACTATGTTGTCGGTATGAGGGAACAAGAGAGCACCCGCCAGACAGATGGTGAACCCTTTCATAATTCCTTCCAAATGTTCATCATCTGGTGACCCTTTCAAGGCATCCATAACCCATACCGCGAGCCTTTGCAAGTCAATTCCCTTTTGAGTGCGGACTTTTCTGACTGCGTCGGACGGCATGAAGCTTCCAAGGACGCTCTCGGAAGTCGCCCTTGTCAAAATCCGCATAGGCTTTGTCTTCCCGTCACTCTTGAATTTCTTCAGTCCAAGCAGAAGCTCCACCTCCTCGAGGAGAATGGTCGCCTCGAACGTCGGGAAGATGAAAGTGTGGGTCTGGGGATGCCAGATCTCCACTAATGCGCCCATAGCCGCCCAGTCCATGCGGATTCTCTCGTAGTGTTTGGCGTGAATAAGGAGCCCCTGAAGATGCCACTTCGAGAGTATAGCCCTCATGCCAATGGAGATGTTGGAAGTTAGCTCTGAAAGCCATGGCAGTTTGGAAAACTTCCTCGGGCCCGGAAAGAGTGGATACGGCTGGAAAGAAGAAGAGAAAGGAAGGAAAGTGAGAAGAGAGTTCATGCAATAAATTTGAAATAAATCAACTTACCATATGCGACTGGATCGTCCCACTCAGATGACCCTCGAGGTCGGAAAGTCGCCTGATCTCACTGCTAGGCCTGCCCCTCTTCATAACGCAGGAAGACTCTCCTTCCATCCTGAAATCCCTAGACCCTCCTCTTCTCCTCCTCCTGAACTTTCAAAACTCCCCTTGGTACATTTGAATAAACTAGCCTAAGGGAGGTACTTATAGGAAAGGAGAGGTGCTACGGGACGGGACGTGTCACATGAGTGGTCAAGTCGTCGGTGTTTTATCCTTGTACTGTGGCACGATTCTGTTATATTTCTGCTACTTTCTGATGTATTTAATCTATGATGGTCTGTGCAGGTTTTACCAACGGACGTTTTTCGCCCTATCTTGTATACCATCCTTCAGTGTTCGGTCCCCCGTGTCATGCATCATACTATATGATATTTACGCTATTAGAACACGTCAAGGACCTTGCGACCCGAACGAATCTGGGATTTGAGTTCCCCTTCAACAAAAATAGTGATGATTCCAGAAGAATTTGGGTTGTACGGATAGGCCGTTAACTGGTGATAGCGTGGGAACGACGGTTCCATTCAGTGAGTCGGTGCGTGGATAAACGGGCCCCAGCTCAGTATCAGCTCAATGGATCGGTATCCTGACCCATTCTTAACGAGTTGACAATATTATCCTTGGCTATTTTCTATTCTAGTTTGTTTTAAATTTTTCTTTAAACCCAGCATGCATTCATATAGGACTTTGAGTCTATTGCGGAAGATCATTCAAGTGATTCGATTGCGAAAGCCGTTGTGCTTCAATTCTTACAAATATGAGATATTCCATTCTGAATGAAATACTGAGTTTCCTGAAACGGCCCTACGCTGCCCTTCCAAACGAGACCCTTGTTTGGACAGACCCTCAGATATTCCTTTTCTTTTTACCTTGTTTGACCCACCTTGCCCGCAGCACGTCCACATTGGCTGGTAACCGCTCCCCAAAGGTGAAACCTGCAGGTTTATGACCCAGGTACTTCCACACCGAGAAGTTGGTCTCCTTTATTTTCGTGCCTGAGCGCACATCTCACCCTCCCTTATTTGATTTCCATCCAAACAATCGTCAAATTTGAAAGACCTTCTTCAAGGTCGCCTCATTGAAACTACAGGAAAGATTCCAAACAGTCATGTCAAAAGCGTGTCTCATCACACCTTGGCATCAACTTATCAGTCCATTCCCACTCCATTTCACTCCACTTCGATACCATTCCATTACGTGTCACTCCCTTGCAAAGCAGACGCCAAGGCGGGACAGCTGTAGACACGCTATTCCTGACGTCCCCTGAGAAAATCTCATATTACCACACGACGCCCCGCAGCGGCTTTCGCATTTCGAATCACTTGAGTGTTTCCTATCTTTGAGTCTTCTCTCATCTTCTGGGCGAGTAGCGTAACGCTCCTTCGGCATCCGGAAACCGCCTCGTTGTGGAAATCATGTGGCATTCGAACGGCATCAACATCAATCGCATGCATCAGAAGTTGCCGGGACCAGGAAAATGCTCAACGGACGACTGCCGACGCCCTTTTCGGGGGAATCCGGGGTCATCATGGAGGCGTCCAGGCCCCTGGACGCCTCCATCAACCAGCTCACGGGCGACCCCCGGCCATCGACTGACCGTTGCTCAGTCTGTCGTTTGAAGAAAATCCAAGTTATGAAAGCGTCCATGCCCCTGGACGCCTCCATCAACCAGCTCACGGGCGACCCCCGACCATCGACTGACCATTGCTCAGCCTGTCGTTTGAATAAAATCCAAGGTATGGAGGCGTCCCGGCCCCTAGACGCCTCTATCAAATAGCTCACGGGCGACCCTCGGCCATCGACTGACCGTCGCTCAGTCTGTCGTTTGAAGAAAATCCAAGTTATGGAGGCGTCCAGGCCTCTGGACGCCCCCATCCTCCCGACCTCTATAAATAGAGGCCTACCCCCCCTCAGTTCAAGAGGTCGAAAAAGAGCGCCGAGAGGCTGTCGGATTCTATTCCTAACCCGTGGGTGTTTTGTAGGGGAAGTCCTGCCGGATCCTCAGGTGCCCGTGCTCGCAGGAGAGAGGCCGCCTTCGCCCGCCGCGCTACCTCGTCGTCTCTACGCTGCTGAAGCTCTGCCGGATCTCGCCATCGACCATCCAATAAGCCATTCTCTCCTCTTCTTTCCTAGTTATCTTGCATTCATCATATCATATCTTCTACCCCCCCCCCCCATTTATGAGGGAGTCTCTTCCCGTTTCTACGTCGGAATAATTGCCATTCATCATAAGCATTTTCCTCCTACTCGTGTCCGAGAGGGGTTTAAAAGACAATACCAACAAGGGTACCTGAGGAAAGCCCTCTCCGTCGGCCGGCCGAAGGGGGAGGAAGAAGCAACCTGCCATTTCCGCTCTCGAGGATTCACAATCTCCGCGCTCAATACAAGGTACACGCGATCATTTCGTTTCTTTGAGGTAACCCCTCTGGCGATCACATCCCCTTAGCATCCTACGTATGCTCTTTCCTCATATTGGCACGTTTCATAATCCTTCTTAATTTTTAGTCGCTTGATAGTCTGTAGTTTAGTTCACTTTCTTCTCATTGAGTGGATTCCTCGGCTTCCACAGCGGGCGGGTTCGGTTTGAAAACCGGTTCCCTTCCGACGATGGAAATCATCGGGTAACAACGTAAAACCTGTTTCCTGTCAAACCATACATCCCAAATAACAGTATAACAGCCAAAAACATCACATGCAAAGCCCATAATGCATTAATCTCAAAATTTTAGGCTAAAACCCCACAACTAGAAAAATGAACATTATGCATGCTATGGGGTTCTAATCAAACAAACTAGCTACAGGAATTGATCCTAGCAAGTTCAAGAGTCCATCCCCCTACCTCTTGCAAGCCGAAACGGCCGGGAACGCCGCATGCACGAAGGAGGGTTCACGGAGCCTTCACACACTGTCCCGCTCCCACGATCACCGAACCGTGCCGAAATGGGTACCCACGCGTTCCTCTTGACGCGAGGAATCCACCAGCACCAACCACGCTTCAATCCGACGTTGTCTCGCCTGCTTTCCCTAGGAGAGGGGAGAGGGCGATCGAACGAAGAGAGAGAGAGAGCGTGAGAGAAAGAGATCGACGGGGGAGAGAGAGAGGGTGAGGGTGAGAGAAAAGAGAAAATAAAATTAAAATTAAAATATATATAATATAATCATTATATATATTAAAATCTTATTAATTTCTAATAACCCTCAATTAACTCCGAGTAAATCCGGAAAAATACCAGGAAAATTCTTTAAAAATATAGGAAAATAGTCAAAAATTCTAGAATAAAAACTAGATCCAAACCACTAAGGACACACTAAGGCACGGGCCTTACAGAGGAGGAGGAGGTCGCGAGCTTGTGGCCCTCTTTAATTGTTCCTCCAACGAAGTGATTTTATCAAGGAGAGCTTGGAGGGGTGTAACATGAGAAGCGGGGGGTTGGCAAAGTGGCCTTCGAAAAGGAGGGGCTGGATATGAAGGCCGTGGAGGGGGGTTGACGGGCTGACCCAAATAAGGACCCGGTCGGGCCGGGTTGCAAGGAATGGATGGGCCTTGGGGCCGTGAAGGAGGAGGAATAGAAGGAGGCGAGTGAACGACCACCCGAGGATGAGTATGAATAGAAGGAGGCGGCGGGTGATGGACCACCCGAGGATGAGTATGAATAGAAGGAGGCGGCGGGGGATGGGCCACCCGTGTATGAGGTGAAGAGGGAGGCGGGTGATGGGCCACCCGAATGGGATTGGAAGAAGGAGGGGAAGGAGAAGATGCACTATCAACAGTTGCCTTAAAGGCTTGGATCTGTTGAGGGGTGAGACGATCTATTGCATGCAAGATTTGGGAGACCTTTCATCGTGGGGAGGATACGGTCCCGAGGGAGTAGCGGCCTACTCTTGATGCAAGGGACCACACGATTAGAAAGTGCTCATAGGTCGGGCAAAATCATGTGAATGAGGACGTGGTCCCTTGAAAGAATTGTGGTGAGAATTATAATGAACATGTTGAAATTGAGGAGTGTAGAATGTGCTAGGTGGGTCATCCTCATAATTAAACATGGTAGTTTGATTATCAAAGCGAAACATCATGCAAACAATCAATATTCAATCAGAGTGATTTGCAAAGATCAAACAAGTTGAATGTTTATGCTTGATTTTATTTGTTCCTTGATGTGAATTAAGGATTTTAACAAAGTTGATGATCCACTCAAGATAAAGAACCTAGTTTCAATGTGATTTTGCTTCAATGCCAACTAGGTTAATTCTCACCATGCATGGGCCAACTAAACTCGGGAGACTTCAAAAGATACAACATGCTCGATGTCTGTGAGGGAATCCACGGTGTGGGGACTTACGGAGGCATTGGTTTATGAATTACCGATCCAATGAGATGGAGTGCTCAATGGAGGGTCCTTCCTTCACCAAGAGAGGGGTAAGACTCCTAAAAGTGTGGGGAGAGGAGGTCTCCCAAATCGAGATGCCCTGAATGCAGGTGCTAATACAAAAGAAGAATAAAAAATACATAGAATGATATAATTGTGAATAACGAATGCAAAACATAACAAATGCAAAAGCTAATTGATGAGCAATGACATGAATGCAAATGACGGATGGAAACTAGAATAAGTGAAAAGGCTAATTCTTATAAACAGTAACATGCAGATGAAATGGTGGATGGAAACTAGAACAAATGCAAAAGCCAATTCTTATGAACAGTAACATGCAGAGAAATGGTGGATACAACACAGAACAAATGTAAACACTTATTTCTGTGAACAGTGACTGCATATGAAAGGATGGATGCAAGACGGAACAAACCCAACGATTATTTCTATGAATTGTGACAACGTGGGATGCAGACAGATGACAGAATGGGGTGAACAGTGATATGCACGAATGCAAAGAAGAAACAAACAACAGGGATATGCAATGCAGTCAGAAAATGGGTGTCGGAATCAATGGGTGCCCATTTAAGAATGGGCGTCCACTGCCCAGGGCACGTTTTTTTTAATTGGCCAGAAAATAGAGAAATGCAAATGGCCAATGGAAGAGAAAGAAAAAGGCACTCACAAACTCCCGGTGATCAATAAAAAGCACTGCATGCTTTCAAGAAAAGAGAATGGGCATCTGTTATAGTGGGCGCCCATTCAAGAATGGGCGTCCACTGGAATGGACACAATTTTTTTAAAGAGAAGAATAGAAGTGGAGTTTTTAATAAAATCTACCAAATTAGTCAATCAATTTTGGGTACGTGCACGTGGTGCACAAAGGATATAAATGACGGAGAAAGAGTGCTACGTGGAGCACTAAAAGGAGATGCACCGTGGGTGCAAAATGGAGATGGCACATGTGGGTGCCCAATGGAGAAGGGTAATCAAAAGAAAAACACAAGGGAGTCCTACCGTCATCGCCAATTTGTAGATCTATTTAAAAATCCACTAAAAATAAAAGAAATAAAGTATAGAATGGGGAAAAGGAGGAATAGGGAGCATGCGTAGGATGCTAATGGAGTGTGTGATCACCAGAGACCGCGGGCCTCAAAAGATATAAACAATAAATAAGAGGAGGGATTGCGATAAATACCTTTGAAGTGTGGGAGATGTGTGAGTGTCGACCTTCTCTTCCAATCAGCCGGCCGATGAAGAGAGTTTCTTTAGATTACCCTTATAAAATAGATAACAACCAACAAAGAAATATTGATTAGCAAACCAAAGTGTGTAGTATCAATCCCAAGTGAAATATATGATGTGAAAACATGAAATAGAACACACCTGTTGGGCGTTGGCCCTTAAACCCCTATGCAAAGGGTAGGGAAAAACATGATGAATGATAAAGATACAAGACGGAGATGAGCAAGTGTTGCACTATGGGAGGCTCTCATTGTGGTTGAAATAAAAGATAAACAAATATAATATAATGCATGCATGCAGGACGAACTATATGCAATTGTTGTACTCGACTATTTCCCCAGCAAAATACCCAGAAATAGGGGTTCGGGAATTTCCTCGAACACCTTCAAGGCGTGGGCTACCCGGCCCCTCCGACAATCCAATGGGCCAGACCAATGGCCCCAACCCGCTAGACGAGGTGCACGGCGGCACTAGCAATCAATCGGGACCGCTCCTGACTCATAGGTCGCAGACTTCCTCCGCAATCTACACAACCACCCGGGCCACCCTGGGGACACTTCGACTACAAGCCGTGCCACGTGGCACTCTGTGAAAAGGCCGGGGGCCTACCCCGGAACACCTTCCCTAAACCCTCCAAGGTCAAAGGGAGACCTAAATAGGTCAACCACAGGCTCAGGAGGCCCATAGTACGCGTGTACGGCTCACACACGCGTGTTCGACATTCTGCCGAACACCTTGTGGGCGCACGTGTTTCAACCCTTCTACACCTCCCAGCGGGCCACCCCGCGGTTCCAGTACACCAATTGGGTCCCACAACGACCCCCCAGCAAGTCGGGGCCACCCCCGACCCTCAGACACGTGGCAACAAGCCACAGAACTTAGCTCTCGGGCCAACCCGAGGCTACCCTGCCAACCCGCCGTGCAACGTGGCACGTAGCACGAGACAAGGCCCATCGGCCCAAGGTGCCTCCTTCCAGCCTCTACGGACTTCTACCCTTGGCCCTTAGCCAAATTCAAGGTCCATCGGCCACCTACGAGGCTCGTTCGGCAACCCGGGGTGTGCCGGGCATTCGCCCGAACACCGTGCGAGCGGCCACTACAACTCGAAGAATAATGGCTCCCGTGGGCCATTTCAATACCCTGAAACTTCACATCCCCCAAGGGATATCCCCAGAAGACGAAGAAAGACCCCCGGGGGCCATCCCTCAGGGGTTACGGCTTTGCCCGGGGCCCGTGTGCCCCAGGGCGTTGCCGCGCCCCCGGAAAGGGCGAACTTCTCGGGGGCCGGGCCCTCCCCTCAGCTCGGAGGCCCGACGGCCCTCCCCAGTCCCAGTTCACAGAAATTTCTAACTTCACGGTCCAAGGTTCGTGCAAAGTTCGTTCGTCGTACCCGTGTGTCGAAAAATTCGCGAAGACGGAGTCCCGGGATTACGTGGAGTCACACACCCCAATCCCTCGATCTTCGCGCACAAGCAGCTGGACCACCAGTATATCCTCCCAGTATCCTTTATCCTTATTCTTCTTAATCAATTTGGGAAGAAAACAACCAAAAAAAACCAGATTTTATAGAGGTGGGACCACTCCCCCTCTCTCTCCTCTACCTGGTCCGCCCAAACCCCCCTTAGGGAGGGGTTTAGGCGGACCAGCTTGGGCCTCCAAGCTGGTCCGCCTAAACCCCCCAAGGGGGGGGGGGGTTTAGGCGGACCAGCTTGGACCCCCAGGCTGGTCCGCCTAAACCCTTGAATAATAAAAAAAAGATTTTTAAAACAAAAAAAGAAAGGGACTTTGGTCCACCTAAAACCCCCCCTGGGAGGGGTTTAGGCAGACCAGCCTGGACCCCATGCTGGTCCGCCTAAACCCCTTGGGGGAGGGGGTTTAGGCGGACCAGCTTGGGCCCCCAAGCTGGTCCACCTAAACCTCTCCAAAAAACCAAAAAAAAAAGATTTTTCCCCTCCGAAGAGGGGTTTAGGCAGACCAGACCAGCCCATGGGGCTGGTCCGCCTAAACCCCCCCTGGAGGAGGGGTTTAAGCGAACCAGACCAGCCCCTTGGGCTGGTCCGCCTAAACCCCACCCCTTCCACTCTGACATACACACACAAAACACATAAAAAATTCAAATAAAATAAAAATAAAAACACTATTGAGGGGTTTACCCGGACCAAGTTGGACCCCCAACTTGGTCCGCCTAAACCCCACCCCTCCAAACTTCTATAAATTGCCCCCTTACCAACAAGCATATGGCAATAGGGTATGTGAAGTAACGCACGGACACACAGTCGGACGACCAAACTTCCCCGACCTAACGCCGCGCCCTCGGACTCCTGAGGACTTCGACAAGGGTCGGGAACGCGAGAAGACAAGTGCGCGCGCGGTTGGCTTACTAGTCTGCTCACACACGTCGAGGGTATGTCCCACGCACTCCCCTCACGCGGTGTCTAGCCGTCTTATGACAAGTCCATCCCCTCCACTTGTAAGATGACCGTACCAACGGTAAATACGCCAGCACCCCGGGTCCGCCCGTGTACGTCGACTTACGACACTTACAACGGTGACGAAGGGTACCTCGTAACGACCGCGTTAGCCCTCGACACGGAACCGCGTGCCCACCGTGCACCTCCCAGCCGACCGTCAGCCCCTCAGATTGACAAATCAAGTCTATTCGGATCTCTGGCCCGGGAATTACAGTCCCGGGGCTGACCTTGACTCTCCAGCACGATAACACTCGTCGTCCGAGGACCGGACCCGACCGCTCACCTTGAGCCACGTCCGACCTCCGCCAGGCGCCAACCTGTGTCCGTTCTGACCACCAAGGCAGCCGGACCCATACCAACTCCTCTGTAAAGAGTTCCAGTAAAACACGCAGACACCCGCTTTGTCACGCAATGACCCGGGGACCGACTCGCGTGTCGGAAATGTCCTGCGGCTTGCGCCCGTTGTACTTCAGCCACTCAGGCCCGCTTGTAACGCCCATGTAGCTCATCATAATACCAATGAAACACATACGCCCGTATTTGGGCCCCCAGCTTCCTACCCACACCACTCGACATCCGTGCCCGATGCCAACACCCCCCCCCCCCCCGTCTAACACGTACTCCTAGCTTCTGAATGCACCCGACCCTCCACCAACGGCTTCAGACACATATACATACTTATCTTCAGCTTGGAACGAAGGTATTCGGATTCAATCCGATGTAAATAAACACCGGTTGCTTGCGGCCGGTGGGGAAAGACGTCCTGTACACGATTCCCGCAATCGCCTACGCACTCGCACCCATAGAACTCCTCTCCACGTGTCACCCAATCACCTGAGCCCATGTGTCGCGCCCCGGTGGCACTTCCCCGGTCAAACCTTGGGTCCATGAGTGATTGTCGAGTGATCGACTGGCACGCCAGCACCCTGTACGGTTAACCCTTATCCCGGTATTTCCGTGCCATTCGACCCTTTTCAACTTTCCGTAAAAAGTAGAGTGCCCGGTACCGCTGTGAGAGGCATGCACCCGCAAGGGGGATACCCGAGATACATCAAACTCCCGTATTCTGCTTCCCCGTTGTATCCCTTCCTTCACCCCGGTTAACCGGCATAAAAACCCGCGTAATATAGAGGATGGCACGCCCGGTGGGATGTCTCCTTCCTTCCTTCTTTTTGCTGAAGAAAAGTTTGTGCCAGCCCTGAAGCCTGGTGCCCTTTCCCTGTCCTTGAAGGAGAGGTAGAGGAGGGTACTCGTGCGCATTCTCCAGCAACTTTCGGTCTGCGCGCCAATCGTCGGGCCGCGCTCGACGACTGTCAACGACCGTCGCCTCCTCAACATTCCGGCAACCATGTCGGCCGTTACCTACGGTCCCAACGTCATCGCCACCCACGCCCGGGTGGGCTACTTGGTGATGCCGATCTCTTTCGACAACTTCGCCTCGGTTATCGGATCGCCCTACTTTCTGGGTGTGATCCCTGTGGCTACTTCTCAGCCAACTCTAGTCTCTCCAGTGGCCCTTACGGCCAACGGCCCATGCGCGGCTCCAGCTCCAGTGTCCCGCCCGATTGCCGAGCATCGGACTACCACTGCAGGCCCCTACAGGGCCCCCAGATCAACGTCGGCCCGGGTGAACATCAGCTCCCGAGGCCAGCCTCACCCGATCTCCAACACGGGCCCCGTGCCCCGGACTTTGGTCACCATCCCAGCACCTCCCTCGGGTCCTCAACCCCGAGCCACAGCCAAGCCGACACCCAACACGGGCTCCCTGCCCTGGGTCCACGGCTTCCCAGCATCTTCCTCGGGTCCTCAACCCCGAGCCGCAGCCAAGCCGGCACCCAACACGGGCTCCCTGCCCCTGGTCCACGGCTTCCCAACATCTTCCTCAGGTCCTCAACCCCGAGCCGCAGCCAAGCCGGCACCCAACACGGGCTCCCTGCCCCGGGTCCACGGCATCCCAGCATCTTCCTCGGGTCCTCAAATCTGAGCCCCAGCCAAGTCGGCACCCAACACGGGCTCCCTGCCCCGGGTCCACGGCTTCCAAGCACCCCCCTCGGGTCCTCAACCCCGAGCCGCAGCCAAGCCGGTACCCAACACAAGCTCCATGCCCCGGGTCCACGGCTTCCCAACATCTTCCTTGGGTCCTCAACCCCGAGCCCTAGCCAAGCCGACACCCAACACGGGCTCCCTGCCCCGGGTCCACGGCTTCCCGGCATCTTCCTCGGGTCCTCAACCCCGAGCCCCAGCAAAGCCGGCACCCAACACGGGCTTTCAACCCCGGGTTTACGGCTTCCCAGCATCTGCATTGGGTCTCCAACCCCGAATCCTGGCAAGGCCGACACTCGACACAGACGCACATCCTCGAGTTCACGGCTCCCCGGTAGTGCACTTGGGACCCCGGTCCTGAGCTCCAATCAAGCCGGCTCTCCCCGTGGGTCTTCCAGCAAGAGGGCAGCTCTCCTCAGCACCTTTCTCCGGCATCCCGACCTGAGCCCAGACTACGCCGGCACCTACCCCGGGTCCTCGACCCAGGGGCGTCGGCGCTCCGGCACTTCCAACGGCTTTGCCTTCCGGCGCAAGAGTGTCATCTCAAGCCTCGACGACACTCTTATCGGCGCGGGCAAAGGCTTACACCCGAGTCACCCAACCATCGACTCCCGGCGTGCGTTACTTGCCCCAGGGACCGATCCCGGCACCTCAGACTAACGGCTTCATGTTGCCGATCGTTCCGCGCCATATTTTCTCGGTCTACCATCTTGGGGCGGAGTCTTCTTCAGCTCCTCAGAAGAAGCGTCGCCATGGTCGCAGAGGCAGGCGACTCGCTGCTGCAACCAGCAACTCCGGCAAGACGGTCCTTGTCGGTGACTTGCGGATCCGTCTCGACGGGGGTGAACCAATTATACCCCAAGGATGGACCGTTCCTGCCATACGCACTTCCAATCGTTTTGACCTCTTGCGTCAAACACGAGAGGACAGGGCGAAGCTCAAAGGAGCGGGTTCCTCGGCGGCAGCCCGGGGGCCCCCGCCGCAGCTAGACACACGGCCCCCCAAGACGACTTGTAAGAAAAATGGCGACAAGGGAGACCAGCAATCAGACCTGAGAAGAATCTGGGTCACCCCAGAAGAAGCTCAAGCTGTTCAAAGGGCGCGTATCATCAACCCCTTGCGAGCACTCAGACGCGGCATCAGACGGGATGCGGCGGGTCTCACAGCAGCATCGTCTGACGACGCCCAGTCATCCAATGTCCCCCGCGCAAGCAAGCGGAGGCATAGGCGAGCCCATCCTCGGGCCATCCAGCAACCTGTCCAGGGCTCTCCTCCTGTAATGCCCCAGAATTTTTTAAAAAAATATTTCTGATATAATTAAGAATTTTTTGGAATTATTAAGAGTATAAATGAATTAATTAATGAATATTGGGTTAAATAAATCATTATTAAGGCCCAAATATGGTAAATAATTAATCCAGCCTTAATAAATAAAGCCCAAATGGTTACAAGACTAAGCCCATTAAGATAGGCCCATATTCTAGAAGGTTATTTAGCTTATTCACGGATTTTAAAGGATAATTATCCCTTATTTAGATAATTATAAGGATAAAAAAATAAAAGAGTTGGAATTTTATTGAATTCTATGCACATGGGATGTAGCGGTCTATCGTGCGACCGCCACAGTCAGGTAACACGCCTACACTAGACCGTTACGCACTGTTAGTTCCGTGAAGTGAAGAACAAGCCAAAAGATTAGATTTTTGCTAGCTTATCTCTTAAGGATCAAGATGGGAGGACTAGTAAAGGTGTTAAGGTCTCTCATAAGTCGATCTAAACTTTAACAAGGACTCTAGAATCGATCTAATCCTCAAACCCTAGCCAAAACCCTATAAATAGACCCTAGTTTTGACTTGCGCGACCCCTACATTGGCTCACGTGGAATCCAGGTAAGGAGTCATAATTTCGGGTAAATTCTTTAGAAGCTTTCGTTTATAATACTTTAGACTAATAGCTCTCAAAATTTTGTGCTAGGAGATCAACTACACAAGAAGTTAGAAGCTTCCAAAGTTGCTGGTACGACCTTAGCAACCCAGGAATCTGAGCAAAGGTCCACTGAAGATCAGGGAATTAGATCATCAAAATGAGGTATTTAGGGTTTGATTCTTTAGAACTTTTTGTTCCCCTTAGTTTCATCTTCCTAACCTCCAAATTTTACGTCCTTAGGTCAAGAGGTTGAGGAGTTAGAGCGACATGAAGTTGCTGAAAATCCACAGGAAGGGAAGGATTAGGGCGTGTCTTGCAGTCCCAAATTGGAAGATTAAAGCCCAGAAAAGAGGTAGGTCATCTCATGAATGACAAGAACATCATGTTAGGGATAAAAGTCATCTGATTTTGATTGATTTCATGCATTCTAGACCATGAATTCATGTTTTAGTTTGACCTATGCATACATGTATGTCTTGAGCCTTAATCAAAGATAAAAGATATTATCTTGTTCAAATCACTGTAACCTATGCATCTAGATGGCCTATACTTCATTTTTCATGACTAGAATAGTTAGCTATTTTGATTCTTCTGACATGAGATATTTTAAACCTTAGATCATTCTTTTTACTGTCAGCAGAAGCTCTAACGGATTAAGGTAAGACTGTCACATGATATAACGGCCTTATGATAAGCCGTCACACCCTCTGTTGTATTTAAATTCCTCTGTTATCTCTGACGGCCTAGAATCGATGCATTACAACACTATGACGGCCCCACGATAAGCCGTCACAGAACTATGACGCCCCCATCTTAGACCGCTAGAGTACTTTGTTCAGGCAATTCAAGATAGAATTGAAGAACAATCAAATTTACTTATAAATAAGCTTACTTATCTAAGTTTTGAACTACTTTCATGACTTTGTGTTATTGATCAATTTATGATAGAAATTGCATGGTAAAAGCATTTCTAGTTATTTCAAACATATGTTAATTTCATTAGCTAAACTCTATAGTTTTGTATTTACACTATGATTTTAAATGATGTAATGATGGAATTTTTATCATGGTTTCACATCGCTACACAGTCTTTCCGATCTATGGAGTCATTTTCTTTAAGTACATGGCATATATTCCGGTATATGGCCATTAGTTTACACTTTACACTATAGGAACATATTCTTGAACATGAGGACCTCTCTATTGGATATTCCTTCCAATGGACTAGGAAATCTTGTTTCAAGACCTCTGTAATTCTCCGCGAGCCTGGGATTCCCACTAGGACGCCGAGTTGGTTGTACCATTAAAGCCCAATTGTTAGAAAGCACTATCGATGTTTTCAGTTTCTCGATATGTAACGGATCAATGTTGGACCGTCAGGTACGTCTAACGGACCAATCTATGACCGTCACATTAACTGAATCCTATTTATTATTTCTGGATTTGGCCATTATAACGGCTTGAGACTGGAGCGTCATGATTGTGTAACAGCCCAGTGTTAGACAGTCACAGTTCTAAAGTTCGTTAACCCGAGGTTTGACCAAAGGGTTGATATTCTAAAGTTCCTAGATGGATTATTGGTGGTTTAGGACTTGTCATATTGTCCAAAGAAACTTAATTTAAATTATGAAAGATAACGAATGTACCGTTATGCTACCGAATTATTCCCATGAGCATAATATCATCTTAAATAATTCTTGATCTCTCATATTCTTAATTGAAACATTCATTCTTTGATGATTGTTGTCACGAGCTTATTGATTAAATTTGTTATATTACTGGCCACACTTTATTGTTACACTCATGGAAGTAGCTTGATTTATACGTGAAGATGCAGTTCGGGCGCTGATTGTGTCCAAGGGCTCTATGCTAGTCCCCTCGGCTGATTGTCAGAAACATACTATTATAAACCATGGGGTATGATGCTACTGGCGTCGCATTGCGCTGGGAGTACTTTCTTTATAAATAAGTGAAATCCATGAGCACTCGTGAAAATCTAGTGAATTGCTACATGATTGACGTTCTAGTGCGTAACCTTTATGGTTATGAAAGTGAAAAGTGAAAGTGCATTCTCGTTACATTCTTGTTCTTGAAAGGCCATGCTACATTCTTGTTACATTCTCGTTAGTTCATACTTGTTCATTCTATCTTACATGATCATCTTGTTACTTTGGTTTAATCGCATAATTGATCGCATTCGCATGATTTTACCTTATTTGCTTTAGAGCGAACATGCTAACTACTTAAATATTGCTAATCATATTGATGCGAAGATACCTACTGGGCAAGTGTACTCATTACCTATTTCCAATCTTTTTTCGGAAATGGAAGTGAGTCGGGTTTGGATTCGGAGTATTCAAATAGCGGGTCCGAGAGTGAATGAAGAATGAGTGAAGACTCAGGAAGTCTATATTGTTTAGATTGAGTCTATGTAATTTTTCTTATTCTTGAGCCTAGTATGATGAAGATTAGTGATTGTATTTGATATTTGATTATTAATGAAATAAAAGTTGGAGTTTGAGTTAATCATTGTGCAATTGCATTGTTCTTATGTGTGATTGTCTTGCGCTCTGATCATTCTTGCTTGCAAGAGGCTTACTATGCCGGCTGTTCGCGTTCCTCGAGCGAGTCTTCCGCTGTAATAAAGGCTTGGGACGTGACACCTCCGACCAACGTCAGGAGTGAGGCCCCTCCGCAATGCATCTCGGTCTTTGACAGACTAGGGGCGCATGTTCCCCCCGAGCGACATTCGCGAAGGAAGCGGACGGCCCGGTTTATCAACGATACGGTTCGAGTGTTTGCGTGCTACACCACCAAACACCAGCCAGACACCTAGTCTGACAACTTGAACCAGCCTCTGTCTCACTTCAGGAGGCCACGCCATCAGGCTCCACCACCTCCTCTGACAGGTCACATCGGCACTTCTATCGGACCGTAAGCATTGGAATGCGCAGAAGAGGTTCTGGCAGAAGACCGCGGCCCTCCTATCAATGCAGAGCCGGTCAACAACGACCCTCCTGCGATCGAGGTTCAGGAAGTGACCCTCGACACCCTAATGAAGGAGAATCAGCATCTGAAGGCTCTCCTGCAAGACCTTCTCCAAGAACGAGACCTTCACCCTCAGTAACCTGCTAGGCCTCAGGCCGAGGCACCGGTAGCCCCGGTGGCTCGCGATGCTGCCAACACCTCAGCGGCGATCGCCCGAACCCCGTTTGCAACTGGGTTTGGCACGCCCCTAGTCGAGGCTCAACCACAAGCCTCCAACACGCCAGTGCCGGAAAATCTCTTGGCACAACGCCAGATGATCGAGCACATTGTCGAGACAAAGCTCGCCCAGTATAGTGAAGGGACAGTCACGGTGGATCTCTACAGTGTACCCTACCCGCTTCACCACCAGTTGAAGAAGCTTCCTCCAGAATACTCCAAGCCCCCGAAGCTGCAAAAGTTTGATGGACAGGGGTCGCCACATGAACACTTGGCCTACTATGTCACGGCCATGGGCGAGTTAGCACTGGATGAATCCTATCTCCTCCGCTACTTCGCCACTTTGCTCATGGGAATGGCCTTCCAATGGTACTCCCACCTGAAGCCCGGCTCAGTCGTCAACTGGGCCGACCTCCAGAAGAAATTCCTTGACCGATTTCAGACGACCGAGCGAAAGGCCTCCCTAGCCGAACTCTGCTCCCTTCGGCAAAAAAAGGGCGAGAGCGCCCTCGACTTCATCAAAAAGTGGCGAGACCTTAGCATGAGGTGTGTCAATCCACCCGTCTAAGAGGATGCCATCACCATATATCGTTGAGGCCTAGCGGCTGAAGTCAACAAAAAGCTTCTCGGCACCAATATCAAAGGCTTCTACCAGCTCAATTCGGCAGTCGCCGAGATAGAGATGTTCTTCACCGACAACCCGAGCTATACTACAGTAAATGGCAAACAAGCGCGAGAACGCCAGCCTGGTAAGGAGGTGAATATCATAGAATTCACCCCTGCCATCAAGGCTAGCAAAGAGGCCGAGTCCAGTGGCTCTGACAAAAAGCCAACAAACAAGCCGGCTGCTCCGTCCTTCTCGGAGCACATGAAGACACACTTCTCCTTCAAGAAAGAACATACGAAGATGCTCTTCGACCTCTGCATGGCTCAGAAGATCGTCGAACTGCCAGAAATCCGTAAGCCAGATGAGGCGCTGAAGACCAACGATCCCAGTTATTTCCTATATCATCGCATGCTGGGTCATTCAATTGAAGATTGCTACGTCTTCAAGACTCAGGCGTAGAAGCTGATCCGAGATGGCCTCGTCAAGATGAAGAGCGGTCTCATCGATCCTCCGCAACCACATACGTGGGCCAGGCCGGCTAAGACCGCACGCGTGGCTCACCCCTCAGCCAATGCTATCCACATGATGGCCGCATTTTCTCTTTCTGATGATGAGTTAGAGGAGCCCAGAGCCAATCGAAGGGAACGTTCGATCTGGTACCCGGGGTGGAGGCCCTGGCACGATCGGAGACCTCTCTCCTTCCCCAGGGAGAGAACCCGGTGACTCTTCAATATCCTCGTAGAGAGGGGGCAAATCATGCCCCGCGACTCGCCTCCTGGCTACACTCATTGCGATCGTAGTCACCCCCAATACTGCCCCTTCCAAGCTAGAATCTGCCACCCGATCGAGTCCTGTGAGAAAGTCCAATACCTCATCCAGGAACAGATCCAATGGGAGTAGATCGATGCGGAAGGAAACTCCATGTCGCTCGTCAGGCTTCGACAAGCTGTCGAAGAGACCCTGAGCATCGCCAAGAGTGCGCCAGAGCGGCCGGACTCTCCTCAAGAGAATGGGCACGGGCTGCCTTACCAGCATCCTCAATAATGGCTCGAGTTCCGGACTAACAACTAAGAGGCGCTCGAGCGACTGCGAAGGCGTAGAGAGCAGGACGCCAGTCAAGAGGCGGAGCCGACTAACTTTTCGATTAACGTCATCCATTCTCCTGCTCCTCTGGCCCTTGAGGGCTCCTAGACATCAGCACCTAGCCAGCCAATCCCGGCCACTTCGGCCGTGCAGTGGCGGTCTTGGCGGGACCTAAAGTCTCTCCCTTTCCCTGAAGAAGACACTGCCAGGCTCCTCCGGGTCCTTCTCGACCGAGAGGACGTTCTGGTGGGCGAGATGATGACAAGCTCTTCGGCTCTTTCTCATCCTCCTCCCGCCCTATCTTTGTCGCCGATAGCCGCGGACAGGAAGGGAAAGCAAAAATAGGGTGAGTCCCCGCCTCAGCCTCGGTGTACCTCCTCAGCGGAGGGGCCGTCGGGTCTATCCTGCCTACCTGTTGACACAATTCGGAGTACAAACAAGACATCTTCGGAGTCTTCAGCGGCTTCGCTTCAAGTGGCGGGCCCACCGCCACAAGGCTCTTTCATTCCGCAAAGTCGGGGTAACTGTGCAGAGCGACAATGTCCTGCGACACTGTCATTGGTCGCCAGGCCTAGCCCTCAGCATGGTTGCAAAGGCAAGGCTAAGGAGCAGGACGACCAGTGCCCCTCTCTGTCCGCTCCTCAACAAAAGCCGCCGCCACCACGGGTAAGGCATCAAACCGCGCATATGTCCCCCAACACCGGTTCCAATGTACTGGCTAAGCGGAAGACATCTCCATCGCCACCGCGGTTAAGGCATCAAACCGCACACACGTCTTGGGATGCCATCACCAGCCTACCGACTCCTCGTAGGCTCCTGTCGCCACCGTGATTAAGGCATCAAACCGCGCACACGTCTTCGGACGCCAGTCCCAGTATTTTGGCATACCAGGAATTGTCGCTTGAGGTAATCGAGCAAGCGATTAATGCCACCTTCCAGATACAACAAGGGGAAGGCGCCTGGATCGAAATCCGAGCGGGGAAGAGCCATAGACCTCGCCCCACAAGCGCGTCAGCTCGGAGATATCCTCACCAGGATTTGTCAACTCCGGCTCCAGCACCTCTCCCTCCTACTCCCTTGGAGATGGCTATCGCCAAGAGACGAGAGAAAAATAGGAGGAAGAACCTTAGATGGCAGCTCAAGAAACAGGCTGAACAAGCAGTCGCCCTGCAATTCCCGGCCGAGCCAACGCCTCTCCAAAGGCTCCAGCGGCTCATTGATGACTTGGAAGAATACATTCCCCCTCGTTCTACCGGGGCTCTCCCACTCGACAGCTACATCCCGTGGGAAGAAATGTAGAAATGAGCCTGCCTCAGAAATTGGGTCCAAGAAATGATCCAAAAGCTCAAGAACGGCGAAAGACTCGTGATCCCTGACGAGCTCTCCTTGTGCTATAAAGACAAGGAGATCACCCCAGAGCAGCTAGAAAAAATGCTCCAGCGCTGCACCTGTAACATGGTGGCTATCCCAGCTCCCGACAATATCAACGCTTCTCGGCGAGGTGAGCCAGTGGCCTCCCGAACAAGACAAAGAACTGTTGCCCCTCTTGGGCTCCAGCCAACTCCAGAGCACACCGGCCGCGGCTAAGGCCGTGGCCGGGGACATGGTAGAGGCTGTGGGAGAACTCCCGAGCTACCCCTCTCTCCGTCCACCTTCGATCCGGAGCGAGTCATCCTCTTTTGAGGAGAGGAACGGCTCCCATCCCGGAGATATAAATTCGGGGCGGACCCGGCATCCTCGACCCTGCCGACTTTGGCGAGGCTGCGGCCAGCCTTCCAGCTCCGATGCCAGTACCAGCTTCTGTAACAGGGCAAGCGGGACAGTCCGGCAAGGATGATCCAGCCCACTAGTCACCCCCAGAAGAGCCGTCATTGGCATCCCTGTTCCAAGAGCCCGCTGGTGATCAAGGTCAATCTGGTCCCAGTGATAAGGGCAAGGCAGTGCAACTTCCCGATGGGGAAAAGCACGGCAGCTCGCAGAAGACTCAACCTGACATACTACCCTCTCTGGAGGATGCTCGAGCCCGAGCTGACCGGAAGGTCCTCCACCAGATGAAGCGCTTTCCTGCCAGCATTTTAATTTGGGAAGTCGTCACTTGGAGTACGGATCTGAGGGAGACCCTTATCAAAATACTCCAAGAGCTGGAAGTTTATGAAGCGCATGCCGCGGAACTGAAGGCGGCTGCCTATGGGGCCTTCGCAGCCACCATCACCTTCACGGAGAAAGACATGCTGCTATCCCCTCCGTGCCACAATCGTCCTCTCTACATGAAGGGGAAGATCAATGGACATGATGTGAACCGGATCATGGTGGACGCTGGTGCCGCTGTTAACATCATGCCGCTCAATACATTCAAGTCTCTATATCTGACCCCATACCTCCAGAAGGTCCAGGCGATTAGGATATCCGATTTCAACCAGAACACCGAGGATGTCCACGGCCGGGTAGACGTCGATCTGGTGCTCGATGATTTCGCCTCCAAGGAAACATTCTACATCATCGACTCCAACACGTCTTATAAGATGTTGTTGGGCAGACCCTGGCTTCATGAAAACTAGGTCATCCCATCGACTCTCCGCCAATGTATTAAATATGCCAAGGATAGGGAGCAACACAAGGTCTTTGCAGACCTGTCGCCATTTACACCAGCAGAATGCAACCTAGCCGACGCTACGCTCTACTTCAAGGGGATTAGTCCATACCCCGTGATCAAAAGCAAAAGCAACGACTGGCTCTCAAAGGAAGATGATGATGACCTCTTCTCTGTTGACAAGGAAAAGGCCAAGCTTCACCGACTGTGCCTCAGCTCCAAGTCAACCCCAGATCACCCTGAGAGGTGCCAGATCGACTTCGAGGCTAATCTCATTAGCCAGGCTATCAGCAAGAGTATATGCCGGCCACCAGATTGCATCCAGCTCCCGTGTGCATCCGAGGAGCACAGCGTCGAGTCGCTGACAACATTCATTGTCACCTTCAAGCAACAACGCCGGAACAAGAAGAAGGCTAATAGGGACAAACCTATTGTCTTCTATAAAGGAGACATAGTCCCTCAAGCCCCACCATATGACGACTTCGGCTGGTTTAGGCGAGCCGATGATACCCCTGAAGCAGTTCAGGTGTGGGGTGACCTGTCACCGCATATTCAAGAGATGTGTTTGAAACAACACATTCCCCTGTGGCAGACCTCCACCCAACAAAGATACTTCCGACGACTGTGGGACCCTTCCCAGGTCCGGGGGCAACCCTCGTCCTTCCATAAGGATACCAGGGGGCTTGGCTACGACCAAGACCCGGACTTTTGCATCCACTATGCAGTTAACGTTGTAGGCTTGGCACTACCAGCCGACGACCAAGCAAGAGTCGAAGCTAAATTCGTCAGCTCCGGGGATGTGGGAGAGAAAATCCTGATCTTGATCTCCGCCAAAGCCAGAACCCCATCTCAAGATGTTGGGGAACCTCCTTCGCCTCCCTGCCAAGACAAAGGAACAGAAGAAGCTTCTCTGGTCTCTCAACCAATCGGGGGACCTGGTTCAATAAACCCTCCTGAGGGGGAAATCTTACTGGCCTTAGCTGTGAGGAATTGCCAGCTTCGCCAAGCAATCCTGGGGAGACCTCATCAACTCCAGTTGACGACTGTCGGCCAGAGGCCAGAGACCCAGGTCAACCCCCAGTGGATTCCCATGACATCCACTCTCAAGTCCCTTCCGCATCAATCGGTGGCTTCGAGAACCAAGAGATACACGAAGTCGACACTGATGATGACGATTTCATCGACCTCCAACCCGCTCCTCCCGAGCTGGAGGACGGCGGCCAGGCGACCGTCGATGATCTCGTGGAGATCAACCTGGGCGACGATGAAGCCCCTCAGCCTACATTCGTCAGTGCCCTCTTCACCGAGGCAGAGAAGCAGAACTACCAGCAACTCCTGCTCGAGTTCAAGGACTGCTTCGCCTGGACATACAAGGAGATGCCAGGACTAGACCCCTGCGTAGCGGAGCACGATCTGGCCATTTATCCTTCAATCGCTCCGGTCAAGCAACCACAACGGCGCATGCGCCATGAGCTGGAGCTTCAGGTTTCATCCGAAGTCCACAAAATCGCGGAGGTCGACTTCATCAAGCCGTGCATCTACCCGATCTGGCTCGCCAATATAGTTTCGGTCAAGAAGAAGAATGGTCAAGTCCGCATCTGCGTCGACTTTCGGGACCTCAACAAAGCCTGTCCGAAGGACGACTTCCCAGTTCCAATTACTGAAACGATGGTCGATATGACCACCGATCATGAAGCCTTGTCTTTCATGGATGGTTCATCCGGTTATAATCAAATCCGAATGTCCCTCAAAGATAAAAACCATACAGCCTTCAGATCCCCCAAGGGGATTTTCAACTACAAACGCATGCCCTTCGGTTTGAAAAATGTCGGTGCTACTTACCAAAGGGCCAGGACCAAAATATTCGACGAGATGTTGCACAACACCGTCGAATGTTATGTCGACGACCTCGTCATCAAGAGCAAAAGGCGCGAAGACCATTTGCGCGACCTTCGCCAAGTCTTCGAGCCCCTCCAGCAATATGGGCTCAAGATGAACCCCATGAAATGTGCCTTCAGCGTATCCAGCGGCAAATTCCTCGGCTTCGTCGTCAGGTACCGAGGAATCGAGGTGGATCCCAGCAAGATCAAAGCGATCCGGGAGCTTCCACCACCCAGTAACATCACCGAACTTAGGTCCTTCCAAGGGAGGCTGACCTACATTCGGAGGTTTATTTCTAACCTCTCCGGTCGATGCGCGCCTTTCAGCAAGCTGATGAAGAAAGACGCCCCATTCACATGGGACTCAGAATGGCAAGCGGCTTTTGAGAAAATCAAGGAGTACCTCCTCACTCCCCTAATTCTGGGAGCACCAGTCAAGGGTAAACTCCTCATTCTTTACATTGCTGCCATGGATGCTTCGCTGGGAGCTCTATTGGCGAAAATTACTGAAGAAGGTAAAGAGCAGCCCCTCTATTACCTCAGCAGGAAGCTAATCGGGGCCGAGCACCGCTACTCCCCTATGGAGAAGGTCTGCTTGGCACTGGTGTTCACAGTTAAAAAGCTGCGGCATTACCTCCTGTCTCATAGAGTCGAGCTTATCTCCAAGCATGACCCTCTGAAGTATCTCCTTCGGTGACCTATTCTCTCAGGCAGACTGGGGAGGTGGGCTCTCCTATTGATGGAATACGACATTACCTATGTCCCCAGAAAAGTAATCAAAGGACAGGGTATGACTAAATTCTTGGCAGCCCATTCAGTGCCAGACGACTCACCTCTCAGCTCGGAGCTCCTGGACGAGGAGTCCCTTACTACTCAATCACAACAACCGGTTGAACAGAATGGAGATGTCTTGCATTATTGGCAGCCCAGCGCTCTCATAGCCAGCGTGCCTTACTGGGAGCTCTACTTCGACGGTGCTTCCCGAGGGATCACCCGGAGCAACCAGGATCCAGCCACCACGGCAGGTGCCGGCATAGTCTTCCTGACTCCACAGGGCGGAGTTTTGTATAACTCTTGTGCCCTCATGAAGTCCCTGACCAACAATGAAGTCGAGTATGAAGCTCTACTCATTGGGCTCCAGATGGCTCTCCACATGGGCATTAAATGCCTCAAAGCCTACGGGGAATCCCAGCTGATAGTCCGATAGGTCCTCGGCATCTATGACTTCCGGAAGCCAGAGTTGGTTCCATACCACACCGCCGTCACCAGATTAACCCAGAAGTTCTATTTCTTCAAAATAGATCACATTCCCAGAAGCAGCAATGCTCAGGCGGATGCCTTAGCAAAATTGGCCACGGCCATCAAGCTCTCGCCCGAGGGCGAGGTCGACATCGTCATCAAGCACCGGAGGCTAATGCCGAGCTCACTCGAAGGCAACGCCGGTCTCACCATTTACGAGGTCCACAACCTTGACCAAAGCACACCTCCAGAAGAGGATGATTGGCGTGCGCCTATCATCAAATTCAAGAAAGGGTGGCTTCCACCTGACCGAGCTCAAAGAGTCCAGCTACTCCGCCGACCAACCTCTTACGAGTTGATTGGCGACTCCCTGTATTGGCTCGTCCACGAGAAGGATAAGTCGATTCTCCTGAGATGTGTCTCTCTAGCGGAAGCTCGAGCCATCATGCAGGAGGTCCACTCCGGATTGTGCGGTGCGCACCAGGCCGGAGATCGGATGAAGCACAACATCAAGCTCAAAGGCTTCTACTGGCCAACCATGTACGCTGATTGCATCCAGTATGCCCGTACATGCCACCAATGCCAAGCCTTTGGCCCAGTACCCAGGAAATCTCCTAACCCATTGTGTCCTATGGCCCCCACTTGGTCATTCGCTGAATGGGGCATGGACATCGCGGGGCCTTTTCCGCCATCTTCCAAGGGCCATAAAGACATCTTGGCCGCCACTGACTACTTCTCTCGTTGGGCGGAGGCTCTACCCTTGTGAGAGCTCACTGGCGAAATCATTGCTAGATTCGTCTGGCACAACATTATATACCGATTTGATACTCCCAGTCGCATAGTGTCCAACAACGGGACACCCTTCAAGAATAAGGCCGTATACCAATTAGCGGCCAAATTCCAAATCGACTGGAGAACCTCTTCGGTCTACAACCCTCAGGCTAATGCCTTAGCGGAAGCCTTCAACAAAACCCTCTGCAGGCTCCTGGCTAAGGTGGTTAGCCACCGGAAACGAGATTGAGGTGAGAAGATCTTTGAAGCATTATGGGCCTATCGGACGGTCTACAAAACCCCTACGGGGTGCTCGCCGTTTTCCCTTGCCTACGGGTCAGAAGCGGTTATCCCCATCGAAGTCTACTTAGCCTCTTATCGTGTGGCAATCCACACCGGCATTGCCGCCTCTCATGAAAACGAGCACCAGAGAACGCTAGAAGAGCTCGCCGATCTAGAAGGCAAGCGGCTCGAAGCCTACAAACACTTGCAAGTATACCAGGCTCGCATGACCCGGGCCTATGACAAGCTCGTCAGGCAACGAGCTTTCAAACAAGGCGACCTTGTCATGATCAAGGAAAAGGAAGTCATGGTAGGGCGTTCCAGTGGAAAACTGCAGCCAAATTGGTGAGGTCCATACATCATCCAGAATGTCTATGAGGGTGGGGCCTACACGGTTGTTGATCACAAAGGTCACAGACCATTCCCGCCTCTCAACGGCAAACACATGAAGCTATATTATGCTCCAGAGCATGAGTTCGCATGCCAGCCGGACTAAGGCACACGTCCCAGCCACTACCGATAAGGACCGCGTGGAGGATCCCACCGGCCAGTCCTCCCGATCTTCAATTCCCAGTCAACTAGTCAGTTCATCTCCTCGGAACCGCCGCCAGGCATCCGTGGGAACCGGTCTCTTGCCCTCGTTCCCATCACCATGGGAGCACGGGCACTTCTGCACCAGCGCCAGTCTAGCCGCCAGGCTCCCAGGTAAGTCAAAAAAAACAAATAAACAACAACAAAAAATGGGGCTAAAAATAGAGATGCCCTGGCATACCCAGTCATCCTCACCACAATAGGGTGGCTAGGGGCAAAAAGGCCAATAACCCGGCTGAGGTGAAAGCCCGAAAGGGCACCTCAGGCAAAATCGGGGAACCCCTCGACGTGAAAATCAGCAAGGGCACGTCGAAAAAAGCTAAAGGGGGTCGGCTCTGGTGAAAACCCGAAAGGGCGGTAGAGTCGATAACGAGAAAATCTTCTTCTCCCTACCAGTCAACACGGCCTTCCACCTGTCCTTTGGTGGGCCGCTACCCTCACCCAGAACTAGTCTCCAATCCACTTGCACTGCTACAGCGCAAGCCATTCAATCCCCAGTTAACCTTGCATTACTCCCGCTCAGTTTGGCCAACCTTCGGCCCTCACCTCGATGTCACAGTTCAACCAGCCCCTGTGACCGTCAAACTTCCAGTCACCGTCTCGGTAAACTTGCATCTCGACACATTCCCAGACATTTACCATTCTATGCCCCCACATCCCACACACCCTGCAAATTCAGGGCCTTCCAATATAGTATAATCCCAGTTTCCCCCATACAATCCCAGATCCACTAGTCACAACCCCAGTCATACCTTGCCATGGCAAAGTGGCCTTTCGCCACCATGGCTTAAGGATTCCTAAAAACCCTTGTGAATGGTCGAACAATATTCGGCTATCCACACCTTCCAATCTCAGGTTACGTCCCCTGACAGCAACATACTATGGACGGCAGTCTCAAAAAAAATATATATATATAAAATGGGGTTAAAAATAGAGGTACCCCGGTGGCCTCAGTCAATTCTCTCTACGAGACGACTGGGGGCAAAAAATGCCACCAACCCAACTGAGGTAAAAACCCGAAAGGGCGTCTCAGGCAAAATCGGGTAACCCCTCGATGTGAAAACCCGCAAGGGCGCACCGGAAAAAGCTAGGGGGCCAGCTCTGGCGAAAACCCGCAAGGGCGGTAGAGCTGGTAAAGAGAAAAAAAAACTCTCTCCCTCCCCACTTTTCACTCACAAAGTCATCGGCCACGACACGTCCCGATGGCGAGTTCAACATCACTTCACGACAATGGTGGCCACTACACCCCTAAAGGTCGGTCATCGCCAGCTTCCAGCTTCCAGTTTCGGCTACAACACCTTTACAGGCCAGTCGCCAGTCTCCAGTCTCCAGTTTCGGCTACAACACCTTCACAGGCCAGCCGCCAGTCTCCAGTCTCCAGTCTCCAGTTTCGGCTACAACGCCTTCACAGGCCAGTCGCCAGTTTTTAATTCCAGTTTCGGCTACAACGCCTTCACAGGCCAGCCGCCAGTCTCCAGTTTCCAGTTTCGGCTACAACGCCTTCACAGGTCAGTCGCCAGTTTTCAATTCTAGTTTTGGCTACAACGCCTTCACAGGCCAGCCGCCAGTTTTCAATTCCAGTTTCAGCTACAATGCCTTCACAGGCCAGCCGCTAGTCTCTAGTTTCCAGTTTCGGCTACAACTCCTTAACAAGCCAACCACCAGTTTTCAATTCCAGTCTCGGCTACAATGCCTTCAAAGGCCAGCTGCCAGTCTCCAGCTTCTAGTCTCGACTACAACGCCTTCAAAGGCCAGCCGCCAGTCCCCAGTTTTCAGTTTCGGCTACAATGCCTTCACAGGCCAGTCGCTAGTCTCCAGCTTCCAGTCTCGGCTACGACGCCTTCACAGGCCAGCCGCCAGTCTCCAGCTTTCAGTCTCGGCTACAACGCCTTCACAGGCTAGCTGCCAGTCCCTAGCTTCCAGTCTCAGCTACAACGCCTTCACAGGCCAGCCGTCAACTCCCAGTCCCAGCCTCGGCTACAACGCCTTCACAAGCCCAGTCACCAGTTTTCAACTCCAGCCTCGGCTACGACGCCTTTGCGGTCTTGCCGCCCAGCCCCCAGTTCCAGTCCTAGATATAACGCCTTTTCCGGCTAGCCATCTGGCTCAATTCCAGTTCCCAACCATTGCACCTTTCTAGGTCACCCAACTGGCTTCAGCTCAAGCCCATCTTCCCAGTCACAGTCCCAGCTTCAATTTCCAGTCCCCCTCCCAGTTTCGGTCTTTGTTGCCATGTCCGCCTAGGCCATTCAGCTAGCTCAATCTCAGTTTCCCAGACACATACGAATCCCATTCTTTGGCCGACGGCATAACGTTAGCCAATATTCCACCATCCAGTTCAGGGTCAATATACACCCTCCATAATCACCTCTACAACCCTAAATCACGTAAGTTACCCCGCTTCTACGGGCCTACGTTGGTTCCCCGGTATGTGGGCTTTCATCCCCCAGGAGGATTGGCCCCCACATATAGCCTTTCTTTCCTCTACTACCCAGTACTCAACCTCCAGCTTCTAACACCGAGTTCCTTAAACCCGGTTCCTGTCATCACTCATGGCGATGCGTCGAAGGACAAGCAAGCACGACTAACACTAAGGAGTCGTCAGTTCACGCACATCATTCCATTCCATCAAAGAAGGGAGGGAACAACCCAGTAAACAAAGGATCTGGAGTTCATTAATACTCTGTAAAAAGAGCCCAAGACATACCCTTGGGGTAACAAAATCCATACACTCCAAACATCAAAAAAAAGGGGGGGGGGAGATACAATCAGGGTGCCGGCTCAGTCCCCTCTAGCACTGCAAGGCGACAGTCTGTCGCTGCAAGCTCCACCTCCAGGGTGGACAAGAGCTGAGCACTGGCTACGGCTGTAGCCTCAGCCGCCTGCCACTCGGCTCGGACACGCTGTTGACACCTGGAAAATGAACAAGGGTGAAAACATAATTGAAAAGAGGGTCAGACCAACAGTGAAAGACCAATGATGAAGCTCATCAACTGTCTACCCTGCTAAAGCCCTTGTCGGCAAAGCTGATGCCCGGTGTCAATGTCACTTAGTCGGCAGCACTGATAAAGCAGCAGTCACTCGACTGATGAGACCTTCCAGCCCTTTAATGAGAGCTGTACTACCGTTTCGTCCAAGAATCCACGGATGATACGTCAGGGTAAGTCAGATGTCGGCTTACTGACAGATGTAATATGAGATGAAGATGAAGCCGGTACCGGCAGATGAAGATTGCAAAGGCTTTTGCAAAGTCAGAACATAAGAAGAATGGTCTCCACAGATTATACACCCGGCGGAAGTCTTTCCGGACTAAAGCTGATGCCCAAGCTCGTCACCATTCAAGTGACGATATCGATAAGATAATACCCGGTCTTGTCATCGCTCAGATGGCAATTCTGATGAAACCCCTGTCTACGGACTGATGAAACCCTTGTCTACGGACTGATGAGACCCCTGTCTACGGACTGATGAAAACCTTAATAATGATACAAGCTGTGTCACCAATGGAAGACCCCTTTTGGGTGATGATGCCCTTGAAAGACCCAAATGGGCCTGTGAAAGTGGCTAAAAAGCTTTAATTGGGCCTGCAAAGGATGGCGCCGAGAGCCACTTGCCGAAGCCCAAAAGAGGGCGCCGAGAGCCACTTGCAATCGTGCCGAGATGAAGCCTGCTAAGAAGGGGGGGAAACGGGTATAAAAACCCTCTCCCTTCGAACAGATGGATGCCTGGAGAGAGAGACAAAAAGGAGGGGAACAAAAAGAGAGAAGAAAAAGAGAAAAAGAAGCCAGAAAAGAAAGAGTAGAGAGGGAGTCCTGCCAAGAGAGAGTCCCCCTCGGCTAAGAGAAGAGAAGAAGTAGAAGAGAAGAAGCAGAAGAAAAGAAGAAGAAAATGGCTCCAGGTGGGCTGCTAGGGGGAGGGAGAGGAGTCAATGCTCCGCCCTCCCCATGTTTTTTTTTACCGATGTAATCTAGTGAGCCTTTGTCTTGATTTATCGAAAGTAGCCGGCGAGTTCCGGTCTCAATCTCCATCTTTCTGTTTTGCATTTCTATTTCACAGTCGATGTAAGGCTTCGATGCGATGCAATGAAATGTCAACGTGACCCATTTGGGGATCTACTGATTAAGATGTCTGCTCTCCTTTGATCGAAATGTCTGCTCTCTACTTATCTTTGTATGTTTATCGTTTATGCAAAACATTTAATGGTTCATACGAATCTTCTCTTTAGAGGCATGAAAACCGGGCCCCTCCTTGTGCTGTTCAGGGACCAGAGACATCAATCTCTTGGTCCCCTGAACCGCTGGCTATACGAGGGTATATCGATTCTTCGGATCACTGCTATTCCGCGGATTCTAGCGAATGACAATCTCGATCTCTCGACCCTCCATTCTAATCCCTTGGATGATTAGGGTCTGAAGTTTGATGCCAAAGGTTCCTCAGTCACCAGTTTCTAGATGCTATTGGGTTCGTCCGGGGGATCAGAGACAGTCATCTCTTGATCCCCAGGCGACCGGCGGCAGAAATAAAACAAAGTCTTCAGAAATCCAGACGATGGTCTCGTTCCCCATCGATCCTACCCTCCAGATCCCCCTTGGCCCTTTCTCAGGGAAATATCCATGAAACCCCCCCTCCTATACTTCAAATTCAACTTCAATCGCAGCCAGAAAACTCAGGAATCCCAGAAGCAGAGCATCGTCTGAACCCTGAAACCCTACAGCGATTTCACCTTCTCGGCGTGCACAATTCCCCGCCGAGAACTATCCAGCCGAGAGGCCTCCCTCTTTGGCTAAACGACAAAAAAAAGGGGCCATTTCAACCCTTCTCACGTGAGCCTCCATGCAAGCCTCCCGGCGCCAGGCTCCCGGCGCGGCCAGGAGCGCGCCGGGAAGCTCCATGCCGAGACCCCCTTCCCTATAGGCCTATTCAAGCCCCTCCATGCAAGCCTCTCGGCGCCACCTTCTCGGCGTGGCCATGAGCGCGCCGGGAAGCCGCCGCCGAGACCCCCCTTTTGAACCCCTAAACCATGCCGAGAAGCCCCTCATTCGGCCAGCTAAACCCATGCCGAGAACCCTATTTCTCTGTCAAATTAAAACCATGCCGAGAGCCCCTCCTTCTTCGGCCGATGAAACCCAGTCCGAGGCCCTCTTCTGCACTGACATCCTTCAATCTTTTAGTCTCCATACACATATGCCCCGGGGATGTTCAGAGATCGTCATGGATGCTTTGAGAAGACATAGTAATGGGGAAGGCCTCCCCTACAGTCCTCATTCCCGATCCAGATTTCACCCTTATGAACCCAAAGGGCCATGTCATTATATGAGTTCCGAGGGATTTCAAGGGGATATTAAACGATGGAATAAAGGTAAGCGATGTCCCGGGGCCCGGTGCCCATCCTCGTTCGGTTGTCATCCCGGCACTCCGTGGATGATGACCTATCCTCTCTTGGCATAATCCAAGTTGAGGGGACATGCTGCCGAAATTTACACATACCTTGCCAGGTAGCTGTGATGTCCTCTCTCTCAACCCCGTTGGCCCACGGAGCTATGTCCCTACATGCTCTCCGACGGTCCTTTGAAGGGGGATATAGATGCAACATCGCGTACGCACGGGGCGCGTCATGTTACGCCAGTGCTTACTCGGATTCTGGGTCAGTTATGCCCGATCTTTTACGGATCCCACCCTGCCACTGCATGGGTGGTTTCCTATTCCCCACTTGGCATGGTCCAAGATGGTGGGAATATGCTGTCGGTTTTATCTCGAAAATAACCAACCCCTGCTTCGTCTAATCCATTTAATGTCTTGCAAGTGAACGACTTCCGTCTCTTTTAAGCATGTGACTTTACCGCTGTCATCCTCCTACCTTTAGCGTTTAATCAAGGGTTGTCCTTCCTTGGAAGGGCGTAATTAACGTCATAGCCTTTATGGTATGACGGACTTCTGGTCCAGACACGATCACTCACAATCGACTGACCAAGTCAGATCGAGCGCACAATGAAATCGTCACTTCGGTGACTGGCACGCCAATAAAAAAATAATAAAAAATAAAATAAAAAATAAAAAATAAAAAATAAAAAATCCGCGTCCACACACGCTCAGCAACTACCTGCCGCTCATCCCAGGACTTCCTCAAGGCCTCGGCCTGGCTCTCCACCTCCCTCAGCTGTGCGACTCGCTCCTGAGATGCTGACGCGGTCGCTTCGGTGTGACTCCTCTGCTTGGCTACGGCTGACACAAGCTGAGCCCGCTGCTCCTGCGCCTCTCGGATTGCCGCTAGTCTCCGAGCCCTCTGCTCTTGAGCCTCGCGGAGTCGCAGGTACTCAGCCCAGATCCCAGCTAACCCGGACATCCAGAGCTCGTGTGGGAAGCCAAGTGTGTGATAGCCCTGGGTGCACTCCCGCAGTCGCTGCCTCAGGTCCTCTGGAGAAGGGAGGGGCTCGCTCTGTAAGTAGCCTCGCGCCCGCTGGAGCAGGGCGGCACCTACACTCACCTCCAGTAACGGCTCTGGCGAAGAGGCGAATGGAGGCCACTCGACCCCTAAATCTAGGGAGAGGTCTCCGGACGCAGCCAGCACTCCTATGGAACCTGCATAGTTCCAACAAACACCAAGGGGAGTAAGTAATACGTGAAAGACTTCCTTCGACAAACAAGGGAAAAAAAACCTGAGAAAAAGAAGGAGACAAGTCTTGCCTCCTTACCTGAAGCAAGTCCAGCTGCCCCCGTGGCATCGTCTGTCGGGGTCGGGGAAGGTAACTGCGCCTCCGCCTCCACAGCATCACCCGCCAGGGTCGGAGAGGGCAATGGTTCCTCCACCATCCGGTCATCTCCAGCAATCATGGGTGGGACAGGAGGCTCCTCCTGCACGCCCTCACCAGGAGCCGACGCGTGCTCCTCCCCAGAATCTGACACGACAAGTAACTCAAGAACGTCAGCACTCTGCCTTATAGAGCTGACAAGCACCAGATAAAAATGGAGAGGACCACTGCATACCTCTGGAAGGGGTCCCCGTCGGAACCTCCCTACCAGCAGAGGCCCCGAAGGACGAAGAGCTCGAGCTTTAACTCTCCTCTGTCTCAATCTCCGAGCCGCCGTCGTCTGAAGAGCTCGACGAGGTCCCCGACGAACTCCCAGAGGTGGCCGAAGCTGAAGCTCCTACAAGCCAGCGCAGCAAACAAGGTCATCACAAGACCCAACTCTATATAAAGATGCCTCTCCAGCTAAGAGTTGCAAACAGAAAACTCACCGACCGGAGCGCTCCCCTCCGAAACCTTCTCGATATTGACGATCTCCTCGTCGCCCTCAGCAGGGGCCATTTCTGTGGGCCCCTCCTCCACCATCTCGGCCCCGTTGCGGGGTAGCTCACCCTCTTCTAGAGGTGAAGGTACACCTGTAAACAATACCAACATGACCTCAGCACTAGAAGACAATCAACAACCAAAGGCTTAACAGAAATGATTAAGTCCCCGACTACGTACCTGAGGGTCCCATGCTCGAGGACCCGACCTGCCCCACAGTGCAGGCCGACACCACAGCTGGCAGGGAAGCTCGCTCCACGCCCGCCAACAGCTGTGGCAACAAGCTAGACACTTTTTCGGTCGCGGGGGGCATCGAAGTACTCCTCCCCTCATGCTCCCCCTCAAAGGAGGGAAGAGATACAGAAGGGCCGGTGCGGACCAGCTCCTGAATCATCTCCAGAGTAGCGGCTGGATCCTCACCTGACAAATGACATCATAAAGTCAGTCAGTATCGGCATCCCCGCAACTCTATAATGGAAGGGCAATACTCTCTGTAATAGTTCGAGACTTACCCAAGCCATCCTGGGTCGCATCGGGCTCCCGCCCGTCAATGGATGGGGGCACCTCGCCTTGTATCTCAGGAGAAGTCGCTTTCTCTGATGCCCCGGCCATCTCTGCATGACACCAGCAACGATTTCAACTCCCAGAATCAAATACAACCATGAACACAACATGATCGATTCCAGAATTATTTACCTGACTAAGCATCCTTTGAAGCCTTCCATGGCTCAAAATCAGGGAAGGTCTCAACATTGGGGGCAGTCTCGTCCATCATACGAAGGAGCCCCTCCATATCTATCTCATGATCGACCCCGTCATCCGGAAGGAAGTCGACCTCCTGAGGTGGCGAGAAGGCCACATCAGCCCCGGTCTCCAGTGGCGCTGTGAAAAGCAAATCCAATTGCACAAAGTTAGCCAATCGTCAAGGCGGAATCAATAGAAAGCAAGTAGGCGGATATGGTACTTACTCAGAGCCGGCTCTGCCTCGATATGCTCCCTGGCAGTGGGTCCCCGAGAGGACTCACCAACCTCCCTGACTCTGGTCTCCATCCGGGGGCGCTTCCTCCAGGGCTGAAGGGCCCCGTCACCATCCCCAGAAGATGTCCCTATGGAAGGATGATCCCTATCCGCCATAGAACCTGCCAGTAAACACAACCACACAGGATCTCTCAGCCATATGCCCTAGAAAACCATAAAGCTGGGCTATCAGGCTAATGAAGAGGTCTTACCTGAAGTCATAAAGGGGGTCAGCGGCAGAGGAACTAGCTGCTCTGGCTTCAAGCCCATGACCCGTGTGGCCTTCGTAACTGCCTCCTTCACGTCCCTCAGGGTGTAGGCGCACTCAATGAGGGACACGAGCTCCACGAGTTCGGCCGACCCGATCGCATGGGCGATGTGACGCCTCCAGTCGTCAACCACCGTATCTGCAAAGCTCCCCTCATGGAGCACTCGGTCCAGCAAACCCCGTTGCTCAAACCCGCAGTCTGCCAGAAATTGGGTCCACCAAGTCCTCGACGTCTCGGGTCGAGGTGCCCTGACTCTGGTGCCTCCAGGCGCCGCTCGCACCTACTTGAGGGGCTTCAGTGCCCCGTTGCCGCTCCGCCCCGTCAACAAAGAGCCCCGGCTCCCCCGGGGCACCTGCTGCACCAGCCTCTCTACCTCCCGGTGGATCCGAGGAAAGCGGGTCCGCAGATACCCGTCATCCAGTACGATGAGAGGCAAGTCCTCCCTCAAGAGATGGGTCTCCTCGGCTTTCCGGATCACCGAGGCCTTCTGTCGGTACTGGTGACTATGCTCGAACCACCATCTGGCGTAGTGGACGTCAAACCATCCCCTGCGTCCCAGCCCCGGCGTCGGCAGTCGCTCCGGCTCTCGGCGACAGTAGAAGTCCCACCACGTCGCGGCTAGCAAATGTGTGTCCCAACCTTTCTACTGACGACCCGCCAAAGGGAACTCCTGGTTCGGAGGGATCCCCTTGTCGTACCCGAAGTTCCGAGCGAACCTGTGCGGGTAGTACTGCTCTAAGAAGCTCGTCACGAACCGGTGTAAAGGCAGCACCGATGGCCGAGTGCTCATCACCCACTCTGTGTACAATGACGCATCCGGCTCCGGCTGGTAAGGTAGGGCGCAGGCCGCCCCACCATTCAAAGGCACCATGATCAGGTGGGAGTCTCTGGTAGCACCGTCAAAAGGAACACCCTCCTCGCCCCTGCCGGGCAAGTAACACAAAACCCTCCTGGCTTCCTCCAGCTACATCACTGCTTCCCCATCAGGCTGCCCTGTGAAGCTGAACAACAACGGTGTCACCGGGCTTGTCACAGACCCGCGAGACACCAACCCTGGGAACAGCAACCCAGCCCATGCACTGAGGTAGTGAGTCGGCAGGAGCAGGCTCCGCTCACATGGTGCCAGGTGCACCTCTAGTACTCCCAGTCCCTGGTAAACATTGGCCAAAGCCGCCGGGGCTAAGGCCAGCCTCCGTCCCTCTGCCAATTGGCGCGTAGGCCACATCAGCTCTACTCGCAGCAGGCCGTCCTCCCCATGGGGCCCACAAACGTCGCCAGCCAGTACGCCAAGTACGCGGCCAAGTGCGTCACGTCTTGTAGTCTATGGGGGTTCCACCCCTCCTGTGGTGCAAAGATATACCTGCTATATGTCCGGAAACGTAGCTCCACCTCTGTATGCTCCTCCCAGGCGATCTGGTCCCTCGCGAACTCCTGGTGAAAGCAAAAGGGGTCGTCATAAAAGTGGTGAATCCACACATTCAGGACACCCTGGGAGTCCGCGCTGCTCTCTCTTTCCCAGCCAGAGCTAGATCCCTCCAGGTCTTCAATAGATACCGGTAGCTATAAGAAACCCGGTATCGTCCATGCCCGTCAGTGTGGCTATGATGGAGGTCATCCAGCACTATCTCCTCGTACCCCTCGTCGCTGATCGGCAACCCAGAGATCATGTACAGACACCACAAGTCTAATGAGGTCCTTCCCTCATCTGTTGCCACGGTGTTCCACCTGCGGTTGAAGCACTCTGTCAGCGCCTGTAAAAGTCCTGTATAACAAGGATACCCATACAGAGCCGCAGTCACAGCATATCTGATGTCAGCTCGGTCTAGCAGCACCTTGTAGTGGTGTACTATGCCTATCAACCACTCAGTAGCTCCCTGGCGGTACCTGTGTGACGAAATCACTGCCCAACTGCCATACCAGCTAACGGCGGTCTGTCGCAGAATACTGGATAGAAGGCTGTGGTCGTCATAGCCTTCCCCGGCATACTCCAGCCCTTATGGCTCCAGCACCAATCCTGGACTGCCCTCTGTCTCTTCTCGGTGGTGTCCATGCAAATCCCAAAAGACGGGACCCATCACTCCAGCACGAACTCTGAACTGGTCTGCTCTGCTGAAGAAGCCCAGGCACTCAGCACTGGGAAACTGACTCTGCCTCCAGTAATCCACGAAGAAACTCAAGAAGCCGCAAAGGACGATCCCGTGCAAGCTATCTCGACCCACCAAGATCGCCCGCTCCAGTCGACGACGGGCTCCAGCAACTCGAGAGTCACTCTCCTCCATGCCTGGCGGGACAAAGTGCCTGATAAACTCAAACATATGACAGTCCAATGGGAACTCCACTGGATAGCCACCGCTGCGATCATAAGTGTAAATTCCGCCCACCACCGACGCGCGGGCCAGCTCCACGACCCCAACCCCATTGCCGCGCTTGCCGACGGGGCCCTCTGCCACAACTGCCTGCCCACCATCAAGCTGCTCCATGCTGGCCACGGTGACAACTGGCGGGCCCAAAGGGGGCATGGGCCGCTCGGTCCTCCTCACCCAGTGGTCCTCCTCCCGGACCACACGCCTCGGGACCCTCTCGTCCCTGCCAAATCGGGCCATAGCTGCAAGACATAGCACAAAAATTGTCAATATACCAGAAATTCAATACATACAATATAGCAAATCACAAACATATGAAGCGTCAAAATGTAACTACAACAACTCAGTAGGAGAGGTTCACGGGCCGTACGCCTTCGTCTCCGCCTCCGACGCACGACCCGTGGGGGGCATTTGTTGTACTCGGACTATTTCCCCAGCAAAATACCCAGAAATAGGGGTTCGAGAATTTCCTCGAACACCTTCAAGGCGTGGGCTACCCGCCCTCCGACAATCCAGTGGGCCCGACCAACCGCCCCAACCCGCTAGTCGAGGTGCACGGCGGCACTAGCAATCAATCGGGACCGCTCCTGACTCATAAGTCGTGGACTTCCTCCGCACTCTACACAACCACCCGGGCCACCCCGGGGACACTTCGACTACAAGTCGCGCCACGTGGCACTCAGTGAAAAGGCCGGGGGCCTACCCTGGAATGCCTTCCTTCAACCCTCCAATGTCAAAGGGAGACCTAAATAGGTCAACCACAGGCTCAGAAGGCCCGTAGTACGCGTGTACGGCTCACACACACGTGTTCGGCATTCTGTCGAACACCTTGTGGGCGCACGTGTCCGCCTAAAACAAAAAAGAAAGGGACTTTGGTCCGCCTAAACCCCCCCCCCTGGGAGGGGTTTAGGCGGACCAGCTTGGACCCCCAAGCTGGTTCGCCTAAACCCCTCCAAAAAACTAAAAAAAAAAAGATTTTTCCTCTCTAAAGAGGGGTTTAGGCGGACCAGACCAGCCCCTTAGGCTGGTCCGCCTAAACCCCACCCCTTCCACTCCGACACACACACACACACAACACATAAACAAAATTCAAATAAAATAAAAATAAAAACACTATTGAGGGGTTTACCCGGACCAAGTTGGACCCCCAACTTGGTCCGCCTAAACCCCACCCCCACCCCTCCAAACTTCTATAAATTGCCCCCTTACCAACAAACATATGGCAATAGGGTATGTGAAGCAATGCACGGACACACAGTCGAACGAGCAAACTTCCTCGACCTAACTGCCGCGCCCTCGGACTCCCGAGGCCTTCAGCAAGGGTCGGGAACGCGAGAAGACAAGTGCGCCCGCGGTTGGCTTGCTTGTCGGCTCACACACGTCGAGGGTATGTCTCACGTACTCCCCTCACGCGGTGTCTAGCTGTCTCATGACAAGTCCATCCCCGCCACGTGTAAGATGACCGTACCAACAGCAAATACGCCCGCACCCCAGGTCCACCCGTGTACGTCGACTTACGACACTTACGACGGTGATGATGGGTACCTCGTAATGACAGCGTCGGCCCTCGACACAGAACCGCGTGCCCACCGTGCACCTCCCAGCCGGCCGTCGGCCCCTCAGATTGACAAATCAAGTCTAGTCGGACCTCTGGCCCGGGAATTACAGTCCCGGGGCCGACCTTGACTCTCCAGCACGACAACACTCCCCGTCCGAGGACCGAACCCGACCGCTCACCTCGAGCCACGTCCGACCTCCGCCAGGCGTTAGCCCGTGTCCGTTCTGATCACCAAGGCAGTCGGACCCACACCAACTCCTCTGTAAAGAGTTCCAGTAAAACACGCGGACACCCGCTTTGTCACGCAATGACCCGGGGACCGACTCATGTGTCGGAAATGTCCCGCGGCTTGCGCCCGTTGTACTTCGGCCACTCAGGCCCGCTTGTAATGCCCATGTGGCTCATCATAATACGAGTGAAACACATATGCCCTTATTCGGGCCCCCAGCTTCCTACCCACACCACTCGGCATCCGTGCCTGATGCCCTAACCCCAGTGAACACCCCCCAGTTTAATGCGTACTCCTGGCTGCTGAATGCACCCGGCCCTCCACCCACGGCTTTAGACACATATACAGACTTTTCTTCAGCATGGAACGAAGGTATTCGGATTCAATTCGATGTAAATAAACACCGGTTGCTTGCGACCGGTGGGGAAAGACGTCATGTACACGATTCCTGCAATCACCTACGCACTCGCACCCATGGAACCCCTTCTCTCCACGTGTCGCCCAATCGCCTGAGCCCACGTGCCGCGCCCCGGTGATGCTTCCCCGGTCAAACCTTGGTTCCATGAGTGACTGTCGAGAGATCGACTGGCACGCCCGCACCCTGTCCGGTTAACCCTTATCCTGGTATTTCTGTGCCATTCGACCCTTTTCGACTTTCCATAAAAAGGAGAGTGCCGGGTACTGCCGTGAGAGGCATGCACCCGCAAGGGGGATATCCAAGATACATCAAACTCCTGTATTCTCCTTCCCCGTTGTATCCCTTCCTTCACCCTGATTAACCGGCATAAAAACACGCGCAACAGCAATGAACAGAAATAGAGAAGAAGTAGAAGAGCCTGGGATTTTTTCTCCTTTGGCTTTTGATGGGCGTTCGGGAGGAAGCCTCCTTCAGGATGAAGCTTTACACGCAGAGAGTACTCCCTCCTTGAGCCAGAGATCCGGCAGCACCTCCCCTTCATTATGAAGTTGGCCTCTCCTATTCAGAAACCGCATAGGCTTATTTATAAGGAGAGGGTCGTGTTTAATTCCAAGAACAATTAGGATAATTATCTTTGGCATGTGATAAACATGGCAAGAGTCCTCCCAGTCTTGGAAAGTCACCGGGAACCCTTCCCCAGTTGAGAAGGACTCCAAAATCGGGAAAGGAGAAGTCGTGGGAGAATTCAGAAACCTTAAAGAAATGGCGTCAGACCTGGTGGTCACCCATTAAATGGGCGTCCACAACCTTGGACGTACATTAAAAGTTAAAACTTGGAAACTCGAAAAAAAAAGAGAATTCACGTCTGAGTCAACAGACGCTCATTCAGAATGAATTTGAATTTCGGAAGAATTGTGGAGCTCAAAAATAGACAGGAAAATCACAACTGCGTACCAGGACGTTCATTAGGAATGAGCGACCGCCAAAATAGATGCACATAATCAAGAAGAATAGGCGTCAAATGTCCCAGGCGTTCATTTAAAGAATTGGCGTCACTCTCGGGTGACACCAATTGAAAATACGTAAAAATCACCTTGAAAATCATTCAAAAATGTAAAAGCACAAATTCGCGTCCTCCAAGGTGGACACCAATTAGCAATTGGCATCCAGGGGGTTGGACGTTAATTTTCCATGAAGAATAGGGGGCCCGAGGGTCTTCTTCTAAACGCGGTCGCTTGGGCGACCTCGATTAGAGAAAATATTTTATTTTATTTTTTTTTAACTCCAAAAAATTGACGTCCACATGGTTGGTCACCCATTAAATAGGCATCCAGGGGGTGTGTGACTAATTATTTAAAAGCCTGAAAAAATAGAGAAAAATCTTTAAAAAATTCAAAAAAATCTAAAAAAATTCAAAAAAATTCAAAAAAATTAGAAAAATGTATAAATCTAAGAAAAAGTGAGGAAAATCACTCAACTAAGTCGATTTGAGGGTCAAATTGGAGCATTATATAGTAATACGAGATGTACTCATAACATTGTCAATTTTGACGTGTCTATATTGCCGTCCTCTAGTGAAGCATGGAGGCCGACGATGAAGACGAAGGCTTTTACGGTTGCTGGGGCATTTGAGCTACTTCAGTGTGGAAGAATGGAAGACGGCTAGGCGAACAATGTGGAAGAATGGAGGACGCGTGATGAGGCATTCCTCTATGACTTCCGGGCTATCGCCCATACACGGAGGGGGATGGCTCGAGAGGGGAAGGCATTCAATACCATTCACCTATCTCTCTCCCTCTCCTCTCCTCCCCCCCACTCCCTATACCCCATGGGAGTGTTCAAATCTTTTTTGTTCTTCTTTTTTCCTACTTCTTCTTGCCCGCTCCATCAATTCTTGATGGAGCTTTTTCTTGTTTTCTACCAAGTTGGTAGTCGGGCAGGCCACTATTGTTTTTATTTATTGATACCATCTCTTCCTGACTACCCGAGTAGATTAAGTCAGCCACCTTACTAGTTGAGCCAGTTTCTACATTGGGTGGAGTTAGTGGCTCGGTTTGAAGCTGCCAACTTCATCCACACCAAGCTATCAGCTCATGTTGTATCAGTTTTTATTTTTTTGTGATATTGTACTGGCTACGGCCTATCTGATGTATAAAAACTTTTGATGCAATAAAAATGAGAGTTGCTATCCTCGTTGATTTCTTACATGTATGGAAGGGGCTCAGAAATAGAACTTGCGTAATGTCGTGGCATTCCAAGTCCGAGGAATTGGTGTGCCTTCCATGGTAGATAACCGGTACGCTCCTTTCTCGAGCGTCTCGACCACTCGGTAGGGGCCTTCCCATTTAGGGGCCAATTTCCCCACCGCCTCTAGTGGTCGAGAGGCTTCGGCCTTTCTTAGAACGAAATCTCCGGGTTGGAATTGTCTATCTCAGACCCGGGCATTATAGTAGCGAGTCATGCGATGCTGGTACTCCATAGCTCAGATTCTCACAATCTCGCGAATTTCGTCTGCCAGGTCCAAGTTTTCTACTAACTTCTGCTTGTTTGACTCGGGCGAGAAGTTGATAACTCGAAGAGAAGGGCTACCGATCTCCAGTGGAATCATAGTCTCGGTACCATATACCAATTGGAACGGAGTTTCACCAGTGGCAGCTCTTGGAGTGGTTCGATACGACCACAGTATGCTAGGCAATTCCTCAAGCCAATTACCCTTAACTTTCCCGATCCTGGTTTTGATGCCTCTGAGGATAGTTTTGTTGACATTTTTGACAAGTCCGTTAGCCTGAGGGTGGGCTACTGAGGTAAAGTGATTACGAATGTGTAGGTCGGCACACTTATTCTTAAAATAAGCACAGTTAAATTGCCGACCGTTATCTCTCACGATTACTCGAGGGATGCCAAAGCGACAAACAATCGACTTCCAAATGAAACTCCAGATTAATGTTTCAGTTATCTTGGCAGTGGCTTCAGCCTCGATCCACTTGGAGAAATAGTTGATGGTGACGATGATAAACTTCTTCTGAGCCTGGGCCGCGGGAAACGGGCCTAGGATGTCGATTCCCCACCTAGCGAAGGGGTAGGTCTCGGTAAGGGTCACGAGTTCCGAGGCTAGCTGGTGGACTAAAGGCCAAACCGTTGACACCGATCGCACTGCCGAACATACGTCGAGTAGTCGCCCTGGAGGGTGGGCCACCAGTATCCTCTTCGCAACAGGACCCTTGCAATCAACCACCCCCCTTGGTGCGCGCCATAGATGCCTTCATGCACCTCCTCGATTGCTTGGCAAGCTTCCGAAGCGTCGAGGCACTTGAGGAGGGGGCTGACATGGGATCTTCTATAAAGGGTTTCATCTAGGAGGATAAAATGGAGAGCTTGATACTTTAGTCTACTAGCTTCCTGAGGGTAGGTGGGCTCTCGGGAGTTGCGAAGCCAAGCTACATATGGAGTCCTCCAGTCGTCAGATGATGCTTGCACAACGGCCACGAGCTCGGTTTCCACGCTCGGTCGTTCTAATTCCTCAAGGAGGACCGTCCGGGTTCTTTCTCGGCTGATAGAGGAGGCCAGGCGAGAGAGGGCGTCCGCTTGGAAATTTTCTTCCCAGGTTATTTGGATCACCTGAAAACTCTCGAAAAGTTGGGCTATCTCCTTCACCATCTGAAGGTACTTGATCATTTGTGGCTCCCGAGCGTCGTAGTCCCCATTGATCTGACTGGCGACTAACTGGGAATCGGTGTGAATTCTGACTCGCTCGGCTCCCAAGGGTCGCGCCATCTTTGCCCCAGAGATTAGGGCCTCGTACTCAGAGACGTTGTTTGACGCCGGGAAGCTGAATTTCAGAGCGTATTGTAGCTCCGCTCCTTTTGGGGATCTGAGGAGAATACCGCTGCCACAACCGGTCGAGTTTGAGGATCCAACCACAAACAGGTCCCAGGCGGGGTGGTCAGATGTTGGCCGAGATGTTTCCTCGGGCGGGACAAAACTCTCCGCAATGAAATCCGCGAGAGGCCCCTTGATGGCCGTGCGGGGTCGGTAAGAAATGTCGTAGGCCCCGAGCAGTATTGCCCACCTGACGAGATGACCAGAAGCTTCGGGGTGAGCCAAAATCTTCTTCAGGGGTTCACTAGTCAGCACTACGATGGTGTGTACTTGGAAGTAAGGCCGAAGGCGTTTAGCCGAGGTCACCAATGCTAGCACGGGTTTCTCGGTTGCGGGATACCTTCTTTCGGCCTCAAGGAGCACCTTGCTGACGTAAAACACGGGCTTCTGCACTCCTCGATCGTCTCGAACTTGGACCGAGCTTAATGTAGAGAGAGTTACCGAGAGATAGAGGTATAATGTCTCTCCGGGCACAGGCTTCGATAAAACTGGAGGTGAGGCCCGAAATTCCTTTAGCTCTATAAATGCCTTCTGGCATGCACTATCCCAGGCGAAGGTAGCTGATGGCATCCTGGGCCCTCTCAACAATTTGAAGAAGGGCAGGCATCGTTCCGCCGCTCGGGACAGGAAAGGGTTGAGTGCAATAATTCCTCCTGTCAGGCGTTGAACATCCTTGACTAGTAGCGGGTTGCCGCATGTCCAGGATGGCCTGGATCTTGTCGGGGTTCGCCTCGATCCCTCACTGGGTCACCAGAAATCCCAGGAACTTTTCGAATTTAACTCCAAAGCCGCACTCGGTTGGATTAAGCTTCATATTATACCTCTGGAGGGTGTCGAAGGTCTCGACCGGGTTGACGAAATGGTCCTCGGTCTTTGGTGTCTTGATGAGCATGTCATCAATATAGGCCTCGACATTCTGTCCGATCTGGTCTTCGAAGATCTGGTCGACCAGCCTCTGATAAGTTGCTCCAACGTTCTTTAGCCCGAAGGGCATTCAGGTGTAGCAGTATATGTAATGCCCCGGATTTTTCAGATATTTTTCAGATCATTTTAGTGGGTCTCGGAGTGTATTTTGTGCTTTACACGTGTTTTTCCCTGATGTGCCTTCGGAACTCTTTGCAGGGCAAACCGTGGCGTTCTCCGACTCCGGGACAGTACCACTGCGTTGTGTTCCTTCCGAGGATCGCGGAGGTAATTTTTCGTAATTTTCTGAATTTATCGAATTTTTGGGTTTTCCTATATATACTAACCCTTTCCTCTCTCCCCCTCTCATTCTCTCTTTCTCACCCTCTCTCTTCTCTCACGCCCTCTTTCTCCCCTCTCTTCTCCGGCGGCCGACGGAGGGAGGCGGGGGCGAGGCGGAGGCGGCGCGGGTGAGGACGCGGGCGAGGATGGGCGAGGATCGAGGCGGTGGAGGCGCGTGGGAGCTCGTGGCGCGGTCGCGAGCCGGCGAGGGTTTCACGGCGTTTCTTCGCGGATCGGCGAGCTCGGGGCGCGAAATCTTCGGTGGAGGTAGGGTGATGGTTCCCCAGCTCGTGCACTTCCTTTCCCGCGAGTTTCGTAGGCCGTGGTGAGCCGAGCGGGTGGAATCGGGGTTTTTGGGCAAAACCCATGTTTTAGGGCTTGTGGGCCGATCTCCCGTTTCATTGCGTTTTTGGCCGATCCGAGGCCGTAGATGCATGCTAGGGGCTTCTGGGGAGCTTCCCCCTTGTTTTCCCCCTCTCCTGTTGAGGTATGGGGGCGTGGGACGAGTTTTGGGTCGTTTCCCGCCGTAGCGTTCTCGGAAGGAAGTGACGGTCCTTCCAGTGGCCGTCACTTGGTGTAACGCGCCTGGACAGGACCGTTACATCCCCCTTCTGTTGGCCTTTGGTGGTCTGTGGGTGTGACGGTCCCACGATAGACCGTCAGGTGCTGTGACGCACCAGGGCTAGACCGTTAGAGTCTCTTCCGTTGGTTTTCGGGTCAGGCGTGTGACGCACCAGGGCTGGCGCGTCACAACCTTGTGACGCCCCAGGGTGGGTGCGTCACATTCCCTGTTACCCAGCTGAGGGCTGGGGGTGTGACGGTGCCGTCTGGACCGTTACTTGCTTGTAACGCGCCCAGGGTGGGCCGTCAGAGTCGTTTTATCCGTTGGAAGGGCCGCGTGTGTGACGCGCCAGGCCAGACGCGCTACATCCGTGTAACGCGTTGAGGCAGGCGCGTTACATCCTGCTTTCACGCTGAGCGCGTGAGGCATGTAACGCACCAGGGAGAGCGCGTTACATTCGTGTAACGCGCTGGGCCAGGCGCGTTACATCCTGTGTTTCTTCGGGCCGTGTAACGGCCTGCGTTAGGCCGCCAGGTGGATGTGACGGTCTCGCCTAGACCGTTACAACCCTGTGACGGTCTAGGGTTAGACCGTCAGGCTTTGTGTCGTCCCGAGGCGAGTTTTTGTGTTCTCCGCCTTGCCCCGCAATGTGTGGATCCCTAGTCGACCCGGTTGGGACCCAGTGGTCGACCTGCGGTCTTGTGAGTGTCCCTGACACCCGTGGGTTTCTGTGTCCGTGTTTTGAGGGTGTCTGGAGGACCGTGTTATCTCGTTTAGCGTGCCCGTAGGGTTGAGAGTCCGGGTGACTTCTCGCGTGCTGGGCCTTCGTGTTACGCTCGATCGAGTCACCGTGTATCGGTGTGTGTGCGGTGGGGTGTCCCCCGCATGCCGTGAGTTTCTTTGGAAGGCGATTCCCATGTGGGCCACGTGGTTGGTCTTGGACTGCGAGTCCAGTTGTCCGGCCTGGGGCTGGAGGTTTCCCGCTTGCTTCAAGATGGGAAATCGTCGTGGCGGCTTGTGTGCTGCCTTGGGAATCGTGCTTCTGCGTTTCCGTGTGGCCCGTGTGAGTGGCCTTAGTCCTTTGCGTTCCCTCTCCGAGGGAGTGGTCTTGGCGACTCGTGTGTTGTGTCGGTACTCGTGCTACCGTGGTTTTAGACCTAGAGATTGGACTAGATTGACGGCCTGGTGCTGTCGCGTGCAACGGTCTTGACCCCGAGTCTTGTGACTCAAGGACCGTTGGGTGTAGTGCGTCTGGAGGACTGTCCAGAGTCCAGTGGCTTAGCGCCACTTGAGTTTTCTCGACTCTAGCGCACGGTGCGTGCGTGGCCGTGGACTGTGAGTCCCGTTTCTTCTCCGACTGTGGTCACCGTGCGACGGGGCCGGTACGCGGGGTTGTCCCCGTACGTCGTCGGATTCGGACGTTGTTTTCCGTTGAGTTGAGAGTCTACTCCTTCAGTGACCCTCCACTAGTCGTAGCCCACCAGTACGAGGTGCTGGTCTCACCTGGGAGTGGTGTACGGGCACCCACCTTTCGAGACGGTTTGTGGACCGGTTACCGTAGGCCCCTCGTCGGTAGCCAGAGTCCGGCTACGGGGGAAAACCGGTCAGAGGACCAGACCTAGTGACGCAAGGTCTGTGTGTGCACACGTGGTTGGGGGCGGTTGGACCCACGTCGACGGACGTGACCCCAGCTAGTTACTTGTTTGTGGTTACTTGTACGGTGTTCGCGCCTCGGGTAGGACCTACCACGTCAGGCGGTTCACCTGCGGTGCGGTGTAAGACGTCAGGGGACGCTACCGGCTGTGCTTCTAGTGGGTGGTACTCCTGTCGAGTACGGAGTGACAGACTGTCAGTCTCTGTGTCTTTGACCTTCGGGTTTTTGGTCGTGTTGACCGGTGAGTTCGGTTGTTTCACCTTGGCGCGTGTGTCGGTTCTTGCGCCGTGAGATTAGTACTAGTGGCTTTACCGAGGTTGGGTCTTGTTGTGCGGTGCCCGCGATCGGGTGGTCGGGGTTGCACCTTGGACAGCGTGTCCAGGTCGGCTGTGTCCGAGGGACAGGCCTCTACGGCGTGGTTGCCGTGTGTTCTTACTTCGGTAGGTGGTACTAGCGTAGTTCGGTAGCTTCGACTGTGTGATCGAGGTCTGCCTTCTTGCAGTAGGAGTAGCTGTAGTGCCGAGTTTTGACCGGCCACCGGTTTGCTGTTCCTGCTGTAGTTGTAGCTTCCTTTCCGCTACCGCCGTTGTTTCCGGTTGGGGTTCCGCGGGATCCCTGCTGAGTCTCTGTTTTGGAGACTCATTCCCTGCTTTTCAGGTGTAGCGGTTCTTCCTCGTGGTTCGAGGGTGCGGAGCGGAGGTTCTCAGTTGCCAGCTTGCCGGGCCGAGTGTTCACTTGGCATGTGGTACGCTTTACTGCTTTAGACTGTACTTTCTGTTGGACTGGACTCTGTTGTAGTTGTTTATTTATTTCTGTTAATTGTTGAGTTGTCCTGCTTTATTTCCTATTTCTTTGTGCCTCCACACTCCTTCTAGCCCTTCCGAGCCCTCCCGGCTCGTGGGCGGCGGTGCGAGTCTCGGGTTATCGGGCCTTCCCGGTAATCGGATTCTCGGGTCGTTACAGCTGGTATCAGAGCGGTGGTTGTGGGCGTGCATAGGAATTCGAAATGTTGCAGTGATCAGAGTCCATAAGGTCCAGTACAGTCGGCAGCTGGCATAGGGTTTTGTGCTTGTTTTTCTGCTTTGTTTCTCGCTTGAGAGCTTGAGTGCGCTGTGCGGCGCTGTGAAGGTGGTCGCTGTCCGCGGCTTTCGTGCCAGCGTAGGGTCTAAGGATCGAGGTCGAGAGCCTTCTCCCTCATCGGTGGTGGCCCTGGTTGTGCTGCGTTGGGCAGAGGTTGCTGGCAGGCGTGAGCTCGCGGTGCTGCGTTCGAGGAACCTGCAGCGTGGTCAGGTGTCTGGTGCGGACTGTTCTTGGTTAAGTGGCCGTGAGCGTGCTCTGAGGGAGCTGCTGTCGGTTTTTGGTCACTCCAGCTTGAGGTTTGTCCAGCTCCTGAGGCGTTCTGATCGAGAAGTGTGCTCCGGTGAGCGGAATGTCTTCTCGGTGAGCTGCTGTTTCGTCGAGCCTGATGTTCTTGTCGCGCTCTGTGGCGTCAGAAATGACGTGTCGGTCCTGATCGTTCTGCTGATTTCGAGGCAAGATTGGGCTGTGGTGTCCCAGTAAGTCTTGCTCCTGCGCTCTTCTGTGCGATTGGGTTGTGTTCGCCCTGGAGTTGGCTTGAGATGTGAAGGCTCCGCGGTGAGTTTCGGGACTCGAGGGTGAGCATCGGCGGTTGTCGGTTATGGCTCGTGTGACGGCTCTTGGCATGCCGTGTTGCAGTTCGAGGAATTGCAGCGGTGGTGCATCGAGAGATGCTGTGATGGTGGTCCGACGTGACACTCGTCGAGTGTGTCGGAGGCGCTGACCTGATGGAAGCGATAGTTTTCCTTGGTGCTGGATGGTGCTGTTTCCAGCGTGTGCGAGGTTTGAGGTCAGGTCGAGCGTGGAGTTCTTCCGTTGGTCGAAAGTGCGCTGGTTTCTCCTTTGGTTGGAGAGATTGCGTTCGGCTAAGGATCGTTGTCTTGCATTGTGTGTTCGGATTGGTTAGCCTTGTGTGCCATGAAATCCGTGCGAGACGTGCTCCTTATCTTGGCAAGGCGGTTGCCTGTGAGAAGTTGTGCCCGTTCCCTTGTCGTGTAAGGGTGCTGGCGCTGTTCCGAAAGGACGAGCGCTGGTTGGGCGGCGTTTGCTTTCTCGGCTGTGTGCGCGGATCTGAGTACGCAGCGGAAGCGTGGTGGGCTTGTGACCCACTAGTTCAGGATCGTAGCGTTGGTTGCTACGGGTGGATTCCTGAGTTCGCGTTCAGCATCGGAGGATTGGTTCCTTGGTGTGAAACGTGTTGTTGCCGTGCCGTTGCTCGAGGTTTTGTGGTTGTTGGCACTGGCAGGGTGGAGTGTTGGGGAATGTGCTGGTTAGTACGCCGCATGAGTACCATGTTCCTGTGATGGAAGCCGTGTCAGGCGTCGGTGTCGGACCTGGATAAGGTTGTTGAGGATGTCGCCTGACGGAGGTCGAGGACGTGTTGGTCAGAGTCGGTGGCTTGGCGCCCGACTTGTGTTCCCAATCGTGTCCTCGGTTGAGATCGTGCTTTGAGGATATGGTCTCTGGCAGACTATGGGTCCCGGTTGGCGGCTGTGAGTGGCTGGTGAGCCTAACCGGGTGACCGACCACAGCAACGTCTGTTGGTTCTACGGTCTTGTCGGATTGTGACGGTGAGATGGTTATTGCTTAGGGACCCGTGAGCACTGTTCAGGTGGTGTCCCGTGGCTCTGTGGTAAGGGCGGAATCGGGATTGGCGGGTGTCCACTTGGATTGATCGAAGGATTTGATGAGACCAGATGGATGAGTGACGCCTGTGGGCGGAGGCCTTTTGTGAGGTGGGCGTCGGAGGATGGTCCTTGATAGGACGTTGGTGTCGCAAAGGTTATCCCTGGTTTGATGACCAGCATGGGATGATTCCCCTGTGAGTCTGAGTCCAGTGAGGTGATGATTGAAGACACCAGGATCCGTCATTTGGTTTCGTCGTGCTCCCCGAGAGGGTTGAGTTGGAGCGATGTTCGAGCTTGGATGCGGTGTCCGAGAGGAGTGCAGCTCGAGATGTGGCATCAGTCTGTGTGGGAGTCGACGGATGGCTTGCTGAGGTTTGGAATGTTTCCTTTGGACCCGGTCGAGGACCAGGAAAGAAAGAAGAAGCTGAGCAAGCGAAGGGTTCCCGTTGACGAGCAGTTGGTGACCAGTGGATGGTCTTTTCAGAGACAGAAGATGCTGGTTGTTGGGGCTCGAGCGTGGCGAGAGCCGTGTGCCAGCGAGACCTTTGATGGTCGTTTCTGTGATGTGCCTTTTCCGGATGGGATCTGGGCTTTGTCGAAGGTTGTCTTTTGACAAGAGTTGGCACGGTGTTGTGTCTGGCTTTCGGCTTGCCATGTGTGAGGTGTTTCTTGGTGTTGAGCCGATGAGCTAGTTGCGGTCCGTTGAGATGACTGCTTGAGCTGGTGGAGGCTCTATTTTGGTTGCTCCCTCGAGGAGGGCGTGCGACCTGTCAGCTGGTTGCGAAGCTGTTGTGCGATTTGTCTGCTGACCATTGGATGGATCAGTAGCTGTTGCTCGTATCGAGGGTTGTGATTCTTCGGTGAGCGAGATCGTGGCTGCGGCGCCATGGTGGATTCTCGCGTTGTCTGAGGTGACGCCAGACTGTGTCCTTTGGTATATGCCTGCTCTGTGGCCGGTGTGCTCGGCGCGAGGAGCGAGGTGTTGTGTGTGATTGTGAGTCTGGCTGTGTTCCTCAGGATCCGTGTTTTCGTGAGAATCGAGGTTTTCTGTGCTGGGGGCCCTGACAGCGTGTCAGTTGGTTCAGTGTTCTTCCCCTAGGACGTCGTGCTAGGTCCTGAATTTCGAGGACGAAATTCCTTTAAGGGGGGAGGGCTGTAATGCCCCGGATTTTTCGGATATTTTTCAGATCATTTTAGTGGGTCTCGGAGTGTATTTTGTGCTTTACACGTGTTTTTCCCTGATGTGCCTTCGGAACTCTTTGCAGGGCAAACCGTGGCGTTCTCCGACTCCGGGACAGTACCACTGCGTTGTGTTCCTTCCGAGGATCGCGGAGGTAATTTTTCGTAATTTTCTGAATTTATCGAATTTTCGGGTTTTCCTATATATACTAACCCTTTCCTCTCTCCCCCTCTCATTCTCTCTTTCTCACCCTCTCTCTTCTCTCACGCCCTCTTTCTCCCCTCTCTTCTCCGGCGGCCGACGGAGCGAGGCGGGGGCGAGGCGGAGGCGGCGCGGGTGAGGACGCGGGCGAGGATGGGCGAGGATCGAGGCGGTGGAGGCGCGTGGGAGCTCGTGGCGCGGTCGCGAGCCGGCGAGGGTTTCACGGCGTTTCTTCGCGGATCGGCGAGCTCGGGGCGCGAAATCTTCGGTGGAGGTAGGGTGATGGTTCCCCAGCTCGTGCACTTCCTTTCCCGCGAGTTTCGTAGGCCGTGGTGAGCCGAGCGGGTGGAATCGGGGTTTTTGGGCAAAACCCATGTTTTAGGGCTTGTGGGCCGATCTCCCGTTTCATTGCGTTTTTGGCCGATCCGAGGCCGTAGATGCATGCTAGGGGCTTCTGGGGAGCTTCCCCCTTGTTTTCCCCCTCTCCTGTTGAGGTATGGGGGCGTGGGACGAGTTTTGGGTCGTTTCCCGCCGTAGCGTTCTCGGAAGGAAGTGACGGTCCTTCCAGTGGCCGTCACTTGGTGTAACGCGCCTGGACAGGACCGTTACATCCCCCTTCTGTTGGCCTTTGGTGGTCTGTGGGTGTGACGGTCCCACGATAGACCGTCAGGTGCTGTGACGCACCAGGGCTAGACCGTTAGAGTCTCTTCCGTTGGTTTTCGGGTCAGGCGTGTGACGCACCAGGGCTGGCGCGTCACAACCTTGTGACGCCCCAGGGTGGGTGCGTCACATTCCCTGTTACCCAGCTGAGGGCTGGGGGTGTGACGGTGCCGTCTGGACCGTTACTTGCTTGTAACGCGCCCAGGGTGGGCCGTCAGAGTCGTTTTATCCGTTGGAAGGGCCGCGTGTGTGACGCGCCAGGCCAGACGCGCTACATCCGTGTAACGCGTTGAGGCAGGCGCGTTACATCCTGCTTTCACGCTGAGCGCGTGAGGCATGTAACGCACCAGGGAGAGCGCGTTACATTCGTGTAACGCGCTGGGCCAGGCGCGTTACATCCTGTGTTTCTTCGGGCCGTGTAACGGCCTGCGTTAGGCCGCCAGGTGGATGTGACGGTCTCGCCTAGACCGTTACAACCCTGTGACGGTCTAGGGTTAGACCGTCAGGCTTTGTGTCGTCCCGAGGCGAGTTTTTGTGTTCTCCGCCTTGCCCCGCAATGTGTGGATCCCTAGTCGACCCGGTTGGGACCCAGTGGTCGACCTGCGGTCTTGTGAGTGTCCCTGACACCCGTGGGTTTCTGTGTCCGTGTTTTGAGGGTGTCTGGAGGACCGTGTTATCTCGTTTAGCGTGCCCGTAGGGTTGAGAGTCCGGGTGACTTCTCGCGTGCTGGGCCTTCGTGTTACGCTCGATCGAGTCACCGTGTATCGGTGTGTGTGCGGTGGGGTGTCCCCCGCATGCCGTGAGTTTCTTTGGAAGGCGATTCCCATGTGGGCCACGTGGTTGGTCTTGGACTGCGAGTCCAGTTGTCCGGCCTGGGGCTGGAGGTTTCCCGCTTGCTTCAAGATGGGAAATCGTCGTGGCGGCTTGTGTGCTGCCTTGGGAATCGTGCTTCTGCGTTTCCGTGTGGCCCGTGTGAGTGGCCTTAGTCCTTTGCGTTCCCTCTCCGAGGGAGTGGTCTTGGCGACTCGTGTGTTGTGTCGGTACTCGTGCTACCGTGGTTTTAGACCTAGAGATTGGACTAGATTGACGGCCTGGTGCTGTCGCGTGCAACGGTCTTGACCCCGAGTCTTGTGACTCAAGGACCGTTGGGTGTAGTGCGTCTGGAGGACTGTCCAGAGTCCAGTGGCTTAGCGCCACTTGAGTTTTCTCGACTCTAGCGCACGGTGCGTGCGTGGCCGTGGACTGTGAGTCCCGTTTCTTCTCCGACTGTGGTCACCGTGCGACGGGGCCGGTACGCGGGGTTGTCCCCGTACGTCGTCGGATTCGGACGTTGTTTTCCGTTGAGTTGAGAGTCTACTCCTTCAGTGACCCTCCACTAGTCGTAGCCCACCAGTACGAGGTGCTGGTCTCACCTGGGAGTGGTGTACGGGCACCCACCTTTCGAGACGGTTTGTGGACCGGTTACCGTAGGCCCCTCGTCGGTAGCCAGAGTCCGGCTACGGGGGAAAACCGGTCAGAGGACCAGACCTAGTGACGCAAGGTCTGTGTGTGCACACGTGGTTGGGGGCGGTTGGACCCACGTCGACGGACGTGACCCCAGCTAGTTACTTGTTTGTGGTTACTTGTACGGTGTTCGCGCCTCGGGTAGGACCTACCACGTCAGGCGGTTCACCTGCGGTGCGGTGTAAGACGTCAGGGGACGCTACCGGCTGTGCTTCTAGTGGGTGGTACTCCTGTCGAGTACGGAGTGACAGACTGTCAGTCTCTGTGTCTTTGACCTTCGGGTTTTTGGTCGTGTTGACCGGTGAGTTCGGTTGTTTCACCTTGGCGCGTGTGTCGGTTCTTGCGCCGTGAGATTAGTACTAGTGGCTTTACCGAGGTTGGGTCTTGTTGTGCGGTGCCCGCGATCGGGTGGTCGGGGTTGCACCTTGGACAGCGTGTCCAGGTCGGCTGTGTCCGAGGGACAGGCCTCTACGGCGTGGTTGCCGTGTGTTCTTACTTCGGTAGGTGGTACTAGCGTAGTTCGGTAGCTTCGACTGTGTGATCGAGGTCTGCCTTCTTGCAGTAGGAGTAGCTGTAGTGCCGAGTTTTGACCGGCCACCGGTTTGCTGTTCCTGCTGTAGTTGTAGCTTCCTTTCCGCTACCGCCGTTGTTTCCGGTTGGGGTTCCGCGGGATCCCTGCTGAGTCTCTGTTTTGGAGACTCATTCCCTGCTTTTCAGGTGTAGCGGTTCTTCCTCGTGGTTCGAGGGTGCGGAGCGGAGGTTCTCAGTTGCCAGCTTGCCGGGCCGAGTGTTCACTTGGCATGTGGTACGCTTTACTGCTTTAGACTGTACTTTCTGTTGGACTGGACTATGTTGTAGTTGTTTATTTATTTCTGTTAATTGTTGAGTTGTCCTGCTTTATTTCCTATTTCTTTGTGCCTCCACACTCCTTCTAGCCCTTCCGAGCCCTCCCGGCTCGTGGGCGGCGGTGCGAGTCTCGGGTTATCGGGCCTTCCCGGTAATCGGATTCTCGGGTCGTTACAGTATACACCAAAGTCGGTGATGAAGGCGATTTTCTCGTTATCTTCGGGGTTCATCTGGATCTAATGGTACCTGGAATATGCGTCCAGAAAGCTGAGGAGGTCATTACCCGATGTTGAATCGACCAGTTGATCGATGCTCGGTAATGGATAGCAGTCCTTCGGAGTGTCTTGATTGAGGTCGATGAAGTCCACGCACATCCGCCACTTGCCTGAAGCTTTCCGTACCAGGACGACATTGGCGAGCCAAGTCGGGTAAAGGACCGGGCAAAATAGCCTGATTTTCTTCCCCTTATTGATCTGCTCTTTAATGATCGCCTATTTTTCTGGGGCGTGCCTCCTTCTTCGCTGTTGAACTAGTTTCATTGATGGGTCGAGGTTGAGTTTGTGCATCACCATCTCCCTGGGAATTCCGGGAAGATCCTCATCAGACCATGCGAAGACTTGAATGTACTCTGAAAGGAAGTCTTTGTATTATTTTTGTACATCATGCGGTAAATCTGCCCCAATTTTCACTTCGAGAGCCGGGTCATCTTTGAGGAAGATTGACAGTAGCTCCCCGTCGGGTTTGCCTGCCGTCATTTTGTCCTCGACTTCCCCGAACTCTTTATTTTTTTCCTCTGGCCTTATGGCTTCGACCGATATCACATAGCACCTTCTATCTATTGCTTAGTTACCTCGGACTTCCCCAGTACCGTATTTGGTGGGAAACTTCATTTTCTGGTGATAAGTGGAGGGCACTGCCTTTATTCGGCCGATAATACCTCGACCGAAGATGGCGTTATAGGCCGACATCCCTTTAATCACAACAAAATTTTCCATAAACGTGACGCTTTTTAGAGGGGTACGGAGAGTGACATGCAGGATTAGGGCTCCCTTGAGATAAGTTGCCTTGCCATTGAACCCACAGAGAGGGGTTCGAATTGGGCGGAGCCTCGATGGGTTTTTACCCATCTTTAAAAAACATTCATACACCAAAATGTCAGGGGCGCTACCATTGTCCACTAGAATCCTATCTACATTACAATGGTTTATAGTAGTCGAGATTACAAGGGCATCGTCGTGCGGGGTGGCTACCCCTTCCAGGTCTTGGTCGAAGAACACCAGGGCCTGTTGGTCGTTTGCTGGTGGAGCTTTGGGGGGTTCGGAAGCCTGGTTGGCTCGCTCGGCATGACGCTTCCTTCCTCGACTGTTGTCTCCTCCTAAGGCTGATCCCTCTGAAATGACGTTAATGTGGATTCCGCGGGGACGATTGTCAATTTCTTCTGGGGGGACTCCGCGATCCTCCCGTTGCTTGGCCACATACTGGGAGAGGTGTCCTTGGCGGACGAGACTTTCGATCTCGTCCTTGAGCTGTTGACAGTCACCAATGTGATGGCCGTGGTCGTTGTGGAACTGGCAGTGCTTTAGACGGCTGCGGCATCTTCGGTCAGCTTTCATTGGCTCGGGTCGGTGAAGGAGGCCCAAGTCCTTGATTTCTTGATATATCTCGTAGATGGGGGTGGATAAAGGAGTGTACCGCTCAAACTTGCGCGGAGGCTCCCTACAGTCTCCTTGTCGGTTCCTCCGTTTCCCCTGGCCCGAGGCTTGCTCGGACGGCCGCTTCTTCTCTCCTTCTCGCCCCGAGCTTACCGGGTCTCGACATGCATTGAGGACTTCTTCGCACTCTGCATGACGCAGAACCAGGGTCACCAAGTCGGCGAGAGAGGAGGGAGGGTGGAGCACCAATTCTCGACGGAGGTTTTCATCTCGGGTGCCTCCGGTCAGCGCGGTGATGGCTGAGACCACATCCAGGCGGGGGATGCACAGAGCTTCCAACTTAAAGTAGTTGATGTAAGCCCACAACTTTTCCCCATGTGCCTGCTTGAGTGCCAACATTCCCGTAATTGACCTCGGACGGCTGCTGCCGGCGAACCTTTCTTTGAACAATCACCCGAACTATCGAAAGTTGAGGATGCTTTAGGGGCCGAGAGCTCGGAACCAGGCATGAGCACCTTGGACCAGAGTGGTCACGAACGCTCGGCATTTGATGGCGTCGGACGCCTCGTGCAGGGTCATCAGGGCGTCAAAGCTGTCGTAGTGATCGGCCGGGTCGCCCTGGCCGTCGTAAGATTTAAAGGTTGGCAGGGAAACTCTCGGTGATATCTCTATCTCCAAAATGCGATCGGAGAACGGGGATCGTCCCTCATCCTCCTTTGTGGAGCCCTTTTGTAGGGCGTGAAGGGCGCACTCCTGTTCGGAAAAATGCCACTCGAAGTCTAGCAGACGGAGGGACAGCTCTCGCTGACGTCAGGATGGCGCTGGGGGGCTGTGGGCATTTCCCCGGCTGTCGCCCCGCCGCTCCCCAGCAGGGGCGTCTGCTTCTGTATGCTGTTGAGGCGAGCCAGATTTTCTCCCTCGCGGATTGCAGGAAGCTTCTTGTTCCAGGGGCGAGGGTTGTGAGGGCCCGCTAGGCCCGTTCCAGATAAGACGTCCGCCTTGGAGAGTAAAGCGGCCTCCGACTGTTAGCCGGGAGGCTTCTGCACGGGGGGGACTCGTCCGGGGAAATCACGACCTCTCCTCCCTGGCTACCTAGGTCCTCATCAAATCGATGAGGATATCCATTTTAGCATTGAGGGTTTGGAGGGCGTCTGGGTTCCCGGGATTGGGTTGTCCCCCTGTGGCTGGCAGAGGTAGGGCGTTAGCTTGATTGTTGGCGTTGGAGAGGGGGACCGTAGAAGAGTGTGAGAGTGCATGTTCCCCCTCCACGGCTGCTGGTGCCTTCCCTTTGTCGTCAACGATTCTCCTACTGAAACTTCTCCGCACAATATTGGCTCTTTGCTCGTTTCCCACAGACGGCGCCAGATGAAGAGGCGTGATCTCGTGCTAAAGCCTGAGCCGTACGATCCTTGATTGAACTGATCGCCACCACCAAAGATGAGGATTCTGCAAGGTAGGAAACGGGTCAGAGGAGCCCAGGGTTATGACCCCGGGGAAAACACTCTGATGCCTAAGTCAACAAGATGATAGAGCATGGTGCGAAGGAGAAAGAAGGAGACGGGCGCGAGATTGCTCTCCACCAATAAGTGTGGCTTTTAGTGCTCAGACTAACTTACCTTTTCGGAGGGTTTCCTTGAGTTTATATAGTCGCTTGCTCCCCATACTGGAGTCAAGGAAGCCTGAGGGACTAGGGGGCGTTACGTCCTTGTTGAGGGCTCTTAATTGTTCGAGGACTCTTGCCCTCCCTTATCCCTTTGAGCTTCCTACTCCGGGCGGCAGCATAACATCCGCCTAGATAAGCGCCCGGTTGACAGTCCGAGCATGGGACGCCCATTTAGGGAGCGCTCGAAATTTTCCCGAGCGACGGGGGCGTCATCAGTCGGTTATGCTCAGATGCCGTTTGGGCTCTTTCCGAGCGACCGTTACTCAGACTTCCGGGCCTGGAGGCCGCCTAGGAAGTAGTGGACCGAGCGATCTGGGCTTCAAAATAAATTGGCCCGTTAATGAGACTATCATTTGGGGAGTTGGGCCTTGTTGGGTCGGGTTAGACCTAGTTGGGCCGCTCTCGGCCACATATCATTTGGGCCGCTGATTTTCTCCTCTATAATATATATATATATATATATATATATATATATATATATATATATATATATATACACACGACTTCTTATTTACTAAACTCGTGAAAAAAAAAGATAATCGCATGTATGAGTCCTAAAATTGAGTAGATATGAAAACTAATAACATGCTTATTACATAATAATTTGACAAATCACTTGATAATTTTAAACTTAACATGAATACCATTGTATTCTAAATATCTAGCATAAGTCAAGAAAATATAACTAATGAGATAACACAAACATTAGACATATATGCATATCTCTCACATACATAATGTCACTTGATTATCAAATCATTCAAATTTACCAATGTCATGCATCATATATCAAATCATATTGGTACGAACTTAACTGATCAAATATTATATGCAAGTTTAACAAATCATATTATATTCATTCTTAAATTCTTATATTGAGATCAATTAAAATAGTGGATTATATATATATATATATATATATATATATATATATATATATATATATATATCTATAAACTTACATATTCATCAATAAACCTCTTATTTAGATCTATTGCCATAGATATCTCTGATATATTTTGAATGTCCATAATTATACACCCGTTGTGACTCCTTTTTACTTAATTGAAATATGAGTTAAATGAGAAAATGACTAAGTTACCTGCAAGTTGGTATCATCTCTCTCTGTGTCTCTCTCTCGACACAACTACTGTGCATGTTGTTGTCGGCACCTCCGTCCCTTACTTCTCTTCAACACTATTAACCCCGGGGTATAACCTCTCTCTCTCTCTCTCTCTCCAATGACACCATCCAACTATTGTCTCGAGAGGTCCACCGGTCAGGCCATAGCACCCTCCACGCCCGGCCATCGCCATCGAGCTGTGCCACCGCTAGTCTGGCTAGATTTCGAGTTGCAAAGGGGAGGGGGAGAGGGAGGGGGAAGAAAGACATGAGCATTTTTGATATTTCATATGTTTTAACAATTTTTGTAGCATATGTTCAAAATATTCGCTAGATGTTGGTGACTTGAAAATCATAAGAGTATAACTACGAACATTCGGAGTATATCGGGGATATCTATGGCAATTGGTGTAAACAAGAAATTTATTTGTAAATACATAAATTTATAGGGTATATATAAATATTAAAATGATTAATTAATTAATTATATACTATTTATTTTTATATACACGACAAGCATTCAAACCACTACATGCATGAGGGGCCAAACAAAACAAACACAAAGGCACCTAAACGAATGGTGCCGAAGTTTTGATTAACTGTGCAAAATCAAAAATCAATACCCCACGTACCATCCACCAAACAAAAATTTGGCTTCCAGATTTTCAAAGTCTCATCCTCGGACAACAAATTGACTTTTCACAACAGATACTAATTATCGAGTCGTCCAAATATCCCTTTAAGATTGCACTATTCATATATTTAATTTCAAATTAATCACAAGATTTATAATATCAATTAAAGAATAATAAGACTTAAACATATTTAAATATGTCATTTAAATTTTAAAATAAATCAATAAATTATTAATATTAATGCTATTTTTTCATAATTTATAATTTAAATTAAATATCTTCATGAAGATGTACATCATATCTCATTGACAAATTTTGAATAGTCTAAAACTGATAAAATAAACAAATTGATGAATATCAAATATGGTTATCAATAATTAGGAAGTCAATTATAGATAGTTCGACAAAATTTACTAGTTAATATGTAAAATTTGAGATTCGACTATTCAAGGCTATCCACAATTATACCTTAGAACAACGTCATTTTAATTTAAAGTTGACAAAAATATCTCGAGATGAATTACAGCTATTTTCATATGTCAAAATTGAGTTTTAAAATATCAAAATAAAATTAGAATAATACAAATAACAACTAACATGCCTATCTTTAGAGTGAGATAAAAAAATAAACTCTACAAATCCCGAGTTTCTATAGTGATCTATCTCTTCTTTCTTATCTTTCCAAAGTGTTAAGAATAATCTCACTACTCCTAAACATAATAAAAAAATTCCTCCCTAATTAAACTTTCTCCAAACAACAAAATTTCTATGATTAAAAACTTACTGCTATATTCTTCTCCTCCTCTCTCTCTCGGTTGGGTTTAAGAATCGGAGAGAAATGAACAATAAGCTCATTTATAACCCATCGCCCCCCCCCCCAATCCACCAAAAAAATTCACCTCCACATCCACTTGTCACATTATGGCGGCAGGGCAAAATTATAATTTTTATGAATTTTTAATTCAAGTTAATTTTATTATTTGATATTTTTGATCTATTATATGATATAATATTAAAAAGTAACTAACATAAGTTATAAAACTTATGTATAATTTATAGGGGGGTTTTCCGGTGGTGTCGGCACCACCTGGTGCCGACACCCCCCCCCCCCCCGGTGCATTTATGGCGGGTGGGGCCGGCACCAGGTGGTGCCGGCACCACCGGATCATCCCCCTAATTTATATACCTTCCAAATGGGTGAAGTTTCATCTCACTCACACTTTATTAAGCAAAGTTATACTGTTTATACATAGATTATTTATTTAATTTAATTAATAAAACTTAATGAATTCAACCTAACTAATAAACTGACCTATTAGTCTATTTTTATGAAAATTTAATATATATTTGAACTTTTCATAATTAAAATATTTTAAAACTCGTTGATTTTGATCCCTTTATATGTAAACTATCAAGAGGATATGTCTAGAGCTAGTGAGCGTTTGCATGGGCAGAAGGCTAACATGCCCACATGGTGTTGAGCTGCCGTGGATAGTAGATGTGGCATGTCTCACCATCGTGGAGGGGCAAGGGACCTTACGACTAAGGAGTAGCGCTATCAATGGATCGGATTTGGATTGAGCTTAGTACAACCTGACTCAAGTTCATCACATTATTTTCTAAGTCCAACCCCAGCCCAAGCCCAAGTGATAGTTTTTTGAGCCGAGTTAGGTCTGACTATTACACTACACTTTAAGGCTTGAGCTTGGCATGGCATGTCCCGCAATTGGTGAAACTGGGAAAGAGACTAATAATTAAAAAGGGGTAATTAGGGTTTTGAGTACTTGCAATTTTAGAGCTCTTCGTCGCCATCACCATATCGTCATGCTCGATACGTTGTCGTGCTCACTTTGCTCGCTGTGTCATCGGTGCATGTCCAATAGGCACTGTAAAGCGCAAACGATGTTGCAGGGAGGTCGGGGATCTTTGGCACACCCGCGCATAGGCAACCAACAGTCGACCATGTTACGTAGAACTAGAAGAGGGGGCCAGGGGGGGGGGGGCAACGTAGTATGCCAGTAAGAGCTGTACAGCCCGAACGATGCTATAGGGAGACCGAGGATCCTATTTGAAGGTAGTATGTCAATAGGCAGTACCGTCGAATGTAGCATAGTCGTGGAGATCCCATTTAAGGATTGAGTTTCTAGACTTTTCTCTCCCCCCAAAAATATTCGGCCTTTGGTCCCATTCGGGCTGACCTAAAGGCCCAAGCCCGGCCTAATTTTTTACCGGACCCATACTTCTAGATCCGATTAAAAGTTCACCAATTGAAAATGGTATAGCAACTCAACTCAATGTCAAACTTGACCCAAGACCCCGTTAGGTAGACCCGACCCACTGGTAGCCGGATTGAGGTATAAGACAATAGGAGATTATAGTTCACATCAAGAAAGGTCACTCCCACTAGTCCGATAGCAAGAAGCTACTAAGAAGGGTGCCTCCCATATTGGCCATGAAAGCAGTGGATGGCAAGTCCAATATAGAGCGGACTTGTGCCATCTACGTTCATCGACCTTTTGGGGGGAGGGATTGCCGCCCCCCCCCCCCCCCCCCACCCAGGAATTGTCCCTTGGATAGTGCATTCGTCTCGTGGGGTCATGTGTCCCCACGGGCTTCTAGAGCTTTAGTGGGCCTTTATTAGAATTGGCAGTTTTCTCTTCTTCAGGCACTATAGTACCTTAACATTGGCACAAGTGATGTGGGCAAAATGCATATTGCAAGACAAAGCCCTCGTAGCAGAACTAACAGGATACCGTAGCATCTAGGCGATGGCAAAAGTGAACTAGCCGGCTAAGCAAGATCAACTAAAGAGAAAAAAAAAAAGGCAATTCTTGCCCTCAGCCCAGAGGTTGTCTCCCCTCAATAGGGATGCTTCAAAAGGGTTCTAACAATAGTGATGCCACTAACCGTACTCATCCATAGTGATGGGGGTATGCATTCCACAGTGTTTCTTGTAGTGTCATGGGGTTTCCGAGCAAGAAGTGCGTGATGATCTCACAGCATGTTATACGTCATGAGTTACAAATCAAAATTAAGCTTAAAGGTCATTTGACCTTAAAATAATGGATCATGACTTATATGCAACATGATTCACAGAGTTCCAATCAGAAGATGACACGACATAAGGTCATAATGTTTGCACATAAAAGATCTGGAGATTAATTTATGTAATTATAAATTTTAGGGTGACAGAGTTTGGATCAAGATTGTGTTTGACTCATGAGGCGATATCCATAAATTATGAAATTTGATCATCTGCAGTAAACCTCTCGAGCCAATCCTATAAAAATCTTAGCAGTAAATTAACCTCTCGAGCCAATCCTACGAAATTTGATCATGTACTCGGTCCCGTGCCCAATCTTCGAGGAGGGGTGCGTGATCAGAGATTTTCTGATTCATTTGATTTTTTATCATAAAAAAAATTTAATTAAAATTTTTATCTTATAACTTTTTTTAAAAAAATATTAGACACAGATAAGATTTTATAGATCGATTTAGTACGAGACGAATCGTCCGTGCCAAACCTACTAGCCGAAAATCGATACGACAAATTTATAGTACACAATCGGTACGTTACTTATCTTTTTTAAATATTATGTATATTATTCTATGTCAAACTTGACTTCGTAAGTAATTTGGTTAAGAGCCTTCCTTTGAGACTTGGGTTTGCAGCACGTCAGTTGCATCTTTTTTTTACTTTTTTCACTGTTCTTTGGGAAAAATAAATCATAAAAACCTATGACCATTGTAAGATTTGAATCTTATATCTCACTCGTAACTAACACATCCATTGACCACTAATCTACACACAATTTTTTATCATATTTTATAATAATATATATTTATTAAATTACTCTTCGTTGTTAGCACGTGACGGTACAATGTGACACAATACTGTATCACACTGTATCGACAAAAAATTGATACGATCAGTACGATTATATAGGTCGACAAACTTTGGGCACAAATACCTAACTACCTAAGTACCAAAAAATCTCTCGAAAAGAAACAACTTCATTCAATATTTCATCAGATTTTGCTATAAAATAGATTAATGCCACAAGATTGTAGCAGACATTCTTGGTTGGGAGAAGGTGCCAATATCATCAGAGACAACAGCTGACTCTGCCCAGCTCGATCTGTGGGATCGACTATTTAGTTGGAGTTGGGACGTCCTTCATTGTGCAGTCCAATGTAAAGTATGTTTGGCAATCTTACGTGAAGAGAGTAAAATCTATCCGGCCTAATGCGGCCCACTACTGGCAATCCTACATTGGCCTAGGTCTCGCTGGGTGTAAAGTAGACCCGTCCGAGAGCCAATGGCCCACACCCGACAACCCAACAGAGGTGTGCAGGAGATTCGCCAGCCTACAAGGAGCATCGACATGAGCATCTCGGGCGCCAGACGATTCTCCGACGACCGAACGTTACTCCCGATTGTTACTCCCGCTATTACCGGCCTCTATTTCAGTGGAGACGAGCTCGCGCCTAGAGCGCCATGAGACTTGTCCCAAGATCGCACTGTCTAGATAAATGGGCGCACAATAGAAAACTATCAACGATCGCGAAGGCGTTACTCCACAACTCACGTATTTCCCTACTAAGGAACGAATCTCCACTACCAGGACAACATGTATAAGAAGACCTTTGATCAGATGACACGGACACACGTGCACAGAGAGAGAGAGAAAGAAACGCACACACACTAGAAGATAGACTCATACGGTGAGACGCCCAGACACTCAGAGGAGGGAGAGATATCAGGAGGAGCTAGCTTTCCAGCACTCATCGGACACGGCAAGTACATTCAGAGACTCCACTCCGACCCCAGGCTTGATTATTCTACTCTCACCCTCTCTCACTTTCTTTATCTCCTGTTGTTCCTCATCTCGTCACGGTCCTTACTTAAGAATCGGAATGTTGTCCCCTGGGATAACGCGCAGGACTCCTTCTGACACCATCTTCCTAATATTTGCAGACTTCCACTGGTGACATAATGTCCTTCTCCAATCAAATAAATTTTAAAAATGTGGTACATCTGGGAGACCATTTTTCTGCCTCTACATTATGAAATGTCACCCTATCCCCTTGTCGGTGCAGCAAGACTTTTTCACTTAAACCCTCAAAATCTAGATTTTCAACCATAAATCTCCATTCACTTGTAACTTTTTCATGAATCACACTGTACCTTATTTTTGTCAAACCCAAAGACTTGAAGCATCATATACATGATATATATGGAAACTGGCCATAGTTTGTCATCCACCAACCTTAGCGGGGAAGGGGTTAGCCCAATGAATTCCATCTAGGGCTTCGTCAAGTTTGTCCATGCACGGGCTGCTTTCATCGGAATAAAGGTTGGGTTGGGTAGCTTATTCGCCTCATTCCATTTTAAATTGTCTTTGAGAGCACTGTTCAGATAGGGTAACTTATTTGTAGTCTGATTAGAAAAGTGAGAGTTAAGTGTGATTAACTTATTCAACCAAACTGACAGAATAAGTTAACCGGAGTCGAGTATGGTAAGATTATACGTGTTTCTTATTTATTTTATTTTTAATTATTTTATACATTTTATTTTATTTTTCAGAATCAATTATCAAACTTGATGATACTTAACCCTAGAAAAACTTACTCGCAAGATTACCCTTAATCGAATTTATCTTAACCAGTAATCAAAGCAGGCAAGTCCTCCTCTTCGTCCACCCCCTTCGTGAAAGAAAAGTAACCGGAGGAGAACTCCACGCACCACCCATCCCAATATCCCATCCGTCCTCGCTTTACGTATTATAATGAGCAACAAGTCGTCCTCTTACTCGAACAGAATAACTTTGACAGAAAGCTATAGATGTCCATCTTGCTAATTTATGATGTAACATGAAAAATACATAATTCTTTCGTCTTTGAATCATATTCACATTCTTCGTCTTATCAAATGTAGAATGGAAATTTCACATTCGACCAGGATTCTTAATCAAAGTGAAGTTCTATGTGACACGTAGATTTGACCATTTCATATTAAGTAATGGTTTATGTATAAAATTTGGTGCATAAAATTACGTCGTTACGTAATATCTATTATTATAATTTTAAAAATAAAGTAAACAGATCTTTTCTGTAAAAAAAATTGACACCCGCGTCAGAATTGTACCGTCCACTTTTTCACCCGTTACACATGGAGTACATTCGCCGAGAAAAAATATAATTAAAATTTTTATAGAATTAAAATATTTTACATATGAATAAAATATTTTATTACAAGAATGAAATATTTGTTATATAAATAAAATATTTTGTTTGACTATAAAAATAAACTAATAAAAATATTTCGTAAAAATAATATTTTACTATATGAACGAAACATTTAATTTCAAGAACGAAATATTTATTACATGGACGAAATATTTTATTTGATTACAGAATTAAATCAATGTAATATTTTGTAGAAATAATATTTTACTATATGAATGAAATATTAATCTTATACTAAATGTTTCGTTCATATGCAAAATATTTCAGTTATATATTTTCACGTTGAACGCACTCCGCATTTAATGTATAAAAAAATAGACCATACAATTACGATAGTATTTTACGCGCACTGGGAGTCACTTGTGTTTTGTCCTCGCGGTGGGGGACGTACACTCACCTTTCGATAAAATAAGCCGGTGCCAACAGATAGATCGTACAGTTACGACGTGGGTGTCATTTTTTATGCGAAAATGATCATTTTTTACTTGTTTCTGATACAATGATAATAGATGTTACATAATGACCACGGCGTAACTTTGTGCACCAAATTTAGTGCACAAAGTAGTACTATTTCATATATATTCTGCTTCCTTTTAAAAATTTGTCATTTGTTGTTATTAGTCAATTAGTGGAATATTAGTGTTAGCATGGTTAAGAAGAAGTTTCTAATTCTCACATTGAGACTTAAAAACAAACTGATATTAGAAAACTCCATTTTTAGAAGTTAACATGGTTAGAAAACTCCATTTTTTTTATGGTTAAACCCCCCTTCTTATGGTTCTCATATTTTTAGTGGAATATTAGTGTTAGCATGGTTAGAAAACTCCATTTTTTTTTCAAAGTTAAACCCCCCTTCTTCGGATGCATCTTTTAGATTTCTGATAATTTTCTAAGTAAATATGAAAATTCTTATAATGTAAATAAATAATAGAGATATTTAACTAGCTACGTGAATCCATTTCACTAGATTAATTACAACATGAATATTGTTATTCAATTTTGCATGCATATTCCACTTTTCACACTTGTGTATGTATCTAAATCAAACGTAAGAGTCATGTTTAGCGCACACCTAAGTCCATTACAAATTTAGAGTGTGCATCGAGTAATTGTATTTTAATTTTTTAATTTTTTTTTATGACATGAGATCTGCGTCTCTCTAATTTACTATATAAGACGTACATCCATCGGACGACGAGAAAAATCAAAATCAAGAGAGACCATGTAAGAAAAATTGAACTCAACACTATTTATTAAATATAATTTTTATTTTTTAAATTTTTTAGGCCGTCAAATAAGTGTGTGCTCTGTATAATAAATTAAGAGGATGTGAGTCTTATATCATAAAAAAAATTTAAAAAAAATTACTTAATGCACACTCTCGGTGTGTAACTAAATATTTTTACAAAATTAACGGGTTAGACGGAAAGAAAAACAGGACAATCCCCTCGTGCTCAAATGATGACACTTGGGACCCTGGGCTTTAATCACTATAATACAAAAACTGTGGATCATTACGCCACCTCACTGTAGGCATGAGATTGAAGTGAGAATTTTGTAACCAGCCAAAATGAGCTGCTCGGCGAGAAATGAGAATGCATCCAATCTTAAGAAGTCTCTAGAAATATGTCACGGTGGTATACTTCATTCATATTATAATTTTCTTTTCATAGCACTAGTTTGCTCCATAAATAGTGGAAAAAATTACTTCTTGTGTGTGAGAAATATGGACTCGTAGCATTTTGGGTTATGTCACAGTCTGCGATGGCATAAACAGGGAGTGAACGGAGTGAGAGGAGACACAAATTATGACAAATTTGGAGACACAAATCGACCTGTGGTACAAATTTGGAGCAAAAGGGTCGTCCCCCCCACTCTTTCCCTACCTTGGGTACTCAGAAGAAAGAACAGGACAAGGAGATAAAGAAGTGTGAAGAAAAACATAGAAGAGTCAACCCACAAGTGAAGGTGGATTTATATAGAAAATTTATCGGTCTTTTTTTTAAAAAAAAAATATCACTTCACATCAGGGTTTGCCATCCCGGTGCAACTCGCCCCGACCCTCATAACCCGACCCGACCCAGGAGGGCGGCGGGACGAACGGGCTGGGGGTCGTGGGCGAGACACATTGGACCGCATGGTCCCATGCATCCCGCCACGTACTGGACCGGTCTGCTGCGGGCCCGGTCTGGTACGTGCGGGATGGCGCGATCGTGCCCGTTCGCCCATTTAACAGGCCGGGCCGGGGCATTGCAGAGGCATCGGAGCGGAGGAGGGCGTGCTGCGGTGGCTGGCGACTGTGGAGGCGCTCAACGACGGTGGACGGCGGCGCTGGGCGGCGAGGACCGGCCATCGGAGGTAGGTGATCTCATTTCTATTTTTATTTTAAATAGGGAGGGTGGCCGGTGGGGCACCGTGGGAGGGCGGTGGAGGGCGAAGGGGGACGGATCTGGCCGGTAGGGGACGGATCCCGCCGGTGGGGGACGGCGGAGGTGGGGGTGGAGTAGGGGGCGCCGGTGGGGGATGGGGAGGGCCTGGGGGAGGTGCAAGCAGTGGTGGGGGTGCCGGTGGGGACGAGGTAGAGGTGGGGCAGGTGCTCTGGCGCCGGTGGGGGACGGTGGGGGGGGTGGGTCTCGGTGGGGGCGGGGAGGGGGTGGGCGAGGTGGGGCAGGCGGTGGTGGGGGTGGGGAGGGGGTGGGAGTGGGGGAGGTGGGGACGGGGAGGGGGTGGGGGAGGTGGGGGTGCGGCAGGGGGCGGTGGGGGGCGGTCTGGCGCCGGTGGGGGAGTCGGTGGGGGACAGGGAGGGGGGGTGGGGCAAGGGGCGCCGGTGGCCAGTGGGGGAGGTGGAGGTGGGGGAAGGGTGAGAGAGAGATGGGGTTAAATTTTTTAATATTTTTTATAATTTGTGAATTATGAATTAAATTAAATTTTGTAGTGTTAAATGATTTAGAATTAATTTTAATATTTTAGAAGATTTTAGTTTTACATGTTGTAGGAATAAATTTACTGTTTTAATTAAAATTATATTTGTAACAAAAATTGTAGATTTAATTTAGATGTATTAAATAATGTAATTTAGATGTATTAAATAATGCATTTAGTTTTACATGTTATAGAATACCATTTATTTTACGTAGACCCCTATGTAGTCCGACCTGACCAGGAGAAAGAGGGAGAGGGGCGGGGCCCATCCAATTTTTATTTTACATAGTCCCACCTGACTTAATCCGAGTAGACCCCTATGTAGTCCCACCTGACTAGGAGAAAGAGGGAGAGGGGCGGGGCCCATCCATTTTTTATTTTACTTAGTCCCACTTGACTCGGAGAAAGAGGGAGAGGGGCGGGGCCCGTCCATTTTTTATTTTTTAGGGTTTTTTTTGTTGTGTTCTTGCCATGCAGATAAGAAGACGACGCCGGTAAAGTTACTGTGTACTCTGTCTTTCGCATTACTCGTGCCGAGATTACTTCTGCTCTTCACGTGGCTACTCCGTAAGTGTCACGGAGTATCCCTATGAGCACCTGCTTACCGCAAGATCTCATTGCTTTATGACTTCACTACGACGTGATGCTCGAGACCCATATTTGACCTAGGTATCGTAATAGCCTCGACTTTGTGCCATTCTTGGCCTACATGGGATTAATTCCCCTTTCTTTTATCTCGATTATTTCAAGAAAATAGATTGGTGCAACATGATATATATATCATCATCATCATCATCATCAGAGCCTTATCCCAATTAATTGGGGTCGGCTACATGAATCCTGTTCCGCCAAAGATTTCTATCAAGTGCAATATTCATATTTAAACTTAAGGAACTAATGTCCTTCCTAATAACATCGTACCATCTCATTTTAGGCCTTCCTCGAGCTCTTTTGCTAGCATCCACTAAGATTTGATCACATCTTTTAACCGGCGCTGAGTTAGGGCGACGAAACACATGTCCAAACCACCTGAGTCTATTTTCTCTCATTTTACTATCAATTGGAGCTATCCCTAAGTCCTTACGGATGCGCTCATTCCTAATCTTGTCTTTCTTAGTCTTGCCACACATCCATCTCAACATCCTCATCTCTGCTACACACATTTTGTGGATGTGTTCCTTTCGTACTGCCCAACACTCGGTACCATATAACAGAGCGGGTCTCACAGCCGTTCTATAAAACCTCCCTTTGAGTTTCACAGGCATACGACGATCACAAATGACACCTGATGCACTTCTCCATCTTAACCAGCCTGCCTTAATCCTATGTGTAACGTCATCATAAATCTCCCCATTCTCTTGTATGATAGACCCTAAGTATCGAAAGCTACTACTCTTCGGAATGTTATGTCCATCAATTAGAACCATGTCTTCCTGAACCACTCTCCCATTACTAAAATTACAGTGCATAAATTCTGACTTGCTCCTACTAATTTTAAAACCTTTAGACTCCAGGGCAAGTCTCCAACGCTCTAGCTTAGCATTTAGAGCATCAATACTCTCATCAATTAAAACAATATCGTCTGCAAATAGCATACACCAAGGGATATCCTCATGCAATTGTTTAGTTACTTCATCCATAACTAAGGCAAAGAGATACGGACTTAGTGCAGAACCTTGATGCAAACCTATAGAAACGGGAAATTCACCAGTCTCCCCAGCAATAGTTCGAACACTAGTAATAGCACCGTCGTACATATCCTTAATCAAATCAACATATCCTTGAGAGATTCCTTTCTTTCTTAATGTCCACCAAATCAATTCTCTCGGTACTCGATCGTACGCCTTCTCTAAATCAAGAAAAACTATATACAAATCTTTTCTCATCTCTCTATACTTCTCCATTAGCTGCCGTAGCAAGAAAATAGCTTCTGTAGTAGATCTATTTGGCATAAAACCAAACTGATTTTCCGACACAGTAGTCATACCACGGAGCCGTTTATCAATTACTCTTTCCCAAAGTTTCATAGTATGACTCATAAGCTTAATTCAACGATAATTATTACAACTTTGAATATCTCCTTTATTTTTATAGAAAGGAACTACAACACTTTTTCTCCAAACTTCTGGCATTCTCCGTTCCTTTAAAATTTTATTAAAAAATTTAGTTAGCCACTGAATACCAATATCTCCTAGGCCTTTCCATACTTCAATAGGTAAGCCATCTAGTCCTAAGGCCTTGCCCACTTTCATTTTCCTTAAAGCATCCTCCACTTCTAACATCTTAATACGCCTGAAATATTGATATTTATCAAATATTGTGGACTCTTGGGTACCTACTAAAGATAAATCCTTGACGGAATCTCCATTAAGTAACTTCTGAAAATAGCTATGCCACCTCCCTTTAATCTCAAGATCCTTAGTTAAAACCCTTTGATCTTCACCTTTAATGCACCGAACATGATCTAAATCTCTAGTTTTCCTTTCTCTTAATTTAGCTAGTTTAAATATGTCCTTTTCACCCTCTCGGGTTCCTAATTTATTATATAAATCTTCAAATGCCTTTGATTTGGCTTCGCTGACTATTATCTTAGCTCTCTTTTTAGCGATTTTATACGCTTCTAGGGTTTGAGCATTTTTGTTAGCTTGCCAAACTTTAAAGCATTCCTTTTTTACTTTAATGGTATTTTGAATTTCCTCACTCCACCACCAAGTCTCTTTTTCTAAGTTCTTTTTACCTTTAGATTCACCTAAGAGCTGTTTTGCAACCCTCGTTATACAATTTGTAGCATTATTCCACATTACATTAGTTTCTTGTTCTAAATTCCAAATATTTTCCTTTAATAGATGATTTTTAAAAGTTTCTAAACGTTTACCTTTTAAATTCCACCATTTAATCTTGGAATAATTATTTATAATGATCTTTCTTTTGAATTTAGGGATAGTGACATCCATTACTAACAATCTATGTTGAGGGGCTAGACTCTCACCAGGAATAACTTTGCAATCTTTACATAAAACTCTATCGACCTTCCTAATGAGAAAATAGTCAATTTGACTTATATGTGTTCCACTCTTGTATGTTATTAAGTGTTCGTCCCGCTTCTTAAAGAAGGTATTAATAATTGCTAGATCATAGGCCATAGCAAAATCAAGAATAGTGTTACCCATATCATTTCTATTACCAAAACCAAGCCCTCCATGAATCCTCTCATAGCCTCTATTATCTATACCCACATGACCATTAAGATCCCCTCCAATAAAGATTCTCTCTTCACTAGGGATATTTTGGATCAAACTATCAATAGCCTCCCAAAATTGCTTTTTAATGCTCTCTTCTAATCTTACTTGAGGTGCATATGCACTAATTATATTCAAAATATCATCACCTAAGATAAGTTTAATTACCATTAGTCTATCCCCCAATCTATTTACTTCCACAACTCTGTCTTTTAAGTTTTTATCTATTATTATAGCAACACCATTTCTAGAGTTATTATTACCCGTATACCAAATTTTATACCCATCAATGTCTTTAGCTTTATGTCCTTTCCACCTAGTTTCTTGTAGGCAAGCTATGTTAACCCTCCTGTCCTTCATTAATTTAACTAATTCTAAACCCTTACCCGTTAAAGTTCCTATATTCCAAGTAGCTAGACAGATCCTATGTTTTTGGACTTGCTTCTTTACCCGTGTGCGTCCAACCCCACACGAGAACCCTTGCCTATTTGACACCGCAATCGGGCGCCATTGCGGCGCGTCGCTTACGGGGGACGCCCTAGCTAGCCCTTGCTCACTTGTCATTCCATCCGGGTTCCGATGATATATATATATATGTAAAAATCTAAAAAATTATTTAGAAAGAATACCGAAGATATTGGTCAGACTTTGTACACATCATGGAAAAAAGTTAAAAAATAACAATCAGAGGCAAGTTCCAAAATAAAGAACTATTTAATGTGTGGTCCATTAATAATGTTACTCAACAGCAAGAACCAGTCTCACTAGCATTCCTAAATTGACCGAAGGTTCAAACTTTTTTTATAATGATAGCCAACATGAATAGTTGACAGATAAAGTATTTGATAGAAGACACCCTAGGAAGGCCATCTTGTTAGTTTTTATGGCCCTTCTGTTGATTCAAATTCCTCATTTAATGTTTAATCCTGTATTGGAAGTTGGAAAGACTTCTTTTGATTTATGTATTGGGGAGCTCACTCTTGGGTCGAGACCCAAGGGGCATAGGATGTGGGCTCGAATAGTGTGTTGAATTAAGTGATTTGATCGAATAGAAATAAATAATATTTATTTATTTATTTATTTATTTATTTGTTTGTTTGTTTGTTTATTTATTTATTTATTTATTTATTCCTTTATTTCTTTATTCCTTTATTTCTTTATTCCTTTAATCTTTTATTGCTTTATTTCTTTATTTCTTTATTGCTTTATTTGTTTATTTGTTTTTTATTTGTTTATTTATTTTTTATTTGTTTATTTGTTTGTTTGTTTGTTTGTGCCGCGCCGCGCCGCGCCGCGCCGGCCGGTTACCGAGTTTTGAATTTGATTTGGGTCTACCGTTGGGTCACACATGTCTACCGTTAGAATCGCATCGGTTGAGATTCTAACTGCCCGAGATTTTTATAAGTGGGCGTGTTTCAGAGACAGAAGTTCTTCTTCTTCTTCTTCTCTTTGCGAAACTGTGCTCTCAAGAAAAACTGTGAACTGTGCTCCTGAAATTTCTTTTTGCTCTGGGCATTCTACATCAACAAGTGATCGGATTAGGACTACTCTGGTCTTGCACCTGGAGCAGTCAGTGGGGAGTCATATCTCGGGGACGAAGCGCCAGTGAACCCTGTGCTAGAGGAGGGGGCGTCTTTCGTTTCAAAGATAGTGTCATATACGACACGTTTCTCTCCTAAACAGGCGATTCTAAACTCGTTTCCCTTTCTGTTGTTATAGTAGATTACTGTGTTAATTGGTCTGTTCTTTTCCTTCCGGACTAGCATATTCCCTTAATATTTTCCAACAACTTTGAAACGAAAGATTGATTGCTATGTCTGGATTTTCGGTGTCTAATATGGAGGACCTAAGGCCTGAAAAATTTTCGGGTACTAACTTTAAGAGATGGCAACAGAAGATGAAATTCCTTCTGACCTCTCTTGGTCTGTTTTCTGTTATCAGCGAATCTAAAGATGTGCCATCCTCTTCTGATACAGACCACACTCATGATTCATCCACTCTTGCAAATAATGCATCTTCTGCAGTCGGTTCTATATCTGTAAAACCTGCATACACTCCTAATGAAAAAGATTATCTATGCCATGGTCGAATTCTTAGTAATTTGCATGATACAATATATGATATTTATTGTTCAATTCCTACTGCACGAGAATTATGGAAAGCATTAGAAGATAAGTATGGTAAAGAAGATGCTGGAATTGAACGTTTCATTGCTTCTAAGTTTCTGCATTTCACCATGTCTGATTCTGTATCTGTTGTTTCACAAACCCATGAATTCCTTAACATTGTATGTGAAATGAAATCTAGAGGTCAAAACATGGATGAAAATTTAATTGTTTCATGTCTGATTGATAAACTTCCACCTTCCTGGCATAATTTTGCTAGATCCCTTCAGCATAAACATTCTAAGATTTCATTAGATGAACTTCAGTGTTCTATTCGGATCGAGGAAGAACAAAGAAAACTGATTGAGTCTAAAAACTCGGCCAATGTCAACCTGACTGAAAACAACAACAAAAATAAAAATTGCAATAATCCCAGGTTCCAGAATCCTAATCCTAAGTTCCATAATAAGAAGGCCAATTATTGTAACGACCCGAGAATCTGATTATCGGGGAGGCCCGATAACCCAGACTCGCACCGCCGCCCACGAGCCGGGAGGGCTCGGAAGGGCTAAAAGGAGTGTGGAGGCACAAAGAAATATGAAATAAAGCAGGACAACTCAACAATAACAAGCTGAAAGAAAGAACAACAACAGCTACAACAGAGTCCAGTCCAACAGAAAGTACAGTCTAAAGCAGTAGAGCGTACCACATGCCAAGTGAACACTCAGCCCGGCAAGCTGGCAACTGAGAACCTCCGCTCCGCACCCTCGAATCACGAGGAAGAACCGCAACACCTGAAAAGCAGGGAATGAGTCTCCAAAACAGAGACTCAGCAGGGATCCTGCGGAACCCCAACCGGAAACAACGGCGGTAGCGGAAAGGAAGCTACAACTACAGCAGGAACAGCAAACCGGTGGCCGGTCAAAACTCGGCACTACAGCTACTCCTACTGCCAGAAGGCAGGCCTCGATCACACAGTCGAAGCTACCGAACCACGCTAGTACCACCTACCGAAGTAAGAACACACGGCAACCACGCCGTAGAGGCCTGTCCCTCGGACACAGCCAATCTGGACACGCTGTCCAAGGTGCAACCCCGACCATCCGATCGCGGGTACCGCACCACAAGACGGAACCTCGGTAAAGCCACTAGCACTAGTCTCACGGCGCGAAAACCAACACACGCGCCACGGTGAAACAACCGAAAACTCAACGGTCGACACGACCGAAAACCCGAAGGTCAAAGACACAGAGACTGACAGTCTGTCACTCCGTACTCGACAGGAGTACCACCCACTAGAAGCACAGCCGGTAGCGTCCCCTGACGTCTTACACCGCACCGCAGGTGAACCGCCTGACGTGGTAGGTCCTACCCGAGGCGCGAACACCGCACAAGTAACCACAAACAAGTGACTAGCTGGGGTCACGCCCGTCGACGTGCGTCCACAGTCCCCAACCACGTGTGCACACACAGACCACGCGTCCTAGGTCTGGCCCTCTGACTGGTTTTCCCCCGCAGCCGGACTCTGGCTACGACGAGGGGCCCGACGAAAACCAGTCTAACCGTCCTCAGGGTAAGCCCATACACCACTCCCTGGTGCGACCAGCACACGCGTACTGGTAGGCTACGACTAGTGGAGGGTCACTGAAGGAGTAGACTCTCAACTCAACGGAAAACAACGTCCGAATCCGACGACGTACGGGGACCACCCCACGTACCGGCCCCGTCGCACGGTGACCACAGTCGGAGAAGAAACGGGACTCACAGTCCACGGCCACGCACGCACCGTGCGCTAGAGTTGAGAAAACCCAAGTGACGCTAAGTCACTAGACTCTGGACAGTCCTCTAGACGCACTACACCCAACGGTCCTTGAGTCGCAGGACTCGGGGTCAAGACCGCTGTACGCAACAGCACAAGGCCGTCAATCTATTCCAATCTCTAGGTCTGAAACCACGGTAGCACGAGTGCCGAGACAACACACGAGTCGCCAAGACCACTCCCTCGGAGAGGGAACGCAAAGGACTAAGGCCACTCACACGGGCCACACGGAAAACGCAGAAGCACGATTCCCAAGGCAGCACACAAGCCGCCACGACGATTTCCCATCTTGAAGCAAGCGGGAAACCTCCAACCCCAGGCCCGATAACTGGACTCGCAGTCCAAGGCCAAGCACATGGCCCACACGGGAATCGCCTTCCAAAGAAAACCCACGACACGCGGGGGAGACCCCACCGCACTCACACCGATACACGGTGACTCGATCGAGCGAACCCGAAAGCCCAACACACGAGAAGTCACCCGGGCTCTCAACCCTCTGGGCACGCCAAACGAGGTAACACGGTCCTCCCGACACCCTCAAAACACGGACACAGAATCCCACGGGTGTCTGGGACACTCACGAGACCGCAGGTCGACCACTGGGTCCCAACCGGGTCAACCGGAGATCCACACATCGCGGAGCAAGGCGGAGAACACAGAAACTCGCCTCGGTGCAACACAGAGCCTGACGGTCTAGCCCTAGACCGTCACACGGCTGTAACGGTCTAGGCGGGACCGTCACTTCCACCTGGCGGTCGAACGCAGACCGTCACACGGCCCAAAGAACGCAGGATGTAACGCGCCTGGCCCAGCGCGTTACACGAATGTAACGCGCTTGCCCTGGTGCATTACACGCCTCACGCTCCCAGCGTGAAGGCAGGATGTAACGCGCTTGCCCCAACGCGTTACACGGATGTAGCGCGTCTGGCCTGGCGCGTCACACACGCTGCCCTCCTCAACGGATAAAACAGCTCTGACGGCCCACCCTGGGCGCGTTACAAGCATGTAACGGTCCAGAGGGCACCGTCACACCCCCAGCCCTCAGCTGGGTAACAGGGAATGTGACGCACCCACCCTGGGGCGTCACAAGGCTGTGACGCGCCAGCCCTGGTGCGTCACACGCCTGACCCGAAAACCAACGGAAGAGACTCTAACGGTCTAGCCCTGGTGCGTCACAGCACCTGACGGTCTATCGTGGGACCGTCACACCCACAGACCACCAAAGGCCAACAGAAGGGGAATGTAACGGCCCTGCCTAGGCGCGTCACACCAAGTGACGGTCACTGGAAGGACCGTCACTTCCTGCCGAGAACGCTACGGCGGGAAACGACCCAAAACTCGTCCCACGCCCCCATACCTCCACAGGAGAGGGGGAAAACAAGGGGGAAGCTCCCCAGAAGCCCCTAGCATGCATCTACGGCCTCGGATCGGCCAAAAATGCAATGAAACGAGAGATCGGCCCACAAGCCCTAAAACATGGATTTTGCCCAAAAACCCCGATTCCACCCGCTCGGCTCACCACGGCCTACGAAACTCGCGGGAAAGGAAGTGCACGAGCTGGGGAACCATCACCCTACCTCCACCGAAGATTTCGCGCCCCGAGCTCACCGATCCGCGAAGAAACGCCGTAAAACCCTCGCCGGCTCGCGACCGCGCCACGAGCTCCCACGCGCCTCCACCGCCTCGATCCTCGCCCATCCTCGCCCGCGTCCTCGCCCGCGCCGCCTCCGCCTCACCCCCGCCTCGCTCCGTCGGCCGCCGGAGAAGAGAGGGGAGAAAGAGGGCGTGAGAGAAGAGAGAGAGTGAGAAAGAGAGAATGAGAGGGGGAGAGAGGAAAGGGTTAGTATATATAGGAAAACCCGAAAATTCGATAAATTCAGAAAATTACGAAAAATTACCACTGTGATCCTAGGGAAGAGCACAACGCAGTGGTACAGTCCCGGAGTCGAAGGACGCCACGGTTTGCCATGCAAAGAGTTCCGAAGGCACATCAGGGGAAAACACGTGTAAAGCACAAAATGCACTCCGAGACCCGCTAAAATGATCCGAAAAATATCCGAAAAATCCGGGGCATTACAGCCCTCCCCCCTTAAAGGAATTTCGTCCTCGAAATTCAGGACTAAGCACGAAGTCCCAGGGGAAGAACACTGAATCAACTGACACGCTGTCAGAGCCCCAACACAGAAACCTCGATTCTCACGAAAACACGGTTCCTGAGGGACACAGCCAGACTTACAATCACAAACAACACCTCGCTCCTCGCGCCAAGAACACTGGCCAACAGAGCAGGCATATACCAAAGGACACAGTCCGGCATCACCTCAGACAACGCGAGAACCAATCATGGCGCCGCAGCCACAATCTCGCCCACCGAGGAAACACAACCCTCGCCACGAGAAATAGCTACTGATCCATCCAATGGTCAGCAGACAAATGGCACATCAGCTTTACAACCAGCTGACAGGTCGCACACCCTTCTCAAGGGGAGAACCAATACAGAGCCTCCACCAGCTCGAGCAGTCCTCTCAGCAGACCGCAACCAGAACATCGGCTCAGCACCAAGAAAACACCTCACACAAGGCAAGCCGAAAGCCGGACACAACACTGTGCCAACTCTTGTCAGAAGACAAACTTCGACAAAGCCCAGATCCCATCCGGAAAGGCACATCACAGAAACGACCACCAAAGGTCTCGCTGGCACACGGCTCTCGCCACGCTCGAGCCCCAACAACCAGCATCTTCTGTCTCTGAAAAGACCATCCACTGGTCACTAACCGCTCGCTCAGCTCGACCCTCTCGGGGAGCACGACGAATCCAAATGACAGAACCTGGCGTCTTCAGTCATCACCTCACGGGACTCAGACTTATAAGGAACCACCCCATGCTAGTCATCAAACCAGGGATAACCTTTGCGACACCAACGTCCTACCAAGGACCATCCTCCGACGCCCACCTCACAAAAGGCCTCCGCCCACAGGCGTCACTCATCCATCTGGTCTCGTCAAATCCTTCGATCAATCCAAGTGGACACCTGCCAAAGCCGATTACGCCCTTACCACAGAGCCACGGGACACCACCTGGACAGTGCTCACGGGTCCCTAAGCAAGAAACATCTCACCGTCACAATCCGACAAGACCGTAGAACCAACAGGAGCCCACGGCCTGCCAGAGACGACTTCCTCAAAAGACGATCTCATCCGAGGATACGATTGGGAACACAAGTCGGGCGCCAAGCCACCGACTCTGACCAACACGTCCTCGACCTCCGTCAGGCGACATCCTCAACAACCTCATCCAGGTCCAACATCGACGCCTGACTCGGCTTCCTTCACAGGAACAGGGTACTCATGCGGCGCACTAGTCAGCACTTTTCCCCAACACTCCATCCTGCCAGTGCCAACAACCAAAATACCCCGAGGAACCCATCCTCCGATGCTGAACGCGAACTCAGGAATCCACCCGTAGCAACCAACGCTACGATCCTGAACTAATGGGTTATGGGCCCACCACGCTTCCGCTGCGCACTCAAATCCGCGCGCACAGCCAAGAAAGCAAACACCGCCCAACCAGCACTCGTCCTTCCGGAAAAGCGCCAGCACACCCTCACACAACAAGGGAACGGGCAAAACTTCTCACAGGCAGCCACCTTGCCAAGACAAGGAGCACGTCTCGCACGGACTTCATGGCACGCAAGGCCAACCAATCCGGGCACGCAATGCAAGATGACGAACCTTAACCCAACACAGTATCTCCAACCAAAGGGGAGACCAAATGCACTTCCGACCAACGGAAGGACTCCACGCTCGACCTGACCTCAAACCTCGCGCACGCTGGAAACAACACCATCCAGCACCAAGGAAAACCATCACTTCCATCAGGTCAGCGCCTTCGATACACTCGACGAGTGTCACGTCGGACCACCATCACAGCATCTCTCGATGCACCACTGCTGCAATTCCTCGAACTGCAACACACCACGCCAAGAGCCGCAACACGAGCCATAACCGACAACCGCCGATGCTCACCCTCGAGTCCCGAAACTCACCGCGGAGCCTTCACATCTCAAGCCAACTCCAGGGCGAACACACCCCATCCACTGACAGAAGCACAGGAGCAAAGACTTAATGGGACATCTCTGCCAAATCCTGCCTCGAAATCACCAGAACAATCGGGACCGACACGTCATTTCTGACGCCACAGAGCACGACAAGGACATCATGCTCGACGAAACGGCAGCTCACTGAGAAGATCCTCCGCTCACCCGAGCACACTTCTCGATCAAAACACCCACTCTGCCACCTTAAACCACAACCTGAACACCTCAGGGGCTGGACAAACCTCAAGCTGGAGTGACCAAAAACCGACAGCAGCTCCCTCAGAGCACGCTCACGGCCACTTAACCAAGAACAGTCCGCACCAGCCACCTGACCACGCTGCAGGTTCCTCGAACGCAGCACCGCGAGCTCACGCCTGCCAGCAACCTCTGCCCAACGCAGCACAACCAGGGCCACCACCGATGAGGGAGAAGACTCTCAACCTCAATCCTTAGACCCCATGCTGGCACGAAAGCCGCGGACAGCAACCACCTTCACAGCGCCGCACAGCGCACTCAAGCTCTCAAGCGAGAAACAAAGCGGAAAAATAAGCACAAAACCCTATGCCAGCTGCCGACTGTACTGGACCTTATGGACTCTGATCACTGCAATATCTTGAATTTCTATGTACGTCCACAACCACCGCTCTGATACCAGCTGTAACGACCCGAGAATTCGATTATCGGGGAGGCCCGATAACCCGAGACTCGCACCGCCGCCCACGAGCCGGGAGGGCTCGGAAGGGCTAAAAGGAGTGTGGAGGCACAAAGAAATATGAAATAAAGCAGGACAACTCAACAATAACAAGCTGAAAGAAAGAACAACAACAGCTACAACAGAGTCCAGTCCAACAGAAAGTACAGTCTAAAGCAGTAGAGCGTACCACATGCCAAGTGAACACTCGGCCCGACAAGCTGGCAACTGAGAACCTCCGCTCCGCACCCTCGAACCACGAGGAAGAACCGCAACACCTGAAAAGCAGGGAATGAGTCTCCAAAACAGAGACTCAGCAGGGATCCCGCGAAACCCCAACCGGAAACAACGGCGGTAGCGGAAAGGAAGCTACAACTACAGCAGGAACAGCAAACCGGTGGCCGGTCAAAACTCGGCACTACAGCTACTCCTACTGCCAGAAGGCAGGCCTCGATCACACAGTCGAAGCTACCGAACCACGCTAGTACCACCTACCGAAGTAAGAACACACGGCAACCACGCCGTAGAGGCCTGTCCCTCGGACACAGCCAATCTGGACACGCTGTCCAAGGTGCAACCCAGACCATCCGATCTCGGGTACCGCACCACAAGACGGAACCTCGGTAAAGCCACTAGCACTAGTCTCACGACGCGAAAACCAACACACGCGCCACGGTGAAACAACCGAAAACTCAACGGTCGACACGACCGAAAACCCGAAGGTCAAAGACACAGAGACTGACAGTCTGTCACTCCGTACTCGACAGGAGTACCACCCACTAGAAGCACAGCCGGTAGCGTCCCCTGACGTCTTACACCGCACCGCAGGTGAACTGCCTGACGTGGTAGGTCCTACCCGAGGCGCGAACACCGCACAAGTAACCACAAACAAGTGACTAGCTGGGGTCACGCCCGTCGACGTGCGTCCACAGTCCCCAACCACGTGTGCACACACAGACCACGCGTCCTAGGTCTGGCCCTCTGACTGGTTTTCCCCCGCAGCCGGACTCTGGCTACGACGAGGGGCCCGACGGAAACCAGTCTAACCGTCCTCAGGGTAAGCCCATACACCACTCCCTGGTGCGACCAGCACACGCGTACTGGTAGGCTACGACTAGTGGAGGGTCACTGAAGGAGTAGACTCTCAACTCAACAGAAAACAACGTCTGAATCCGACGACGTACGGGGACCACCCCACGTACCGGCCCCGTCGCACGGTGACCACAGTCGGAGAAGAAACGAGACTCACAGTCCACGGCCACGCACGCACCGTGCGCTAGAGTCGAGAAAACCCAAGTGACGCTAAGTCACTAGACTCTGGACAGTCCTCTAGACGCACTACACCCAACGGTCCTTGAGTCGCAGGACTCGGGGTCAAGACCGTTGTACGCAACAGCACAAGGCCGTCAATCTATTCCAATCTCTAGGTCTGAAACCACGGTAGCACGAGTGCCGAGACACACACACGAGTCGCCAAGACCACTCCCTCGGAGAGGGAACGCAAAGGACTAAGGCCACTCACATGGGCCACACGGAAAACGTAGAAGCACGATTCCCAAGGCAGCACACAAGTCGCCACGACGATTTCCCATCTTGAAGCAAGCGGGAAACCTCCAGCCCCAGGCCGGATAACTGGACTCGCATTCCAAGGCCAAGCACCTGGCCCACACGGGAATCGCCTTCCAAAGAAAACCCACGACACGCGGGGGAGACCCCACCGCACTCACACCGATACACGGTGACTCGATCGAGCGAACCCGAAAGCCCAACACACGAGAAGTCACCCGGGCTCTCAACCCTCTGGGCACGCCAAACGAGGTAACACGGTCCTCCCGACACCCTCAAAACACGGACACAGAATCCCACGGGTGTCTGGGACACTCACGAGACCGCAGGTCGACCACTGGGTCCCAACCGGGTCGACCGGAGATCCACACATCGCGGAGCAAGGCGGAGAACACAGAAACTCACCTCGGTGCAACACAGAGCCTGACGGTCTAGCCCTAGACCGTCACACGGCTGTAACGGTCTAGGCGGGACCGTCACTTCCACCTGGCGGTCGAATGCAGACCGTCACACGGCCCAAAGAACGCAGGATGTAACGCGCCTGGCCCAGCGCGTTACACGAATGTAACGCGCTTGCCCTGGTGCGTTACACGCCTCACGCTCCCAGCGTGAAGGCAGGATGTAACGCGCTTGCCCCAACGCGTTACACGGATGTAGCTCGTCTGGCCTGGCGCGTCACACACGCTGCCCTCCTCAACGGATAAAACAGCTCTGACGGCCCACCCTGGGCGCGTTACAAGCATGTAACGGTCCAGAGGGCACCGTCACACCCCCAGCCCTCAGCTGGGTAACAGGGAATGTGACGCACCCACCCTGGGGCGTCACAAGGCTGTGACGCGCCAGCCCTGGTGCGTCACACGCCTGACCCGAAAACCAACGGAAGAGACTCTAACGGTCTAGCCCTGGTGCGTCACAGCACCTGACGGTCTATCGTGGGACCGTCACACCCACAGACCACCAAAGGCCAACAGAAGGGGAATGTAACGGCCCTGCCTAGGCGCGTCACACCAAGTGACGGTCACTGGAAGGACCGTCACTTCCTGCCGAGAACGCTACGGCGGGAAACGACCCAAAACTCGTCCCACGCCCCCATACCTCCACAGGAGAGGGGGAAAACAAGGGGGAAGCTCCCCAGAAGCCCCTAGCATGTATCTACGGCCTCGGATCGGCCAAAAATACAATGAAACGGGAGATCGGCCCACAAGCCCTAAAACATGGATTTTGCCCAAAAACCCCGATTCCACCCGCTCGGCTCACCACGGCCTACGAAACTCGCGGGAAAGGAAGTGCACGAGCTGGGGAACCATCACCCTACCTCCACCGAAGATTTCGCGCCCCGAGCTCACCGATCCGCGAAGAAACGCCGTAAAACCCTCGCCGGCTCGCGACCGCGCCACGAGCTCCCACGCGCCTCCACCGCCTCGATCCTCGCCCATCCTCGCCCGCGTCCTCACCCGCGCCGCCTCCGCCTCACCCCCGCCTCGCTCCGTCGGCCGCCAGAGAAGAGAGGGGAGAAAGAGGGCGTGAGAGAAGAGAGAGAGTGAGAAAGAGAGAATGAGAGGGGGAGAGAGGAAAGGGTTAGTATATATAGGAAAACCCGAAAATTCGAAAAATTCAAAAAATTATGAAAAATTACCACTGTGATCCTCGGGAAGAGCACAACGCAGTGGTACAGTCCCGGAGTCGAAGGACGCCACGATTTGCCCTGCAAAGAGTTCCGAAGGCACATCAGGGGAAAACACGTGTAAAGCACAAAATGCACTCCGAGACCCGCTAAAATGATCCGAAAAATATCCGAAAAATCCGGGGCATTACAATTATCATTGGAATCAAAACTATAAGGCTAAAGGGAAAAATTTTAAGAATCAGTCTAATCAGAAATGTTGTTATGTGTGTGGTAGACCAGGTCATTTTGCTAAGAATTGCTATGAGAGAAAAGATGGTGGCAGACCTCGTCCCAAGTTTCATCGCCATGATCATAACCAAACTCCTAATCCTCAAGTTAACATGATAACTTCTGGAGCTTCTACTTCTGAGCCTTCTGATGGGTTTGTAACATTATTCCCTGAAATAAATTTAATTAATTTTTCTAATGATTGGTGGATTGATACGGGGGCTAACACTCATGTTTGTTTTGATCGACATGCTTTTGCCACCTATCAGGCCACCAACAAGAGTGTAACTTTGGGGAACTCCAGTGCTGCTCGAGTTGTGGGGGAAGGACGAGTTGATTTGAAGTTAACTTCAGGAAAGGTCCTATCTCTCCAAGGAGTATAACATGTGCCTGCAATTCGGAGGAACCTTATTAGTGGATTTTTATTAAATAAGAATAATTATAAGTTAGTTTTTGAATCTGGGAAAGTTGTAATCACTAAGTTTGGAAATTTTATTGGAAAGGGTTATGTAAGTGAAGGATTGTTTAAGTTGAATGTACTTTATCCTTATGTGGTCAATAATATCAATATTTCTACTTGTTCCTCAACTTCTGTTGTTAATTCAGATTCTAGTGATTTATGGCATTCTAGACTATATCATGTGAATTTTAAGACAATGAAAAGAATGATGGGTTTAAATCTAATATTTAAAATGAATTTAAATAATAAAGTTAAATGTGAAACTTGTGTTGAAGCAAAACTTCCTAGACATTCCTTTAAATCTGTTGAAAGGAGTAGTGATCTTCTAAATTTAATTCATACTGATGTATGTGATTCAAATGGTGTATTAACTAGAAATAGCAAGAGATATTTTATAACCTTCATAGATGATCACTCTAGATTCTGCTATATATATCTTTTGAGATCTAAAGATGAAGCTTTAGAAAAATTTAAAATCTATAAGAACTTAGCAGAAAATCAAATAGGAAAAACCATCAAAAGGGTTAGGTCCGACAGAGGTGGAGAATATTCTTCTAATGATTTTGCTCATTTTTGTGAAGAGTGTGATATCATACATGAAACAACTGCCCCTTATTCTGCTCAATCTAATGGTATAACTGAAAGGAAAAATCGAACTTTATTAGATGCAGTAAATTCAATGTTAACATATTCTGGTTTACCTAATAATATGTGGGGGGAAGCTTTGTTATCTGCATAGTATATTTTGAATATGATACCTCATAAGAATGTTGACTTCTCACCCTATGAATTATGGTGTAAAAGAAAACCCAACTTAAATAATCTTAAAGTTTGGGGCTATTTTGTAAAAGTTAAAATTCTTGAAAATAAGAAGAGAAAAATAGGTCCTAAAACAGTAGATGCTATTTTTATTGGATATGCTGAAAATAGTGCTACAAACAGGTTCCTTGTGATAAAATCTGACATTAGTGATATAAGTGTTAACACTATTATTAAAATAAGAGCATCTGATGCTGTTTATTATGAAAATATTTTTCCTATGAAAAATAATGTCACAAGACATATTGAAGAAGGAACATCATCTCTTAATCACTCTCAACATGATACTTCTATCATTGAACCTGAATCTGTCGTAGAAATGCCTAAAAGAATAAGAAGAAAAAAAGAACTTTGGTGATGCTTTTTTAATCTATTTGGCTGAGGATGATCCTCAGACTTTTCATGATGCTATGAGTTCTGTTGATTCTAGTTTTTGGAAAGAAGCCATTAATAGTGAAATGGATTCAATCATGAATAATCATACATGGATTTTATGTGATTTACCTCCTACGTGTAAACCAATTGGTTGCAAATGGATCTTTAAAAGGAAACTTAAACCTGATGGTTCCATTGATAAATTTAAGGTAAGATTAGTTGCAAAAGGATATACACAAAAGAAAGGCATGGATTATTTTGATACATACTCTCCTGTTTCTAGATTTGCCACCATACGTGTATTAATTACCTTGGCTGCTATATATAGACTCGAGGTCCATCAAATGGACGTTAAAACTGCTTTCCTTAATGGAGATTTAGAAGAGAAGATCTATATGGATCAGCCAGAAGGTTTTGTGGTGTGTGGACAGGAGAATAAAGTTTACAAATTAATTAAATCCTTGTATGGTTTAAAACAAGCTCCTAAACAATGGAATAAAAAATTCAACAAAGTTATCTTAGAGAATGGCTTTGTCATAAATGATTCTGATAAATGTGTTTATAATAAAATTGTTGGTTATTCTTGTGTGATATTATGTCTTTATGTTGATGATATTTTGATATTTGGAACCAACATGAAAATTATTAATGAAACTAAGTCATTTTTATCTTCTAAATTTGACATGAAAGATTTAGGTCTTGCTGATGTGATTTTAAGAATGAAACTCCATAGAACATTTAATGGAATCTCCTTGTCTCAATCTCATTATGTGCATAAAATTTTAGAAAGATTCAATTATTTAGATTGTACTCATGTTTCTACACCTTTTACTCCTGGTACAAATTTAACAAAAAATTTAAGTAACCTTGTTTCTCAAGAAAAATATGCACAAATCATAGGTAGTCTCATGTATTTAACAAACAGTTCTAGACCTGATTTAACTTATTCTGTGGGGGTACTAAGTAGATTCACTAGTAACCATAGTCAAGAACATTGGCATGCTTTAGAAAGAGTTTTTAAATATCTTAAAGGAACAAAGGATTTAGCATTAACATATTCTGGATTCCCTGTTGTCCTAGAAGGGTATTGTGATGCAAATTGGATAACTAATTCTTCTGATACCATTTCTACAAGTGGTTATGTGTTTACCCTAGGTGGGGTAGCTGTGGCATGGAAATCTGCAAAACAAACTATTATTGCTAGATCTACTATGGAAGCTGAATTAATTGCATTAGATATTGCATGTTCTGAAGCTGAATGGCTTAAAAATCTTTTATCTGATATTCCTATTGTAAATAAACCTTTACCTGCAATCTCTATGCATTGTGATAGTCGTTCTGTGATAGATAAAGTAAAACAAACGACAATTAATGAAAAGAGGAGACATCCTAGTATTAGATGGAATTCTGTGAGAGTGAAGATTTCACAAGGTGTAATCTCATTAGAATTTATAAAATCATTGGATAATTTGGCAGATCCTTTTACAAAAGGTCTAGCGAGGAGGCTAGTATTTGAATCATCAAGGGGGATGGGATTGAAATCCCACAGTCAGTTACCATAGCAGATACCCAACCTATGTGATTGGAGATCCCATGAAGTAGGTTCAATGTAGAATACGAGCTATTGGGTAATTGGAGAGCACTACTTACTTTGTATACCTATCCCCGTGAATGATGATCAGTGCTCTAGTGTAACGGCACCAGGATGAGCTATGCTCTTAATGGGATCAAGACCTTATAAGGCAGGGTATGGACCGTGACAGGTACCCTTGGAGATCCACCTACGTGAGTGTGATCGTGGGGCCGCGATATATGGGAATTGGGTATTCTCTTGAGCACTCATGAGACGAGATATCAGTGCATGGCCTATAGCACTACCATATAAAGAATCTGATCACTGATGTACTATGTTGTGAATTAAGTAACAGTCTGAGTAAAAGGGCTTAGTTCAAGGCCTAGTCCACTACAGTTTCTTTCAGATGATGACTTAATTTCACTAAGTGAAGGTTCAAGTCCGGAAGACACCTTCACCCATGACATAGTAGTTTTAGCCCAGAACTTTGTTTTATTGTGTTTACTTCGTTGATTTTGGAATTTGAATCAAGTGGGGGAATGTTAGTTTTTATGGCCCTTATGTTGATTCAAATTCCTCATTTAATGTTTAATCCCGTATTGGAAGTTGGAAAGACTTCCTTTGATTTATGTATTGGGGAGCTCACCCTTGGGTCGAGACCCAAGGGGCATAGGATGTGGGCTCAAATAGTGTGTTGAATCAAGTGGTTTGATCGAATAGAAATAAATAATATATATTTATTTATTTATTTGTTTGTTTGTTTGTTTGTTTGTTTGTTTGTTTGTTTGTGCCGCGCCGCGCCGCGCCGTGTCGCGTCGCGTCGCGTCGTGTCGTGTCGTGCCGGGCCGGGCCTGTAATATCCCGGACCTTTCGAATCCTTTCTTCGTGGGTCCCGGATCTAGTTTTCGGAGTGTCCGGCTCTGTTGCGTCTGGAATTTCATTTCGGACATCTTTCGTGTTCGGATCGGCGCGATCCGGAGTTGTTTCGGAGGCCCGGAGGCGTTCCGCGGCTTTTCCGTGTGTGTTTTCTGATTTCCGGTGTGTGTTTCGACTTTTACTTCGGAAGCTCGTTGCGGGTGAACCGGGCTGTTCACCTGGGCACGAGTGGTACCGTTGCGATCAGTGCGTTCCGAGGATTCCGAAAACGTAATTTTCTATTTTTCGGTATTTTCCAGATTTTTCGGATTTTCTATAAAAACCCTCCCTATTTTCTCTCTCCTCCCCACCTTATCTTTCTTCTTCTTCTTCCTCCTCCGTTTCTCCCCACCGCGGCTCCCTTTCTCCCTCTCTTCCTCCCGTGCGAGCGCGGCTAGCTCCTCTCCGGCTGCAGACAACGGCGGGGCGACGTGGGCGGCGGCGAGGCGATCGTGGGGACGTGCGGTACTCGTGGGAAGCTTGAAGAACGAGGGTTTTCCAAAGCGATTTCTTACATTCGTGGATGATCCGGCGGAGCATTCGCTCCATTGAGGTAGGGTGACGCTCCTTAGCTCTCCGACGTTCATTTCCGTGGTTTATAGGCCGAGGGGAGGCCGAGAGGGGTGTAATTGAGCATGTTGGGGTTTTTCCATGATTTGGGGAGAGCTCGCCCGATCTATGGTTTTAGCCCGCGATTTTGCGTTTGGATGGCTTAGATGCATGCTAGGGGTCCCCAGGGGTCTTCCCCTTTGTTTACCCCTCTCCGGTGGAGGCACGGGGGCGTGGTCGAAGTTTTTGGGGTTTTCCCGCCGTAGCGTGCTCGGGAGTGTGTAACGGTCACTCCAGTGACCGTCACATGCTTGTGACGCCCCTAGAGGGGTGCGTTACATTCTTGAGTAGTGTTTTTGGGTGTCGGGGGCTGTAACGGCCTCACGATAGACCGCCATTTGCCTATGACGCGCTTGGGTAGGGCCATCAGGGGCTTTCGACCATTGGTTTGTGACCGTTGGGGGTCAGGCCATGTATCGCACCGTGCTAGGCGCGTTACATGCGTGCAACGCGCTGGGGCAGACGCGTTACTTCCTGTTTTTACCCCAAGTGTGAGGGCCATGTAACGCGCTGGGCCAAGCGCGTTACATGCGTGTGACGTGCCGGGGCTGGGCCGTTACATCCCTTTTGGCTTTGGGAGCGTGGGGGTGTGTAACGCATGGGGCCAAGCACGTTACATTCTTGTAACGCGCCTGGACCAGGCCGTTACATCCCTTTCCCCTCTGACCATGTGACGGTCTGTTTTGAATCGTTAGGCGCATGTAACGGTCTCGCCTAGACCGTTACTTTCTTGTGACGGCCCTAGGGTGGACCGTCACATGCCTGGTTGTCCCATGAGGGTGGCAACCCTGTTTTTACTCCGACTGTGGCCACCGTGCGACGGGGCTGGTGCGTGGGGTGATTCCCACACGTTGTCGGATTCAGACATTATTTTTCGTTGACTCGAGAGTCTACTCCTTTGTGACCCTCCACTAGTCGTAGCCTATCAGTACGCGTGTGCTAATCGCACCAGGGAGTGGTGTACGGGCTTACCCTGAGGACGGTGTTAGACTGGTTACCGTCGGGCCCCTCGTCACATCAGAGTCCAGTGCCAGGGGAAAACCAGTCAGAGGGCCAGACCTAGGACGCGTGGTCTGTGTGTGCACACGTGGTTGGGGACAGTGGACGCACGTCGACGGGCGTGACCCCAGCTAGTCACTTGTTGTGGTTACTTGTACGGTGTTCGCGCCTCTGGTAGGAGCTACCACGCCAGGCGGTTCACCTGCAGCGCGGTGTAAGACGTCAGGGGACGCTACCGGCTGTGCTTCTAGTGGGTGGTACTCCTGTCGAGTACGGAGTGGCAGTCTGTCAGTCGTGTGTTTCCGACCTTCGGGTTTTGTCGGGTTGGCCGTTGAGCTTCGGTCTTCTTACCGTGGCACGGGTGTCGGTTTGCGTGCCGTAGGGTCTTTGTTCTGTAGAGTACAGGGCTTTCCGTTTCCGAGGTACTCTCCTACCGCTAGTGTAGTGGTTTCTCGTTTTACGAGATAGGGTTCGAGTGATCCCTACTGAGTCTTGTTCCGAGACTCATTCCCTGCATGTTTTCACCGTGTTTCAGGTGAGGCGCCGCCCCGGGGGAGCGCGTCTGGGGTGCAGCGTGGTGCGGGTGCCCAGAGGTAGTGCCAGAGGTCAGAGCCGGGGTATGCCCCGTGTAGCTGTACTTTTCTTCCTTGTCTCTGTACTAGTCGTGGACTAATTGTTGTTAATTTCTATTGTGGACCATGTAAAATGTTAATTTATTTCCTGCTTAATATTATAACTGTTTAATTTCTGTAATTATTTGTGATACTTGTGTAGTCTCCACACCATCCTTTTAACCCTTCCGAGTCTTCGGGCTCGTGGGTGGCGGTGCGAGTCTCGGATTATCGGGCCTTCCCGGTAATCGGATTCTCGGGTCGTTACAGCTGGTATCAGAGCGCGGTTGTGGAATTATATGAGAATCATAGGTAATTATAGTGGTCCACTAGTCCACAGCAATGATGTACAGGTGACGCTGGCATTGGGCACCGCGGGTTTATTTTTGACCTTGCCGTTTTCGTGTTTTCTGTCTTGTGCTTTAGGAGCGAGTATGGCGCCGAGGCGGAGCTCTCGCTCTCAGCAAGGGCAGTCGACTGGAGGTCAGGAGATCTAGCAGGGGGTCCAGAGGGACCAGGAGGAGCATAGTAGAGCGCCACCGGGGGCTACCGAGGCCGCGGATACTGCGAGAGTTCCGGGGGCCGAGGATTTCTTCCGTGGCATGTACCAGCTTATGTCTCAGCAGTTCGGCGGAGAGGCTGGTGAGGGCTCGTCAGTCAGGGGTGGGCCAGGCCGAGCAGTGAGGGACTTCATGCAGTTCCATCCACCTTACTTTAGCGGCCAGGCAGACCCTGATGCGGCTCGTGATTGGCTTGATGAGATGGAGCGGGTGTTCAGTTCTGCGAAGAGTGCTGCCGAGGACAGAGTGGTGTTGGCCTACAACCAGTTGCAGGGTACGGCTCGGAGGTGGTGGTCTTCCGAGTGGAAGATGACTTTTCAGCTTCGTCCACTTGAGCAGATCGAGTGGGATGATTTTGTCAGTGCTTTCGAGCGTGCGTACTGTCCAGATTATGTTGCTACGCAGTGGATGCGGGAGTTTCTGGAGCTGGTGCAGGGTGACATGTCCGTGTTGCAGTACAGGGCCAGATTTGTCGAGCTGGGTCGGTATGCACCTCACATCATGGATCATGAGAGGGTGAAGACCGCGCAGTTTGTGCAGGGCTTGAGGCTGGAGCTGAGGCACCATTTGATTGCGAACGGGGCCACTGATCTAGAGACAGCGTCTCGTGTTGCGGCTTCGTTAGAGATGGATATGCAGAGGATCTTAGGACCGATCAGCCAGGGGCAGTCCTTGTCAGGTCGCAGCCAGTAGTCGGCTACCCAGCAGCAAGGTTCTTTCCAGCATGCGCCGGGTGGTTCAGGAGTACCAGCATCGGCAGCTTCGGTGACGGGACCTGTAATGCCCCGGGGTTTTCGGATCCTCTTTCGTGGGTACCAGATCTAGTTTCTCAGAGCGTCCGACTCCGTTGAGTCCGAAATTTTGTTTCGGACATCTTTCGTGTTCGGATCGGCGCGATCTGGAGTCGTTTCGGAGGCCCGGAGGCGTTCCTCGGCTTTTTTCCGCGTGTATTTTCCGATTCCCAGCGTGGGTTTCGGCTTTCCCTTCGGAACCTCATTGCGGGTGAACCGGGCCGTTCACCTAGGTGAGTGTGGTACCGTTGCGATCGGTGCGTCCCGAGGATCGCGAGGGTGTGATTTTCTATTTTTTGGGATTTTTCCGATTTTCCGGATTTTCCTATATATACCCCCACCCTCTCTCTTCCTCTCATTTCTCACTCTCACCCTCTCTCTCTTCTCCCACTCTCTCCTCTCACTCTCTCCTCTCCGGCGGCCGACAGACCGAGGTGAGGGCGAGGCGGGGCGATGCGGGCGAGGAGGACGGCGAGGATGGGTCGAGGATCGAGGCTCAAGGGCGCGGTGAAGCTCGGCCGTGAGTTCGTGGAGCGGCGAGGCTTCAACGGCGTTTTCTTCGTAGATCGGCGTCCACGGTGCACGAAATCTTCGGTGGAGGTAGGGTGATGGACCCCCAGCTCGTGCACTTCTTTTCCCGCAAGTTTCGTAGGCTACGGTGAGCCGAGCGGGCCAAACGGGGTGATTTGGGCAAAATCCATATTTTAGGGCTTGTGGGCCGATCTCCCGTTTGATTGCGTTTCTGGTCGATCCGAGGCCGTAGATGCATGCTAGGGGTTATTTGGGGGCTTCCCCTATGTTTTCCCCCTCATCCGTGGATGTTTTGGGGCGTGGCGTGGATTTTTGGGGTTTTCCCGCCGTTCTCGGTTTTCCGAAATGGTCGCGGTCCACCAGAAACGGCGTTCATTGGTCGCGGTCTTGGGAGAACCGCGTTCATCCTTTGTGTTTTGGTCGAGGAGGCCTTCGAGCGTCGCGGTCGTGCGATAGACTGCTTTGGTCTAGTCGCAGTCATGGGATGACCGCTACTATCTGGTCGCGGTCCTCGGGCGACCGCTACCAGCGGGGTTGCGCGTGGCTAGTTGCGGTCGTGAGGTGACCGTGACAGCATGGTCGCGGTCTCCGGTCGACCACTACCATCTGGTCGCGATCCCCGGTCGACCACTATCTGGTCGCGGTCACCAGGTGACCACTACCACGTTCTGGTTCCTGTTTGCGCTGTTTTGACCTCCGGTCAACCCGATTGTGACCCAGTGGTTGACTTTAGGTCTCGTGAGTGTCTCGGACACCCCGTGGAGTTCCGTGGTAGTGTCTTTGGGTGTCCAGAGGTGCCACTTACCTCGTTTTACGTGCCCGTGAGCTTAAGGGTCCGGGTGACCTTTTAGCGTCCCGATTGTGTTGTGTTGGTCTCCGGTCGACTCGGTTGTGACCCAGTGGTCGACCTCCGGCCTTGTGAGTATCCCGGACACCCCATGGGTTCTGTGTCTGTGTTTTTGGGGTGTCGGGAGGGACAGTGTTATCTCGATTAGCGTGTCCATAGGTGTGGTAGGTCCGGGTGACCTCATGTGTTCTGGGCTTTCGTGTTACGCTCGATCGAGTCACCGTGTACCCGTGTGTGTGCGGTGGGGTCTCCCCCGCATGTTGTGGGTTTCTTTGGAAGGCGATTCCCTTGTGGGCCACGTGTTTGGCCTTGGACTCCGAGTCCAGTTATCCGGCCTGGGGCTGGAGGTTTCCCGCTTGCTACAAGATGGGAAATCATCGTGGTGGCTTGTGTGTTGCCCTGGGAATCGTGCTTCTGTGTTTTCCGTGTGGCCCATGTGGGTGGCCTTGGTCCTTTGCTTCCCTTCCCGAGGGAGTGGTCTTGGCGACTCGTGAGTTGTCTCGGTACTTGTGCTACCGTGGTTTTAGACCTAGAGATTGGACTAGATTGACGGCCTTGTGCTGTTGCGTACAACGGTCTTGACCCCGAGTCTTGTGACTCAAGGACCGTTGGGTGTAGTGCGTCTAGAGGACTGTCCAGAGTCCAGTGGCTTAGTGCCACTTGAGTTTTCTCGACTCTCGCGCAGGGTGCGTGCGTGGCCGTGGACTGTGAGTCCCGTTTCTTCTCCGACTGTGGTCACCGTGCGACGGGGCCGGTACGTGGGGTGGTCCCCGTACGTCGTCGGATTCGGACGTTGTTTTCCGTTGACTTGAGAGTCTACTCCTTCAGTGACCCTCCACTAGTCGTAGCCTACCAGTACACGTGTGCTGGTCGCACCAGGGAGTGGTGTACGGGCTTACCCTTGAGACGGTTTGACTGGTTTCCGTCGGGCCCCTCGTCGTAGCCAGAGTCCGGCTGCGAGGGAAAACCAGTCAGAGGGCCAGACCTAGGACGCGTGGTCTGTGTGTGCACACGTGGTTGGGGACAGTGGACGCACATCGACGGGCGTGACCCCAGCTAGTTACTTGTTTGTGGTTACTTGTACGGTGTTCGCGCCTTGGGTAGGAGCTACCACGTCAGGCGGTTCACCTGCGGTGCGGTGTAAGACGTCAGGGGACGCTACCGGCTGTGCTTCTAGTGGGTGGTACTCCTGTCGAGTACGGAGTGACAGACTGTCAGTTTCTGTGTCTTTGACCTTCGAGTTTTGGTCGTGTTGACCGGTGAGTTCGGTTGTTTCACCTTGGCGCGTGTGTCGGTTCTTGCGCCGTGAGATTAGTGCTAGTGGCTTTACCGAGGTTGGGTCTTGTTGTGCGGTACCCGCGATCGGATGGTCGGGGTTGCACCTTGGACAGCGTGTCCAGGTCGGCTGTGTCCGGGGGACAGGCCTCTACGGCGTGGTTGCCGTGTGTTCTTACTTCGGTAGGTGGTACTAGCGTGGTTGGTAGCTTCGACTGCGTGATCGAGGTGTGCCTTCTGGCAGTAGGAGTAGCTGTAGTGCCAAGTTTTTGACCGGCCACCGGTTTGCTGTTCCTGCTGTAGTTGTAGCTTCCTTTCCGCTACCGCCGTTGTTTCCGGTTGGGGTTCCGCGGGATCCCTGCTGAGTCTCTGTTTTGGAGACTCATTCCCTGCTTTTCAGGTGTAGCGGTTCTTCCTCGAGGTTCGAGGGTGCGGAGCGGAGGTTCTCAGTTGCCAGCTTGCCGGGCCGAGTGTTCACTTGGCATGTGGTACGTTTTACTGCTTTAGACTGTACTTTCTGTTGGACTGGACTCTGTTGTAGTTGTTTATTTATTTCTGTTAATTGTTGAATTGTCCTGCTTTATTTCCTATTTCTTTGTGCCTCCACACTCCTTTTAGCCCTTCCGAGCCCTCCCGGCTCGTGGGCGGCGGTGCGAGTCTCGGGTTATCGGGCCTTCCCGATAATCGGATTCTCGGGTCGTACAGCTGGTATCAGAGCGGTGGTTGTGGACGTACATAGGAATTCGAAATGTTGCAGTGATCAGAGTCCGTAAGGTCCAGTACAGTCGGCAGTTGGCTTAGGGTTTTGTGTTCGCTTTCCGCCTAGTTTCTCGCTTGAGAGCTTGAGTGCGCTGTGCGGCGCTGTGAAGGTGGTTGCTGTCCGCGGCTTTCGTGCTAGCTTGGGGTCTAAGGATCGAGGTCGAGAGCCTTCTCCCTCATCGGTGGTGGCCCTGGTTGTGCTGCGTTGGGCAGAGGTTGCTGGCAGGCGTGAGTTCGCGGTGCTGCGTTCGAGGAATCTGCAGCGTGGTCAGGTGGCTGGAGAGGACTGTTCGTGGTTAAGTGGCCGTGAGCGTGCTCTGAGGGAGCTGCTGTCGGTTTTGGCCACTCCAGCTTGAGATTTATCCAGCCCCTGAGGTTTTCAGGTCGTGGTTTAAGGTGGCAGAGAGGGTGTTCTGATCGAGAAGTGTGCTCGGTGAGCGGAGGATCTTCTCGGTGAGCTGCTGTTTCGTCGAGCCTGATGTCTTGTCGTGCTCTGTGGCGTCAGAAATGACGTGTCGGTCCCGGTTGTTTTATGGATTTCGAGGCAGGATTGGCTGTGGTGTCCCAGTAAGTCTTGCTCCTGCGCTCTCGTATGCGAAGGGGTGTGTTCGCCTTGGATTTGGTCTGAGGTGTGAAGGCTCCGCGGCGAGTTCGGGACTCGAGGATGAGCATCGGCGGTTGTTGTTATGGCTCGTGTTGCGGCTCTTGGCATGCCGTGTTGCAGTTCGAGGAATTACAGCGGTGATGCATCGAGAGATGCTGTGATTGTGGTCCGACGTGACACTCGTCGAGTGTGTCAGAGGCGCTGACCTGATGGAAGCGATGGTTTTCCTTGGTGCTGGATGGTGCTGTTTCCAGCGTGCGCGAGGTTCGAGGTCAGGTCGAGCGTGGAGTACTTCCGTTGGTCGAAAGTGCGCTGATTTCTCCTTTGGTTGGAGAGATTGCGTTCGGCTAAGGATCGTCGTCTTGCATTGTGTGTTCGGATTGGTTGGCCTTGTGTGCCATGAAGTCCGTGCGAGACGTGCTCCTTGTCTTGGCAGGGTGGTTGCCTGTGAGAAGTTGTGCCCATTCCCTTGTCGTGTGAGGGTGCTGGCGCTGTCCGGAAGGACGAGTGCTGGTTGGGCGGTGTTTGCTTTCTCGGCTGTGCGCGCGGATTTGAGTGCGCAGCGGAAGCGTGGTGGGCCCATAACCCACTGGTTCAGGATCGTAGCGTTGGTTGCTACGGGCGGATTCCTGAGTTTGCGTTGAGCATCGGAGGATGGGTTCCTCGGTGTGAAACGTGTTGTTGCCGTGCCGTTGCTCGAGGTATTATGGTTGTTGGCACTGGCAGGATGGAGTGTTGGGGAAAAGTGCTGACTAGTGCGCCGCATGAGTACCATGTTCCTGTGTTGGAAGTCGTGTCAGGCGTCGGTGTTGGACCTGGATGAGGTTGTTGAGGATGTCGCCTGACGATGGTCGAGGACGTGTTGGTCAGAGTCGGTGGCTTGGCGCCGACTTGTGTTCCCAGTCGTGTCCTCGGATGAGATCATTTTGGGGAAGTGGTCTCTGGCAGACTATGGGTCCCGGTTGACGGCTATGAGTGGCTGGTGAGCCTAACCGTGTGACCGACCACAGCAGTGTCTGTTGGTTCTACGGTCTTGTCGATTGTGACGGTGAGATGTTTATTGCTTAGGGACCCGTGAGCACTGTTCAGGTGGTGTCCCGTGGCTCTGTGGTAAGGGCGGAATCGGGATTGGCAGGTGTCCACTTGCATTGATCGAAGGATTTGATGAGACCAGATGGATGAGTGACGCCTGTGGGCGGAGGCCTTTTGTGAGATTGGCGTCGGATGGTGGTCCTTGATAGGACGTTGGTGTCGCAATGGTTATCCCTGGTTTGGTGACCAGCATGGGATGGTTCCCCTGTGAGTCTGAGTCCAGTGAGGTGATGATTGAAGACACCAGGATCCGTCATTTGGTTTCGTCGTGCTCCCCGAGAGGGTCGAGTTGGAGCGATGTTCGAGCTCGGATGCGGTGTCCGAGAGGAGTGCAGCTCGAGATGCGGCATCAGTCTGTGTGTGAGTCGACGGATGGCTTGCCGAGGTTTGGAATGTTTCCTTTGGACCCGGTCGAGGACCAGGAAAGAAGGAAGAAGCTGAGCAAGCGGAGGTTTCCCGTTGACGAGCAGTTGGTGACCAGTGGATGGTCTTTTCAGAGACAGAAGATGCTGGTTGTTGGGGCTCGAGCGTGGCGAGAGCCGTGTGCCAGCGAGACCTTTGGTGGTCGTTTCTGTGATGTGCCTTTCCGGATGGGATCTGGGCTTTGTCGAAGTTTGTCTTCTGACAAGAGTTGGCATAGTGTTATGTCCGGCTTTCGGTTTGCCATGTGTGAGGTGTTTCTTGGTGCTGAGCCGATGTTCTGGTTGCGGTCTGCCGAGAGGACTGCTTGAGCTGGTGGAGGCTCTGTTTTGGTTGCTCCCTTGAGAGGGCGTGCGACCTGTCAGCTGGCTGCGAAGCTGATGTGCGATTTGTCTGCTGACCATTGGATGAATCGGTAGCTGTTGCTCGTGTCGAGGGTTGTGATTCCTCGGTGAGCAAGATTGTGGCTGCGGTGCCATGGTGGATTCTCGCGTTGTCTGAGGTGATGCCGGACTGTGTCCTTTGGTATATGCCTGCTCTGTTGACCAGTGTGCTCGGCGCGAGGAGCGAGGTGTTGTTTGTGATTGTAAGTCTGGCTGTGTCCCTCAGGACGGTGTTTTCGTGAGAATCGAGGTTTTCTGTGCTGGGGCTCTGACAGCGTTGTCAGTTCGTTCAGTGTTCTTCCCCTGTGACTTCGTGCTTGGTCCTGAATTTCGAGGACGAAATTCCTTTAAGGGGGGAGGGCTATAATAGTTTTTGGATCCTCTTTCGCGGGTTCCGGATCTGGTTTCTCAGAGCGTCCGACTCCGTTGTGTCCGAAATTTCGTTTCGGACATCTTTCGTGTTCGGATCGGCGCGATCCGAGTCGTTTCGGAGGCCCGGAGGCGTTCCGCGCTTTTTCCGCGTGTGTTTTCCGATTCCCGGCGTGGGTTTCGGCTTTCCCTTCGGAACCTCGTTGCGGGTGAACCGGGCCGTTCACCTAGGCGAGTGTGGTACCGTTACGATCGGTGCGTCCCGAGGATCGCGAGGGTGTGATTTTCTAGTTTTCGGGATTTTTCTGATTTTCCGGATTTTCCTATATATACCCCCCACCCTCTCTCTTCCTCTCATTTCTCACTCTCACCCTCTCTCTCTCTCTCTCTCCACTCTCTCCTCTCCGGCGGCCGACGGACCGAGGCGGGGGCGAGGCGGGGCGATGCGGGCTAGGAGGATGGCGAGGATGGGTCGAGGATCGAGGCTCGAGGGCGCGGTGAAGCTCGGCCGTGAGTTCGTGGAGCGGCGAGGCTTCAACGGCATTTTCTTCGTGGATCGGCGTCCACGGTGCACGAAATCTTCGGTGGAGGTAGGGTGATGGACCCCCAGCTCGTGCACTTCTTTTCCCGCAAGTTTCGTAGGCTACGGTGAGCCGAGCGGGCCAAACGGGGTGATTTGGGCAAAATCCATGTTTTAGGGCTTGTGGGTCGATCTCCCGTTTGATTGCGTTTCTGGCCGATCCGAGGCCGTAGATGCATGCTAGGGGTTATTTGGGGGCTTCCCCTATGTTTTTCCCCTCATCCGTGGATGTTTGGGGGCGTGGCGTGGATTTTTGGGGTTTTCCCGCCGTTCTCGGTTTTTCGAAATGATCGCGGTCCACCAGAAACCGCTATCATCTAGTAGCGGTCCTGGGAGAACCGCTTTCATCCTTCGTGTTTGGGTCGGAAGACCTTCGAGCGTCGCGGACGTGCGATTGACCACCTTCGTCTGGTCGCGGTCAGGGGACGACCGCTACCACCTGGTCACGGTCCTCGGGCGACCGCTACCAGCTGGGTTGAACGAGGCTGGTCGCGGTTGTGAGGCGACCGTGACAGCCTGGTCGCGGTCATCGGTCGACCGCTACCATCTGGTCGCTGTCACCGGGTGACCACTACTATGTTCTGGTCCCGGTTTGCGCTGTTTTGACCTCCGGTCAACCCGGTTGTGACCCAGTGGTTGACTTTAGGTCCCGTGAGTGTTCCGGACACCCCGTGGAGTTCCGTGACCGTGCCTTTGGGTGTCCGGAGGTCCCACTTACCTCGTTTTGCGTGTCGTGAGCTTAAGGGTCCAGGTGACCTTTTAGCGTCCGATTGTGTTGTGTTGGTCTCCGGTCGACCCGGTTGTGACCCAGTGGTCGACCTCCGGCCTTGTGAGTATCCCGGACACCCCATGGGTTCTGTGTCTGTGTTTTTGGGGTGTCGGGAGGGACCGTGTTGCCTCGATTAGCGTGCCCGTAGGTGTGGTGGGTCCGGGTGACCCCACGTGTTCCGGGCTTTCGTGTTACGCTTGATCGAGTCACCGTGTATCGGTGTGTGTGCGGTGGGGTCTCCCCCGCATGTCGTGGGTTTCCTTTGGAAGGCGATTCCCATGTGGGCCATGTGCTTGGCCTTGGACTGCGAGTCCAGTTATCCGGCCTGGGGCTGGAGGTTTCCCGCTTGCTACAAGATGGGAAATCGTCGTGGTGGCTTGTGTGCTGCCCTGGGAATCGTGCTTCTGTGTTTTCCGTGTGGCCCGTGTGGGTGGCCTTGGTCCTTTGCATTCCCTTCCCGAGGGAGTGGTCTTGGCGACTCGTGAGTTGTCTCGGTACTTGTGCTACCGTGGTTTTAGACCTAGAGATTGGACTAGATTGACGGCCTTGTGCTGTTGCGTACAACGGTCTTGACCCCGAGTCTTGTGACTCAAGGACCGTTGGGTGTAGTGCGTCTAGAGGACTGTCCAGAGTCCAGTGGCTTAGCGCCACTTGAGTTTTCTCGACTCTCGCGCACGGTGCGTGCGTGGCCGTGGACTGTGAGTCCGTTTCTTCTCCGACTGTGGTCACCGTGCGACGGGGCCGGTACGTGGGGTGGTCCCCGTACGTCGTCGGATTCGGACGTTGTTTTCCGTTGACTTGAGAGTCTACTCCTTCAGTGACCCTCCACTAGTCGTAGCCTACCAGTACGCGTGTGCTGGTCGCACCAGGGAGTGGTGTACGGGCTTACCCTTGAGACGGTTTGTGACTGGTTACCGTCGGCCCCTCGTCGTAGCCAGAGTCCGGCTACGGGGGAAAACCGGTCAGAGGGCCAGACCTAGGACGCGTGGTCTGTGTGTGCACACGTGGTTGGGGGCGGTTGGACCACGTCGACGGGCGTGACCCCAGCTAGTTACTTGTTTGTGGTTACTTGTACGGTGTTCGCGCCTCGGGTAGGACCTACCACGTCAGGCGGTTCACCTGCGGTGCGGTGTAAGACGTCAGGGGACGCTACCGGCTGTGCTTCTAGTGGGTGGTACTCCTGTCGAGTACGGAGTGACAGACTGTCAGTCTCTGTGTCTTTGACCTTCGGGTTTTCGGTCGTGTTGACCGGTGAGTTCGGTTGTTTCACCTTGGCGCGTGTGTCGGTTCTTGCGCCGTGAGACTAGTGCTAGTGGCTTTACCGAGGTGGGTCTTGTTGTGCGGTACCCGCGATCGGATGGTCGGGGTTGCACCTTGGACAGCGTGTCCAGGTCGGCTGTGTCCGGGGGACAGGCCTCTACGGCGTGGTTGCCGTGTGTTCTTACTTCGGTAGGTGGTACTAGCGTGGTTCGGTAGCTTCGACTGCGTGATCGAGGTGTGCCTTCTGGTACAGTAGGAGTAGCTGTAGTGCTGAGTTTTGACCAGCCACCGGTTTGCTGTTCCTGCTGTAGTTGTAGCTTCCTTTCCGCTACCGCCGTTGTTTCCGGTTGGGGTTCCGCGGGATCCCTGCTGAGTCTCTGTTTTGGAGACTCATTCTCTACTTTTCAGGTGTAGCGGTTCTTCCTCGCGGTTCGAGGGTGCGGGGCGCAGGTTCTCAGTTGCCAGCTTGCCGGGCCGAGTGTTCACTTCGCATGTGGTATGCTTTACTGCTTTAGACTGTACTTTCTGTTGGACTGGACTCTGTTGTAGTTGTTTATTTATTTCTGTTATTTATTGAATTATCCTGCTTTATTTCCTATTTCTTTGTGCCTCCACACTCCTTTTAGCCCTTCCGAGCCCTCCCGGCTCGTGGGCGGCGGTGCGAGTCTCGGGTTATCGGGCCTTCCCGGTAATCGGATTCTCGTGTCGCTACAGGACCTGCGTCCTTTGGAACGAAGGTCAAGAAGTTCTTCACGAAGAATTTCCGAAAGAAGAAGTCCAAGGATCTGGGGCAGGCTTCATCGGGCAGTGTACAGCAGCCGATTCCTTTGCAGCGTCAGGGATCAGTGGGTGGATCGCGAGGACTTTGTGCACGGTGTGGTGGGACCCACCCAGGCAGGCAGTGCACGGCGCCGATCATCTATTTTCGGTGTGACCAGCCATGGCATATGGCGCGCGACTGTCCTCAGAGGCCGCCGCAGCAGCAGGTTCCCCAGCAGCAGAGGCAGCAGCAGGGACAGTATCCGCCGCTACCCAGGTCAGCTAGTGTGGGAGGCAGGCAGAGGGCTCGGGGCCAGATCACGCACATGACCATGGCAGAGGCAGTGGCGTCGCAGCTCGTGGAAGGTACCGTTCAGATTTTGGGTTGTGCGGCTCGGGTTTTAATTGATTCTGGCGCGTCTCATTCATTTATTTCGGAGGATTTCGCGTTGAGCGTAGAGGAGCCGGTGACCCAGTTGTCCTGTGATTTGGCAGTGGAGTTGCCTTCGGGTGATTTTATGATCACTCCGTATTGCTTCGATCAGGTTCCGATTTGGATCGATGGGTGGAGTATACCAGGCAGGTGGTGTGCGTTACAGCTTCGGGATTATGATGTGATTCTAGGCATGGATTGGCTCGAGACTCATGGAGCGGTGGTGGATTGTGGAATGAAGAGGGTCTACTTCCAGCATCCGAGCAAGCGGACCTTCTATTTCCAAGGTATCCGTTCCGCCTCTTCTCGATTCCTTATCTCTGCTATTCGAGCCCGTCGATTGCTTGATTCAGGTTGTCAGGGTTTTCTCGCGTCCGTGGTTGTGTCCGACCGGATGGAGCCGGATGTCGAGGACATTGCGGTGGTGTGCGAGTTTCCCGACGTTTTTCCCGAGGAGTTGCCTGGATTACCTCCCCAGCGGGAGATCGATTTCGTGATCGAGGTTGTGCCTGGTACGGGACCTTTGGCGAAGGCTCCCTACCGTATGGCCCCCGCTGAGTTGAGGGAGTTGAGGGCGCAGTTGCAGGAGCTGTTCCCCTTGGGGTGCGCCCGTGTTGTTTGTGAAGAAGAAGGACGGTAGTCTGCGGCTGTGCATTGACTATCGGCAGCTGAATGAAGTGACCATTGAGAACAAGTATCCGTTACCACGGATTGATGATTTGTTCGACCAGCTGCAGTCTGCGCGAGTGTTCTCGCGGATTGATTTGCGGTCCGGTTATTATCAGCTGAGAATTCGCGAGTCCGATGTGGAGAAGACTGCGTTCAGTACGAGGTACGGGCATTATGAGTTTTTGGTGATGCCGTTCGGGCTCACCAATGCCCCTATAGCCTTCATGGACTTGATGCAGAGGGTGTTTCATCCGTATTTGGACCAGTTCGTGGTCATCTTTGTGGATGACATCCTTATTTATTCGCGATCTGCCGAGGAGCACGCATACCATTTGGGTGTGGTACTACAGACGTTGCGAGATCACCAGTTATATGCGAAGCTCAGCAAGTGCGAGTTTTGACTCAGCGAGGTGCACTTTCTGGGGCACGTGATTTCTGGTGATGGCATTTCTGTGGACCCCGCTAAGGTCGAGGCAGTGATGCAGTGGCCGAGGCCGAGGTCGGTGATGGAGATCCGGAGTTTCTTAGGGCTTGCGGGTTATTATCGTCGGTTTATCCAGGATTTTTCTCGCATTGCGGCCCCGATGACTAGGCTCACATGGAAGGATGTGCCTTTCGTTTAGTCTGAGGAGTGTGAGCAGAGCTTCAGGGAACTGAAGAGATTGCTCACCTCGGCTCCGGTGTTGTTTTGCCTTCTGGATCGGGAGGTTTCGTGGTGTGTACAGATGCTTCAGGCGTTGGATTGGGTGCTGTGTTGATGCAGCATGGTAGAGTGGTGGCTTATGCATCTCGGCAGCTAAAGCCCCACGAGGAGAACTACCCTACCCATGACCTTGAGTTGGCGGCGGTGATCTTCGCGCTGAAGATCTGGAGGCATTATCTGTACGGCGAGAAGTTCGAGGTGTTTACTGACCATCAGAGTTTGAGGTATGTGTTCTCGCAGAGAGATCTGAACCTCAGGCAAAGGCGTTGGATGGAGTTCATGAAGGATTATGACTTCACCCTGTCTTATCAGCCGGGCAGGATGAATGTCGTTGCTGATGCCTTGAGGCGGAAGGTTGCGGTCAGTACCTTGATGTTGAGGAAGTGGAGGCTCTGGGAACAAGTGCCCGAGGTATCTTTCAGGCTCAAGATTCCCCAGGAGCCAGGGTTGGCAGTGCTTGCAAGTCTGACTGTCACTCCTGCTATCCGTCGTCAGGTGACAGAGGCTCAGCATGTCGACCCTGAGTTGCCCCGGATTCTAGCTATGGCTGATGTGGAGCTGGGTGAGGATAGCGCTGCTAGGTTTCGCGGCAGGCTGTACGTCCCAGCGGAGGAGTAGGTTCGTCGTGCAGTGTTACGCGAGGCTCATGGGAGCAGGTACACTGTGCATCCGGGTGCGACGAAGATGTATCGGAACTTACGGAGGCAGTTCTGGTGGCCTGGCATGAAGAGAGATGTCGCAGAGTTTGTGGCCAGGTGCCTGATCTGTCAGCAGGTGAAGGCGGAGCATCAGCGACCAGGAGGTACTCTCCAGCCCTTAGATGTTCCTGCTTGGAAATGGGACCATGTGACCACAGATTTCGTGGTGGGATTGCCGAGGATCCCGAGTGGGCAGGACAGTAGTTGGTTGCTGGTGGATCGGCTGACGAAGGTGACGCGGTTGTTACCGGTCAAGGTCAGCTGGAGCGTGTCTAAGTTGGCTCGTCTTTATGTGGAGCGGATCGTGCCGTTGCATAGGGTTCCCATTTCGATCATATCGGATCGGGATCCGCGCTTCACTTCTGGATTCTGGAGGAGTTTCCAGCGAGCTCTTGGCACGGAGTTGGCATTTAGCTCAGCGTATCATCCTCAGTCAGATGGTCAGTCTGAGAGGACCATTCAGACTTTGGAGGACATGCTGAGATCCTGCTGCCTGGAGTGGCAGGGGAGTTGGATTCATCACCTACCGTTGGTGGAGTTTACCTATAACAACAGCTATCATTCGAGCATCGGCATGGCTCCTTATGAGGCATTGTATGGGCGTCCTTGTCGGACTCCACTTGATTGGTTTGAGGTGGGTGAGCGTGTTTTGACGGGACCGGAATTGGTGCAGCAATGTGTGGATGTTGTGCACCTGGTTCGTCAGAACATGTTGGCGGCCCAGAGTCGGCAGAAGAGCTATGCTGACCGTAGGAGGCAGCCTCTCGAGTTCGCCGTGGGCGATCATGTGTTCTTGAGAGTTTCTCCGATGAAGGGGGTGATGCATTTTGGACGGCGTGGGAAGCTGAGTCCCCGCTATATTGGTCCTTTCGCGATTGTGGACCGCATCGGTGAGGTTGCTTACCGGTTGCAGTTACCTCCTGAGGTGGCGTCGGTGCATGACGTGTTCCACGTCTCGATGTTGCGGAAGTATTTGCCCGATGACTCTCATGTGCTCGAGTTTTCTGTTTGGCCTGAGGTGACTCCAGATCTTTCTCTCCCAGAGTTTCCGATCTGCGTGGAGGATAGGCGAGAGCGGCGCCTGTAGAACAAGGTTATTCCCTTGGTAAAGGTCGTGTGGCAACGACACTATGGTGGTGAGGCTTCGTGGGAACGTGAGGACGAGATGCGTCAGCAGTTCCCGTATCTGTTTGAGTGAGTCTTCCTCTTCTTTCCCCTTTGGTTGTTCTCAATTTCGAGGACGAAACTCTTTAAGGGGGGAGGGCTGTAATATCCCGGACCTTTTGGATCCTTTCTTCGTGGGTCTCGGATCTGATTTTCGGAGTGTCCGGCTCCGTTGTGTCTGAAATTTCGTTTCGGACATCTTTCGTATTCGGATCGGCGCGATCCGGAGTTGTTTCAGAGGCCCGGAGGCGTTCCGCGACTTTTTCGCGCGTGTTTTTCGATTTTCGTGTGTGTTTCGGTAATTCTTTCGGAACCTCGCTGCGGGTGAACCGGGCCGTTCACCTGGGCACGAGTGGTACCGTTGCGATCAGTGGTTCTGAGGATTTCGGAAACGTAATTATCTATTTTTCGGTATTTTCCAGATTTTCTATAAAAACCCTCCCTATTTTCTCTCTCCTCCCCACCTTCCCTTTCTTCTTCTTCTTCCTCCTCCGTTTCTCCCCACCGTGGCTCCCTTTCTCCCTCTCTTCCTCCCGTGCGAGCGCGGTTAGCTCCTCTCCGGCTGCAGACAGCGGTGGGGCGACGACGCGGTGACGTGGGCGGCGGCGAGGCGATCGTGGGGACGTGCGGTGCTCGTGGGAAGCTTGAAGAACGAGGGTTTTCCAAAGCGATTTCTTGCGTTCGTGGACGATCCGGCGGAGCATTCGCTCCATTGAGGTAGGGTGACGCTCCTTAGCTCCCCGCCGTTCATTTCCGTGGTTTGTAGGCCGCGGGGAGGCCGAGAGGGGCTTGATTGAGCGGGTTTGGGGTTTTCCATGATTTGGGGAGAGCTCGCCCGATCTATGGTTTTAGCCCGCGATTTAGCGTTTGGATGGCTTAGATGCATGCTAGGGGTCCCCAGGGGTCTTCCCCTTTGTTTTCCCCCTCTTCGGTGGAGGCACGGGGGCGTGATCGAAATTTTTGGGGTTTTCCCGCCGTAGCGTGCTCGGGAGTGTGTAACGGTCACTCCAGTGACCGTCACATGCTTGTGACGTCCCTAGAGGGGTGCGTTACATTCCTGAGTAGTGTTTTTGGGGGTCGGGGGCTGTAACGGCCTCACGATAGACCGCCATTTGCCTATGACGCGCTTGGGTAGGGCCGTCAGGGGCTTTCGACCGTTGGTTTGTGAATGTTGGGGGTCAGGCCATGTAACGCACCGTGCTAGGCGCGTTACATGCGTGCAACGCGCTGGGGCAGGTGCGTTACTTCCTGTTTTCACCCCAAGTTTGAGGGCCATGTAACGCGCTGGGCCAAGCGCGTTACATGCGTGTGACGCGCCGGGGCTGGGCCGTTACATCCCTTTTGGCTTTGGGAGCGTGGGGGTGTGTAACGCATGGGGCCAAGCGTGTTACATTCTTGTAACGCGCCTGGACCAGGCCGTTACATCCATTTCCCCTTTGACCGTGTGACGGTCTGTTTTGAACCGTTAGGCGCATGTAACGGTCTCGCCTAGACCGTTACTTTCTTGTGACGGCCCTAGGGTGGACCGTCACATGCCTGGTTGCCCCATGAGGGTGGCAACCCCGTTTTTACTCCGACTGTGGCCACCGTGCGACGGGGCTGGTGCGTGGGGTGATTCCCACACGTTGTCGGATTCGGACGTTGTTTTCCGTTGACTCGAGAGTCTACTCCTTTGTGACCCTCCACTAGTCGTAGCCTATCAGTACGCGTGTGCTGATTGCACCAGGGAGTGGTGTACGGGCTTACCCTGAGGACGGTGTTAGACTGGTTGCCGTCGGGCCCTACATCTTGCAGCCAGAGTCCTGCTGAGGGGAAAATCGGTCAGAGGGCCAGACTAGGGACGCGCGGTCTGTGTGTGCACACGTGGTTGGGGGCGGTTGGACCCACGTCGACGGGCGTGACCCCAGCTAGTCACTTGTTTGTGGTTACTTGTACGGTGTTTGCGTCTTTGGTAGGAGCTACCACGCCAGGCGGATCACCTGCGGCGCGGTGTAAGACGTCAGGGGACGCTACCGGCTGTGCTTCTAGTGGGAGCTACTCCTATCGGGTACGGAGTGACAGACTGTCAGTCGTGTGTTTCCGACCTTCGGATTTTGTCGGGTCGACCGTTGAGTTTCGGTTGTCTCACCGTGGCACGTGTGCCGGTTTGCGTGCCGTAGGGTCTTTGTTGTGTAGAGTACAGAGCTTTCCTTTTCAAGGTACTCTCCTACCGCTAGTGTAGTGATTTCACATTTTACGAGGTAGGGTTCGAGTGATCCCTACTGAGTCTTGTTCCGAGACTCATTCCCTGCGTGTTTTCACCGTGTTTCAGGTGAGGCGCCGTCCCGGGGGAGCGCGTCTGGGGTGCAGCGTGGTGCGGGTGCCCAGAGGTAGTGCCAGAGGTCAGAGCCGGGGTATGCCCCGTGTAGCTGTACTTTTCTTCCTTGTCTCTGTACTAGTCGTGGACTATTGTTATTGTTGTTAATTTCTATTGTGGACCATGTAAAATGTTAATTTATTTCCTGCTTAATATTATAACTGTTTAATTTCTGTAATTATTTGTGATACTTATGTAGTCTCCACACCATCCTTTTAACCCTTCCGAGTCTTCGGGCTCGTGGGTGGCGGTGCGAGTCTCGGATTATCGGGCCTTCCCGGTAATCGGATTCTCGGGTCGTTACAGGGCCGGACCGGGCCGGGTTTGAATTTGATTTGGGTCTACCGTTGGGTCACACCTGTTGGGCTTTGGCCAGTTATGAGCCTACCGTTAGAATCGCATCGGTTGAGATTCTAACTGCCCGAGACTTCTATAAGTGGGCGTGTTTCAGAGACAGAAGTTCTTCTTCTTCTTCTTCTCTTTGCGAAACTGTGCTCTCAAGAAAAATTGCGAACTGTGCTCCTGAAATTTCTTTTTGCTCTGGGCATTCTACATCAACAAGTGATCGGATTAGGACTACTCTGGCCTTGCACCTGGAGCAGTCAGTGGGGAGTCATATCTCGGGGACGAAGCGCCAGTGAACCCTGTGCTAGAGGAGGGGGCGTCTTTCGTTTCAAAGACAGTGTCATATACGACACGTTTCTCTCCTAAACAGGCAATTCTAAACTCGTTTCCCTTTCTGTTGTTATAGTAGATTACTGTGTTAATTGGTCTGTTCTTTTCCTTCCGGACTAGCATATTCTCTTAATATTTTCCAACACATCTTAAACACAAATTTTTAATCACACTATCCTCTGTAGGTACAAGATAGAACGATAACCCGAAGGATTGGAATGGGTGCTTCCTCTTCATGATGATTGGAACACTAACACATGGGAGCTATAATCTACATGATGTTTAAAATGGCCTTACCATCGTGTGGTGATATTTCGGGTTATAATCAAAGCAAAGCATTTAGACACACGAAAGTAGTAATCTAACCTTATTGGATTCTTAGAATGAGCAAAGAGACAGCAATCTAAGACTGGAGTTGCATCTTTTAAGTTTTGTTACCACATAACTTCTTGAAGCCCAGTTTGACAACGGGTTTGGCCCGGGTATGATAGGTTAACCGAGGTAGGATAGAGTTAAAGAGGATTAATTCATTCCTAAGAAATAGGTGGAACGAGTTAACCGACCCAATTTAAGATTAGGGGTCGGGTGAGTCACCCCGAGTAAATCACTCGCCCCTAATCTATTCCATTATCTAAATCGCCCTTAATTCTTTCTGTGCAACTTTTCTTTCAAGGGGGGAATCCATATCATTCGTATACACAAATGATTAAGAAAATGGCCCGGCTCAAAAAATGTAAACACCACGATGCAGGGGAAGAAGGAACTAGCCAAGGCAAAATATCATACATGCTTGACCTCTCACATGGCTGTCTATATTCAAATATTTGATCTCAAATGCTTAACATTTCAAATGAAGTGGAGGGTACAACAGAAGCCCGTAGGCCAGTCTAATCTGGATTGGCCCCCTTGCAAATGGTGTATAGAAGGCCGAAGGCGCCTATTGTGGAGATCAATGTGTTCATGTCAAGGTCGTCCACTTACAAACAAAAGCCCGGGCACGATTCTCTCCGGACGAAAGGATGATGCGTTTATGCCCCCAAAAAAGATGATGTGACATTAAACTTTAAAATACTTGTACTTTCTTATTTTTATTTTATATAAATGGTGGTACTATCCAATTTAAAAAAAAGACATTAAACAATTTAATCGTCTTAATTAGGAGCTTTGATATGAAAGGTTTTATTTGTGTAAAAATTCTTCTTAAAATTAAAATGTGGAGGAAAAAAAACCGACATCTAAAAGGTCGTCTCAAGGCTGTCCTGGTCCATCGACACTTCGGAGATGCACGCCTGACCAATGGATGGATCTTCAAATGGTCTCATGGAAGCTCTAAAGAGGCATCTCAATCCCAAATTTGTCTTAGCTTTAGATAATCGATGCCATATTGTATGAGGTTGGCATCGTCCATCCAGATGGGTATAATTATAGAAAAGCTCAGATCTTAAGATCTTCCCTTGTGATTAACCGACCCCACTTTGACGAGGATTATGATGATAATGACGACGACGGAGAAGACAATAGTATCAAGATTAGGATAAGGGCGCGCTTAGGGCAGAATTACTTGGCATAAACACATAGTACATATGCTTAACTGAATAAATTTACAAACCACATGAACTAACATTTCTGATGAGAAGATGCTAAACCTTTTAAATGGCTTATGAAGGCAAAGAAGGAAGGAAGCTCCCTTATGCACACCCCACATGTTGGTGCAAGCCCACAGAAAAGTTGACCTATGTGGGGGAATGAAGTTGGGAGGAGGAGGAGGAGGAGGAGGAGGAGGAGGAGGGGGGGGGACTCAAATACTTCCTCCTTATTGAAGGAAGTATAACAGTATGTTACAAGTTTACAGACAGTGGAAATAAGTTGTATTCTTTTTTCCATATTAACGGAGAGCATGCCCACGTAGAGTGGACACCCATAATTGGTCCACTTCCCGAGATCTGTTTGGGTGCAGCCCTGTCATGGGGTGGTGCATGCTCCTGCAAATGACAAGCAAAGAAACAACATATCATTCCCCACTTTCCCAGCAACTTTTGTTTTGTCCTCAGCCTCAATAATTCACCGGCCAACCAGAAAAGAAATGAGAGAGGAAAGCTGTTGGAACAGAGATCACAACCTAGCAGCTTCTTTTCCTCTTATTGCTTGTTCTTTTCTCCTCACCTCCTTCCTGCATCTCCATTTTCCTGAACAGTTCCTCTGCAGTTTCTGCTGAGACAACAATGTGTCTTGCAGAGTCCTCAATGAATCCCTCCTCCACACCTTTGTCGAACAGTGCGAGCAGGCTGTTGTAGTACCCATCCACGTTCAGCAACCCTACCTGCATTACGGAGGAAAAAATGAGACTGGATCTATTAGATGGGAAAGGGAAAGGGGAAAACAAAACAGGATGACTCTCAGTTGGCTCACTGGTTTCTCATGGATTCCCAGCTGAGACCATGATATCATCTCTAGCAGCTCTTCCATGGTTCCATAGCCTCCTGAAATATAACATTAATGGGTTGGAAAACATCAGTAATATCAGTACTCGGCTGAAACCTGGCCAGGGAGTTGCGGAGAGAGATTGTGAAGAATGAGGGAAGAGAAGGTACTGATGTTTTCGCTTGCCCATTTCAGTAATATCAGTACTCGGCTGCCTCACCTGGGAGGGCAATGAAAGCATCAGCATGCTTGCCCATTTCTGACTTCCTCTCGTGCATGTCTGCAACTGTCTTCACTTCCCCTATGGTCTCCCCTGAAATCTGCACGGTAAGCCCTGTTTAAGTTTTGCTCCACAACAAGGGAAAGCTCTTTACTATGCAAGAGAATTGGGGAGAAAATACTGATCAAGACTTAACCTCATGAGGGAGAAGAGCTTTAGGAATGACACTGTTCATGAAGGGAGAAGAAGGGGGAAGAACAGGCAGAAAGCTCATGTCAGTTATCAAAATCCCAAGCAAACATCACATAAGATAGTTGACAATATATAGTGTACTAATACTACTCTACGTAGAATGGGAAGAAGCGAAGATGAGATAGTAGTACCCGAGAACATGGCAGCCGCCATTGAAGACTGTCTGGGACACCAACCCCATCAGCCCAACACTTCCCCCACCATAAATCAAATCTATCTTCCTATCCACCTGTGGAGATGAGATCAAGAAGCAAGAAGAAGGGAGTGTCATGTAGATGCATGGAAGACAAACCTTATAGCTGGTGGAGCTTAGATCTCTTTCCCTCCTTTTCCACTGTTGGAGTTCTTACCAGCTGCTTTCCCAGCGCAAGGGCGGCATTACTGAAGGAAGGCCTGTTCCCCGACCTGCTTCCGCAGAAGACGCAGATCCTCTAGAACCTGCGGCTCTGTCCGGGCGCCACGGCTTTCTCTTCGCCCCCTTCCATGTGTCGAAGAGGAAAGAAGGGAAGCAGAAGTGACAGCAGCAGCAGGAACAACAACAACAGCACTATAATGGACACGAGGCAGAAGAGAAGAGAAGGGGAAGGGGGGCGGCGGCAAAGCCAGTGAAAACCCAATGGCCGATTCCAACGCTTCTAACAGAAGAAGGGAAGAAGCCGACACCTTTCGCTTCGAATCTCTATCCCCCTCCTCTCCCGACACCCCTTTTGTCTGCTTAAATAGCAAGCCCTCCCTTGTTGGAGAAGAGCCCAACAAGCATCCACCTGCATACGCCCCTCCTAGCCTGCCTTATCCCCCACCCTTCCCTTCTCTCTCTCTCTCTCTCTCTCTCTTACACGTGAAAATTTTTATGGGTTTCTATCCTGGATTTGATTAGGAGAATAACCCACTTCCAAAGTTCTAATCTTTTCGATTCCTCATCTGACATATGTATCTTGAAGCTTCTACTCTCTCCCTCCTTCACCACCCTTTCTTCTGTACTGCAAGACTCTCTCCTATAATTTGGGGTTCATCAAGTCACCCTCTGTTTTCCTTTTTATCATCAGAAATCTATATACGATCAGGAATCTAACCTGTCTACTCTGCATATCCACATAATCTCACAGTTCTTTCCATTGCCTTTGTGCTGTAGCTGCCCTGTTGCTGCAATTTTTCTGTTCTTCTCGAGAGAACCCATATTAATTCTTAAAAAAGAAAAAAAACCTAGCAAGTTGGGACATGAGACTTCGCTATTCCCACACAGTAAGGCAGTGGGTTTGGCAGCACATGAACACTAATAAAGAAATGGTGCTGGAAACCAGACTTCAACCTCTTCAGCAGGCCTGCCTCCCCCCCCCCCCCCCACCTGAATAAAACCAAACCCTTTGTGGGAAGACAACTCCGGAAGCGAGTGGGCCTGACCAAATGCCTCTGTCCTCCGGTGCTCCAATCCCTTTTATTTTAATGTTGGAGGGCCTCTCCGGCCATTTCCATGCTCCATTTGTTAATTAGAGACGTGGCTGACAGGCACGAATCTAAACGCAATTAAGGGCAACGATTTGGTGAATGATGCAAGGAGCACCCAAATTTTTTTGGGCAATTGGTTCATGGAAGGATCACTATCACACCATTAACCATTTAATCGGATAGATTTGTTGTTAGGTGCACTTCTAGAACCCTAAATGCTCTCGGGTTTGATCAATGTCCTGATGTCTCATCATTTAGAATAGTTAATAGCTAGTGTTAGAACTCACCTAGGAAGTGTGTTTCCTGTTCCACCTTGGCGAAGTTTTTTTTGGTTTGGGAGCCACCTTATGATTTGCACATGCAACATGAAAATTATTGACCATGATCTTAGGGAAAATTTGTTTCAAACCGAATCGAATCAAACTCATGTAAGAAACTGAATTGAATCAAATGGGAAAAGAAAATTAGGTTGGTTTTATCTGATTTTATATAATATTGTGATATATATATATATTTGAAATTAGAATTATTTATATGTATATGTGATTAAAAAACCAAAATATTTATAATATATGTATATTGTTGAAATCCACGGCCCAAGGTCATAAGCACATGAACCACAATTCACCGTGGACATTAATTAGGTGGAGATGATAAGATAAGAAATATATGGAGTTGGGCCAAGACTATGCTATGATACCATGTTGAAATCTATAAAACTGTGATGTTGAGATATACAGGTCCAGAGTCATAAGCACATGAACCACAACTCATTTAACTAATATAGAACTATTACACATGGATTATACCTAAATTCTAACATATATATAATATAAAATTAAAATAAATAATTATAATAAAATATGTTTACACATGTCCTCAATTTAGTTCCATTCCACGAAACATGTGAAATATAAGTCAATTTCAAACCCAACTCAATTGAGTCACTTAATTTGATTAAACTTTTTGATTTGAATCAAAGTATACATTAGGCCTTTCAACGGATCAGGATAGCATCCCAGTCCACCTTGACTCTATATTTATAACGATGGATTATACTTGACTTGATACCCGTTGGATAATAACTTGATCATTTTTTAGAGCGAACACGGATATCACACCATTCGCTTAGTAATATATCCATCTATAAACCTTTTATCCATAATATATGTATATAAATATATATATGTAATGTATATACATTAATATATATTATATTAAATGTTTTCGTATGACCTACCTATCTGTTTGGTTCGAAAATCTAACTTGTGAAAGTTAAAAAAATCTGAGCGGATTATCCTGATTATTTGAAAATGGTTTTTGAATCAAATATAGATAAATAATGTGCCGTAATTATCCATCGAATAATTGATCAAAATCAGATGTGTGACTACTTTTTTCAGTAATTTAGATTTTAGTACAATTGGTCTACGACTTAACTCGGACATCTGACATCATGATTAGTAAGATCGTTAATTTTTATATTATAATAGGGTCACTAATCGTTGTATTGTATTTTTAAACGTGTCAGACAAATCGAGAGTGTGTCACTAAAATCCGACTACTTTCCCCCTCAAACTAGTTGACCCATAAGACTAAAAGTGCGTACTTCCAATGAGAAGCCGCATCAAACACAGTCCTGAATGATGCCACAACAGTTAATCCCTTTGCTTCACGCCTCAGTTTCCCCCCCCCCCCCCCCCCCCACAGTGATGGAGGAAAGTTGCAATTTAACGCTCCCACTGGAGAACGAATTAATGGATAAGCAGCCGTCCAAACATCTCCTTATCAGGAACGCCTGACTCCCCTCCGTAGACAAAGACCTCCCCAAACGCACCACCCTCAACCAAGGATATCACGGCACACGTCTCCCCACAGCCATTCTTCTGTTGATGCCAACTTAATCACCGTGCCCATCAATCATGACAATCAAACTCAACCAAGGAGTCTAAACATTTGAACCCAACCTAATTAATCACTGCCAGGAGGTGGTGACCAAAGGTGGTGTTTGGTTGTTGTTCATGGCCCATGATGGAAGGCAATGCCAAGAGGTGGCAAGGGGAGAGAGGGGGGGGGGGGGGCAAAGGCTGGACAATGATAGATGAGTTGTTCAGGGCCCATGGAAGGAAATGCCAAGTGAAGAAGTGGATGGAGGGGGGCAAAAGGGTGGAGGACACTGATAGATGGAAGTGGGGCCCACTCTCCTCTCGTAGGTAGAGCATCTTTCTCACTGGTGCCATTCTGGCGCTCCTACTTTGAATCTGCTGGCCCTGGATTTTGGGTAGGATCTCCCCCTTATCCCTCGGGCCCAGACAAGATTTGTGGTGACTGATGGATGGTATCGATCATGATTTGGTACGGTCTTACGATGTATCTTGACATGACGAGAAGAAAAAAAATTAAATCTCAAAAAAAATTAAAATTTAAAAGATTATTTTATAAATATTCAATCTCCCTGCTCTCCTCCGCCCTCATCCCTCGGGTTGTAACAAGGCTAACACTAGTCACCTCTCTCTTTTTTTCTCACCTCCACCTCCTTCCCTAATTTGTCGGAGGACATCGACAACACTGGCCATCTTATCGGACGATGTCAACTATCTCACCAGACGACACCGACCCTCTTTATTAGTTCATGCATGTCATTATATCGACGCATCGATATCTTACTGGTACGATTTAATACACCTTATGCCTCCACGTATTGAGCGACATGGCAAACTGTGGACCCCAATCCCCACCTCCTCCTCTTGCGCCACGGGCCATGGATAGGATAAGATCGGGTTCCTTCATGCACGCTAAAGTGAGGTTTCTTTTTTCGCGGTGCCCTCGATCGCCACCGTCTGATCTTTTCTGACATCAACCCTCTATCCCTGTCCGCGTCCGTACGCTGCGGCATGGGGCATGGGGGGCCGCCGGGGGTTTTGTCCCGGAATCAAGGACGGTGGCCGTGTCCGTGGAGACGGAAGCATGGAAAGAAAAGTACGGGGCGCCCCTCCTAATCCACGTCGATCTATGTACGTACGTACGTACGTACGTGTTTTTTTTTTTGTTTTGCAAACGCCCCCTCCCCCCCCCCCAGCGTTTGCCGTTGTGTCGGTGGGTGGGGAGGAATTTTCCTGTGAGGGGGTTTCTCGACATTTTCTATCTTGCATGATGCAGTAACCAGGAACACCTTCTGGAATTTATGTAGACCAGTCTTTCTTCTGGGTAGAGGAATGCACTTACATGGATCAGTCGCCTTTATAATTTTCAATACGGTTGTCAAACTAGGTCTAGACCGGATATATGATGACTTGTATATCTACATAAGGGGTCTCTATGGTTCACATACAGTTGATTGTTCAAATGCATTTATTCGAACAATCAACTGACTGATTCATCTGTCTATACCTTTCAACCAAACTTCGTCTCAATTGTACTTTTATTAATCATGTAAATTGGCTATATCTTTCAACGAATTGCATCGTTCAACCAACTATTTCTCTGTTATTTTATCAACTAAATCAATGCAACTGTGTCTCTCTTAACATGAGATCACTTCAACTAAATGTTATTGACTGATTAGCTTCATGTGTTGGCTCATTATTCGACTGAAATATATCAATTGTTTGACTCAGTTTATATTCTCAGGCATTATATCTTTATGCTTTATCTATCACACTTCAACAAAATTATTTGTTGATAAAACTTCAACCGTTTATATTCAACTGACTTAATCTATCTCAATATTAACAAAGACTACTAAGTCTGAATCTTGTTGATCTTGTTCATTGCAACTATGTTATTTAGCCAAAGCATTTCAACTTCGATCACTTCATCTTGGTGTAAAATAAAATTTGTATTGAATTCTTCGTATTCAAAATTCAAATGTATTAAATGTAGAGCGTATTCCCATGCATATCTTTGTATAGCTGCATTTTATATTCTATAGAAAGTGTACGTTATGTACCGATCGAAGACCAACTTCAGCTTTTTGTTTAGTCATGTAGAGATTTCATATGCAGCTAAAATCTTTATCACTTTTGAATGAAATCATCTGATGCAAGAAAAGGTGTCTTGAAAATGTACTCACGAAGTAAATTAATAGGGTTATAGAAATGTAACCTCTTCTATAATGAATCGCTTTCATGACTAACGTGCATTCTATGTTTGGAAAGACTATATGTTAAGTCAAGATAGTCTTTGAAAGAACAAGACACAATGGACAACCTCGCGGAAGAGGGTCCAGACGCAAAGGCTGTCTAGCTCTCTCAACCAAAAGAGACATTAGACAGAAGCACGCATTTCAAGAGAAATATCTGACAAATAACATTAAAGATTTGCATTTCTATAAATGCAAGGTATGGTTCAAATAGAAATTCTCTGTCGCTTTCCGAGCATACATATAGAATGATCAATTCTGAAAGAATCAAACTTAAAATCATTCTGAACATTCAAGTTCAAATGTTGTGAACATGCAACTACATTGCCATTCAATATTTCATCAAAGAAGTTTCTCCCTCAATGACTATGAGCCAAACAAGAGATTGATTAAGAGTCGAGCGATTGCAACATTCCTTATGTGCTTCACTTCAAGTTCTTTCCATTTCTCTCTACACACTTCTATTTTTATTGTGTTAATTTTCTCTACACATGCCTATTGTAAGCAACTTTTTATTGTGGAACAAACTCGTGTATTCTAAGATGAGTTAAAAGATCTAAGGATACTAGTTGTCCGGACATCTTACAGGCAGATCCAAGACTGACGTGCTGATCATTTGATCAAAACTTAACAGGTTTGGTACGCAGATCACCTGAGCAAAATAAATTCAGTAGTGTTGGTGTGCTGGGAGCCTGGGAGTTGATCAAAACTCAATGGGTTCGTGTGTTGATAACCTAATCAAAACTAAGTGTTGGTGTATTGGCATCCAATAAAAACCCCACAAGGCTGGTGTGTTGATTACCTAATCAAAACTCAGTATAGTGTTGATCAACTGGGCACATGATCAAACGTCAATTGTGATTAGTGTGCTGACATCTGATCAAAATTCGGTAAGATTTGTGTGTGTTGATCGTTTGATCAAAACTTAATGGAGTTGGTGAATTAGGCACCTGATCAAAATTAATTGTAGTGCGTGAGGGTGCGTTGTTGGTGAGCTGATCATCTAATCAAACCTTAGTTGGTGTATTTTTTGCGAGAAGTAGTGTAACTCTAGACGTGGTCTAAATACTAGATGTTTATCACCAAGTGGGTCTGAATCTATACAAGTGGGTCTGAATCTATACAAAAACTTGATGTCTCCTATGGTTGATCTTATTTCGTCAAACCTTAACCTTAGTTGTGATTAGTTAGATTTTCTTCCTTTTTTGGGCTGACTTTTTTATTGTAAGAAGAGTATTGTCCTTCATATGACCTTTGCCCACCGTTTCTTTTTGTGAATTTCAGCCCCCTGTTCCATCTTTTTGCTCTCAATAAAATTAGCGCATTGCACTTAATGTATATATATAATAGAATTATATTAACTAGCATATATCTAAAAGTGTCATTTCACAATAATGAATGTAACAGAGCTATTTCTATAATTGTCACTAAGTTTTTTGGTTCAATTTAAGGATCGGTGTCACAGCAAACTTGAAATTCAACCTGCTTATTTAACCATGTGACAAATTCATCTGACCAAAATTCCTTAGTGTCGATGTGTCGAGAGTTAATCAAAACTCAATGGGTTTGGTGTGATGATCACCTGATCAAAATTAGCTAAGTGTTGGTGTGTTGACACCTGATCAAAATTTAACAGGGTTGATGTGTTGATCGTCTAATCAAATCTTATTAGAATGCTGGTGAATAGGGCACCAGATCAAACGTCAATTGTGATTAGTGTGTTGACACCTAATCAAAACTCAATGAGATTTGTGTGCCTTGATCAAAACTTAGTAGAGTTGATGAACTAGATACTTGATCATAACCAGTTGTAGTGTTTGAGAGTGCGTTGTTAGTGAGCTGCTCATCTAATTAATTAAACTCAATTGATATACTTCTTACGAGAAATAGTGAAAGCCTTAATATAGTTTAGATACTAGACGTAGATCACCAATCGTGTTTGAATCTGTACAAAAATCTGGTGTCTCCTATGGTTGATCTTATATCGTCAAACCTTAACCTTAGTTGTGATTTAGTTTTAAATTCGTAATTTCTATCCGTCACTCCCATTCATTCTTATCTTGAAGTTAATTTGCTATATATATAATATAATATAATTATATATATATAAAGTAACTACCCCCTCATGTTAGGAACTATTGTATTTGCCAGAGTCTCCTAAATTAGATTTTTCTCGTTTCTTTGAACTGATTTTTTTATTGTAATAAGGGTCCTACCTTTCATATGTCATTTGCCCACCATTTCTCTTTTGTGACTTTCAGCCTCTTATTTTATGTTTTTGCTCAAAATAAAATTAGCTCCTCGCGCTATGTATCTACAATGTCATTTCACAATATAGCTATTTCTATAATTGTCACTAATCTTTTTAGTTCCATTTTAGGATTGATGTCAAAGCAAAGCTGAAATTCAAGCTTATTGTCTAACCATGTGACAAGCTTATTGAGTTTCTCACGGATAATGAGTATTGCACCAGGTGTAACATTGTATGTGTTCTTATCAGTCGGTAAAAACTCTACCCATGATTGGAGAACGGACCGGAGCTTTTAAGAGAGCGGATCCTTCACTCACATTTGTCTTGGCCGATATGTCTACCCTTAAATTGTTGATGATAAGATTCATTGTTGAGACAGATATTTTCTTTAAGGTTCACTTTGACAATGAAATAAGTTCGGTTAGTATAATTTTTTCGAATGATTTATTTTGATTTGATTCATTTTGACTTAACTATAGTCAATTGTAGATTAAAGTGATTTTTTTCTGATTCTCGTAAAAAAGGTGAAATGACTTAATCCAGATCGGATAGGAATACGCGATGAACACGTCGTCTCGGATAAACCACCTATCCCTATTCTAATCTATTATCAAAATGGACTCTAAAGATCTGACTCCAAATGTCGGTCATCTCCAATATGTAGATGTAATTACATTGAAGAAAATAAGAGAGAACTAGTAGAACAAAAGGATAATTCGCGAGCTTGTACAAGACAGTTGTCGGAAGTGTTTAAAATTTAAAAGGGATTTTCGTGTATAAGTTATCATTAGAATGAAAATTATAAGTATATTGTTTTTATTTATATCCATATATATATCACTGAAAATATTGATACTGTAGAAAAGGCCACTGAACGGTATTTTTGGACTATTTCTATGCACAAAAAAGACCACTTGAAATAATGTAAAGGACCATTCTATAGTCCTTTGTACAATATTGATGTTTTTAATGATATATATATATATAAGAATGATATATTTATAATTTTTATTTTAACAATAATTTATAAACAAAAACCCAAAACTCTAAAACATGTACTAAAATAACTTTGACACGTGTGTGCTATGTTTTCGAGAAAAAAAGAACATATACATCTAAGCATGGATGTGAAAGGTTACTTAATAGTAGTTATATCTCTATCTTTACCTTGAAAAACTATCTTTAAATATATCTTTATCTTTAAAACTTAACGAAAATGGATATATAAAATTCTAATGTTACAATTCACTTGATAACGGAGGCAACATAGATTTACTCGGTGGCTCATCTAATGATGATCTATCTACCAATCTTGGTGTTTGACTCTAAAACTTAATAACGAAGCGCCGTCGCCGATCGAAGAGAGTTAAGATTTCAAAAGAAGAAGAAAATATTCGAAGATATTAAATTTACTCCGCTCGGACCATCGAGAGTTTTTCAACCCAAATGTCTCTTAATAGATAGTTGGGTTCATAAAGTGAGGCACGGCAGAAGAGAGAGATTTTTTGTACCGTAATAAAAGTCTTCATTGACATACAAATCTATAACTAAATGAGACGGTGAGGGGGGATTTTCAACTTCGTAAGTTATTTTTTATATCGATTTTGATCAGACTTAAGTCTCAATCTCATTCTTAATTTTATCAGATGATTTATTTTTTATGAATATATTGACTTAACTCATTTCCCAAAGAGTACTAACTACAAATTGATCCAATCAGCTATTCGTGACGTATTATAGATTTTAAAGATTTCGTAAATATTCTCTAAAATATGTATATATTCTATAATATATGAAATAAAGGGCTGGATAATCAAGTTCTAGGATACAAAAAAATATTTTTTATCTTTAACCTAAATAAAAAAGATAAAAATATTGTCGACATCTTCATCCCAGGGTTTGACGTCCCAGTCTGGGACGTCCCGACCCGACCCAAGCCGTGGACGAGGACGCCCGGGTTGTGGGTCGTGATCGGAATATTTCATTAATTTAATATTTTATTATATATATATATATATTATATATACGAAGAATTTTTTTTATTTTTTTATATTATTTTATATATTATATATATAAAGAGTCTTTTTTATTTTAATATTTTATGAGATGGATCGAGACGGAGCGAGATGAGACCGACCCGACCCGTCCCAAATCGTGACCGAGACGAGCAGGTCGATCGAGACGGCAAACTTTACTTTATCTTTTAATTTCTATCTTCATATGTCCTATAATATTATGCATTAGCCTTTTCTATTTACATCTCTACATGTGCACGTTAATTTTGAAGGTTACTTGTGTAAGATAAATAAATAAATATATATATATATATATTCTTAGATGAGGTCAAGCACTCGTTGCGCGTCGAGAATTCACGTGGATCAATTCCATCTTTGACGGATAGAAAATCTACCAACGGGTATAATTAATCATTTGTCTAAATATAATGGCCAACCCGTGGAAAACGATATTATCTGCCCTTTTCAACGTGGCCACAAGTCCCTTTCAGGAAAGAAGGGAATGATACGCGGCTTAGTTTTAGGTTAGTGTTTCTTCTCTTCGTAAGAGGAAGATGCAAACAAAACAAAACCTGGATCAGATGGACTTTGTCCTTCACCATAAAAACACAGCATCCGTTTGTCAACACTTGGGCATCATGCTAGAAGATGGAAGTGATTGATCTCTTAAAAAGTCATTGACTTAAGTGATTAAAAAGATCCCAAAACATGGTTGATTAGAACTGACTTGAGAATGGCATTTTAATTGTACGTATCCCAAGTGGCCATAGCTAATAAAACATAATAACTTTTTTTATCTTAAAGGAGGTTTTAATTCATCCCATTATAAAAATATACATATATCATACTCTAAAGCCATCCCCAATAACGGAATTACATAAGGGCAACAGTGACATAATTCAAGGGTTGTAATATCTGATTTAAAATAAGATAAGATAAAAGATAATTGTAAAAAAACCACTACAATGCGATGACCAGTAGCAACAAGCGGTGGAGAAGATCTCGTAGGTATCATTCAGGTTTGACGTATCAATTTGATACACGACGTATTATATGTGTCGGACAGTATCAGTCAGAGATTAGTACAGTCAGTCTATAATATATTATTTATCTTCTTTAAAATATTATGTATATTTTTTATATTAAATATATCTTTATAAATAATTTGATTTGAAAAAAATAGAATGCTAATAGATCCGAGTTCACAGCTCGTAAGCCATGTCATTTTTCTTTATTCTTTCCCTATTATTTAAGAAAAATAAGTAAAATATTCAGGACAATTGTGAGATTCAAATTTTTTACTTCACAAATAATTAACACACTAATCACTGAATCATACATATTTTTTGTCGTATTTTATTATAACATATATTTATTAAATAATTTTTTACTCTTGACACATGACAATACGAGATGATATGATGTCATATCATATCATACTAATAAAATATCGGTACGACCAATATTATCGGGTCGACAAATCTTGAATAATATAACCAACGAAAAATCTCTCCACCCCACCTCACTTGTCTATAATGTATCTAATATGTACCCACAATATCTCCGTGAAATAACAAGATAACCCTAAAGTAGGATGGAGAAAGTAACACATAATTGAACCAAATAAAGAACGTTGTGAAAGGAAAAGTGTGGTGAATTAAATTGGTGATATGGGCAGGGTAATTACAACGATCGTTAATCGATTTATGATGGGAGGGTCAAATTGGAAGAGGATAATCTCAAGAGTTATACTCTATGCACCACTACCGGGTGCATATTTTTATTATTTTTTTTAAAATTTTTAGAGTGAATTTCACATCTAAAAATTAACTTGTCATGTACGACGAGTAAAAAAAATGACATAAACAGTACATCATATCATTTTTTTTACTCGTCTTGAGACCCAAGTAAATGGGTGGTTGGAATTCACTCGGAGACGAGCAACTTTAGGGTCGGCCCATCTAAAAAAAATTTAAAAAAATGGAAAAAAAAATCATGCACCCGTTAAGGAAAGGGTCCAAATTCCGGCCCACAGCTCGACAATAAGAAGACACCAACTCGAGGACGACGGGCGAGTGGGGGGGCACAGGAGGGAGCGAGTCCGGCTCTCTCCCACTCACGTCACGTCCATAAAAATGAACAGATGGCGACGGCACATTGGTGGGGTCACCTTTGGGGTAACTCTGCCCAATGTTCTTGTCACTGTTTGAAATTTAGACATAGGCCCTTGTAAAGATGTAGACCATTTTTCTGATCCCTAGGATGTTTAATTATGCTCCTCAGTCCCTACGTTCAATTAAAACTTAACTTTTAGCGGATCTTTAGCCTTTATCCGTTGATTTTTTTATTCGATATATTTATTATTTTTAACGGGGAAGGGGAAATACACTCAATACATAATAGAATTTGAACCTCCCCCCTTTAGGGGAGGTCGTGAAGACACCGAGACAGCCCGTGGGCTCTTTTCGTGACGAAAAACTTAGCCAGATTAACAAATCTAAAGTTCAAATCTCTCGAGGATTAATAGTCATCTTTTAAATTTTAAAGAATAAAATTTCATCTTCACTTTAGGATAATATATCATTTATATATATATACCTCTTTTTACATAATAGAATATATATATTCACCTTTTTATGGTGTACCCAATTCTATCTTAAGTATGTTCAAACATAAAATTTAATTACTGGGAGGGTAAAATCTACCCGGCCCAGATATAATCCACTAGCACTAGGTCTACGTCGGCCCAGGGCCCACTGGGTGCAAAGTAGGCCGTCTGACAGTTAGCGACCCACACCAAGCGGCCCAATAGAGGTGCACAAGAGATTCGCTAGCCCACAAGGAGTATCAACACGGACATCTCGAGCACCGGATGATTCTCCGACGACCAAACGTTACTCCCACCATTACCGATCTCTACTCCAGTAGGGGAGAGTACGCGTCTAGAGTGCCATGAGATTCGTCCGAAGGCCGTATTACCCAGATAAATAGGCGCATAACTGGAAACTCCCCACGATCGTGGGAAGCTGTTATCCCACGACTTACACCTTTCTCTTCTAAGGGATGGGCTTCCATCGTCAGGACAACCAGTATGAATAGACCTCCGATCAGATGGCAAAGAGACGCACACACGAACACATGCGCTCACAGAGAGAGAGAGACATACTCCGAAGAAGGCATACACACGTAACGAGACGCTCAAACACGCAGAGGAGGAGAGAGAGATACTAGAGGGAGTCGACCTCCGAGCACGTTCCTGACACGGCGAGCACTCTCCGAGAACTCGCTGGATATAGCGAGCACCTCCAGAGACTCCACTTCGACCCAAGCTTGATTGTTCTACTCTCACGCTCTCTTATTTTCCTCATCTCCTATTACTCTTTATCTCGCCACGGTCTTTAATTAAGTATTTGAGTGTTATCTCTTGGGATTGTGCCCATGACTCTTTACGCCATCTTCTTAGTATTTATAGACTTTCACGGATGATTAGACATCTTTTTTCGTTCAAATAAATCTTAAAATTATAATACGAGGTCTGGAATACCATTTTTTTGTCTCTATATATTATAATTTTGGCCGCACGTTCCCTCCGACAAGGAACAGGGTCGTCAAAAATGGAAATCGTATTTGATCATTAAAAAGTTTAGTGCTTTGACAAGTGAACAGGTAATTTGGTCGGTAGCATGGTTTGCCGGCCCGGTCGACCCGACCGACCCGGTCTCGGCCTGGGTCGGGTCGGGTCGGTCCCGTCTCGGTCCGACCCGGTCCATCTCGTTCTAAAACACCACTTTATATATATATATATAATATATAAAATAATATAATTAAATAGAAAAATATATATTATATATAAAATATCATATAATATAATATTAAAATAATATACCGACCCGGTGGCGACCCACGGCCCGACCGACCCGGTCTCGACCTGGTCCCGACCTGGGTCTGGTCGGGTCGTACGAGTCGGTCCGAGACGCACCGGGTCGACAAACCATGGTCGGTAGACCTCTTAAAATCAAATGTCATGTAACATTTTTTTTTACACATATATCCCTATTAAAGTAAATTCATGTGAAAAATTATTTACATTTATATTTACATATATATCTTTCTTATGGGAATTAACCGTTTTACCGTTTGGATAAAACTTCTATCAAAATATCCATAGAATATTTTCTCTATTTCTTGGTCACTCGTTTTTAAAGATTTTATTGGTCTCTTAACAAAAAACTGACGATAAAAATTTATGTAATATTTAATTCACATAAATAGAGTACACATCCAAATATAAATATAAGATACCTTTTCATATAAATTTATTTTTAATAGGAGTATATGTATGTGAAAAATACAAAACTTTTACGAGACTTTTATCTTGATATAAGTAAATCATGGTTTATCGACCCGGTGTGTCTCGCATCGACTCGCACGACTCGACCCGACCCAGGCCGGGACCGGGTCGGCCGGGCCGTGGGTCGCCACCGGATCGATCTATTATTTTAATATTATATTATATGATATTTTATATATAATGTGTGTTTTTCTATTTTATTTTATTATTTTATATATTATATATATATATAAAGTGGTGTTTTAGAACGAGACGAACCGGATCGGATCGAGACGGGACCGACCCGACCCGATCCAGGCTGAGACCGGGTCGACAAACCATGAAGCAAATACGTCTATATAGATATGTTAAACTTAAATCCTCGAAACCAACTTCTCGTGCAATTACCCAACAAAAAATAAATTTTATAAATAGGGGGGGCTTATTCCTCCGAATCTTTAGGCCGACTGATCGTAATGCCGTCAACGGTTAGATCCCTCGGTAAAATTAGACCTCGCTAAATATTGTGTATGTCTGGTACGTCATGGTGTATAACATTTTGATTTAGCGAACAAACTTGGGAGAAGCAAGCCCAGGTCCCGTTTTTGGTTTTAGATTTCTCCAAGCGAGTCTCCTGCCATATATGCTTCCATTTGAACAAGATTCGAAGGGGGCCATGTCCGTCGTAGCTTTTTTTTTTTTTTTGGAAACGTAACATATTTTTTTTTTGGAAGTACGGTCTTGTAAGTAAGTTATTATTATTAGAGAAATTATAAATATATCACTACTAGTAACGTATTAATATATATATCTTTACTATCTTGAAAATTTTATAAAAATGTCACTGCTATTACCGGTCGTCGACGAAATCTCAAATAGTCTTTAAAGATTTTAATATTCCCATAAGCCGGAAGGAGGGTGGTTGCAGACCGGCGGGAGTGGAGAGGGTGGTCATAGTGTTGGGGGAGGGGGGGTAGGAGTTAAGGGTGGTCGCCAGCGAGAGTGGGGAGGGCAGTTGCAGGGGGTCGAACGGGAGTTGTAGGGTGGAGGAGGGGGTTGCCAGCGAGAGGTTGAGGGTGTGTGGGGTTGACTCCAATTTTGTTGACTGACCACTCTTGTTGTCTCCACACATGTAAGTTTCTCACCAAGGCAGCAATCGTCTTGAATCATGGCGACTCTACTACGTCCAATAGGTCAAGGAGTTGAAGTGCCTCATCCGCATTGTCCCAATCTGGGTGGCTGGCATCCTCTATTATGTCTCCATGGCCTAGCAGGGCACCGTCACCGTCCTCTAGGCCCTCAAGATGGATAGCCACCTCAGCCCCCATTTCTAAATTCCCCTAGCTCCCTCTCCTTGACTCCAGTTCTACCAGCTACTCACAGTGGATGATGATAGTGTTGTCATTGAAGGGGAAGTAGTTAGAGGTGCTCTCGGAGGGGAAGGCCTCGAGCTCGCTGAGGCACTATGCCGAGGAGAAGATGGCTACGTGTTGGCCAGTGCAGTCAAACATGTATCCACTGCGCTTGGTGATCTGGTGTCACACCACGCAGGTGCTAAACTGCTACTCCATGCCCGTGCACCCTGGCCCCTCGAAAGCGATGAAGATGCTAGCCACCGTTGGTGACACTGCAGCTAGGAGCACCACCATCGCCAAGAACACCGTATCAGCAGCGAGGTGCGCAGAAGAGGAGGAGGCCATCTTGTCTATCTTCTCGAGGGAAGAACAGTAGGGGGAGGTGGGGTCGCCACAGGTGGCGGAAGTAACTGAAATTGTAATAGAGGTAACTGTGAATAATTTTGTCTTTCCTCACATGTAGTTAACTCTAATCATAATTAATTAGACAGGTGATAACGGAATATTACGGCGACGATATTTTTACAAATTTTTCAAGATAATATGAATATATATGTTAATATATTTTCAAGAGTGATATATTTATAATTTCATCTATAACATTTATTTATAAAAAAACTTAAAGAAAAAAAGAGTTACAAGTAATCAGGATTTGCACCGGTACGACGGATCCAAGGGGGACCCACTGCCCCAGTGTAGTGTTCTTGGCCAATAGAGGGCAAACTGGGAAAGTGATGCAATTAGATGCCTCGAAATTAGGTGGGCACATTTAGCGGTCGCTGCTCTCCAATGACGTGGCAAAAATCTGTTGGGGGGTCATGGGTGGGGGTCAATTTGGTTGTCATGGTCTGGGTTGGACCATATCGCTGTCTAAGATTAGAGTCACTGTTTTGCAAGCAAACAAAATATATATATATATATATCTTTTATATGAAAAAAAATCTCTGCTTAGTGCCAAATTAGTACCAACCAGATTCTATGTATGGAAAGTGCATATAGAATCAGAAGTATACGTCTTTTATGTCAGAGATTGGCTCAAGCTTGCTCACCCCTCAATTTTGTGTTGCCATGGAGCCCAGGCCCCTGGATACTTCATGCAAGAGGAGGCAAATTTTTTGGTAAAGAAAACCTCCCTGTCATACTGTTAACCACTCAGTATCCGACGTTGAAGATCTGAGTCCCTTGGGATGGTTTTGGTATGGAGTTAGGTTAAAGATGGATTAAGTCAACTCGATTAAAGTAGTTCGGAATTAACTCATTTTTGATTTGGTAGGAGGGTAGTTAATCTGGGAGTAAGGATGCGGGCTAATCTAATTTTAATCTAGTATGATTTGGTAAATAGTAGGTTAACCTAGTAATAATGAGAGAGAGATAACATTTATTATGAGAGAGAGAGACACATTTAATTGAGTATTTATTGAAGTAGGAGGTTAACCCACCTTAACCCACCATTGGATGTAGGTTTCAAAACTCAGGAATATCTCTGGGTTAGCCCTTAACTTAACCCGACTAACACTAACTCCTTATCAAAGCATAAAAAAATTTATCCCGGAGTTAACTTAGAGCTAATCCCGAGATAAACTAATACCAAAGAGAGGCCTGCAGTTTTGTATCCCAAATTAACGTCTTCCTTAGCTGGACTCTTAATTTTAATATAGTATTGATTTTAATATCGATATATTTTTAGATTGTTTAGTATCAATATTGATAGTGATATGGAAAGAGTGTGACGTGTGGCAAGTCAAAGAGATGAATAAAATTAAAGTGGAGGAAGGGGGGGAGATGCTAGCTGGTTCGACTCTCAAAAGTACGCAGCGTATCCTCTCTAACACATGAATACCTACATTAAACTTGATATTATAGCACTAAACTCTTCTAATATAGGGATATTAAAATTTGATAGAGTGAGTATAATCACCCTACATCAGCAACAATTTTAAAATTATCCTTTCCACACCACCCAAAAAGCACCCTTATTCTTGGGGCCCCATGGATCCCAACCTCTCACGAGGAGCATCTTGTTGACGTAGTAAAACAATGGATACGGCTTACATCGGCTCCCCCACTCTTATATTATATAATACATGACTTAGGCAAGATGCTCGATGCTCATGGGTCACTTTGATAGAGTGATAAGTTCAGTTAAGATGAGTTATTCGAGGTGAGATGATTTATTCTTATTTAATTATTTATTTTTTAATAAAAATAAATTTAAGTTTTTTAAAATTAATTTAAAAAGTGAAATAAATCACTCGAGATGAGTTAGGGATAGATCACCTAAGATGATGTACCCTCCTCTAACCCACACTTTTATCAAAGTGACTCTAAGGGCCTGTTTGTTTGCGGAGTTGTCGAGAGGATAATTTAATCGGGGAGAGAGAAAGAGCCGGTGGACCCCGCCTCCCCTCACACTCATCCGCACTAACCGGGGTCGATTAGCGCAATCGACAGTCGATTGCGCTAACCCTGCCCTGTTAGCAAACATGCCCTAAAATAAGGGAGGAGTTGGAAACTTGACGTATAACTCTGGTGCATTGCAACCCCCATAAAATAAGGGAGGAGTTGGAAAGCATGCCTCTAGTGATCAGGTGCTTTTGCTTTTGGATTGCAATGGACTTGACTAGAGAGTCAAAGGAACCGATCCATTGATCCCAAATAATTTGGTTTGCATTACCAAACATGGATTCTCGAATCTTGCATTAATTTGGTAGGAGGTTAAAACATAGGAGACAGATGGAGTGCCTACGTTTAAGGTACTTTGGAAACATATACATATATATATATATACTTTACCCTATATGTGCTATATGTAGCGGCTCATATGCTTCTCGATCCTGTGCATGCATCACCCAACTAGGGTTTTTAGACGGTTAGCAAGATTCTTCTGACTTCAAAGGGGTCTGCAGACCATCTATGAATAAAAATGCATCAAGGCCTCTCATCACAGAGTGTTGGATAAATTATAAAATGTATTAGCTTTGTGTGTCTCAAAGATACCACAACAATCATGCATGTTAGGGTGAGTTTAAATAGGTATGCCTACTGCTGTTTGAGTAGAGACTCACCGCACACCTGCGTGTGGAGTATGACGAGTGTTTTTATTTTTTTATTTTTTTTTGAAGTGGGTCTCAATCTATCTTAATTTAAGATATAAATCACGTCACTATTAAATTATTTTTAAAAATTAAAAAAATTAGATCAAATAAATAATGTTAGATCTATTCTTTTAACGATCTATCTATTTTATTTTTAATTTTTTTAGATAATCAGAAGATGACGTGCCTTACATCTTAAATAAAAATATATTGAGAGTCAATTCAAAAAAATAAAAAATAATAAAAAATACTATACACCCAAAATTTGTACCAACAAGTCAAACTATTGTTGTTTTTATATAAGTATGCATTAAAGGATTCTTCCAAGAAGGAATAATTTTGGGCATCTTATAATTTAATATTAATTGTAGTGTTTAAGGCCAAGCTGTGAGAGGGTGAGAACAAGATCGATTGACTGAAATAGCATCCATTCGATTGATGCCATATATATTCTTTTCCCGTAATAAGTCACCATTAGTGTTAGTTTAGGAACAAACACCCAATAATTTTCAAAAAACTTCACCATCTAAAACAACCTGAATTATGATAGAATATGGTATAAAATTTGTAATTATGAGAGTCCATAGATAGTTTAAAATACCCAACAGCTACAATGATGATGGCTGGTATCTCGCTTCAATGCAGATACAGCCAAGAGCCTGGCCGCCCAGGTGGTAGATGATCAGTGGTCTGACCGCCCTATCTCCTTATTAATAAGTCTGCTGGACGACCAAAAGGGTGGCCGTCTAGATCTGCTGGGCAGCCAACACTCTGACCACCCAGACATCCAGTTGGTTGAGCGGTCAGGATGAAGATCGCCCAGTCAAAGATTGGCTCAAGACGGGCGGCCAAGGGTCCGCCCACCCAATCTTTGGGCGGCCAGAGATTTGACCGCCCAAGTCCAATGTACCCGAGGGCATGCTTGGCGAGATTTTTTAGTTAAAAGTTATTTTTAAATTCCACTTGTGATCTCTAATTTCGAGCAGCTATATTTGCAAGTCATACCCTCCCCAATGGGCTTGTCTCACTATGATCTAGTAAAACTTCAAACGTGTAACTTTTGGTCGGATGTAAAACATCGATAACTTCTAAATTAAATCTAGTATTTTTTCATAATAATTAAATTAAAACTTCTATATAGAAGACTAAGAATTACCCCAAATTAAAAGTTCCATGAAACACTACTTTGATACTTTTAAACCAAAAGGATCCTTTTCCAAGGAAGTGTCCCAAGTCTTTGAGTCTATGTTAAGCGTCTTTTTGGTTGGGATGGTGGGAGGATTCTAATCATTAGGGGCCGCTTTGTTATCGGAACTATCAGGGGGTTAATGCAACCGATGAGAGAGGAAGAGGGTGGGACCCACACTCTCCTCTCACACACGTAAATATTAACCGAGGTCAGTTAGCGCAATCGACCCTCGGGGGTCGATTGCCCTAATCCTACGCGATTTGCAAACATGGCCTAGAATTCTCTGCACAATTTGAGGTCCAACAAAAAGTTACATCTTGCGGGGTCGATTGTGTTAATCCTGCACGATTAGCAAACATGGCCTAGAATTCTCTGCACAATTTGAGGTTCAACTAAAAGTTGCATCTTGCCATCGACTTCTGTCTCTACGAGATTTTAGGAGGAAATAGAAATTAGATAGAAGAGAGGGGTGAGAGAAGAATCCGAAAAAACCACCCTGGGATTTAAGGCATTATAATTAGGGATGTCAATGGATCGGGTTCGGCTCGGGTAGACCAATACCATATCCTATCCGTAAAAATTTTACAAATACCATACCCGGATAGTACCCTATTATTTTCGCGGGTATGGATACGGGTATATCCGTCACGGGTATGGATATATCTGCGGATATCTGTATCCGTCCATAAAGTATGAGTCTACATTCACATCCAAGGAAATGTGAGATTTATGAGAATTAGAAGAAAAAAATCCGGTCAATTCTTTCCTTTCTAAAGTAAGTTTTATATTTTATAAAAATGTTTTTACAATTTTAACAAGAAGTTTAAACTCACAAACTCAACAAGACGGGCAACGGATTGAGTTCATGTCAAAATCATAGGCCTAACATGTACAATAAGTTATTAAGAGCGGGTTCGGATCGGGTACGGATTTGGGTGCACTAAATCCATACCCTATCCGAATATGAAACGTGTATTTTAAACATATCCGAACTCGAATCCATATCCATTTATTCGGGTATTACCCGACCCATCACGGGTCGGGTGATGCGAGTAATCGGATTTGCGGATATTTTTGACATCCCTAATCATAATCACTTGTTTACTTCTCTAATCACTTGGACCAACCACCTGAACCGTATAAATGTTCAAATTTCTCTTTGCCATCTAAGAAGTAAACAAAAATAAAATTAATCATTAACCCCCATGCATCAAAGCGTTATTTCCTTTTTTTTATCCCTTGTTAGATTTTTTTTTTCAGACGAGTAGACCCTTGTTTTATGGGGATCTTGTTTTCCCCTTCCTATCGTGGCTGTTCATAATGTGTTAATATCTCAACATTAACGCCATAAAATGTTAAGACAGCAAAATTTTAATATGTTAAGATATAATAAATAAATTATTAAATATGGTGACATTGGTCTGGGCTGGCCCAAAGACTCGAGAGACCCTGACCCATTTCTAAATGGTCCAGACCAACTAGAAGAATTGGGAATGGTTTGGTGCACACTCATTGTATGTACACATCTTGAGTACTGTGCATTGAGTTTTATTTTTAAAATAAATATGGTGAGGTCGGAGATGATCTCACGTATCCATCCGTAAGTTCACCCATGATCGGACAGTCTAAAAAAAATTATAAATAAAAATAAAAAATTTGATGCACACTCAAAATGTGCAATAATCTTATGTGTACAGTAAACCAAACTCTAGGAATAGAGACGACTGGATAAGGTTCAAGTATGGAGCTGGGTCTGAGCCTGGTTAGTTGGACAGGTACGTGGTTTGGACCAGGTTTACGAGAATTTGGGGTAACCTGGCCTACTGACGCCCTCGAGAAGCAATACTTTTTATAACTTTGGAATATGATGTTCTTAGCGAACATATTTTTTTGTAAAGGATAGTTTATAAAGAGGAATTGCTGTTTTACAAAAGACAAAATACAGGGAGAGATAGCAGGGAAAGACCAGGACCTACATGTCTTACTACATAAAGCCTCTTTAGCTAGCAGGTGGGCTAGCAAGTTAGTAGATCTAGGGGAATATTGAACCTGTACTAGAGAGGGGGTCAGAGAACATATATAATCTTGGATGATTGAGATGATCCGCCACGGGGTGTCAGGAGCTCCATTGATAGAGTTAATCACATTAAGGGCATCTCCTTCCACTGTGACTTGATGGTGTTGGGAGGAGGCGAACTTGATAGCTTGGAGCAGGGCTATCGCCTCATCCATCTCTGGAGACTGTGCTTCAAAGTAGCTGTATTGACAGAAGAGTGGTGTCCCGGAGGAATTTCTGAGACTGAAACATGCTGCTCCTTGGCCTGCATTAAAGGCTGCGTCGGCATTTATCTTGAGACTGGTTCCTTTAGGGGTGCACCAACTGGCGGCCTGTAGGGGTTTGGCCTTACCATGCACAGTCCGGTTAATGGCCCAGCTTTGATGGTGATGCAGGGCTTTAATGATGATAGAGTGGGGGAGATCATCCACATTTTCAAACACTTTCTTACAGCGGGCCACCTAGATCTGTCACAAGATGGCATAACAGGTTGTGATCACATGAAAGTCTTCCTTAGCAGCAGAGAAAGGGGGGCGAGTCCATTCCAAAATTCTATCTTCTAGATTCCTAGGGTCTGCATCAGAGTGATAATTGAGGGGGGAAAGCTTCCAGGTAACTCTGGCTAGGTGACAGGAGAAGAAGAGGTGATGGAGGGATTCAATCTCCCCAAAGCAGACCTGACAATGGGGGTCAACCTTTTTGCTGAATTGTGCTAGTCTGGAATTTAAAGGCAAGACTCCGGCAATGCATTTCCAAATGAAATAAGAGACTTTGGGAGGGATGCATTGTAAATGGTGGGATTCCAGATCACCTTCCATATTTCTTTGTTTGTGGAGGCAGACGGGGGGATAAGTCTCTCCGCCATTTTTCTGTAGGCATATTTGATGGAGAAGTCTCCATTACTTGAGAAGCTCCAAATGGTGAGATCCCCCTCTAGGAGGGGGACACGGGGAATATGAATCTTCATAATTTCTACAGCTGTTTCTGAGGGGAAGAGTTCTCTGACCACAGATTGCTTCCATTGATGGTTTGACATAAGTTGGGAGACCAGGTTCAGGGAGTGCGACAGGTGCCCGTTGGTGGGGGCTAGTGGCCCTGGCCTGTTGGGGATCCATCTGTCTTCCCAAATGTTGCTGCGCATCCCATCTTGGATCAACTTGAATAGACCAGTCCTGACCTCCTTTCTGACTAACAAAAGAGCAGTCCAGGTGCAGGAACAGTTGGCTGGTTTCTTAACCTCCCAGAAGTCTATCCCTTTTAGATATTTGGCTCTCAGAATAGAAGCCCATAGAGTATGAGGGTCACTGATAAATCTCCAGACCACCTTCATAATGGCCGCTTTGTTGTAAGTCTGTGGATCTCTGAAGCCCAGGCCTCCTGCAGTTTTGTGTTGCTTGAGTCTGCCCCAGTTACAGAAGTGGATCCTGCGATTGCCTGGGTTATGACCCCACCAGAACTGACATTCTAACTGATTTAGTTTCTGGATAATACCCTTGGGGAGGAGGGTAGTGGCCATAATATGCGAGGGGATGGCAGAGAGTGTTGAATGTATGAGGGTGGCTCGCCCAACTGGGGAAAGGGTAGTGGTTTTCCAATTGCTCAACCTGTTCCTAATTTTGTTTTCCAGAAACCTATATTGTTGGAGACTACTTTTCTCAGGCCATAAAGGAACCCCCAAATATAATTCTTTGGAAGATAGGCATTGTATCTTTGTGATATGGCACAGATGATTTTGGATAGTAGGGGGAACATTGGGGCTGAAAATGAAGCCAGATTTCAGTTTATTAGGAGACTGACCAGATGATAAGTGTGTATTTATACATGTTAATTAATGTTATATCACGCTTTTATGGGCTTTAATATGTATCATTATGTATTTATCACACTTAATCATAATTTAGAGTAAAATATTTAGTTTCATATAATTAAGTAATTTTAATGAATAAATTTACTCATTTTGCAGGCACAAAGAAGAAGCCAAAGTCCATTAAGGTTGAAAAGAAAAAAAAAGTTCAAATGAGCCAAAAGCCCATGGGCTTGTTTAAAATAATAAAAAAAAGAGAAGAAAAAAATAAAGAAAAATAAAACAGTTGTTGTATAAATATAGCATATATATATAGTGTATATATATATATAGCATATATAGATAGCATATATATATATATATATATATATATAAGGCTTCACGTGCTGGTGGAGAATCTTCATACATGCTTCATGTTGCATGGTTAGACGTGGGCTTCAGCAGGCTTCAACGTGCATGGCCAGCATGCAAACGTGCGTTGGCGGGCTGGCATCAAAAGACATGGCGAGCAGGCGGTCTTCAACGCAGCTGGCGACGTGGCCAGCCAGTGGCACAGGCGATGAGGGCGCGAAGTCTTCACGCAATCAAGGGCTTCAGCGTGGCTGCGGCGGAAGGCGGGTCCACGGGTGTGCAGGCGCATGGCGTGTGCGATGGCCACGAGGTGAAGTGGTCAGCAGCGATAGAGGGTCAATGCGAAGGCGAGCTGGCTTCTTCATGCGGCCAGCTAGCTTCTTTGTCCCGGCCAAGTCGGCCAGCTAGCTTCTTCAACGCGCAAAGGTCAGCAATGAGGGCTGACAGACGGGCGCAAGGTGGTTTCGATGGTCAAACGCGGGCGTCGACACATGTGGCAGGCGGCTTCACACATGTGGTGGCTGACAGAGAGAGCGCAAGCAGCCGACGCGGCAGAAGAAAAAGAGGGAAAGAAGGAATAAAAAAGGACAAAAAATCTAAGAAAATGGCAGAGTGTGCATCACATGGTGTTCACCTTTCCCAAGTCAAACATTGCAACAATGGGTGTTCACATGAAGCAAAGGGCTATTTTGGGGCCTATAAAAGGAGGGCATGGGCTCCTCTTGTCCTCCTTCCACTCTCACGTAGATAGCCTCCATTATGTTTCCCTATCATTTCTTATGTTAGAATAGTTCCTCTTTCCCTCCTCTCTTCACGTAGATAGCAAACCCTCTTCCTCCATATAGTTAGTGTTAGGCCATCTCTCTCTAGTTAGTGTTTTATTATTTTTATAATTTCCATTCACTTGTAAGTGTGCTTTAATTCATGTTTAATAACAGTAGTGTTATTTTTAGTTTTACTTAGTACAATTTTCTTCCATCTATCTCTCTCTCTTCATATTCTTCACACATCCCTATGGCGGAGTTACTTCTCTCGGTCCTCTCATGGCGATGTTTAACTCTAAAGCGGGGCGGTAATCAAAGGCCTGGCACGGCGTGGCGGTGTCAATCTTCTAATCCTCGGCTCATTTCTTCCCTTATTCTTTTAATTTCAAGTTGTTCTTTTAATTTTCATAGTTATATTTTTTTATTTCCATAGCAATAAAATTCATTTTTGGCAAAATTGTGTTCTTTTCTCTTTCTTTCTAAATTCTCTTCTTTAACCCTCTCATATTCTTTAGATAGTTTATTTTCATGTAATTTTCCTTTTCATTAGTTTAATCTCACTCAAAATTCGGAGCTTTCAAATATAAGAATCTTCCATCTCATGTTTAATTAAAAATATTTCCTCCTCGTGGGATCGACCCGCTATTCACCGATTTACTTAAATTTTCAAAACCATTTAAGTGAGTGAGTGTGGTTTTATAAATTTTGAAATTATGTGGCACGACATGTTTTAAACGACATCTTGTCGAGTGCATCAATTTTTGGCGCCGTTACTGGAGATGTAATTATTTTTAATGTTAGAAAATTCTTGTGCTTGATGTACATATGTGAATACTAAATTTTCTGTTTTTATTTTGCCGGAAAAATTAGAAAAAAATCACATAAATTTGGACCTGAAAATCTCAGAAAATAAGCTGTCACAGAAAACGTCGCTGAAAGTCAGAACTGTAGCAAAAAGCTGGAATTCTGGAAAATCCTGAAAAATCAAGCGTCGCTAAAGGTCAGTAAACGTAGATACAGGTTCTATTTTTTAAATTTTTAAAAAATCTTTAAAAATCAGATAAATTCATAAAAAAATTATTAAAATTCTAAAAAAATCAGAAAACATGATAAACATAGAAATCGTGATTTTAGGCTTTATTTTTCAATAGGCTGCATGTTAATTAATATGTTTAGTTGTTATTTGTATTTTATCTACCTCTCTTTTTGAAAAAAAGAAAAAAATAGAAAAACAACTTCCTAAAAATTCAAAAAAAAACAAAAATCCAGAAAACTTCAAAAACATAATTTTATGCCTTATTTTTTAGATTTACATACTGTTTGGTATTTTTAGTTTATAAGTTTCATTTATCCATCTCTTCTTATAAAAAAAGAAAAATTATTCTTAAAAAATCTAAAAAAATAGAAATCATAAATCATAAAACAAAAAAAATATCTCATGCTATTATGTCCTCATTTTAGTTGCATCAATTTTATGCATTGAACATTTAGTTGAGTATTTATCCTTTATTTTTGCATCATTTGAAAGAAAAAGAAAAAAATCATCATCTTTCTCTTCTTCTCCTTTCTATTCTTCTCTATTTCCCCTTTTTAAGGGTAACATAGGCACACCTCTCTTGGAATTGGAAGGACCCTCCATTGAGCACTCCGTCTCTTTGGACTGAAATTTCCTTTTCCAAGACCACCATAAGTCTCTGCACCCGTGAATTCCCTCGCGAAAACTGGGCAGGTTGTACCAAGAAGCTCCCCGAAGATAGATTGCCCTTAGAAGGTTAAAAAGAAGTTTTAGAATTTGTTGCTATTTTAAAAAACTAGTGTCTAAGGCTAGAGGTCAACGGCAAACGACATAAGTGGACTTGTGGTTATTTAATTAGGTCCCTACGAAAGTAGGGAGAGCCTCCCACAACCCCACTTCTTACCTGGTCGGTGAACCAACTTGGTAGCATGTCCCAACTCCTCTTTTGTAAAAAAAATAAAAATTAAAAAATAAAAAAAATCATCATGTTTGCATTCATATAGTGATTAATTCATAACATTTGTATTTAGTAATTCATTCATCGCCTAATTCTTCAAATTTTAAAAAAAAATCATCATCATTATTGCATAAATCACTTATTTAGGAATTAATTCATTGCATTGTTTTAATAAAACATAACATAACATAACATAACAAAAAGATTTTTCTATAAAATAAAATAAATTAATAAAAACTAAAATACATTAAAATACATTAAAATAAAAAAATCATCACTTTTTCTTGGGCCTTTTGCATTGCCACTTTTGTTCAGGCCCATTAATAGATTCTTTCATATTCAACCATGCGGGCTATTTAAATTCAAATCCTTCATTTGCCCATTGTCATCAAACTCCTTCACTCTTCCACAATGGGGTTAACAATTCATCTTTCACCCAAGAGCCATATCAATTGTCATCAGATTTTTTCACGTGTTTCTCTCACATAAATCCATATCCTAGGTGGGAAAATCAACAATCTTCTTCTTGGGCACCCTATCAAAACCCCATGCAAAGTCCTTCGAACTCACACTTGTCAGATTGGGCTTCTTACTCAAATGATCTTTACAACCAAGCCTAACATGAAGGATAACTCATCTACTCTCCACTACCTCAGTACCAGACTGACTTCTATTCTGATTACTACTCACCCCAGTCTGAGTGCCACCCAACCTATCCAGCTCCTCCAAAGTCTGATTTTGAGGACAGGTTTAATCAAATGACTCAGCTCATCTTGGCCAATCAGCAAACCATTAAAGCTCAGAGCCACATTATTCAAGCCCAGCTTGACCAACTTGATAGAGAGCTTGAAATGGACCAACATGCTAGCCTCCCCATGAAAAATCTTGAAAATCCATTTTCTGATTATGATTATAATATCACATTGAATGATCCATCCATCAATCCTCAATTCAACAACTCTCAAATAATTTTTGATGATGAGGATAATATGGAGCAGCCATATCAGGAAAATTAGGGGGAAGCTAATGATTCTCAATTTGTAATGGTCAAGAAGAATAATGAGGAGTCTAAGTTGGGGGGAGAATAAGAGAAAAATAAAAATCAAATTTGGGCCCCAAACTCTAATGACTATTATGATCCAGCCCAACATACAAATCATTCCCCTCCTTACTATTCATCTCTTCCACCCTCAGATAATAACCCCGATGATCAATTCACTCAGTTAATTGTCCAAAGTTAATCCCTCCAACAGCAAATCAATAGGCTGACCGAGGAAGTCAAAAATATGGAAGAAGATCAATTCTTTGATTACTCTGAACCCAATCATTCTCATCAAGTCCTTCGCACTGATTGTGATCAATCCTTGATTCCTCAATATCATAACACTCAAATCAATTTTGATTCCGAAGATGAAGGAATTATGAAGAGATCATGTCAACATATTCTAAATGAGAACTCTAAAGAATTTGAGAGGATTGCGGAATTTTCTGGAAAAGAAATAGATGAAGGTGATGACTTAGTGAATGATCAGCTTGCGCTTGATTATCCTTGTGCGGAGAATGCTAGAGAGGTGGATGATCTCCAATTAGGGGAAGAGGAAGAGTATAATGAACCTCAAATCTTTAATCACATGTCTCTCCCCGAATTTGATGAAATTCTCTTTGAAGATGAGAAGGAAGAAGAAGTGAAGATGGAACAAAAATTGAACATTTATTTGAACAATGAAGTTGGGGTTAATGAGGAATTGAATGAATTAAATGTGCCGCATGATAATTTCAATCTGGAGGAAAGGGTAGAGCTTTTGCCAATTCTTGACCACGGCGATTCTTTTGAAACTCTTCCAGCCGATTGGTCTAATCTTGCTCCACATCTAGCTAATTTGTCTGATCTCATTGAATTTCATGAACATTGTGTTGAGGAGCACGTTTCTTTGACCCTTGATGTTGATAACCTCCTTGACACCAACCAATTTATGGGAGCCTCGCACTCTCCGATCTCTCCCCACCTCACGAGCTTTCTTGAAATTCCCAAAATTGAAGTAGAAAATAATTTTTTAGAAGAAGATAACAAAGTCTGCATCATTTGATTCACACCTTTCACATACCTTCAAGAGGAATATTTTATAATTGATGACATGATTTTTGCCAATGTTCCTCTTCTCTTCTCTGATCGGGGTGGTCTTTTTGAGATGCCTCCACCCTGATATATAGGGCTGTCAATGGGCCGGGCCCGGGCCGGGCTTAGGTCGGCCCGGCCCGGGCCCGACTTATCAAGAGTAAGGCCCGAGCCCGGCCCGGGCCCGACCTATGTCGGGCCGGGCCGGGTCGGGCCCGACATTATGTTAAAAATTCAAAGCCCGACTAAGGCCCGGCCCTGCCCGACTACTTAAATAAAATAATAATAATAATAATAATAATTAATAGATTTAATACTATAAAACTTATAATCTCACTAAATAAATTAAAATATTAATATTAATTACATAATTTGTGTGAAAAGAGAATTTTAAAATTTCTAATTAAGTAAAATAACGTAACTTTGACTAAATAGTTTTTAAAATTTGAAGTGAGAATAAAAAAAGGGATCGGGCCGGCCCGGCCCACGGGCCGAACTCAAAGCCCGAGCCCGGCCCGCGAGTCTAGTCGAGCCGGGCTTTTAGGCCCGACTAAAAACCCGCGGGCCGAAAAAGACCTTGCGACCCAGCCCAAAATCGGGCCAAGCCCGCGGGCCTATCGGGCCGACCAGGCCCATTGACAGCCCTACCGATATATGCTTTGCCTTTATACTCACCAGTTATAGTTATTTCTCTCAGGACATGAAAAAGAAAATTTTGACAAGGATAAAATACTCTGGTGGCTCATTTTAAAATCAACTCGTTGGTTATAGAACTTACATGCGTCTGGCTGAAGACGTTAAACTTAGTGCTTCTTAGGAGGTAACCCACAGTTTTTATGATTTACGTGTGCTAATAAATGGCTTCTTGGGAGGCAACCCAAGTGTTTCATGTGTTTTTGTTTTTATTTTGTAGGTGTGAATAAAGGATAAGTTGGGGGGAGAGAAGATTACTTACTATGTTGTCCAAATTTTCAAAGCCAAGTACCGTCTTTCATTCTAGCAAGGATGCCCGTCGACGTTCACTTCCGACAGGTTGTCCCGTTCCTTCACATATTTCATGTCTACATTATTCTATTATTCTATATTGTTCATGTCATTTTGGACAATGTCATTTAAGTTCGGGGGACGGAAATCATGCTATTGCACATGTTGCATTCATATACAACCTCATTTTTTTTCAAAAAAAAATCAAAAAATAAATAAAACCCCATTTTGAGTTTTATGATTCATGCTTCCATTGAAAATAATTCTACAATAGAAAAGACTGAGAGAAGGATGATGAAAAATTTATTTAATCTAATCATGAAAAATTGATCTAAGAATCTCTTTAAAGTTCATGTGCACTTTAGAAAAATGAAAAATCACTTTGCACGCTAATGAAACATGCGGGATAAGCCTTCTGTTATTTTGGGTATGTTGCCTGATATTTAGCACTTCTTGAAGAAGAGATTTTTTATAAGCTTTCTGCCAAGTTATCTATCAAAATTAGTGCAAAAGTATGATTTAAAAAAAAAGAGAAAACACCATGAAAAATGCTCCGAATCTGAGTAACCGGGTCTACTTCACCTAAGACGTGTTGAGGTTCGTGTCAAAAGAAAAAGGGAACCTTGATCTGTGAAATCGGACCTGCATCGAGTTTCGCGTTAAACAGTGAAGGGTACTACAGCATCATGTGTGTAGAAAAATAAAATAAAAAAGATCCCTAAGGGACGAAGCAATAAGGCAGATAAAAAGCTAACATGCTTAATACTCTGATTAAACGGTGCAGAGTTGAAAGGCATTTATTTGGGATAACAAATGGGGGATGTAATTATCTACGCTGTGGATTTAATATTTACACATGCACTAGTGCTATTGAATTTTGAGTTGAATTCTTGATCATGTACCTTAATTTCCAAATCTAAGAGTAGTGTGTGTTAACATTTCCGGATTCCTAATCTTTGGTTATTTCTGTGAAGGAAAAGTTAGATATGATGGTATGAACTTTACAAACTCTTGTTGGTCCTAAATTTTTAATTGTTTGCATTGCTAAGGGACTAGCAATGAGTAAGTTGAGGGGTGTGATAAGTGTGCATTTATACATGTTAATTAATGTTATATCACGTTTTTATGAGCTTTAATATGTATCATTATGCATTTATCACACTTAATCATAATCTAGAGTAAAATATTTAGTTTTATAGAATTAAATAATTTTAATGAATAAATTTGCTCATTTTGCAGGCATAAAGAAGAAGCCAAAGTCTATTAAGGTTGAAAAGAAAAAAAAAAGGAAAAAGTTCAAATGCGCCAAAGGCCCATGGACTTGTTTTAAATAATAAAAAAGAGAAGAAAAAAATAAAGAAAAATAAAGCAGTTGTTGTATATATATATATATATATATATATATATATATATATATATATATATATATATATATATATAGCTTCACGTGCTGGTGGAGAATCTTCATGCATGCTTCACGTTGCATGCTTGGGCGTGGGCTTCTGCAGGTTTCAACGTGCATGGCCAGCATGCAAACGTGCGTTGGCAGGCTGGCATCAAAAGACATGGCGAGCAGACGGTCTTCAACGCAGCTGGCGACGTGGCCAGCCAGCGACACAGGCGATGAGGGCGCGAAGTCTTCACGCAATCAAGGGCTTCAGCGTGGCTGCGGCGGAAGGCGGGTCCACGGGTGTGCAGGCGCATGGCGTGTGCGATGGCCACGAGGCGAAGTGGTCAGCAGCGATAGAGGGTCAATGCGAAGGCGAGCTGGCTTCTTCATGCGGCCAGCTAGCTTCTTTGTCCCGGCCAAGTCGGCCAGCAGCAGCTCAAACACGCTGGCGGGCGCCCAGCTTCACACGGGCTTCAACGCGAGCGGGTGCAGGGCGGCTTCAACGTGCAAAGGTCAGCAACGAGGGCCGACAGACGGGCGCAAGGTGGCTTCGACGGTCAAATGCGGGCGATGACGCATGCGGCAGGCGGCTTCACACAGGTGGTGGCTGACAGAGTGAGCGCAAGCAATCGACGCGACAGAAGAAAAAGAGAGAAAGAAGGAAGAAAAAAGGACAAAAATTCTAAAAAAATGGCAGAGTGTGCATCACATGATGTTCACCTTTCCCAAGTCAAACATTGCAACAATGGGTGTTCACATGAAGCAAAGGGCTATTTTGGGGCCTATAAAAGGAGGGCATGGGCTCCTCTTGTCCTCCTTCCACTCTCACGTAGATAGCCTCCATTATGTTTCCCTGTCATTTCTTACGCTAGAATAGTTCCTCTTTCCCTCCTCTCTTCACGTAGATAACAAACCCTCATCCTCCATATAGTTAGTGTTAGGCCATCTCTCTCTAGTTAGTGTTTTATTATTTTTGTAATTTTCATTCACTTGTAAGTGTGCTTTAATTCATGTTTAATAACAGTGGTGTTATTTTCAGTTTTACTTAGCATAATTTTCTTCCATCTATCTCCCTCTCTTCATATTCTTCACACATCCCTATGGCGGAGTTGCTTCTCTCGGTCCTCTCACGGCGGCGTTTAACTCCAAAGCGGGGCAGCAATCAAAGGCCCGGCACGGCGTGGTGTAGACACGCCAAAATTGACGTCATTTTGAGTATATTTCATATCGCTCTGCGATGCCCCATTTGACCCTCAAATCAGCTTATTTGAGTGGTTTTCCCACTTTTCTTGAATCTTTCCTATTTTTCCCCATTTTATCTCATTTTCCTATTTTTTTCGGATTTCTTGGGCATTTATCTCTATTTTCTGAATTCACGCCTTCATCAGGGGCGTGTTTTTGAAACACGCCCTGGTCTAGGGCGTTTCTTTCCCATTTTATCTGTTTCTCCCCATTCTATCTATTTTATGAATTTTATGAATTCACGACTTGGGTAAGGGCGTGTTTCTCTTAAAACATGACTTCACCTAAGGCGTTTCTTAAAGAAAGGACGCCCACCTTAGGGCGTTAATTCGTTTGGTTTGACCGACTTCCCCATTTGAGCTCTTGAAATTAACGCCCTTCCCAGGGACGCTTTTTTGAAAAGTGGCTTTGTTTAAGGCGTGTTTAACATTTTTCAAATATGGGGAGTTTTTATTGCTAAATTTGGTTTTTGAGAAACGCCCTTGTGCAGGGCGTGTTTTTGAGAAACGCCCTATGGTAGGTCGTCAATTCTTAAATTAACGCCCTGACCTAAGGCGTGTTTCACCTTCTGGCTTCGCAGCCCTTTCCCCAGAGAGTCCTTGCCTCGTTAGACTCCTCCTCTATTTGGGCTCTTGCTGTTCTTATCCATTCCTCCTTTAATCTCTTCCCTTCTTATCACCTTTTCCTAACCTATTAATAGAGGCTCTCGCCTCTGTTAAGGGGTTGGGTTCCGATAATTTTTATTCTCCCCTGCGTTCTTCTTCTTTTTTTTTCTTTCCCCTTTCTTCTGTCTTCTACGTGTCTCCTTCGTTTTCTATTTCTTCTTCTGATTCTTCTTCTTCTTCTTCCATATCCTCCATTCTTCCTCTTCTTATTTTTCTTCTTCTACTTCTGTTTCCTCCCTCTTTTCTTCTGTTGTCTTCTTTTCTTTTTACAGGAACCGAAGGTGCTTGGCTAAGGGAAGGCTTCTTCACATCAAGCTTCATCCTTTGAAGCCTTTCTACCCATCGAGCATTCAAGCCAAGGAACCACAAAACAAAAAAAGATTTTTTTTATCTTATCTTCCCTTCATTAATCTTCTTATCTTCATTATCATTATTGTTATAGATCATGCATCATATATCATTATTTTCATTGATTTTCCTCAACTATCATATTGAGATCTCTCCTTAGTGCAACTTTTGCACTCTTTCCCCCTATTTTTATTCATATTTTTCATATCATTCACATCATATCTCCCATACCCTTTTGCATAGGGGTTTAAGGGCAATCCCCTTAAGGTGTGTTCTTGCACATGCTTTCATGCTCATATATTTTTATTGAATTTGATGCTACACACACATTATTTCTAATCCAATTCTTTGGTGTTGTTGTCTTTGTTTTGCAAGGGTAATAAAAGTGAAGAACTCTCTTCATCGGCCGGCCGATTTGAAGAGAAAGGAAGCACTCACATCCCCCGCATATTTGAGGTATTTTGCGATCATCTCCCCATATTATTTTTCACTTGAGACCCTCGTGTCTCTGGCGATCACACACACTCCCCTTGTGCACCTCGTGCATATATTTTCCTCCATATTGATGCTTATTGCATGTCTTTTCTTTGATATTTTTCTTAAGTGGATTATTCTAAATTAGAGATCTACAAATTGGCGATCACGGTGGGACTCCTTTGTGTTCTTCTTTCATTACCCCTTTCCCCTTAGGCACCCACGTGTGCCATCTCCCATATTGCACCCTCGGTGCGTCTCCTTTTGTGCCCCTCGGGCACCCTCCATTTGGCTTTGCATTCTTCCCTAAGTGATTTGCCATTTTGTTGTCATTTCCTTAGAATCTCCACTTATTTAAAATTTCTTGATGAGCATGTTTATATCTTATACTTATTGATTGCCTGCTGTGGTTGTGAGTGTGCCTTTCTAGTACTTCTGGCCGTCGGGCTTTCCTGAGGAATTAACGCCTCTGTCAGAGGCGCTTTTTGAATTCACGCCCTAACCCAGGGCGTCGTCGTCATATGTTACGCCCTCTGACAGGGCGTTTTCCAGTATATTCCCTGATTTTCCCGATTTTATTGAGCTGCCTGTGAATTAACGCCCTGCCCAAGGGCGTTTTATTATTGATTAGCGCCTCTCTCTCAGGCGTTTTTTACGAATTGGACGCCCTTACGATTGGGCGTTTCTTGATTTGGCTGTTCATCTCCTGCTGATTGACGCCCTCACCAGAGGCGTGTTTCTTATTTTTAGCGCCTCACTTAAAGGCGTTTGCTTCGATTTGACGCCCTCTAAACAGGGCGTCCTTTTATTTATAACGCCTCACTCTAAGGCGTATTTCACCCAGCCCCTGGCACCCACGTTGATTCACGGCAGTCACACCGTCGTTTCTTTGGCTAGTAGCGCCCCCTGACAGGGCGTGTTTTTACTGTGGGTTTCCACAACCCTTCCCGTGGGTGATATTTCATGCTTATATTTCATATTGATTGATATTATTGTGGTTGGCCTGTTTACTCCATTGCATTCTTTCATTCATTTGTATTTTTAGTTTGGGAGCCCCCCTCCTCTTCATTAGGATCCACACACCCTCTTGGAATCGGGACGACCCTCCATTGAGCATTCCGTCTCTTTGGACTGGAAATCCCTTTTCCAAGCCTCCGTAAGTCCCCGCACCCGTGGATTCCCTCACGGACGCCGGGCAGGTTGTACCCTTTGAAGTCCCGATATAGTTGGCCTAATACGTGGTGAGTGAGAGTTCCTAGTTGGCATTGGAGTTCAACTCATATTGAAACTAGGTTCCTCCCCCCCCTTGTGTGAATCTTTCCAAACTTTATTAAAATTCATTAATTCACCAAGGATTAAACAAATCAAAATCACGGTAACCATTCCAACTTGTGTGCTTCTTTGCAATTATTGAGAACTTTGATTATATAATGGCTTACCATGATAGAAACATGTTCAATTCAATTAATGAGGATGCACAACCTAGCACTTCATATCCTCAATTTCAACATGTTAATCATCATCATTCTCACCATTCTTTCAAGGGACCACGTCCTTATTCTCATGGTCATGCCCGACCCATGGGCAATGTCCATCCTCATGGTCCCCCTACTCAAGTTCGAGCCACTATTCCTACGGGACCGTCTCCTCCCAATGATGAGAAGGTCTCTCAAATCTTGCATGCATTAGATCATCTTACCCCTCAACAGATCCAAGCCCTTAAGGCTGCCGTTGAGGGTACATCTCTTGCATCTCCCCCTCCTTCCAATTCTATTCGGGTGGCCCATCACCCACCTCCCTCCAATTCTATTCGGGTGGCCCATCACCCATCTCCCTCCAATTCTATTCGGGTGGCCCATCACCCATCTCCTCCTCCTTCTATTCCTATACGGGTGGCCCATCACCCACCTCCTCCTTCCAATCATATTCAGGTAACCCATTACCCATCTCCTCCTGTTCATTCTACTCGGGTGGTCCGACACCCGCCTCCTTCTATTCCTCCTCCAACACGGCCCCGAGGCCCATTTACTCCTTGCAATCCGTTCCGTCCGGGTTCTTTCACGGGTCGTCCCGTCAACTCCCCTCCACGGCCTTTTTATACGACCCCTCCTCCTTCAATGCCCTGCCAACCTTCTATTGTCCAAGTTACACCCCTCCAGCAAACTCTCCTCGATAAGATTACTTTGATGGAGGAACAAATGAAGAGGGTCACGGCTCCTCCTACTCCAGTCAATCCTCTCCATGTCGCTTTGGACGACATTACAAGAATGGAGAGAGAATGGAAAGATAGGATGGACGACTACGGCGTTGATATTCCAAGTGAGCAAGAACCGACATTTGAAGAATCTGAGGCAATATACGATGATGAAGATGTGCAGGCACCCCTTCCGAGTTTCCTTAATTTCCCGCTCCCTCCACTTTCATTCGATGAACCTCCTGCTCAGGATGAAACCATCCCCGATCCAATCCCTATTTATGAGACTAACTGGTGTTACGATGATGGGTCGATACTCCAATCACCCACACCGCCACATTGTAAGTCTCCTCCTATCCTTGACACCGCATACATTACACCTCCTCCAGTTACACCATTAACCTCCGCAACACTGGCCTCCCCTAAACCTTCCATTAAACCTCCACCAATTACACCTCCACTCCTTAAGCCATCTACCTCCACACCATTAGCCTCCATCGAACCCACCATTAAACCTTCCCCAATTAACCTCCCATTACCGCCACCTCGGCCTTCCATTATCCCTTTAAAACCCACTTTGCTTATTCCTCCACCATATAGCCTTACGCCTTTACCCATGGTTAGTCCTGAGCAGGATCCACCACTTTTTGCATCCGAGCTAATCCCAACTACTTCCGAGCAAGGGGAGAAGCTCGACGTGTTTGAATCTCCGCCCCCATTCACCCATTTGCCAACACCTTCCATTATAACTCCACCATTCACGGAGCCTCCCGCCTCCGCCTCACCTCCCTTTGTTACTCGGAAGGGGCGTGCTTCTGCAGCTAATTGCGCCAAGGATAAGCAAAAGGCGGGCAAGAAGACTTTGGCCACGACCGTGCCATTCAAGATGCAAGAATTCATTTACCGGATGTCAATCCGAGTTATTGTGCCGCGCATGATCGAAGAGGCCGAGTCATCACCGTTGCTCAATAGATGCCAAGCATTGACGCCGTTTGAAGGCCGGGCAGGGCACCCTTTGTTCAAACCTTCGAATTCCGAATTCATTACTCCTTACAAGGGGCGAATGCCCATTTTATTCAACATTCCATATTCATCACCACATTCAATGGGCAACTCGATGCTTCATGTTCCAACTCTACGACTCCCTCACCTTATTGATTTTCGCTTTCCAAGGGGGTTGTCATTTATTGAAGCTTCGTTTATTGGGCCAATTGGTCATACATGTTCACTGCCGTGGAGGGGCAATTATCTTAAGGGGCCGTCCCCTATTTCTCCCACTCTTGTTCATTCAACTTCATCCACATCTATTTCTATCACCTTTTCTTCATGGGCCACTCGAAGGGTAAAAAGGAAGATCTCATCCTTTCACCCTTCACATTATTCATCTTCTTTGCATCTCCTTGCATTCACGCATTTCAAGCATTCATCGCATCCATCCCATTGCATGCATTTGCACCTCCTGCTTCCCGGGTTTCCAAACCCGTATCTTCCCCGCCTTCCGGCACCGCCGGATATTCAGCATTTCCCATCTTATCCATATTCATCCTTTTATCCACTCCCCTTGGGGCATCGCGTCCCCCTTCCTGCTATTTCCCTGGAACCACCAGGAATTTTATCCCTCCTCTTTGGGCATCTCACCCTTTCTGATTCTATTTCTCCGGAACCTCCGGACCTTTCTCTCGGGCACGATACCCCTTTCCATCTTCTCCTTACTGATTTCATCCCTCCGGAACCTCCGGATTCTTCCCTTGTCCTTTCAGGGCATCGCGCCCCTTTCCATCTTCTCCCTCCTGATTTCATTCCTCCGGAACCTCCGGATTCTCCATCTTATTCTCTCTATCATCTCCCAGGGCATCGCGACCCTCCTGATTTCATTCCTCCGGAACCTCCGGACCTTCCATATTTCCTTCAATTCATCTTTTTGCTCCTCCGGGACTCCATATCTTTTATTCTCTTCTTTCTTTTCCGTCATCTTTTTCATCATCTTTTTCCCTATTTCTCCCTAGGGCATCGCGTCCCTTCTTTCGTTATCCCTCCGGAGCCTCCGGAAGATTCCTCTTATCATGATTCTCCTCTGCCTCCGGACCCTCCGGATCCACCTCTTTCTATCTACCAATTTCTTCTTCTAATTCCTCCTAATTCTGGGTCTGACCCAACTTCTTCCACATCCACTGCCTTGGGCATCTGCCCTTTCTCCCACTGCTTCCGAGGCTTTAGTCCTCACCCCTCTTCTTGATTTTCCGCTTCTTCTGTAGACTGTTCCATGTGATCAGGGTCTCCGCGCCTTAGTGAGGGAGTTCTAGCCCTCGCCTCTTTTCCTTTTCTCCTTATTCGTCTGAGTCTGGTTTGAGCACCACTCATTCTTGTTAAGCCACTTTCAAATCCTTTGCTTCCAATCCTTTTGACTGCCAAAGAGGACAAATCCCATGATGATCAACCTCTCGCAGCAGCTGCTTCTACAGAGGTTGCAAGGTAACATATTGGCGTAAGTAAGCATTTTTATGATATCATTTCCTCATTACTTCACGCATGATATTCAAAATGAAGTGCTTCTTAACGAGATTAAGAGTGGTGTTTTAAACCTTTATCTTAGGCTTTTGTTTAATTAAATCACTCTCAAAAGAGTCTTTAGACTTTCTTTCGCAGCACCTTTGGTTAATAAGAACCCGCGCTGGGAATTCTACATTCTCTCCCCGCTTGTTAAGAGTACCCCTTAGCTGGGCATTCCACACACTTCACGGCGTCCTTAGCCGGCTCCTTTGGTTAAAATACCGTTGCTACCTTGGCCATGCCATGAGTATTTCTGAAAGTCTTTTCTCTTCTTCACTCGGCCGCATGCAGGGGCAAGAGGTTGATGGATGAGATGACCAACCTTGGTAATCCCCAATACGAGAGGAGTCTCAAATAGGGGTAGTCTTGACCCGAAATTAATTTGAATTTTCATATGAATTTCATTATACATCTCGCCAAAAGGGCAATTATGAAAATCAAGTCAAATCAATAAAATGCAAAATTGTGAATTATGGCATGTCAAGAGTGGCAAAGTCCCCGCAGGGAAACCCTGGTCGTATGCATGTCAAGGGTCTAAAAATCAAAGGCACCAAGCCCCGGCACAACAGACTACCTCTTTGAGGGTTAACACCTTGGAAGGAATTCAAGTCTTGATATCTCCCATCCTGCATAAAGCTTATCTCCAATTATTCTTCTCTTCTCCCTCCAAGACCGAATGTTTCTCGGGTATGGCCTTGGTAGGGGCATCGTTAATCAAGGGCAGTCAGTTATAGGGCGCCACCCTTTCAATGCATGCCCGGCTTTGGGCAGTTTTAAGCAAAAAGGGAGGAAACGAGGACCCCTAGCCAGTGGTTCAAAAACACCCTTTGATGCTGCATTAACAATGTCTAAGCCAAAATCCATAAAAATTTGAATATCTTTCCAAAAGTACACAAAAATCTGCATATTACAAAAATCGTAAACATTTGAAAATTTTTGAAAAACTCCATGAAATTTGTATATTTCAAAACTCCAAAAAAAAAAAAAAATTTGTATTCTGATGGTGTTTTGCAGGAACCACTCTTACAAGGACCAGGAGCACGGGACGAGTCCTATCTCCACTTATTGCTATCAAGCCATTGATTCTTCCCGATATTATCATGCCACCCTGGGCATTTTGATTATCATTTCCTCATATTCTTTTTGGTCATATCTCCTGATTATTCATCTCCAGATCTTTTAATCAACTCCTGCTGATTCACTTGATCACTTTGCCAATGGGCATTATCATTCCCTGATCAACTTTGCCACTGGGCATTATCATTCTTGATCGATCAACTCCAAGCCTTGTTTGCCAAGTTGTCATCCTCATGACAAAACAACAAACAATGATGATTTGCAATGCCATGATTTCATTCATGCTATTGATGCTTTGATTCATGCTATGCTTGCTATGCTTAAATGCCTTATTCATTGCTTGTTATCTTTTATATCTTGGCTAATGAATTTTGAGCGCAGGATAAGAAGCTCTTGGTCCCACCGACTGGGCATCATCCAAGCCCCACGGTGCCCGCACCTCATCTCTCAGTTCCCCCCATACTTATTGCTTCACCATCTCCCTGTATGCATTCTACTTATGTTACATATGTTACTAGATTACATCAAGGACCTTGTGACTTTGATAAATCTGGAATTTGAGTTCCCCTTCATCAAAAACGATGACGATTCCATAGGCATCTTAGTCATACGGATAGGCCGTTGAGCCGTCCAAGACTGGGGACGATGGTTCCCTCTTTGCGAGTTGGTGCGCGGATAAACGGGCTTCGGCTTAGTATCAGCTCGCAGAATTGGTTTCTTGACCCAGTCTGGGCAATTTAACAATATTATCCTTGATTATATTATATTATTATTTGATTTAATTTTTCCTTTAGCCCAGCATGCATTCATGTAGGACTTTGAAACAATTGTTGAAAAATCATTCTGATAAGCTGATGTTGAGAGTTGAATTGATCTTAATCTTTCCCGATATGAGATTTTCATTGCCGAATTGAGTCCTCAGTTCGTTTTGTCGCTGTTTTGGGTCATCTTCTCGAAAGCTCATTGTTTGGATTTTTATCATCTTATTTTATCTCCCTTCCTTTGATCCACCTTGGTTGCAGCACGTCCACTGGCTGGTAACTGCTCCCCAATGGTGAAACCTACAGGTTTGTGACCTGGGGTACTTCCACCGCGCTGGAAGTTGATCATTTTATTTTATCTCCTTCGTGCACCGCGTGCACATCTCCCCCTTTTATCCAAACATTGTTGATTTCGTTGGATTTCCCGAGATTTGCTTCATCTCGTGCTTTTGATTTCATTCTCATCAAGTGATGTTGATTGCGTGCCTCATCACACCTTGGCATCTACTTTTCAGTTTGCTACGCTCCCTTGCAAAGCAGACGCCAAGGCGGGGCAGCTGTAGACACGCCAAAATTGACGTCATTTTGAGTATATTTCATATCGCTCTGCGATGCCCCATTTGACCCTCAAATCAGCTTATTTGAGTGGTTTTCCCACTTTTCTTGAATCTTTCCTATTTTTCCCCATTTTATCTCATTTTCCTATTTTTTTCGGATTTCTTGGGCATTTATCTCTATTTTCTGAATTCACGCCTTCATCAGGGGCGTGTTTTTGAAACACGCCCTGGTCTAGGGCGTTTCTTTCCCATTTTATCTGTTTCTCCCCATTCTATCTATTTTATGAATTTTATGAATTCACGACTTGGGTAAGGGCGTGTTTCTCTTAAAACATGACTTCACCTAAGGCGTTTCTTAAAGAAAGGACGCCCACCTTAGGGCGTTAATTCGTTTGGTTTGACCGACTTCCCCATTTGAGCTCTTGAAATTAACGCCCTTCCCAGGGACGCTTTTTTGAAAAGTGGCTTTGTTTAAGGCGTGTTTAACATTTTTCAAATATGGGGAGTTTTTATTGCTAAATTTGGTTTTTGAGAAACGCCCTTGTGCAGGGCGTGTTTTTGAGAAACGCCCTATGGTAGGTCGTCAATTCTTAAATTAACGCCCTGACCTAAGGCGTGTTTCACCTTCTGGCTTCGCAGCCCTTTCCCCAGAGAGTCCTTGCCTCGTTAGACTCCTCCTCTATTTGGGCTCTTGCTGTTCTTATCCATTCCTCCTTTAATCTCTTCCCTTCTTATCACCTTTTCCTAACCTATTAATAGAGGCTCTCGCCTCTGTTAAGGGGTTGGTTCCGATAATTTTTATTCTCCCCTGCGTTCTTCTTCTTTTTTTTTCTTTCCCCTTTCTTCTGTCTTCTACGTGTCTCCTTCTTTTTCTATTTCTTCTTCTGATTCTTCTTCTTCTTCTTCCATATCCTCCATTCTTCCTCTTCTTATTTTTCTTCTTCTACTTCTGTTTCCTCCCTCTTTTCTTCTGTTGTCTTCTTTTCTTTTTACAGGAACCGAAGGTGCTTGGCTAAGGGAAGGCTTCTTCACATCAAGCTTCATCCTTTGAAGCCTTTCTACCCATCGAGCATTCAAGCCAAGGAACCACAAAACAAAAAAAGATTTTTTTTATCTTATCTTCCCTTCATTAATCTTCTTATCTTCATTATCATTATTGTTATAGATCATGCATCATATATCATTATTTTCATTGATTTTCCTCAACTATCATATTGAGATCTCTCCTTAGTGCAACTTTTGCACTCTTTCCCCCTATTTTTATTCATATTTTTCATATCATTCACATCATATCTCCCATACTCTTTTGCATAGGGGTTTAAGGGCAATCCCCTTAAGGTGTGTTCTTGCACATGCTTTCATGCTCATATATTTTTATTGAATTTGATGCTACACACACATTATTTCTAATCCAATTCTTTGGTGTTGTTGTCTTTGTTTTGCAAGGGTAATAAAAGTGAAGAACTCTCTTCATCGGCCGGCCGATTTGAAGAGAAAGGAAGCACTCACATCCCCCGCATATTTGAGGTATTTTGCGATCATCTCCCCATATTATTTTCCACTTGAGACCCTCGTGTCTCTGGCGATCACACACACTCCCCTTGTGCACCTCGTGCATATATTTTCCTCCATATTGATGCTTATTGCATGTCTTTTCTTTGATATTTTTCTTAAGTGGATTATTCTAAATTAGAGATCTACACGTGGCGGCGTCAATCTTCCAATCCTCGACTCGTTTCTTCCCTTATTCTTTTAATTTCAAGTTTTACTTTTAATTTTCATAGTTGTGTTTTTTATTTCCATAGCAATAAAATTTATTTTTGGCAAAATTGTGTTCTTTTCTCTCTCTTTCTAAATTCTCTTCTTTAACCCTCTCATATTCTTTAGATAGTTTATTTTCATGCAATTTTCCTTTTCATTAATTTAATCTCACTCAAAATTTGGAGCTTTCAAATATAAGAATTTTCCATCTCATGTTTAATTAAAAATATTTCCTCCTCATGGGATCGACCCGCTATTCACCGCTTTACTTGAATTTTCAAAGCCATTTAAGTGAGTGAGTGCGGTTTTATAAATTTTGAAATTGTGTGGCATGATATGTTTTAGACGACATCTTGTCGAGCCCATCACCAGACCATGCAGCATATACCTGAAGGATGTCCATGTATTCACGGATCTCTAGCTCATCGGCTTTGCCAAATAGAAAGATGTCATCAGCGTACATCACATGGGTAACTACTGGGGCTCTACTATTTACCTTGAGGCCTTGGATCTTCCCCTCGTTGACTTTAGCCCTGATCAGACTAGTGAGTACTTCAGCACACATGATGTAGAGGTAGGGTGAGAGGGGACAGCCTTGTCTAATCCCTCTAGTGGGGTGTATCATTCCTGTAGGTTCTCCATTGATATTAACTGAGTAGGTTGCAATAGCAACACATTGCTGAATGAGATTTTTAGAGGTTGCTGAGAAACCCAATTTCTCCGTGGATGCTGTGATGAAGGGCCATTCTAGACTGTCGTAGGCTTTACTGATGTCGATTTTGAGCCCGAAAAAGCCCGTTTGTCCTCTCTTCGCCCTGATGGAGTGCATCATCTCCTGAACTGTAATAATACAATCAGATGTAAAATGGTTAGGGATGAAAGCATGTTGGTTGGGGGAAATGATTCGGTGGAGGATGGACTTGATCCGGGTGGCTAGAATTTTGGTGATGAGCTTGTAGAGCACATTACATAGGCTAATGGGTTTGTAGTCGTTGGGGGTCAGTGGGTGGTCTATTTGGGGATGAGAGTGATAAATGTATGGTTGAGTGTGTTAGGGAGGGTGTGATGCTGGAAGAATGATAGGATGAGGTCGATACATTGAGATTTTACAATGTGCCAATATTTCTGGTAGAAGAGGGGGGCAACCCGTCCGGCCCCGAGGACTTCCTGGGGGCCATGGAGTAGAGAGCTTCTTCGATTTCTTTGGGGGTGGGGGCAGAATGGAATAGTTGATCCTCGGCCTGGGTGATGAGTGTGTGGGAGGGGGGGAAGTTGGTGGGAAGAGGGGTGGGGTTAGTGGATGTGTATATATGTGTGAAGTAGCTAACGAAGGAATCTTTGATAGCAGAGCTTTCCCCAGTAAAACTATCATCCGAGAGTTTAATCTAGGAGATGCTATTTGTTTTCCTATGCTTCAGCACCTTGGTGTGGAAATACTTCGTGCTTTCGTCTCCCTTTTTGTACCAGTGGGCCTTAGATCTCTCTCTCCAGAATTCTTTGACCAGCATGATCTGTTCTTCATATCGGTTTTCTAGCTGAGCTTCTTTGGTGATCTGTTCCTCAGTAGGAGGCATGGAACTGATATGGCCAATTTCTTTCTTTAATTCCTCTTCTTGGTGTAGGGGGTCTAGAAAATTCTACTTCCTCCATGCTCTGATCTGCCTCTGAAGTTGGTTGATCTTCCGAGTGTAGTCTGTTAGAAGAGGGATGGAATAGTTCCAATTATACTTGAGCATGGATTCGAAATCCTTTCTCATGGTCCACATGGATTCTAGTTTGAAGGTGATTTTCCTCTTTCTGTTAGGACCCAACAAGTTTGTATAGATGGGATTGTGGTCACTGGCTACACGGGGGAGATGGTGCACCGAAACTTGGGGAAAGAGCAGTGTCCACTCTACATTAGCCAGTGATCTGTCCAGTCTTTCCTTGATGTGCCATTTGGCCATCTTCCGGTTGGTCCAGGTGTATGCAGGCCCGTCATATCCCAGATCCAGTAGACCTGTGTCCTGAATGAAGTTCTGAAAATCTTTAGCTTGCTGGGGGTTAACGGTGGAGCCGCCGGATTTTTTTGCTGGACCCAGGATTGAATTCATATCTCCGGTAACCAGAATGGGAGCACGTTGGGTGTTGATATATTCTGCAAGTTCAGACCAGAAGGTGTGTCTGCTAGCTCTCCTTATAGTGGCATAAATACAAATGAGCTGCCAATGCTTCTGGGGAGGTTTTTCGATATCAAGGACTACCCAGTTCCCAATTGCATGAATGACTGTAGCTTGGACATTAGAATTCCACCAGATCCAAAGGCCCCATGCCCTTCCGGTTGGGTGAATGATGCAGAAGTTGTCAATGTTCCTTTGGGCAAAATAGGAAGAGCTGGTAGTCATGGAAGCTTTGGTTTCAGACAGGAAGAGAATATCTGGTTTGAGGGAGTGGTTTATTTGGTTTAAGTAGGGAATTGTGGAGTGCCCACCCACACCCCGATAATTCCATGATAGGATTTTCATTTCTGCCCTGGCGGCCCTTTGAGGTCGGCTGCCTTGACCTTGTTGTTATTCTGGGTAGTGTGCTCAGAAGGTAGGTATCCCGGGATAAGCTATTTGGCTCTGGCAGCTTGTTTTGGATTCAGGGGTTTGGTTTTCAGTGGTGGGACCGTTGGCAGTTTCCCTGGATGGAAGGGCATTAGGAGAAGAGTTGGGGGTTCGGGTTTGGCTTTTTTGAGTGACCTTCTTGTGGGAATTTGGCGAGAGGGTGCTCTTTCCTCTTGTCCTGTTGGGAAAGGGGGGGTAGGAGGTAAGGTTGCACCTACATGCTGGCAGGTAATGTCGGATGAAGGGGGGAATGGGATGTGGGGGTAGGAGGTTGACTTGGGTTGTAGAGGTCTGTAACGATAGGGGTGAGGTACGAAGAGGGGAGGGTACTGTGACGACCCGGGATCCGAGTACCGGAAAGGAACCGGCACGTCTCGAATCTCGGCCCGCCAACCCACGAGCCCGAAGACTCGGAAGGGTAAAAAGGGATGGTGTGGGAGTACAAGAGAAGCTGAAGCAACTGCAGAGACAGCACAATAATCTAAAATAAAATGTACAGCATAATATAAATAAATAAACTACTACAAGGTCCACTGAGTCTCATGTCCTAATAAAGTACAGTTAACAGAAAGAAAAGTACAACAACACGGGGCATCCCCGGCGTACAACTACACGGGGCATCCCCCGGCTCCGGCAGACTGGCGACTAACCCTGGCTAGAAGAACCACGCTGGAACTCGACCGCACCTCTCGACGACCCCGCCTCACCTGAAAAGCAGGGGTGAGTCTCATTTCATTGGCCCAGTAGGGATCCCCCGGACCCCCACCGCACAACGAGAAAACGACAGCATGGCGCGAGCAACCACGGAAGGCAACACTACATAGCAGAAGTACGGCAGGAATGACAAGCAGCAATAAATAAACGAAAAAGCTGTCTAACAACCACATTGTATATCCGAACCTCAGTCCGACAAAACTCGAGTCCGAACCTGCTAGCAGACAGGAGCACCACCCACTAGAAGAACGACCGGATGCGTACCCTGACGTCTTATACCGCGTCACAAGTGTCTAGCTACAGCGCCCCGGGCGCGAGACTCAAACACACACAGTAACCAGTACCACAAAACAAGGACTAGCTGAGGTCGCGCTCGTCAGCGCGGGTCCGAAACCCTCAGTTCCGTGTGCACACTCATACCATACGCCCTAGGCCTATCCTCTAGCTGGTAATTCCCCCTAAGCCCGGACTCGGTTGAACGCAGGGGCCCTATGGTAACCAACCTACTCACCGTCTCTCTCGGGTCAGCCGCTCCACCACTCCCGGGTGGGTCAGCACCGCGTGCCGTAAGAAGGCTACGACTAGTGGACGTGTCACCGGAGGTGAGACTCGACTCACGGAAACCACCGACTAACACACTAACACAGACTCTCGGTAACCAAACGGTAGGTACGGATGCCGGGGACACGCACGAGGTCCGACCGTCCCTCAAGTCACGCGGCACCCCTACCAAGGTAACTGATTCTCCGGGGACCCCCGGGCGCCCCTGTGGCTTTCACTGGGTGCCCACGGCAACCCTCGGGCCACACGCCACAACTGGATCCAAAACTCACCCAACCGGAGGCTGAGCTACCCAAAGGAACACTGTTCGGGGGAGGGGGAAGGTCGCACTAGGCTCCCCTAGCGCGACTCCGGAGAACGCGCTAGCAATGGGTAGCGCGATCTGCCAGATCGCGCTATCCACAGCTAGCGCGTTCACACCTGAACGCGCTAGTCTGGGCTAGCGCGATCATCAGATCGCGCCACCCAACCCTGGCGCGTTCCGAACCGCCAGACCGTCATCCCTTCTGATGAACGCGCCCGGACGACACGGCGTGTTCACTACGAACACGCCACTGGACTATAGCGCGACAACGGGCCGAGCCCGGTTCACGAAATACGTCTGAAAATCATAAAACCACGCCCATTCACCCCCCCTGGTGAAGGGAAAACAACGGGGAATCAGCCCCCGACATCCTAGCATGCATCTAGAGCCCCAAATCGATCAAAAACACTCCAAAAATGATGGATCCGGCGCTCAAACCCTAAGCATGGAAAATAGCCCTCCCGGCATGAATCAAGCCACTCTCGGCCTCTCCACGGCCTAGAAATCACGAGGAATGCTGTAAAGAGGTCAAGGATCCGTCCCCCTACCTCAATGAAGCTCGAAATCCGCTGGGAAGTCGCCGATCTTCAAATCTAGCTCGAACACAAACTCCACCCACGCGCCACGAAGAGGGCACCGCCGCGATCCTCTTGCCGCCGCCGTCGTCACCGCGCCGTCGTCCGCCACCCGTCGCCGGAGGAGGAAGGGGCGCCGCGAAGTCCAACGGGCAAGAGGGGGGAGGAAGTGACCGTTGCGCTCACGGGAGGAAGAAAGAAGAAAAAGAAAATAAGAAAAAGGGGAAAAAGAAAAGGGCTATAAATAGAAAATCCGGAAAATGCCAAAAATATCAAAAAATAGAAAATTACATATTCTCGATCCTCGGGACGTACCGATCGCAACGGTACCACCCTCGCCTAGGTGAACGACTCGGTTCACCCGCCACGAGGTTCCGAAGGAATTGCCGAAACACACACTGGAAATCGGAAAATACAAGCGGAAAAGCCGCGGACACACTCCGGGCCTCCGAAACAACTCCGGATCGCACCGATCCGAACACGAAAGATGTCCGAAACAAAATTTCGGACACAATGGAGCCAGACGCTCCGAGAAACCAGATCTGGGACCCGAAAAAGAAGGATCCAAAAAACTCGGGACATCACAGCCCTCCCCCCTTAAATGAATTTCGTCCTCGAAATTAAGGACAGGGCACAGGGATAGGGGAGGAGACTCACCCGAACAAATAAGGATACAACTGCCGCATCTCATCCTCATGCTCCCACGATGCCTCACCACCAGAGTGACGTTGCCAGACCACCTTAACCAGAGGAATAACCTTGTTCCGCAGGCGCTGCTCACGCCGATCCTCAATACGGATGGGGTATTCTGGAAGGGACAAGTCTGGGGTCACCTCAGGCCAAACGGCATCCTCCAGGACATGGGAATCATCGGGCATATACCTCCGAAGCATAGACACGTGAAACACATCATGCACAGAAGATAGCTCCGGGGGCAACTGCAACCGATAGGCAACCTCACCGACACGCTCGACAATGAGGAAAGGACCAATGTAGCGGGGACTCAGCTTCCTACGCCTGCCGAAGCGCATCACACCCTTCATGGGAGAAACTCGTAAAAACACCCGATCACCTACAGTAAAACTGAGGGGTGGCCTCCTCCGATCGGCATAGCTCTTCTGCCGGCTCTGCGCAGCCAACATCTTCTGCCGGATCAGATGCACCACCTCAGTGCACTGCTGCACCAAATCCGGTCCTGTCAGGATACGCTCTCCCACTTCGAACCAATCAAGCGGAGTCCGACAAGGTCGCCCGTACAACGCCTCGTACGGTGCCATACCAATGCTCGAATGATAGCCATTGTTGTAGGCAAACTTCACTAACGGTAAGTGGTGGATCCAACTCCCTTGCCACTCCAGGCAACACGACCTCAACATGTCCTCCAAAGTCTGGATGGTCCTCTCAGACTGACCGTCTGACTGAGGATGATACGCCGAGCTAAATGCCAACTCGGTGCCTAGAGCCTTCTGGAAGCTCCTCCAGAACCCAGAAGTAAAGCGAGGATCACGATCAGACACAATGGAGATAGGAACTCCATGCAATGGAACGATCCGCTCCACATACAAATGAGCCAAACGATGCACGCTCCAACTGACCTTGACCGGCAGCAACCGCGCCGTCTTAGTCAGTCTATCCACCAGCACCCAGATACTATCCTGCCCACTGGATGTCCTCGGCAATCCCACCACGAAATCAGTGGTTACGTGGTCCCACTTCCATGCAGGAATATCCAAGGGCTGAAGTGTACCCCCCGGTCGCTGGTGCTCAGCCTTCACCTACTGACAGATCAGACACCTGGCCACGAACTCCGCAACATCTCTCTTCATACCAGGCCACCAAAATTGCCTCCTCAGGTTCTGGTACATCTTCGCCGATCCGGGATGCACGGCATACCGGCTCCCATGAGCCTCTCGCAACACCGCGCGTCTCGTCTGCTCCTCGACTGGGACGTACAACCTACCTCGGAACCTCACGGCTCCATCCTCACCAAACTCCACCTCGGCCAATGACAAAATCTGGGGTAGCTCGGGGTCTGCATGCTGAGCCTCAGTCACCTGACGGCGAATAGCTGGCGTGACAGTCAAGCTTGCAAGAACAGCCGAACCCTGATCACGAGGGATCTTGAGCCTAAAAGTCATGGCCGGAACCTGCTCCCATAACCTCCACTTCCTCAACAACATCTGACTGACCACCACCTTCCTGCTCAAGGCATCAGCCACGACATTCATCCTGCCAGGCTGATACGACAGAGTAAAATCATAATCCTTCATATACTACATCCATCTCCTCTGCCTGAGGTTAAGATCCTTCTGGGTAAACACATACCTCAAACTCTGATGGTCAGTGAACATCTCAAACTTCTCACCATACAGATAGTGCCTCCAGAGCTTCAGAGCGAAAATCACCGCCGCCAACTCAAGATCATGAGTAGGGTAGTTCTCCTCATGTGGCTTCAACTGCCGAGATGCATACGCCACAACTCCACCGTGCTGCATCAGCACAGCACCCAAACCTACCCTGGAAGCGTCTGTACACACCACAAAGCCTCCGGATCCCGAAGGCAACACCAACACCGGAGCAGTCGTGAGCAATCTCTTCAGCTCCATGAAGCTCTGCTCACACTCCTCCGTCCAGATGAACGGTACATCCTTCCGCGTAAGCCTGGTCATCGGGGCCGCAATACGAGAAAAATGCTGGATGAACCTCCGATAATAGCCTGCGAGCCCCAAGAAGCTCCGAATCTCTGTGACAGAACTCGGCCTCGGCCACTGCACCACAGTCTCGACCTTAGCCGGGTCCACGGAAACACCATCACCAGAAATCACATGCCCCAAAAAGTGCACCTCACGGAGCCAAAACTCACACTTGCTGAGTTTGGCATACAACTGGTGATCACAAAGGGTCTGCAACACCACTCTCAAATGATGCACATGCTCCTCTGCAGACCGCGAATACACAAGGATATCATCTACGAACATGACCACGAACTGTTCTAGATATGGATGGAACACCCTGTGCATCAAATCCATAAATACCGCGGGGCATTGGTGAGCCCAAAGGGCATCACCAAGAATTTATAATGCCCATACCTCGAGCGAAACACCGTCTTCTCCACATCCGACCCTCGAGTCCGCAGCTGGTGATACCCCAATCTCAAATCAATCCGTGAAAACACCCGGGCCGACTGAAGTTGATCAAACAAGTCATCAATCCGAGGCAACAGATACTTATTCTTAACAGTCGCCTAGTTCAACTGCCAGTAGTCGATACACAGCCTCAAACTACCATCCTTCTTCTTCACAAACAACACCGGTGCACCCCAAGGGGAGAAGCTAGGATGAATGTACCCCTTGGCCAGCAACGTCTATAACTGCGCCCTCAGCTCTCTCAACTCCGCCGGCGCCATCCGGTAAGGGGCCTTCGACATTGGCACTGTACCAAGTACCACCTCAATCACGAAGTCAATCTCTCGATGCGGTGGCAACTCTGGCAACTCCTCGGGAAAAATATCAGAAAACTCGCACACAACAGGGATGTCCTCCACGTCTGGACACTGCCGATCGACCAAAACCACAGAAGCGAGAAAACCTTGACAACCCGTGTCAAGCAGTCTACGAGCCCTAATAGCCGAAATAACAAAACGGGAGGAGGAAGACCGGATACCTTGGAAATAAAAGGTGGGTCCACGAAGCTGCCGGAAGTAGACCCTCTTCGAGCCGTAATCCACCAAGGCATGATGGGCCTCAAGCCAATCCATGCCCAAAATCACATCAAAGTCCTGAAGTGGCAACGCATAAAGCCTGGCCAGTATGTTCCGCCCATCCACCCACACATGCACCTTCTCGAAGAAGTACGGGGTCAGCATGAAGTCACCGGTAGGCAACTCTACTACTAGATCACAGGACACCTCAGTCGCCGACTCCTCGGCACTCTGAGCAAACTCCTCCGAAATAAATGAATGAGATGCACCGGAATCGAACAAAACTCGAGCCGCACAACCAAGAATCAGAATAGTACCTTCCACCAACTGGGACGCCTCAGCCTCTGCTCTGGTAATGTGGGTAACTCTGCCTCGGGCTCTCTGCCTCCCTGTGGTAGCTGACCGAGTCAACTGAGGATACTGACCCTGCTGCTAGTACTGCTGCGGCTGCGACGACATCTGCTGGGGCGGAAACTGCTACTGCTGCTGAAACTCGTGCGGCTGACGCAGTCTCTGCGGACAGTCACGCGCCATATGCCCTGGCTGGTCACACTTAAAGCAAATCACGGGCGCCGTGCATTGCCTGCCTGGGTGAGAATCGCTGCACCGAGGACACCCGCCCTGAGAACCACTCACTGAACCCTGACACTGGAACTGGGTAGGCTGCTGAACACTACCCACCGACTGCTGCGCCTGATCTCCGCGACCACGGCGCCTCCTGCCAAAACCAGCTTCCTTGAGCAACTTCTTGAGCTTCGATCCCAGAGATGATGAATCTGCTGCCGACGCCCCGGACGGGGACGTCCCTGAACCACCTGCTGAAATATGGACAGAACTCTGATGCTGTATGGCCGCTGGCTGATCGAAACTCATCTGCATCTGGCCCGCACTGCCCTGACCGCGAACCTTCTGCATGTCTCTCTCTAATGCCGATGCTGCTCTACAAGCCGCATCCACACTGGTCAACCCTGACGCAAGCAAAGGATGCCTCAGCTCCAACCTCAGACCCCCAATAAACTGATCGGTCCGCACCATCTCGTCGGCCACAATATGCGGTGCATAACGGCCCAACTCAACGAACCTGGACCTGTACTACACCACAGTCATGTCACCCTGGACCAGGTCCAAAAACTTACGCAGCTTCTGTGACCTCAGAAAGGACGGACAAAAAGCACGCTCGAAAGTCGGGACGAACTCCTGCCACGAGATCTGCCGAAGGGGATGGGACTGAAACACTGCTCCCCACTCTGATGTCCACCAAGTCCGGGCTGGCCCCTGCAACCGATACGTAGCCAACACCACCCTCTCCTCCACAGGGCACTCCATGGAACTGAACACTCGCTCCATGTCATCTAACCACTCTCTGGCCACCTCTGAATCCGGCTGCCCGCTGAAAGTAGACGACTGATACTGCAAGAAATCTCTCAGCGTGCGGTTACCCCGAGAGGATGAGCCCTCACCAGCATCACCGCCCTGCTGCTGTTGCGGTGGCTGCTGATGTTGCTGCTGCTGAATAACATACTGGTACATGCCCCGGAAGAACTCCTCTGGTCCGGGAACTCTCGCCCCCTCAGCTGCATCTGCTGGGAGCTCTGCTCTGCTCTGCACTTCCTGGCCCCCACCCGACTCTCCCTGCTGGGAACGAGTCGCTCTCCTGGGTGCCATAACACATGTTAACAAAATAATCAACAATGTTAACAAAAACACGCGGAGCCCTATTCCAGTCGCCAACTGTACAGGACATTCATGGACCTTTGGACCACTGCAATCGTTTCAAGTTCTAATGTACCTCCACAACCTTCGCTTTGATACCAACTGTGACGACCTGAGATCCGAGTACCGGAAAGGAACCGGCGCGTCTCGAATCTCGGCCCGCCAACCCACGAGCCCGAAGACGTGGAAGGGTAAAAAGGGATGGTGTGGGAGTACAAGAGAAGCTGAAGCAACTGTAGAGACAGCACAATAATCTAAAATAAAATGCACAGCATAATATAAATAAATAAATTGCTACAAGGTCCACTGAGTCTCATGTCCTAATAAAGTACAGTCAACATAAAGAAAAGTACAACAACACAGGGCATCCCCCGACGTACAACTACACGGGGCATCCCCCGGCTCCGGCAGACTGGCGACTAACCCTGGCTAGAAGAACCACGCTGGAACTCGGCCGCACCTCTCGACGACCCCGCCTCACCTGAAAAGTAGGGGTGAGCCTCATTTCATTGGCCCAGTAGGGATCCCCCGGACCCCCACCGCACAACGAGAAAATGACAGCAAGGCGCGAGCAACCACGGAAGGCAACACTACATAGCAGAAGTACGGCAGGAACGACAAGCAGCAATAAATAAACGGAAAAGTTGTCTAAAAACCACACCGTATATCCGAACCTCAGTCCGACAAAACTCGAGTCCGAACCTGCCAGCAGACAGGAGCACCACCCACTAGAAGAACGACCGGATGCGTCCCCTGACGTTTTATACCGTGTCACAAGTGTCTAGCTACAGCGCCCCGGGCGCGAGACTCAAACACACACAGTAACCAGTACCACAAAACAAGGACTAGCTGAGGTCGCACTCGTCAGCGCGGGTCCGAAACCCTCAGCTCCGTGTGCACACTCAGACCATATGCCCTAGGCCTGTCCTCTAGCTGGTAATTCCCCCTAAGCCCGGACTCGGCTATACGCGGGGGCCCTACAGTAACCAGCCTACTCACTGTCTCTCTCGGGTCAGCCGCTCCACCACTCCCGGGTGGGTCATCACCACGTGCCGTAAGAAGGCTACGACTAGTGGACGTGTCACCGGAGGTGAGACTCGACTCACGGAAACCACCGACTAACACACTAACACAGACTCTCGGTAACCAAATGGTAGGTACGGATGCCGGAGACACGCATGAGGTCCGACCGTCCCTCAAGTCACGCGGCACCCCTACCAAGGTAACTGATTCTCCGGGGACCCCCGGGTGCCCCTGTGGCTTTCACTAGGTGCCCACGGCAACCCTCGGGCCACACGCCACAACTGGATCCAAAACTCACCCAACCAGAAGCTGAGCTACCCAAAGGAACACGGATCGGGGGAGGGGGAAGGTCGCGCTAGGCTCCCCTAGCGCGACTCCGGAGAACGCGCTAGCAATGGGTAGCGCGATCTGCCAGATCGCGCTATCCACGGCTAGCGCGTTCACACCTTAACGCGCTAGTCTGGGCTAGCGCGATCATCAGATCGTGCCACCCAACCCTGGTGCGTTCCGAACCGCCAGACCATCATCCCTTCCGATGAACGCGCCCGGACGACACGGCGCGTTCACTACAAACGCGTCACTGGACTATAGCGCGACAACGGGCCGAGCCCGGTTCACGAAATATGTCCGAAAATTGTAAAACCACGCCCATTCACCCCCCCCCCCCCCCTGGTGAAGGGAAAACAACGGGGAATCAGCCCCCGACGTCCTAGCATGCATCTAGAGCCCCAAATCGATCAAAAACACTCCAAAAACGATGGATCCGGCGCTCAAACCCCAAGCATGGAAAATAGCCCTCCCGGCATGAATCAAGCCACTCTCGGCCTCTCCACAGCCTAGAAATCACGAGGAATGCTGTAAAGAGGTCAAGGATCCATCCCCCTACCTCAATGAAGCTCGAAATCCGCCGGGAAGTCGCTGATCTTCAAATCTAGCTTGAACACGAACTCCACCCACGTGCCACGAAGAGGGCACCGCCGCGATCCTCTTGCCGCCACCGTCGTCACCGCGCCGTCGCCGTCGTCGTCGTCCGCCACCCATCGCCGGAGGAGGAAGGGGCGTCGCGAAGTCCAATGGGCAAGAGGGGGGAGGAAGTGACTGTTGCGCTCACGGGAGGAAGTGGTGGGGACACCGGGTCCACTACCGGGCCCACTAATCGGAGCCGACGCCGCACCGCCACACCGCCACTGCACCGAGCTTATGGCTCGGCGACTCGTTCGAAGACTCAGCGTCCTGAGCATAATATTTATTTGTGTGTATTTGTATCGTACGTGTGTGTATTTGTATCGTACGTATTTGTGTAACATACATGTATTAGTACATGTATTTTTCTTTCGTCTTATTAGGCTAGTCTAAGTCAAATAAACATGTGTGTAATTTTTATATTTTAGTCAAATATTGGTTGGTGGGTTTGTCTTGTTAGGCTAGGGTATAAACATAATTAGTGAAAGTTAGATGGTATTATTGCTATGGCCTTTTCTCCTATATAAGGAGGCCATTGTGTGTTACGTATGTTATGAAATCTATGAATGAGAAAGTTTGAGCTTAAGGTGTTTTGCTTTATTCTTCCCTTCCCTCTCTTCTCCATTTGTGAGATCTGAGTGTCGCCCGGTGTGAGACCGTCCGGCGTGAGGCCGAACTGTGTGAGATAGCAGTTATCCGTCCCGTCCTGTTCGCGTCCCGGAGTGCCGTCGATCCGTCTTCCACATCCCCGCCGCGTCAAATTGGTATCAGAGCCCAACAAACGGCGTCTCCGTTGACCCGACATCTCCATCGTCTCTCTTTCTCTCTCTAAATTGTTAGAGTAAAAAAAAGAAAGAAAGAAAAAAAAGGAGAGAACCATCAAAATCTCGGTTGATAGAACTGAGAAAAAAAATTGAAACAGAAAAAAATATATATATATACTAACTTTCTTTAGCTCGTTGTAATCTCTCTCTCTGTTATTCTGTCTTTGTTTCCCTTTCTCTCAATCCCGTAAATCACTCTCTTAATCCCTCTTTCCCTCTGATAATCACTCTCTCCCTGTTAATCTCTTTCTCTCCCTGTCTCTCTCTCACTGTTACTCTCTCTCTCTCTCTCCCTCTTTCTGTCTTTCTCTCTCTCTATCGCACGCGACGGAAGCGCCCGCGACCGCCTGCGCCAGCAAGCGGCCCCGCCTGCCCCGCGACCGCCTCGGCACCCCCGCCCCGCGCGCCTCTGCCCTCCGGCTGCCGCTGCCGATCGTCCCGCCGGCCTGTGCGCCAGCGCTCACACGCCACCCCGCCGGCCAGCTCCACTGCCAGTGCGCCCGTAGCTGGCCGCGACACCCGCGGCCACCGTCGCCCTCTCCGGCACCGGCCAGCCCCACTGCCAGCCGCGGATCGTCTGTGCACCGTCTGCGCCGACGCCCCCATCTCCCACAGCTCCGGCCGCTCACAACCACCGCCCGCGACTGCCTCCGTGCCAGCGCGCACCACCGCCGGTCTCTGTCTCCTGCCCCCCTGTCGTCGGCTGCCGCACCGGCAGGGAACCTGCTGCAGGCGTCACCGCCGTCGCGGCTAGTCCATCGGCCGCACAGTCGGTCTTTCACGACAGCCCCGCCGCCCTGGGGCCCATCGTTCGCGGCCGACACACCACGGTTGCATCACGGCCACCGCGACCTTCCCCTCCGATCAACACGCTGTCTGCGAGCCTCCTCCACCACCCAACAGCTCCAGCCGGCCGTCGGCGCACCCTCTCCAACCACCGCCGTTGCCTCCCTCCTGCACCACGCTCGGCCGCGGGCGTTGTGACCACCCCACACGCCCTTCCGGACCAGAGCCTAAACTCTGGCGCCTTAGGCCACTCACCCACATTTCCCCCTTCGAAATCCACCCAGCCAATCACCTCCGCCACCTCCGACACGTCCCCCCTCTCCCGCAGCAACCGGGTCGCCCACGCTGCCGGCTTTATTGACAGTCGAGAGAAGTTGTTGGAAGAGTAGGTGAGGTTTGAATAGAAAAAAAAACGTGTGGAAAAAAAAGTGTTTGAAAAAAATATATAAAAGAGTTTGAAAAAGTCAAAGAAAAGTAGGTGAAGGTTTGAAAATAAAAAAAGAGGAAAAAATTTGAAAAGAGAGGAGTTGAAGAAAAAAAAGTCAAAAAAAAGTCAAAAAAGGGGGTTAAAAAAAGAGACAAAAGAGAAAGAGGAGTTTGGAAAGTCAAAAAAAAAGTGTTGAATATATATATTTAATATATATATATCGATATATATATATATATATATATATATCTACATATGAATTATTTAAATTGTTTTGTGTGACACCCGGGTCCACAATCACGGCTCGATCAACGGTTGAGTCGCCCGATCACCGACACACGGTCCGTAATTCACGGAGTGTGAGTGCCCCTAAGTCTCCTTGCACGGAGAAAGTCTGGAGTGATTTGTTCCCCTGCGTGAGAAATTTTAAAGTGATTTTGTAATAATTAAATCCTCCCTGCGCGGAGTGAATTCATTGTAACCGCTCAAGCTTCGTCGACGCCGTGTAGGCCCGCACGTCCCCGCTCGCCTTCGTCTCCGGTCGAAGCTCGGCTTTTCAGCCAACTAGGTACGTGCTCCAAATCACTTACTTATTTAGTATTATTATCATTTGCCACGCGACGAAGTGAGCGAGAGCCCGATCCATATAGTCAGTCTCCTGAGTGCATCGCTGTGGACGGAAAGAAAGAGCTTGCTTGAGCCTATCCTTTAGGCCCTAGACTGCCGCATTAGGGCACCCTAATTGTCAGGAGGTAGTTCCACAACTACTTCGCCAACGGGCGAGCAACTTTTCCCTGACCGATCCCTTCATATTGACCCTTTGTATATCAGCTGGGTCCACAACTTGCTCATTTTCGATCTCAGGATTACATCACCTAGGTCCAAGCCCGTGCATGTCACGTTAGTCTAGGAATTCATCAGGCCATCTAGAACGCATGGAACAGAAAAGATATATGGCCGATCTTGACCTCATCGCCCAGTTTGAGGGAATGGATACAATATTTGATGGCACGCATGCCGAGTACATGCAGGTAGGAGACATTTTCAAGAGTTCTAGTCAGAAAAGATTGGGTGTAGTTCGCTGTATCTCAACATCCCAGGAGGACGATTGGCGTCGAACCTCTATCTTTCAAACCTACATCATGGTGAACTCTCATCCCTGCAAGATAATCCTTGACAACGGGAGCTGTATCAATACAATCTCTTCAGATTTTATCTCCTGTTTAGGTCTACCTACTCACCCTCATCCAAGGACATACAACGTGGCTTGGGTCGATGACACTTCCATCCCAGTCACCACCACATGTGTCATTCCCATCCAATTCCAGTCCTACCAAGTGTGAGCGACGTCACGCGGTTCGGAGTTCGATGGTGCGGGGAAGAGGAAGAAGCGGAGAGCACGCGGGCTCCTCTTTTTGTTGGGTGTTTGTTTGCTGCAATACAGAGATGAGATGGAAGAGAGAAGGGGCCACCACGGGAGATTGCTCCGGCGGGGCGAGCGGGACAAGTATGATATAGCAAAATATGGGGATTAAACGGCCATAGCGGGAAGTGACTCGCCGCGACCTCGGGGGGACGGGAATGATGCAAAAATTAAATAACAAGAATTGAAACGGCCATTGGGGAAGTTACTCGCCGCGGCCTCGAGAATATGAACAGAATATAACAGAATATAGAGAAAATATGAGAACAGAAATTTAAACGGCCATTGGGGAAGTGACTCGCCGCGGCCTCGATGATATGAGCAGAATATAACAGAATATAAAGAGAATATAAGAACGGAAATTTAAACGGCCATTGGGGATGTGACTCGCCGCGGCCTCGATGATATAAGCAGAATATAACAAAGCATAAAGAGATTATAGGAATAGAAAATTAAACGGCCATTGGGGAAGTGACTCGCCGCGGCCTCGATGATATAAGCAGAATATATAACAAAATATAAAGAGAATATAGGAAACAGAAATTTAAACGGCCATTGGGGAAGTGACTCGCCGCGGCCTCGATGATAAGATGTGATCGCCAGGGGCCAAAAGACCCCAAAATAAGAAGGTGATCGCGCCTACCTCAAGAGCGGGAGATGGCGGGTTGCTTCTTCCTCTCCTTCCGGCCGGCCGACGGAGAGGGCTTTCCTCGGGTACCCTTGCAAGACAACGACAAATAAATGACAAGTGGATTAGAAAGATGGAGGTGTAGTATTCGAATCCTTGCGATAAAAATAACGAAATGATGGCAAGACACACACCTGGTTGGTGTTATCTTTTAAACCCCTCTCGGACTCGAGTAGGAGGAAAATGAGATGATGGATGTAAGAAGTATAAGAGAAGAGGCCCCCTTGTGAAGGGGGGATAGATGATGCAATATGATGAATGTAAAGGACTATGGAGAAAAAGGGGAAGAAAAGGCTTATTGGATGAGCCGAGGGTGAAATCCGGCGGAGCTCCGGCAGCGTGGGGACGACGTGGAAGCGCGGTGGATGAAGACGACCTTCCTCTCGCGAGCGTGAGCACCCGAGAAGCCGGCAGAACCTCCACCTACAAAAGAACCCACGGGTTAGAAAAATGACTCCGTAGCCTCTGGGCTCCGGCAGCCTATCGGATCACTGCTTCGCTCTCCTAGAACTGAGGGGGTGGGCCTCTATTTATAGGGCTTCGGAGGGTGGAGGCGTCCAGGACCCTGGACACCTCCATCAGGGCCGAAATAATATTTTATTCTATTTTTATTGATTTTTTTAGAATACTTTTATGGGGGCGTCCAGGGTCCCGGACGCCTCTAACAGGTCCACCGAAAACCGACGACGGCCGCACGCGGTTTGGCACAACGCGTGGTTTTGTGAGCGGCGCCTCGTGATTCAGAAATGGGCGCGTCCAGTCAGCTGGACGTCTCTAAATTTGGCTTTTTTCACACGCGACAAACCGTCGTTCGGTGGCCGGCGCCCGTGAGTGAGTTGATGGAGGCGTCCAGGGGCCTGGACGCCTCCAAAAGTTTATTATTTTTTTATTTTTCTTTTGTCTTTTATGCCAAGGCTGGCATTTTTATTTTTTTTTATTTGTTTTTATGGAGGCGTCCAGGGACCTGGACGCCTCCATTAATATATATATAATTTTATTTATTTTTTTTTTATGCCAACTGGCATTTTACATTTATTTTTTATTTTTTTTTTATGGAGGCGTCCAGGGTCCTGGACGCCTCCATAAATATATATTTTTTTTATATTTTTATATTTGGTTTTGGGCCCTGAGAAAAGAATAAAACAAATTAAAATTATGGGGGCGTCCAGGGTCCTGGACGCCCCCATTAAGACCCACCCGGGTCCTTGGATCGGGCGTCGGTGGCCGCCCGGCAGATATCATTCTTGGTTCCGGAACCTCCTGATGCGTTCGACTGGTGTTGATGCCGTCCGAATGCCGTGACGAGACGATTCCGGATGCCGAAAAGGGCGGAAGAAGACTCAAGAAAAGGAAGCACTCAAGTGATTCAAAACGCGTAAGCCGTCGCGGGACGTTGTATAGTAATATGAGACTTTCTCAGGAGATGTCAGGAATGGCGTGTCTACAGCTGCCCCGCCTTGGCGTCTGCTTTGCAAGGGAGCGATACGTAGTGGAATGGTATCGAAGTGGAGTGAAATGGAGTGGGAGCGGACTGATAAGTTGATGCCAAGGTGTGATGAGACCCGCTTGTGACGTTACTGTTTGGAATCTTTCCTGAAGTTTCAATGAGGCGACCTTGAAGGAGGTCTTTCAAATATTGACGATTGCTTGGACAGAGATCAAGTAAGGGAGGGTGAGATGTGCACTCAGGCACGAAACAAAAGAAGACCAACTTCTCGGTGTGGAAGTACCTGGGTCATAAACCGGAGGTTTCACCTTTGGGGAGCGGTTACCAGCCAATGTGGAAGTGCTGCGGCCAAGGTGGGTCAAAAAAAGGTAAAGGAATATCTGAGGGTCTGTCCAAACAAGGGTCTCCTTTGGAAGAGCAGCGTAGGGCTGTCTCAAAGAAACTCAGTATTTCATTCAGAGTGGAATATCTCATATTTGTAGGAATTGAAACACAACGGCTTTCACAATCGAATCGCTTGAATGATCTTCCGCAATAAATCAAAGTCCTATATGAATGCATGCTGGGTTTAAAGAAAAATTTAAAACAAACAAAAATAGAAAATAGCCAAGGATAATATTGTCAACTTGTGAAGAACGGGTCAGGATACCGACCCGGTGGGCTGATACTGGGCTGGGGCCCGTTTATCCGCGCACCAACTCACTGAATGGAACCGTCGTCCCCATTCTATCACAAATTGACGGCCTATCCGTACAACCCAAACTCTTCCGGGATCATCACCGTTTTTGTTGAAGGGGAACTCAAATCCCAGATTCGTTCGGGCCGCAAGGTCCTTGACATGTTCTAGTAGCGTAGGTATCATATACTATGATGCATGACATGGTGGGACCAACCAATGAAAGGTGGGACAGGAGGTAGGACAAAGACGTCCGTTAGTAAAACCTGCACAGGCCAGCAAAGGTTAGCAACATCAAAAGGTAGCAGAATCGCACCACAGTTCAAAGGAGATCCAGACAAAAACTTGACAATGACCACTGATGTGACATGTTCTGTCCTGTAGCACCCTTCCCTTCCTATAAGAACTCCCCTTAGGCTAGTTCATTCAAATGCACCAAGGTGGGTTTTGGAAGCTCAGGAGAGGAAGGAGAGGAGAATCTAGAGATCTTCAGGATGGAAGGAGAGTCTTCCCGCGTTATGAAGAGGAGCAAGCCTAGCAGCGAGATTAGGCGACTTTCCGACCTCGAGGGTCATCTGAGTGGGACGATCATGTCGCATATGGTAAGCCGACTCTTTTCAAATTTCTGCACGTGAACCTTCTTCTTACTTCCTTCATTTCTTCTTCTTTCCTCTCCCAGCCATATCCACTCTTCCCAGGCCCGAGGAAGTTTTCCAAGCTGCCATGGCTTTCAAAGCTGACTTCCAATATCTCCATTGGCATGAGGGCCATACTCTCGAAGTGGCATCTGCAGGGGCTCCTTATTCACGCCAAGCATTACGAGAAGATTCGTATGGACTGGGCGGCTATGGGCGCGCTAGTGGAGGTCTGGCATCCCCAGACCCACACCTTTATCTTCCCGACCTTCGAGGTGACCATCCTCCTCGAGGAGGTGGAACTTCTGCTTGGTTTGAAGAAATTCAAGAGCGACGGGAAGGTGAAGGCTATGCGGATGCTGACACGGGGTACTTCTGAAAGCGTCCTTGGAAGCTTCATGCCGCCCGACGCAGCTAGAAAGGTCCGTACTCAGAAGGGGATCGATCTCCAAAAGCTTGCGGAGTGGGTCATGAACGCCCTGAGAGGGTCACCAGACGATGACTATTTGGAGGGAATCATGAAGGGGTTCACCATTTGTCTGGCGGGTGCTCTCTTGTTCCCTTATACCGACAACATGGTGGAGGAAGACCAACTGGGTGCTATCTGCGGGATCTGGCGTGGAAAGAGGGTGGGACCCGCCGTCCTCGCCTATCTTTACAGCGGTCTTACTGCCTCGAGCCTGGGTAAGCCTCCATTTGGTTGTGCACTTGTCTTGAATTGCTGGCTGGATTTGCATTTCAAATTCGACCACCGCGGGGGAATGCCAACCGCTTCGAAGCTCTTCCAACAAAGCCCGCTTCACCACATAGCCGACGTGTTAGGCTTTGGTGGTACTGTAGTGAACCGCGTTCCGTGGCTGAAGAAACGTGAAGACTGGCGGTCTCACTTCCGCACCGTGACACAAGGCTTCTTCACTTGCGCACCGGCATGTTTGCTTTCGCTTGATCTCCTCATGAGGCCTTCTCCCGAAGTCGATCTTCAACTGATCGGCGCGACCGAGTTTGTTCTTTACAACGCGCATCGGTGCTGCCTGCAGATTGGCATCCCACGCCATTCGTTCCCGCCACCGACTGGCATCGTTCCCTTGAAGAAGAGGGAGTTGGGTACTGAAGCGGACGCGAAGGAAGCGAAGGCCATTAAAGCACCCTGGAAGACAAGTGTTGCGGGAAAGGCGTTAGCGCACGTGGTGGAAGAATGCGAGCCGTGGAGGGCTTATGTAACCGAACTGGGGAAGTTAAGGCCTAAAGCGCCTAAGCCCCTGATGTAGTTCACTCTGCTTTTCTAATGGAATAAAATTTGGCATTTGGATGTTTCGGACCCCCGTCCCCTTAATTATTATCTTTTTTTATGGTTTTTCTTTTTCTTTGTGTTTTTTATTTTGTTTGGATTATATACATATTCTTATATAAATATATTATATTTTTTTTGTTTGAAAAAAAATTTTTTTATTATGGGGGGCGTCCAGGGGCCTGGACGCCCCTAATTTTTATCTTATTTTTATTTTATTTTTGTGTTTTGGGGTCGTCCAGCTTCCTGGACGCCCCAACTTTTATTTTTTTATTTTGTTTGATTTTTTTGTTTTAGGGGCGTCCAGGCGTCTGGACGCCCCAAATTTTTATTTTATTTTTTATTTTTATTTTTGTTTTGGGGGCGTCCAGGCGCCTGGACGCCCCAAAAAATTTTTAAATTTTGAAAAAAATAAAAAAATGGGGGCGTCCAGGCGCCAGGACGCCCCAAAAAAAGAAATTCCTATTTAAGGGCTCCCCCCCCCCCTTTTGCTCATTTACTGTTCAATCTGACGACCCAGTCACCCAGACGACCTATTCTTAGTCCCCATGGAGCGAGGAGGATCGAGCCAGGTTCCAGGGAAGCGAAAACGACTGGCTCGTCGTGCGAGGAGGTTGAGGGATGATGCCGAGGAGGCTGCAGCAGAGGAGATTGCTGCGGAGGAGGGGATGGAGGTGCCTCTCCTGGCCGCGGAGGCTGCTGCGGATGCTGGTGACGCGGGAGAGGATGATCACGACCCGGTAAGTACCTCGGAATCCTCACTCTGTGGTTCAATAGGCTAAAACGGGTGTACGAGAGGTTGTGAGAGAGAGGCGGGTAGTGAGAGAAGGAGGCGTCCAGGGACCTGGACGCCTCCATGTTTTCTTTTTTTTTTATTTATTTATTAATTTTCGTAAATAATTAAATAAATTTAAAAAATAAGGAGGCGTCCAAGGCCTAGGACGCCTCCATAATTATATATATATTATATATATTTTTTTTTATTTTTGCTTTTTTGGATTTTTTTTCGAAAAGGAATAAAGAAAATAGGAAGGAGGCGTCCAGGGGTCTGGACGCCTCCAAAAATATATATATGTATTTTTTTTAAAAATAAAATAAAATAGTATATACAGTGTTATTGTTGATTACTGTTCATGATGCTGATGTGTTCTTTGTTGGTTTTGTGGTTTGCAGGGCGTGATGAAGGGCCGGATCAGCTGGTCCTTGGTGGTGGCAGCATACCGTGGGCTGCCGGATTTCAGAGGGCGCGTGTGGACGCCATGGGCTTTGGAGCTTTCCTTAGGATCGAGCCCTTCCGGCTCGACCTTCCTCTTATCCAGGCACTGAGGGAGCGGTGGCACGCACCGAGCCGGGCGTTTCTGATGCCCTGGGGGCACATGGTGCCGTCACTGGAGGACGTGGCTCGGATCACCGGGCTACGAGTTGACGGAGAGGCAGTCAGCGGGGTCACCTACCCCGACTACCGAGAGAGTGCCCTCGACCTGCTGTGGTTAGAGACGAGCGTGACTGATAGAGACAGCAGGGTAGTCGGCCGAGTGGAGATCATGGAGGCGCTCGGATTCGTCGACCCGCGTCAGCGGGTTAGCGAGACTGGAGCGGAGTTCTTGGCTCGACTGGAGGGGGATGCTCGTGCAGCTTTCACCCAGGATCCGAGCGAGAGGGAGCTGGTGGATCTAGACCTTCGGAGGTTTCTTTTCTTCTTCCTGGGCCGCCTTCTGCTGGGGACGAAGGGGGATGGCATCCACTGCCGTTTCCTCGGGCTCTTGGCGGATCTGGACAGAGTGGGGCACTATGCGTGGGGAGCGGCTCTGCTTGCCCATCTGATTGCCGATCTCTCCCAGACTTCGGAGAAGGAGACGACAGTCAGCGGCTTCGCACCTTTCCTTCAGGTAAACATTTTATTTATGCATTCTCACAGTTAAATATGCAATTATTGTACTAATGATGTATGATGGATGCAGGTGTGGAGCTATTACTATTTCCCGATGGGGAGGGCTAGGCATGGGAACAGGAGGGCCGTGCCTCTGGCGCGGCAGTGGAGGCCGGTCGTGGTTGCAGCACCCCACGGCTACCAGCTGGCGTCACTTCGTCGGGAGCTGAGCGAGTATCCCGAGGCCATGGTATGATGCGCATGATTTTTTTGTGTTTATGCATGTGACTGAATGGTAACTAACATGATGTATGTATGGTGATGCAGGTGGTGTGGAGGCCCTACTTGGGCATGGGCGATGCTGGCCAGCCCTGGGTTGTAGCGGGTCTTCCTCGCTTCAGGCGGGACGTGTGGGTCCATTGCCTGAACGAGATTGAGCCGCTGCGGCTTAGACTGGTCATGAGGACGTTGGGGCTGGCCCAGGAGTGGGTAGACGTAGATGCGCCGGCCCGCATTGGGCGGAAGACCAAGGGGAAGGCGAAGATCGTGGACTGGCGTACGCGCTTCCCAGCACAGTACCAGGACTGGCAGCAGGGCGGGGTCCCAGTAGTGTCCCACGTACAGGATAGCACAGACTACATGAGACGGTACCGAGCTACGTACGGGGACCGCCTCTCCTTGGGTGGTATGGCAGGGGTAAGTGAAATGAAACTGCTCCACCTTTCTATATGTATGCATGGGATACTAACTTATGTGTAATGCAGGATGCTCGTGATACCATGATTGCCGACCTGCGGGCCCAGTTGGCGGACGCCAGGCGACAGTTGGTGGCCATCCGACAGGAGTTGGAGATCCTGGTGAGTTTATGCAATGCATTTTTTGTGACCTGGATTTTTGATGCTTAGCCTTTGACTGACGTTTGCCCCGTGTTTCAGCGGGCCCACCAGACAGCGGCAGCCGCGATGGCTGGTGGAGCGGGTTCCAGTTCGCGGGGCCCTCCAGGAGCAGCTGGCGTACGCGGTGGCTCGGGCTGAGGAGGCCGAGCGTGACCGCGAGGCTCGAGTGAGTGCTTGCTTGGCCGCGACCCTTTTCCAGCTACTTTCCTTCTATCACTGTTCTCTTACGGTGCATGCGTGCCTTGACAGGTGGCCGAGATCCGAGAGGCCCTGGCGCGTGCTGTTCGTGCTGAGCAGGAGCGCGATGCCCGGGTGGCAGAGCGTGACGTCCGGATTGCGGAGCTAGAGGAGGAGCGGCGACGGGAGGCTGAGGAGCTTCCTCGCGACGTAGTGGATCTGCGGATCGCCCTCGAGCTGTCGAGGAGAGAGGCGATGAGGGAGAGAGAGGAGAGGGAGAGGGATAGGGAGAGCGTGGAGAGAGAGGGAGAGGGATAGAGAGAGAGAGAGGGAGGAGCGACAGCGGGATCAGACCGAGAGGAGGGCTCTAGAGGCCCAGCTGCTGGAGCTCCGATTGAGTCTTGGCACGGCGGAGGGGAGGCTTCGGGAGAGCGAGGAGCGGTACCAGAGGGCGAAGGAACGCGGGGCGCGACTTCGTCAGTCTGGTTCTTTTTCCATGGGCAGCTACCTGGTTTCTTCGGCCGAGGAGCGTCGTCGCGCCTTCGAGGCTGGAGTGCCACCGCAGGGCGAGGCGAGCACGGCTTCTCAGGGTTCACAGAGGTCGCGGAGGCCCCCTAGGGATCTCCGTCAGAGGAGGGAGGAAGGAGATGACCAGGAGGGTGACGGTGAGAGTTAGAGAGTTGCTTGTACGTCACCCTTCTCACTGTATGATGTACTTTCGGCTATTATATGAAATGGAAATGGCTTTTGTGTTGTGTGTACTTTCTCTCTCCCACACTTTCTTTTTTGCACTGAGTTGTCCCTTGAGGCACGCTTCGCGAGACCTTGCCCTGAACAGCGGGGAACTATGTTTTGCACGGGGGATTTTGTTTCCTTTCCCCCTTTTGGGCGCGTCCAGGCGCGAGGACGCGTCTTAATCCTTGATTTTAAATTTAAAGCGACGGGTGGTCCTTTCTTCTCCCGTGCCTTACCCGCAAACGAGCCCGCCTTCCGCCGAAACGCGCTTGCCCCTTTTTCGTCTTCCTCCTCTTTTGATCGATGGAGTTCGGTGGGCCCGACCGTGGTGAAGGTGGAGAGGGACGAGGAAATCCTCGCCCAAGGAGGGACGCGCCCGATCACGGAACGGCGTCCATGGAGGAGGAAGGGCCGCTTCGGGCCCCCGAGGGACCCGAGGGGCCCGATGGCGTGGGAGGAGGTGAACACGGTCCGGTAGGTCCTCCGATCTCTTCCTCTTTTAATTCATTTTGGGTTTTGAAGCGAGCCGCGCGAGGAGGAAAGGGTTCGGTGAGTGTTGCACTCAAATGATGGACGCGTCCTAGACAGGGGACGCGTTCCTTTTGACTGATATGGGACCCCTTTCTTGGTGCAGGACATGGCAAGGACCCTGGGCCTGGCCGATGAGTGGGCGAGTGCGGACGAGCCGAGCCGCGTCAGGAGGAGAGTCGCGGCAAGGCGAGGCTCGAGGACTGGCCCGTACGTCTCCCTGGACAGCAAGGGGGTGTACTGGTGCAGGACAGTGCCGACTTCCTGCGGCGGCAGAGAGAGAGTTACGCGGGGCTTCCCCAAGCTGGGGACACGCGTGGCATCGGCGGCTCGCGCGCCCAGCTGTCAGAGACTAGGCGGCAACTGGCCGTCGCTCAACATGAGCTGTCGCTCCTGGTAAGTTACGTGCCGCCCTTTTAACTTCAGATTTCGGAGTTTCACTGACGGCCGTTGTTTATTTTGTTCCAGCGTGCCCAGCAGACAGCGACGGTGGGAGCGGCTGGCGGATCTTCTAGCTCCTCGGCCCCTTTTCTCGAGATTGCTTCCCTCCGGGAGCAACTTGCCGGTGCGGTGGCCCGTGCGACCCGGGCGGAAGAGGAGCGTGACGCCTGGGTGGCGACTGTAGCGGAGCTGCGGCACCGTGGTGAGGAGAGACCTTCTCCAGACATCCTGGAGTTAAGGGTTCTTCTGCAGATGATGAGGAGAGAGGTAGAGAGAGAGAAGCCGAGAGAAGGTCCGAGCGACAGCGGGATCTGACCGAGAGGAGGGCCTTGGAGGCCCAAGTGAGGGAGCTCCAGCTGGGCCTTCAGGCCGTCGTGCAGAGGCTAGGAGGGATGGAGACGCGCTACGAGAGAGCGCGAGAGTTCGGGGAGCGACTCCGCCAGTCCGGTCGCTTTGCCGCCAGTGGCTTCTTCGCCACGCCAGGGGAGGAGCAGCGAGTCACTGCTGCGGAGCAGGCGCCCAGAGGCGAGGCAGGTGCTACTGCACGGGGATCCTGGAGGCTTCTGAGGGACCCTCACCTCGGGGGAGAGGAGGAGAGTGCCCGGAGAGATGAGTGATGGTGAGGATTGGCGGGCTAGTGGACCCGTCACCTCTTTATGTTTATGATGTTTTTGACAGCTTATGTAGAATTATGAATGGAGTGATTTGATTTTCTGATGCTTGTTTGTCCTCTTGTGCGTTCCTTCTTCCCTACACTTCTTCTCCTTTGCACTGTTCCCATGTGACGGATCTGTCGAGACTCCGCCTCGAGCGGAGAATCACGTCTTATTGTGACCATTTTCCACGGGAATCTGCCGTCGAAGTCAATACTGACGGCCCTAGTTCCTTTTCCCGGATGTTGTGCCAAATTTTGCGGGCGTCCTCCAAAACATGATAGGGTATCCCTAGACAACATAGGGGCTATTCGTCCTATTCTTCGTCCAGTCAATCACCCTGTGCGAGCGGTGAAGCGACACATGGGGCCGCTTGGTCGGTGTCTTATTGCGAGGGCTATCATCGACAGGTGATGGAGGCAATCTTGGCCCGCACTCCTTCCATTTCTATAAATTCTTGTCCCTTTTATCTTCCCAGGTATATCGAGGACTAACTCGAGGAGCACAAGTTCTACGGGAGAGGAGGAGTTCAAAATTCCGAGAGTTGATGGAGGGCGAATCTTCCCACTCCTCGAAGAGAAGCAGGTCCAGTGGTAGTAGTTCCAGGAGGCTTTCGGACCTCGAAGGGCACTTCAGCGAAAGGACCCAATCACAACTCGTAAGCCAAATTTTCCTGCCCTTTTCTCATTTTTTCTTCCTTTCTTCTGACCAAACCTCACCCCCATTCCTTGTATGTGTAGGTTGTGATGAAATCACAAATCTTATGGGAGTTGGTAGTAGCAGCGTACAGGGGCCTCCCAGATTTTCAGAAGGCGAGGCTAGACGTGATGGGATTTGGTACCTTCCTTCGGATCGAGCCGATCCAACTTGACCTAGTCCTGATCCAAGCCTTGTGTGAGAGATGGGACCCAGTGAGCCGGGCATTCCTGATGCCCTGGGGGCACATGGTGCCCAGCTTGGAGGATGTGGTCCGGATCACAAGCCTGAAGGTAGATGGCGAGGCAGTGACCGGAGTCACTTACGCGGACTACAGAGAAGGTGCCCAGAAGTTACTGGGTTTGGACCTAGATGGTCGGAAAAACAGGTCGGTAGCTAGGGCGTCCCTCATGGATGCATTAGGGCTCACCGACACTCGTCGGCGGGATGACGAATCCTCAGAAGAGTTCATGGAAAGGATAGAAATAGGATGCCGTGCCGTGTATTGCACAGATTTCGGCAACTGGGAAAGATGTAACATAGATTTGAGGAGATTTCTCCTCTTCCTTTTGGGGAGATTGGTACTGAGCTCGAAAGGGGATGGTATCCAATGTTGCTTCCTGGAGCTGCTGTCAGACCTTGAAAGAGTAGGGTATTATGCCTGGGGAGCCGCCATGCTGGCACACTTGTTTGCAGGCCTATTCCAAGAAACGGATCGTGAGACGACTGTGAGTGGTTTCACACCATTCATCCAGGTATTTTTTTGGTTTTGCTTGTTTTGTATTTTTTTGTTTTTTTTTTGTGTTTTTGCATGGTACTGATGACCTGCGCCGAGCAGTTATGGAGCTATTATTACCTCCCAATGGGGAGAGCTCGACATTGGCGACCTGCGATGGTGCCGCTAGCCAGGCGGTGGGAACCCATCATGAGTGCGGCACCCCTAACCTACCAACTGATGGTGCTGAGGCGAGAGCTACAGGAGTTCCCTGCAGCGATGGTAAACTGGAGACCCTACTCAGACATGGTCGATGCCGACCAGCCGTGGGTTCTAGCAAGTCGTGCCCGGTTCGGACGTGAACTGTGGATGCACTGCCTGAATGAAATCGAGCCGCTCCGGCTACGATTGGTTATGAGAACCTTAGGACTGGCTCAGAATGGGTGGATTCAGCTGCGCCACCTCGTGTCGGGAGAAAGACGCGGGGACCGGCGACCTGCATTGACTGGCGCGTGCGATTCCCCGAACAGTATGAGGACTGGCAACGGGGTGGCACGATTGTAGAATCACAGGCGCGGGACAGCGAGGACTACTTGCGTCTATATAGGACAAAGTACGCAGAACGGTTCCAACCCAGGGGACTTGTGGAGGTAGGTTTCCCTTTTTCTCTTCTCTTCTTTCTCTTTCTTGGTTTTTCTGGTAAAAATGCTGACTTGTAAGGCAGCAGGATGTCCGGGATGCCATGATAGCGAATTTACGAACTCGCTTGGCAGAGATGGAACAACAGTTGGGCGATGCCCGCGGAGCTACGAGCGCCTTGGTAGGTGTACAGTACGTTCCTAGTTAAAACCCCAGATTCCAGATGTTGGCTGCTAATTCACATGGTCGCAGCATGCCCAGATTGGCGCAGCCTCCCCAGCGATGGGAGTAGGTGGTGCCTCTTCCAGCTTGTGGATTCCCACCTCAGAACTTGACTCGCTTCATGAGCAACTTGCTCACGCCACGCAGCGTGCTGCGGAGGCAGAAGGAATGCTCGTATACAGGTAAAAGTTTCAGCGTTGAGTTCTCTTTGTTTACGCCTTATCGCGTATCTGAGATGGTACACTCGGCAGGAAAAGGAGACGGAAGAAGCGCTTGCCCAAGCTGCGCATAAGGAGGCTAGGATAGCAGAACTGGAGAGGGAACTGCGGCGTCATCCTGATGACGACTCATCCAGGGATGCTATGGAACTGAGGATCACTCTCCAGTTGGAGAGGGAAGACCGTGAGAGAGAACGGACAGAGAGAGAAAGAGACGCAGAGAGAGAAAGAGCCAACAGTTTGGCTGAAAGGGAGGAGCGAAGGGCCATGGAGGCCCAACTATTCGAACTCCGAATCAGCCTTGGTCTTGCTGAACAGTGGCTGAGAGATGGTGAGGAGCGCTACCGAAAAGCACGAGAGCGTGGCTTTCGTGTTGGTAGCTTCTCTGCTGCTTCCGCGGATCAACGCCGGGATGTGGGAATAGGAAGAGGAGTACAGAGCGGCAGGAGTACCGCTTTTCGTAGTTGGGTAGCACCTTTGAGAGTGTTTTGCCCGGAGAGTAGTGGGACGAGTAATGCAGAGAGAGAGGGCGGAACTTGATGTAATTTTTTTTGGTTTTTTGGAATAAAACACAAGGTTTGGTTTGTTTGTTTTTTCACCTTTGCTTCAGTTACCTGAATCCCTGCACATATCACTGAAACAAACAAATCAGAATTTCTGTTCTGACTTGGCCCCTTGCTCAATAAGCAAATGGTCACTGTGACTGTCCTTGATAACTGGTCAAGGGGCCAAGCCTTTATTTAACGAAGGCAAGGGAAAGATGCGGTGATGATAAATGCGACAGGCAAGCACACGAATGCAAGCGATATTAAAAGTGAGATGCTGCACGCAAATGTAATCATGCAAAATTGATTTGTTTTCTTTTTTATATTTGATATTTTTTTTTGTTTATCATAAAAAGATTTTTTTTGTTTGCAAATATGTACATTTCTCTTTTCCATTTTTTTTGTGCTTTTATCATTTCAATTTTTTTTATTGCTAACGCCCGGCAAGCACCCAAATGGCACCTAACCTACGTGAGACAGGGGTTTCTTACTAACCTCCCAGGTATCTTAAGTGCACATCTAGGTTGATTTGGGCCTCTAGACCCCTCGAATGACGATCCCGCCGGCTAAGACTTACCCTGATGACAATACCGTCATGCCATGCTTAGGCTCCCAGTTGCTTCCGACCACAGGGATTCACCCAAAAGGTGTTTGAGGTAGATGATTTGCCCGACCCGGGTCTGTTTCCTCACAACTCTAGATGGTATAAGATGGAACACCCTGGAACCCTAACGACCAACCGCGCGACGCTGACCCGGAATCAGACGCCGTCGCACCCATAGGTGACGCGCTTGCATTGGCCTAAGCCCGAGGTTAAACAAGAAGACATCAAGGTGGTAAACAGGGGTCTTGACCAGCCAGAAACACAGAGACTCCTTCGCAGCGATAGCTTTTGCTTTTCAAAGTAGGCAACCAAAATGTGTATATTAAAATAAGGTCGCAGACCCTGGGCAGTTTTCACCTTTCAGAAACTCCATCGAACCTTCATCTTTAGAGGGAGAAGGAAGAGCGTAGGGGATAAACCTCCTGAGAGGACCGGCAAAGCCGTTAACCCGGCGAGCGAATAAGGGCCCATTAACTCTTTCCTTTCGGACAACTTCGGACCAAATCTCGAGCATTTACATTCCACGGCCCCCTTTGTGGATTCAGACTTTTGCTTTGAGGGGTTCCGTTTATCGTACCAGGCACGGTCACGACCAGGCTTTTCTCTTGATTTTGATTTTGTATTTCTTTCTGTGAGGGAGATATAGTCGTTTGACGTTGGTGGGCTCCCTCTTCGTATGCCTGCGGGGACACTGCCCTCTTCTCGTGCTCTGATCGATGCTCGAGGAAATGGGTCCTACTCTTGCCTTTGGGGTTTGAGTTTCGGTTTCTCATGCTCAGCGTTTTAAGGGCGCCGACTGTCTCATTTGGTCGAAGAGAAAAGAATAAAGATTACAGCTTCCGGAGATCTTCTAGGTGTGGCCCTACCGTAGGTGATGCTACCAACTTTTTTGAATAAAATACATAAGTGAACACATGTTAGCTTCCTTCGAGCGAGCATAGGCCGACGTGGCCGGACAGGGATCTCCACGGTTCTGGCAAACCAAGACCCGGTGCCTACCAAGCCTTAATGGGCCCTATCCTAACATGAAGGTTAGATGCAGGGACTTAACTACATGGTGCCTGCCAGGCATCGGCATTTTGAATTTTCCATATTTTTAGTGGTTTTCAATATTTCCTTGTTTTTGATGTTTTTTATCTTTTCATCATTTTTTTTGTTTTGTGCTAAGGGTAGTATTTCTTAAGATAAAGCCCATTCCAAGGGTGGGATAACTCGGTCCCTTCGGCGTTGACTAGCTTGTAGGCGTTGCCAGGGTACACGGCTTGAATTACAAATGGTCCTTCCCAATTGGGTTGGAGCTTAGAACGCGGCCCTCCAGGTTTGACAAAAATTCTTTTTACGACCATCTCACCGACTTTGAATTTTCTCTCAACGACTTTCTTTTGGTAAAAGCGAGCGAGTCTATTTTGATACACACGCGCGTGTTCGGCGGCGGCCAGCCGCTTCTCATCCAAGAGTTCCAACTGGGCGAGGAGTGAATTACGACGATCGTCGAGGGGAAATTCCTCATCCAATTGTACCCTGAGAGAAGGGATCAGAGTCTCGTACGGGACTACCGCTTCCATACCATAAGTGAGGGCAAATGGAGTCTGCCCGGTGGGGGTACGGATTGAGGTGCGATAGGCCCATAGGGCTTCGATAAGCTTTTCTGGCCAGTCTGAAAACTTACTAGACTCGCAGGTTTTTTTGATGATTTTGAGCAATGTTTTATTGGTGGCCTCCGCTTGACCGTTACCTTGTGGGTAATAAGGCGATGAATGATGCAATGCAATTGCGTACCTTTTGCAGAGGTCCTGTAGGTCCTGAGAAATGAATTGTGGCCCATTGTCGGTGACGATCGTGCTTGGGACGCCGAATCTGGCGAGAATGTTCTTCATGATGAACTTGCAGACTGTTGACGCCTTGATTTCCGCGTAAGCTTCGGCTTCGGCCCATTTGGTGAAGTATTCCGTCGCAGTAAGGATGAAAGATTTCTGCTTGGTGAGGGAATTGGGATCACCTAGGGGACCAATGATGTCGAATGCCCACATGGAGAAAGGCCATGGGGAGGATATTGGATGAAGTGAGGAAGATGGTGAATGGATTTTATCGGCGTGAAGTTGACACTTGACACACCTACGGACATAGACAGCACAATCCTCTTCCATAGTGGGCCAATAAAAGCCTTGACGAATGATCTTCTTGGCGAGCATCTGACTATTCACGTGGCCACCGCACACACCCGAGTGCGTCTCTCTACACATTTCCAAACCTCATCGTCACCAAGACATCTTAACAGAATACCAGTAAGGCTCCTCCTATAGAGTAGACCTCCAATCAATGTGTATTTCTGAGCCACCCTTCTTATGGCTTTCTTGTCCTCTGTGGTGGCCCCTTCAGGATAAGACTGATCTTGGCAATATTTGACAATTTCATAGAACCATGGTTTCTCTTCATCAGCCAGTTCTTCTTCGGCCTCTGCCAACATGATTTCCCTCTTCTCAAGGATATCTTCCTGCAGGATCTTCCTTGCTATCCTGTCTTTGATGTTTACGTAGGAAGCATCATCGACTGCAGGGGCGTGAAGTTTGTAGATGGAAATGGACTTAAACCATCTTCCTAGAGGGAACCTTATGGATGATGCCAATGAGGCGAGGGCATCGGCGAGAATATTCTGATGACGAGGGATATGAACAAAGATCAGTTTTGTGAACAGTTTGGCAAAGGCAGCAGTGAGTTCTTGGTATGGCTTGAGTTTGGGATCGCGAGTGCGATACTTAGTGAGTACCTGGCGAAGGATGAGCTGACTGTCACCTACAACTCGCAACTCAGTGATACGTAAAGAATGAGCGAGTCCTAGGCCAGCTAGAAGGGCTTCATATTCGGCTATATTGTTGGTGACTGGAAATTTGAGCTGGTATGCCAATGGGAATGTGAGGCCTTCCGGTGACAGGAGGGCGACGCCGATTCCTTTCCCTTGAGAATTCAGAGCTCCATCAAAATATAGTGTCCACATTGGCTCATCTGATTGGTTGATGGACATTAGTTCCTCATCTGGAAACTCTGATTGGACGGGGTCGAACTTGGGAAGAGGATGGTGAGCGAGATGCTCGGCTATGGCATAGCCTTTAATCGCCTTTTGCTGGATGTAGGTGATGTCGAACTGAGAGAGAAAACTTTGCCAGCGTGCTAGCCTATCCGTAAGGACGGCTTTCTCCAGAAGGAATTTGATAGGATTCATCGAGCAATCAAGTGGACTTCGTGAGCCAAGAAGTAGTGCTTCAATTTCTGCACTACCCAAACGAGGGCAGCACAGGTTTTCTCCATGCCGGTGTACTTCTGCTCACAGGGATTGAGAAGTTTGGACAAGTAATAGGTTGCCCGTTCCTTGCCTTCTTCATCAGCTTGTGCGAGGACGGCTCCCACGGAGTCATCCAAGACTGAGATGTAAAGGATCAGAGGTTTTTCTGGTTTAGGTGGAATGAGAACGGGTGGACTAGCCAGATATTCCTTCAACCCTTCAAAAGCTTTCTGACATTTAGAATTCCAGTGGAATTCTACTCCTGGCTTGGTCAACTCGTAGAGAGGTCTACACCTTTGTGAATGTTGAGACACAAACCGACGAATAAACTGCAGCCTGCCGATTAAACCTCGGACTTCCCTCAAATTCTTGGGAGGCGGCATATCCCTGATAGCCTTGGCTTTGTCGGGATCTATCTCGATCCCTCTTTTACTCACAATGAACCCCAGCAATTTACCTGACGACACACCAAACACACACTTTTTCGGGTTCATTTTCAATTGGAATTCTCTTGACCTTTGCAAGACCTTAGCCAAAACTTCTGGATGTTCCATCCTGGTCCTTGATTTCACCAATAAGTCATCCACATACACTTCCAGATATATGTGCATCATGTCATGAAATATGGCCATCATCGCTCTTTGGTAAGTAGCTCCAGCATTCTTTAACCCAAACGGCATGACCACGTAACAATATGTTCCCCAAGGGGTAGTGAATGACGTCTTTTCCTGATCCTCTTCTGCCAAACGAATTTGATTGTATCCTGAAAATCCATCCATGAAAGAGAGGGTTTCAAAACCTGCCGTGTTATCAATCAACACATCAATGTGAGGTAAGGGAAAATCATCCTTTGGACACGCGCGGTTAAGGTCCCGGAAGTCGATGCAAATCCTGACTTTCCCATCTTTCTTCATGACCGGGACAATGTTCGCCACCCATTGAGGATAAAGAACGACTCTAATGAACCTGGCTTTGTGGAGCTTATCGACCTCTTCTTTCATTTTCAAAGCCATCTGAGGGTGGAAACGCCTTAACCTTTGTTTTACCGAGATGGACCCTGGTTTTAGGGTTAAACGGTGTTCGACCAAGGTTGAATCCAAACCCGGCATATCCTCGTAGCTCCATGCAAACGTGTCCTTATATTCCTTGAGACCTCAATTAATGCCTCTTCTTCAGAGGGTGGTAGGTTGTCACTTATGAGGATGATCCTAGGGTCTTCCTCAGTTCCCAAGTTGACTTCCTTGGTGGATTCTTCTACGGCGGTTGACGGCTCGTCGAATCTCCTCATTCCGCTAGCGTATGCGCCCGCCGCATCCTCATATTCTTCACCCTCATCTTCAGTGGGGCATTCTTCATTCGTGATCTCGTAGACTCCATACCCTTCATCAGATGCACAGTCGCCCTCGCATTCTATTTCGGGTAGCTGGATGGGATTTTCTAACAACTGGGGGATGGCAAGAAGGGCCTGACACCTGGCGGCCAAATCCAGAAGGAATCGACGAGGGATCTGCCTACCCTTGGATTTCTTCCTAGGTACTACCCTTGGCCTATCATTCCTAGATTGACTGACAATATTTACAGACGAAGAGGAAGATGAGGAGGATGGTGTAGAATGTACAGGAGAAGACCCCTCAGAGGAGGGGTAGAAAAGGTCGCTCATCGGACCTTGGACGGGTGGTCCGCAAGGCGGTACGCACCCGTGGGAGATGTAGGAGGTTTCCTCAACGAAGATGTGTTGTTGGAGAGTTTGAAAATTGACGTTTTTTTTTCGTTTTCATTTTTAATGACAAAGCAGTGAAAAGAGATTGGAGGAGAGAGGAAAGTGGTTATGGCTAGAGGATTGTGGGGCTCGTAGAGCAGATCATGGTTGAAGACCTGGCGCGGGTTGAAAAGCCCGCGTAGGTATGTAAGCAAAGAAGGGGACCTGGGAAGATCATCAGACAATTGTCTGGCCCAGGAAGAAGATATCAGCAAAGGCTGAGACGAGTGGATGGAGAGGATGGCGGCTAATGAGCCGTCGAAGGCAATGTTGAGGACGGATGAAGATCCGTCGATGACAGAGTCCTTCTGGCGAGGACGAGGATAGTTTGGAACCTTGGCAAGAGTGGCAATGTTCTCTGGTATCTCGGAGATCAATGGTGGTCCTTCAAGCTGTGGGGACGAGAACATCCTTTCCAGTGCAACAGAAATGTCCCGTATGTCGAACCATTTATCCCACTCGCATTCCGGATCTTTGATCTTGCCTCTTTTGGTGATCCTCGGACATTTTTCAGCAAAATATACAGCATGTGATTCCCCATATGCTTCTCGTGGGTGATCTCCCATCTGAACAACGGGCCCTCTGTTGAAGTGGTTTGATAGAGTCCATGTGAGGGGCTTCCAATCTGCCTTGAACGGTCCTTTGAAGCCTAGGCCAAACCTGCGGTTCGGCCTAATTTCCTTTGGCGGTTTGAGCATTCCCTGTAACTGTGCGCCCAGCCCTTTTCCTTGTTGATAGCCGATGTTCCTCATAATCTCCCAACCTTTGGAGTGAAGAGGGAGACATGATGTTGTGGTTGCCCTGACCGGCTCCTTTGGTGCTAGTGGAATGCGAGATGGATCACGTACATCCAGCAGTGACAATATGGGCCGATGAGACGGCCAAACAGATGGCAGAGAGGTGTTGATAGCATCCACTGTGTGAAGGACAGGTGTACTGACCACTTTAATAATTCTCCCATTGTAAGGAAACTTCAGGCATTGATGGTTGGTGGAAGGCACAGCGTCCATGGCTTCGATGTAAGGTCGACCCAGTATAGCCTTGAATGTGGGGTCCATGTCGAGGACATGGAATTCCGTGGGAATTGACATGGGGCCTAGTTCTGCCTTCAGAATAATCATCCCCTGCGGCGGCCTTTTGCTATTGTCATAGGCCGTGACCGTGATCGAGGAAGGTCTTATTTGTTCCTCGTCGATCCCACACAACTGAAGAGTGCTCATGGAGATCACATTTATGGACGCACCCGTGTCCACAAGACACGGGTTTATGGATACCCCATTAATTTTTATTGAAATGCACAGTGCATATTTCCGAGCCTCCTTGGGAGCGAGCTCGTAGTTGTGGAACATGATGGCCGGTTGTGTGTCTGTTGGGGTCAGGACGGTTGAAATCTTCTCCACGGGGAGGTCTTCATTAACCATGACTTTTGAAGATATTCCATCAAGGCCGCCTGGTGGGATGTGGATCTTTGAAGTAGCTCTAGGATGGAGATCCGGGCAGGCGTCTTGTCCAAGTGTTTCAGTAGATCATACTGTGTTCCAGGGATAGCTCTTTCTGGTTGTTCTGCATCATCCTTCTCTGGCTGAGATTGCTCGGGATTCTGACTGTTGTGGGGGAAAACCCTGTGGAAAATCCTTCCACTCCGGAGCACCATTGCCTGCGGCTTTTGTACCTCTGTGGGGGTAGCAGTGGGTTTTAACAGGGGTTTGAGGGGTAGTAGTGGAGGAATGGTTGATGAAGCAGGGGTGATGACGGGAGCAGGGATTCTGATGAGGGGTTTGTTAGGTGGAGGCATGGTGGAGGTAGAGGGGATATCGCGCGGATTATGAAGGATAAGGGGTTTGGAAGGTGGAGGTGGAGGTAAGGTTTGAAACGGGTAAAGGTTTTGAGGCGGATGGTGGGTGATGAGTGGTTTTGAAGGCATTAGTGGTGATGTGGTGGAGAAAGACGGGGTTATGTATGGTGGACGGATGATAAGGGGTTTAGAAGGCGTAGGGGTAAATGTGGTAGAGGTGGATGGTAAAGTGGGGGAGTGGGAGAAGGTGAGAGGGTGTGAAGGCGTAGTAGAAAGTGTCGGTTGATAGGAGGTCGGGGTGCGGATGAGAGGGCGTAATGGTAGTGGAAATGGTGAAGGCGATACCGATGCGGGTTGATGAGAGAGAGGTGCTACCCGGGCAAGGTGAGGGGGTTGCATGACGATAGGGTTGGAGGTATAAAGAATGGAGGTACTTTCCTGGTGCCACACCTGCTCTCTCCCGACTTCCGGGAAGGAGGAGATGGGGTTAACCTGATGATTGGGCTGTTGGTGCTCCGGTAGTGGATTCTGGATTATGCCCATGTCGGGCTGTTGTTGTGGGGCCTGCTGAGGCTGTTGTTGTTGTTGTGGTTGCTGCTGCTGCTGCTGTTGTAACTGCTGCTGTGGCCTCTGAGGAGGTCTCCTAGCCTTGAGAGCCGCGACGTACCGTCTCATCTCATCCCAATCTATTTGATGTTCATCATTCATATCATGGATGTAATCTTTGAAATGGAAGCAGTAATCCACTGTGTGTCCCGGCTGCCTGTGGTAGACGCAGTATTTGGAGGTATCAACATTGGGGGGCCAGGCGGGCCTTTCTCTGGGTAGGGCGAGTTGGTTTGATGCCATGAGGGCATTAAAAATATCTGCTAAGTTTCTGGCAATGGTGGATAGTAGGCTCTCTTAGGACCGAGCGGCCTCCTTTGTTGCTGTTGGGGACCATAGTTCCCCGGGGGTGGAACTTGGTTGTACTGAAGCGGTGGTTGTTGTTGTTGAGGTTGTGGTTGTTGTTGCTGGGGTTGGCGTAATGGAGGCATATTATCCTGGGGTGGATTATTTTGGGGTGGAGGACGGAGAGGGAAAGGACCTGGTTGAAGGGGTAGTCGGGGCATTTGTGGAGGCCTTGGGTTGACTGCATAGTTGGCATTGTTGACCGCACTGACTTGCTCATTTGTCACGACCCCTTCTGTGGCTCCGCCCGGGACACCAGCGCCTGTCTTTCTGACCACTTTGGGCTTCGGCGACTCAAACATGTTCATGATGGGGGAGTCTTTTAGCTGGGTTTGGATGTATCGGGCCCTTTCATAGAGTTCCTCCATTGTAGTAAGTTTATTCATGGCCAGGACATGTCTGAACTGTGGGGTTGCATTAGACACAATCATTTTCACTTGTTCGGGCTCGGAGAGGGTATCCCTTATTCTCTCCGCCAGAGACCTCCATCTATCAGCATATCGGACAAAATCCTCGTCGGGTTTCATCTTTTCGGCCACTAGGTCGGTAATGGAGAGTGAGGGACCGACCCTATCCCTATATTTCTGCAAGAACCTTCTCTGAACTACTTCAAAATTCTCGGCCTCGCGGGGCTCCAGAGAATAGAACCACTCAAGCGCGGGACCATCCAATGATCTCCGAAAGAGGTACGCCAGGGACCTCTGATCATTTTGCCAATAGGAGGACTCATACATGAAGTCCTTGAGGTGAATGAAGGGGTTGCCGGTACCGTTGTATCTGCGGTACGTGGGCATTTCGGAAGGAGGAAGATGAATGACAGGGAGGATTGGCAAAGCAACCTCCGGGGTGGCTTTCACGTCCACCATTCTTCTCAGATTTTGAAACTGCTCGTCCATGCGATTGAACCTATTGAGGAGCGATTGGGCGAGCTCCTCTGGGGGTGAAGGTGGCACTTGCCATTGGGGGAGAAACTGTCTCCCGGAGACTTGAGGGGGAAACCCGGAATGAGAGGGAACTGTCGGACCACCGACAGTTGGCCCTGGCTGAAACGGTGTGTGAGGAACACCGGGAGTTTGAGATTGTGACGGGAATTGGAATGAGGGAGGTTGTTGGCTCGCTTGTCCTTGAAGCGAGGGAGACTGGATGGCTTGCGCCAATGAAGGAGATGGAATGGCCTGCACGGACTCGTGGAGAGGTGCGATAGCCGGAGTTGACTCCTGGGGCGTGGGGGAAACAGATTTCCCCTTTAGAATGGCCTGGAAGGCCCGGAGCTGTTCAGAGGTAAGCTCCGTGTTGGCGAGGACGCCCAGTAAGGAAGTGATATCCTGTGGCGGGGACGTGTCCCCGGCAATAACCTGCACCTCATGCGAGGGGTCATGAGAAGGACCCGAGTCCATAGCATAGACTCGCGGGTCGGCTGTCAAACCACGGCTAGGGTGGTTCTCCTCAGAAGACTCGTGAGACATGCTCACAGTTCTCCCAGAACGCAAAAACATACACTAGCAAGTAGGTAGCAGAGATTATCAAACAAGTGGATGCCTTTACGCCCTTTTTTTTGTTTTGATTTTGATGATTTTTTTGTGTGTTTTTAGCGAGATCCGAAGTTCACACAAGATAGGGACCCTAGTTTATTTTTGTTTCACCGCCGTGTCAGCTAGGGTCTCTCGTCTCACCACGAATGAAATGACTAACTTCGGGGAACTTCAATGGTACAACCAGCCCAGTGAACGAAGAGGAGATTCTTCGATGTCGGGGACTTACGGAGGTCCCAGTGTAGGAGATTCTAGTCCGTTGAGAGGAATTCCCAAACGGAGAGTCCTTCCTTCACCGGGAAAGGGTGATCCTCAAAAAAAATGAAAAAAAGGATAGAAAAGAGGAATGGATGTATGCAATGGAATGCTGACAGATATATGGAGTGGGAAAACAACAGAAATAACAAACATGTAATAAACAAAGAACCAATCAGAACTGACGGTGCTGCCGTGAGCACAACGGGGGCGCGCGTGGGCGCCAAGGTGGAGAGGCACGGGTGGTGCCGAACTTGCAAGGGTAGCCGAGAGGAAGCAGTAGACGTCCCACCGTGATCGCCAATCTGTGAGCGACGTCACGCGGTTCGGAGTTCGATGGTGCGGGGAAGAGGAAGAAGCGGAGAGCGCGCGGGCTCCTCTTTTTTGTTTGTTTTGTTTGCTGCAACACAGAGATGAGAGGAAGAGAGAAGGGGCCACCACGGGAGATTGCTCCGGCGGGGCGAGCGGGACAAGTATGATATAGCAAAATATGGGGATTAAACGGCCATAGCGGGAAGTGACTCGCCGCGACCTCGGGGGGACGGGAATGATGCAAAAATTAAATAACAAGAATTGAAACGGCCATTGGGGAAGTTACTCGCCGCGGCCTCGAGAATATGAACAGAATATAACAGAATATAGAGAAAATATGAGAACAGAAATTTAAACGGCCATTGGGGAAGTGACTCGCCGCGGCCTCGATGATATGAGCAGAATATAACAGAATATAAAGAGAATATAAGAACGGAAATTTAAACGGCCATTGGGGATGTGACTCGCCGCGGCCTCGATGATATAAGCAGAATATAACAAAGCATAAAGAGATTATAGGAATAGAAAATTAAACGGCCATTGGGGAAGTGACTCGCCGCGGCCTCGATGATATAAGCAGAATATATAACAAAATATAAAGAGAATATAGGAAACAGAAATTTAAACGGCCATTGGGGAAGTGACTCGCCGCGGCCTCGATGATAAGATGTGATCGCCAGGGGCCAAAAGACCCCAAAATAAGAAGGTGATCGCGCCTACCTCAAGAGCGGGAGATGGCGGGTTGCTTCTTCCTCTCCTTCCGGCCGGCCGACGGAGAGGGCTTTCCTCGGGTACCCTTGCAAGACAACGACAAATAAATGACAAGTGGATTAGAAAGATGGAGGTGTAGTATTCGAATCCTTGCGATAAAAATAACGAAATGATGGCAAGACACACACCTGGTTGGTGTTATCTTTTAAACCCCTCTCGGACTCGAGTAGGAGGAAAATGAGATGATGGATGTAAGAAGTATAAGAGAAGAGGCCCCCTTGTGAAGGGGGATAGATGATGCAATATGATGAATGTAAAGGACTATGGAGAAAAAGGGGAAGAAAAGGCTTATTGGATGAGCCGAGGGTGAAATCCGGCGGAGCTCCGGCAGCGTGGGGACGACGTGGAAGCGCGGTGGATGAAGACGACCTTCCTCTCGCGAGCGTAGGCACCCGAGAAGCCGGCAGAACCTCCACCTACAAAAGACCCCACGGGTTAGAAAAATGACTCCGTAGCCTCTGGGCTCCGGCAGCCTATCGGATCACTGCTTAGCTCCCCTAGAACTGAGGGGGTGGGCCTCTATTTATAGAGCTCCGGAAGGTGGAGGCGTCCAGGACCCTGGACACCTCCATCAGGGCCGAAATAATATTTTATTCTATTTTTATTGATTTTTTTAGAATACTTTTATGGGGGCGTCCAGGGTCCCGGACGCCTCTAACAGGTCCACCGAAAACCGACGACGGCCGCACGCGGTTTGGCACAACGCGTGGTTTTGTGAGCGGCGCCTCGTGATTCAGAAATGGGCGCGTCCAGTCAGCTGGACGTCTCTAAATTTGGCTTTTTTCACACACGACAAACCGTCGTTCGGTGGCCGGCGCCCGTGAGTGAGTTGATGGAGGCGTCCAGGGGCCTGGACGCCTCCAAAAGTTTATTATTTTTTTATTTTTCTTTTGTCTTTTATGCAAGGCTGGCATTTTTATTTTTTTATTTGTTTTTATGGAGGCGTCCAGGGGCCTGGACGCCTCCATTAATATGTATATTTATTTATTTATTTGTTTTTGTATGCCAACTGGCATTTTACACTTATTTTTTATTTTTGTTTTTATGGAGGCGTCCAGGGTCCTGGACGCCTCCATAAATATATATATTTTTTATATTTTATATTTGGTTTTGGGCCCTGAGAAAAGAATAAAACAAATTAAAATAATGGGGGCGTCCAGGGGCCTGGACGCCCCCATTAAGACCCACCCGGGTCCTTAGATCGGGCGTCGGCGGCCGCCCGGCAGATATCCTTCTTGGTTCCGGAACCTCTTGATGCGTTCGACTGGTGTTGATGCCGTCCGAATGCCGTGACGGGACGATTCCGGATGCCGAAAAGGGCGGAAGAAGACTCAAGAAAAGGAAGCACTCAAGTGATTCAAAACGCGTAAGCCGTCGCGGGACGTTGTATAGTAATATGAGACTTTCTCAGGAGACGTCAGGAATGGCGTGTCTACACTCATGACTTATGGTTAAAGTCACTTAGCCAAGTAATTAAACCATTACAGTCCTCGTGTAAGATCCAATCATTGTCTCAGGTCAAAGGACCAATGATGCTACTGAGACAGTTGAATCTTCAGTTGACATTAGGTATAATAAACCATATGAAGATCCAATAGCAAATCAGTTCAGTATACATCCTCCAAGGACATACACCTACACATATGTGTTGGTGCCCCGCACCAATGACCATGAGACTGGTCAGTCACACATCATGTGTACTGGTTTAATAGGTAATCAAAGTCCCCGAGTGATTACCCTCCAACCAGGAACAGTTTAAGGTATGCGTCCATGTAAAGTCAGTCTCATGTTCGAGATCCCATCTCGAGCTGACTTTATAACCACATATCCTAGGGACAACGTAAAGTGACACACAATCACATATTTATGCTCAAATATCACTTTATTATTGATGAACAAGATCGTACATATATCGGGTCTACCCGACCCTAAATTGGCATGTAGCACACCAACACTAACAATCTCCCACTTGAACTACAGCCAATTGCCCACAACTTTGAGGCCCATCTTATCACGATGACGCTCAAATACAGTCTGTGTCAAAGGCTTAGTCAGTGGATCTACTATGTTATCTTCTGACGGTACACGCTCTACCATCACATCACCACGATCAACAATCTCCCGAATAAGATGGAAGTGCCTGAAAATATACTTCGACCTTTGGTGAGATCTCGGTTCCTTCGCCTGGGTGATGGTCCCATTATTATTACAAAATAATGGGATGGGAGCTGATATCTCAGGAACTACGCCAAGTTTCAAGATGAATTTCTTCATCTAGACAGCTTCTGTAGCAGCTTCAGCTGCAGCAATATATTCCACCTCCGTCATCGAATATGCAGTCATATCTTGCTTAGAGCTTCTCCAACTGACTGCCCCTCCATTCAACATGAATACAAACCCAGACATGGATTTGCAGTCATCTGGATCTGATTGAAAACTAGAGTCTGTGTAAGCTCTAAGCTGTAAATCCTCTCCTCTATAAAGCAGAAAAAGATCCTTAGCCCTTCGCAAGTACTTAAGGATGCCCTTTACTGCCTCCAGTGCTCTTCGCCTAGATTTGCCTGATATCTACTGACAATGCTTAAAGCATTTGCAACATCAGGCCGTGTACATAGCATTACATACATGATTGACCCTATCGCCGAAGCATAGGGTACCTTATTCATGTGTGCCACCTCCTCAGAAGTTTTAGGACTCATCCCTTTGGATAGGTAAATTCCATGTCTCATGAGAATAAGACCTCTCTTGGAATTTTCCATCCTAAACCTTTTGAGGATAGTCTCTATGTACATGGATTGGGATAATCCTAGCATCCTTTTAGATCTATCTCGATAGATCCTTACGCCCAGCACATAGGATGCTTCTCCCAAATCCTTCATGGAGAAGGTCTTGGACAACCAAGACTTAGTTGATGTCAACATCTCTACATAATTCCCAATGAGTACGATGTCATCAACATAAAGGACCAAGAAGGTCACAGAGCTCCCACTGACCTTCTTGTAAATACAGGGTTCATCTTCATTCCGAATGAAGTTGAAAGATTTGACAGTCTCGTCAAATCTTAAGTTCCAGCTTCTAGATGCCTGCTTTAATCCATAAATGGACCTTTGAAGTTTGCATACCTTATTAGGATGTAGCTTGGAGGTGAATCCCTCAGGATGTACTATGTACACCTCTTCTAACAGATTTCCATTAAGAAAAGCTGTCTTCACATCCATTTGCCAGATCTCATAATCCAGGTATGCAGCAATGGCAAGGAGGATTCTGATTGACTTAACAATGGCTACCGGTGAAAAAGTCTCATCATAATCAATGCCTTGCCTTTGATGATATCCTTTCGCCACTAGTCTAGCCTTGTATGTGTCAACCTGTCCATCTGCACCTATTTTCCTTTTGAAAATCCATTTGCAGCCGATAGGGACCTTCCCTTCGGGTACATCAACTAAGTTCCAAACTTTGTTGGTGTACATGGACTGGATCTATGAATCTATTGTCTCTTGCCATTTCTCGGAGTCTATACTACGGATCGCCTCTTGTTAGGATTGAGGATCTTCATCCTCATCAATACATACCTTAGAGGACCCCTCTGAGACATATCCAACATATCTCTCAGGTTCTCTTGGTAGTCTACCAGATCTTCGCAGTGTCTGTGTTTCACTCAGAATAAGATCAACCGATACAGTCTTGTAGATTCTAAGAAATCCACTTAGAACAATTATAAAAATAAAAGAATTCAGCAATAATATGGGGAAAAAGCATGCACGAGGTGCAAAATAGGAGATGTGATCGCCAGAGACGCGAAGGCCTCAAAAATATAATAATGAAAAGCATGGAGGGATCGCGAAAAATACCTTGAAACGCGGGGATTGTGAGTGCTCCTTTCTCTTCTAGATCGGCCGGCCGATGAAGAGAGTTTCTCTTATTTGATTACCCTTGCAAACATCCACAAACACCAAAAGAATATGGAATTAGAACATGGTGAGTGTAGCATCAAGTCCATATAAAAATATGAGCATGAAAACATAGATTAGAACACACCTTAAGGGTGGTTGCCCTTAAACCCCTATGCAAAAGGGTGTGGGAAATATGAATGTATGAAGATGCAAATATATGAATAAGGGAAAGAGTGCAAGAGTTGCACTTATGGGAGATTTCTCAACGTGGTTGAGAAGAAGAATTAACATGAGATAAACATGCATGCATGCATATGAACGATGATAGTAAAACGTAAAAAAGAATAAACTAATAAGAGCCTGTGCTTGGCTTGAATGCTCGATGGGGAGAAATCTTCCAAAGGATGATGAAGTTAAAGTGCAGGAGGGATTCCTCCTTCAACCAGCAGCAGCGCCCTGCGTGAAGAAAAAAGGGAAAACAAACAAAACAAAACAGAAGAAGAACGTCCGAGAGCAGGGGAAGAAGAGGAATCCGAAATCAACCTCTTAACAGAGCTGCAGAAGCTCTATTAATAAGATCGAAGAAGAGATAAGAAGGAAAGAGTCCAACGGAGGAAAAGATAAGAAGGGGCAAGAGCCCAAGGAGGGGAAGATAAGACTGGGCAAGAGCCCAAACGAAGCAGGGACTCTCTGGGAAAGACCGCGTTCGTTTAGAACCCGAAAGGTGAAACACGACCTGAATAAGGGCGTCAATTCAAGAATTGACGACCTACCAGAAGGCGTTAATAAAAACACGACTTAGATCAGGACGTTAATTCAAAATATTCAAAATAGGGCTATTTTTCATTTCTCAATAGTATTTTCCCATTTTTTAGGTGGAGGTGCATCTCATCGCCCTGATTCCAACGACTATTTTTGCGTATTTTTCTGACACCCGGAAGGCCACCAAATCACCTCTCAAAGGGGGTTGAAAATAATATTAAAAAAATTCAATTCGAAAAGTCACGCCTTTACACACGTCGTGAATTCAATTTTTGATTTTTATTCTTTTCAAATTCAAAATAACGTCCCCTTGTAAGTCGTTAATTCTCAAAAAATTCTGAAAAATTCTCAGAAAAATCCAGAAAAATGGAAATTTGAAAGAATGGACGCCCTCCACTATAGTCGTCAATTTTTTTAGAAACGCCCAAGGGTTAAGCCGTTATTTAAAAGACGCCCCACATCAAGTCGTTATTTCTGAAAAAATAGATAAAAATAGAGAAAAATACCCATAAAAATCCAGAAAAATCCAGAAAAATAGGAAAAGAGAAGAAAAAGGGAGAAATCCAAGGAAAGTGAGAAAAACCACTCAAACAGAGCTAATTTGAGGGTCAAATTGGGGCGTTACAAGGTAATATGAGATGTACTCACAGTAACGTCAATTTTGGCGTGTCTACAGCTGCCCCGCCTTGGCGTCTGCTTTGCAAGGGAGCAGAGCAAACTGAAAAGTAGATGCCAAGGTGTGATGAGACACGCAATCAACATCACTTGATGAGAATTAAATCAAAAGCTCGAGATGAAGCAATCCCGAGAAATTCAATGAAATCAACGATGTTTGGATAAAAAGGGGGAGTGTGCACGCGGTGCACGAAGGAGATAAAATAAATGATCAACTTCCAGCGCGGTGGAAGTACCCCAGGTCACAAACCTGCAAGTTTCACCATTGGGGAGAGGTTACCAGCCAGTGGACGTGCTGCCGCCAAGGTGGATCAAGGGGAAATGATTGGAATAAGATGATAGAAATCCAAACAAGGAGCTTCCGAGAAAATGACCCAAAACAATGACAAAACGAACTGATGACTCAATTCGGCATGGAATATCTCATATTGAAGATTAAGATCAATTCAACCCTCAAAACAACTTATCAGAATGATTTTTCAACAATTGTTTCAAATTCCTACATGAATGCATGCTGGGTTTAAAGGAAAAAATTAAATCAAACGAAAATATAAGATAATCAAGGATAATATTGTTAAACTGTCCAGACTGAGTCAAGAAACCCATTCTGCGAGCTGATACTAAGCCGAAGCCCGTTTATCCACGCACCAACTTACAAAAGGGAACCATCGTCCCCAGTCTTGGACGGCTCAGCGGCCTATCCGTATGACTAAGACTCCTCTGGAATCATCATTATTTTTGATGAAGGGGAACTCAAATTCCAGATTTACCAAAGCCACAAGGTTCTTGATATGATCTAGTAGCGTATGTAACATATAGTAAAATGCATACAGGGAGGATGGTGATAGCAATGAGCATGGGGGAACTGAGAAATGAGGTGCAAGCACCGTGGGTCTTGGATGATGATGATGCCCAGTCAGTGGGACTAAGAGCTTCTTCCTGCGCTCAAAATTCATCAGCCAAGATATAAAAGATAACAAGCAATGAATAAGGCATTTAAGCATAGTAAGCATAGCATGAATAAGCATCAATAAGCAATCATAGACATCAAAGCACTTAAAGCTTGGTGTGGATAGCATTCAAGCATGTATTAGCAAGGCGAAGCATGTTTAGCATCATAGCATTATTGTTTGTTGTTTTATCATGAGGATGACAATCTTGGCATGTGAGATTAAGATTGGATGATCAGGATCAAATAATGCCCAGCGGCAAAGTGATCAGGGAATGATAATGCCCATTGGCAAAGTGATCAAGGAATTGATAATGCCCATTGGCAAAGTGATCAAGGAAATCAGCAGGAGTTGATTAAAAAGATCTGGAGACGAACGATAATCAGGAGATATGAGGAAATGATAATCAAAATGCCCAGGGTGGCATGTTATGGGAATATCGGGAAGAATCAATAGATTGATAGTAATAAGTGGAGAGAGGACTCATCCCGTGCTCTTGGTCCTTGCAAAGTTGTTCCTGCAAAAGCACCATCAGAAAAATACAATGCAATTTTTTTGGATTTTGAAATATGCAAATTTTTATGAGTTTTGAAAAAGATATTCAAATTTTTATGGATTTTGGAAAATATTTCAATTTTTTATGAATCTTGGAAGAAATATCTGAATTTTTGTTTGATTTTGCTCAGGAAATATTCAATTTTTTTGGATTTTTTTACAAGAAATATATTTTTTTGGATTTTTGCACAAGAAATATATATTTTTTAGATTTTGGTTTAGACATAGCTAATGCAGCATCAAAGGGTGTTTAAACCATTAATTGGGGGTCCTCGTTCCTTCCCTTTTTGCTAAAATTTCCCAAAGTCGGGCGTGCATTGAAGGGTGGCGTCCTATAACTGACTGCCCTTGATCAACAGTGCCCCTACCAAGGCCATACCTGAGAAACGTTCGGTCTTGGAGGGAGAAGAGAAGAATAATTGAGGATAAGCTTTATGCAGGATGGGAGATGTCGGGACTTGAATTCCTTCCAAGGTGTTTCCCCTCAAAGAGGTAGTCTGTTGTGCCGGGGCTTTGTGCCTTTGATTTTTAGACCCTTGACATGCATACGACCAGGGTTTTCCCTGCGGGGACTTTGCCACTCTTGTCATGCCATAATTCACAATTTTGAATTTATTAAAGTTTTGACTTGATTTTCATAATAGCCCTTTTGGCGAGATGTATATTATGAAATTCATATTTAGTTTGGGTCAAGACTGCCCCTATTTGAGACTCCTCTCGTATTGGGGATTATCAAGGTTGGTCATCTCATCCGTCAACCTCTTACCCCTGCATTCGGCCGAATAAAGAAGAGAAAAAGACTTTCAGAATACTCATGGCATGGCCAAGATAGCAACGGTGTTTTTATCAAAGGAGCCAGCTAAGGACGCCGTGAAGTGTGTGCGGTGCCCAACTAAGGGTTGCTCTTAACAAGCGGGGAGAGAATGTTGAATTCCCAGCGCGGGGTTCTTATTAACCAAGATGCTGAAAAAACAAGCCTAAAGACTCTTTTGAGAATGATTGCAATTAAACAAAAGCTAAGATAAAGGTTTAAAGCACCACTTTTAATCTTGTTAAGAAGCACTTCATTTTAAAAATCATGCGTGAAGTAATGAGGTAATGATATCATAAAAATACGTACTTACGTCAATATGTTACCTTGCAACCTTCATTGAAGCAGCTGCCGCGAGAGGCAATCTTGATCATCGTGGGATATTCCTCTTTTGCAGTCAAAAGAATTGGAAGCAAAGGGTTTGAAAGTGGCTTAACAAGAAGGAGTGGTGCCAAGACCAGACTCAGACGAATAAGAAAAAAAGAAAGAGAGGCGAGGGCTAAAACTCCCTCGTTAAGGCGTGGAGACCCTGATCACATGAAAGGTCTACAGAAGAAACGGAGAATTAGAAGGAGGAGTGAGGACTAAAGCCTCGAAAGCAATGGGAGAAAGGGCAGATGCCCAAGGCAGTGGATGTGGAAGAAGTTGGGTCGGACCCAGAATCAATAGGAATTAGAAAAAGAAATTGGTAGATGGAAAGAGGCGGATCTGGTGGGTCCGGAAGTAGTGGAGGAGAATCGTGATAGGAGGAATCATCCGGAGGCTCCGGAGGGATAGAGTATCGAGGGACGCGGTGCCCTGGGAAGAAATAGGAAAAAAAATGATAGAAAAGGAGGAAGAAAATGAAGGAGGTGGTGTTCTGGAAAATCAGAAAGATGAATCGGAAGAAAGATGGAGGGTCCGGAGGTTCCGGAGGAATGAAATCAGGAGGGGCGCGATGCCCTGGAAGAAGATAGAAAGAATAAGATGGAGAATCCGGAGGTTCCGGAGGAATAAGATGGAAAGGGGCGCGATGCCCGAGGGGAAAGTCCGGAGGTTCCGGAAGAATAAGGTGAAAAGGGGCGCGATGCCCTGGGAGAAAGTCCGGAAGAATAAAGTGGAAAGGGGCGTGATGCCCTGGGAGAAAGTGAGAGAAATCCGGAGGTTCCGAAGAATAAAGTGGAAAGGGGCGCGATGCCCTGGGAGAAAGTCTAGAGGTTCCGGAAGAATAAAGTGGAAAGGGGCGCGATGCCCTGGGAGAAAGTGAGAGAAATCCGGAGGTTCCGGAAGAATAAAGTGGAAAGGGGCGTGATGCCCTGGGAGAACAAGGGAGAAATCCGGAGGGTCCGGACGCAAGAGCTGAAAAGGGACGCGATGCCCTGAGAAGAGATTGGGGATGGGGCAACGCCCGAGCAATGTAAGGGGACCTAAAGATCCCGAGGATGAAGATGAATAAGATGGGAAATTCGGAATATCCGGGGGTGCCGGAAGGCGGGGAAGATACGGGTTTGGAAACCCGGGCATCAGGAGGTGTATGCAAAATGATAGATGCGATGAATGCAGTGAATGCGCGAATGCAACAAAATGTGTGAGATGCAAACAAGATGGAGAATGTGAAGGGTGAGAGGACGAGATCCTCCTCCTAACCCCGGGAATGGCCCATGAAGAAAAAGTGATAGAAATGGATGCATAGAAGGTGGAACAAATAAGGGACGGCCCTTTAGCACTAAGATAACTGCCCCTCCACGGCAGTGAAAGTGTATAATCAAACGGCCCAATGGAAGAAGCTTCAATAATAAATGACAACCCCCTTGGAAGGCAAGGATCAATAATGTAAGGGAGTTGGAAAGTTGATACAGGAAGCATTGCCATGCCCATTAATTGTGGTGTATAAGAAGTGTTGAACAAAATGGGCATTCGCCCCTTGTATGGAGGAATGGAATCAAGATTTGGAAGATGGAACAAAGGGTGCCCTGCCCGGCCCTTGGATGGCATCAACGCTTGGCATTCTCTGAGCAATGGCGGTGACCTGGCCCCTTTAATCGTTCCTGGCACAATAACCCGGATTGGCATCCGGTAGATGAACTCTTGCGTCTTGAATGGCACGGCAGTGGCCAAATTCTTCTTACGCGGCACTTGCTCATCTTCGGCACACGTACTTATAGCAGCGCTCCCCTTCCGAGTAGTAAAGGGAGGTGAGGCGGAGGCAAAAGGCCTTGTGGATGGTGAAGGTATAATGGAAAGTGTTGGTAAATGGGTGAATGGAGGCGGAGGTTCAAACACGTCGAGTTTCTCCCTTTGCTCGGAAGCAGTCGGGGTTGGCTCGAGTGCAAAAAGGGGTGGACCTTGCTCAGGATTAGCCACGGGTAAGGGTGATAGGTTAAGTGGTGGAATAGGGGAAAGGCCTGGCAAAGCTGGTTTTGGCGTTTCAGGGATAATGGACGGCTTAGGTAGCAAACAAAGAGGAGGGGTAATAGAAGGCTCGGCAGAGACCGGCGTAGTGGAGGGTGATGGAGGTTCGGCGGAGGCCGGTGGAGTGGAGAGTAGCGGAGGTTTGGCGGAGGCCGATGGAATAGAGGTTAATGGTGTAAAAGGAAAGGGTTTGGTGCGCTGAAAATGTCGGATGGGGCGAGAGGTGTCAGGTATAGGGGAAGGCGCATGATGCACCGGTGTGGATGACTGGAGTATCGACCCATCATCGTAACACCAAGTATTGGGGTGAGGAGGAGACTCATGGTGTGGCGGTATGGGTGATTGGAGTATCGACCCATCATTGTAACACCAAGAGGTCTCATAAATGGGGGTTGGATCGGGGACTGTGGCATAGTCCTGAGCATAGGGGTCTTCTGACAGTGGAGGAAGCGGACGGCGAAGGAAACTCGGAAGGGATGCCTGCGGAGCTTCATCATCATATATTGCTTCAAGTTCTTCAATTGCCGGTTCTTCATCATCAAATTCACGTGGACACCGTAGTGGAGGCGTATATGTGGATGGAGGAATGTAATGATGTTGCGTATGTGGAGGTGAAAAGCCATATGAATGAAGTGTGCGGATGGGTGGAGGGCGGACGGTGTCCACTTGATCATTAAAATCGGCCGGCTCTTGCTTGCTTGAGCTGCCGATACCATAATCATCTCTCCTATCTTTCAACTCTTTCTCCATCTTTGTAATATTATCTAAAGCGGCATGGAGAGGATTGACCGGAGTAGGAGGAGCCATGACCCTTCTTAATTGTTCCTCCATCAAAGTGACTCTATCAAGAAGGGTTTGTTGGAGGGGTGTAACTTGAGCAACCAAGGGTTGGCAGGGCCTTGAAGGAGGGGTGGCATAAAAAGGCCGTGGAGGGGAGTTAATGGGCCGACCCATAGAAGAACCCGGATGGGCCGGATTGCAAGAAATAAATGGGCCTCGGGGCCGTGATGGAGGAGGAATAGAAGGAGGCAGATGTCGGACCACCCGAGGAGGATTGTGATTGGAAGAGGATGGGTAATGGGCTACCCGATTAGGAACATGAGTAGGAGAGGGAGGTGGGTGATGGGCCACCCGAATAGGATTAGAAGGAAGATGAGAAGAATGCGATGAATGAGATGTACCCTCAACAGCGGCCTTAAAGGCTTGGATCTGTTGAGAGGTGAGATGATCTAATGCACGCAAGATTTGGGAGACCTTCTCATCGTTGGGGGGAGACGGTCCCGGAGGAGTAGTGGCTCGAAATTGAGTAGAGGGACCATGAGAATGGACATTGCCCGTGGGCCGGGTAACACCATAAGAATGAGGACGTTGTCCCTTGAAAGTATGGTGAGAATTTTGATGAACATGTTGAAATTGAGGGGAATAAGATGTGCATGGTTGTGCATCCTCATGAATTGATTAAACATGTTGGTTTTCTTATCATGGTAAGCCATTATTCAATCAAAGTTCAAAATAATATGCAAAAAGCACACAAGTTGGAATGGTTACCTTTGATCTTAATTTGTTTGAACCTTGGTGAATTAATGAATTTTAACAAGTTTGGTGTGATTCACACAAGGGAGGATCCTAGTTTCAATATGGTTTGAGCTCCGGTGCCAACTAGGAACACTCTCTCACCGTGTATAGGCCAACTAACTCGGGACTTCAAAAGGGTACAACCTGCCCGGCGTCCGTGAGGGAATCCACGGGTGCGGGGACTTATGGAGGCTTGGTTTAGAACTTCCAATCCAAAGAGACGGAATGCTCAATGGAGGGTCCTTCCTTCACCAAGGGGGTGTGTGGAATCCTAATGTAGAGAGAGGAGGTCTCCCAAACCAATGCAAAGATGAATGAATGCAGCAGGGTAAACAAGCCAACCACAGCAATATAATCAATCAACAAGTATAAGCATGAATCAGCATGAAAACCCACACACGGGGAGGGTTCTGCAAACCCACAGTAAAAAGACGCCCTGGAAGGGGGCGCTATTAACCAAAGCGACGACAGTATCACTGTCGTGAATCACTGGAGGGCCCAGGGGCAGTGAAAAGCGCGCCTTAGAGTGAGGCGCTATAAGTAAAAGGACGCCCCTGCCAGAAGGCGTCAAATCCAGAAAAACGCCTTGACGAGAGGCGCCAAGCAATAAATAGACGCCCTGGATGAGGGCGTTAATTCAAAAGCGCCTCTGGCTGAGGCGTTAATTCCCCAGGAAAGCTCCACGTCCAAAAATATCAAGATACTCACAGTCACAACATAATCATGGCAATCAATATGAACGATACAGCATGCTCATCAAAATTTTGAATAAGTGGAATTTTCAAAAAAAAAAATCTAACAAGCTGACAGATCACTTGGGGAGAGTGCAAGGCACAATGGAGGGTGCCCGAGGGGCACGAAAAGGGGACGCACCGAGGGTGCAAAATGGGAGATGGCACACGTGGGTGCCTAAGGGGAAGGGGTAATCAAAGAAAAATGAAAAGGGGTCCCACCGTGATCGCCAATTTGTAGATTCTAAGAAATCCACTTAGAACAATTATAAAAATAAAAGAATTCAGCAATAATATGGGGAAAAAGCATGCACGAGGTGCAAAATAGGAGATGTGATCGCCAGAGACGCGAAGGCCTCAAAAATATAATAATGAAAAGCATGGAGGGATCGCGAAAAATACCTTGAAACGCGGGGATTGTGAGTGCTCCTTTCACTTCTAGATCGGCCGGCCGATGAAGAGAGTTTCTCTTATTTGATTACCCTTGCAAACATCCACAAACACCAAAAGAATATGGAATTAGAACATGGTGAGTGTAGCATCAAGTCCATATAAAAATATGAGCATGAAAACATAGATTAGAACACACCTTAAGGGTGGTTGCCCTTAAACCCCTATGCAAAAGGGTGTGGGAAATATGAATGTATGAAGATGCAAATATATGAATAAGGGAAAGAGTGCAAGAGTTGCACTTATGGGAGATTTCTCAACGTGGTTGAGAAGAAGAATTAACATGAGATAAACATGCATGCATGCATATGAACGATGATAGTAAAACGTAAAAAAGAATAAACTAATAAGAGCCTGTGCTTGGCTTGAATGCTCGATGGGGAGAAATCTTCCAAAGGATGATGAAGTTAAAGTGCAGGAGGGATTCCTCCTTCAACCAGCAGCAGCGCCCTGCGTGAAGAAAAAAAGGGAAAACAAACAAAACAAAACAGAAGAAGAACGTCCGAGAGCAGGGGAAGAAGAGGAATCCGAAATCAACCTCTTAACAGAGCTGCAGAAGCTCTATTAATAAGATCGAAGAAGAGATAAGAAGGAAAGAGTCCAACGGAGGAAAAGATAAGAAGGGGCAAGAGCCCAAGGAGGGGAAGATAAGACTGGGCAAGAGCCCAAACGAAGCAGGGACTCTCTGGGAAAGACCGCGTTCGTTTAGAACCCGAAAGGTGAAACACGACCTGAATAAGGGCGTCAATTCAAGAATTGACGACCTACCAGAAGGCGTTATTAAAAACACGACTTAGATCAGGACGTTAATTCAAAATATTTAAAATAGGGCTATTTTTCATTTCTCAATAGTATTTTCCCATTTTTTAGGTGGAGGTGCATCTCATCGCCCAGATTCCAACGACTATTTTTTTTGTATTTTTCTGACACCCGGAAGGCCACCAAATCACCTCTCAAAGGGGGTTGAAAATAATATTAAAAAAATTTAATTCGAAAAGTCACGCCTTTACACACGTCGTGAATTCAATTTTTGATTTTTTATTCTTTTCAAATTCAAAATAACGTCCCCTTGTAAGTCATTAATTCCCAAAAAATTCTGAAAAATTCCCCAGAAAAATCCAGAAAAATGGAAATTTGAAAGAATGGACGCCCTCCACTATAGTCGTCAATTTTTTTAGAAACGCCCAAGGGTTAAGCCGTTATTTAAAAGACGCCCCACATCAAGTCGTTATTTCTGAAAAAATAGATAAAAATAGAGAAAAATGCCCATAAAAATCCAGAAAAATAGGAAAAGAGAAGAAAAAGGGAGAAATCCAAGGAAAGTGAGAAAAACCACTCAAACAGAGCTAATTTGAGGGTCAAATTGGGACGTTACAAGGTAATATGCGATATACTCACAGTAACGTCAATTTTGGCGTGTCTACAAGTCTCATCTAATGAGTTTGTGTCTATGGGTTGTGGTTCTTGGACCTCGTCCAATTCTATCTGGCTCCCACTATTTTTCTGGAGTAGATATTCTCTTTCTAGAAATATAGCTCTCTTGGCCACTAAGACCCTTTGCTCTGAAGGGTGATAGAAATAATATCCAAATGTCTCCTTTGGATATCCCACAAACCTACACTTATCGGTTCTCGACTCAAGCTTATCACTGTCGTTCTTCTTTACATGGACAGGACACCCCCAAATTTTAATGTGATTAAAATTTGGTTTCTTGCCCTTCCATATCTCATATGGTATAGAAGGAACTGATTTACTTGAGATCCTATTCAATAAATAAGCCGCAGTCTCTAATGCATAGCCCCAATGAGACAAGGGTAGTCCTAACATAGACATCATGGATCGGACCATGTCTAACAAGGTCCTGTTTCTCTTTTCGGATACACCATTGTGCCGTGGTGTATACGTTGGAGTCCACTGAGAAACTATTCCATGGTCTTTAAGATAAGAAGTGAATTCATGGCTCAAGTATTCACCTCCTCGATCTGATCGAAGAGCCTTAATACTTTTGCTAGTCTGTTTCTCTAGTTCATTCTTATATTCCTTAAACTTCTCAAAGGCTTGTGACTTATGTCTAATTAAATACACATAGTCATATCTAGAGAAGTCATCAATAAAAGAAATGAAATAGAGGTAACCCCCTTTTGCTTCTATGGACATGGGTCCACATACATCCAAATGTATGAGCTCGAGAAGGTCAACAGCCCTCTCACCATATCCACTAAAGGGAGCCTTGGTCATTTTCCCCATGAGACACGACTCACAGGTTTCAAATGGCTTGTATTCGAACGAATTCAAATACCCATTTGAGTGTAAGTGAGAGACTCTTTTCTCACCTACATGACCAAGTCTGCAATGTCATAGATATGCAGAATTCACTTCATCAGTATTGGAAACTTGCATAACATTAGAACGTGTATCTAATACATAAAGACCATTGACTAATGAACCATTGGCTATAATCAAACCATTATTCATTATAGAGCACCCAGTGCCATTAAAAGTCAATGTATATCCAATGTTATACAAACTAGAGATTGAAATAATGTTCTTAATAATATTAGGAACATAATAACAGTCATTCAGCTCCAGAATGACTCCTGAAGGTAAACTGAGGCGTGCAGTCCCGGCAACTTTGGCAGAAACTAAAGCTCCATTGCCCATCCTCACTTCAATCTCCTTTTTGTCTAGCCGCCTTCTATTTGCCAACACCTGCACAGAATTGCAGATATGAGATGCACATCCAGTATCCAATACCCATGATGTGGATTCCATATATGACAAATTAATTTCTATGACAGAAATACCTTCATTTAGAATTGCCTTGCAATTCCTTTTCCAATGCCCAGTTTCCCCGCATCGAAAATATTTATCCTTTTTTTCATTCTTCTTGCCCTTCCCTTTGTCAACTTTAGCGAGTTGCTTACCCATGGCCTTCTTTATTCCCTTCCCTTTGTTACTTGTGGTGGATATTTGGGTGGCCTTCCTTTTCTTGTTGGCCCGGCCAACAATCATTACAGACGAAGATGGTTTATCTTTCTGCATGGTTCCTTCAGCACTCTTTAACATGTTGTGCAGCTCTCAGAGAGTTACTTCAATCCTATTCACGTTAAAGTTCATGATGAAGGAAGAAAAGGAATCAGGCAATGACTGGAGTATAAGATCAATGCATAGTTCAAGATCCAACTTGAACCCCAATGCATTGAGTCTTTCAATCCACTCCATCATTTTCAGTACATGGGCCTATACTGAAGAACCCTCTGACATCCGTGTCCTGAAAAGCCTTTCGGAGATATCATATCTCTCAATCCTACCCTGCTCCCCGAAGAGCTGGCGTAGATTGAGAAGTATGCTTCTAGAATCAGTCTTTTCAAATTACCTCTGCAGCTCGGGAGCCATAGAGGCCAACATGTAACACTGGGCAAGGGAGGAGTCTTCAGACCATTTGGCATAAGCCAGTAACTCGCCCTCGTCGGTATCAGGAGCTGGCTCAGAATGAACCGTGTCCAACACGTACGCTATCTTTTCGGCGGTAAGGACTATGCGTAGATTATGCAGCCAATCCGAGTAGTTCGGTCCAGTTAATCTATTTGCATCCAAGATGCCGCGGAGGGGGTTGGACGACGACATTATAATCTGGATAAGAAATAAAAGACAACTTAGCATGTGTTCAAATTCTAACTTAGATGTGGTTTCTATCTTAGTTAGTCCCACTATTTTTCGATCGAACTATATAACCCTCGGTATATAGAACGGGAGATCAACGAGATCAACCTAGTGGGTCGGAATCCCAACGAGACTGATGTACGACCTTGTGGAAAGCACAAGAGGCCATACACCATCTCAAGGGCAGTCAATAGGCACTTGCATCTAATGCAATATCTGATATTTGGCCCCCGAGAAATCATCCCCTTGTGGAAAGCACAATAAAGGATATTCTCGATTAGATCTAACCATCATTACTACATAGCAATGAGTTCATGACCCGACCCTTGTAGAAAGCACAACAAGGCCGAGTTTAATTCCTTACTCCATTGAGACCAAGCCTTGGAGTTTAATCCTGCCCCCAAACTCATGGACCTTGTGGAAAGCACAATAAATCCATGAAATGAAGACGTTCATTCACTCCATAATGATGGAGGGCCACGACGACTCCTAGAGCCACGCTTACCAGATCTAAAATTTAATTGCGAGGGAATATAATTTTATCTTGATCTCACCCTAGGTGGTAATATAAATGTATCCAATATATTTACCGTACCTAGTAGTTTGCACAAAATAAATGCATCCAATGCAAAATTAAAACGCAAGTGATCATGGACTTTATCCCTAATGTAACTAAGGCATCCGGCCCACTTCCGAAGCAGCTGGATCGTCCTAGTTGGGTGTGCTCCGCGCTTTCAAACTCTGACGCCGCAATAATTATAACTTTTACACAGCACGCAGGCCGAAAAAATGTAAATTACATGTCAATAAAATTCCAGAAGCCCTTAGGGCGAGTACAACAATGGAGGAAGATAGAAGTACATTGGAATTTTAACAGAGAGAGAAAGGAGGTTCGCAGACCCCAATCAATTACATTAATCCAAGTCCATGATCACTTGCCAACCCATTCAAATAAAATCAATCAAGGGTTATTTTCTGAAAATAATCCTTACTATTGAATTTAAAAATGGGATGTGCAAACAAAAACAGGCTAGCTTTGTTTAATTTTAAAAATCGAAGTAGTATTAACTAAAATTAAACAGACAAGCAAGCCAATACAAGGTAAATAAAGTAAACCACGTAAAGAACCATCATTTTCTACAGGGGCATGTAATTGAGATAATTATTTAAATTTAAATTTAAATTTAATTATCCAATAATCAAATTTAGATTCAAAATTTAAACATGTCAATAATTTAAATTTAAATTCAAACTAATTATCCAATAATTTTGTTTGAAAGTAAATTTAAAAATAATGCAATTATCCTCAATTAGTAATATTCTAAAATTCAAAATTTGAATTTAACAATTATCTAATAATTAAAATTTAAATATTTGAATTTTATAACATTTAACTTCAATGAAATTCAAAATTTGAATTTACTAATTATTTAATAATTAAAATTTTAAAAATTAAATTTTACTGAAGTAACTTCAATTATTACCATTTTATCTCAAGGTAAATAGTAATTATCTCACCTCAATAAATTCAAAAGAGTTAAATAAAATTTAACATTTGACATTTATTATTGAGATAACACAATTAACTTACGAGATAAAATCTAAATTAATTTACTGTGTATTTTCATATATATATCCCATATATATATATATATAAATATCCTAGCACAAAAAAATTAAAAACAATAAAGCAAATTTTTTTAATTAAAATTAAAAAAACACCTGCGCGGGCCCGCCCCACGGCGCGGGCGCTGACCCTCGCGCCCGCGGTGCGGGCACCCGCAACGCGGGGTCCGCGTTGCGGGCGCCGCCCACGCGGCGCACGCGGCGGGCGCATTGCGCTTTGGGCGCACCGCGCCCAGGGCGCAATGCGCCCAAACCGTGCCAATTTTTTTTTTTTAAAAAAAATTGCTCCAGCGATGCCCAGCATCCCCTTCTAGCAATAACAATTGAAGATTTTAATTGCCCCTAAAATATGGTTCTATACGATGATAAAACACCGACCAGAGTGCAAACCTGGCTCTGATACCACTGTAAGGTTTCGCACAGCACCTACGGGCAATGCAGCGGATAACAAAAAAATCATTTTGCCCGATCCCAGTGCTATGGAATCCCCGATCTGCGCTCTAATCGGTGTTTCGATGTCCCAACCCCCTAATTACGGGTTGCGTATTTATACCTTGCGCGGAACGATGCTGTCCGCTATGCCCGATGCAGAATACCGAGTCGCACAGATGCACGGCCTCTAGAGCTGATCCACACGGATCCTTGCGCAGTGACGGTACCCCCCGGCACGGACTTTCCCCGACCCTTTTTCACCTTCTGCAGAGAGAGAGCAAGAGGGAGGAAGGGGGGAGGAGCTAATCCTCCTTCTTTAGCCTAATGCTTGATTAGCCGAAGAAGAGATCGAATGAGCTTACGTAGGATGCCATATATATAGAGTTTTGGCCATTTCTAAAAGGGCTCCAAAAGACCGAAACTGTATATATATATCCTTTCTTCTATTATACATATGTATTAAGCTCCATTTATACTCCTTTTCAAAAGGAACTAAAAAGGGAATAATACATACATTTGTATAATAATAATCCGTCACCCAAGAATCCATTGTGTGTGATCCTCTAGGCCCATAGTCACTCTAGTTTAAGGCCCATTAACTTCTAATTCCCAATTAGATGTAAATTAAACGTATTATTCGCTTCTACTAGAGCCGAATAATAGTTTAATTTATTCCGAACCTTCGATCACGTTGGGTCAAGCAAATCCGCGTGATCCTAGAGGACACCGGGTTTAAACCAGCCTGTCTGGTACCTGTAAGTCCACAGTTACCGCATCGATATAATCCCTTGCTCCTTCTATGAGTCTGGTACGATCGAGGGTATGGTTTCTGTCAAATCCCATGATCGTGCCATTTGACTATGACCTCCTTAAAGTGTATGACGTTCGTTCTAAACGAACTCACACGACCCTGGCTAAGGGTTTAACGGAGCATCAATGTCATGACCCATTAACTGACTGATATATACCCGACAGTGAGCGATCCCCTCTTGACCATTGATGATCTTCACACGTATCCTGGAGTGGTTAATGACTCGGCAACTCATGACTTATGGTTAAAGTCACTTAGCCAAGTAATTAAATCATTCCAGTCCTCGTGTAAGATCCAATCAATGTCTCAGGTCAAAGGACCAACGATGCTACTGAGACAGTTGAATCTTTAGTTGACATTAGGTATAATCAACCATCTGAAGATCCAATAGCGGATCAGTTCAATATACATCCTCCAAGGACATACACCTACACATATGTGTTGGTGCCCCGCACCAATGACCATGAGACAGGTCAGTCACACATCATGTGTACTGGTTTAATAGGTAATGAAAGTCCATGAGTGATTACCCTCTAACCAGGAATACTTTAAGGTATGCGTCCATGTAAAGTCAGTCTCATGTTCGAGATCCCATGTCGAGCTGACTTTACAATCACATATCCTAGGGACAACGTAAAGTGACACACAATCACATATTTACGCTCAAATATCACTTTATTAATAATGAACAAGATTGTACATATATCGGGTCTACCCGACCCTAAATTGGCCTGTAGCACACCAACACTAACATCTAGGTCATGGACATACATGTTAAATTGATTGTGCCACTACCTGAGATTTTACTGGTTCACATGTGCGTTATTGGATTGGATGTTTTTGAGTCTACTTCATATGTGAATGCCATAACATTAATTGGTCTCATGGGCAGTTTTCAGTGAGCTGAGTTTAAATTCTTTATATCTGAATCTTGCTATCCATGGTATATGTGAGCTCAGCCTTGATTTGGATTGCATGTGTAACCTCATTGTGGTCAGTACATTGGGTGTTCTTGTGTGTTGACTATGTTGAGAATGAGTTCAGGTTCACTAGACTGAACTTCATATTTTTGGTCTGAACCTGGTTTTCATGTATGTTTGATGGATGTGAGTCATTTTGGAAAGGTTCGATGTTTGTTTTTCTATGAACTGAAATTCAAGTGCACACTCACTTAATGTGAGTTTAGCTAATCTTGACTTGGAAGGTTAATGAATGATCAGTCTGCCTTGGAATGAATTTGGTCTCAAAGAGACATTTGAATGAGTTAAGTTCAGATTGCCTTTGTTTAAGCTTGAATTAATTGGACTGAACTTGTGAGGTTTCTGAACTGAATTTGATATTTTTTTTGGGTTGAATGGAAACCATGTGTGTGGTTTGTTTGAACTACTTTTACAATTGATCACATGTGTCATCTGGTCTTTTGAGCTATGTTGGTAATTGGATATTTGGTATGGGTTGTACTTTGGAAGTTATGACAGGTTTAAATGGATTGCATTGGAAATGCCCTTTCCATACATAAATTAACTCTTCATATGAGACATATGAGCTTGAGCTATAGATGAATTAAATAATTGGTGGAAAAGTATTTTGTGTATCTTATTTGCTTTAACAGAAAATTGACATGAATTTTAACTTCAAGAAAGTGCAAGTTCATGCAGCCCATAATGCATTGGATCAATGGTAAGCTTCCACTCTTGTTTACAATCCCTTGAATCTATAGTACGTAGACATGGTTGAATGGATTTCCATGTGCCTAGATTGGGGTTGATTCATTAGTCACGCTTTCAATTGATTTCATTTGCTAGTTGAGGTCTTAATGGTTTGAAATTCAATATACTTGTCTCCTTCATTGGCTTGTGTTGGAATGCGGCTTAATTCATGCCAATACCATGTTTCAATACATGGTTATTTGTTTTTAATGTTTGAGAGAGGATTTGTAGGGTTTCAATTAAGTATTATTGAGTTTTCAGTTCTGTCAGTAAAAGTGTCGACTCTTAGAGTCGACACTTATTTCAGTAGGTTCTATCTATGTTGATTTCTGATATACTGACAAAAAGTGTCGACTCTGAGAGTTGACACTTTTGTCCTAGATGATGTTTTGTGTTCGGGACAGAACACCTTGACAAAAGTGTCGACTCTAAGAGTCGACACTTTGTCTGGTTCGCCCGAAACGGGTTTTCCAAATTGGTTTCAAAATCCCCATTTTGAGATCTGATTACCATGATACTTTACCCCAATGCCCTTAGGGTTTCACACATCCATTGGGTGTGTATCTGAAGGGTTTTATAGGGGCTTTATGGTCTTTTGCTGCTAACTTCATTCCAGCATAAGTAGGTTGCGATCTCCATCGGAGGAGATATCTTTTGGGCTAATACTTTCCATATGCTTACAGGAATGGAGGGAGAGGGTGACTCATCTGCTGGAGGAGGAAGGAGGAGCCGCTCATGACTGCTTCTCACGACCCAATGTCTAGATCTGGAGGCGCTATTGTTGCTCTTCATCGTCTGCTGGTTTGGGCGCGTGTTTCTTCAAGGGGCTGGCCACTTCGACTCATGGTTCATTCGCTCCAAAGCACCATTCCATAGTATCTCCGAGTTGCGTTGAAGATAAAAAAAGGAAAATCTTGTTAACCTATTTTGTTATCTTCATTTGGGCATAGATTTATATTTGGGCGTTTATTGTATATCCTTCCATTGATCAAACTCTGAATATCATTGTGTGTGTAGACGGAGCTGCGTCTCCGTGTGGTTTTAGTGTCCGGGGCGTGTTCCCCGACATCGTGTGTGTGTATGCTATGGTGGCAGCGTGTTGGGGCTTGTCCCCATGTGGATATTGCTGCGGAAGCAGCGTGTGTGGTTGGGGTTCATCCCCGTGTCGCTACGTTTCGTAGCGTGGAGTGAAGCCTCACCCAGCTGGGTGAGGGGTGGACGTAGGGAGCCCATCGTGGTCCCGAACCACCTAAAAATCCCTGTGTCTTGTGTGATTGCCTGTGTGATTGTCATTTCTTCTATCTTCGTTCATAGGTACATTATATAGGTTTTTAATTCACTACATAATCACACACTGCTACCTCCGTAATCTATGTTGAGCAAAATTTCCCTGTTAGTCGCATTGTTATTACGAGTGAGATTGGAAAGCTTGAGAGAACATTTTAAATCTCACTTAAGTTTTGGCTATTAACATTGTTAATCTTAATTCCACTATGATTAGTTTAGATAGTTCTCAAAATCCGCCATCTCGGCAAGGGGACAATTCAACCCCCCTTCTTGTCCGCCATCTCTCTAGGCCAACATGTTTCGGGGGTGTGAGCGGAGATCACCATTTTAGGCGACGATTTTTAGTTTAAATGGTATCATTTGAACCCCTGGCATGTTGGGATTCGATTCCCGCCAGTTTAACTCCGTTTGAGTGTGATTTGGGGTCGGTATGAGGCCGGATGCCCACGTGACTCGTTTTAGGTCGATTTGTGGAAATCGCCCATTTTCAGCCATTTCGTGGTTGGTTTGATCCCTTCTGGCTTGTGGAAGGTTGATATCGACTCTAGGGAAGTTTTCCCATCGTTTAAGAGTGATTGGGGCGTGGAAAGACCGAGTTTTGAGCCTTCCTACGATTTTCGCACCGGTAGGAAGTAGCGGTCAAACCAGAGACCGCTACTTGGAGAAACGGTCTTAGGTGGACCGCTATATGGCTTGTGAAAGGGTTTTTGTGTCAGTTTCAGGTTGAGGTCTCGTGACCGACCGCAATTTGATAGTGGCGGCCCTGGGTTGACAGCTACCTTCGTTTAACGGTCCAAGGGAGACCGCTATCTGGTTTCAACGGTTTTAAGTCGGTCACGGGTAGCGGTCTAGCTCCCGGATGCAAATTGTCAGTGGTGGCCAAAGGAGGACCGCCACTTCTTATAAACGGTCCCAGGGAGACCGTTATTTGATTAAGTCGGTTCCTAGTGATGGCCTTGCGGCTGACCGTCTTTTATAGTAACGGTCAGGCAAAGGACCGCCACCAGGATGGCTTATCGTGCTTTTTTGAGAAGCTTTCGAGGCGGTTTGGAGATGGCGGTCTGGCCATGACTGTCACCTTCAAGAGATGGCCCTATGAGGACCGCAACTTGTTAATAGATGGCCCTGTGGTGTAGTGTTCAAGTTTTTCCGTGGTGTGTTCAGGTGGCAAATGGAATTTATCGTTGGTGTGATGGTCGTGCATGTTCTCTGGAGGAGATTAATGTTGTTTTGGCCATCCCAGCTTGAGGTTTGTTCAGCCCTTGAGGTGTTAAGGTTGTGTTAAGGTGGTCATTTCGATGCCGTTGATTGAGAGAGTGCTCGAGCAAACCTAGGATTTCCTTCCTGGTGGAGCTTGGCTTTTCTCATCCTATCGTGTGGCATTGTTTCGAGGTGAGCTTTAGAAGTGCTGTCTCCGTGAAGTCTTATACTGTGTGTCTGCTTATGTGTAGATTGTGTTAGTTTTGAACCTGATTTGCTCTTGTTTTGGCGGTGGCTTGGTTTTGGAACCGGATTAAGGATTTGGGGGCCATGCACTGTGTTCGACGTGCCGTGTTTTGGCGGCTATTGTGCTGTGAAGGTTCAGTGATTGTTTCAGGACTAGAGGACAAGCTGAGACGGGCATCCTTTGTGGCTTGTGTTGTGGATCTTGGCACGATGCTTTGCACTATGGCGACTTGTGATCAGTAGTTGGCAAGATTGGTACTCGAGGCGTGGTATATTGCAGTTTCATGAATTGCGATGGCATCGAGGTGTGCTAAGATGCGGATGTCGAGTTATCTATGAAGCCTGCGTGCGTTGTTTGAGTGCGTAGTGGAAGCGTGTGGGCTCGTAACCCAATGGTCGAGGATCATTTTGGTTGGAAGATTCTGACCAGCCGAGAGGATTGTTTCCTCGGTGTAACGTTGCCTTGGCTATGTGTGCCTTGATGTTGTTGGCCGCCGTGCCATTGCTTGAGGCATTATGGTTGTTGCACTTGCAGGTTTGAGAATTGGGGAAATATATCGGTGTGAACGCGTCACGTGGTGGACTGAGAGAGAGAGATGGGGTTTCTCCCTCTCTTGGTGAAAGAAATAAAATGACGAAAAAAATGCGTGCGTAAAGGGGGGTGAAATAGAAATAAGTGGAGAGTACAACCTGTAGTAGGAATACTGTAGACCTAGACTTACCGAACTCCGGTACGTGGCGGAGATAGGGATTCGAAGACCCTCTCGCGCAAACTAAACTCCTTTCCCAGTAGGCGTGGCCAACCGTTCTGTGAGTAGTTTTTTATATACCGGGTGCGAGCCTGGGACTCTACGTAGTAGAAATTGGCGGACACAAAAACACACGTAGACTCGGAATCTGGAACGGCATATCACTCCTCACACAGTTATAATAGCAAAAATATAACAGAGAGTAAACAGATCACCGCGGGACATTGATCCTGCGGGGTTTTAATAATATAACAAAGTGTAGAAAGGAAGTGCTGAAAGTAAATGACCAAAGTGAAATGACTCACCGCGACCGATTATAGTACAAACAGACCCGTGCGGGATTTAGCTATCCACGAGTATTATAGACATAAAATAAAAATTACTACAAGCACGTGTTTGGTGATGTGCTCGCCAGGGACCGAGGGCCCCAAACTGGTTGATCGCTTTTGCCTTTGATGCGGGATGATATGGGCTCCTTCTTCCCACTACAAGAAAAACCGCGAGTAGCGACCGACCTCTCGGTCGCTATTCGGTCGCAGATCGGTCGCAAAGATCATGTAGCGACCGAACAGACACCTATTAGCGACCGAACATGTCGGTCGCTATATAATAGTCGCTAAATGGCGACCGATATAAATCGGTCGCAGAATAGGTCGCGGTTAGCGACCGATAATTATCGGTCGCAATATCAGTCGCGGATAGCGACCGATATAAATCGGTCGCATTATCCGTCGCTAATATATACAGTCGCTATTCGGTCGCTATTCGGTCGCTAATTTTAATACTTTAATAAAATAAATAATGAAGACAGTCGCTATTCGGTCGCTATTCGGTCGCTAATTTTCCAGTATTTTTTTTTTATAAATTTATATAATCGACTATAAATCACCTGATAAATAACAATTTAATAAAATAAATAACCTGATAAATAACAATTTCATAAAAATATATAAATCAACTACACAAATCACAATCTCCACGAACTTCAAATTCATCACATACAAACACACAAATTAATCATACATCCATAATAAAATGACAACATGCAAATAACTAAAATGAAATCACAAATCCTCCGCATATGTGTCATCCTGGTCGTCGTCTCGTCTAACATCTCGCGACGGATGATCCTGTATATCATTTAAAAAAATTAAAATCAAATCCTTAATAAAGAAATCAATTTTTCTTGAAAATTAAAAGCAAGATGTTTTTCATTTAAGTGAAATTGACGAATGACAATTTTAAACGTTTTGCTCAAATCGGTAGTCCAATTTGGACTCCGTCAATTTCTACAAGTCACTCTCACCTTCCCGGTCGTGTTGGAGTCATTGACAAATTAATTGGACATATATTTCTTTATTTTTGACCCTCTTACACTCGATTAACTTGGTTCTATTTAGGAAATGTAAATTTGAGCATCGAGCTCAAATTTGGAGTCCAATTTGAACTCCGTCAGTTTCTACAGGTTACTTTCACCCCCCATGTCGTGTTGGAACAATCGATGGATTGATTGGACCTCTCTTTTCAATTTTGGACCCTCAAACCCAAGTTCATAGAGTTAAGAAAATGATATTTTCCCCTCCTCAATCTAAATTCTTATATTTTGTAAGATGATATTTAGAGTTAACAAATAGAAAATCAATCAAATAAAATACTTACCGGAGGCTGCTGTGCAGGAGGTGCAGGAGGTGCAGGAGGTGCTCTATTACTAGCAAGTCCCAATTCTGTGAGCATCTGGGAGACGGTCTGAGAGACGATGGTTGAGATATTCTGAGAGACGGTCTCGTTGACGATCGCCCTAAACATATCTGGAGTCATGGTCGGGGCGGCACTGGAAGAACCATCTGGGGCTGCTGGTGTGGTATCTGGGGCTAAATCAAAAACATGCATTAGGGATGCATTTTCTCCTGTAAGTAGATACCTCTCACCAACTCGCCCCCTGTGCATTGCTGCTATATGCCCTGCCACCACATCTTCAACATGGCAAAATGACATCTTATCATTCCCATCTCCTACATAACCAGGTAGCCGCCCATTAAAACGTTCAATCATCTGAAGTGACAAAGAACATGTTGATTAATGCAACATCTAACTAGATATGTCCTATTCTAAACCATAGCCAATGATGCAAACAAGGATATGAGAACATTTAATCTTATCACTTTGCAAAGTTGGCTGCTCCACAAAATGCATCATCACACCCACTTAGTTATAATCATAAACTGCACTCATCGCTGAATAAAGAGAGAGAAGGCTTTATGTACCATGCTGCAGCCTAGCAAAACCCTTTGTGCAGAAAAGGGGCAAACCATAGGTGTGCTCGATGGGGAAGCCATTAGATCATGTGATCCGATGGTCTCCATTGTTTTACCCTTCTTTTCTTTGCAAATCAAGCACCCTTCAAGTGTGCTTGATTTGGACTTTCTAATCACTCCGTGACAGCTACATTACTGTGTGCTGTCTGGCAGCATACAGCAACAGAGATGGCCTCATGAAAACTTGTGTTGCACCCCATTATGTGTGTTTAAAAGAAGGCCGCTACATAAGTTAATGACTAGATTTCTGGTGAATTTCTGCATACAAAATGAACTTAAAAGCTAACCACTCACGCACGGCCAAGTTATACTGATGGCTGTTGCACTAAACAAATACAAAGGCATCCTATTTGAACCATTTTTCCGAATTAAAGGTTAACACGACACTGTCTCTCCCGACACCCATTAGCTTGGCTGCAAAATATTTCACACCGTGGTCCCTTGTACCAACATTCCAACTATTAAGATAATTAACAATGTCCCAGATAAAACAATGCACAGGCAACAAAGTGACTTAGAAAAATAGAACAGTCATACCATACGCGCAAGAACATTTCCAGCTGTAAGCTTTCCAGAACCATAAATGACCCCTGGATATAGAAGAATTATTGGAATCCCATCCAAGGCAGCTTGTCGTGCAATCTTATCTGCAATAGCCTTGGACTTCTCATATTCAGTGCAAAAGAACTTTTCATGATGCTCCTGCGATTGACAGATTGTACTGAGTTCAATTTTGAGACAAAGGAGGGAAAAAAAGATACCAGACAAATTGGTTCTGAACCAGATGCTATATTGGCTATGGATTTCTTTTCCTGACAGGTGAAAACAATACAACATACAACAAACATGAAAGACTTTTCTTCAATAAATGTTACCCTCAGATCTATTCTAGTCTTCTAGAGTCAGGTCAATGGTACTGAGGTAAACTGTAAAGATATGCTGATTATTTCCACCAAACGAATAAGATGAAGACAACAAACAAGATACTGAGGCTTCAACTGATTAGCCATTATCACAAACGATCTGCCTCAAAGCTTTTTGAAGGTAAGATCTGACACAAAGTTTAAACTGACTAATTGAGACCGTTTCATTGTTCTCAATAGTACCTTTCTTCTTCCCTTGTGTATTTTCCTTTTTCTCAAAGATGCAATGTGGATGGACCAGATGCAGCAACAACTAGGAGGTAGCCTTGCATAAAGGCTGAAGAGCAGGACTTCGGAATCGAATGACTAAAAGGCAATCAAGCAGAAGATAGACCATTAAGTGTAACACAAAAGAATGGTTAAACAGAGTGCAAGACCCAATCAGATAGATTGCTTAATGCATGCACATTTACATGTCTCAATATGATATTAGAAAGAAATCAAATGTCTCTGTACTTGAGGCAATACCTTGGTTGCGGAAAATCTTCTGAGGAATTTTCACATCAACTACTTAAAAAATATAGATAACAGGGGAAAGTTACACCATGAAGCTGAGATAACATACTAAGATAATACTTAAACATAATGTTTCTATTCATATTCTCATGTTGGATAGTGGAGATCATTGTAGGAACCTTCTCCTCTGAGGTAATATCATGAAACCTTGCTGAGCAAAGCATGTGTCTCTGATTCAAAGTCCCTCACCTTTGGACAACTCGCACTCGATAGTGACTAGGACAAAGAAACTAGGGAGATGTACCAAAAGAGTAGACAAATATTTGTGGTCTAACATGCCTATTCTTCAAATTAGACAGAAAGCAGAAACCTACAAAGAAATACTCAAAAAATAAATATATAAGAGCTGACATAAGTTCACGTGAAGCTTATGAATAGATGTAATTCAGTGTGCAAAGCTGAAAAGTAGCACTTTTGCATTCACGGGTAATATCACAAATGGGAAAGGATGCTGGATGTATTACGTCATGAAGGAAAAATATAAACTTCAGAGATAAATGGAAAAAATATTTGAAAATATTGTTTACCTGTTTCTCATCTGCGATATATCCATCGGTAGGCCCTATGGCAAAAAAGGATGATGTGTATATTATCTTCTGTAAAGTCCTTGTTTCTCTTAAAGCTTGTAAAATATTCTTTAAACCTCCTACATTCACCTAAACGTAGGAAAGCAGTGTGTCAAGTCCACAGACATTATTTATCAAGAACATTTTGACTAGGAAGCAGGCTACAGCATCTTCAAGAATTGAAGATATGAAAGAATCCAGAAGAAAAAGTAGAATGAAGAAAGTGTTTGATTCACTATCTCCTTATAGTTCCAATTCATACTTAAATTGACGTTCACTTCAAAAAGGGAAGCTTCGAAAAAATGCTTCTGAATTTCATATATGATGAAATGTATGATTTTGTAGTATAAATTTGTTCTTTTTCTTTGCTAGGTACCTTTTTTTTTTAACAGGGAGGGGGAACCCGGGATCGAACCTGGGACCTCCCCCAAAGGGCGGACGTGGTGAGACCACCGTGGCAAACCGTGGGCTCAGTGTAGATTTGTTCATTAGTGCACTATAGTAAGACAGTATTAGCATTTTAGTACCTTAACAAGGACTTGAAATAAAATAACTAGGCATGTAGAATCTAGGAATTCATTGAACGGTAAGGACTAAGCATATGGAGGAAACCGATTTATAACCAGTTATGAACAAAGACAGGACTCTACAGGAAGTTTTTTGTCAAAATTAACAAATGAAACAAAGAAGATAAATGTGGGGTTGAAAACATCAAGAAGACATATGATCTGCAAAACACATACTTAACGCATAAATAATAACATGAACAGATGCCCATGTGAACATTACATGTACACATGTTACATGTGCTAGATGCTGAAGCAAGATGTGCTCGTTTTGCTATCAAACCCATTCTCCACCCCACTTCAACCCTCACACCCCGCCCCAACAATACTAGAAAATATTCCTTGTTCCTGCCCCCTCTCATTCCCATCAATCGCTCCCATTAAAAGAGGTGTATGGGCTTATATAAGATTACTAAACATATGTACATATTGTATATCAGTATCACTACAAACAGCTAAGATTTAGATAAGTATAAAATACGGAGGAAAATATGCATCAACTATTGAATTTTAGCATTCATTCAAGTAAATTTCATAAAACTTAATGTGCTCCTATGAAATCCTAGCGTGAGGCATCCACGATTGTTACCATATAACATCTCTATATAAATAAATTCAACTAAGATTTATTGAAGTATTATGTAGAAGGGATCCACTGCCACCAGTGGCATCATAAGTGACTAACCATTATCTGCAGAACAACTTGATTTGATCTCTAATTTCTAATCCAAACATGTAAACCTTCAATGTGATAGGCAAATTGTATATAGCTAAAAAAACCATCAAAGTCTGATATCTAAAACTTACGCATCGGATAGCATGCACTTTCTAAACTTGATATCTTGATATTACCAATCTATTAAGTTTCTTCACATGATTCCAGGAGCTAATTTGCAACATATGTTTGTTAAAAGCTGAGACAATTTTTTGGATATGTGAGGACTAAAATAAAATAAAATTATGTAGCCATCTTAAACGGTGTGTACGGACATTGTTCAGGGGAAAACAGTTTCATTGGATGGGTCATTCTCCCTGAAGGGCAATTTTTGGATATCTGCTTCTTTATTCTACAACTTGAAGTATCCACACACTCTGTGACCTTCCCTTCCTCCAATCAATAACGATGATGAAACTCTTGTCAAGACTTATTTAAATACCTTTTGAACTGTATTTAAAGCTTTTAAGAATGAACAAAAAAAATCAACTGTTCTGAACCCCTTTGTAGAAAATTGAAACACTGTGTATTGCAGATGGGACAAGTAGAAAGGGTCTTCATTAGGTGAAACTCCAATCAACCATCCTTGTTGTTCATCTTTCTTACCCATTCTGCTCAACATGTTGCCTTTTATAACAAATGACAATGGTCTTCTGCTCTAGAGTCCTCTAGGGTTGGAAAACAAGCCAAAAATACCTTGATCAAAGATCACCAGAGACTTAGTGATAATCAGACCTATCTAGTCCAACATTCAGGGAAATTGTGATTACCCTTGATGGTCCATAAACATTGTCAGGACACTATCATATGCTTGTTGAAATCAAGTTTATAAGCCAAACCACTTTTCTTACTTATCTTCGACTCTTCGTGCCCGTTAAGCAATCTTATAGTCCAGCAGTCTTCATGCCATTTCATCATCCTTAGGAATAAGCACCCGAAATTATGACTTCAATGTTCACATCCCTTCCCTCTTCTCATAAACTCTACTGAGTTCATAACATCTTTTATAATCTCCCAATATTTGTGAATAAAGAAAAGTGGAGGGGGGCCCTGCGGAGGGGGGACTGGAGCCGGAGGGGGGCCCGGAGCCGGAGGGGGGGCCCTGCGGAGGGGGAACCGGAGCCGGAGGGGTGGCCCTGCGGAGGGGGGGGCGGAGCCGGAGGGGGGGCCCTGCGGAGGGGGGATCGGAGCCGGAGGGGGGACCGGATGGGGAGGGGAGAGCCGCGCCGGAGGGGGAAACCAGATGGGGAGGGGAGAGCAGCGCCGGAGGGGGAGGGGGGGCTCGGGCGGGAGGGGGCCGCAGGGGGAGGGGGGGCTCGGGCGGAGAGGGGCTCGGGCGGGAGAGGGGCCGCAAGGGGAGGGGGGGCTCGGGCGGAGGGGGGCTCCGGCGGGAGGGGGCCGCAGGGGGAGGGGGGGCTCGGGCGGGAGGGGGCCGCAGGGGGAGGGGGGGCTCCGGCGGGGGTCCGCCTCACTTACCTCCGATGGCCGGTCCCCGCCGCCGCTCGCAGTCGTCCGTCCACCGCCGCTCGCCACGCCGGTCGTCCGTCCACCGCCGCTCGCCACGCCGGTCGTCCGTCCACCGCCGCTCGCCACGCCGCTCGCAGTCGTCCGTCCACCGCCGATGGGAGCTGGTCGCGGGGGGGCCGCAGAGGGAGGGGGGGCTCGGGCGGGAGGGGGCAGCAGGGGGAGGGGGGGCTAGGGCGGAGAGGGGCTCGGACGGGAGGGCGCCGCAGGGGGAGGGGGGGCTCGGGCGGAGAGGGGCCGCAAGGGGAGGGGGGGCTCGGGCGGAGGGGGGCTCCGGCGGGAGGGGGCCGCAGGGGGAGGGGGGGCTCGGGCGGAGAGGGGCTCGGGCGGGAGGGGGCAGCAGGGGGAGGGGGGGCTAGGGCGGAGAGGGGCTCGGACGGGAGGGGAGGGGGGGCTAGGGCGGAGAGGGGCTCGGGCGGGAGGGGGCCGCAGGGGGAGGGGGGGGCTCGGGCGGAGGGGGGATCGGGCGGGAGGGGGGGGCTCGGACGGAGGGGGGATCGGGCGGGAGGGGGCCGCAGGGGGAGGGGGGGCTCGGGCGGAGGGGGGCTCGGGCAGGAGGGGGCCGCAGGGGGGAGGGGGGGGAGGCGGGGGGGAGGGGGGGGAGCTGGTGGCGGGGGGGGGGGGGGGAGATGAGTGATCAGCGACCGCTTCGCGACCTAAATAAATTCGGTCGCAAGATCAGCGACCGATTAGAGACCGAAATAATTTTGGTCGCAGAATGGGTCTCAGACGTGCGACCGATTATATCGGTCGCTATATGGTCGCTATTTGGGACCGACTAGCGACCGATTTATTCGGTCTCTAATTCGGTCGCTATTGCCACTTTTTCTTGTAGTGTCCTCTTCGTTCGGCTGGCCGAAGAAGAGGGCTTTTGAGTTGGTTACCCTGCAAAACAAACACAGAAATTACATCAGAACAATGATATAGTAGCAATTCATGAAATAACATGATAATAACATAAATAACAGATTAAAATGCCAAAAATAACAAGGGGTGAGGAATCTTATTCAAGCCAATGGTGGCTTTGAGGAGCGCGAACACAGCCCGGGCAACTGGTGGGACGAACGACTTCCCTTGTGTGCAGGGACACAAGTGCTAACTAGGCCGAAGGCTTCACCTTTCTTTCTGCACGTTTTAAATGAGAAACTAATATGAATAAACAGAATATTCACGCATATAATATGCAAACAAGAATATTATTCATACAAGAATAAATACATAAATATCTGTATATCTATATCAGTATATGCACACACATATATATTTATATAAAAGTATACATACACACATATAAATATATCTATATAGAGATATATATATATATATATATATATATATATATATATATATATATATACGTATATGTATATATTTATATAAACACATATATTTATATGCATATATTTATATAGCTATATATATATATATATATATATATATATATACAACTGACCATATAATGGAGGGAGAGGAGAAGGCTCCCCTCTCTGTTCATTTTTTTTGGATTTTTCTTATACTTTAATTAATTATATATATATATATATATATATGTGTGTGTGTGTGTGTGTGTGTGTGTGTGTGTGTGTGTGTGTGTGTGTGTGTGTGTGTGTGTGTGTGTGTGTGTGTGTGTGTGTGTGTGTATAAGAGAAAAGAAGAGACAGAGAGCAAGCACGTGAGGAGGGGTGGAAGAGAAAGGGAGAGAAGAGAGCAGACGAAGGGAGAGAGAAATAGAGAGAGGTATGCGAGAGGGAGAGAAAGAGAGAGATAGAAAGGGGGCGAGTGAGAGAGAAAATAATGATAAAAAATTAAAAGAGAGAAAGAGAGAACGTGAGCGAGAGAGAGACCAAAGCAGAAAGAGAGAGGGCGTGAGGGACCGAGGGAGAAAGAGAGATTAAAAAAAATATAAAAGAGAGAAAGAAATCGAGTGAGACAGGAGGAGGGGGAATAAATAAAAAATATATATAAAAAGAGAGAGAGAGAGAGGGCTCAGCGAGATAGGGAGAGGGTGTGAGAGAGAGAAAAATAGGGAGGAGGGAGAGAAATAATAAAAAAAGAGATTGGGAGGAGAGAGAACGTGAGAGAGATTGAGAGGAGAGAGAAGGATAATAAAAAGGAAAAAAGGAGATGAGAGATCGAGAGAGACTGAGAGAGAGCTGGAGGTGGGGAGAGAAGAACCGAGAGAGAGAGAAAGCGAAATGGAGAGAGAGAGCCAGATCGAGAGGGGGAGAGAGGAGAGAGAGGAGAGAGATCGTGAGATATCTGGAGAAAGAAGAAAGGTTGGGAGAGAGAAAGAGGGAGAAAGAGAGAAAGACGGAAAGAGTGGAGGTGGAAAGAAAAAAAATAAAAAAGTGTGAGAGAGAGAGAGAGTTCGACTGTAGAGAGGGAGAGAGAGGGGGCGCGAGAGGGCGGTGAGCTCGGGGTTGAGGCCCGCGGTGGGTCTGCTCGGCGGAGGGGTCCCGACGGTGGCCGGTGAAGGTCGACGGAGGAGAGGGACGCGGGGGCAGCAGCGGTGGTGGCTGCGAGGGGGGCTCGCGGCAGGGGTGCAGGGAGGTCATCGGGGGCGAGCGGCAGCGTCGGTGGCGGAGTGGCCAGAGGCGGCGGGGCGGCTCGTAGGTGGACAACGCGGAGAGGGGTGCGTCCGGTGGAGGAGTTGGCCGGTGGCGATGTTGAGGGCGTCCGGTCGACGGAGGATGATGGCCGGAGTGACGGCGGCCGGCATGGTCGATGGGATCGTGGCAGTGGAGGTGCTCGGAAGCATGAGGAGGTAGTCGACGGTGTCTGCGGCGGTGCGGCTTGGTCGACGGGCTTGCATCGGCGATGTCGTGGAGGCGTTAGAGGTCTGTCGACGGTGAGAGGGGGCTCAACGGCGGTCGCGGGAGGCGGAGTGGTTGGTGGCTGCGACTGGTGTGCATGCAAGGAGAGGAAGGCATGGCAGGGGATGTGTGGGTGTTGTCCGGCATGTGGTGGCTTCACGAGGGTGGCCGGTGACGACGAGGTTGGTGTAGCGGCCAGGCGGCAGTCGGACGATGGAGGATCACTCGGAGGTAGACGGCGGTGCTGCTGGCTGTTGCCGTGGCCGTCTTCGTGGCGGTCGGCGCAGGCGGAGGTCGCGTAGAGGTGCAGCGGCGGTCGGAGGCGGTGGACGACGAGGTGGAGGTGGTAGCCGAGGTGGATGGCGGGGCGCTCCGGCAGCGAGCGTGGCTTCATGGCAGGGGGGGGCTCGAGTGCGATTGGGTGATGGTGTCTGGCGGTTGGTGAGGGCGGAGCTGCGAGGGGGTTGCCGCGGCGAGGACGTGGGCGCGGTGGAGGTGAGCAGTGGTAGCGGCGAGGTGGGAATGGTGCAAGCCGAGGAGGCTGTTAGAAGAAGAGAGGATGGGAAGAGGGTGTTGACAAGGGTGAGCGACTTCCCGGTGATGTGTGCATGCAAGGGGGGCTCGTGGTGTTGGCGTAGGGTGCAGGCAGTGAGATGGCCGTGGAGAGGGTGGAGAGAGAAGGGACAGAAAATAGAGAAAGAGGGAGAAAGAGCCAGAGAAACGTGAGTGGGGTTAGAGAAAAAAAAGGAGAGAAAGGGATATATGGGAGATGTAATGGGTTGGCGATGGTCTGCTGAAAGAGGGTAGGAGACATGGAGGGACCACATGTACTTTGTGATTGGGGAAGAGGGATTTAAAAAGATACAGAAGGGAGTGAGGATGTGTTCACGGGGAGGGGAGTGGTGTGTGTGTGGGATTCCTTCTGTCGGGTTGGTTTTTGTTTTATTGCCAAGAGTGGGTGCCAAAAGAAGAAAAATATCAAGAGAAATGATTTTGTATTGTGGGGAGAGGAGTGCGGCCCCGGGTGCATGATGATAATAGAGGGAGGAAGATATTAGATTCTCTATGTCGGGAGGCTTAACGTGAAACAGAGAGAGGGATGGCGAGAGAATATATAGGTGAGAGAGATAGCGACATAAGAGATAGGATTATAGGGGAGACCAGATCCGGAAGATTAGGGGGATAAGTGGTAATTATGATTTTATTTAAATTGATCAAGAGTCTTTGTTTTTCATTTGTTTAAGCTCACTAAAATAAAACTAAGTATATATATACATATATATATATTTACAACCTTATATATCACACATATATACAAACCTATATGTATTCACAACCTTATTTTATATATTTATTTTTATTATTTTTTTAACCTTTTCTCAAATTTTTTTAGATTTTTTTATAACCTTTTTGATTTTTTTGTATTTTCTTATAACCCTGGTGTAATAGCTGAAAAAGCTGAAAAATGACTAATCACTCACATGAATTAGATGCGCAGGCCACTTTGGGGCATCACGGTGTAATATAAGATTTATCCGCGAAAAATGTGAAAATGGCATGTCTACAGTCGGTGTATATGATAGTCGAGTACCCTCTCTTCTTCTGTGTTTCTTGGATGTTATGCTCTCGGAACGTGATCGTGGTCCTCGAGATGCATTCTCCGCGAGGTTATTTGTGGGTCCTTGTTGGTAAGCTACAAGTGGCTAGTACATTTTAGCCGTGTGGTCAGCTATAATTTTGCCTTGATGTGACCTCATGTGCCCAAATGTTCGTCGTTAAAACCTGCGACAATCAATAAAAAATAAATACCGAACTCACAATATAATACAAATTAACAGTAATACACTGGTGAGCACGGGTCGAATCCACAGAGAGGTATGTTGAGATTGAAATTTTTGATTTTCTTTTAGACAAAAATAGATGAATGATTTGTTTTACTTTTCATAATTTAAATGACATGAAATAAATCTAATTGGAAATACAGATAGTGAAATTTAAATGTAAAGTGAAATAGACAAAGTTGAGATAGTTGGTGCGGCCGTGGTACGATAACGGCGTCATCTCCTTGAGCCTTTGATTTACGAGTCGTCGGGAACGACCACATACACTCATCCGGATCGGAACCGCTTCTCTTGACCGTCTTTAGAAGAAGTTTAGAGGGTGAAGGATAAAGAATTTACGAAGAGGAATTAGAGAGATGGAGGGAATTTGTGCTAAGTAAAAAATGTAAATAATAACACCATTGGGATTAAACATGAATTAAAACTAACTTGAAAGTGTATAAACATTACAACAAAACAAATAAATTACAATAAAGGAAATGACAAGAGGTGGAAAGATAGAGAGGGGAGAGCCTAACACTAGAAATGAAAGGGAACATAATGAAAGCTATCTACGTAGGGAGTGGGAGAGGAGAAGCTATCTACGAGAGTGCCTAATAGAGAGGGGGGAGAGAGAGCCAGATCCACTCCACATGCCATCCTTATATAAGCCTCGAACCAACCCTGTTACTCCTCTGCTTTTCATGCGAATACCCATCGACATCTCATTTTCCACTTTTGTTGAAACCCAAGCCCTCCTCTTTTGTCTGTCGTCCGTGCTTCTGAAGCCACCGGAATATGTTGAAGCCTTGGCCGAAGCCAATTCCCCCACGTCGACCGTGCCAACGCCACCCAGCCGCCTTGTTTGAATTGGGAAGGATGCCGTTGAAAGCCACCCGCCTCCGCCTCGTTGGTTGGCCATCCGCCAGCCACGTCGATGCGTGAGGATGCTACCGTTGAACGTGAAGCCGCCACCAAAGCTGCCTGCCGACCAGCCTGCCGACTAGCGTGCAGTAGCCGTTGAAGATCACCCGCATTTGACCCTGGCACCTTCGCCCGCCATCGGTTGTGCGCCCATATGCGCCCACCTTCCAGCGTCTGTCGACCTACCAGCATCGACGCGTTGGGCACGTGAAGAGCCCTCGTCGCCCGTGCCCAGCCGCTTCCAACATCCGTCGACGCCAACCGCGTGAAGACATGGCAATGCAAAGTTCGGGTGAAGCTTCTCACGCCCGCGTTGAAGTCTGCATGGGGCATGAAGACCCGCCACCAGCACGTGAAGCCTTTTATATATATATATATATATATATATAACATATAACATATATATATATATATGCTATATATATATGTTATATATATACAACAACTGCTTTATTTATTTTATTTTTGTTTTATTTAGCCAAGCTTTTGGCCCATTTATGTAAACTTGTGTAGATTTTCATTCTTTCTCCTTCTCCGTGCTGACCGAGTACCTGTAAAATATAATAATTTCTCTCAAATTTTAATTAATTTCATGAAACTAAACAGTTTGACCGAAAATTGAGATTAATAGTGAGAAGTGCATATTTATCAACATTAAAGTTCTTCAACAGTGTGTGTAACATAAATTATCATGTAAAAATACACACTCATCACACCCCCCAACTTACTCATTGCTAATCCCTTAGCAATGCAAATAATTAAAAATTTAGGACCAACAAGTGTTTGCAAAGTCCATACTTTCATATCCAGTTTTTCTTTCACAGAATTAACTAAAGATTAGGAATCTGGAAACATTAACACACACTAGCCTTTAGACTTGGAAATTAAGGTACATGATCAAGAATTCAATTCAAAGTTCAGTAGCACTAGTGCATGTGTAAATACTAAATCCATAGCGTAGACAATTGCGTCCCCCATTTACTATTTCAAATAAATGTCTTTCAACCCTGCACCTCTTAATCAAAGCATTAAGCATATTAGCTTTTTGTCTGTCTTATTATTTTGTCACTTAGGGATCTTTATATTTTTCTACACACATGATGTTGCACTACCCTTCACTGTTTAATGCGAACCTCGAAGCATGCCCAATTTTGCAGATCAAGGTTCCCTTTTCCTTTTGACGTGAATCTCAACACGTCTTAGGTGAAGTAGGCCCGGTTACTCAGATTTGGGGCATTTTTCATGGTGTCTTTTTCTCATTTTTTTTTCAATTGTACTTTTGCACTAATTTTGATAGATAACTTGACAGAAAGCTTATAAAAGATCTCTTTTTTCAAGAAGTGTAGAATATCAGACAACATATCCAAAATAGCAGAAGGCTTGTCCTACTTGTTTCATTAGCGTGCAACATGATTTTCATTTTTCTAAAGTGCACATGAACTTTAAAGAGATTCTTAGATCAATTTCCATAGCTAGATTAAATAAATTTTCCATCATCTTTATCCCAGTCTTTTCTATTCCAGAATTATTTTGAATGGAAGCATGAATCATGAAACTCAAAATGGGTTTTATTTATTTATTTATTGTTTTTTTATTTTGGCTAAATGAGGTTGTATATGAATGCAACATGCGCAACATGATTTTCGTCCCCCCAACTTAAATGACATTGTTCGCAATGGCATGAACAATATGGATGAATAGAACAATGTAGACATGAAATTTGTGAAGTAATGGGACAACCTGACAGAAGTGAACTTTGACGGGCAACTTTGCTGATCAAAGGTGGTACGTGGCCGTTAAAGGCGAGGCATAGGAGCAAGCAATCTTCTCTCTCTCCCCCCAACTTATCCTTTATTCACACCTGTAAAATAAAAGAAAACCACAATAAAAACTTGGGTTTCCTCCCAAGAAGCCATTTATTAACACACAGAAATCACTAAAATGTTGGGTTGCCTCCCAAGAAGCGCTAAGTTTTACGTCTTCAGCCAGATTCGATGTAGCTCACTAACCAACGGGTGACATTCATAATGAGCCACCAAGTGATCTTGTCCTCCTTCAAATTCCAACCCTTATGCCATTGAAAGATAAGAATAAGCATGTATGTATCGGTGCTACAAATAGGTGGGTCTCGCACTTTATTGATGTTAACTGTAACCATAAGTGTGAGCCAGTTTTCAGCTTTTGGGATCATAAAATGATCAATGGCCAATAATTTGTCAAGGTCGAGGTGGAACCTTGGCACAACATTGTGGACGCGGGATTCTTATTTATTTATTTATTTTATTTGATTGATTTATTATTTATTGATTTATTGGCGTGCCAGTCACCGGAGTGACGATTTTTATTGTGCGCTCGATCTGACTTGGTCAGTCGATTGTGAGTGATCGTGTCTGGACCAGAAGTCCGTCATACCATAAAGGCTATGACGTTAATTACGCCCTTCCAAGGAAGGACAACCCTTGATTAAACGCTAAAGGTAGGAGGATGACAGCGGTAAAGCCGCATGCTCAAAAGAGACAGAATTCGTTCACTTGCAAGACATTAAATGGATTAGACGAAGCAGGGGTTGGTTATTTTCGGGATAAAACCGACGGCATATTCCCACCATCTTGGACCATGCCAAGTGGGGAATAGGAAACCACCCATGTAGTGGCAGGGTGGGATCCGTAAAAGATCGGGCATAATTGACCCAGAATCCGAGTAAGTACTGGCGTAACATAACGCGCTCCGTGCAGACGCGATGTTGCATCTATATTCCCCTTCAAAGGGCCATCGGAGAGCATGCAAGGACATGACTCCACAGGCTGGTGGGGTTGAGATAGAAAGCATCACATTTACTTGGCAAGGCATGTGTGAATTTCGGCAGCATGTCCCCTCAACTTGGATTATGCCAAGAGAAGATAGGTCATCATCCACAGAATGCCGGGATGACAATCGAACGAGGATGGGCACCGGGCCCCGGGACATCGCTTGCCTTTATACCATCGATTAATATCCCCTCGAAACTCCTAAGAACTCATGCAACGACATGGCCCTTTGGGTTCATGAGGGTGAAATCCGGATCGAGAATGAAGACTGTAGGGGAGGTCTTCCCCAATAATGTGTCTTCTCAAGGCATCAGTGACGGTCTCTGAACATCCCCGGGACATATGTGTATGGAGACTAAAAGATTGAAGGATGTCAGTGCAGAAGAGGGCCTCGGACTGGGTTTCATCGGCCGAAGAAGGAGGGGCTCTCGGCATGGTTTTATATTGACAAAAAAATAAGGTTCTCGGCATGGGTTTAGCTGGCCGAATGAGGGTCTCGGCGTGGCTTTAGTTGGCCAAAAAGGGGGCTTCTCGGCATGGCTTATTGGCTTAAAAAGGGGGTCTCGGCGCGGCCTCCTTAGCAAAAGAAAGGGGGATCTCGGCGGGTGGCTTCCCGGCGCGCTCCTGGACGCGCCGGGAGCCTGGCGCCGAGAGCCTGTGGGCTGGGCATGAAGGGTTTACATGGCTTTTGTCGGTTTGCTGAAGAGGGAGACCTCTCGGCAGGATAGTTCTCGGCGGGAAATTTTGTACGCCGAGAAGGTGGAATTGCTACAGGGTTCCACGGCTTGATTACGGTACTCTGTTCGGGAATTTTCTCAGATTCTAGCTCGGATTGAGACCGGATTTGGAGTACAGGAGGGGGTTTCATGGATGCTTCTGCTAGGGGGATGCCAAGGGAGCCGAGAGGCCAAATCATCAGGAGGAAAAAAGAGATCATCATCTGAACCCTGAGAATCCTTCTCTGTTTGCCGTCAGCCGTCTGGGGGATCAAGAGATGACTGTCTCTGATCCTCTGGACGAACCCAATGGCGTCAAAAACCGGCGACGGAGGGACTTTCAACATCGAAACTCCAGGCCCTAAGCATTCAAGGCTTAGAATGGAGGACCCAGGGATCAATATTATCGTTTATCAGAGCCCGGCAGTTCAGGGAACCAAGAGATTGATGTCTCTGGTTCCTGAACTGCATGAAGGGCTCAAGGGAAAACTTGGACTATATGGGGAGAATCTGCCATTGAGACAGGAGGGGAGAAGGAAATAGAGCCCAATCACCCACTAGATAGGGGTGGGGGTGCTATTCTCATCCCTCTAAAGAGAAGATTCGTGTGAACCATTAAGTGTTTCGCATAAACGATAAACACGCAAGGATAAACGGAGAGCAGACATTTCGATCAAAGGAGAGCAGACATCTTAATCAGTAGATCCCCAAATGAGTCACGTTGACATTTCATTGCATCGTATCCAAGCCTTACATCGACTGTGAAATGGAAATGCAAAGCAGAAAGATGGAGATCGTAGCCGGAACTCGCCGACTACGTTCGATAAATCAAGACAAAAGCTCAATAGATTACATCGGTAGAAAAGAAAAGACAGCATGGGGAGGGCGGAGCATTGACTCCTCTCCCTCCCCGGAGCAGCCCACCTGAAGCTCATTTGCTTCTTCCTCTCTTCTGCTTCTTCTCTTCTCTCGGCCGAGGGGATCTCTCTTGGCAGGACTCCCTCTCTTTTCTTTTCTCTCTTTTTCTGGCTTCTTTTTCTCTTCCTCCCGGCGTCTTTTTTTTTTCTCCAATCTCCTCTTTTGTTCGAAGGGAGGGGGTTTTTATAAGCTTTTCCCCCCTTCTCGGCAGGCTTCATCAAGCCTTTTCCTTCTCGGCAGACACCATCACAGCGCGCCTCAAACGGGCTTCCCGGCGTGCCTGCCTTCAGCTTCTCGGCGCCATCTTTTGGGCTTCGGCAAGTGGCTCTCGACGCCATCTTTTGGGCTTTGGCAAGTGGCTCTCGGCGCCATCTTTTGGGCTTCGGCAAGTGGCTCTCGGCGCCAATATTGCAGTCCCAATTAAAGTATTTTAGCCACTTTCACAGGCCCATTTGGGTCTTTCAAGGGTATCATCACCCAAAAGGGTCTTCCATCGGTGACACAGCTTGTATCATTATTACGGTTTTCATCAGTCCGTAGACAGGGGTTTCATCAGTATTGCCATCTGAATTGTGACAAGACCGGGTATCATCTTATCGATATCGTCACTTGAATGGTGACGAGCTTGGACATCAGCTTTAGCCTGGAAAGACTTCAGCCAGGTATATAATCTGTGGAGACGATTCCTCTTCTGCTTTGACTTTGCAAAAGCCTTTACAATCTTCATCTGCCGGTACCGGCTTCATCTTCATCTCATATTACATCTGTCATGAAGCCGACATCTGACTTACCCTGACATATCATCCGTGGATTCTTGGACGAAGCAGTAATGCGGCTCTCATTAAAGTGTGCCAGGAGGTCTCATCAGTCGAGTGACTACTGCTCTACCAGTGCTACCGTCTGAGTGACATCGGCACCGGGCATCAGCTTGGCCGACAGGGGCTTTAGCCGGGTGAATGGTTGACGAGCTTCATCAATGGTCTTTCACTGTTGGTCCGACCCTCCTTTCAATCATGCTTTGACCTTTGTTCATTTTCAAGGTGTCAACAAATGCCCCCCACCTGCGGGCGGCGTAAGCGCAGAATAAGCGGCACGGGGCTTGCAGGTGTCTTTCGTCATTCGAGGGTATCTTCTTCAATTTGTCTTCAATCCGATTCTCAGACCTGATCATCTCGTTGCAACAATATTCTGCGCACGGATCTTTCATTTTCATCTTTTTTTATCTTCATATTTTCTTTATTTTCAACATTTTAGAGCTTCTCGGCACGGGGCCATAGGCTTCTCGGCATGCAGGACCTTCCGGCGCGAAGCTTCTCGGCGTGAGGGACCTCTCGACGCGGCCGAAGGGGGGCTTCTCGGCCTGGGGGCTCTCGGCGCGGCCGAAGGAGGGCTTCTCGGCGCGCCCTTTTGGGTGACGGGGCTCTCGGCCCAGGGGTTCTCGGCGCGGCCGAAGGAGGGCTTCTCGGAGTGCCCTTTTGGGTGACGGGGGCTCTCGGCCCAGGGGTTCTCGGTGCGCAATTCATCGCGCCGAGACCCTGCTCGCTTGGGCCTCCATTTGAGGCGCCGAGACCCTTGTTTTTTCTCATTCTCAACCTTTTTTTCTCTTTCTTCATCTTCTGCTTTCTTTCATCGGCGGGAGCTTCTTCTCCTCTCGGCCGTTCTCGTTTTCTTCCATTTAGTTGGGTTTCGCCCGGGTAGGACGTTATTTTGGGATTTAATCCCTTTTTATTTCGGGATCACCCCCTTTTGGTTGGTGACTCCCTATTCTCCTTGGGCAGACCCTGAATAAGGGGAGATGCTGTCGAAATTTTCATAGAGTCTCATGTTACAATCTTTATAAGACTGGCTTTTAATTCACACTTTTTCTCTGACTGCAGGCACTGCAATGGCTTCTAGTTCTGATGCTGCATCTTCCGGAGCTGTTGGTGCTAGCTCATCGGCCCATCCAGACATATCTCGGGCCACAGTAAATTGGCTGAATGTGCACAGCCTGGATTTTGGATACGACAGGATTGCTTCAGTCGATCAATCATCTGACTCTGAGACTGACACAGTGTCAACGGCCTGGGTATACTCGATGACGACCGAGACATGCTTCAGGCGGGACGGTGGCTATCGGCCAGACCATCCGAAGGACCGGCATTTGATGCCGTTCATCCGGACTTTCACAGTAGGCGGCATGCGAGACTACCGAATAGCTCGCGTAGTTGAAGCTACCATCCTTGCTGAGCGAGATAGTTTGAAGGAATCAGTGTATCACAGCAAGGCCATCTATCTTCCTGGGGAAAAGCACGACTGGGATGCAGTCCTCGGCATATCGGAGCTGGAACCAGAGAAGAAGATGCTGGCCCGGGCCCCGGAATTCACACCTGCCCGGTGGGATAATGCTAGCGGCCGAGTTCATAGGGAGAAGCCTGGCTATGGCATGTTCTTGGCACCATTGAAGTGGGGATATCGCGAAGAGCCCTTCGTGTTGAATTGTTCGGCCGTTCAGTTCAAGTACCATCTGGCCGCTGGTTGGTTCGGGGATACCAAAATCACTGACGCGCACTTATTCCGAGTAGGGGCAGTGGAGTTCACAGAGTTTGTTCTGAAGGAGTATGCCCCTCTGCTGATCAGAGCCGGGGTATATCACAGCATTTTCGCTTCTAGATTTTGATATCCCATATCTAGAGGGTTGTGCTGCGGGATGTTCGAAGTGTTCTGCCCTTTATTCAACACTTTTTATACAGCGGAGGGTGAGACATCCCTGGACCTCTGGAGTTTATCGCAGCTCTCCGGTCTGCCCATTGATGGCGAGCCGTATGAGGAAGTTTGCTTGACAGATTCCGAGAAGGATAGCTCTGATGGCGAGGGCAAGTATTCCATCGGCTTCTCATATCGATATCTGATGAAGGTATACCGCTCCATCTGTCTGGCGTACAACAGAGGGTCCTCCAAAGGCTATCATCCCTGAGAGAAAGGCAGCAAACTGAGGGTCCGGATAGGGCAGTGGCTCCAGTATTTCTTTGACGGTCCCCTGAAGTATGCAGACTTTCCTTCCCTGGGTCCAGTTGCCAGCAAACAGATAAGGGCCCCTCGCTACAAGTCGGCGCTGCCATCCTCATTGCGTCATGCGGGCAAAGGTGGTCCCAATCCGACAGGAGTAGATCCCATCACACATTGTGCGGCCTATTTCACCTTCTGGTTGTGTACTTTCGCCCTCCCACAAGGGGACGAGACAGTCATTCGGCCAGAGACCATATATCCAGCTTGTCAGATGGCATGGGGGATGAAGCTGTCGCTTTGCCCAGTGGCCCTGTGTTTGATATATAAATCTTTGGGGGACCTGCACAAGCATCGGACTCCCCGTTCTTTGAGGACCGTGGGTCCTTTTCACTTCTTCAACGCCTGGGTTTGCAGTATATTCCCTGAGTTGGCTCCGAGAACCTTGCAGGCAGATACGGTGTTGCCTAGAATGGTCGAATTCGCCAGTGCTGAGTCTGGTCCCTTTTATGATCAGTTGTTTAAAATAAGGGGCCGACTGATAAGGGTACCAGTGGACACCCCTGGCAGCATTCATTTCTGGAGCTTGGCGGCAGGTTCAGCTCCTTTGATTGATCCTCAGAGAGAGTGCAAGCTGGAAGAGATATAGACTTATGCTCATCCTGTCACAGGGGCTGAAGTTGCTCGACCTATTCTGGAGCCGGAGCTAGTCAGATGGGCCATGGCTATTCGGCCCAGTGTTTTAGTTTTCAGGAAGGGTGGCCTTCTTCTTTTGGAGCCATACTATCCGTTCCGATTTGGGCGGAACTTCGGCTACGACCAGCACATCCCCACCTCAGCTGCTCAGTTTCCTTTGGATAGCCGGGCCAAGCACGGGTCCGTCATTGTTGGCGAAGGCCGGTTGTGGTGGGATTTCTATCATCGCCAGGACGATGTAGTTTTCAGGGTGCCCACTGTTTCTAACCGTGTTCCCCGGGTAACATCAGAATATATCAAATGGTGGAACATCCGGACCGGTTTTTACAGGGACGGTAGGGGTGCCTTCTGGGATGTGGCAGAGCGCTCCTTCCTGAAACAGTAACCTGGGCCGGTGTTTGATATTCCTGAGGCCCACTTGAAAAAACTTTACTCACAGCACCCGAGGGAGGCGGAGAATTATCTGACTCAACGTCGGGCATTGAAGGAAAAGAGTTCTGAGCCGCTTGTCCCTGTCTTTGCTGCTATCAATGAAGACACTTTCCTGAAGACCTTGAAGCATTTATGCCGTGTGGGAGGCGCTCGCTTGGAGGAGCAGCAGTACCCATTCCCTGTTGAAGAGCCGCTCCCGACAGTAGCTCCTTGGAAGGGTCCAATTGATAAATTTCATCCATATAGGATGTTTGTACGCCGAGAAGATAGAACTCAGACGTACTATAGGCAAACGTCCTGGCTGTTCATTCTGCTGAATTTGCATGGATTATCTGCAGAAAGCCCGATAGCTGGCATATTGAACAAGCCACTGTTTATATCATTTCATTATGTCGATGGTTGGGGCATGGACCATCTTGACTTATTTCGATGCCTTGACTCTCACGGCCATAATGATCTGGCAGCTTTAGTAGAGAAGTGCCAGATATTTGGTGATGTGTGCTGGCTCATCAAGGAGGCTGCTTCCCGCTCCAAGGAGGTAGCTTATCTGTACTGGCCACTTTCTGTATTCTACGACGGCCCGGCAGGTAAGATTTCTTCTTTTCTGATTGCAGTGTTTTCTGCTTAGCATCTGAATTTCGCACCCACTGATCCCATCACCCTTCTGCCATTTTCAACAGACCGGCCTGATATAAAGCGGCAGGGGCTCTATAGAAAGATTATTGCGCAGGCCGAGAAGCCTACTTATTTTGAAGTCCCGGCTGCAGCACCGACCACTACTCCCCTGCCTCCTGGCAAGAAGAGGAAGGCTTCCGCAGTCAAGGCTGCAGTTGGGAAGGCTAGGAAGGCCAAAAAGGCCCATGTTCAGCAGTCGACTTCGGTGGCGATGGACACTGGGACCCCTCTCCCCGACATTCCCTCATTCGATGAGTTTGAGTTGCAAAGGGAGGCTGCTCAGACACCGGTTCAGGGTAACATCATTAGCTTGCATTTGCATTCTTCATCATCTTTTGCAGATTTCCAAAGAAGTCTTCGACTCTGACCCCTTCCCTTTTTGCGCAGCTCAAGAGCCAATTGTGGCACCCTCCGAAGCAGAGACCAGGCTGCCTTCCCCCACGCCGGCTAGTGAGGCGGGGGGTAAGTGTGCTTTCTCATCTGTTTCACACTTCTATTGCTTTTTCTACTATAACCCTCAGAGATCGCTTTTCTGTTGAAATGGCAGCCGAGGAGCAGGCTGAGGTTGAAAGGATGACAGAAGAGCCGATTCAACCTCCGGAGGGTCACAAGACTCAGTCGAAGCGGGGTACTGTTCCGGCCAGGCGCATAATTACCCGGTCCACATCCCGACATGCTTTAGAGGCGTCCCCACAGCATGTAGCCAGGGTAGAAATATCATCGGGTAGCTCTACAACCGTCTCTGATGAGGAGGAAGTGGCTTTCAGCGGCAGTGAGGGGGATGCTCCTGAATCAGAAGCCCCGCCTGTACTTGCAAAAGGTGCTCTGTCTTTTCAGCCTGCTAAGCTGCTGGTGCCATCTTCCGAGGAGGAGTTGCAAGAGGAGTTTGCCGGGCTCGACACCGAGATCGACATATCTTCACTCTTTGTCGCTTCAACTTCGGAGTTTCCTCCTCTTTCGCCCCACTTCGAGGATGCGAACCCTGCTTCAAAGGTGGGTCCCCTTTCAGGCTTGCTGCTTCATCTGCATCTTCATTTAGTGCTGAAGGTTGTTTTGCTTTGGTCTCAGGGCCCTATCACCGTCAGCTCAGACACAACTGCAACTTTTATGGAGGTTTCTTCTGCAAACTGGGCTATTGTCCCTTTTCTACCTTTATCCTGCATGGGGGCTCCTGAGGTCATTCGCCCTGTTCCAATGCGAATACAGTCTTCAACAGATTTAGCATCGTTGGACCTGGGGGCCTCAGGAGACAGATGCACTCCTATCAGGGCTTCAGATTTCAGAGCCGAAGCTGATCTAGCCAGAAGTTCTACTTTCATACCGGCCGCAGTGATGACCATCGCTCCTGAGTCAACAATTCCCACAACATCAATCATGGAGGGTGAACCTTTGCCTCCTCAGACTGTGGCCTCCGCGGCCTCGACATTGAAGGAATTGGCCACCGAAGCGGAGATGGAAGAAGGAGAGGTGGCTGCTGCGGAACTGGGAGTATTGCCCGTAACCGCCCCGGACTCTATCTCCATACTTTCAGAATCTGAGGAGGAGGTGCCTGAAGTTGCATCTGGGGGTATTCAGACGGCCGCTTCCGAGGAGATGGAAGTGGAAGATCTCTTGGCCACGCCAGAGGTTGCAGGGAGAGCTCAGTTGGTACCTTCGGTAGACCTCCCATCTTCTTCTTCGCAGCCGGATATCACCCTATGGGCGGACATTGATAGTGAAGTAACCTTTGAAGTAGCTCCTCTGCCTTTGCCTGGCTTTACTTCACCTGAGAGTTTTGTCTGGCAACATCTGGGCATGCTGCGCCAGCTAGTGGAGTCCCAGCCCGGACTAACCTATCCACAGTTGAAGGAGATAGCTGAGCGCTTCACCGCGGCTTGCAGGCGATGGGATGTCCCACAGAAATATGGGCCCAGCGGGTTCTTTTATTGTTAAAATTTGTTCATCGCCGGGATTTCTTGACACATATCATGTCTGACAAACTGGCGGCTTTGAAGTTGCAAAGAATGGAATGCAAATCCGAGCTGGCGAAGATGAACTCTATTCTTCAGGAGCGACAGTGCCAAATGCAGTCTTTGGCGGAGCGGGAGCAGTTTGTGCGCGACCGGATAACTACCCTGGAAGCTGAACTGTCCGATCTCCGAGCTGAGCTGCCGCAGCTAACAACTTCTCGACCGCAGCTCGAGGAAGAAGCGCTCTATTAGAGGGGCAGGTGGCGTCCTTTCAAGACGAGTCCATTCGACTGCAGGAGGAGGAGGCTCGTCTTCATGAACTGGGAGCCGCCCCTTATGTGGGTCTTCTGGCTTTCGAGGATATCTTCAGGCAGCCATGAACCATCTTCTCTTTCTTTTTCTTTTGTACTCTTTTGCGATACAACGTCCCCTCGGGGCCCTTTATGTACTCACTTATTAATGAAAAGAAATCTTTGGCTTCACGCGTATCCATTTTTTTCTGCATGTGGTTTTATCACTTTGAGAAGTGGGGTAGCGGTTTTAGCAATTCCTCATGCGAATGGCCCGTACTTGGCAGGAGAGCGTCCACCCCCTCAGAGAAAGGATGGGGAACTCGCTCCACCGCGTGACGGCATCCGGGGAGGTGCTTAAACCGGATTCTGTTGGTAGCAGCAATCGTCCCTCTTGGCAATATGTGCTGCGAGGGAGACAATTTGCAGAAATGTGAAAGAAGATGTTTCATCGGACTAGACGAAAGGTCTAGACTGGGTAGAGGTTATAGTAGGTGGGACATTGAAAAAGGGTATGGGGTTTTCATCAGAACGGACATAAAGTACGAACTGGACAGATTGTATCATTGGCCGGGCGGTGTACCGATCAGCCAACGGTTGACTTCATCATCGATATTGAGCTTATATCGATGCAAGGGGGATTTCATATGTTTTATCAGAATAGACGTAAGGTCTAAACTGGATAGGGTTTCATCATTGATCGGGCAAGGTGTCAATCGATCAACAGTTGGTTTCATCATCGATATTGGGTTTATATCGACGCAAAGAAGAGTTTCATCAGCATAGACGAAAGGTCTAAACTGGCTAGGGTTTCATCATTGATCGGGCAGGGTGCCAATCGATCAACAGTTGGTTTCATCATCGATATTGGGTTTATATCGACGCAAAGAAGAGTTTATAAGTTTCATACGCTAAGACGACAAGGTCTAAACTGGCTAGGGTTTCATCATTGATCGGGCAGGGTGCCAATCGATCAACAGTTGGTTTCATCATCGATATTGGGTTTATATCGATGCAAGAGAGTTTATAAGTTTCATCAGAATAGACGAAAGGTCTAAACTGCAGGATTTCATCATTGATCGGGCAAGGTGCCGGTTGATCAACAACTGGTTTCATCATCGATATTGGGTTTATATCGACGCAAAGAAGAGTTTCATCAGCATAGACGAAAGGTCTAAACTGGCTAGGGTTTCATCATTGATCGGGCAGGGTGCCAATCGATCAACAGTTGGTTTCATCATCGATATTGGGTTTATATCGATGCAAAGGGGTTTATAAGTTTCATCAGAATAGACGAAAGGTCTAAACTGCAGGATTTCATCATTGATCGGGCAAGGTGCCGGTCGATCAACAGTGGGACGTCGGTAGAGGCGTAGGTCTCGTCAGGATAGACGTAAGGTCTATTCCAGCAGGTTTTATCGCAGGTGAGGCTTGCCAAGAAATGCGTAGGCTTCATCAGGACAGACGTGAGGTCCGAGCTGGACAGGCTTCATCAGAATGGTGATGGGTTTCATTGTCGGTGGGACGTTTGAAAGAGGGTATGTGAATTTTATCAGGGTAAACGTAAGGTCTATCCCAGAAGGGTTTTATCATCGGTGGGGAATGAAGCCGACTGACCGACGGGAGGTTTCATCAGTGAAAGGGAGGTAAAGGTAGCGTGCCTGTTTGCATGGAACTTTTGAATTATCACATTACTGACCCAAATGCCCTTTCGGGTTTTCACCGGAGCTAGCCCCCTCTTGCTTTTGCCCACGCGCCCTTTCGGGTTTTCACGTGGCGGGGTACCCGATTTTGCCTGCAGTGCCCTTTTCGGGTTTTCACCACAGCTGGGTTTTGGCCATTTTTGCCCTTGTCCGGGATATCCGAACAAGCCTGGCGGGGTATCTCTATTTTTAACCCCATTTTTTTTATTTATATATACGTATATATATTTCTTGAATTGGGACTTCAGCACGGATCAGGCGATGTGCTGCTCCATTAGTGACTGCTCTTATCATCGGTATTGGGTTTATACCGATGCAAGGATTTCATAGGCTTCATCAGGATAGACGTAAGGTCTAAACTGGATGGGTTTCATCATTGACCGGGCAGTGTACCAATCGATCAACAGCAGGTTTCATCATCGGTATTGGGTTTATACCAATGCAAGGATTTCATAGGTTTCATCAGGATAGACGAAAGGTCTGGCCTGGATGGGTTTCATCATTGATTAGGCAGTGTGCCAATCGATCAACAGCAGGTTTCATCATCGATATTGGGTTTATATCGGTGCAAAGGATTTCATAGGTTTTATCGGCATAGACGTAAGGTCTAAGCCGGACAGGTTTCATTGCTGATCGGGTGAGTGTGCCCATCGATCAACAGCAGGTTTCATCACGGTATTGGGTTTATACCAATGCAAGGATTTCATAGGTTTTATCGGCATAGACGTAAGGTCTAAACCGGACAGGTTTCATTGCTGATCGGGTGAGTGTGCCCATTGATCAGCAGCAGGTTTCATCACGGTGGGACCTGGGACAAGGTATGAGGGCTTTTATCAGGATAGACGTAGGGCCTATACTGAGTGGGTCTAATCATCGATTGGGCAAGGCGTCGGTCGATTGACGAGGAGTTTTATGGCGGGAGGTGAGGCTTTTCTTTGGGATTACCACATTACTGACCCAAGTGCCCTTTCAGGTTTTCACCGGAGCCAGCCCCCTCTTGCTTTTGCCCACGCGCCCTTTCGGGTTTTCACTTGGCGGGGTACCCGATTTTGCCTGCAGTGCCTTTTCGGGTTTTCACCACAGCTGGGTTTTGGCCATTTTTGCCCTTGTTCAGAATGTCTGAACAAGACTGGCGGGGTATCACTATTTTTAACCCCATTTTTTTCTTCTTTTCTTTTATTTGGTATGCAAGCTGAGAGAGAGAGAGCAGCTTGGGCAGGGCGAGATGCCACTGGACCAAGGAGAGGGTAGCTCGATCAGGGCGGAGTGCCATTGACCAAGATGAAGCGGCCTGATTAGGGAGGAGTGCCGCTAACCGAGGAATGGGTAGCTCGGCTAGGGCGGAGTGCCGCTAAACCAGGGGATGGGGGAGCTCGGTTATGGCGGAGTGCCGCTAAACCAGGAAATGGGGTAGCTTGGTTAGGGTGGAGTGCCGCTAGACCAAGGAAGAGGTAGCTTGGTTAGGGCGGAGTGCCGCTAGCCCAAGAAAGAAGGGTAGCTTGGTTAGGGCGGAGTGCCGCTAGACCAAGGAAGAGGTAGCTTGGTTAGGGCGGAGTGCCGCTAGACCAAGGAAAAGGTAGCTTGGTTAAGGCGGAGTGCCGCTAGCCCAAGAAAGAAGGGTAGCTTGGTTAGGGCGGAGTGCCGCTAGCCCAAGAAAGAAGGTAGCTCGGCTAGGGCGGAATGCCATTAGACCAAGAAAGAAGGGTAGCTTTTGGCCCGATTATTCGGAGAATGTCGGTTGTGCAGCATGATACAGCTTTAGGTGCCTACCGTTGAGTGGCGAGAATTGGATCTCCCCTCGATGGTTGACAACCATATAGGCCCCACCTTCGTAGACCCTTTGTATCACATAGGGACCTTCCCAATTAGCATTTAGCTTTCCTTTTGGGTTGGACGCCATGACTTCTCTTTTCTTGACCATAACGAGGTCACCTTTCTTGAACTCTCGTCCTTTTACGAGTTTGTTGAATGCAGTGGCCATGCGGGCCTGATACATTTGGATATTCTTCTGGGCTTGGAGGCGCCTCCCCTCCAATTCAGCCAGTTCTTCTAATCTTCTTTCTGTATTAGTCTGTTGCCAGGGGCTAGGTCATATTGGACCGCCACTCTGAGTGACGGGACTTCCAGCTCCAGCGGGACCACTGCCTCTGAGCCGTACACCAATGAGTATGGTGAGCACCCTGTAGGTGTTTTGAAGACGGTGCGGTATGCCCATAAAGCTTCATACATTTTCTCTTCCCAGTCTTTCTTGTTGGAACTGACGACTTTGGCCAGCAATGTACACAAGGTCTTATTAAAAGCTTCTGCCAATCCGTTTGCCTGTGGATTGTAGGGGTGGAGGTTCTCCATTCAATCTTATACTTCTCGGCAAGCCGATAGATTTTCTGATTTCTGAAATGACTTCCATTATCAGATATTATTCGGTTGGGGATCCCGAACCGGAAGATAATGTTTTGCTTGATGAATCTGGAGACCAGCTCACCAGTCACTTCTCTTAACGCTATAGCTTCCGCCCATCGGGAGAAGTAATCCGTTATGGCCAGTATGTACTTATGTCCGGCCGAGGAAGTTGGCAATGGCCCGACTACATCAGTTCCCTATTGTGCAAACGGCCAGCTAGGGATTGTAGGGTGCAGAGTTGTAGGTGGCCTTCTAGGCACGGTAGCATGCTCCTGACACTTCTGGCATGATTTTGCAAATTTACAGCAGTCTTCAAACATGGTGGGCCAATAGTAGCCCAGCTTCTTAATCTCTATCTTCATCTTGGGACCGGCCTGGTGGGCACCTGCTGTCCCAGCATGTGTTTCTTTCATTGCTTGCCAAGCTTCCTCAGTAGACAGGCAGCGGAGCAAAATCTTCTTGCGTGCATCTGCCATTATTCGGAACAGAGTTCCATTTCTGAATTCATAAGAATCTTTGATCCTTAGAAGTTTCATCTTTTCTTCTCTTTTCTGCGGCAGCTGTTGGTGTAAAAACCATTGTAGCAGGTGTTGTCTCCAATCAGATGCCTGTTCTGTACTGATAGTAGCAACTTCTTCTTCTTCGGGGCACTCTTCTAGCATGCTGGGGACCTGCCGCCGGTTTATAACAACAATGTTCAGTGTTTCATTTGGTGGGACTGCTATTGAGCTGGCTAGCTTTGCCAGTGCATCAGCTTGGGCATTATGTCCACGGCCCACATGCTTGAGCTCAATATGATAGAATTTCGCCATGAGGCGCACAGCTTTTTGGTGGTAGGGGTTCAACTCCGGCTTTCGCACTTCGAACTCCCCTTGGATTTGCTTTATTATCAACATTGAATCCCCGAATACCTGAAGCATCTGGATACCCATGTTGAGGCTTATACATAGCCCGATTATCAGAGCTTCATATTCGGCTTCATTATTGGTGCAGGGCTTGTTTATAGAACAGGAAGTATGCACAACCTCCCCTTCTGGTGATCTTAGCACAATACCGGCTCCGGCCCGTATTCTGGTCTTTCCATCGGAGTCCGTCTCTGTTCTAGATGCTCCATCAAAGAATAGCTGCCACATAGTTGACTGAGCCTGGCAGGCTTCTAGTGTCTCATCATCGGGTAACTCAGTCCCCAACATATCATTCTCTGGCACAGGATGCTCTGCGAAGAAATCGGCCACGGCCTGTCCTTTTATTGCCCTCTGGGGTATATATGTGATATCGAATTCCATCAGAATTACTGCCCATTTGCCCAACCGGCCTTTCAGTACTGGCTGAGTCAATATGTATTTGAGTGGATCTGCTGCAGATATCAATCTGATTTCATGTGACAGCATATAGTGCCGGAGCTTTTTAACGGCAAAGACTAGTGCCAAGCATGTCTTTTCTATATAGGTGTAGCTTTCTTCAGTTCTAATCAGCCTCCGACTCAGGTAGTATAGAGCCTGCTCTTTGCCTTCTTCATTTATCTGTGCTAGCATTGCCCCCAGGGAACAGTGTGTGGCTGCAATGTACAGTATCAGGGGTCTGCCCTTAATAGGTGCCCCCAGCACTGGAGGGGTCTTGAGATATTCTTTCAGCTTCTCAAAGGCTTCCTGACAGCCATCGTCCCAGAGGAACGGTACATCTTTCATCATGAGCTTGTGAAAAGGGTGGCATCTCCCCGACAGATTTGATATGAATCGTCGGATATAGGCCAAACGCCCTTGTAGAGATCTCAGCTCGTGGAGATTCCTTGGTGGAGGGAGCTCCTGGATAGCTTTAATCTTGGATGGGTCGATCTCAATGCCCCTATGACGGACAATGAACCCAAGGAATTTTCCACTGGACACGCCGAAGGCACATTTCATAGGATTCATCTTGAGTTCATATTTGCGCAGCCTCTGGAACACTATCCTCAGGTCTTGCAGATGATCTTCTCTTCTGCTGGTTTTCACCACCAGGTCATCAATGTAGCACTCTACTTTCTTGAAGAGCAAATCATCAAAGATCTTTGTCATAGCTCTTTGATAGGTAGCGCCGGCATTCTTAAGGCCGAACGGCATTCTTTTATAATGAAATATCCCCTTCGGGGTGCGGAATGCAGTGTGCACTCTGTCTTCTTCAGCAATCCAGATCTGGTTGTATCCGGATGACCCATCCATGAATGACAGGGCTTCATGGCCAGTGGTTGCATCGATCATGACTTCAGTGATCGGCACTGGGAAATCATCTTTCGGGCAAGCCTTATTCAGGTCCCTGAAATCTACACATATTCTGATCTGCCCATTTTTCTTCTTCACGGGCACTATATTGGCCAGCCATGTAGTATACTGGTTCTCTTCAACAAAGCCCACATCAATCAGCTTATCAACCTCTTTGTTAATCTGATTTATCAGTTCGGGGCGCATTCTCCTGGAAGGCTGCTTCACAGGGCTTGCCTCTGGGTTTATCGCCAATCGGTGCTGTGCCACATCGGAACTCAGTCCTGGCATTTCATCATATGTCCATGCGAAGCAGTCTCGGAATTCTTTCAAAACTGAATATACTGTTCTTTGACAGCTGGCTCCAGCAGTGCACTGAGGAATGTCGGCCTTGGCTCATCTGCTGACCCCAGATTTACTTCTATCAGCTCATCGACGGTGGCTTGGCCTCCGTCTTCAACTTCGGGTGGGGCTTCTTGCAAATCAATAAAGCCTCCCGGGATATAATCTTCTTCATTCTCATGATTTTCTGTTTCATCATACCGATCATCGGCAGATGCTGGTGCATCGTATAAGGCCAATATGGACGGATTCTGTTCAGTCTGCCCCGAGGACGTGACTGGCTCAGCGGAAAACTTCGAAGTGGAGTCTTCCGTGGTTAGAAGCTCTTCTGATGTGGGCTCCCCTGAGAGGTCATCATTATGTAGAGCTCGGAATTCTTCTAGAATGCGCCCAAACTCCAGGCACTCCTGCAGCTCTCTGGCTACTTGATCTTCATCCGGGGTTCCCGTATCAAATTTCGCTTCATCCTGGAACAGATCCTCCTTGCAAGATAGATCCTCCCAGTACCAATCTCTCTTTGTCTCGTCAGGTGTCCCCGTCCCCGGCTGATTGTCTGGGACTTCATTGTCCACTACGGACTGATAAATGATTTCTTCATCTTCCGAAGGGTATTGGTCATAGTCCATCCCGGGGGAATCTTCATGCTGGTAGAAGGCAGAGATAACATCTACCTCAGCTTCATAGTATTCTTGCAGGGTATAACCCAGTCCCGGGTGCTGTGTGATCTTCCTCAGTTCTTTATTATCTCGAGGTGGATCCCATAGCTCCTTGAATGCTTTCTTCTGGGCTGCAGACTGTATCGATGGCATTTGCATCTTGGAGAACATCTGCGAAACCCGTTGGGTAGTGTACTCCAGGCCTGTAATTGGCACCATCCGGTTTGCGGTTTCTTCAGGGACCATGCAATCTTGATCATCTTCTTCGACTGCCTCCCCGGTGTAGAATATGATAGGAGGCTCGCAGAAGCGAGGGATTTCCATAGTCTTCAGTGGCAGCACCGTCTGGTATTCTATGCTGGCTATGGGCTTGACTAGACCCTGAGGAACTTCCACCTGTGTGTATTTTTCTTTCATTTTTTCTTCAGTATCATCTGGGTGTATGCCAGGAGGAGTGATCCGAGCAAAATCACCAGCATAAGAGATGTGAGATACCCCATGCTTTCTAATGTAGCCCTTTGGCGGCGGCGGAGACCAATTTCTTGTTTTTATCGCCGGCTTTTTCTGGCTGACCACAGCTTCTTTTTCTTTATCCCTTTGTGACACCTCGGTGTAGTAGGATGCATCGAGCATATGGCACTCGAATACTTCAAAGGGATGTAGATCAGCAAACACCCTTTCTTCTTTTCCTTCATGGCAGTATTTTATGCATTGGTGTAGCGTGGATGGCACTATCTGATATTCGTGCAGCCACGGTCTTCCCAGCAGGGCCTTATACGTGGTGTTGGAGTCGATTACATAGAATCGTACCACGGTAGTGAGGTCGCCCAGTGTGAGGTTGAAATCAGCCACCCCGAGAGGTGTTTCACATTTCTGGTTGAACCCTGCAATCTTCATATCTCTGACCTTGGTAAGCTGCAGGTCAAAGTAGTATTTCTGATAGATGCGATACGGGAGAATATTTACAGCAGCCCTGGGATCTATCAGTATCCTGCTTAGCGACTGACAGTTCAGGGAGCCCCTCATATACAGCGGTCTGTTATGACCGACATTTGGGATTAGCATATCATCCTTTCGTGAAGGTGACCGATGGCCCAGCATTCACTTCTGCCAGGAGTGCTTCACATTGTGCCGGAGACTGCAGGGCATCCACGATTGCTTGGCGAGCTTCTTCGCTCAGAGAGAGAATTTCCCAGATGGAGAATCTGGTAGGGAGCTTCTTCAGCATTTTCATGACTCGACTGCCCACCCGGACATTAGATAGTCTCATCTCCTCTGCCCATCGGGGTCTTGGAGGTTCATGTGGTGCCTGTGGCCTTTGCTGCCCAGTCCCAATTTCATCTTCTTCATCGGTCTCCCGGAAGGCTTCTTCTGTAGCGACTGCCCCTTGTTTTGCTAGAGGGTTACTTTCTTCATTTTCTTCATGCTGTTTCTGCTTTCTAGCTGCTGTCTGCTGGCATTTATTGCTTTTAGCTGGAGCAGTATGAGCCGGTTGCTCATTCTCTAAGCTGGACAGGAACTCCAGGAATGAAGGGGCTTCATCTGCCTTCTTTTTGTCTTGGTACAGACTGGCAGGGGGAGGAACCTGGGCACCTCGTATCTCTGGTTCCGGGATTTGATAGGGTTGCTCCCCTCTGAACATAATATTATGGTTGGCTGGTGGTGGGCGCCCCCATCTTCTCCCAGAACGTGTTGCATGGGCCGAGGTGGAGGCTTCGGCATGGTTAGCTTCTAACGGGGCGTCGGATGCTTCTGGCTCATCATCCTCCCCGGGCAAGGAAAAGAGTACCGACAGAGTGTTACATTGTACTGTCGTGACCTTCTTTCCCTTCTTGGACTTGGGTCGTCTCCTCTTCTTCTGGGAATTTGGCTTTGCTAGCTCCTGCCCCCAGAAGGGTTCATTCTCAGCTTTTTCTTGTTCTGCCTCTGGCTGCTCTTTGATTTTCAATTCTTCGAGCTGTTCCCAGAGTATACAGTCTTTCATCAGCAGATGCTTGGGCTTCTTCTGCTCGTACTCATCAAGCTCATTAATATATTGCTGCAGACGCCTGGCTGCAGGGCTTACTTCTTTATGTGTAGGGAGGGGAGTTTGTCTCCTCCGGTTGTGAGTAGGGATCCGGATGACTGGTCCAGTCTCAGTTGTATGCCATATTGGCTTTATCGGAGGCGGCTCGGGCCTTGGGGTAACACCCCGGATAACTGCTCCGCTGGTACTGGCTGCAGGAGTCTTCTTTTTGCTTTTTATGGGTATCATCTGCCATCCTTCCTGATCTTTCTGTGGGGTGAGGAAGCAAGCTTCATAGGTGTGCTTGGTGCATTCTTCAACGGCTTCCTTGGGCAGCTGTTGGTAGACTGAGATCATATTGGCAGCCATTCTCCAGGGTGGAGGCTCATGTGGATGGGGCGGCTTTACCTGGTAATCTCCCAGCTGCAGCTCACCTTTCTTGACCATTCCTTCCATGATATCTTTGAAGACATAACAATCTTCAATTGCGTGCCCCAGCGCACGGTGAAATGGACAGAACAGCGGATCATCTTTCTTTGCTGCATCTGCTGGTCTTTTGGGTTCAGGCAATGTTACCTTATTGAACTTGTATGCCCAGTTGAATAGTGCGGCCGTCTTATCTTTTGGGAAGGAATATGCTTTTCTCATCTTGTCTCTCAGAGAGACTTTATCTTTTCTTTCTGCTGTATCTGCCAGCGGGGGAGCTTCATCTGCCCCTTTCTTCCCCTTCTGTTGCTCGAAGGTTCTGAAATCGACGGTGTTGGCCTCAGAGTGTGATGGCCGTCGCTCATTGGATTTTCCCTTCGGCATGGTGGGGACATTGGCGGTCGGACGCTTGGACAAGAACGTCTCGACTTCTGCCACTATATTGTTCAGTCGGTCAAATGTTCTGACATCTGCACCGATCATTTTTTCTAGCACCTCCCTCCTGAGGCTCTGCTTGCATATCTGCACCGCATCTTCTTGATGAGGAGGTCTTCGGCATCTCATGGCTAAGTTCCTCCACCTTTTGATGTAGTCCAGTGCAGTTTCATCTTGCTTCTGCCTGGTTGCATATAGCTCTGCTATCGTGATTTCCCTTTCTGTGACATGAAATCTGTCGCGGAATTTTCTCTGCATATCAGGCCAATCAACCACTGACCCAGCTGGCAGGCTTGAGTACCATTCAAAGGCCAACCCAGTGAGGGATGAGCCAAAGAACTTGAGCAGATAAGCTTCATCGACTGCTAGGTCGCCCATGATTGTAGTGTAGTAGGCTATATGCTCCCTAGGGGAGCCTTGGCCATTAAATTTCTCGAACTTCGGCGGCTTACTGACGCCTGGGGGTAGTCTCTTGGCAGCATACTGGGGAGGATACGGTACCTTGTACACATCATAGGTACCAGCATCACCACCAGTCTTTTCTGACAGCTTCATTTCCACAATTCTTTCAATCATCTGCTTGTGGGCTACAGCTGGATCTATGTCTTCTGGAAAGAAGTGAGCTTGTTGCTGGCTGTGAGGAGTTGTCATCACAGTGGCGCGCAAGATGGGCGCGGTAGGCTGTGTCTGAGACACAGAGGGCTGAGCTGCTGTTTGCTGTGGAATAGGTTGGCTCGGTGTCTTGCCCTTATCAGCTAGGAGAGGGTTAGCTGGGATAGCCGTCTCTGCTGAGCTGGATGTCTGCCCCGCAGGTTCAGCTTGCTTTGAGACTGATGTAGCTTCATGTCTCTCATTGAGCTGCCTTCGGAGAGCACTGATCTCCTGCTGGTATCTTCTGAACATCATCTGGACCATAGGATCCAAGGCTGATGGGATTTGCATATCTTCAGAAGTCCCTTCAGCATCATCAATAAGGGGATTGTCCTCATCCTCTGTCGTCACCACATTGACTGTCATGGTGGTGATCTTGCGGGCTTCATCATATTTCTTCATCTTATCTTTTGCGGCCTGGCCTCTTCTTGTGACAGGACCAGGTCTAGTAGCCAACCTGAGCAGTTCATCTGGCCGAGTTGGTAGTATATCTTGCCCCCTGGCAAGTCCAGCCATGTTGCAGGCGAAGATTTGCATTTTTTCTTTCCGCCTGTAGACCTTTCTTTTCACCTGGTCAGGATATTTGAGCCGGTCAAAGACCGATATTCTTTCTTTGGCTTCTTCCCGGTACAGGTCTTCTTTGTCATATCCGGCCCTGAGACCTTCTTCATAGTGATTTGAATCGGAGGAAGAGGCTCCGATCATCGTTTCTCGAAGTGTTTCTTCTTTTTCTTCACCTCTGGTGCCCAAGGCACGGGATAGTCTTTGTTGACCGAGGGCAGAGCTCCCCAGGTAGTGGAAGTAGTCTTGGACTATCTGCTTCATCTCTTCAGAATTGTGCCTCTGTGGCTCAGGCTGGAGCATTAGTCTTTCCTGGCTTCTCTGCTGATAGGCCAGTCTTGTTACCTGAGCATTCAAATGCTCGGCTTTGGAATATTTGAACAAGTCGGCCTGTCTGGCACAGGCCCTCGGTCTTCTTGGGATGGCGACCGTGACTGGTTCGCTCATTCCCACATTGCCGTTTCGGCAGCAGTTGACAGCAGCATCATATTTCTTTCTTTGCCATCTTCTGCCCCCAGCCCTGGGACGGGTGACAGTAAGGTCTTCCTTCCTCTCATCCCTTCTGCCCCTCATCATGGGGCGAGCAGCAGTCAAATTTCTTTCTTCATCATTTCTCTCATCTCTTCTGCCCCAGGCTTTGGGGCGAGCAGCAACAGCATTTCTTGTCTCTTTTCCCTCTCTTCTTCGGCTTTCTGCCCTGAAGCGGGCAACAGCATCTTCAGCAGCCTTCTCCTCATCTCGAGCTGGAACCCAGCTCTGAATCCTCTTCGGTCGCCAGACCTGTTTGTATTTTGCTGGCTTGGGCGCCAGCGGCTTCCTCTCATCAGCCTCCCAATTGGCCTGCCTGGCGGCCAGAGTCTGGAATCTGTTGGTAGTGGGCACCATCGGGATGATCACGTCCGGCTTGACCTCCCTTGGGCAACCATTCATGTTTGCCCGGACACCTCCAATCATCATGGTCTTTCCGGAGTTGGAAAGACGACGGTCAACAGCATCATACCGGCTCCTCCGGTTGGTTCTTCTCCCCTTCTGAGCAGCAGCAGGGACCATGCCCCTTTTTTGGACATGATGGACGTAGCAGGCGACGGCCGTGGGGACCGTTTTCTCTGGTAAGATATTCTTCTGGTCAGTGATCTTCACCGGGGCACTTGCAGCAGTGCCTTGCTCATTGTCATCGACCTGCAGAAGGTCAGTGAAGACGACGCCCAAGCAGTTGGGCAGCCCAACGGCAGGCGGCATCGATCCGAACGCGAGAGGTACCGCCAGGTAGCCTTCTCGCACATGCATGTCAATCGGCTGCTGGTCGAAGCAAACGGACATGATTCCGGCTGTCATTGTAGATTCCTGAAAATAAGGAAAGTACACAGAATCAGAATTTTGAGGGGGGCCCGCTGGGCCTCCTACTTTAGCGTAAAGATGAAGGGAGACTCAGTCCCACCGGGCGTGCCAGACTTGTGGGAACGCGGATTTTTATTTATTTATTTATTTTATTTGATTGATTTATTATTTATTGATTTATTGGCGTGCCAGTCACCGGAGTGATGATTTTTATTGTGCGCTCGATCTGACTTGGTCAGTCGATTGTGAGTGATCGTGTCTGGACCAGAAGTCCGTCATACCATAAAGGCTATGACGTTAATTACGCCCTTCCAAGGAAGGACAACCCTTGATTAAACCCTAAAGGTAGGAGGATGACAGCGGTAAATCCGCATGCTCAAAAGAGACGGAATTCGTTCACTTGCAAGACGTTAAATGGATTAGACGAAGCAGGGGTTGGTTATTTTCGGGATAAAACCGACGGCATATTCCCACCATCTTGGACCATGCCAAGTGGGGAATAGGAAACCACCCATGTAGTGGCAGGGTGGGATCCGTAAAAGATCGGGCATAATTGACCCAGAATCCGAGTAAGTACTGGCGTAACATAACGCGCTCCGTGCAGACGCGATGTTGCATCTATATTCCCCTTCAAAGGGCCATCGGAGAGCATGCAAGGACATGACTCCACAGGCTGGTGGGGTTGAGATAGAAAGCATCACATTTACTTGGCAAGGCATGTGTGAATTTCGGCAGCATGTCCCCTCAACTTGGATTATGCCAAGAGAAGATAGGTCATCATCCACAGAATGTCGGGATGACAACCGAACGAGGATGGGCACCGGGCCCCGGGACATCGCTTGCCTTTATACCATCGATTAATATCCCCTCGAAACTCCTAAGAACTCATGCAATGACATGGCCCTTTGGGTTCATGAGGGTGAAATCCGGATCGAGAATGAAGACTGTAGGGGAGGTCTTCCCCAATAATGTGTCTTCTCAAGGCATCAGTGACGGTCTCTGAACATCCCCGGGACATATGTGTATGGAGACTAAAAGATTGAAGGATGTCAGTGCAGAAGAGGGCCTCGGACTGGGTTTCATCGGCCGAAGAAGGAGGGGCTCTCGGCATGGTTTTATATTGACAAAAAAATAAGGTTCTCGGCATGAGTTTAGCTGGCCGAATGAGGGTCTCGGCGTGGCTTTAGTTGGCCAAAAAGGGGGCTTCTCGGCATGGCTTATTGGCTTAAAAAGGGGGTCTCGGCGCGGCCTCCTTAGCAAAAGAAAGTGGGATCTCGGCGGGTGGCTTCCCGGCGCGCTCCTGGCCACGTCGGGATCCTGGCGTCGAGAGCCTGTGGGCTGGGCATGAAGGGTTTAGGTGGCTTTTGTCGATTTGCTGAAGAGGGAGACCTCTCTGCAGGATAGTTCTCGGCGGGGAATTTTGTACGTCGAGAAGGTGGAATTGCTACAGGGTTCCAGGGCTTGATTACGGTACTCTGTTCGGGAATTTTCTCAGATTCTAGCTCGGATTGAGATCGGATTTGGAGTACAGGAGGGGGTTTCATGGATGCTTCTGCTAGGGGGATGCCAAAGGAGCCGAGAGGCCAAATCATCAGGAGGAAAAAAGAGATCATCATCTGAACCCTGAGAATCCTTCTCTGTTTGCCGTCAGCCGTCTAGGGGATCAAGAGATGACTGTCTCTGATCCCCTGGACGAACCCAATGGCGTCGAAAATCGGCGACGGAGGGACTTTCAGCACAGAAACTCCAGGCCCTAAGCATTCAAGGCTTAGAATGGAGGACCCAGGGATCGATATTATCGTTTATCAGAGCCCGACAGTTCAGGGAACCAAGAGATTGATGTCTCTGGTTCCTGAACTGCATGAAGGGCTCAAGGGAAAACTCAGACTATATGGGGAGAATCTGCCATTGAGACAGGAGGGGAGAAGGAAATAGAGCCCAATCACCCACTAGATAGGGGTGGGGATCCTATTCTCATCCCTCTAAAGAGAAGATTCGTGTGAACCATTAAGTGTTTCGCATAAACGATAAACACGCAAGGATAAACGGAGAGCAGACATTTCGATCAAAGGAGAGCAGACATCTTAATCAGTAGATCCCCAAATGAGTCACGTTGACATTTCATTGCATCGTATCCAAGCCTTACATCGACTGTGAAATGGAAATGCAAAGCAAAAGATGGAGATCGTAGCCGGAACTCGCCGGCTACGTTCGATAAATCAAGACAAAAGCTCAATAGATTACATCGGTAGAAAAGAAAAGACAGCATGGGGAGGGCGGAGCATTGACTCCTCTCCCTCCCCAGAGCAGCCCACCTGAAGCTCGTTTGCTTCTTCCTCTCTTCTGCTTCTTCTCTTCTCTCGGCCGAGGGGATCTCTCTTGGCAGGACTCCCTCTCTTTTCTTTTCTCTCTTTTTCTGGCTTCTTTTTCTCTTCCTCCCGACGTCTTTTTTTTCTCCAATCTCCTCTTTTTGTTCGAAGGGAGGGGGTTTTATAAGCTTTCCCCCCTTCTCGGCAGGCTTCATCAAGCCTTTTCCTTCTCGGCAGACACCATCACGGCGCGCCTCAACGGGCTTCCCGGCGTGCCTACCTTCAGCTTCTCGGCGCCATCTTTTGGGCTTCGGCAAGTGGCTCTCGGCGCCATCTTTTGGGCTTCGGCAAGTGGCTCTCGGCGCCAATATTGCAGGCCCAATTAAAGTATTTTAGCCACTTTCACAGGCCCATTTGGGTCTTTCAAGGGTATCATCACCCAAAAGGGTCTTCCATCGGTGACACAGCTTGTATCATTATTACGGTTTTCATCAGTCCGTAGACAGGGGTTTCATCAGTATTGCCATCTGAATGGTGACAAGACCGGGTATCATCTTATCGATATCGTCACTTGAATGGTGACGAGCTTGGACATCAGCTTTAGCCTGGAAAGACTTCAGCCGGGTATATAATCTGTGGAGACGATTCCTCTTCTGTTTTGACTTTGCAAAAGCCTTTACAATCTTCATCTGCCGGTACCGGCTTCATCTTCATCTCATATTACATCTGTCATGAAGCCGACATCTGACTTACCCTGACATATCATCCGTGGATTCTTGGACGAAGCAGTAATGCGGCTCTCATTAAAGTGTGCCAGGAGGTCTCATCAGTCGAGTGACTGCTGCTCTACCAGTGCTGCCGTCTGAGTGACATCGGCACCGGGCATCAGCTTGGCCGACAGGGGCTTTAGCCGGGTGAATGGTTGACGAGCTTCATCAATGGTCTTTCACTGTTGGTCCGACCCTCCTTTCAATCATGCTTTGACCTTTGTTCATTTTCAAGGTGTCAACAAACATCTACCCATTGTCTCCCTTATCTTGTATCTTCCCGCCTGACTAACCCTTTAGTGACTACTTCCTCCACTGGAACTTGGTCAAACACTGGTGGCTTATGAATAAGAGTGTCATTTTGTGCCACATTCCTCTCCGTAACAGTCTCATGACCATTAAGGGCACTAATCAACTTCTTTTACTGATGGGAAGTTAAATCAAAAGCGAATGTGGTTGGCATATCCCTCTCAGGTCCTAGAAGGTCATATTGGAGAGGCTATACTGTCAGAGGAATCATATTGGAAGGAAGCGGGAGTCTAGAATCTAATTCATCCAATGATTTAGATATTATGGGATAGGGCTGAGGGGTAAGATCAAATGTGAATTTCTCTAAGACGGACCATTCATCACACTCATCACTCAACTGAAGATTATCAATCAAATTTTTCAATAATGGGGTGGGTAAGTGAAATGTAAACTTTTCCAACATGGCCCCACCATCATGTTTTTCCAGGGGAGGAGGATATTCAGAATTTATTTTCATTAAATCAACAAGATTATTACTCACAAAGTAATCCTCTTCTGCATGTATATCCTTAATTGAGTTGTTGGGGTCACTATTGTTTCATAGTGGTATTCTCAATCTCAAAACATTCATAAAATGGGGGGATGATATCAATATGATCATTTTTATCCTTCACTTCACCCCCTAATTCCGTCCTTTCCTCCATCATGGTATTGCGAGTGCACTCCCCCTCACTCCCAATAGTGATATCTTGAGCCAAAATGACAGGCATCAGATCATCATCATCATCATTCACATAGTGAGGGGGTTGATTGAATATTGAAGGAGGGCCATGGTAAGTAAACTGAGAGTACACGATTTAAGATTCAAAGTAGTGGCCCCGTGAATCACCCCTAGTATCGATATTGCTTTTGAAGTTAGGGTGAGATGAGTAGGGCTGAAGTTGATTGCACATGGATTGCTTGTGGGCTGCTTGGGTTGAAGGTTTAGACAAATGAGTTGGGATTGTTTGATCCATCCAAGTCAAATTTGAGTGGGTCCTCCAGCCTAGATTATAGTCATCTAAAAAGATTTCACAATTGAGCTGAGAAAATCTTAGGGTATTTTTGACTTGAGCCTAGATGACTGGTGGGAGCCGGGCTACCGTAGGACATTCACTCACATGGTTGTGAGCGACGTCACGCAGTTCGAGGAGCGAAGAAGACGCTGAGCGCGCGGGCTCCTTTGGTTTGCTGCAATATCGAAATGAGAGAAGAGAGAAGGGGCCACCACAGGAGATTGCTCCGGCGGGGCAAGCGGGACAAATGTAATATAGCAAGATATGGGGGTTAAACGGCCATAGGGGGAAGTGACTCACCGCGGCCTCAGGGGGACAGGAATGGTGCAGAAATCAAATAGCAAGAATTGAAACGGTCATTGGGAAAGTGACTCGCCGCGGCCTCGAGAATATGAGCAGATAAGAATATAACAGAATATAAGGAGAATATAAAGAACGAAAATTTAAACGGCCATTGGGGAAGTGACTCGCCGCGGCCTCGAGAATATGAATAGATGAGAATATAACAAAATATAAAGAGAATATAAGAACGGGAATTTAAACGGCCATTGGGGAAGTGACTCGCCGCGGCCTCGAGAATATAAGCAGATAAGCGAAATTTCATCGTATTTTTCAGATGCGTTCTCTCTCCTCCCGTTCCCCCCCCTGGCGTTCCTCCCGCGCGAGTCCCTCCCCCCCGTGGGACGTTCTGCTTCCTGTGCGTGAGCCCCTCCCATGGCTGCTGGTGAGGGGGGGGGGGTGTGGGCCTCCCCCCTCCCCCTCTGCCGTCGTCGACTTCGGCTCTGCGGTGGTTGCTCCTCCCTCAACTGCTCCTGGTCTTGGCGGTTTGGTCGTGGTTGGAGGTGACGCCCTCCCCTTGGGCGAGCTTGCTTCTGTTCATCTCCCCCACGGCCGATCCGCTCCTGTTGCGGTGGTCCGACCTGCTAGTGCTCTTGGGCCCCTCTCGCTTAGCGGTGCTCATGCTGGAACCCCTCCAGCCTTGCCTTCCGTCTCCTCTTCTTCCGCCGTTCTAGCCTCACCTCCGGCCCTCCCTCCCGTCTCCGCCGGTGACTCCTCTATTTCCCTGCCTTCCTCTTCGTTCGCCGCCGGAGACCCTCGACATTCTCAACCCGCCGACCTTCCCCCCCACGGCTGCCACGTTCTTTCCCACCCCCCCACGCCACCTCCTGGATTTGCCCATCCGCTGCTGATCGCCCACCTCCCCCTCACGCAAACCCCCCTCCGCTAGCCACGTACCCCAGCCAACCCACCCCCCTGAGGTGACCGAGCCCATCTCCCATCCGCATACCCAGCTTTTGGCCGCCACGTCATCACCTTGGATGGGACGCTGGGCAAAAACGGTGCTCTGTTTTTGCCCAACGCCCCTTCCTCTCCTCCGCTTTTGCAGCCCCCCCTCCCCTGTCTTGCGGCGTCTCTCCGGCGTCACCCTGGAGCTTGGCGATGGCCTGCTTCCTCCCCCGCCTTCCTCTCCTTGGAGTCCGGTCGTGGGGCTCCTGCTACTGGCTCTGCATCTCGTCCCGGCCCGCCGCCGTGCCCTCGCTTGCTGCTCCTCGTGGCGGTGCCCGGGGCGGTGTCCCGACGCCGGACCCCTTCGGCAGTCCCCAACCGCCCCGTGGGGCCCTCCTTCGCACAGGCAGTACTCCACTCTATTTCCCCTCCATCCCTCCCCTTGCTGGTTCGTGCTCCTGCCTCTACGGACTCAGGCGAACCAGCCATCTTCTTCCCCCCGGAGGACATTCGCATCTCCTGCCAGCCACTAGCCTTTGCGCTTGTTGCCCGGACACCCAAAGGCCGGCCTCCTTTCCAAGACATTCGCTCCCATCTAGCTCACAGATTTCAGTTCCGGCAAGACTTTTTCATTAGCGCTTTGGATAACCGTCATTTGCTCCTGCGCTTCCAGAACGAGGAGGACTTCTTGCGGGTCTTGCTCAAAGATCTCCTCTATGTTCAGGGTCGCCCTTTCTTTTTCTCCAGATGGCACGTCATGTTCTCCCCGGACGAGGACTCGCCTATCGTTCCGGTTTGGGTGGAGATGCCGGCCCTTCCGGCCAACTTCTACAACGAACCAATGCTCCTCTCCATAGCTGGTACAGTCGGCACCCCTCTCAAAGTCGACCGTAACTCTCTCTGTCTCACCCGATCGGACGCCGCTCGGGTGTGTGTACAGATGGATGTTACCAAAAAGCCTCCTGCCCGTCTCTGGATCAACTGTGGAGGGTGGGGCTTTTGGCAGCCCCTCCACTACCCTTCCATCCCCCAGTTCTGCTCCTCGTGCAGGCGCATGGGTCACGGTTCCACCCTGTGCAAGAGCCGCCCAGCCGGTCCGTCTGCGTTTGGTCCTTCAAAGCTCGCTCGCGACGTCCGCACGTCGGCAGGTTTGGCTGCCGTGGCCTCTGCCCCTACGACCCTTGCTGCTGCCCCCGTGCATGCTACTACGTCCACCGACGGAGGCCTCTCCTTGCCTGTCGCTGCTGCAATGACCTCCAAGCCGTCTGCTGCTCGGGCGGATCCTTCGGTGCCTACTCACCCTCCACCGCGAGGGGGGGTGGCAGCCGCGGGCCCTGTTGCTCCACCTTGGGCCACGCATGCGGAAGCTTCTTCTCAGCCGGTTCCTCTTCATCCCCATCTCCCAGCCATGCAAGTGGTGTCACTGCCTCCTGCGTCCGCTGCTGGTTTCGTGGCTGGTGCACGCTCCCCCTCTGTCACAGCGAAGCCTTCGCAGCATGCTCCTGGTGTCCAATGCGCAGCGTCATCGGTTGCGGTGTTGTCCGTGCCTATTGTTGCTGCCGATAGTGCTCCTGTCAGCATTGTGGCTGACCGCCTTCCTCCAGGAGTTGACTCCACTTCGGCTGTTGTCCACCCTGAACTCCTTTCATTGGAGTTGCTCCATTCGACCGGCTCCCCTCACCGGCATGCCGTCATCGCAAATCCCATTGGAGCTGAATCGGCCCAGCTGCTGCACAGGGGTCTTCCGAGCTTGCTCCCGCCTCCGCCCACAGTGGGGCACCCTCTCTGCATCACTGCTTTCTCCCCCCCTGAGCTCTGCCCCCAAGCTTGCTGTCGGAGTTGCGCCTGTGGGAACCAGCTCTTCTGATGCAGCCTCACCTGCCCGTGGAGAGGTGGTGCCTCCTGCCCCTACCGTGGAGCACCCTTTCTCCATGCGCCGCACTATTCAAGTGCTCTCTATGCCTGGATTGGAGCCCCTTTCTCTCTTTCCATACCTGCCTGCAGCACATGCTAGATTTGTCGGCCTCGCCCCCCCCTCCGGTCCAAGGTGATCGTGGTGTTTGCCCCCCGTCTTCTCCGACAGTGGGCCTAGCGTCGCTCCCCCCGACTGCTCTCCCTTCCGGGAAGGGCGATCCCCGCCCGTGTCCGGATGTGCTCGCGGGTGCCCCTCCTGAGGCCCAGGTGTCCTCCTCTTTGGTCCTCGGCTTCCCGGCGCCGGATGCCCACCCCATTGGCGGCCCTTCTTCTGGGCTTAATGCCGGCTGCGGTTGCTTGGTCCCCTGGGGCGCAGCCCTCTGCCCAGGCGGCCAACGTTGTAGGGCCCTTGGCCTCCTCCTCTTCTCCGACGGCCGCACCACGCCTCTCCTTCGCCCAAGCTTTGAAGAAGAAGATTAATCGGGCCCCTCCTGGGCCAATCGACTACATCGCCCCCCCTCCTGCTCTGGTGCCCTCCGTGGGTGTTGTGCCCCCCCGGGATCTTGGCATTCCTCTCCGGTTCCCGCAGCCCGTCCAGGCTCTCCACGTCCCCGGGCTTGAGCCTACCTCGGGGTTTCGTGACCTTACGGCGGCCCATACGGCCTTCGTGGGTACCTCTGGCTTGGACCGCTCTCGGCCGCCCTCGAGGATGGAAGGCGGGGCTCCTCGGCGTTCCTTCCGGCGTTCCAACTCCACCTCTTCCTCGCGTGATCGGCAGTGCATGTTTGAGGACGCTGGTCTCCTTCCACGTCGTTCTCCCGGCTCCAGTCTTCTTCGATGGCGCCCCCGCCGCCGGCCGCCTCTTCCTTCCCGGAGGTGCCGATACCGACGGTTCGGAGGTTGATCCTCTTGACTGGCCTTCCTCTCCGGGTCGTCACCGAGGTGTCCGTTCTGTGTTCTCGTCAGATTCTGAAGGGGTCTTCGACGAAGACTCCTATTTGTAGGGACTTGGTTTTCTCTGTGGGTTCTCGGCCTTCTGTTGCTGCCCTCGCTCGGGTTGTTTGGCCTCGTTGTTGCTTCTTTGGGCCTTGGGCCTTGTTCGCTTCTTGGCCCTCTTTGCCGTTTCCCCTCCCCCCCCCTATGTACCCCTTTCTCATTATGCTTTCTTATATGAAAATCGCTTGCCTGGTGGCCGGGATAGTGGTTTCATCCTCTTCCGCAATGAAGAGATGAACCCCCTCTCCCGTCTCCCCCCTTGCAAGTATCAACTTTAGTTAAAAAAAATATAAGCAGATAAGAATATAACAGAATATAAAGAGAATATAAGAACGGGAATTTAAACGGCCATTGGGGAAGTGACTCGCCGCGGCCTCGAGAACATGATGTGATCGCCAGGGGCCAAAAGACCCCAAAATAAAGAAAGTGATCGCGCCTACCTCAAGAGCGGGAGATGGCGGGTTGCTTCTTCCTCTCCCTTCGGCCGGCCGATGGAGAGGGCTTTCCTTGGGTACCCTTGCAAAACAACGACAAACAAGTAACGAGTGGATTAGAAAGATGAAGGGGAGTATTCAAATCCTTACGATAAAAATAACGAAATGATGGCAAGACACACACCTGGTTGGTGTTGTCTTTTAAACCCCTCTCGGATACGAGTAGGAGGAAATGCGATGATGGATGCTAGAAGTATATAAGAAGAGGCGCCCTTATGAAGGGGGATAGAGGATGCGAGATGATGAATGCAAAAGAACTATGAAGAAAAGGAAAGGATTGGCTTATTGGATATGCCGATGGAAAAATCCGGCGGAGCTCCGGCAGTGTAGGGACGACGTGGAAGCGCGGTGGATGAAGATGACCTTCCTCTCGCGAGCGTGGACACCCGAGAAGCCGGCAGAACCTCCACCTACAAAAGACCCCACGGGTTAGAAATGACTCTGGCAGCCTCTGGGCTCTGGCAGCCTATCGGACCTCTTAGAAGCTCCCTCAGAACTGAGGGGGTGGGCCTCTATTTATAGGGCTTCTGAGGGTGGAGACGTCCAGGACCCTGGATGCCTCCATCAGGGCAAAAAAGATATTTTATTCTATTTTTATTCATTTTTTCCGAATATTTTCATGGAGACGTCCATGGTCCCGGACGCCTCCATAAGTCCCACCGAACTCCACCGAAAGTCGCACGCGGTTTAACACAACGCGTGGTTTTGGAGCGGTGACCCGTGATTTGGAAATGGGCGCGTCCAGCCGGCTGGACGTCTCCACAATTTGGATTCTTTCACACACACAAATCGTCGATCGGTGGACGGGGCCCCGTGAGTGAGTTGATGGAGGCGTCTAGGGGCCTGGACGCCTCCAAGAAAATATATTTATTTTTTTGTTTTATTTTTTAATGCCAACTGGCATTTTATATTTTTTATTTTTGTTTTCATGGAGGCGTCCAGGCCTGGACGCCTCCATTAATATATATATATAATTTTTTTTATTTGAAAAATAAATAAAAATAATGGGGGCGTCCAGGAGCCTGGACGCCCCCATGAAGACCCGCCTGGGTCCTCAGAAAAGGCGTTGGCAGCCGCCCGGCAGACACCCTTCTTGGTTTCGGAACCTTCCAATGCGTCTGACTGGTGTTGATGCCGTCCGAATGCTGCGACGAGATGATTCCGGATGCGAAAAGGGCGGAAGAAGACCCAAGAAAAGGAAGCACTCAAGTGATTCAAAATGCGAAAGCCGTCGCGGGGCGTTGTATAGTATATGAGACTTTCTCAGGAGACGTCAGGAATGGCGTGTCTACAGCTGCCCCGCCTTGGCGTCTGCTTTGCAAGGGAGCGACACGTAGTGGAATGGTATCGAAGTGGATGAAATGAAGTGGGAGCGGACTGATAAGTTGATGCCAAGGTGTGATGAGACACGCTTTTGACGTTACTGTTTGGAATCTTTCCTGAAGTTTCAATGAGGCGACCTTGAAGAAGGTCTTTCAAATATTGACGATTGCTTGGACGGAGATCAAATAAGGGAGGGTGAGATGTGTGCTCAGGCACGAAACAAAAGGAGACCAACTTCTCGGTGTGGAAGTACCTGGGTCATAAACCGGCAGGTTTCACCTTTGGGGAGCGGTTACCAGCCAATGTGGAAGTGCTGCGGCCAAGGTGGGTCAAACAAGGTAAAAGTAAGAATATCTGAGAGTCTGTCCAAACAAGGGTCTCCTTTGGAAGAGCAGCGTAGGGCCTGTTCAAGGAAACTCAGTATTTCATTCGAGTGGAATATCTCATATTTGTAGGAATTGAAGCACAACGGCTTTCGCAATCGAATCACTTGAATGATCTTCCGCAATAAATCAAAGTCCTATATGAATGCATGCTGGGTTAAAGAAAAATTTAAAACAAACTAAAATAGAAAATAGCCAAGGATAATATTGTCAACTTGTTAAGAATGGGTCAGATACCGATCCGGTGAGCTGACACTGGGCTGGGGCCCGTTTATCCGCGCACCAACTCACTGAATGGAACCGTCGTCCCATTCTATCACAAGTTAACGGCCTATCCGTACAACCCAAATTCTTCCGGGATCATCACTATTTTTGTTGAAGGGGAACTCAAATCCCAGATTCGTTCGGGCCGCAAGGTCCTTGACATGTTCTAGTAGCGTAGGTATCATATACTACGATGCATGACATGGTGGGACCAACCATTGAAAGGTGGGACAGGAGATAGGACAAAGACGTCCGTTAGTAAAACCTGCACAGGCCAGCATGGATTAATAACATCAGAAAGTAACAGAATCGATACAGAATCGCACCACAATGGAAAGGAGATCTAGCCAAAATCCTGACATTGACTGCTGATGTGACATGTTCTGTCCTGTAGCGATCTTCCCTTCCTATAAGAACTCCCCTTAGGCTAGTTCATTCAAATGCACCAAGGTGGGTTTTGGAAGCTCAGGAGAGGAAGGAGAGGAGAATCTAGAGATCTCAGGATGGAAGGAGAGTCTTCCCGTGTTATGAAGAGGAGCAGGCCTGGCAGCGAGATTGGGCGACTCTCCGACCTCGAGGGTCATCTCAGCGGGATGATCATGTCGCATATGGTAAGCTGATTCATTTCAACTTTTCTCCTCTTGAACCTTCTTCTCACTTGCTCCCTTCTCCTTCTTTCTTTTCCTTTTCAGCCATATCCACTCTTCCCGGCCCGAGGAAGTTTTCCAAATTGCCATGGCTTTCAAAGCTAACTTCCAACATATCCATCGGCATGAGGGCCATACTCTCGAAGTGGCATCTGCAGGGGCTCCTTATTCACGCCAAACACTACGAGAAGATTCGTATGGACTGGGCGGCTATGGGCGCACTAGTGGAGATCTGGCATCCCCAGACCCACACTTTTATCTTCCCGACCTTCGAGGCGACCATCCTCCTCGAGGAGGTGGAACTTCTGCTCGGATTGAAGAAATTCAAGAGTGACGGGAAGGTGAAGGCTATGCGGATGCTGACACGGGGGACTTCGAAAGCGTCCTTGGAAGCTTCATGCCGCCCGACGCAGCCCGAAAAGGTCGTACTCAAAAGGGAATTGATTTGCAAAAGCTCGCGGAATGGGTCATGGAGGCCCTGAGAGGGTTACCAGACGATGACTATTTGGAGGGAATCATGAAAGGGTTCACCATTTGTCTGGCGGGTGCTCTCTTGTTTCCTTATACCGACAACATGGTGGAGGAAGACCAACTGAGTGCTATCTGCGGGATCTGGCGTGGAAAGAGGGTGGGACCCGCTGTCCTTGCCTACCTATATAGTGGCCTTACTGCCTCGAGCATGGGTAAGCCTCCTTTTGGTTGCGCACTTGTCCTGAATTGCTGGCTGGATTTGCATTTCAAGTTTGATCACCGTGAGGGAATGCCAACCGCTTCGAAGCTCTTCCAACAAAGCCCCCTTTATCATATAGCCGACGTGTTAGGCTTCGGTGGCACCGTGGCGAACCGTGTTCCGTGGCTAAGAGACGTGAAGACTGGCGGTCTCACTTTCGAACCGTGACACAAAGCTTCTTCTCTTGCGCACCGGCATGTTTACTCTGCTTGAGCTCCTATGAGGTCTTCTCCCGAAGTTGATCTCCAACTGATCGGCGCGACCGAGTTTGTCCTTTACAACGCGCATCGGTGCTGCCTCCAGATCGGCATTCCACGTCATTCGTTCCCACCACCGACTGGCATCGTTCCTTTGAAGAAGAGAGAGTTGGGCACTGAAGCGGATGCGAAGGAAGCGAAGGCCGTCAAAGCACCCTGGAAGACAAGTGTTGCGGGAAAGGCCTTAGCGCATGTGGGGGAAGAATGCGAGCTGTGGAGAGCTTATGTAACCGAACTGGGGAAGTTAAGGCCTAAGGCGCCTAAGCCCCTGATGTAGCTCGTTCTGCTTTCTGATGGAATAAAATCTGGCATTTTGATGTTTTGGACCACGTTCCCTTTGTTATGATTTTTATTTTTCCTTTTTCTTTTTTGTGTTTTCTTTCTTTTTATGTACCTATTTATTCATAATATGATCATATGTAAATATATATATTAAAAAAATTATTTTTAATGGGGGCGTCCAGGGCCTGGACGCCTCCAATTTTTTATTTTTTTTTATTTATTTTTTATTTTGGGGGCGTAGGGTCTGGACGCCCCTATAATTTCTTTTTTATTATTTTTTTAGATTTTTGTTTGGGGGGCTAGGCGCCTGGACGCCCCTAAGTTTTTGAATTTTTGAAAAGGAAAGAAAAAAGTGGGGGCGTCCAGGCGCCTGGACGCCCCAAAAAAAGGGATTTTCTTATATAAGGGGGGCCTCACCCCCCTTTCACTTCTACTGTTCATTCTGACGACTCGTTCACTCTAAACGACCCATTCCCAATTCCAATGGAGCAAGGAGGCCCGAGCCAGGGTGGGGAGAAGGAAACGAAACGAGGGCTCGTCGTCCGAGGAGGCTGAGAGATGACGCCGAGGAGGCTGCCGTGGCGGAGGAGATTGTGGAGGAGGAGGCTCCTCTTTTGGCCGTGGAGGGCCCTGCGGGCGCTGGTGACGCGGGAGAGGACGAGCACGATCCGGTAAGCCCCTTAGACTTCCATTCTATTGGTTCACTGGGCTAAACGGGAGACGAGAGGCTGTGTGGAGAAGGCCGGGGAGTGAGGGAAGGAGGCGTCCAGGGTCCTGGACGCCTCCAAAAAATTTTATTTTATTTTTATTATTTATTCTTTTTTTTGGAGTTATTAACTAAATTAAATAAAATAAAAATAAGGTACGGAGCGTCCAGGGCGGTGGATGCCCACCACGTAATATATATTATTTATTTATTTTGTTTTGATTTTTGATTAAAAAGACAGAAATAAAAATAGAAAGGGGGCATCACGAAAGGTTGGATGGCCTCTAAAAATATATATAATAAAATATTATGCACAAGTGGTTATTGTTTATATTATCCATGATTCTGATGTGTTGCCCTGTTGGTTTTGTGGTGTGCGGGGTGATGAAGGCCGAATCAGCTGGTCCTGGTGGTGGCAGCGTATCGTGGGCTACCAGGACTTCCAGAGGGCGCGTGTGGACGCCATGGGCTTTGGAGCCTTCTCAGGATCGTGCCCTTCCCGGCTCGACCTTCCTCTCATTTAGGCGTTGATGGGAGGCGGTGGCACGCGCCGAGCCGGGCGTTTCTGATGCCTTGGGGGCACATGGTGCCGACACTAGAGGACGTAGCTCGGATCACCGGGCTACGAGTTGACGGAGAGGCAGTCAGCGGGGTCACCTACCCCGACTACCGAGAGAGTGCCCTGGACCTGCTGTGGTTAGAGACGAGCGTGACTGACAGAGACAGCAGGGTAGTCGGCCGAGTGGAGATCATGGAGGCGCTCGGATTCGTCGACCCGCGCCAGCGGGTTAGCGAGACTGGAGCGGAGTTTCTGGCACGACTGGAGGGAGATGCTCGTGCAGCTTTCACCCAGGACCCGAGCGAGTGGGAGCTGGTGGATCTAGACCTTCGGAGGTTTCTTTTCTTCTTCCTGGGCCGCCTTCTGCTGGGGACGAAGGGTGACGGCATCCACTGCCGCTTTCCTCGGGATCCTGGCGGACTTGACAGAGTGGGGCACTACTGCGTGGGGAGCGGCTCTGCTTGCCCATTTGATTGCTGATCTCTCCCAGACTTCAGAGAGGGAGACGACAGTCAGCGGCTTCGCACCTTTCCTCCAGGTACACAATTTATTTATGCATTTTCGTAGTTAAATATGCAATTACTCGTGCTAATGATGTATGATGGATGCAGGTGTGGAGTTATTACTACTTTCCCGATGGGGAGGGCCAGGCAGGGGAACAGGAGAGCCGTTCCTCTAGCGCGACAATGGAGGCCGGTCGTGGTAGCGGCACCACACAGCTACCAGCTGGCGTCACTTCGTCGGGAGTTGAGCGAGTACCCCGAGGCTATGGTATGATGCGTATGATTTCTTTGTATTTTTTTATGCATGCGACCTAATGGCAACTAGTATGATGTATGTATGGCGATGTAGGTGGTGTGGAGGCCCTACCTGGGTATGGCCGACGCTGGCCAGCCCTGGGTTGTAGCGGGTCTTCCTCATTTCGGGCGGGACGTGTGGGTCCATTACCTGAACGAGATCGAGCCGCTTCGGCTGAGGCTGGTTATGAGGACGTTGGGGCTGGCCCAAGAGTGGGTCGATGTAGATGAGCCGGTCGCATCGGGCGGAAAGACCAAGGGGAAGGCGAAGATCGTGGACTGGCGCACGCGCTTCCCAGCACAGTACCAGGACTGGCAGCAGGGCGGGGTCCCAGTGGTGTCCCATGTACAGGACAGCACAGACTACATGAGACGGTATCGAGCTACGTACGGGGACCGCCTCTCCCTCGGTGGTATGGCAGGGTAAGTGTGAAATGAAAATGCTCACTCTTTTATACGTATATGCATGTGATACTAACTTATTGCAATGCAGGATGCTCGTGACTACATGATCGCCGACCTGCGGGCCCAGCTTGGCGGACGCCAGGCGCAGTTGTGGCCATCCGACAGGAGTTGGAGATCCTGGTGAGTCTATGCAATGCATTTTTGTGACCTGAATTTTTGATACTTGGCCTCTGACTGTCGTTTGCTCTGTGTTTCAGCGGGCCCACCAGCAGCGGCAGCCGGGACGGCTGGTGGAGCGGGTTCCAGTTCGTGGGGCCCTCCCCCGGAGGTTCTCTGCCCTTCAAGAGCAGCTGGCATATGCGGTGGCTAGGGCTGAGGAGGCGAGCGTGACCGCGCGGCTTGAGTGAGTGTCTGCCTGACCCTGACTCTCCTTCTACCTGCTTCTTCTATCACTGATCTCTACGGTGCATGCGTGCTTCGACAGGTGGCCGAGATTTGGGAGGCCCTGGCCCGTGCTGTTCGTGCTGAGCAGGAGCCGATGCCTGGGCGGCAGAGCGTGACGCCCGGATTGCGGAGCTAGAGGAGGAGCGGCGACGGGAGGCTGAGGAGGCTTCCTCGTGACGTGGTGGATCTCGGATCGCCCTCGAGTTGTCGAGGCGAGAGGCAATGAGGGAGAGAGAGGAGAGGGAATAGGGAGAGCATCGGTGGAGAGAGAGGGAGTACAGGAGGGTAGAGCGACATCGAGTTGGGACGAGAGGAGGCTCGGGAGGCCCAGGTGATGGAGCTTTCGACTGTGCCTTGGCACGGCGGAGGGGAGACTTCGGGAGAGTGAGGAGCGTATCAGAGGCGAAGGAGCGCGGGGCGCGACTTCGTCAGTCTGGTTCCTTTTCCGTGGGCAGCTTTCTAGTTTCTTCGGCCGAGGAGCGTCACCGCAGGGCAGGTGAGCACGGCTTCTCAGGGTTCATAGAGGTCGCAGAGGCCCCCTAGGGATCCCCGTCAGAGGAGGGAGGAGAGAGATGACCAGGAGGGTGATGGCGAGAGTTAGAGAGTTGCTTGTACACTCCACCCTCCTTACTGCATGATGTACTTTCGACTATTATATGAAATGAAAATGGCTTTCTTGTGTTGTGTGTACCTTTCCTCTCTCACTTTTCTGCTGCACCGAGTTGTTTCGAGGCATGCCTTACGAGACTTTGCCTGAACAGCGGGGAACTGCGCTTTGCACGGGGGGATTCTGTTTCCTTTCTCCCTTTTTTGGGCGCGTCCAGGCGCGAGGACGCGTCTTAATCCTCGAATTCAAATTTAAAGCGCCGGGTGGCCTTTCTTCCCGTGCCTTACCCGCAAACGAGCCCGCCTTCCGCCGAAACTGCTTGCCCGTCTTTGTCTTCTTCCCCTCGTTGATGGAGTTCGGCGGTCTGGACCACGGTGAAGGTGGAGAGGGACGCGGGACCCCTCGCCCAAGGAGGGACGCGCCAGAGCACGGAACGGCGTCCATGGAGGAGGAAGGGCCGCTTCGGGCCCCCGAGGGACCCGAGGGGCCCAATGGAAGGAAGTGAACACGGCTGGTGAGTGCTTCGGTTTCCCCTTCTTTGATCTATTTTGAGTTTTGAAGCGAGGCATGCGAGGAGGGGGGAAAGGGTTCGGCGAGTGTTGCACTCAAATGATGGACGCGTCCTAGACAGGGGACGCGTTCTTTGTTATGATGCGAGGCCCTTCTTTCTTGGTGCAGGACATGGCGAGGACCCTGGGCCTGGCCGATGAGTGGGCGAGTGCAGACGAGCCGAGCCGCGTCAGGAAGGAGAGTCGCGGCAAGGCGAAGCTTGAAGACTGGCGCATACGTCTCCCTGGACAGCAAGGGAGCGTACTGGTGCAGGATAGTGCCGACTTCCTGCGGCAACAGAGAGAGAGTTACGTGGGTCTTCCCGAGGGGGATACGCGCGACGTCAACGGCTCTCGTGCCCAATTAGCCGTCAGGCGGCAGCTGGCCGCCACTCAACAGGAACTGTCGCTCCTGGTAAGCTAAGTGCTGCATTTTCTATTTTTAAATGTGGAGCTTAGCTGACTGCTGTTGTTTGTTCGTTCCAGCGTGCCCAGCAGACAGCGATGGTGGGAGTGGCTGGCGGCGCATCTTCCAGTTCCTCGGCCCCTTTTCTTGAGATTGCCTCCCTCCGGGAGCAACTTGCCGGTGCGGTGGCTCGGGCTGCCCGGGCGGAAGAGGAGAGTGATGCCTGGGTGGCGACTGTAGCAGAGCTGCGACATCGCGGTGAGGAGAGACCTTCTCCAGACATCCTGGAGTTAAGGGTTCTTCTGCAGATGACGAGGGAGAGGCAGAGAGAGAGAAAGCCGAGAGAAGGTCCGAGCGACAGCGAGATCAGGCCGAGAGGAGGGCCTTGGAGGCCCAAGTGAGGGAGCTCCAGCTGGGCCTTCAGGTCCGGTGCAGAGGCTAGGGGATGGAGACGCGCTACGAGAGAGCGCGAGAGTTCGGGGAGCGACTGCGCCAGTCTGGTCGCTTTGCCGCTAGTGGCTTCTTCGCCACGCCAGGGGAGGAGCAGCGAGTCATTGCTGTGGAGCCGGCGCCACGAGGCGAGGGGGTGCTACTGCACGGGGATCCAGGAGGCTTCTGAGGGACCCTCACCTCAGGGGAGAGGAGAGGGACGCCTAGAGGGACGAGCATGAAGATAATGGCAAGAGTTGGCGAGCTAGTGGACCCGCCTCCTCTCTATGATTGATGTTTATGACAGCTTATGTAGAATTATGAATGGAGTGATTTGATTTTCTGCTGCTTGTTTGTTCTCTTGTGCGTTCCTTCTTCCCTACACTTCTTCTCCTTTGCACTTTCCCATGTGATGGGTCTGCCGAGACTCCACCCCAAGCGGAGAATCGCGTCTTGTTGTGACCATTTTCCACGGGAATCTGCCGTCGAAGTCAATAATGACGGCCCTAGTCCCTTTTCCGGATGTTGTGTCAAATTTTGCGGACGTCCTCCAAAACATGATAGGGTATCCCTAGACAACATAGGGGGCTAGTCGTCATATTCTTCGTCCAATCAATCACCCTGTGCGAGCGGTGAAGTGACACACGGGACCGCATGGTAGGTGCCTCATCGCGAGGGCTATCATTAAAGGTGATGGAGGCAATCTTGGCCTGCACTCCTTCCATTTCTATAAATTCTTGTCCCTTTTATCCTCCCAGGTATATCGAGAGCTAACTCGAGGAGCACAAGTTCTCACGGGAGAGGAGGAGTTCAAAATTCTGAGAGTTGGATGGAGGGCGAATCTTCTCACTCCTCGAAGAGAAGCAGGTCCAGTGGTAGTAGTTCCAGAGGCTTTCGGACCTCGAAGGGCACTTCAGCGAAAGGGCCCAATCACAACTCGTAAGCTGAGCTTTCCTGCCCTTTTCTCATTCTTTCTTCCTTCCTCTTGACAACACCCTTCTCCATTTCTTATGCACACAGAGTGTGATGAAATCACACATTTCATGGGAGTTAGCAGTGGCCGCATACAGGGGTCTCCCGGATTTTCAGAAGGCCAGGCTAGACGTGATGGGATTTGGCACCTTTCTTCGGATCGAGCCGCTCGAGCTCGACCTGGTTCTGATCCAAGCCTTGTGTGAGAGATGGGACCCAGTGAGTCGGGCATTCCTGATGCCCTGGGGGCACATGGTGCCCAGCTTGGAGGATGTGGTCCGGATCACAAGCCTGAAGGTGGAGGGCGAGGCAGTGACCGGGGTCACTTATGCGGATTACCGAGAAGGTGCTCGGAAGCTACTGGGTTTGGACCTAGATGGTCGGAAAAACAGGTCGGTAGCTAGGGCGTCCCTCATGGATGCATTAGGGCTCACCGACACTCGTCGGCGGGACGATGAATCCTCAGAAGAGTTCATGGAAAGGATGGAAATAGGATGTCGTGCCGTGTACTGCACAGATTTCGGCAACTGGGAAAGATGCAACATAGATTTGAGGAGATTTCTCCTCTTCCTTTTGGGGAGATTGGTACTGAGCTCGAAAGGGGACGGTATCCAATGTCGCTTCCTGGAGCTGCTATCAGACCTTGAAAGAGTAGGATACTACGCCTGGGGAGCTGCCATGCTGGCGCACTTATTTGCAGGCCTGTTCCAAGAAGCGGATCGTGAGATGGCTGTGAGTGGTTTTACACCATTCATCCAGGTATTTTTGGTTTTGCTTGTTTTGTATTATTTTTTTTTTTATTTTTGCAAGGTACTGATGACCTGCGCCGAGCAGCTATGGAGCTATTATTACCTCCCCATGGGGAGAGCTCGGCATTGGCGACCCGCGATGGTGCCGCTAGCAGGCGGTGGGAACCCATCATGAGTGCGGCACCCCTAACCTACCAACTGTGGTGCTAAGGCGGGAGCTACAGGAGTTCCTGCAGCGATGGTAAACTGGAGACCCTACTCAGACATGGTCGATGCCGACCAGCCGTGGGTTCTAGCAAGTCGTGCCCGGTTCGGACGGGAATTGTGGATGCACTGCCTGAATGAAATCGAGCCGCTTCGGCTACGATTGGTTATGAGGACTTTGGGACTGGCTCAAGAATGGGTGGATTCAGCTGCACCACCTCGCGTTGGGAGAGAGACGCGAGGACCGGCGACCTGCATTGACTGGCGCGTGCGTTCCCTGAACAGTATGAAGACTGGCAACGGGGTGGCACGATTGTAGAATCACATGCGCGGGATAGCAGGACTACTTGCGTCTATATAGACAAGTACGCAGAGCGGCTCCAACCCGGGGACTTGTGGAGGTAGGTCTCCCTTTTTCTCTTTTCTTCTTTCTCCCTTTTTGGTTTTTTGGTGGAAATGCTGACTCGTATGGCTGCAGGATAGTGATACGATGATAGCGACTTTACGAACTCGCTTGGCAGAGATGGAGCAACGGTTGGGCGATGCCCGCGGAGCTACGACGCCTTGGTAGGTGTACAGTGCGTTCCTAATTAAATCCCAGATTCCAGATGTTGGCTGCTAATTCACGCGGTCGTAGCATGCCAGATTGGCGCGGCTTCCCCAGCGATGGGAGTAGGTGGTGCCTCTTCCAGCTTGTGGATTCCCACCTCAGAACTTGACTTGCTTCATGAGCAACTTGCTCACGCCACGCAGCGTGTTGCGGAGGCAGAAGGGATGCTCTGTATACAGGTAAAAGTTTAGTGTTGAGTTCTCTTTGTTTATGCCTTGCCGCGTATCTTGAGATGGTACACTCTGGCAGGAAAAGGAGACGGAAGAAGCGCTTGCCCAAGCTGTGCAGAGGGAGGCTAGGATAGCAGAATTGGAGAGGGAACTGCGGCGTCGTCCTGATGACGACTCTCTAGGGATGCTATGGAACTGAGGATCACTCTCCAGTTGGAGAGAGACCGTGAGAGAGAACGGGCAGAGAGAGAAAGAGACGCAGAGAGAGAAAGAGCCAACAGATTGACTGAAAGGGAGGAACGAAGGGCCATGAGGCCTAGTTGTTCGAACTCCGAACCAGCCTTGGTCTTGCTGAACAGTGGCTGAGAGATGGTGAGGAGCGTTACCGAAGAGCACGAGAGCGTGGCTTTCGTGTTGGTAGCTTCTCTGCTGCTTCCGTGGATCAACGCCGGGGTGTGGGAATAGGAAGGGGGGAGTACAGAGCGGTAGGAGTACCACTTTTCGTAGTTGTGGTAGCAAC